>OY039073.1:10609217-11868790 GCA_955850985.1 Elophila nymphaeata
TGGATTGTAGAAAGGAAGGAACAAAGAAGATTCCGGAACGATTTTGGCTTATTTCGGAGTGATGAATTGGCGTGATGTGGCTTGGAGGGATCGTGAGTTTCCCACTTTAAGCTGGTGATCCTGTCATGGCTGCTATCAAAAGATAGCAGTTGAGCCCCAGGATAAGTCGCTAGGAAGATATGCTGCACCAACCCTGAATAAATTGGAAGCAGGGTAGGAAAAAGAGAAAATGTAGGTTCAGTTAGCCCGCGGCTTCACTCACTTTGACTTAGATTTTGCAAGGGATATTTTTCATCCCTCGGGAGGAGTCCTTTCCCTTAAATCCTTTCCGTTTGAATTTAATCGTGAAAGCGTAACATACAAACTTTGTATTTAAAATTATTAAAGGACTTCACATTATATTATAATTTTAACTTTATAATTTTGTTACATATAAGGTAAGAAAGTTAATTTTCATAAATGGGAGCGAATGTTTTCTGGGAAGGCTGAGATACAGACCCAAGTTTGAAGTCTCAAATTAGTTTTCGCGAGAGAATTCGTCGTCACGAGAATTCTTTAACTTCATCTGTAATTCATTTTGGTTTATTTTAATAAAACTTTCTTCCAAGATATCATTTAAATTAATATATTAAAAATACTAGTTCTATTTTGTTTTACCATATTCCAACTAAAATAAGGACTAATCTTAGGACAACACTTTTGTATCTTTTATATTTCAGTATTTTCTTGTGGTCCTAAATTTTCTCGACAGTTATTAGTGTAGATATTTTTATTCAATAACATTAATATTAAATCATCAACCAGTAATATGCTTGTCCCACTTATGACGATAACGTAAATAATTTCGTAATTGCGATCTAGGTACGAGTAAGTAGAAACATCTTCGTGAAGGCATCAGCATTTCGGATGAAGCCGAACGTCGCTTTGTTGTAGGTAAACTCTCGCCTATGTCAACGTCAAAGTCAAAATTTCTTTATTCATTTAGGTACAATTTGTACACTTATGAAAGTCAATTTTGATGCCATCGGTTCAAGAGTCTACTAGGAAGCCTTGTTCTGAGAAGAACCGGCAAGAAACTCAACGAGTTTTATCCTCCCTTTACAGTTTTCATACTGAACATCTGCCATCCTAACAAAGAATACAGTTTGAAGTAAATGCATTAAATAGCAAACAATTATTATCTCTCTCCAATATAATTCTTAATACTACATGTTCTAGATCAATTTGACATTATAGTTCTCAAACCAAGAAATAGAGCTCGATTCGAAGTTATCCCCTTGTGTGTCGCGCGGCCTCCTGGAGGTCGCTGTCAAAAATGCCTGTGTGTCAGCCGACCTCCTGGAGGTCGATCCCCCCCCACCACAGTTACCCGATGGTGAAAATGATGATATTATTATTATTATTTGAAAATATAACTGTACTAATTATATTATATTCTGTTAGCTTATTTTATAACGATTTTAGTGACAAAACCTCATATTTATAGTTTTATTACAAAATTTTTATTATTATTTTTTAACACCCGGAAAATTCGCGACGGAAAGTCCGGAAGTAACTGACACATGCGCGAAATTTTACAAAATGGCGGCGACACAATAGGGGATATATTATTTCGTTAGGACTTGTAGACTAATGTTCCCGGTTGTTACTAAATGTGTCTCATCCTACAAAACCAGCAAAGGTCAGTAGTCAAATAACTGACGTAAGCTTTTTAAATTGTATACTATCAGTTCATTTTTATGAGAAGACAGAACAGAAGAAGTGACCTTCACCCGGAACTTCAACCCCTGCAGGATTGATATCTTATCATAAAAAAACGGAACATAATAATGCCGTAAAAGTTATTGTTATGACGACAAACTTTGATAAGAGGAAGGTGGTAGTTAGCTAGGTTGACATAAACACAGATAACATCGAGCATAAATTTGAAGGTATGGGTACCTTTAAATTTATGCCAGAGTTTTGGCAACGAAGGGTGAATCTGGATACGAGTTTAACCTGGATCCTTCAACCACTGATAGAATGGATATCACTCACCATCACCATGTTACATTAAATAAAACATTACAGGTAAGAACAAACTTGCTGAGTATCTTGTCCGTTCTTTTTAGAACAAGGCCTCCGGGTAGACTTACTAAAGGATGGCTTAGAATTCGACTTTTATACGCGTTTGAAGTGCGTGAATGAATGAAGAGATTTAATTCCATAAGAAATCGGCAGCAAGCCCCGAATGTATAAGGACAACCAAACTGAGAGCAATGTGTATCCCATTAGGGACAGAAAGCAGGTAGCATCTGATAGCGATAGGGGTAAGCTTCTAAACCAGAGATTATCAAACTTATTTCTTTACCGCCCCCTTCGAAAATCAATTGGTTTTCAGCGCCCCCTATTTTTTTTATAAAAAACCACAATTTCATAACTTTAATTACACAAACACGCACAAACTCATTTATCTCTTTCGAGGCTCAATCGTACTGTACCCCTTATGAGTTTTGTTAGCCTCATTTTAACCGACTTTAAATTGCCCACTATCGCCTCCAGCTTTAACCATCAGAAACAGTGGGCAGTGTATCAATTTTAGTGAATTTTATAATATAAAGTAAATGAAATTACAAATCAACCATCGCCCCCCTAAACTACGCCAACACCCCCCATTTTTTTCTGAGCCCCTTAACGCCCCCCTCTAGGTCTCCAACGCCCACAAGGGGGCGTTATCGCCCACTTTGAGAAAGACTGTTCTAAACTATAAATTAAAAAAAATCAATTGGTATTTTTTTTTGGGTAAACGAGTATGCTCTACAAGGCACCCTTGCTTGTAAGTGGATCCCGTAGCCACGCTGTCAACCTTCACTCTATCGTCTATCCTGTGGAGTTCTTGTGACCTACTTCTGCAGCTGCAGAAACACAAACGCTAAGAAAGTGGAGAGTTATTTGACTGCGGTCTTCTGTAAAGTGGATACTGGATATGCTGTCTCGTTCTGCCTTCGGGCGCTCCGAATTCAAACATCTAAGTTGCTGTTCCCTTGTTTTTCTTAGGACACATTTTTACGTTCCCTGGGTGACACAATTAAGAACTGGCAAAATCAGCGAATTCAGAATCAATCGGCACAGACCTAATCCACAATAATTCATCTTTTATCTTTCATCCTTAATCACAGCTAAGCTACAACTCCGTATAATAGTTCCTTCAGTCATTCTTCCATAGAGACGTGACATAATTAAAGATTATTCCCGTCACGTATAATATTAATGATAGACTAGACCCAAACATGACCGCATCTCTATTTGTCCGGGGAGCGGATAGAAGTTAAGCATAACAATTGAGTTGTATATTAATATTGTGGATAACATACCTATTTTATATGACTAATTATTGTTTTTCACCAATTTTGACACGTTGGGGGAGTTTCTCGCCCGATTTGCGCAACAAATGTAGCACATTTGGTTTTTTAATTTATTTATTATTTGCCCAAAATAAGTAGATATTATTAACAACTTGTGTTATGCATACTAGATAACGGATGTGCGTGTGATAGGTATACATAATAATCCATATATTTATAAAACTGGCGAGTAAATGTTCCTGTTCATCACGCAAAACTTTCCATTTCCAAGATTCGAACCCATTTCTTCATTCTTCATAGATTCCACTTGCTGTGGTTAGAAATCAAATAAAAAATTGTCGATTTAGAAGTCCTTGCTAGACGCCATTTATACAAAGAAATTTTTGAATTTTCATCAAATTAAATTAAGCATAAGCAAGAAACGTTCGTCGATAAGTTAGGAAAAGTCGTGATAATTTTTAATAAAAGGTGATGCAACTGACGGGCTGGAAGCCCCATTCTTTTATTTAAAGTAAGGTTTTATGAGGTACCATTTATGTTCTTGTTTTATATTTTGAATGTTTGCTTTTTAAATGTCCTGCTTTTCTCTCAATATCTAGCATAAAAAAATAAAAATAAAAAAATGTATTACCAATGCAATCATAATCTGCTAGATATCTCGTATTTGTGTAGTAGGTAATTTGCATGATTATTTAGATTTACCTAAAGTAAACATTCTATAGATTTTTTAAATATTTAAAAGTAATTCAAAGGAAAATTAAAGTAGAGGCAACTTTGTTGGTTTATTTTTCAGGGAAAAATATTTTGTATCACCTATTAAGAATCAAAGAACAGACTTAAATTTCAGTACAGACTCAATATTTTATGTACTCTTATGCCGAAGTCAAAGTGAAACATAAATATTAATAAATTATTCATAACTATTGGTTGCCCGCGGCTTTGCTCGCGTCACTGTCGGTTAAATTGAAGCTTATGTGTTATTCTGATACCTGAGCTATATTATTGTAAAGTTTCAGCAAAATCCATGCAGTGGTTTTTGCGTCAAAGAGTAACAGACACACATCCATACATACAATCTTTCGCGTTTATAATATTAGTGGGATATATTTCTGATATCGTTTTTTTATATACGGAAATTAAATTAAAGGCGTTTGACAATTTGAATTACTCTATAAAGAATTTGATATTTTTGTTAATCTTTCATAATAAAAAAATACTATTTACTGTCAACTATTTCATGTTCCATTTTTTATGCATTAAATAACAATGTTGAAAACAGTAACGCTATTTTTACAATACTAACACTTACCATTCACATTCTAAAATATATTTATGTAATGTCCTCTAAACTTCCTCGGAGCTACACAAAATGCATTCACCAAAGTACATGGTGTAATATATTACTCTAGTTCGTCACAAGGAAAAATCATGCGCTCACTGCAGTGTACCATTAAAACTCTAACTTCTTAACACCGTTAACAATTATTCATTAACTTAATCGTTCAGATCAAACTTAAAGAAAACAACAAATTTTTCCCATCACATTACAAGTAATTTCTATTGAAAAAATGACAAAAAAGAACACAAAAGACCATGTTTGCGTTAAAACAAAAAATTGCTTCTGTCATAATTTAAATTTGGAAGGAGCTTTCGGGAGCGCTCTTCGAGAAATCTGCGCGATTATTTCGCGGGCGGCCGCGACGGCATTCAGGCGGCTACTGGCTTTGCCGCAGGAAGCTGCGTCACGGCCGGACCTCGGCACCTTTTTGCGGGACCCTAATTAATAACCAGGCTTGACACGACACGCGTCAATCCTATTTCGATGCTGATTTCGTACGCAGTGTATTAAAAACTTGATTGACCTGTTAAAGGATTTTGTTCATTGAATTAATTGGAGGTTTTAGCATCATATGAAAAGGTTTATGAATGATCGGATATAAATATTCATTACATTTAAAGGACATAGATGAAATGTCGTTACGTAATTAATGTTAAGTATAACAGTTGATTTAGAATTTGCACTAATTGAAATAGTACCTGTTCATTTTTCATTCTCTTTCTGATAAAGTTACCGAGTAAATATTTTGTAAGCAACCCTGAATTTAAATAAATTGAAAATATCTAATTTATAAAGAAAATCGAGCTGAAATATTTTCGGTCACCCATCCGAGTACTGATGACGCACGCTTAGCTTTTATGATCGTTACGAAGAACGCACGACAGTGGCGTCATCGAACTCCTCTTCCCTTCCTTTCATTACAAAGAAATGTTATTATTTTTGTTAATTTTCTCATTGGCATTTTCTAGTTTTGGACAAACTGCAAAACTGGAAAACGAATTTTCAAAGAGCGAATATCTCTTGTCGACTGCGAAATTCCAAACCAACGAACACGCGTATGCAGTCTATTTGATGTTGCTAATTAAAATGAGAGCCGTTTTGATCTTTGAATCAGGTTACAGGGGTACGTCGGTGAGCAACATCAAAAAATATTTCTTGGAATAGATTTCAAAGAGATTCTCCATGCTGCTAATATTGGGTTCATTATAAGGGGCAGTGTCAAATTAAATTAGCGAGAGTATTACCAGGAAAATTTATCTATCGCCTTCTTAAGGGCCTTGCCTTTCCTCGTCAAAAAATGTTAAAGACTCGTTATAAAAGCGAAGAATAAGTAAAAAAGTAATAAGAAAAATTACAAATATTACAGACATTTTGGAATGGAGTAAAAAATTTAATTGAAAATGGACAGGACTCATTACACGCGTGATAGATGGACATAAAATGTAATTAAATGAACAAGACAAGACCACTAGACAAAAGAAACAAATGTCGACCAAAAGAAAGATGGATGTAAGAAATAAACAAGATACATAGATACATACATATTGCGATCACGCTCGTAATCGCAATGAAGATTTAAGCAGAACCATTGGTAACAAATTGTTAGTCATAAAGCCATATCCGGCAGCATGGGCCATGTAGTACCCACCTCCAAAATGTGACAGGTTGCCAGCCTGTTTCTTACATTAAAAAATAAGAATCGTTCAGTAAACAATCTTACGCAAAAGCCAACAACAACAGGATGTTATTCAAAATCATTTCAGCAGTCCAGAAAATTATAGATTACCAAGACAAAGATGAGGAAAGATTTGGAGTAAAGTGTAGGAGGCCTGTGCCTACACAAGGGTCCTTTAGAATACATATTATATAAATTGCATAATAATTATTAAAATCTATATACTGGTATTTTGTTATTTTAAACGAGTCCTCATTATAACAGCCTTTACAACTCGACCCACTGCTGGGACACAAGGCCTCTCCTTGTCATCGAAGGAGGTTTAGACAGTAGTCCACCACGCTTGCCCAATGCGGATTGGTAGCCCGAGTATAAGGTGATTTAAACCCCTTTGCTGATCCATTAGTCTCCTTCTACGACACCCATTGGAGGAGGGGTTATGCTATTCTACTCTGCCGGTATCACACGGCTACCTTACGAGTCTTAATCATATTTATTTTAGAATCAATTATGATATAATTGAGTTCTAGCAGAGCTTTAGATACATAGGTTATTTTCTGTAAAATTACTATCGATGTTACGAGTTCCGCAGGTACCCAAAATAAGTTCGGAAACATTATATCTAGATTTCTCTGTCGCATTTCGCATTCGAAACTTTCAATGCTGTTTTGTTTATTGAGAAACTTCGAAGTTCATTTGCATAAAACGCCCTCAAGCGACTCGCAATACGTACCACAAACACTTATATGTGCCGAACAATATTGAGAAGCAAACTCAAGCACTTTTGTGAGCAACTATCATCAGTTTCTTATTGTTACCTCCTTAATACTTTTATAGCAAACAATTTACTAGTATTATTTGATGGGCATGTAATGAGAAGGGATGATAATCATGTGATAAGGTGATGAACATGAATGTGGACGGGTATAGAGGCAGAGGAATACCGAAGAAAAGATGGATAAATTGTATGAGAGATGACATGGCAAAGACAAGAGTTAATGCTGAGATGACGGTTGACAGGGATGTATGGAAAAGAAAATCGTATTACGCTGACCTCAAATAAAATGATGCAGCACGCAGCCAGGCAAATGATGAATTTACTAGCATTTTTTTTTGTTTGATTTGGTCGGAAATAGAATAACAATTTAGCACCATGACATAGCAACGTCAACGATTGTACTTTAATGTTGCAACCATTGTGTATGAAAGTTTATTACGACAAGATACTGAAATTGTCAATTTGTAATCAGTGTAGTTCCCACGAATAGGACCCCTTCTCATTAGAACATCGCACTGAGTGGCCATTCGCGCGGTGGCGAATAATAACCACTAAAAACAGAATTTCCAAGATTTTTTTTCGTTTTAAAGAAACACTTCTACCTTAAACTTTAATAAGAGAGTTGAGCTGTTTTCATATAATTATGACTTTTTTTTTACTTTTTTTAGTCCCCCCACAAGATACCTAGTGAATACAGGTCGCGGGAAGCCGCGGATGTTGGCAGCGCAAGACCGATCTTGTTGGAAATTATCTAGAAAGACCTTTGTCCAACAGTGGACGTCTCTCCGCTGATTATGATGATTATAATTTTTACCTACTGTTTTGAGGCAAGGCAAAGGCTAAGCCAATATTAATGATTGCTGAAACAAACTGTAATGAAAGTTGAAAAAAGGTCATTAAGTTTTTAAAGAATAAACTTGTATACGGAGCTTTATTAACTTATTAATTGTCTTTGAAACAGACAATTAATAAGTTAATAAAGATCAAACGGCGCACAGCATCGATCTTTTTATTGTTCATAGCGCTGGACGGGCGACCATCGCGAGATTCGTCACTGAGATTGATAAGACCGCGCTTGAATTCTGTAAACCAGCTATAAATAGTCGAGTTCATCGCCAAAAGCACATTGAAGCCGAGCGATGCTCTGTTGAGCTGTCAAATTACACTTAAAATCGTAAAAATGATACTACGAAAATTTTCCTGAGTTAAATCCATGTTAACACGAAATTTTTAAAATAATAATAATAATATAATATATTTTCACGCTCACACCAATTATCTAGCCCGAAGTAAGTATCATTAAGAACTTGTGTTACGGATACTAGATAACGGACATTTTTTTTTAATATACATAATAATTTTTAGATATTTTTATAAATAAACTTAAATAAATATATAAACAACCATGACTCGCAAACAAACATTCGTGTTCGTCACACAAACATTTGCCGCTACCAGGATTCGAACCCGGACCGCTTGATGTGAAGCCAGCTATACTGACCACTCCACCACGACGGCGTCAAAATGGCGCCACAATGTAAAAACAATTGACAGTCAGATGAAACAAATTGCATTCTATAGCCAAAGAGTTCCATTTTTACTTTCTCGTATACGTAGTATAGAGGAAGTCTTGTAATCGTCAAAAAATTCAACCTCGAGATTTTGACGGATTTACCCGTTTTGGACCTCCCTTAGACGAAGAAAAAACAAATTTAACATGCATGTATGACATCAAAATACTAGGTTTCTATCAACTTTTGAGTCGTCGATCACGAAAGTTAAGCAACCAAGTGCGCGGTCGGTACTCGGACGGGTGACCAAAATTTAACATGCATGTATGAAATATAAATTTAAGGTTTCTATCAACTTTTAAGTCGTTTCCAGTATACGAGAAAGTCAAGGGGAGACCACTCCCGATTTTTAAATGTTTTTCCTTTTTTTTTTGTTTCTTTTGTCCCTAACGAGACGGGCAAAGGATATCAAGTCCATACAGCCCTGTCTTTATTATTGTCTTCTTTCTTGATGTTTGCATTAAAATAAGGGCGTCGCACATTTTAATGCATCTAGGGAGTGCTTGGAAAGAAATACATGGCAACAGACCTCATGACTGTGACTGATGAGAAATGTATAGTGGGATTTCCAACCACTATACAATTCTCAACGCCACATACACAAAACCTTTATTTCAATGATTCCTCATAACTCTTCGTCAACACGGATGCTTATGCAACGAAACGACACCACTTTCACTGCACAAAATCCACTCCGAAACAATTTTTAATTATCGAAATAAAGATCGACATCCAGACGCCATGATTTCCCGCCTAACACTCCTGTTTTTACTTTTTTATATAATATTGTTTATGTAAGTGGTCAGTTCCGGAACTTTTTAGTGTGACCTACGTAGACGATTCTGAACTCTGTTTCAAACGAAATTATTAATACTTATAGACGCTGTTTGTCTCGTCGTGTGAAAAATGTTAATAAACAATAGACGCTAATATATATGCACACGTGACTTACGTACTGTAAAACACCGAAACACATAAGAAATACTTGTAAAGTTAGAGCTTTCTATCAAAACAAGAACGAAATTATCATCTTTTATCATGCTGTAATAGTAGATCTTTGGGAATGTTAATAAATTAAACTGAAAGTTTTGTAAAAAGTAATATAGTACTTAAGTTACTGAAGAAATACTGCAAATATGGGAAAGAAACTAATTTTTATCTGGAAAAAATGTAAATCGCCTACGAGCAATTTTCTGCTGAAAAAGGAATTCTATTCGAAAGATTCGATGTAGAACAAAAAGTATGACCTCCAAATGAAAAAATGCTGTTTCAATGTCCGTGCCAATACAATATACGCTATGGACGGTTCCGAAGAAGTCTCTTTGTATTTTTCGAGTACCTACTCAATGGTTAACGTTATTATTGGTTGCGTGAGTTTGATGTATTTTGTCTTAGGTTTTTGTTTCCAAGAGCGTTTTTATGTTGAGAGGAAGAGAAAAAATATAAATTTATTAAATTAAAACACAATAGGGAAAGATGAATCGAGAGTTCTCAACGCGATATCTTAGTTTTGAACCACTAAGGCCCGTATTACAGAATAACACTCAGAATTCAATCCTTGAGAATCGTTTCTCACTTTCTATCAAACACAAAGTGATAGAGACGTACGAAGCCCAAGTCGGCGTTGATTCTTGGACTCATTCTATAATACGTCCCTAAAAGAATTGCCACAACATAAGTTTTGTAAAAAAAAATACAATAATTTATTTCGGACAAGGATTTCATTCGTTAGGTATGCCATAAATACATACCGAATTAAATTATTGGGCAGAATTATTTATTGTATTTTTTTTGCAAAACTTGTGGCAGATCTCTTTGGCTGGTGAGTCCTGTTAGCTGCCTGGCTAGCTACTACCACCTACTACCATCTTATTAAAAGTCTGTTGCCACAACAGGAATGCTCTTCCAATAGCTAGTGATCATACGGGTCCCATGCGAGTGTTCGGCACACAAAACTTGGAAACTCATTACATCGATGACTTGATAGTGCCCGATCTTGTTTCTGCGCCGTACTTTCGTTTGCTGCTACTTTATATCGCAATTGATAACTTTATATCGCAACTTTGTTTATTCGAAGCATCTTTTTCCGATGTAACATAACTTAAAAAATTTGCTAAATGTTTTTTTTATTGCTGGATTTACATCACATAAAATTTGTAGAGGACAGCGCGCCGCGATCGGTCTACCAGTCACTAACTGCAATACCTCCGTCCGATATACCCTCCCGTTTTTGGAACTCAAGGTTGAATCTTGTAATCAATCGTTAAGACTAGTGATAAGTGCAATAGATATAAAATGTATATAGCCAATGTGTTTTAAAATAAATTAAGTGAACTACCGATGAGACTTTTACTCCTAAGAAACAACAAGAACCTTCCTTACCTCAAGAAAACAGCTTCACTTCACAACATTCGCATACAGTCCACAACAGTTTCCTGGTCCTTCGAGCCGGATTTCAAGAACTCGCACCAGGACACAACAGTTTCCTGGTCCATCGATTGCCGGATTTTAAGAACTCTCACCAGGACACAACAGTTTTTCCTGGTATTTCGTTAGCCAGATTGAAGAAACCCGCGCCAGGACACAACAGTTTCCTGGTTTCATCGCTCACCATATTTAATGCAAGAAAAAATGGTGAGGACACGCTCTCAAGAAAGCGTACCAAAAACAGTGTTTACCGATCCTCCGCGTTCTCCGTCGGCAAACGCAAGCCAAAGCGCGGCACGTTCGGGTGGTTTGATCGACGCCACTCTTCGCGACCGACTTAAGGCATCAAGCAACGCACCTGCGGACTACAACAGAGACGCGACTGTCGCCATGGGCGCCGAGGGGGGGGGCTATAGCGCCGAAGCGCTGCACACCTCTGCGCACCTTTCGCGTCTCTCTCGTCCGAGCGAAGCTCTACGCGCTGAGTCACCACGTCGCCCGTCACCTTCGAGGTCCAGAGCATCACGAAGATCGACTAGCAGCGCCGTGGCCCGCATACGAAACGCACAATTGGAAGCGGAAGAGCGACTAGCAGACATAAGGAAGAAAGAACTCGCAATTGAAACAGAAATAAGGAAGAAAGAACTCGCAATTGAAACAAGTCTCATCAGGAAGAGGTTAGCCGTCGACATCGAGAACATTCGAGAAGAAGAAGTCGACGTAGAAGGCTCGTGCGTCGCCGACATCAACGAGCGCATTGATAGCTGGCTGCAACAGAACGTCGAAATTCCCTCCGTGCGACGGGGGGAGAGAATTACTCCGGGACACAAGGCGCCTACAACCGACGACGCCGTCCCTACGCAGGCGCTGCGGACCCCGTTGACCGTACGGGGGGAGCAACCGACATACGCAACCCAGCGGCACCACGAACGGGTGCACTTCGATGAGAACGACGCTCGCCGACCGCGATCACCGACGCCAACACGACGACAGAAGGGGATCGAGCAACTCACAGAAGCGTTCGAGAGGATGTCCCGGGTGCGCCCCGCGCCCCGGCAGGCCACCGAGTTGCCAACATTCTCCGGCGCCGTCAACGAGTGGCTACCCTTCAAAGCGGCGATGATAGAATCCACCGCCACTTACAATTTCGCGCCTACCGAGAACATGGCCCGCCTTCGAAACTGTCTACGAGGGGAAGCTCGCGAAGCAGTCGCCGGTCTCCTGTGTACCGTATCAACCCACGCACAAGTAATGCGCACACTGGAACAATGCTTCGGTCGACCAGAGTTCATCATAGACAAGGCGATGGAAGACTTGCGCCGCCTGCCGCGCCTGGGGAGCTCCGCCAACGAAATCAACACGTTCGCAGTAAAACTCCAAAACATCGTATGTGTGCTACAAAACATAGATCGCCGTGACTATCTACACTACCCGATGCTGCCGAGGGAGGTACTGGAGAAGCTGAGCCCCTACTTGCGCGCCCGGTGGTGCGACTACGCAAAACAACGCATGCGCAGCAGCGACCCACAACTCGTCTTGCTGTCACAGTTCCTGATGGAGGAAGCGGACCTGGCGCTACAATTTACGTACTCGTCGCACCCGGTTGCGGCTGCGATACCGAAGACGTCCCGACTAGCAACATCGGCTCCGACGGGCGCCGTGAAGAAGAAGGTCAACATATATACGACTACTGCAGACACCGCATTTCCTGTGAAGAAGACGGACGCCACAGCACCGCCGCAAGAAAGAAAATACGAGTGTACGAGCTGCAACGAAGAACATCTGCTGCCAAACTGCAAGAAGTTTCGAGCAGCCAGCGTCGACGAAAGATGGAAGATTGTCAAGGACAACGGCGTGTGCTTCAAGTGTCTGGAGAGCCGCCACCGACGTCAACGCTGCAACAGGGGAGCGTGCGGTCTGAACGAGTGCCGCCGCCCCCACCACCGCCTGCTACACTTCGAAGAAAGAAGAGAAGAGTCCAGGACGCCGGAACACGCCGCTGCCACTGCCGCCGAAGAGAACGTGTCAGTAGCTGTCGCCGCCGCCGAAGACAGAAGCATGGTGCTGCTGAAGGTGGTTCCAGTCACCGTGGGAGGACCGAAGGGGGAAGCTGACACCTACGCGCTACTGGACGAAGGCTCTACCGTGTCGCTGATGGAAGAGGAACTGGCAAGACGACTGGGATTCAAGGGGCCGACGCGACCGCTTCACATCCACGGCGCGACATCCAGCAGCCGAGAAGTCAACAGCCAGCTCATCGAGGCAGAGATCAAGAGCAAGAGAGGCGCCGACAGTCACCGGGTGAAGATGCGCACCATACAGCAACTGGTACTGCACAGTCAAGCAGTACCGGCCACGCTGCTGAAACACGCGCACCTCCAGGACCTAAACGAAGAGGAAGTCTGCTACGGGAAGGCGAAGCCGCAACTGCTGATAGGCGCCGACAATTGGCACCTCATCGTATCACGGCGAGTGAAGATGGGCCGCAAGAACGAACCGGCCGCTTCTCTCACCGAACTCGGTTGGACGATCCACGGCACTGTACCGCGGTCTTTATATGACAGAGACTGCGCGTCGATATTGCACATGTTCACACCGAACCACAGCAACGCAGAGAACGAACGACTGGAAAGAATAGTCGAAGAACATTTCGAAATCGACGCGCCGGGGGTCGCGGACTCCGAACGACAAGCCGTCGAGATCTTCGAAGCCACCGCCCGACGAGTAGACGGCCGCTTCGAGGTACAACTACCGTGGCGCCGGGACGATGTCGCCACGCTGCCAAGCTGCAACGCCGCACTTGGACGATTGCAACCAATCGAAAAGAAGTTTGAACGAGAGCCAGGCTTCGCTTCGCAATACGAACACGAAGTTGAGGCACTGCTGATGAAGCCATGCGACGGGACCGAAGAGAGCAGCAAGAGGCAGTGGTACCTACCGCACTTCACGGTTTTCGATCCCAACAAACCGGGGAAGCTGCGCCTGGTATTCGACGCCGCGCTGCGCGTCAGCATCAGAGACGAGGTGAACTTCGTGCACGCACAAGCAGGGTTCAAGCTGCGCGGGTGGAACTCCAATGCACGCGCAGTCAGAGAACACATCGAAACGGGGCTCCGATCGAACAACCCCACCTGCTTGGCGCCGGCACCAGACAAGACACTCGGCCTGTTGTGGGACGCTAAGCTAGATCAGCTGGCTTTCAACACGACGCTACACAGAGTTCCAGAGGAGGTCATCGGGCGACAGCGCACACCAACAAAGCGCGAGGCCCTATGTGCGGTCATGTCGCTATACGACCCGCTGGGCCTGCTGAGCCACTTCACGATACGAGCCAAGATCACACTGCAGGATCTATGGAGACACAAACTTGGATGGGACGAGCCCCTGCCTGACGCCGAAGCTGACGACCTCGCATGCTGGTTGCGAACGCTACGAGGCAGCGTCGCGCAATTACGCCTGCCGCGCTGGTACGGAGCCGCCGAACAGAGAGAGCTGCACGTCTTCTGCGATGCAAGCGAGCAAGCCTACGCCGCCGCTGCATACTGGAGGATGCGACGCATCGACGGCACCATCGACGTCACCCTGGCCGCAGCCAAGGCCAAGGTGGCCCCCATCAAAACACAAAGCATACCCCGCCTAGAGCTACAGGCGGCGGTCATAGGAACGCGCCTCGCCGACGCTGTCGTCACCGAGCACGAGTGTGTACCAGATCGCACTGTCTACTGGACTGACAGCCGCACGGTGCTACACTGCATACGACGCAACGCACGACGCTACACGCCTTTCGTCGCGCACCGTCTGGGGGAGATAGCCGAACGCACCGAGCTCGAACACTGGCGATGGGTGCCTACCCTGCACAACGTAGCTGACGACGCGACGCACACATCAAGCAAGCCCATAGCCGCCAACGACAGGTGGTTCGACGGGCCTGCCTTCCTGCTTGGACCAGAGGACACTTGGCCAATAGAAAAGGAAGCCGAGAAGATGTGGATCCAAAGGGCACAGCAAGACAGCTTCGAAGCGAAGATCCGAAGCCTACAGGATGGGAAGGGAATCACCCGGTCCAGCCCGCTATACAAGCTGGACCCCACCCTGCGGGACAGCGTGCTGCGCTTGAACGGACGGATCGCCGACGTACCTCGCGACATGAGAGAGCCTACGATCCTGACCGGCAGGCACCCTTTTACAGGCCTGCTGGTGATGAAGAAGCACCGACAAGCACACCACGCCGATCGAGAGGAACTTGGCCAGCGACACCGCACAAATTGGCGATTCATCCCTCCTGGGGCTCCTAATATGGGGGGAGCCTGGGAGCGCCTGGTGCGGTCAGTGAAGGTCGCGCTGACCAGCGTCCTGCACGAAAAGACACCGACCGAAGAAGTGCTGGCAACACTACTGACCGAGGCCGAGCACAGTATCAACGCTCGGCCCCTCACCCACGTTTCCGTCGATCCTCATGATCCGGAGGCGCTGACACCGAACCATTTCCTGTTGGGAACCTCCATGGGCCTACCACACACGGGACCCTGCGACCCAGCCGATCGACGCGTCTGGCGAGCGAGTCAAGCGCTTGCCAACGAATTTTGTCGGAGATGGGTGCGCGAGTACCTTCCTACACTCGTGCCCCGTCAAGCTGCCGCCACACCTGGAGAGAAGCAACTCCAACGAGGCGACTTAGTCGTGATCGCCGACCCCAACCTGCCACGAAACGTATGGCCCCGAGGAGAGGTCATCGAGGTGCACCCAGGCCCCGACGGCCGAGTGCGCTCCGCCGACGTCCGCACACGAGGAGGGATCCTGCGACGTCCAACTACCAAGCTCGCCGTCCTCCCAGTGAAAGATGGCTGCGACGAGTCTACGCCGGGGGGAGAGCTGTAGAGGACAGCGCGCCGCGATCGGTCTACCAGTCACTAACTGCAATACCTCCGTCCGATATACCCTCCCGTTTTTGGAACTCAAGGTTGAATCTTGTAATCAATCGTTAAGACTAGTGATAAGTGCAATAGATATAAAATGTATATAGCCAATGTGTTTTAAAATAAATTAAGTGAACTACCGATGAGACTTTTACTCCTAAGAAACAACAAGAACCTTCCTTACCTCAAGAAAACAGCTTCACTTCACAACAAATCCATACAGTCCACAACAAAATTATTACAAAAACACTTCACAATGACCAAAAAAGTTTCCAAGTGAGACACTTACAAATTGGTTGGGTAAATAAAAACTAAATAAGACAAAAACTAAATGATAATCTTATATGAGGTACAACTGAACAAGAAATATTTTCTTATTGCACACTACTTACGAGGTTTTAAAATTTTCAAGGTTTGTTCATTAAAATGTTGGAGAATTCATACATACTTTTTATAAAAGAATTCTCTGGCTGCAGACGCGTTTCAATTTAATTAATCAACGTATTACTAAGCCTATAGGTAAATAACTTAGCTTGAGAAAATCAGCATATTTAAGCCCGTATTTTAGTAGATATTTCACAGTTTAGGAAGCCGTTAGCCTTGGCTTTGAATAGAACCCTTTGATTCTAAGCGGTACCTTGTGTAGGAATTACTAACATTGATGTTGGTAGGTAATATTCGTATAATGTTGAAGAATATTTTGCTGCATTTTTTGTGATATAAATAGGTATTATTAATTTTTTGTTGACTTTGATTTATGGGCTAAATTAATTAAATAATAACCATTAAGAGATCTATCAGATAGGAGTCAGTCACGCGGTCATGCGTTCAAGCGGTCAGTTTTGCGTTCGCTGTATTGTATAGCAATACTAAGACATACCCATACAGACTACGTCGGTTAACCTGAAGAATCAGAACGTGATCGCGGAATGCATAAATGCGTGACCGCCTTCTATCTGATATATCACTAAGCCACCATGAGGAAGTTGTTGGGCAGTTGGTACCTACTCAGATGGGTGACTGAAAATGTTAGAACTCTATTTTGTAAGTGCTTCGGAAGGTACGCTTAGCCAAAAGCATCTATTCTATTCTATTCTTAATTAATGGCGTCGCGTCACATTAAGCGTATGCATTTTGCCAATGTCAAGTGAAAATGTAACTAAAGTAACAAAAATTGTACGGTTGTTTGAGGTTAAAAATGAAGTCTCTCAACACGTGTTTTTACAACAAGTACTCGGGAGAAACTCCAGCCAAAAGCGTATTATTTAAGAGTAAATTTGAAAGTTGATCCTAGACCTAAATAAATAACAAGAAGGATTGGTTTAGTTCCTATACAACTTTTAGAATGGTATTATGAAATAGGGTTTCTTTTATAATAATTTGAAATAAATTGCTTCTACCCTTTTATACTTTCACAAATAATTCCAAATCAGCAACGGTCATCACACGTTCCCGAGTTCCAATGCCTCAATGTAAGCTTTTCTCGTCAGATAGATAAAAATAATAGCCGGCAATTCCGATCCCTACGGTTCCCAATTACTCGAGGCTCGGAGGATAATTAAATGCCCCGTTATGCTTTACCTGCGTTTGACATTTTCATGTTTCGTTCAACCTTTTTGCAGAGTAACTACGTTGCTTGCTGCTGTTATAGTTTTTTTAATCAAGACCTCGATAAGATCTGGTAAAAAGCATGGAATTATTTTTGCATTAACAAACGCGCAAATATTGGTTACTATTTTTTCAAAGCAGTCTTTTCCAAAGAGTTGTTACCGTAAATACTTCAACAAAATACAATTTTATATCATTTTAATCTCATGTCACGGTATTTGTAGTCGCACTCCTCCGAAAGGGCTCGAACGATTTTTATTTTTTTATGTCTACAGTCGCCCATGGATTCGCTTGCGTTAATATCGGTTAAATTAAAGCCTATTTAATTGTTATTCTGATGTATGAGCTATATTATTGTAAAGTGTCATTAAAATCCGTTTATTCGTTTTTGCGTGAGAGTGTAAAAAACACATATCTCTCTATCCATACAAACTTTTACGTATATATGTATAATATTAGTAGGATTTATAAAAGGTCGTCAAGTATATTTTATAACGATAAAAAGAAAAAAAGTATATTTGGCACAATAACGTTTACGGGGCCAGATAGTAATTTATAAGAATTAGCCGATAAGTCGACAAAAATATCATATTTATTATGACACATTATATATAAATTTTAGTTGTAGCACTTCTCTTTATGAACTTCAATTATGCCAAAGTTCACTCCTCCATGCCAGCAGCTTAAAAATGCCGTATAAAGTTTTTCTTCGCGTAATAATGTTAGAAGATGTCTCTCAAATATGAGGTGTGTCCGCTATTGCAATAAATAATAAAAACCATTTTCTTCCGTAAAATATGTTACAAGATAAATAACAATAACAAATTATTACAATACAATGATAAAATGAAAATATAAGGTCGTCGGGGCTTAGACAAGTGGCAATCTTTTCATAACGATAACACAACTAAATTCGTCATGGGGCGCCGTAAATGATTTATATGCCAGTCTTTTTATTACAATTCTTTATTTCTTTAACTTTTACAATTAACCTTGAATTTATTGGGAGTAAACATATTATTGTCTACGGGACCTGAATAACGATTATTTATGTATTAAAGGCGAATAGGTCTAAATCAGTGTGAAAAAATATCTTCAATTACTTACGTTAAAAATAATTACTACAATATTAGACAATACAATCTAATTTTATAAAATTAAATATTTATCTACTTCGTAGAATATCTTTTGAATATTGTTGCCAGTGATAAATTTTCGTGAAAGTGTAATATTTGACATACAACTTTTACATGAAGCTAACTAGGTGAGGCCATTCAAGAGCAACCATATAATTAACTTCAAGGACCTCAAGCTTAGAACTTTCAGCGAAGGTATCGACATCTATACATTGGTGCACGAATGTAAGTAGCGAAATTATTAGCTTCCTACGAGAGTTGAGTGTGTGGTTAAACGTGCTTTGCTCTTCAATTAAGTTGAAAATTGTTTGGAACAAGTTATCGTGTTCTAGCGATCCCTTCGATATAACTTTCTTCTAAGCTTTGTGACCTCAGAACATGACCTTATGACTTCAAACAAAGGGTAAGTATCGACTACCAATATTATGCTGGTACCGTGATATTAATCCAAAACTCAAAGTTCACTCTCAACTCTAGTTTACACATATTTCAATATATGTATCTCACACGTTAACTAAGCATTTTGAAAATGAAAATGAAAAAGATCTTTATTTAAATGGACTTTGCTAAGTACTTTGAAATCGTCAACAGCCCTACCACCATTTCGGGACGAATAATTATTATTATGCTGAGATGGAGAAGAAATGGCGAAAGAAACTCCACAGCTTACAATTTCTTAATGATTTCTAAACATCAATACAAGTCAATAAATAATTATTAGTAACAGTTTTACATGCGTAAATTTTGGGTATTATTACTCCCACGCATTTGGATTATTTATCTTATGAAAAGCTTTTCTATATAATTCAATTAATCATATTAATGAACTAAGTAATTTAAATTTTGATACCCACCACCATTGTATGTTATTGTTAGATAAACGTACAGACATTCCTTTCAATTTAGGTGCTAAGCATACCCTTAAGATCATTGTGTGCAATATTAATGATTAATACAATCTAATTACCACAATATTTTTAAAAAGCTCTTTAAATGTGCCGCAGACATTTTATTCGTGTGATCATTATACTCTAAAAGGCATCAAAAATACAATTTTGAGAACCACATTCTCGCTAGTCAATTCACTTCACAATGATTTATGCTCCCGCTGTAGTCCCGCTGTCATTAATAAAAATAATTAGCTTATGTATTAAAAACGTTTTCGACAAAACGACTATTTTATGCAGGGCCGGATTTAGGGGAGGGCAAGCGGGGCTACAGCCCCAGGGCCTTCACAAAAGAGGGGCCCCCACAATAGAGACTTCGGAAAAAAAAAATCAAATTCAGACTAGTAAACACCAGTAAACAACTTTTCCTTTCATATTTTATTTCGCGTTTTACCTTTACCTACGGTACTTTGTACAAACATGATTACATGAATAATAATATCTTTCTATTTTGTTCGTTTTTTTAGGTCGTAAAGAAGTATGCCTATTTTTTAACCGAAAACTCGATTGAAAAAAATTGTTCATTTTATTTGGAAAATAATTTGGGGCTAAGGGGCCCCACTCCTTTGTTGCCCCGAGGCCTCCAGACCTTTAAATCCGGCCCTGATCTTATTTGTACCTACGTATTGGAACGCAACTACACCACAACTAATAGACGTAACATACGTCTTGCCTAATCCAGACAAAGGGTTCCGAGAGGTCTTCACACATATTATGCCTCTCATGTCGCCGACATTCAAAGGTCTAGCTAAACCACAGAACATAGAGAGACGTTCTGTGAGCTAAACGTCAATTTACGCTTACGTACAACGTATGCTAGAGGAGCTTAGTAGTTTTGTTTTAACGAACTGAATTATTTACCGCAGATTTACATTCAACAAGAGTGCAAAAAGCTACCTATTACTAGCTTGATAATACGCATTTTTTATTGACTGGTTGTGGTAGTATGTGTAAGAAAAAATGGGATAGCTTAAATGAAGCAAGCAGACATACAGAAAGTTGCCTTTCTGTCCATTTGGTTATTTACTCTATATTACGTAAAGAACTTTGATACAGTTTGTAACATCTCAACAGTCCGGGTATAGGAAGAAAAATGTTGTACTTTAATTTTATATGACAGTCTGAATTGAAATAAATGATAATATTGTTACGTAAGTCAATTATTCCAATTGCCGAAAAAACACAAAACGTACTTAGTAATAAAATTTAATCCGACTGAGGTAAACGTAATGTGGAAGTAAATGGGACCATAAATATGATATAATATGGAATATGTAACATACACAGCGGAAATTCGGATTTTCTACGTTTTCACTGGAGAACGGAGTAATTTTCAGAGTAAATGTGAAACATAATATTGTATTTATTTTTGCGGTACCTTTTCTCTGATAAAATAAAAATGTAATGTGCTGTGACGCAATTTGTTTGTCAGCATTATTGTCCCAGACTGCTGTACCCCAATATAGGTAACATCCAATACGCTGTGTAAATGTCCCAGGGTAATACTTATCGGGTAAATCCAGTAAGCAGTCAGTTGCTTACATCTCGTCCGGGGTATTCCCGACACCCATAAAAATATACCTTAGAACACACGGCGTTTTTTAATAGAACTGACTATGAAACGCTGAGTACACGTTTAAAATAGCCTCTTTGGTCTTTGTATTCTTTTCAACCGACTTCAAAAAGGAGGAGGTTATCAATTCGACTGTATGTTTTTTTTTTTAATGTTTGTTACCTCATCACTCTTTACTGGGTGTACCGATTTTGAAGATTCTTTCGACCTTTGGAAGCAGGTGCTTGTCATTTGGTCCCATTGAAATTTCATCGACATCTCACGAGTAGTTTTAAAATCATGCCTAATAATGCTTATTTCATTGACATCGATGATATCGTAATCTTATCACTTGTATTTCTAAAAGATCCCAGGATCGTTTCCTGAAAATTTACATACTTAAAACACTAAAAAGCAAAAAATAAAATTATTTTTAAATAAAAAAAAACCGCCTTCATAACTAAAAACGAAGAAATAAAAATTCTGTTTATAAAAATCTAAATGTTTTTTTAGAGTCGGTGCCAACCTCAATATTTGGATTAAACGTTGTTACTTGTATTTGGGACCAGCCTCAAAA
This sequence comes from Elophila nymphaeata, assembly GCA_955850985.1. Lineage (NCBI taxonomy): Eukaryota > Metazoa > Arthropoda > Insecta > Lepidoptera > Crambidae > Elophila > Elophila nymphaeata. The sequence goes on from OY039073.1 coordinate 10,631,088, forward strand.
AAACATTTAGATTTTTATAAACAGAATTTTTATTTCTTCGTTTTTAGTTTTGAAGGCGGTTTTTTTTTATTTTTAATGCCACGTTTTTCGTAAAAATATTTGACCTTTATTTATGGCAATGAAATTTCATGCATACGACCGTATAAATTTCTCCAATCGAAATTATATTACGTCACCGCCCAACGGATCACCTGGATAATAAATGCGGAATTGTGTTTGTACTCAATAAAGCCGACGGATATGTTGATTGAGGTTCATATTTAAGCCCATTTTAATTTTCGATTGAAAGAGTATGGTTCGATTTTAGTGATATTTAACAGTCGGTGCTCTATTAATTTAAGCCGGTAGCACATCTTCTCCGCCGCGAAACCATAGCAGCGAAGCCGCGGTAATTGTTAGACAAGTGAAACAGTAGCAAAGCTGTTCTAACGCATACATGTACGCAGACTAATATGATTCTATACCTCTTTCTCTCGCGATTTCGCCGATCCTACTCGGACGCCGACTATCTCCGAGTTTGTTCCGCCATTTTGTAATGGTAACGCATGTGTTTCGCAGTGTAAAGGGAATGTAGTACTGACATTTTTGCTATATTTACTATGATTGAACTGCTCAAATTCACAACTATGTACAGATGTTAGCGACACTATTGTAGCGGTTTCGTTATGATTCCTCGGCGGATTGTACAGGCGTTAATGGCCCCTGCGGTCTAATGGTTTAGCCAGACTAGACTAGGTCCATATCGCGGATTCTACCCCTCAGATGTACAAATTTGTACTTGGTTTGGTTGTCAATCGGTCCTGTCGGTCATTCAATTATATAGCTACACATTCTTAAAAACTTAAGTACTTAAAACGAAAACAAAATCCATATGAAATATTGTGCTGGCTTATAATAATATTGTGATATAAATCTCACAACTTTCGAATATGCCGCGAAATTCTACTCTACTTTCTATCAATAAGCACTGAAGGAATGAAGACTTATACAATGTATTAAATTCCCGACTGTCGTGAGTAATTGATATCCATGTTATCAATCCACTCCGTAATTGGCAATGCTTCGCTTACCCTTTCGTCTCTCGCACACTAACCACAAACACTTAGACATAGGATGACGCACACTTTCCTTGTTATATAATATGTAGGAGTTTATGTAACTGTCACATAATAGGGATTATTAAAACAACGCTCATTTTCTAATAATATCCACGAGAGTTTTAATACCAAGTTATGTGCAGTGCATCACATACACTACTTTATACACTATACATAAATTTATACATAAATTCAAATAAAACAACCATTATAACGTTTTCCAAAACAAGTGATTTTTATCAATTTTCCATTTGAATATGTTTGCACCGTATTGGAAACACAGATCCATGTAATTTTACCACTTACCAAGTGCTACACCAGAACTGTCCAATAAGAAGACAGCAAACCAATAAGAGGACGCTGAAATTCTCAACGCGACCAATCGAGCCTAGTAGTTTCCGACATGAGCGCATTCAACCAAACAGTTTAGATTTAATTTTGTATAAATTTCACATAATGCCAAATAAAATTGAGAACAAAATTTAATGAAAATCATAATTGTTACGTATATTCTCCGAGATTTGTTTCCAGTTAGCTTACACTTTTCAATGTGTGAGTAATGCGCATGTGTGCGTGAGAAATAGTAGTGCAATCTGACAGTTGCCGTCTGTTCTACGTGACTGACAGGCCGCCTGCGTGTACGTGAAGTGGTCTTGCCTATATATCTATCTCGTTCTAATATATGTATAAGTATGTTCTTTCTCTTTCACATTGCCCATCTACAGTTTCCTATATCTATGATGTTAACAGCATTAGCCGCGAGCCTTATTAGCGAGCCGTCCCGTCACACAAGACATCAAAAGCCACACACCCGCCGAGAAAGTTTCCCCACCACGTTACCAGGGTCCGCCACGAGGAGGCTTCCGAACGTGGACCCCAAGATGGCCAGACTCTACTGTGATTCAGGGTATCAGGTGAGTTATAGGCCAAGAATTAAAAAAATACTTTTGAAGTTATGGGTCATTTTGTATTTTTACGAAACAGGCTTAAAGACCTGAACATTCAATTCAGGTCTCAACCAATTTATTTTGCTTTGTCATTCTTACCAATCCTACTAATATTTGTTTGTTGTGTTTGAAGTCAGCCTGGACAGACAGAAAGGGAAGCCCCGCCACGTAGGTACCAATGTGTTTTCAAATTTTGAATTCATATGTACGTTTAATCGACGCTTTTACGGTGAAGGAAAACATCGTGAGGAAACCTGCACACACCTATGAAGAAATTCTTAGGTTGTGTGTGAAGTCGACCAACCCGCACTTGGCCAGCGTGGTTGACTAAGGCCTTATCCCCCCTAATGTGGGGTAGGCTAGAGCCTCCCGGCATCGTAATGCATTTTTTCCCAGCGACAAAAAAAGTATTTTGATGCTGTTTCAACCTTTTCTGTGGTTTGGTGGTTTGACCACCGGAACTAGATCCTGTGGTCCCGTGTTCGATGCCCCAGGGGAGTACAAATTGTCCTCGGTTTGGTTGTGGGTGGGACTTTAATTAAGTTCACCTGGCAAGCTAACACAGTCATATCAAAATCTGTCGTCATAATAGATGTTAACCATAGATTTCTACTACTTTTTTGTTGTGTTTGAGGCTAGATAGACGTTGCCTTTCTTAAACTAGAGCGGAGAGTAGAGGAATAGAAAGCAGTAAACCAACAGAATGTAGATTCTGTTGGTAACATAGGAGTATCCTGTTGCAGAGCGATGATTTCAATCAATCCTGTTGGTTAACCGCTCCTCTCCTCTCTGCTCCAGTGAACATTAGCAGCCTTAATGTAGTACATGGTTAATTTAATAACTAGGGTTTCTCGAATGTTCTATACATCTCTCACGATACCAGTAATATGGTTAATGTGCCTTTATATATTATTAATTATGTGTTCGATTATCTTGAAATGGATATTGTTGTAGATTAGTTCGTGAACTAATTATCCGGTAGCCTGGTAAAATCCAATAAATAATTATGTACACCGAACCTAATATAAGTTCGATCTTTATTCCAAAGTATGTTCTTATATCACTATAATCGTCATAAATATAATATGTAGGCACCTACTACTTAGAATATTTTTTTCTTCAGTTGATCTTTTTTATTATTTTAATCAACAGTAACAAGGTCTTAACGTCATTACGAACTTCGTAAGTCTTCTCCGTTAAAATAAGTAATTATTTAAATAAATTATTGAGTATTTCTTTCGAAACGGGGGTAAGGTTTTTGACGATTTAAATTTAATAAAGAACTTTTTGATTTTGAAATGGTGAGAAGCGTGCTGCCAAAGTCCGACAAAATAAACATTACTATGCTGTCATGAATCGACACACATGATATCGATAAAATTGTTTCAAAATGTAGAAGCATCTCAGGCAGCACGTACAAACTTTATGCAAAACAGTTTGCAGCCTTGATGCTAGGGTAACCAACTTATGGGTTTCTCCAAGGCCCTAACACGTACTCGTTTCGTTTGGCATCTCTTTGTACGCGATCAAGTTTTTGTGTAAGTAATCTTCACTTCATTCTGTATAGGGATCGCTGGGCCGTTTTACGCGTTGAATGGAAATTGAACTAAAAGGAATTCGTTTCATGTCATTATTTTTTGATTAACTTAAAATTTGTTTAGATTATTAGGTTATACCCTTAAATCCAGATGCAGTCCCCGGTCACGATTAGCACTGCCTTTTCTCATACCGTGGAAGTCGTAAGTGACACAAACCAGCTCGGAGAGAAGAGCAGATTTAGATTCCAAGTAAAATAGAGCTTTGGATGATTGAAACAAGGTTCATTTTTACATTTCACTTGTTTTGTTATTGAGAATGTTCGAGAGCCAGCCTAATGAGCTCAGTGTGAAACAATAAGAGCAGCAGACCGGCTGCCTCTGATGACGTGTTCCTCCGCAGTCGCGCAGCCAATCATTTGCGTGCTCTTTCGTGCTCGCGCAACCGATTGGCTACGATTGCATGCTCTTTGTATATTTCTTTCTTCCGATTGCATATTCCTTCATCAGATCTATTAAAATTTATGTCTCAATTTTAAAGCACACGTACCTATTAGCAGATCATAAACAAAATTCGAATTGCGAGATACTAGGGGTAAACCGCCCTTGAAAAGCACCTCGTGTCCGAGCGCATCCACTTCAGCACAATGCTCTTCCAGCTATGAGAAACGCCTTGGTCAGCTCTGGTCAGTTCCGAGTGTATAATTCGCGCCGATCTATGTGAAAAGAAGATCACCGTCCGATGTTCTCCGAGCCGGTCTGTTTGAGCGGACACTAAAAGCGAACTGACGAAGCTTCTGGAACCTGTGTAGACTATCGCACCAAAGGGACTCAGTGGAACTCGAACAGTGGTGAGTAAACTATCCACAACAGCACTCTCAAGAAGGGTTTTTTTCTCTCTCTCTCTCTCTGGATGCAATTTTTGGAGCTTATGTTTCTCTATAGGTACTATTCTATCTGGACGACTCTCTATACAATATTGTGTCTATTTCTATTTATTTTTTACATTTCTTGCGCTTTTTCTGTTTTGTCTTATATATTTTTTTTGCTATTAGCTAATTCTTATTCTATTGCATATCAAACAATACAACGTCTATTTCTATTTTAGTTTGCATTTGCTTATTTATATTTATAAATCTAAAACAAATACTGAATTAGCTAATCCTTATTCGGTTGCATGTTTTCTCTCTCAAAGAGGATTTGTGTGTGGCAGGTGGCCGGCTGTAAAACTATTCCAATACCGTGGCACCGACCCCAAATAAATTGTGACCAGCGTAGGAAAAAGTAGAAGAGGTAGCCTAGATAACGCTTTGTATTAAAAACCTATCAATGATCATTTTGCTTGTCATTTTGTGCTATTCACTACAAGAATAGGATGAGGTTGTGATTAAGTGGATGAAATTTTAAAGTATGTAGTAGCTAGATTTGCAACAATAAATTTAAATACCAACAACACCCAAAGTTTGTGATTTGATTAAACAATTGACAACTCATATTTTTACAGGACGCAAGCATTAATTTAAATAATTTGCGTTTTTATCATATAATACATAAAATATGGATGCACTATCGGGCCTAAATGTTCAAGTTGCAAAGTTAGCGAAACATTTTAGCGCCGAATATAAATATGGCAGTCGAAAGAAATTGTGCAAGACCCCTTACACTGTGCCCACATCTGCACGAGTATACCGAACGAGCGATGCTTCGCTTCTTATTACCATTAATAAATCAAATACGAGAAATGTAGGTAGCATTTATGAATACGTTTCTTTTACTTAATCAATTTATGAACTTGGTGGCGTAATGAGTAGTAGACCGACTGGGTTTTTAATTACAGAAAATAAAGGAATCAGTGAAAGGTAGTCCACCTAAACTGTTTTACTTCTAGCCAGACGCATTCTAGCGTTTCAGAAGGCGGTTATGCAACCAACACTCACAATGGAGCCAACACTCACAGAGGCGACTTATAATTTTGACCTGACTACACCATCAATGGCCTATGTACAACAGTAGGCGTTTCTTGGCTGAAATGATGATGATGTGACACCATCTCTCATCCTTAGTCAGCCAGTATTGTAGAGGGCGTCTACCAACAAGAGCATGCCCAAGGCAGGTTGACATTTGGTAGGCTGCCGGCCGTAAAATTTCAATTCAAAACTTGTTGTAGTATATAATAATAATATATTTTCACGTTCACACCAATTATCTATCCTGAAGTAAGTATCATTAAGAACTTGTGTTACGGATACTAGATAATTTTTTTTTATATTATTTTTTTAATATACCTACATAATATTTTTTTTAGATATTTTTTTATAAATAAACTTAAATAAATATATAAACAACTATGACTCGCAAACAAATATTCGTGTTCGTCACACAAATATTTGCCGCTACCAGGATTCGAACCCGGACCGTTTGATGTGTAGGCAGCTATACTGACCACTCCACCACGACGGCGTCTGTTGCTTTATTACGCCGACCACAAAAAGAATAGGGAGTGCGGCATGCAAATGATAATTTCGTATAAAGTAAGACTTGTGGCCCAAATTTAATTTGTACACATGAATACGCACAGGAATATCAGTAATCAGAAGTAGTACCATCGATTACGATTAGATCGATATGATATTGAAACTACATAATCTTATAAAATTCTCGTGTCACAATGTTCGTTCCCGTACTCCTCCGAAACGGCTTGACCGATTCTCATGAAATTTTGTGAGCATATTGAGTAGGTCTGAGAATCGGCTAACATCTATTTTTCATACCCCTTAGTGATAAGGGTTGTCCACCCTTAATTATTATTTTTTAATTTATAAGGCAAAACAACGTTTGCGGGGTCAGCTAGTTTACTATATTACCACAGATTTGATTAGATTGCTAAATAACAAGACTTTCAAACAGTCAACCATAAAGTTAAATCAAATAAATAAATAAAAAGAAATCAAAAAATGTTAGCAGTGGTTCTAGGATGTAAGGCTCGACAAAAAATGGAATGATTATAGGAAGGTTACTCCGGGGAGTAGTCCTGGCTGGCAGCGTGAACGATGTTAAGGGAAATGCCTTAGGGATTAACCCTAAGAGCCAATGGGCAGGTTGAAATAAGATTATTATTACCCTTTAAAATTTATAGGTCCCTGATAGTAATTTCCAAGCGTCTCTTTATTGTCAAACATTATTATAAATAATAAGGACAATTTAATAATATTGGCTTAAATCTCTTCAAACGATGGAAAATGATATTGTGGAAAGTGTGTTTGTAATCATATTGAATTGTTACTTAGAATAACATCAGGTTAAGAAATCAATAGATAGATCATTGAAAGGTTTAGTTCTTGAAACAAAGGCGCTTGTTACTGGTCCTGAGTTACGTTATCGACAATTTTCCTCTTTTGCCTCAATCTTTTGCCCTATCTAGTATCTAAAAGTAGTTAGAGAAGCAGATGGGGTACACTACATAAACACTTAATACTTAATTCCGATAGTAACAATCACGAATATCAAAATTCCACTATTTATCATTCTAAATTAAAAAATTCAGAATTCCGAAAATAAAAAAATCGATGAATCATAAATCCTCTAAAATTTATAAAAATCACATTAAAAAAACCTAAATTTCTAAATGTCTATATAATAGTAGGTAGGTACAATTGTCAGAATGCTGAATTTCACAATATCGTATCATAAAAATTCAGTTTTTATTTATATTGTATTGTGTTCTAAATTACTAATAATTTATTTGACTGTAGCCACTGTACATTAAAGATTTAGGTAGTAACAGGACACTATAAATTTCATTGAAGACCTTTAACAGATGCACGCTAAAATTTGGAATATTCATATCGTGAAGGCGAATTTATCGTCGAATGCCGGTAAAGTTTTTGTAGACCGCTTATACTGCGCAGCAGTTTCGAACTCAATAACATGGAATGACCAAATAAGAGGAAAAATACGACCTAACACTGCAACAGTCGTACGTCTACATAATAAACGACCCAGAGCCGTGATTTTTTTATTTCTTCCAGACATAAAACATTTTCGACTTACTCTTTTTCCTTATAAAGGATATAATAGCATGAAAAAGGATAAAAGAATTAGTATAATATATATACCCGGCAAACGTTATTTTGCCTTACAAAAATGATTAAATTACTAAAATGGCTATAAAAAATAGGGGTTGGTGATAAAAAAGTAAAAATTTAGGGTTGCATGTATTTTTAATGCCACTTAATAAAAAATAAAAACAAAAAATTCGTCTAAAAAAAAAAATAAGGGTAAATCACTTAGGGGTATGGAAAATAGATAGCAGCCGATTCGCAGACCTACTGAATACGCATACAAAGTTTCATGAAAATCGGTCAAGCCGTTTCGGAGGAGTACGTTAACTAACATTGTGCCATGGAAATTTTACATATAAGATGTAAATTGCTGTTTTATATAAAAGTTTTTAAGAGCGGGAATTCATCGAAGTACCAATATTTTTTTCGCTTTAATGTTGTTAGATGTCTATATGCCATATGATGCCGGCAGAGTAGAATAGCATCACCCCATAACCTCCAGTGGGTGTCGTAGAAAGCGAATGGGTCAGCAAAGGGGTATTGATCACCTTACTCCGTCCACCAACCCGCATTGGGCAAGCATGGTGGAATACTGCCTAAACCTCCTTCGATGACAAGGAGAGACCTTGTTTCCCGGCAGTGTGTCGAATTATATAGGCATAATGATATTAAATGAGTATAATTTCAAAAACTTATATTTTTATATATAAGTGAATGTAGCCTTCTACAGGAGAAAGAATATTAAAAATCGGTTCAGAAGAAATGAATGCAGACAAACTTTACCTCTTTTTATTATATTAGAATGATTCTGTGATTAGTGTAACAGTACTATACTAATCACAGAATCATTCTTTTAGTAAAATATAAAACAATTAATTCGTATTTCAGTTTATTTTAATATCTAATCAAAACCTTTTATCCCTATTCGAGGAATAACAGACAAGCAAAATTGCTTAAATAATTTAAAACGAGTCAGCTTACCTTCATTAAATTAGGATTTGGATAATTGGGTTCTTTGAAATAAGTAATACTTATGTGTTTTTAGCTGTAGTCTGTTTAGAATTAGGTATATTTATTTATTTTCGATATATTAAATATTTCATGTTTGTGGTGAAATATAAAAATTATACGGTTCGTGTGTTTGTCACAGAACTCCTCCTGAACGATTGGACCCATTTTGATATATTTTTTGTAAGTGTTCAAGCGACTCCGAGGATGTTTTAGATTCACAATTATTTTGATCCGATAGCATATCTTTTTTTTAAGCAGTAAAACATCTATAGGGGCGCTAGTTTTATATTTTGCTTGCTGACCCGGCAAACGTTTATCTGCAATATATATTTATTTCTGATCAGCAGTATAAAATTAACTTTACGTCATTGTCTCATATATACAAAAAAAAATCATAAAGTCTGTACTAGAGGACAGCGCGCTGCGATCGGTCTACCAGTCACTAACTACGATACCACCGTCCGATATACCCTCCCGTTTTCGAACTCAAGGTTGAATCTTGAATCGCTCGTTGAGACTAGCGATAAGTGCAATAGGTATAAAATGTATATAACAAATGTGTTTTGAAATAAATTAAGAGAACTACCGATGAGACTTTTACTTCCTAAAGAAACAAGAAGAACCTTCCCTAACACAACACAACATAACATCACTTCAACAAATTCGAATACAGTCCACAACAAAGTCAATAGACTCCTTTCTGAGGATGTCACGGTCTCTCTCCTTTCATCCTTACGTTTTCACCCCGTTTTCCATACTTACGTTGATTTTTAATTAAAAAATCCATACAAAACAAAGCATCACACATGCATCACATAACTATCAACCATAATAATTAAATATTCTATACTAATATTAACTTTCACTTGTTTTAATACAAATATAAACACAGCAATTGCTATTGTCAATAAACTTATTTTGATCTGTCTACTAATGACAGTTATCATGTCGGCTGACGCCGATACCCGCTTCTGAATTTTATTATTTAGAATATTATGATCCGTGCCACCCTACCGGCCGAAGCTGAACCCACGCCGACTACGCTGGTAGTCGACGTGCCGGGTTCCTGCCGCTTCCTGCGCTAGCCGTCGAAGCTAAGTCCCTCTTTTTCAACCTCGAAAACCACCGAGCTAGGACCTACTACCCCCGCCCTGAGCCAATAAATAGTGTTGAAGTTAAGCACTCTTTTATTTCTCTCTTTTCTGCACATCTTGTCGTGAGTCCCACGGCCAGAGCGTGGCAAGGAGTGCAACCACACACAATGTGACACGAGATTTTATATACCCATAAGATTTAGTGCACATTCTACTTAAAATTAGACAGAAACTATATTTAGCAAAAGTTCCGAATCCGGAAAAACGACGCTAAAAATCAATTTAAAATCAAAATGGAGGCTTTAGTTTAAGTTGGTTATTTGATGAACGTAATTGGTTTATTGCATTTGTACTTAAGAGACCTCAGTATTGCCTCAGTAGGATTAAACTTAATTTTCTTAATCAAAGAACGGTACCGTTTACACATCCAAGATAAGCATTACTTGTGAACTCATCTTTATGTAGATTCCGTCTATAATAGAGTTAATTAGGTGAAATTTAAAGCAGAATATTTCTGCTAGCGCGGCCGTATTATTTGATTTCTATATAAGTAACTACAATTAAATTACGGTTATCTACTGAAAATATTTTATAAAGTAGTTGACTATAAATTAATTGATATTGCTTGTAAAATTATCAGCTTTAACAGTATTGACATCATAACCAGACAAAAAAATTCACTTTCTAATTCCGAGTTCCATAATAAATCTGGAGATGGAGATACATATCTTACGTTAATGAAAGCAGTCGTGTCGCATATATAACGGCTTTGTTACCCGTAATAAATTATCATAGCAATTAGCACACCGGAAATTTAGGAACCTCATAAGACCGAAGTGAAACAGTCACAATCACCAATGTTGAATTTTGGAAAATTATTTGTAATATTAAGGGGCTGTTGAGGCACAAGATAATGTAATCGCGTTTAATCCTGTTTGTACTTATCTTTTTTTACATAACATTTATTGCATATTTTGTATGGACTATCTGTTAAATAAAAGCTAATGGGAACTTACTATTCCAAACGGGATTTAACGCGATTAGATTATCTTGTGCCTGACGTTTCGAACAGATTGCTCTAGTTAATTTTGGTCGTATTTCTACAAAAACTTTAATGGACAAAGCGTTATCTTAGATACTAATGAATTGTACAATGTAAAGCTCGCATGCACACCCAACACACTTGGGCCAGGGGGTGTAGGACTTAGGTTAAGTTAGGTTTCCGATGTAGTTTAGTATGGAACTTGGACTTATTGTAATGAAAAAAAAAAACAAAAAAGAGTCGTTATTTTTATTTTTAGGAGAAGGAGGTTCTCAATTGGCTTGTAGCATAGGTATTTTTCATTTTTTGTTCTATTAATTTCCCAATTAGTTTTATCTTGGACCTGCATTTAATTAGTTAACTTACATATTTCACTGATTCCGCTGTTTTCCTTCATCTCCTTATTCGCCGTGGCTAACAAATTGGTCCCTCAGTTACGATATAAATGAGAAGACTCTGAGGGCAGGGGTAGGCCCCTCCGTCGGTTACGATACTATAGAGTAAGTATAGACTTGGGAACACCGACGGTGGAAGGTAGACTCCATCGTCAGTTTAGAGAGTTAAGCGTAGACTGACTGATATTCCTCTAAATTAGATCCCGCCCGTGTTGTAGTTGTCATGTGGTTTACGGTACGCATGAATACTCTCATATACTTCACTTATTTGCAAGTCTCACACAGTTATTTTCTAGATCGAGAAATATTCTCCGCAAACAAAGACACTGCAAACCACATTCGATACGGCTAGGAACAATAAAATAGTACCAAAATTGGCAAGCAGAAGTAACAGTTGCTACTTGGGAGTTTCCAAGTTACTGGACGTTGCTGGCATAATTCACAGTTGCCAAACAAGTTCAAATCAGACAACGCATTCAACTCCCAGGACTTTAATTTAAGTAGGAACTTATAAAAGTAACATAAAATTAATACAAATTATATATCTGTGACCAATGACAAAAGTGCACAGCATTTTCCTTAAACTTAGGTTACTTAACATGAAAATATAGAAAAAAGAACAACTCAATTACCAAATCAATGATTCGTGGTTAAACTCAACTGGTATGCAACATCATTGAGTAAGTAATTAGCAGAAAAATGTGCATGACCGTTTGTATGTGAAGTGGCTTAGTAGCTGGAAAACACTGGACACACACACACACACTTTGCAAAAGGTAGAACTAGATGACGATTATTAATGTTTTTTATGGATGGTGAGTTGGTGATGAATCTGGCGGGCAATCACTAAATACCGTGGAAAATATACATAAAAATATGCAAGATAGTGTCGACCATCCTGTAGAGTCAACAGCAGCATTCAGATGACTAAAAACAAAACTTCTAAATTGATTGAAAGCAAAATAAATACAGAAATGTAAAATTCCTTACATTTCAGCGTATAGGTGTGAGTAGTCATTTGGGTAAATTTATATTATTCATATACAGCTTTGGTTTAATGGACATAGTTTTAATTTTGATCATCTACTTTTGCTGTTGACTGTACCAGTATGACATAAATTATTGGTTTCCTAGAGGGGTTTAAAAGCTGGTGAGCACGGAATGCATTACGTGTGAAAAAGATAGGATTTTTGATATTGATATATCTTCACATCGTTGCCATGAACGCTGAAAAGTGTTATGTTATGATGTCAGGCTAAAATATCAAAATCTGAAAACGCGTTTATCTGTACGAATTTTACTATAAAAGCCGTTTTAATAAGTTACATTTTAGTTTTCTTAATTTTATTGTAAAACCTGGTTTTTAGTATAATTTTATTTATCACTTTACATTAGCAGAAATAGTTGTTACGCCCTAAATACTACCCATTGCCAAATTAAAATATTGCAATATTCGAAGTTCTTTCCCAAATCTATTTGCTGCTAAGGTGCTTTACCATCCTCGTACAAACACAAGTGTTAAATTTACTTTAAGAGAGAACTGCGAGAGGTTAGTAAATTTTTTCTACTTAAATAAAACTCCGTGTCGACCAACAAAAATGATTTTCACAATGAAATCGGATCAAATGCAAATCTGAATGCGCGCTGAATGCAAAAATCTCGTCAGAATATTGATTAGACAACACTAATGGTGGATTCAAAATTACTATTCAGACCTCGAAGGCAAATAGAATTGTAAAAAGCTTCGTTGAGTTTACACTTCAAAGGCCTAACGTTCAATTGGTTTCAGCTGTCTTTATTTGCTAGAACATTCCAGCTTGGTACAATTTCTTGTGTGTGCTTGAATGCAAATGGTCAAAAGACGGAGGAAGCTTCGTTAGTACAGCCAGTGAAATGTTTTATCAAGAGGAGTAGATTTTGGACTGATTTTAGAATGAATAAACCCATCTTCGGTGTGCATGCAGCTCTTATTGTGTAACTCCTGTATTAGTTACAAATAGTTAAAATAGATAAGGTCTTATTATGAATGTTATTGAATTTTAAAAGAAGTAAGGCACTCGATGTTGTTGTTGCGTTGGTTCTTCGTGATTTTATCCCGCCAGCCCCTTTCCACCACCGGACGACCAGGAGCGGTGAAGGCTTTCACCCTTACGTTTTGGATATACCTCCCATCCGCACGAAGCCCTTTTTATGAATCAAAGGGCTTCGTTTCATTATGCGAACAGCTAAAGAGTGGAACTCGTTGACAAGGTCTGTTTTCCCGGATCTATAATCTGGATATATTTAAGGCCAGAGTGAACAAGCATCTCCTAGGCGAGCGTGTACCATCTTAGGCCTCATCTTCGTTTTCCATCAAGTGATATTGTGGTCAAACGCTCAGCCTATCAAACATTATTTTTTTTTATTTTTTATTTTGTATATGTCGTGGCCAGATCAGAGAATTGGCCAGATTATGAAATGTGCGGTATAATTATCATGAAATGCTACTGGACCATAAAAAGGAGGAGGCTTGTGGCTATGTGTGAGGCTTATGCTGTAAATCACGGCTTAAGCTACAACACGACGAAGAGTGAAGTTATGGTCTTTGAGGCCAGGGGCAGAAATACGGTCGACTTCCCTGAAATTAAGCTCAGTGGTGCCGTACTAAAAAGGGTATACAAATTTAAATATCTAGGTCACATATTGACCCCTGACCTCAAAGACTATAACGACATTGAAAGAGAACGGAGCGCTCTGGCGGTGAGGGCGAATATGATAGCTCACAGATTCGCACGCTGCTCTAAAGAAGTTAAAGTTACCCTGTTTAGAGCGTATTGCACATCATTTTACACGTGCAGTCTGTGGGCCGTATATACCCAAAAAGCCTATAGCGCCCTAAGAGTGCAGTTGAACAATGCGTTCAGGATTTTGTTAGGGTTGCCACGATTCTATAGTGCATCGGGGATGTTCTCGGACCACCATGTAGACTGTTTTATACTACATTGCGTAAAGGGTGCGCATCCCTGGTACGCAGAGTACGTGACAGTGCCAACAAAATCCTGAACTTAGTCGCAAGCAGGCTGGACTGCGTGTATATGGGTCACTGTTCAGCAATCTCACATGGGGGTGCGCAGTAGTGACTTACAATAATTATGTTTTGTTTATACTAAAATTTATTACTAACACTAGCATAAGAATACCATTGTTACTAATATAAATTGGGTCAAGGGCCTGAAATAAAAATTATTATTATTATTTTAAAAAAGGATTTTTTTATTACTAAGCGGAGTGAATTGTTTGTGGGAGAGTCTAATCTACGTATCTGTGTGATCGGTAGGTAGACGATATGCCCAAGCATTTCATGAACTGGCCAATTCTATGATCTGGCCACGATATATACATAACATTAGGTTATTTTCGTTGTTGTTTTTATTAGTTGTATTTTCTTTATTCCGAGTAAAGTACTGCATTTAAAGCTTTGTCTTCGTTTTTTCTTTGAACGAAACGTTTGAAGTATTTCTAAACTTCTTTATAACAATGCATTCTTTCATCGATCGCTATTAATGTCAGATGAGAACGAACAAAAGTGGCAATGATTGATAGTAACGTAAAAAACATGAATTTATTAGACGTGTATTATGAAGCTTATCTAAAAGAAAACTACAAAAGTTTTATTATAAATCAGTTGGAATAAAAATGTCGAAAGTTTTCCGAAAGAGTTGGCTAGCCAGGCCTCTGTTTGGGACGCGATTTGTTTATTTAATGCTCGATTTGAGGGATGAGTTATGGAAAAAATAAGTCGGAAAGTACATTTTTAGAATATGGGAAAACTTTGGAAAAAATTGGCGACTTAAATTTTTATTTGATTCTAGTTTCAGCTGATTGACTATTAAAATTTGTTCTATAATAAGACGAGCAATTAAGTAGAGATTTCCACTCAAAACTAGCTTTACGTGATTGGAGTTCAAATGCTTCTTGAGACGCGTTCTATAATACGGGCCTAAATAATAGATAAAAAAGTCACTTAGTATTTTAAGGGTTGTAGTACACTCATCAGCTTGGAAAGGAAACGCCTCTTTCTTCGTATGAACGCTACGGAACGGCTACGAAACGTAGAATGCGCTACGGTGCATCGCTTCTTTTTCATAGGAAAAATAGCCACAGGCACAAATATATTGGGAGTGAATCGATCATCCGTGTATGAACATCTAATATGGAAACAGATATCACAGTCCCTGGCGAATACATTTTAAACTCAACATCAAAGGGTCCAAATTAGATAGGGATGAAGGTAATCATAAATTGCTATAATTTTACCACATCTCGCGAAATGCCGAAACGAAATTCGGCAATAAATTAGGCCTTGTCCTAACAAGGAATTTCTTTGCAGGAATTATAAAATCTGAATTTGCATTCAAAGAAGTTATTTCCATTGTAAATTATTATGGAAGGGAATATTTCTTCCATTATGAGGGGTAGCTTACTTTTTTTGTTAGAGGGAAGGTAAAGGGGTCTACCGCATACCTACAGTTATTCTCTGAGGTAAAGTTTAGTTTTAAAATAAGAGTATGCACTCGTATTCTCATTTTGAATTGTGAACCCTACGCGGCAGTGAGCAGGACAGATTGCGAGGAGGATTGACGGCCGTTGGATGGAACGTTCCACGAACAACAGCCGCGTACCAGGAGAGTCGCAGCGTTGGTAGTAGCGTCCCTTGAGGTGTACCGACGATCTGGTAAAGGTCGCGGAAAGCCGCTGGATACGGGCAACACAGGACTTATCAAGTTGAGATTCTTGGGGGAGTCCTATGTCCAGCTGTGGGCGTCTCTCTGCTGAAATGATGATGATTATGATTCTCATTTTGAAGCGTCTTGGAAGTAAAATGGTAATATGTAGCGATTGCTCAGGAATTTCTCAATATCATACGCTAAGAAAATATTATAAAAAAAAAACCATAATTTATTGACGATACGAAATTTTCTGCATTATAATAACATTGTACAAAATCCACGTGAATAACTTAGAACCATTTTTTTTCTTTTTACGACAATTCTTCTCTCAATTAAACATTTTTAAACTAAACTAAGTAGTTCATGTATATTTTAAACTGGTTGATGTTGTACAATAAAGTGATATTCTTCTTCTTATATATTCTTTTGTTTTTATTTACATAACGGCATTCACTTTCTGCACCGCCTATTGATATTTCTGTACCCAGCTTTCCGGTTGACTGGTAGAGAATGCCTTACGGCATTAAGTCCGCCATTTGTATCCTTTTGTGTACAATAAAGTTTAAATAAATAAATAAATATTCCAATATATTCTTTACTAAACTAAGCGATCTTATCTGGCTTATTTTATCTTAGGTTTTGATAAATGAATGTGACATTAAAATGTGTGTAAACTCTTTAATTCAATGATTCCTCATAGTTAGCTGAATCGTCAACAAGGATGCATTTGCATCAGGATAACAAAATTTTCACATTTATTTTTCTTTCCTAAAAACTACATTGTCATTTCCCTTTTTTATTAAGACGGAGATTCAAGATCATTCATTTGAATTGTTAAATAGCACTAAGACTATGCTTCTCCTCTTCAGCTTAAAGATAAGCGTCCCAAAATACTGTGGTAGAAGGAAAATGGAGATTTAAAGCCACCTTACTTAGTACAAGACGTTTAAGAGCGGGCATAAACCAAGAAAAATATCAGAATTCACCCGCGCGTTTCACCCTTCCCCTCTTGCACATCGCAGTTCGCAGCCGCAAGGTGGCACTCGCTTCATGATTTTTCTTTTTTGTGATCGCACATAGTATACGCGAAATAACTAGATAAAATTGGCTAAGCACGAGTCGGACTATCTATCCATTACATAGGTAATCGAAGCGATTACCTATGCGAAAAGTATTAAAAGTCCACATATCAAAGTATAGACTTTGATATGTGGATTTTTAATACTTTTCGCTGATGGTAAATAAAATATAATAAATTCAAATTCAAATAATTTATTCATTGTGTGTGTGTACAAAGATATGAGGTAGGTACTTACAAGTAAAATATAGCTCAACACATGAACCCTGCAAGGTTATAACAAAGTATATAAATAAAGTTTTATTTACATCAATTATATTTTTTTTTTATAAAATCATGCTAATCGCTCAGAATAATTACCAGGTATGCACATTCTTCAAAAAAATAATTATTGGTAATTAAATCATTTATTCATAAAATATAATGTTACTTTCAGTTTTGATTATGTTAATGTCAATCTGATGTGACATGCTCAAACCAAGTGGCATGCTATATCACATTCTTGTTATTTATGACAAGAGTTGATAAGATACCACTTTGGATTGTCCAAAGCTAAGACAATGTTCGTAAAATTGGCCATTATTCTTTATTACATTTTTCTGTGGATTTTTATCAAAATCAGTGTATTTTAACATATAAGATCTTTGGTTACATAAAAAAATATTTACATATTATGACAGGTACATTTTTTTTGTATTATACATGCATGGAAATTTTGCAGTAAAGATCTGGTGGTCAAAGTAAAAAGTTCCTCATTCTGGGCTAAAATACAATATATTGTGGGCATAATCGCTACACATTCACGAAGTCTCATCAATGATTCCATCATCAGCTCACCTGAAAAACCTAAAAGAATACAACTATCGGTATTTAGGTACCTCTAATACTTAAATTATCATTAACCAACTCCTAATAGTTAAGGAGTTTTACCATACATCATCAGCTCATCAACACGAGATGACAACCAGACGCAAATACTAGAATAGCTTTATAAAAAATATGAATAATCCTCTCTTTCTGTTCTTTTCCGAGGGTTGCCCTCGATTTCTCTACCTTCTCATCATCAGATCCTGGCTTGGTGAGAACGGGACTACCTCAGGAGTATACATACACTATCGAATAAAAAAAGAAATTTGAGAAACGGTCCACAAATGGCAGAGATATCGGTGAACAGATATTTACCTTCCATCATCAGCTCATAAACATGAAATGATGACTACCCGGTGCAAATAATAGAATAGGTTTAGGAAAAATATGAAAAACGTTATATATGCGTATAAAATTTGAGGGTTGCCCTCGATTTCCCTGGCTTCCCATCATCAGATCCTGACTTGGTGACAATGGGACCTCAGGAGTATACACTATCGAATAAAAAAAGAATTTTGAAAATCGGTCCACAAATGACAGAGATATCGGTGTACGGGTCACCATCAAAAGTAGATGAACATTGTAGTACCTTGTCATAATAATATTTCATACATAATTGTAGCAACTATTACTGCACAAACGCTGGCGTTGCTATGACATGGTACTAAAGTGATCATCTACTTCTGAAACTGACTGTACGTGTACATACATAAAAAAATACATACAGACGAATATCTCCTCCTTTTTGGTAGTTGGTTAAAAAATACTTTACACACACCACACAATTGAAACTTTGCACCAATTCATGAGTAGTCAAAAGCATCTATTTTTTTGCGATTACTGCTACCCGCGCCGACATTGTTACATTGTGCCGTGAGCTAAAACGTCAAATTGCGATATTTTTTGGTTAAACTACTTATATTATATAATAAAAGCAATGTACATACCTCCGACAATTATTCATGAGTTGAATTTTTAAATTTCTAAGCTCTTTCTTAGAGTGTTTTCGCATTTTATTTTTATTTCCCATATTTTTGTCGAAGTATTTTCTCGAGCCGGTGGCGGAACACAAAAACACAGCCCACTCGTCTCAACGGAGCAGTCGAGACTGATTGATGAAACAAAACATGCCCGTTACCACGGGTGAAGCGCGATAGACTGATGCGTTTTGCGCGGAATAAAAACGTAATAAGCGACAAATTGGTTTTATGAAAATAAGACGTAAAGTATTCATTATTTTTTAAAATCCCTAGTAGGGCTGCTTTGTAATATAGTTTTATATTATGTATTAAAATATTGACGCAGTAATATGCATAGCATTGAAAATAAACTGATTTAAGCTGGAAATTAAAGGTAAGTTCGTGATATTTTTCCATGCTTAAAAATATTTCATTATATGTTTTTTCCCAGACTAAAATCTCTCAAATATAATGTAATATCTATTTTAAAAAATTGGGGTGGCTTGTGGCCTATTTTGGGGTATAAAAATCAAATCAAAGATTGGTAATTTTGCTTTATACCCCCTCTTAAGTAAAATTTATGTTGGCTTTTTCTTAGAAGCGATTACGTAACGCTGAGAACTTAATAGGTTACATTAGAGATATAATAAGTAAATTATCGTTGCGAGGACAAATGTATTTTCCTGAGGTATTTTCTGCAACACCGATATTAATTTGTTTTAAATTTGACCAGGCACCAGGGTAAGAGAGGTGGCATGGGCGAATTAGATTGTCGACATTGAAGTTCCTTCCATCTTAGTCTAATAACACTAGGTAGTAATATCTCTACCCCTGACTGGTGGTTTGCCTAGCACCTAGCGAGTATCTTTGTAAAATTAACACTCTTGAAAGTTTGCAACTTGCCACACTGCGCGCTTGGCGCTTTCGCTAATTGCCTAGCATGTATCCAAGAGTAAACAAATGCAGCCGGTTGCAAACATTCTAAATTGTTCGTTTTACTAAGCAAGTGCCAATCAGTGCAGCCTAAACGATAATGAGACTAATCTGCTGTAGAAGTTCGCCGACTAGAAATCCTCTAGGAATCCTATTATTTCATTAAAACACTGGCTGCGTACCGGGAGACGCAGAGTTGGTAGGCCCCCACAAGGTGCAAGTGTGTCCCCTTGGCATTCGAAGTCACATGCCATCGTCAAGTAGTTTTTGTTTTCCCACCATGGCTAATTCCGGACGGCCCTTTTCAGGGCCACAATCGCGCCTGAAGTCCCCCTGGTGCTTCCGGTGTCCTCGTCAGGAGGACGCGCCAGGTCGAGCAGCCGTCGGTGAGGAGGCAGCCTATAAGGCCGGCGTTGGCCAGCGGCCCACAGGGGCTGGCGTTAGTCGGTAGCCCCTATGGGCTGCTAGCCACCAATTGGTGCAAGGAGTGCCCAGACAGGCAGCGTTGGGACGGGCTCGGTGTAGTTGCGCTCACGTGCGCAGATCCCGAGCCGTCCCGTTATAGCGCACTGGAGGTCAGGCCGGGGAGGATGTTTTGTAGTGGAGGAGTGGGTATAGCCTTTACCTCGAGTCCCACATATCCCCTGGGGTTGGCACCATCCCGCAGGGACGATGCGTAAATGCATTTGACCTCCCCAACAACAAAAAAAGGCTAGTGACCTGCCAAGGCTAAAAACGTCTACGACCAACTATAATAGTCCGTCAAAAAAAAAATTGCTATTATAGGTACTTATCAGAATAAGGTTTGCAAGCTTCACGGAAGACATAAAATATGTTGCCAAATAATAATTCCTACGGAGTTGACTTCAATTTTTCATGAAAACAATTGTTCTTGATTACACAAGTGCATTCTAACATCAGTTTATTCTAGTACACACACACAGGGAACTATTTCTAGAACACAATATTGTGATTGTAATTGAAGGATAAGTTTGTTAACCATTATTTCATCAAAACCTTGACCGCATACCGGGAGACGCAGAGTTGGTAGGCCCCCCACAAGGTGGAATGACGATCTGGTAAAGGTCGCGGGAAGCCGCTGGATGCATACAGCGCAGGACACATCGGGTTGGAGATCCTTGGGGAAGGCATAGTCCATCAATGGGCGTTTCTCGACTGTAATAATGATGATGAACTGGGGCAGTAACTCAACCTTACCTTACAGAAGACCAAAGTCAAATAACTCTACATTTCCGTGTAGTTTTTCTGCCAGTGTAAGTGCCAGAGTTACATGTGGGTAGGGGTGGAGTTATGGTAGGCAGCGCTGAAGTGAAATATCAATGTCACAGTCGTCTATAAGCTACGGTGACTGCTAACCCTCAAGCGGGTCGTCATTGTTTGCCAATAACCTAGCACAAAAACAGATAAGTTTAAAAAACTCTATGCTGAACGTTGTATCACGAAGGCTCTTTGCATGCCTGGTTTCCAATCTCGGTGTTCGTCGCCCCGAGCACCGTCTGAATACGAAAAAGATCAATTTACTAAGGGATGGCATTGCCGATATTGAATATTTAGTCCTCCATCCATTTAGACTTAAGCATAGTTTTTGTTAAAATTATGTTTTGAATGTCTTAGATCACTGTGGTATTTTTTTTATTTGTCATGTATTCAGAAACCCATTTATCCTGATCGGAATAGTAGCTTTTTTCGACCTAAATATGCGGTAGGAAAAGTTGTAAGAAAATAGTAACGTGTTTTGGCGGGAAGAAAAGTTGTTTGAAAATCCTTTTCGAACTCATTCACACCCACCACAACATGTACTATTATCATAAAATTTCTTTTGCGACAATTTATGAAAAATAAAACAGATGTATTTTTATCTATTATGTGGCAAGATGGGTGTTAATGTTGAATTGAGGACTGATCGAGGAAAATGGAAGAAGAAAATATATAACGCCAACCCAAAATAAAATTGGGAGCGAATGATGATGATTTTTTTACAAAGACTCCACGTAAAATTGTTTTGGCAGATAGTAAACTATGCGTATTAAACAAAAAGTAATTATTAAACAAATTTTGCGAGTAGAAAAAAAATATATTCAATAATTAATTATACCTATTTCTAGAATCTACATATATGGTACCTACTCCATTTTAAATGTTTTCATATAATTTCGTCTGCCAATTCTAATTTGGTGTACTAGACATCATCTTGAGGGGTACCTATCAAAATACAGATTTTTTTGTCATCAAATTTCATTTCACCGAAAACTATTCCACGATTTTCAATATCTATTTTTCTTGATTGATCGACTAGCTAATGATCACCGTTTTATATTATCGAATAAACTTTCATAAAAAAAATGTTGCAAAGTTGTGTTACTTACCAGAATAACGGTCTATCGAACTAACATTTCATATAAACTATTAAGTTATCGATAACACTATTTTTAGGAATCAGGAATGGAATAAAATAAAAATAAAGAATTATCATCGTAACTTAAAACAATTTTACTTTCAATTAGATTTTCACAACAAGTAACAAGCGATTGCACAGAAAACAACTCTTTACACAATAACCGAATAATAAGGATGAAACAAATGACTAACTGCAAATCACATCGATCACCACTTCAACCGACCTCACTCTACAACGTCCGACAAGCAAATGGGCTGAGAGCGAACTAGCGATTGCTTTTATGGCGGCGTTGTGGTGACGTCATGATTCGCAACGATTCATTCTTCATTTCTGCTAACACGGCCTATCCTGATCATGCGCCGTCCTCGGCCGCATTTCACAAGATATCTTCATGGAAGACCTCAACAGGGTCAACCTGAGCAGACCAGGGCTTAGCACCGGTGTCATCATTGTCTTCAGCTTCGGAATCTGTCGATGAGAAACAACATGAACACAAAAACAAAACTTTTTTGTAAAGTTGCCTATTCTTTCATTCCTCACACAATCAAGGCCCTCTTTCAATGATACACACGATGTTATCTCTTAACTTCTTCTACTTCACTAACAATCATCGTATTACAAGCTTCATCGACCACACACATCGCTTATTCTTACAATTCTACGTACAAGGCTAAGCCATACGAGATTGCAGGACCAAAGTCCAACACATATCAATGGATATGGATACAAATTCGGAACCAAACATATATCGAAAGATATGTCTGTAAGGTAGTGCGCGCAATCAGGGCGCGCAGCAGGGCGCGCAGGTAGGGCGCGCAAGCAGGGCACGCAGGCAGGGCACGCAGGTAGGGCGCGCATGCAGGGCGCGCAAGCAAGGCGCGCAAGCAGGGCGCGCAGGCAGAGGCACGCACGTGGATGGTGCGCGACTGCCGGATAGGCAGCACGCAGACTGCGACGGACCCGGCCACGCAGCTCAGGAACTGGCGCAACCGCTCGGCGCCTCCATCTGTCAGACGCTCGGCCTGGATCGGCCCTACATCGGTAATTAAGAAGGTACTGCAAGGCCGGAGCCCAACACACATCGAATGATATGTCTGCAAGGCCGAAGCCCAACACATATCGTAAGATATGTCTGCAAGGCCGAAGCCCAACACATATCGTAAGATATGTCTGCCGGTTCGAAGAAGCGAGACCACGCATCGAATGATACGTCTGCCGGTTCGCAAGAGCGATATCACGCATCGAATGATACGTCTGCCGGTTCGCAAGAGCGAGACCACGCATCGAATGATACGTCTGCCGGTTCGCAAAGCGAGACCACGCATCGAATGATACGTCTGCCGGTTCGCAAAAGCGAGACACGCATCGAATGATACGTCTGCCGGTTCGCAAGAGCGAGACCACGCATCGAATGATACGTCTGCCGGTTCGCAAAGCGAGACCACGCATCGAATGATACGTCTGCCGGTTCGCAAAGCGAGACCACGCATCGAATGATACGTCTGCCGGTTCGCAAAAGCGAGACCACGCATCGAATGATACGTCTGCCGGTTCGCAAAGCGAGACCACGCATCGAATGATACGTCTGCCGGTTCGCAAAAGCGAGACCACGCATCGAATGATACGTCTGCCGGTTCGCAAAAGCGAGACCACGCATCGAATGATACGTCTGCCGGTTCGCCGAAGCGAGACCACGCACGTCATAAGACGTGCAACCCAGTGCCGCTCGTCCATCCCACTACATAGGTATGCCACCCACTAGTCCGCCGACATCTCTGCACGGCACCTTTCGCGCCTGGGTAAACGCTCCTTTGATCCACGCCAGAGCGCCACGTGACTTGCAAACATACACACGCACATATAGACGTTCGCAAGTAAGAACTGTAACATAAGAGCGTTAGGTAAACCACAAAATTATTTTCGAAAAATTCTGCACAACTCTCGGGACACCATTCCCCTTTCTATATTCGAAAGTAAAAAATCCCGTAGACAAATTATCCAGCGTGCAGCCCTTGGCAGAAGATCTGTCTTGCCCTCTGCGGCCCCCAGAGCATTTCAATCGGTTAAGACTTTGGAAGCCACCCCAATCAAATAAGGCCCAAAACTTCGCAACGCTATGACGACCACCAGAGTCTCCAACCCATATGAGCAGCATTGGCCATCCGCGCCCCGGGTGACCCCATTAAATAAACACCAGCACGTTTCACACGATGCAACGGCGGAAACAACCGGCCAGGCCCAGAAACTGGCGCACTTAACTCGGCCCTAACTCGGCCTAACTCGGCCCAGGTTACCTCGGTAGTTAGGAAGGTACACTTTCGAAGATTTATTGAGAATCCCGCCTCAGATAATGTTTTCAATACATCGCATTACACCATCTCTATTGAGAACGTCAGTTATGATAATAATCGGGGTATTCATTCATACAAGTTGCGGGTACAACATAAAATCAATATCGAAAGCAATGTTACTGAACTCCACTGTAATTGTGACATACGCAATGAGATTACGCCGACAAGAAAAGTGTTGGAGTTTCTCCAAAGTTCTCGCTGCAAAAACACGCGTTGAGAGAATCTACTTCCAACTCAAATCCACCGTACAACCCTTAGTTACTTAATTACTCTTCCACTATATTGACATTGGCAAAACACGTAACGTAAATGTATAGCGACGCCATTAATTAAGAATAGAATAGAATAGAAGAAAAGTGAGAGCCGAATCGCATATTAGGGAAATCGCGCTCGCCACTATCTATCAAAACGTCCACAGGTGTACCCTGAATCACTGCGGTGGTGATGTCAATATTTTTGAAGAATTATTTAACTCACTACACAAATCAACTGTGCGTCGACCACGCCCCTGTGAGCGAACCTTGGCAAAACAATCACTTTCCTTGTGACCTGTCTTTTTACACAAAGAACATGTACCCAACTTTTGAGCTACCTATATCCTTAATTGTTTTTTGGTACACATTACACTTAAATGTCCAGTCTGACCGCAGTGACACTTCACATCTAGTGGAGTAGTGTAGCGTTTCTTAAAAGCATTAGCTGGTGTATGGCTGACTAATTTACTGCGGTTAGGCTTGACATAAATGGCCAGAAACGAACTACCTCCTCGCACCAAAATTATGGATAGACGATAGATCAAAGTTAGATACAAAGTTACTGTGGCCCCTTGCTTTATTTAATGATAGCATCAGCAAGCACCTGCGCTGCGATTAGATTGCTGTCCTCGCATCGGGGGTAGGACTAACACTAACATGATCAGACGAGTTTGGCGTTACATTCTTAGTATTTCTAACACGAACACGTGCAGACGTGTTTAGCGGTACACTCACAGTATTTCTAACCCGAACACGGTCAGATGGGTTTGGCGTTACACTCGCAATATTTCTAACACGAACACGGTCAGCGGGTTTGGCGTTACATTCGGAGTATATCTAACACGAACACGGTCAGACGGGGTTGACGTTACACTCGCCGTATTTTCCCCAATGGCATTTAGTGTAGACACTATGCGCTTAACGTCTCCGCCATCGAATCGTTATACGTGACCTGCGACGGTCACTATGATGATGTTGTAAATCGGTTCTGTTGTGACGAAGTCGCGTTGAGACCGCAAACTACATTCTACGTGCCGAGTAGACACACGAGTATCACTCCTACGAAACCGTGAAAGATTTTCACTCCTAGACAACCGTGAACGCGACCCACGACTACAAGAACGAGATCTATAATGGTGTCGATGTGATTTGCTTGTACATACCACGCTTAATCTCATGGCGCGGTGGCGTATTTTCAGATTTTGTGACGGTAGCGGCATAATAAATCGAATTCTTGCAACCGCTTGTTATTTTCTTTTTTAAACTTAAAGAACCTCTTGTGTGAGCGTAGGAAGTATTATCCCACTTCTGATTTTAGGAATCAGGAATGGAATAAAATAAAAATAAAGAATTATCATCGTAACTTAAAACAATTTTACTTTCAATTAGATTTTCACAACAAGTAACAAGCGATTGCACAGAAAACAACTCTTTACACAATAACCGAATAATAAGGATGAAACAAATGACTAACTGCAAATCACATCGATCACCACTTCAACCGACCTCACTCTACAACGTCCGACAAGCAAATGGGCTGAGAGCGAACTAGCGATTGCTTTTATGGCGGCGTTGTGGTGACGTCATGATTCGCAACGATTCATTCTTCATTTCTGCTAACACTATTTATAAAAACTTGTTTCAATATTTAACGTTACACATTGTAATGTTTCGGTTAACAACTTTCCATCGCAGTAACGTTTCATCGAACGATACATTTGCCTGTTGACGTTTGACGATAAAAACTGTTGAGGTTAGTTCTTAATTTAAAAATTAATTCTTAATTTGTAAGTAGGTACACACCATGCAAGCAAGCATACAGCATGCAAGCAAGCATGCAGCATGCAAACAAGCATGCAGCATGCAAGCAAGCATGCAGCATGCAAACAAGCATGCAAGCAAACATGCAGCAAGCAATATAATGCTCCGCTCGCTTCGCTCGCTCCGCTATGCTTGGTCACAAGTCTAACCTAACCTAACCTGGGTTTATTTTCGTATTAATGGTTTTTCTTTATAGCGGGGGGCCTCAGGCCCCCCGACCCCCCCGAGCAGGGGGGCCAGCCCCCCTGCACCCCCCGGCAAGCATCTTGCAGGCATGCATACAGCATGCAATGCAAGCATGCATACATCATGCAATGCAAACATGCATACAGCATGCAATGCACGCATGCATGTAGCATGCCAGAATACAACAAGCAATCTCCGTTAGCTTCGGTTGCACCGCTGCTGACTGGCTGTTGTTCTAAATCTAACCTAATTTAATCCATAGCTTTTCTTTACAGGGAAACAAAAATGATTACGAGTAATTACATAAAAAAAGTATTTTCGATGTACACTAACTTTAGTGTAGTAAAAATTGATGTTTCAACTATTCTGCAAACTGAAACTTACGTGGAAACAAAATTATGGGTAACAAAACATCGATTTAACATTATTTCGATAAAATAAATAAAATAGGAAAATAATTTACGATGGAATGAAATTGTAGATAACAACTATTCGAGGAAATGAAATTGCGATGTAACCTGATTCTAGGAGTTGTTAAGTATTGTATAAAAAGATCTGCGAATAGTTTTATGGGGAATGAAAATCGATGAAGTTAATTGCGATAAAGTGATGGGTTCCCCATCTTGAGCCGATTCGTCTTTTACTTCACTGTCTCACTCTGTAGACAAGACTGCTTTTACTACTCTCCAATATTGCTTCGATCTGACTGTTATCAAGGACGTAGCATCCAGCCATATTGTAGTCAATTATCAAAATTACCTAATACATAAAAATAACTGATAAACAAATAAAAAATATCACTAGAGGGGCAATAGGTTCAAAAATTACGCAAAAGATAATCATACGTCTGTTGGAAGTTTGTCATCCATCTATGTAGTTATTTTACTTACCGTGGTGACACTACCATGAGTTAGTTAACTGAGCCAGACAGTGCGCTACGTCACTAAATAAAAAAGTTAAGCAATATTTGTGAAAATACGTATGTCTTATAGACGTCTATAAGATATACGCGTTTTCACGTTTTTGTTCGATTATCTTTCTAGAGTTAAGCAAGTTCTTAATAATACTTAATTGTGGTGAAGTAAATAATGTTAATATAATTAAATTTTAAAGCTACTAATTAAATAATTATTGTATGTCGAATACAAAAGTAATTTTTTTCTAGAGTAGGTTAGGACTAGATTATCTTTTAAGCTGATCAGCCGCTTGGATTTGAAATAACGCCCTGGAGCAGTAGCTTTTATCTTAGAGATTTTTTTAAAGACACCATCTCAAAATCTAAAGAATAAAATAAGTACATACATACGAGACAAAAAATTTATTAATTTTACCGTAAATATATTTTTCAAATAATAAAATGAAATACAATCTTGTCCGAGTGGATGGCAGCTGCAGGTCGCTTGGCTGGATTCAAAATTTGATTTATTTTAAAACTCGACACAATACGGTGCACTCTGCACCTAGCTTCTCCAATCCCTCTTATAGATCCATCTACGAAATTGTCAAAAACTTCAGCTGTGTATACGCTTATAAATAGAATAGTTTTATTTTGTAAGACATTCACTTTGCGGCTCGCGATCAAACATAGGTTTATAAGTATTTTGCATATTTTTTGATTGGAATAAAAATCAAATATTAATTTTATTCGTTTTTGTAGGAAAATAGGTAAGACCGGATCTACGGAAATACTTCAACCTTACAGAAGACCACCGTAGATATTTTATTTAGTCTGTAAATTGTTGTTTTGTTTCACGATAATTATTATAATTGAAAAATATTCGAACAACACACTATGCAATTTTTTCCTCGATTTGTAAAAGCATTTTTATTGTAAATCTGCACTTTTCCAGCTTTCCTTTTCTATGAACTCTTGTCCTTAAAATGTAAAAAATTTATACTTTTCGATAATATTCTTGTGCAAATAGTTGTAAGAGAAAATATTTAATTTTATTCAGTATTTGTAAACTATAACAAAATATCTGAGCAAAACATTGAAAACCGAGGGGCTCGACCCTACCCCATATTGTAGGCGATTAGGCCTTAGTCAACCACTCTGGGCAATGTGCGGGTTGGTCGACCTCACACACAACCAAAGAATTTCTTCATAGGTGTGTGCAGGTTTCCTCACGATGTTTTCCATCACCGTAAAAGCGTCGATTTAACGTACATATTATGAATTCAAAATTTTAAAACACATTGGTACGTGACGGGGATCGAACCAGTGTCTCCTCTCAGGGTGGGAGACAGCGCATTACGCCACCGACGCTTCACTATCACTTTATTAAATGATAATAATAATATGTTAAAATAAAAGATACTTTGTATGTTAAAAACATAAACGTCTATCATTTTTATGAATTACGAAACCAGTCTTATTTTATCCTCTCCCTTATTATCACTACATAGTATAAAACAAAGTCGCTATCCGCCGTCTGTCTGTCCCTATGTATGCTTAGATCTTTAAAACTACGCAACGGATTTTGATGCGGTCTTTTAATAGATAGAGTGATTCTTAAGGAAGGTTTATATGTATAATACATGCATATTGACATAAGCATTGCACCCGTGCGAAGCCGTGGCTGGTCGTTAGTACATGTATAAATTCTAAATCTGTCACAAGCTTTCGTAACTTTCCTAATCTAAACAGGGTAAACAACGTCAACTGAAGGCTTTGTATGTAGCCGCATAGTGCAGGGAACTCACGGTGTCACTTTGGATCTACTCGAGGGATTAAAACGATACTTGGCTCTGTTTCCTTGTGTAGTCGTGACCGCAATACTGAGTGGGATTTCACCAAGTTATATTCCGCTTAATATAGAACGAGCAGAATGGATGGTTGGAAATAATAGACAAAAATGGGCAACAGTGGGATCTTATTTATACAGCGTGAAATGACATTTAAACAGCGATCTTATGAACAGACGACGCGTGTTTTTCAAAATGAAAATGAAAGCCGACGCTAACGCACTCAATGAATAACGTGCATATCAAAAAAATGTGTACTAGTCAAAAAAACGTTTAAATGGAAAATAAAATATAACCCTAATCTTATGAAAGTCGAAAGATTGTCGATTCTTAAAAATTCTCTTAATTTACATTTTCTTCAATTTCACAATTCATTATTACCTAACTAAAATAATCATAACAAGCAAAATGAAATATTTTTTGTGAATTAAATGTTTAGATCTAAATCCTGTAGTTAGAGAATTATTGTTCATTAAATACAGCAGCGTATCTCAATAGAACTATTTTTACACAAATTAGAATAGAAATAAACTTTATTGCACATCGACATAAAGATAGTACATTTTATAACATTTTAACTAAATTAGATTTCTATTCATTACAATTTTGTTTACCTGAACTATAAGAACCCGAAGAACAATAATTCTTGGGAACAATAAAAAATCTACAAGTCAAAACAATATGCATAAAATTTTCCTCCTCCATTCAAAAGTAATAAAATAATATTGTCCTATTAGAATTAATTTGTGTTTACGGATTTATATTTTACGGATATGTACACAGATCCCTATTTCTCCATGCTTATTATTTATGCTTTTTTACTTTCTCGTATACGTAGTATACTTAGAGGAAGTTTTGTAATCGTCAAAAAATTCGACCTCGAGATTTTGATGGATTTACACGTTTTAGAATTATATCTGTGTGTGTGTATGTCTGTGCGTTAGCACAATAACTCGAGTATGCTTATTGCAATATGCATGTATGACATCAAAATATAAGGTTTCCATAACTTCTCAGTCGTCGATAACGAAAGTTAAGCAACCAAGTGCGTGGTCGGTACTCGGATGGATTACCATCTAACATGCAAGTATGACATCAAAATATAAGGTTTCTATCAACTTTAGAGTTGTTTGCGGTATACGAGAAAGTCATGGGGAGACCACTCCCGATTTTTATAGCGAGTATCACGAACTTTATGCAGATAGCGATTTTTCTAGATTTCACAAGGTCGAACTGCGTGAATCTCGGTAAATAACGTCCCAAGGTCGCCACGTCTCCATAAGGAGAGTCATTTGAATTTTTGTCTAAAAAATAGAAAAATGTAGTAACATTTTTAATATCCCAGTAAGACTTGCTATTTTTGATTTTTTGATATTTTTAGCTCTACATTAGAATTTTAAAACTAAACGAGAACATTATACTGAATAAGTTTTTAAGTACTATAATGTTCTTCGCTATTTCGCTTATGACGTTGATTGTACGAAACGTTTTCGCATAGAAATGAGTGTATTTCATTTTGTATGCACGGCGTAGCTTAAAGCAGAGGCATCAAATGTATGGCACGTAGTTTTGAGCGACTTTGCCGATTCAGTTCATTTCCTGCAAAAACTTACTAACTGCCAAGAGACAGAATTCCTAATAAAGAACTGATTACATTATAAACGTTATGTTATATAAACTAATATACATAATCCTGTCCCGTTTCACAGTCCTGTGTATGTTGGAAAAGCAATCGTCTGGATTGCGAAAGGTCGCGGGTTCGACCCTGTCTCAGCACTTGACTTTTTTTTTTTAGAAATAAAATTTAGTACATTTTTCAATCATTGTGATTATTAGGGTTTCGATTTAGATTAGGTTTAGAATTATTTTCCGAGTAGGGTTAGTTAATTCATTTCTTTCAAATGATATTATTATTATTTAAAATGTTTTTAAGCATTAATAATTGAACTAAACAAATAGAAAATAAACTTAATAAAAATCATCAAAATTTTAATGCTTACGATGTGAGGATATAGACTCCTTTGCCTCAATGAAATTAATAAAAACCGTTTTCCTTTCCGTCCTCAGACAAAGAATAGTTTCTGTCGTATTTATTGAGATTGTCTATCATTTCCGCTAGACAAGTTGACGACTATTTGATTAATTATTTTTGATATAATCAGGATTCTTTGTCTAAGGATATAATAGTGGACCTTTGATAAAGTGATTTATTATTGTTACTACAGAAAACATTGACGCACCATCATTAATTAGCAGATGCAACTTAATAAGACAATTAATATTATTTTGAACTGAGATTTTGAATATTCAATTAATAGACACTTGCTTGACTAACGTTGTAGGTGACATTGACATGCATGTGTTAGAAGCATAAATTGGTTGCTGTTTCATTTTTAATGTTCTGATTAAACATTAAATAATAATAAAACGGATATTTAAAAAACAATAATTTTATTATGTACAGGTTTCTCAAAAAGATTGCATGTCCCTTCTGTGGCTACTCTGCTGTGCCATATATATCTTTAAATCGTTCATATTATAAAGATTTAGTCTTAACTTCTTATTGTCTGTAAATAATATTAAATCTAATATTACAATATTAGCTTCGTAATCATACGCCGAGAGCAATGATAGCTCATCGTAGATTTGGCAACTTTCCAAATGGCGGCTGAAGCGTAGATAGTATTTTAACTATCATATTTGACATTATCCATTTGTTATTATCTTATTATGCAGATATATAACTTCCATAAGCAGAAAAGTATTCTTGTTATTTTAATGAATGTATTGTAAGGTACCTAAAGCTATGTAAACTTATCTACTGGTGTTTTATATCAGCCACTTGAAACCGCAAAAAGACTCACTTAGCGCTAAACCAGTTAAAATGGCGACATAACGCATCCACAAGAAGAAGTATTATTCAAGACGAAATGCCGGAAAACTAGAAACTAGTAACTTCAAAAATAAATAAAAACTCTTTTCCCTATCTTTTAAGCGATCGCTGGCATTTTATAACGCAATCTTATGGTTGCTCAAAACTAGAAACGGGAACACGAAAAATTCTATAGATAGTTATTTGGCGCCCCTCCGATAGTCAAGGAAATGGGGTCGCGTGATCGCATTCTTATTAATGCTAAAGAATTGCGCATAATTAAACATGAATTAAGTTTCTGTGACCTGAATTTGTCTTGAAGGCTTACATTCAAATGTAGAAGGTAATAAAACAGTTTGTGGCGCCTTACATTGAGCCATATCGTAGAGACTGATATATCAAACCGGTGAGCTTAGACAAGTGGCAAACGATATAAATCGTTTCCACTAGTAACAACGTCAATTCTAATATTTGACATGACGGTCGCTATAGTTTTTTTCTCAGAATGACGTCAATTTACAAAATATCCTTTTCGTTAAGCGTTCAGCGCAATCGATTCGGTACTTATCTAGGCCCTCTGGTATGGAGCTTAAATAGTACATTATTGCAAAGGCCGCGAAATAGGCAATTTCAGGTCGAGTATGAGTTTCATTAATACGAGACAGGCAGCTCCAGCAATGGATTTGCTTTTCTTTGTCCGTAAATTCGATACTTCGCGTGTTCCTTTTTCGAAAATAATGACAATATTTCCATGCATGTTTGAGAAAATTATTTTTAAATTTTTAAGTTTTTGATAACACCATGACTATTATGCTACGGCCGCACACACCGCGATAACATTCGTGCGATAATCTTCGCCTTCGGTCTACCGCGAATGTGCATGGCCACACATTGCGCGCTGTAAAGTCTGTCGCGATGTGATCGCGATGTTGCTCAAGAAACAACATGGACGCCGCTGTCGGTCTTTTATGGCAGCAAATAACTATTTTTACTGTTTCAGGAGTAGTCTAAGAAAAATAGCACGGCTAAACAATATCGATTCACACTCTTAATTACTAATAAGTTCTAAAGTCTTGTCGTTATTCCAATCTATGTTAGAAAACTAATTAAACCCGCACGTCCGCTAAGCACGATGTCTGTGCGGCGACTGAAGACCGCGAAGTGTGGCCACGTAATCGAAGGACATCGCGATAAAAACGCTTTG
The DNA here is from genome assembly GCA_955850985.1 of Elophila nymphaeata. Lineage (NCBI taxonomy): Eukaryota > Metazoa > Arthropoda > Insecta > Lepidoptera > Crambidae > Elophila > Elophila nymphaeata. The sequence continues at coordinate 10,664,668 of OY039073.1, forward strand.
ATGTTTGTCAGTTTACCGACAACAGCGCAATGTCTTTGCGACTTCGCACGAAGTGCCGAAGTATTCGCGAATACTTGGCTAAACACATCGCGATAATGCGAATATTCGCGACATCGCGATGTGTGCGGCCGCAGCATTATCAACATGGGTAGGTGCCGCTTGTTATACCATATAGCTATGTTTGTTCCTTTTTATAATACCATAAAAATTTAATGATTTATTAAAGTGCCGAATTGGTGAATGATATCTCACGAAATGGTCTGATTCGTACCTTGAGAAAATCAATCACTTAAACCTTAGAAGTGATTGAACGGGAAAATTTGTTCATGGTGTTGTTGTTTATTAATTTATATAAGGTCATAAAAATATTCATATATATTTTTTTTTTATGTTATGAGATGGCAAACAAGCTTGCGGCCTACTTGATGTTAAGTGGTCACCGCCGCCTATAGACACTTGCAATATTAAGTGTAAATCACTTAACACCGCAAGTGCATTTGCCATCCTGGGGACCTAAGATGATATGCCCTCCATGCCCAGTAATGACGAATATTTTTATTATGTTAACAAATAATGTTGAAGAATTGTCGAAAGATAACAGTCAGATTGTATAAGGCATGGGGCTTTGACTAAATAAATGATTTTGATATGCCTAAAATCCAATTCTTGAGATAATTTGCAACGCAGGAGATTTTCACGCCAAACATACCGTCTTCTTTTAAGCTTTTAATACCTTGTATTTATTTGTTAAAAGACGCCATTCCTATTTCGAGGGGTTAATCCGCTACCTTTTTTGGAGCGTTTCCACATTATCAGATCCAATATCGGTATCGGAATCCATACGATATCGGCAAGTAAATGGTAAATGTATGAAATAATATGATCTAGGTAAGTACCTTACAAATTGTCCGGTCTGAAATCGGATGTCGGACGGACCAATTTACATTTTACTTGACCCAATATCGTATCGGCTTCCGATACCGATATTACATCGAATAATGTGGAAACTCTTAAAATACGTAAAATTTTGTTACCAATTTCTTAACTAAATATTCTACTTCTTCTGTCGTTTCGAAAGTGCGGGTTGGTTGACTTCATACACAACCTAAGAATTTCTTCATAAGTGTGTGCAGGTTTCCTCACGATGTTTTACCTTCACCGTAAAAGCGTAGATTAAACGTAGATATGAATTCAAAATTTTAAAACACATTGGTACGTGGCGGCGTTCGAACCGGTGCCTCCCGGATGGAAGACAACGCTCTTACGCACTAACAAAACCGTTCAACAAAATCGATTTTGTTGAACGATTTTTTCTTCTTCCAATCTCTACTAAATTTTTGCCACCCAGAATTCTGCCACTCGAATCGCAGGATCAGCAGCGTTCCACAGCTCATCAAGCGTGCTATTAATAGGGCATGTGGGGCAAGATATTAAATGAGCAATGGTTTGCGAGGAGGCACCACACTCGCACTGGTTGTCCCTGATGTAACCCCACCTGCACATAATATTCTGCTGAAACTCGTCAATAGTCCATCATAGTACCATAAAGGATTTTTATGGTACTACGTAAGTTTCCAATAAAAGCTTTAAGTTACTTCACCTACCTGAAGTCAATAGCCTCCAGAAAATTATATTTTCTGTATCGAATTCAGGAGGCAGTCTCCGTAATAGAAAAACTTTCACCCTTATTGTTGGGTAAGTGGTCATAATTTACCTTTGTATCAATGTATTCAGTTTATTCAAAAGAATCTGACCCACGTTGGTTTATTGATAGTTCGACTATTATTGAGAATTGATTGGAGTAGATTTGAAAGGCCTTAGGATTTTAAATTATAGTAAATATATTATAGGAATATTGACGAATATTTTAAATTCGAAATTCGAAAATAATTAAATATTTCAAATTGTAAGTAATAATTTAATACTCAATACTCAATATTTTATAGTTTAAAACAGTTTATTAACTAGTATAGTATTATATTATCTGTGATGTTATGTAAGCATTTATTTTTACTATGTACGGATATGTTTTAGTTACAATACACTGAGTTGCAATGAAAAATTGTAAAATGCGATAAAGCTAGATTTACACATGGTAAATGCGCCAGCCCTAACGCCAGGTACTGACCATTTACTTACTTTCAAAAAATTTAGCAGTTGTTTTAAAATGAAAACTAAACTAAATTTTATTTGATTTCAAATATGGGAAAACGTAAAGTACTTATTGTAATTTTTTTTATAATGCAGTCTCTGTTTGATAAAGACAGTGCCAATATTTTGGATGTTATTGAGGTTTTAGTTACCGACCCCCTTTTTGTGGTCCAGTGTATTTGCATGCCAAAACCTAGTGAAACTATTTATGAAGAACTTAGACATTGTTGTTGTTAATCTAATCATATTTTTGGTGTTACTAATAAATTAATTATTAATATTATGTACCAAGTTCGCGGTGTACCACTTGTAGGCGTTAATCGCATTCGTGTCTGATTGATATGCGACGCACTGATATTTGATTGGCGGGTCTCTTGGCAACCAGTTTGAGCCAATAAGAGCAGACTGTATCGTCGGCTCTACCCGAACCTCTGCAGGGGGACGCGACCTGCGCAAGCCGAGTGAAGACGCTGCTCCTAATTGGCTGCGCCATATTACGTTAATATTCTATTAGGGCAGCCGTTTAAAGAATTGTATTTGCTAAATGGAATACCGAGAACTTTGCCGTCTGTACGCTAACTACTGTAATGAAAAGGTTCAAAAACTCGAACGTACATATTATAAAAAATCTTGCGTTCAGAGAATGCTATATTTTCACAGAGAAACTTGGTAAAGTTTTATTTTCAAGCAAGAAAAGGAATCCACGGGAACAAGTCGCGGGTGAACCGCAATTTTAGTATAACTATTTTTTTCCGTGTGAATTTTTTAACTGAAATAAAATGATAGTCAAGTTTACAAATTAGTCCCTTAAAAATATTTTAAAAAATATATGCAATAGTTTTAATATATCCGATCACTTATTTGATCTCACAAGATAGCAATCACGATATTTACGACAGACTGGCCGGCTTTTCTATTACGTTTCATCTTAAGGCCACAAACTTCTGTAGTGGAAACATCAACGTGAAACTGAAATCTTCTAGAGAAACGTCATCGACAAACATTACTTTTTAATATTTTATTTGGATCATGCCAAAATACTCGTGATGATATTTTTTTAAAATTCAATTGAAAGGCTAAACATAGATAAGTGTGGTGTGCAAGCATTAAGACACGAATTGAACCCAGGTTCATTATTTGGTCTCTTCTTTCTGGGGCATTTCTTCACCTTTGAAGAATTTAAATATTCGACAACCGATGAAATCTTCTTTCTTCTACCCTGCTCCCAATTTATTTGGAGTTGGTGCAGTATGTCTTGATATCGACAATACTGTAAGATTTCTGCATTAGATTTTTACGGCCGCCTGCCTGACACCACTTGGGAACGACTGCTATATTTCAACAGCACCCGGGACCACCATCATGCCTTCCGAAGCATGGAGGAATATCGAGTTGAAAAATTTTCGGTCACCCATCCGATTACTGACCGCACATTTGGTCGCTTAGCTTTCGTGTTCGTTAAGAAGAAAGCACAACTGGGGCGCCATAGACGCCCACGTTTGCCATCTTCAACACCGAATGAAATATTTTTACAAATACCGTCAATCAGTTTTTTTCCTTTCATAGTACATTTTTCAAATACCTTCATCATCAAAGAACCTACAGTTATTTACAAAGCTAAAGAATTTCTGTAACTCATTACTAAAAACGTCGGTATAAAAAGGTGAAGAGATTGCACTTGAATTGAATTCTATAAAAGCTTTGAGAACCAAGCTTTTAAAGGATAAGCTCACCCATGAATATTTGAACTTCAAAGTCGATTCAAGACCGAGAACACTTGACAAGATTTTTAGAGAATGAATAAAATTGCTCGTATGTATTAAATGAATATTCATTTTAGAAAATACCTTCTCAATTTTGAAGTAACGTTTTCTTTTGATACAGTACTTTGATTAGTTAACCAGTGGAACTTTGTATATAAAATTTATAGTTTCTTAATATATCTTTTTGGCGAAAGGATGTTGAATTAAATTGGAATACATATCATTACTTAGCCCGGCCCGGCTTTGCACGGGTGGATTTTTTTTTAAGCATTTTGGGATAAACGTAGAGTAAATGTATCTTTATGCAGCACATAACGAGTTTTTTTAAACAACTGCTTACATCTTTCCTAGAATTTTTTTAATATAAAAAATGGCGCCTATGTTGCCCTTAATATCATGTAGCGCCCTTTTGTATGGGCGGTGACCCAATCAAACAAGTGTGCAAAAACACACCCTGCACCAAAAGTAAAGCCATCCATGGTCGCGAGCGGCTCTCGGCGCCCAAAGCCACCCCTGCATATCCTTTGACTGCGACTTCGTCTGTGTGGAAAAGTTACTTTGACAAGCAGTTTTTTTACTTTGTTTGGACTTCCATACGACCTTTCATCCCCATACGCGTGAAAATTACAAAAGTTTCTTGGTTTTCAATAGTGACGAACACTCATACAAAACTTTCATTCCTTATTTCGACGCCTTCATATGCTTTGCTCGCGATATAAGGTAGCATAAACCCTTCCCCAACGCCTAATAAATATTTGTACCAAATATCATCAAAATCGGTCTGGTAGTTTTTGAGTTTGTTCCGACAGTCATACATTTATACAAATCTTTCCTCTTTATAATATTAGTGTAGATGTTTTGTGTGGTAACTGTGTAGAATACTACTTCCCCTGACCCCACCCGTTATGGTTGTCGTTAAAGACGAAGATAGTTCTATACGTAGTACAGAGGAAGTCTTGTAATCTTCAAAAAATTCGACCCCGAGATTTTGTCGAATTTACACGTTTTGGACCTCCCTGAGTCCAAAAATACCGCTTTTGGAATTATGTATGTGTGTGTGTCTGTGCGTTAGCACAATAACTCGAGCATGCTTTAACTTATTGCAACCAAATTTAACATGCGTATATGACATCAAAATATAAGGTTGCTATCAACTTTTGAGCCGTCGATCACGAAAGTTGAGCAACCAAGTGCGCGGTCGGTACTCGGATGGGTGACCAAAATTTTACATTCATGTATGACATCAAAATATAAGGTTTCAACCTTATATCAACCTTTGAGTCATTTTCCGTATGCGAAAAAGTCAAGGGGAGACCACTCCCGATTTTTTTTATTAGTTATAGTTATAATTTACTGTATCATGCCAACGAAATCAGTCTGACAATTTCTCAAGCCATGTATACTTTCTAGGGCAATAAATAGTCCGTGGGAACTTCTATCTCACTTACACCAACAAAACTCATTTCAGATTAACGTCAACAGAAAAGTGTAATAATATCGAGTGTTAGTTTTTTGAGCAAGCAACTTTTCCTCAGGCAAGAGTCCAAGTATTTGTTATTTGCAATAACTTTTTCCATTTACAATCGTAGTGCTGTTATGATATACTGTGTAACAGAATTTAAATTCTTTTCTTATTATCTTAGTTGGACAGACGTTGAGGAGCTCGATGGCGCTAAGGTTGTGTGTACTTCATAAAGATCACAGAAGTTAAGCTACTATTAGCGTAAGCCTCCTTCCTCCGTGCTTCAAATTGCTCTTTCTTCTTTTAAATAAATAGCGTTCGCTACATACAAAGATTACACAGTTCGCTAAGGTCAAGTGAAAATGTAATAATACGGTGTAACGGACAATTGGCTTGTCGATTGAGTTAAAAATTGAGTCTCTCAACACGTGTTTTTACAACAAGAACTGGGGAGAAACTCTGAAATGCTCGTTAAGGAGATGGAACCGTCTGCTGTCAAAAGATAGCAGGAATTGCGACCTAAAAAGCTTTAGGCTAACTTCATATTGTTTTTCATGATATAAGTAGTCTAACTTGTATATACCAATTTAACCTCACATTTAAAATAAGTTGGACATGCGTATAATAGTTATATATTAATATTGTGTAGTTTTCTACTTTGAGGGCTGGTTTCAGAGGTTATGGTTACGAGATGGCAAATTGACAGTTTTACATAGACTATCTGACAAATAAACACTATTAGGAACTTACTTGGAACCTATGAAACAGGCGCTAAGTGCAGTTAAGGTTTAGTACAGGTTAGCTCCCGCATACATTACGCAGTGGCTTGTTTCGTTCCGGCGCCGTCTAGCTGGAACCACCGTTGCTATTCGAAAACGGAATAAAAAATATTTTTGGTCCCTATCCGAGTAAATTATTATATTTTGCCACCGCCAGGTAAAACACATGACCGCGGTAATAATTACCTATTCATTACGTGGATGTATAGGTAATCAAGTAGGTGTTTATGTCACAGTCGAATTAAATAAATTAATCTGTGTTTTACTATAGCAGAAAACGTTTTTGCAATGGTGAACCTATTCATATAAAAATAACAATTCAAAAGAAGTTAACGGGGGGAAAATCCATGGTAAGTTGATGTAATATTTTAAGAAAATCAAAAACAGTCAGAATGTATGGGAATTCACGATGGATTAAAAAAATAAGTAGGGTCATGAAAAATAATGTCATTATTTTTTTTGTTCATATTATTTATTACATTGCGAAAGAATAGACATTTGCACAAAATTTCAATGCTTTTTAATGATTATTAAATATTATGGGTGCATATAATATGAAGCCAGGAGCAGTGTGCCGCTAAAGAATTCTTTCGATATTCAGTTCATCGATCAAGAGCCTACAAATGCTATAAATAATAAAACACTCTAGTTAGCTTTTCCCAGAAACAGTACAAAAAAGAACAAGTTATTACAGTATTCCAGCCACTCCTCCTTCACGTCGAAGTTGAACAATCAATTGAAGAAAGTTGCAAACTCATCTACGCCTCGAGAAGTTAGTTCTCTGTTGTATCTGCAAACATCACTTGAATCGTTTTACCGTCTTCTTATTTGTGTTAGGTTGAGAGGTGGTGTTAAGCTATGTTTGTTTGAGACGCAAAGAAAATACAAAGGCATTTTGACTCTGTATAATATCGTTTATTTTCAATGCTCACACTAGTTATCGAGGCCAAATTATTGTGTCATGGATGCAGGATAACGGATAAACATAAAAATTATTTTTGTTATAAATAAACTCAAATAATTATATAAACCAATCTAATGAATATATAGTCCGTGTGATGCCGGCAGAGTAGAATACGAGTATTATCACCCAATATCTTTCAATGGGTGTCGTAGAAGTTTCTCCCGAGTTCTTTTTGTAAAAACACGTGTTGAGAGACTCCATTTTAACTCAAATCTATCGTACAATTTTTGTTACTTGAATTACATTTTCACTTGTCATTGGCAAAATGCGTAACGTTTATATATCGCGACGCCATTAATAAAGAATAGAATAGGGTGTCGTAGAAGGAGACTAATGGATTAGCAAAGGGTATTGATCACCTTATACTCCGTCCTCCAATTCGCATTGGGCAAGCGTGGTGGACTACTACCTAAATCTCCTTCAATTACAAGGAGAGGACTTGTGTCCCATGAGTGGGTCGAATTAAAAAGGCTGTTGCGATGAAATATATAAACGACCATGGACTCGTTGGAAAATTAAGGTTTATGTTTATTACACAATTTTGTCCTAAACAGCCATGCTTGTGTAAAGATCTCATTTCGACGCTCACTTCCATTTCCAATGTCAAATTTTATGTAAAATCCTAAGTTTTGTCGAGTACATTGGAAATGAAGTTAGCCGTTCTATGTTAGATGTAATTTGAGCATCATAATAATTTAATTAAAAAAATGTTTTTTTGTAAAATATTTGTTCTCGTTTGACAGCTAAATTTGAGGTGAGGTGCGAAGTGAGAAGTTTGTTGTTTATAGAATAGCGCGGTAGAATACAAGTAGGCAGCGTTACTAATCACTAACAGCCTTATTCATAAACACACAATAAACCTATTTTAGTTATTACCTTCTTAAAAAGTGTTTTGTCTCAGTCATCTGGCGCCAGAATGACAGAGACAAACCATTTGTAAATCACTAATAGCTTCACTTGTTTTTATGAATAAGGGGGTCAATAAGTAGCTCCTCTTATAATAAATTTTACTTTGTTTTACACAATCTAAATATATATAACTCAAAGGTGACTGACTGACTGACTGACATAGTGATCTATCAACGCACTGCCCAAACCACTGGACGGATCGGGCTGAAATTTGGCATGCAGGTAGATGTTATGACGTAAGCATCCGCTAAGAAAGGATTTTTGGAAATTTCACCCCTAAGGGGGTAAAATGGCCACGCGGACGAAGTCGCGGGCGGAAGCTAGTTTAGTACATATAACTCACGTAATTGTGCGTTAGCATGAGATTTTTGTGTCATAAGCATTATTATATACTTTCCCTTCTTAAATATTTCAAGGTGTGAAAGTGTCAGTCAATACTAACAACTCTTGCTATGGGACCAATATCCGTTCCATACAAAAGTATACATAATGTAACATACGTAAACAAAAAGTATGGAACAGTGATTTTTTGAATACAAAATAAACTACTTCGAACCTCGAAAACTGGCTTCTAGTTCACAGTATTAACTACACATCGCTCAAGTATATAAGCAATATTAACGTCATTGTATTCCTGTAACCGTTCCCCATCCCGGATTACAGAACAATATCCTGTACCGAATGGCGTTCAGTAGAGCATCACTTACTTCCTTCCACATCACGTGATATATAAATCTCAAACCGGAAAGATTTGGTTGATATTCGAGGCTATTCTGTCTCATATCGTCTATTTATCAATAATGGTAAATTGTCCTTTTATTGTGCACTTCGCAGATTCTGAATTGTGTAAAGTACGCAATATACCAATTTAATAGCCTCTATTTCGTAGAAGAATAAAGACCACTTTAATACAACGAGGCGTCATGTAATAACATCGAATGAATCGTTTTTATGGCGGTCGGTTTATGAATTGACTCATAAAGCAACATTGCCTTACTGTCGAATACAGGCTTAATTTTGATATAAAATTGCAGTATATTTCAAGGGACAATGAAAGAAAACGGCTACTCTATTGTAGTGTTATCATGAAAATAAGCACAATAAGCCTTTATACAGCTTTTGTGGTTTAGGCTTGAAATTTATTTAGAGATAATTTTAATGTTTAATATTATTTTATGACCATAGATTTAAAATTGAAATCATTATTACAAAATAATTTAAAATAGTACTCATAAGGTGTCACGTTTACAGTGGGCCTCATAAAGAAGAGTCAAAGTCACTTAAAAGACAGCAGGGCTATGCTTGGAGTTTCTCGGAGTGATCAAATCATAAATACCCGTATACTATACACATGTTCGCCAAGATAGCCCAAAGAACTGCGAACCTTAAGTAGCAGTGGGTATGGCACATTGCGAGGAGGACTGACGGCCGGTGGGACAGAAAGGACCTCCGTGAGACGCAGCGTAATTAGTAGGGTGCTCAAAAGGTGGCTCAACAATCTAGTAAAGATCTCGACAAGCCGTTGGATGCGGGCAATGCAGATCGGTTTTGAGAGCCCTGGAGGAAGCCAATGTTCAATAATGTCCAATAGTCTCTCGACTGAAAATTTGTGATGATGATGATGAGGTAGCAGAATGGGGCGTGAGGTCACTTGTCGCTACCTTTCAAAATTAAATTTATAAATACTGATTTATTATTTTTATGATCTTTGTAAAAAGGGAATTTTGTATGTGTTTTGACATCAAGACTTCTTGTACCGCCATCTGGTTTTTAATCTATATAATAATTAATAACATTGTAAGATCTACTGGTGAGTCTTAAATGGGCAGATACAGGCTGACTTGCGCCATCAATACACTTAAGTCATTCTTTCAACAAATTTAAAATAGTGGCCACCATCGTAAAGCTGAAACTTAAACGTGCTCATCATCATCATCATCATCAGCTCTTATAATGTCCCTACCGAGGGGCTCGAACCTACCCCACATTAGGGACGATTAAGCCTTAGTCAACCACGCTGGCCAATTGCGGATCGACGCTTTTACGGTGAAGGAAAACATCGTGAGGAAACCTGCACTCACCTATGAAGAAATTCTTAGGTTGTGTGTGAAGTCGACTAGACTTCAGACTAAGAAATTCTTAGGTTGTGTGTGAAGTCGACCAGACTTCACACACAACCTAAGAATTTCTTCATAGGTGAGTGCAGGTTTCCTCACGATGTTTGCCTTCACCGTAAAAGCGTCGATTAAACGTACATAATATGAATTGAAAATTTGAAAACACATTGGTACGTGGCGGGGATCGAACCAGTGTCTCCCGGGCGGGAGGACGGGCGGGACGCCACCAACGCTTATGCTTATGCTATGGCTAAAACGTGGGTATGTTAAAACTGAGAATCTGTAGTATGTCATTAAATTTCGCCACGTGATTTTTGAAAATTGATCTGTTTTAGGGCTCATGTTAGCGTCCTTCAATTCCATCAGTCATGAATTGTTTGAATGAAGATTTATCTCAAGAGCACCTGCGACCTTTTTGTGGTTGAGGTTATCTGCAGACAATCGAACAGTTACAAAATTAAATGTATTGGTGCCTCTAGTTGAGTCATCTCAGCCGCCTGTTCCGCTCAGCCTCAAGATCGTCTCTTTCGCAGTAACACATCTACTGATACTATGTCTAACGAACCGTTATATTCCGTCTCAGGATTTCCTGAGAATAAAGAAAGCTATTTTTCTTACAGCGAAATCTACAGTTTCCGGATTTCCTTGAATGAACTACGGATTCACGAGCGATTATTCTGACGCCTCATTTATTTAATAGAAAGGAAGTTTTTTTAATGGTCTCTTTATGAGATTTTCTTATTATGACGCTATCATAGTGGAGTGGTCAGTATCCGGGTCAGCGGTCCGGGTTCGAATCCTGGTAGCGGCAAATATTTGTGTGACGAACACGAATATTTGTTTGCGAGTCATGGTTGTTTATTTTTTTTAAATATCCAAAATTATTATGAATTTTAAAAATGTCGGTTATCTAGTATCCATAACACAAGTTCAAATGATACTAAATAATTGGTGTCAGCGTGGAAATATATTATTATTATTATGTGCACTTTATTTTCTCAGCATAAAGCTGGATTAAACCGGTAGCCCGTAATAGTGGTTTAAACCAGTCTTGCCAAGTGATTATTATTATTATTATACAATATTCATTTAAAAGGAGGATAAGAGGTAACATGCAGTTTTTAACCGATTTTCGAACGATTATGACGCATTAACAATAAGAGCGTTAATTTTGAAAAATATACGTGTGCAACTAGACTAAATACTAAACAAATAAGTATGAAGTATTTCCAAATTTGTATATTTTCATACATTTATAATTCCTGACGTTTATAGATTGGCAATGAATCGACTAGGGCGAGGCCAAAAAAAATAAGCAATGTCTGAGTGATGCGCATGTGTGCGTGTGAAATAAGGAATCTCTGAGTAAAGAATTAGTTTCCTTATTCCATGCATATTTTAATGTATTAAAAAATCATGGAAATGGGTCTTATCACAATAAAAAATTACATTACTCTAATCTAAAACTACTGGAGCAATTTTCTTCTAATTTTGTTCTTCTTACCTATTAGATAATTTTAATATTTAATGTCGATGTCATAGAGTTTTTTACGTAGTTTCGTTGACCTTATTAAACCGAGAAGGCAGTGCTCAAGTATGTTATCTATATTGCAAGTGTGTGGAATAGTTTTCTCCCTATCGTTAATTAATATGGTACACTAAGCTCTAAATTGTATAACAGAATAAATAAAATAAAACCAATTTACGAACTTACAAAATATAATATGAAAAAAGTAATGCAAGAATTTCTAATGTCATTAAATTACGATGAGACAGAGGACATTATAAAGTAGTAAGTACATTTAAGTAAAACGTATACGAACACGCATATACACATGCACCCATATGCACACGCGCGTACACACACACAAACACATAAACATGCATACAGATACACATACTGCTTAGACAATTTAACATAACGCAGTAATTTAATCATTTATATCCGTTTGTGTTTTTACTATTTGTTTTTTGCTTTTCCTATTTAACTAAGTTATAAATGTGTAGATTCAAGTGTTGTAAAAAAAAAAAAAAAAAAACTTTACTCTTTGGAGGAATCACTAACTCCTAAGATACAGGATTAGTCCTAGTTTAGGAGTTAGGGCTCACCGTACCTAGTACTTAATCACCCACTTCTGTAAAACTTATGTATTTTAACTGTGTGTGATTTTAAATAAATAAAATTATTATTATAAATTATAAATTATTATTATAATCAACTTTTCCTCTCACAACAACCCTAACGAAATAAGTAGCTATAAGTTTACACGTTCTTTAGAAGTTTGGCTTCATATTAATCTAATTTACTCGTGCGGTATCGGGGTAGTGCAAAAATTAAGTAGGTACCTAATTTAGTTGCGCTAATGTTTCCTCATCCATAAAAATAACTATAGAATAAAGTACAATATTATATTATAACAAACATCATTCCTAATATTTAATGCAAAATTGGCAACATTATTAATAAATAACAGAAAATATTTCTTTTGATTAACAGTAAATAAACAGTGTAAAAAATGTTAAAACGATTAACAGTAAAATAAAACTTTGCTCTCATTGGTGAACTTGTAATATCTAATTTACGATCGATAGATCTTAATTGGATACTTTTTCTACTCTTTAAGCTGGTAGTAATTTATTTTGCCACCATTACAATTCGCCTTGGGTTTAGTTCTACGAACATTTTACCTTCTATTAAAAAACACACGACATATTTCGCGACTTATTAATTCGTTCCGAAAAAGTTATATGAAATGTCAAAGTTCAAAAGATCCTTAGCCTGGCTCTTTATAAGTTTTAAAGCAATTTACCACTTACAGTTTTTGACACAAAGAATGTTTTGGACATAAAATTTTCCCAATCAACGTCAAGATCGAAAACACTGAATGAGTTTTATTGAAGATGAAGTTACGCCTGGAGTATTTGCTGATATATGCTCGAGTTGTTTTTAGTTAAAAGACAGCAGACAAACCTTTATATTTTACGAATTTTTATTAAACATCTTTTGACGTGACAACGTCTTATAATTCGATAGAGCCGGCTGCACGCACGAAAAAACATTACCTCGCTCTGAGGCGTTCCATGTAAGGCCGGCAAAACAAATTAAATTAAATTTTTCTTTTGAAAAATGCTACCATTCCATCAGTATTTTCTTAAGACGTTGTCACGTTCAACTATCGTCAGTAAACCGACTTTACAGACAACCAATTTTTTTGTCTATGTAATATATCTAATAGGGCTTATAATCGAGTGTTTGAAAATCTAAAGAATGATCCGCACTTGACTATTACTATTTACATATCGGTACAAGTAGCCAATCGATTCCATCGAACAAAAAGAATATAATCTATGAAAAGAGTTAATAGAGTCGCCGATGTTATTCACAGAAACGCTTTTTAGCGTACGCCACTTGTCTAGGCATTCTGGTCTCCTAGTAATAGGTACACCTATAGTATTTATTGCATCACTTTACCAAAACTTTTCGTTATGCTACTCACAAAACCTGCCCGTTTCGTTAGTAAACTATGGAACGTATGGAACACAAAACAATATACTTCTGTGCGACTCACTTTTGAAAAATAAATCAGGACTTTGACCTTCAATAAAATCGTAACTATCAATTTTCCAGGTATACTCTGAAGGAAGAAAAATGTTATGATGGTGAGCAGAATACATGGTTTTCGTTTGACTGTTCATGTCTTTTACACCCGTTATATCTTTATTGGTTCGCGAACGCCATTTATTTTTAAAGAAGAAGACCAGCGACAGCATTTTTTCATTGATTCGGTGCAAACGCGACTCAGTTATAGGATGATGGTGGTACGAAATAATACAATGCAGTTTACTTACCAAAGGCCCCTTGTCGCACATTTATAGAAAATGGATTTGATATAGTATCAATAAAATTAAATCTAGGGACAATTACTAAAATAGCTTTTATAAGCGTTTACAAATAAGACGGTCTGTTAACTTAAGGAAATCCAAATTGCATATCCTTCGCTAGGAAATCGGGGCTAATTTCCAACCCCGGCAGCTACAACTAACTTATCATACTCGTATGTACCTACTGTACCCAATTTCACATAATACCTCAATCTAAGGAGTTGGCGCAATTCCATCTCAAAATGCACCTATTTCCAAATGCACACACTGCATGTAGGGTACTCTTTTAGTTGACGGTCGCCAAGTCTAGGAGAATTAATCGTAATGTGCAGTACAGCATCTATAACAATCGGTTTTGGCTGTGTATACGTTTCCTTATATTTGAAAAAAAACGTGTTGTATCAGTTTTAAAATAACTAGCTGTGCCCGCAATTTTGTTCGCTTGGATTTTTGCAACATTTTCCATTGATGCTCAGCTTCTGTAAATCGTAGCTTTCCTCGATAAATGGACTAGACAACACAAACAGATTTTTTCAATTTGAATCAGTATAGTTCCTGAGATTAGCCCTTTCTAATATTAGTAAAGATAACATATCGCGAGCTGTGCTTGTATGGTATTTGCCAACTCTAATAATAAGTGTATTTTAAACGGTTTTATTTAGCTCGCCTTGTTTGTTGGTCAAATTTGTTATAGTCTCACCGCTAGGCTAGCGTTGTACCGCGCCTTAGGTAGGTGCGGGATGAGCTAGGAAGCAGAACTCATTCATTTCTTTATACTTACATTATTATTTCTAATTTACTCCCTTCCTGATGACCAATTGATTTGAAATATTTTATTTGTAATGACAATGAAGATAACTATGTTGAGTAACATTATAAATCCAAGATGTCTGTTACCACAAAATTGAGGTTGTCATCGCGTAATGGCGGATGGCGTAGCGTTACCTGAGTAAATGTGTTAATAGCATTTAAAATTATTTTAAATTTTGACTGTTGATAGAAATTTCACGCGGCGCACGATTTTATTTTTGTGACTTATCAAAGTCCTAAATTGATGGGGAAAGTAGAGGATAACGAGTGCCTAGGACCGTTCAAATTATTTTTTAGGTTCTAGTAAATTATCTACATTATCATTATCTTTCTCGTCAATAAAACCGTTTGACTTAACAAAAAAATTACGATATTGATCGTGTTCTGAATTATATAATGACGCTTAGCTATAATTTCACCAATTTTTAATTTAAAGTAAATCATTGTTAGTATATTTCTTGAGAACTAGTGAACGCAAATCACAACACACTTGCTTAAACAAAGTTAACTCCGTCCGAATACGTTGATACTAATAAAGTCTGGAACCCAAGAGCAAATAATTGTTCAGTATTGTCATATGAATAGAAGAATATAAATTAATGGTCGTGTTTACTGTTACAAATCGAGGCAAAGTACACATAAACTATTGTTCGACTAGAAATGTCATCTGCAAGATTTTTTCAGAAAAGTAACATTTTCTTCTAATGATTCTTCATTATTATTGCCAAAACCACACAACGCAGAAACATCTTTCTGTGTTCTGTGGTCATTTAAATAAAGAGAATTTTCATTTCATTTCATTTCAAAACACTAGTTAACGCCTGTTCACAAATAATACTTGTCTTAGTAAAAAAATGCTATTCAAAATAAGGCATTTCTCAGTGCGTCCTTATGGCAAGGATTTTGAGGTCTCATAGGAAGCGTGCACGCACAGGGTCGTAAAAACCTATTCATGGACAATACTTAAGTGGGGATCGGAATTATACGTACTCTAAAATGAACGCACAGCTTAGGTAGCTGTCACTGGAGTATACGGGTGTCACCCGTCTTCATATATTACTATGAGGTTTCTCGACTCTTGGACAAGGAAACGAATTCAATAGAGCTCTGTGATTGGTTGGATTCTGTTGCCTAGTTCACATCGTTGAATGTACTGACGTTTTATTATTTCAAACCTCAAACCTTTTCAAACATTAAACTTTTGACATCTGGACGTATCTTTTGACATCTTGACCTGTGCGTTATGTAATATAGCTAGCTAGCGACCTAAGCTGTGCGTTCATTTTAGAGTACGCATAGTTCCGATCTCCACTTAAGTATCTATGAATAGTTTTTTACGACCCTGTGCGTCCACGCGCACTATGCGACCTCAAAATCTTGCCATATGGCACGCACTGAGAAATGCCATTTTTGCATAGTATTGGTTTTTACTACGACAAGTATTGTTTGTGATTACGGGCGTTATTGTTTCTGCTACGCGTAATCACGAAATTATTATGCAAAAATTGTGTTGAAAAATTCGACGCTCCCTCCGAATTTTCATGACGACCATTTAAACGTTATTTTGTGTTCAATGCAAAAAAAAATCATTAACTCTTATTCGGTGAGTCACCGAATAAGAGTTAATGATTTTCTTTTTTGTTAAGTTAACCATAACCATAGCCTATATACGCTTGCAAAACTGAGATGACTCGCGCGCTACCAATTTTACTCCTCATTCTTACTCAGTGGAGCTCTGTTGACCTTGTTCATCAACATAAACACAATACCAGAAAAAAAGGTTGAGGTACTACCCCATTTCAGGCTGCTCCAAATTCTACCTCGAATGAATAATTTAGGTATGTGTACAATGATAGGTAATAATTTCGAGCAATTAATGTTAAACGGCTTTAGATTTTAAGTAGGTAACCCCTGACAAAACCCATGTAACCTGGAATTTAAAAGTTTTTCATAAATTTTAACAGATGCCTTATAGTGTTTTTATATCACGAACGCGCGTAAACCATCAATGTTAGTGTACATATATATGCACAATATCTATGTATATAATCCAATACGCTATTGAGCTGTTAGTTCTTGAAAGTGTGACCAACTTACATGCCTACAAACGCGGTATTTTTGTGTTCATTGAATTGTGTGAATGAATTCTCTCCAAGGCAACATATATCACGTGTTAGACCAAGTGAATAGGAAACCACCTTTTATTCCGTCACATATTTACTTATCGTATGTAGAATTTCTGAGAATTGGTGGTATTGTTTCCATAGAATTACACTGGGCCGCGTAGAAAATGCGAAAAGTTATCCTTTTTATATTCGAGTTATCTTTTTTACATTAAATACTAAAGTTAATTACAAAGAAAGAAAGATAATAATAGATCATAATTATTAGAATCATTTATTTTAATCACAAAAACTATAATGATGGATCTTACAGATTTTTTCTTTACTAGGTGGTAGACCCATATGTAAGGTCGTCTGGGTAGGTGCCACCGCCTTTCTTATTTCTGCCGTAAAGCAGTTCGCTGTGTTTCGGATTAAAGGGAAAGGTAGCCAGTGTAATTACTGGGCATGGAGGGCATATCATTTTAGTCCCCAGGATGGCAAACGCACTTGCGGTGTTAAGTGATTTACACTTAATATTGCAAGTTTAGTGTCTATTATCGGCGGTGACCACTTAACATCAGGTGGGCCGCAAGCTTGTTTGCCATCTCATAACATAATTTTTTTTTACAGATATTAAGCTTCTAGTTAGAAACATTCAGCACTCCGTTCCGTACGTCCATCGTGAGAGAACGGAACCTGTACCCTTAGTCTAGTTTTCGTTTAATACCTTACTTTATTGTATTCTATTAGATAAATCTGTGGTGTTTCCCATACAAATTGAGCTCTCAATGCAACTACAATAGTTTTGTAGTTTATACTAAGAAGATACACTACGGGTATTCTAGGATATACTAGGATATACTAGGATACGCTGTACAATTGACTACTCGCCCCCTACTAATCGGAGATACCGGCTTATAAAATATTCTTTAGGTAACTTAGTAAGGTTTTCGTTACCAACCGGCTTTCTTTAAGCCCAGCTGTATGCATGAAGAGTTAGTATCAGAAGTAGATTAACACTTTAGTATACTTACCTTGTCACAGTAATCATTCACACTAATGGTGGCAATTTATACTGCAAAAGCTCTGACGTTGCTATGATATGGTACTAAAAGTGATGACCGACTGTTATAAGGTCGTGGCTATGAAGTTCGGAACGAATACCTTAAAATCTCCAGCGTCTTTCTTCGATTATGATCAACTAGCGCCCTGCCTGCAACTTCGTCTGCGTGGAGTTTTTTTTTCATCAAATATAGCTTGTCACTCAAGATTAAGGTAGTATTCTAATGGTGACAGAATTTTTGTAATACAAACATTTCCTTTTTATTATAATTAATATGCAAAAGTTTCAGTGTCAAATAAATCACCGAATTGTTTGTCGATGAAAGACTCGCCGAACAAGCATTTGACTCTCAAACTGTACACTTTATTTTTCTCTGTTTTGTCTATAATAACTAATAATAATGTTATATGAAGTATGTTTGTACTCGTATGTTATTGCGATGCGAAATAAGATTTTTGTATATATTTGTAAACATGTAATCATGTATTGTACAAGTATGTATTTGCTTTTAATTATTTTTATTATTATTATTTAGTGGGGTAAAAATGTTTTGTATTGATGAGATCTTCAAATGGTTTGGAGGTTATTAATATATGATAATTAATACATTTGAAATAAAGTCACAAAATAATACAACGCAAAAATTATTTTGTGGGTAATAGCAAAACATTTTTTCCGTTGTGTTATTTAATATGTTTTTGATAAAAAGTCAATGCATTGATTACTCCAATACGTAACATGAATTTATTCTCTTTTAGAATACACCTAAACATAGCATTTCGGTAATATTAGCATCACCCTCATGGGTGTACCTAATAATGCAAAATCTATTACATATTCATGCCACAGTGAAAATTAGAAAGGGTAACAATCAAAATAATAATAATAATTCTTAAATTCAGAGAACATGAGCTTTATACTCAAAGTCATACAAAGTATACACGATGTCCAAAGAATAGTGTCGAGCCGAAAGTCTAGAGATAGAGCGCCTCTTGGGGTAGCCGAATCACCCCTATGTATGTTGCGCGATTTTTCATAGTTTTCGAGTTATGAATTTTTACTGAAATTTTGAGACTTTTCGACCTGAACAACTTAAAAAAAATCTACACGAAAAGTAGCAGACTTTTTCGAGATATTTTTTTGCAATGGAATATTCGTCAGTTGTACTGTTACGGTTGGAATCATCAGATTCGTAACTTCGATGAAAGTTTTAAAAAAGTTGCTCCAGTTGGTCCAAAGTAACAAAAAGGGTTCGGTGAATTATTAAAAAAAATCTAATTGGTGACTTTATAGTTCCTAAGTTTAAAGAATCCCCGCCTGGTCACATTAAATTAGGATTTACATCGGGCTGTCAAAAAGACTTAGATCACATATTAATCAATCAAGTCAAATATTATACCTGCGATCTGGAACACTCCTTGTTTTACCGCCCTATTATTCTTGGACTTTTTATCATTTTTAAGGTCTAGTAGTATGTAACTAATATGTCAACCACAGATTTAATAATACAAGGAGATGGGCCAAGCCGTCGTTTAACTTGTGACAAGTGTATACCTTTACGCCACTTCGCCTTCCGTTAAAGTCAAGTGAATACGTAACTCAGCGATTCGACCGATCTCCTTTGCGGCTGTGCTTAACTTTCATCGTTTCGCAGTCCTTAAGACGCGCGCGATGAATAGTGTATATTACGGCATGCTCAACAAGAACCATGTTATGTAGTACGGCCGCTGATCGCGACACTCGGACTTCCTAGGAACATATGATTGATATATCTGTGATGTCAAGTAAAACTAAAATTTACTGCAAGAAAGCTAAAACAATGGAGCCTTTTTGGGGAACATGGGGGTTATTTGGATATCCCAACCATTGTTTCGGATTATTCAGATTATTTAGATATTCGGATATCCCAAGTGGTGCTCTATCAATTTTGGGACATCCTGTATAGTCACATAATACTCGTGTACCTCATAAAGTGATGTTTGGGTGTTCGGCTCAGTCGATGAGGCATTCCGGGTGAAGCTCGCTTTCATTTTCAACCTTAACACCAGGTAAGATCAAGAGTCCACGTCCGGAAGCCTCCTCGTGGCGGACCCTTGGTACTTAACGTGGTGGGGAAACTTTCTCGGCGGGTGTGTGGCTTTTGATGTCAAGTGTGTCCTCTTGGCATTCGAAGTCACATGCCATCGTCGAGCTGTTTTTGTTTTCCCACCACAGCTAGTTACGGACGGCCCTTTTCAGAGCTACAACCGCGCCTGAAGTCCCCCGGGTGCGGTCCGATGGCTGCTCCCGGTGTCCTCGTCAGGAGAACTCGCCATGTCGAGCAGCCGTCGGTGGAGGAGTGGCTGCTGGCCACCAATTAGTGCAAGGAATGCCTAGACGGGCAGCGTTGGGACGGTCGTCCCGTAATAGCGCACTGAAGGTCAGGCCGGGGAGGATGTTTAGTGGATATGGAGGGAACGCCTTTACCTCGAGCCCCCTGCTGTTGGCACCACGCGGGAGGGACGATGTGTAAATGTATTTACCTCCCTGTCAGCAAAAAAATCAAGGTTGAAAGAGCTTCTCTGTTAAGAATAAAAAAGATGGGCCAATCATACACAAATTTAAACTGAAACCACGTAAGTAAAGACATTAAAAAGAAAAAAGTTAGGACATTATGCATTGACTTCAATTAAATTGGGCAGAAAGAAGCATATGCATGGCGAAATAACACCATCAAAGAGTATGAAAAATTTACTAACATTCTCATACATACATACTATCACTCTTATAATCCCAAAAAGCTTAAGTAGAGCTTTTATATTTATTTATTTATTTTTATTAGGTCTACCAACAGTTGTATACAATGATACATGCTATCAGACTTATTCTCAATCAACTTAATAAATGTAACAACCAATTATAGGTAAACACCACTTGCTTAGCTATAAACACAATTTTGTACACTAAGTTTCTGAAACTTAACTATTATTTAACAATTAACTTAAATTACTTCAAAAAAACTATGACAAAAAGTATGAAAGAGATAAAAACGAGAACAAGAATACTAAGGGCTGATTATAGATAAAACTATTCTTTCTTCTTTTATTGTCTAGGCAAACAATATATAAGAATTTAACGCAATTTAATTTAATTAATTTTTGTAATCTAACTTAATTTTCTTCAATCTATTCTAATTTAATTTAATATTTATTTATTTTATTTTAATTCAATTTAATTTATATCACATTTGGTTACACATAAAGCCCTATCTGGCGGTATAGGCCCTGCAGCGAATCAAAATAGTGACAGGTTGCCAGAATGTTGCCTTTACAAAACGGGCATCAAACGTAATGAATTCTAAAAATAAAAAAAAATCAACTAATAGCACCTCACAGTCGCTATGTTGCTTTTTAAGACGTCACTTACCTAAGAATACTTGGGTTGTCAAGACAAATTTAACGATACCTTAATTATAGAAATCCGTTCAGCCGTTTCAAAGATATCGACACCTGAAAGGAAAAACATCGTAACTCAGTTTTAGGCGTTTTTGAGATAAGATGACTTTCTTCTTAAATAAAAAATGCGGAATATTTTACACCTATCATCGTATCTAAAATCCTAATAGTTTCAAATCTAGAGAGTGTAAAAACATTGTAAGTGGGGATCAACTGAAGATACCAAAATTGTATATTTAGTTACATGTCACTTTTTATGCTGCCCATAAAAAGTTTACATGAATAAAATTGTAATACTAGGTACAAGCTTGTTCTTAGAAATTATTATTTCATTTTAACGAAACTTTCATCTCATCTTTAATTGCAATCTTTTTACAAAAAATAATTATTTAGTTTGTAACTAGACTTCATCGCAACTTTAGATACAATCCTAATAATATGGAACAAAATATTGGATTCGACATTGTAACCCGACATACAATTATTTTCTCTGCAATGGTTTGCATGATCTGTCCATATTTAAGCGTTTACAAACGCGTAAATATTTTTAAAACTAGAAAAAATACTCTGAAAAAAACCTACCTCAGGCGGGAATCGAACCCAGCATCTTCCGCAATCCGTAACCGTAGTATAAGTTATTTCTTTTAAAATACGTTACTAAGTATTGTAGTTGCGTTAAGAGCTCGATTTGTATAGGAAACGTGAAAAGCGCCCCTAGCGGAAAGAAGCGTAAATCGTGTTTCCCATACAAATTGAGCTCTTAACGCAACTACAATAGTTACGTATTTTATACTGAAAATTATGCTGAAAACCTTACACTACGAGTACCGGGCGGCTGCGTTAACCACTACGCCACCGAGGCACTGCTTTCGCTGTCGAAATTTGTCAGGGCTTATGTTTTTATGCTAAACATTGTTTCATCAAATCTTAGTTTTTTTTTCTAGATATGAGGTAATAAAGATTACAAATATACATACAAAATAGGCGCGAAAAACATAATCCTTTGCTCGCAGTTGGCTAAAAATTAACTAGACAATCAGTGCACAAATAAATCAAATCTGCCAACCAGCATAGATAATTATACTCTCAGCAGCAGGTATATTTTCAACCGTGTTATATTTGCATTTACGTTTATTCGCCGTCTTCTTTTTTATTATGAAAACCTAACTGTGGGGCTGTTTAGAATCCAGTAATTTATTGTTGGCACGTAAAGCCGCGGTATCTACTCGGCACCTGATGCATTATGAATTCAAATTAACATTTTTTAAGTTATTCCGTTTTCCCGACGAGTCGCATTATCTCACTTCACTTGCATTACTTCAGTACTGTCTAAAATTCCACATGTCGATTGCATCAAATAGTTTACTACTCAATACAAATAGTGCTAAGTTTTTAATAGCATAGTAATCTATGTATATTTAAGATAATATTTGATTAAATAAACGTGAGTTGAATAAGCGCGTCGCTTCATTTCTACGTCAATGTGAGTTGAGGCTGGAGAGACAATAAAATAATAACAATAAATATTATTTGTGTGCAGACTTACCTGCAATATTTACCATTAGTATCGTAATCGTGAACATCTGTGTTTTCTTAAATGAATGTGGTACTTATATCAATGGTACCATGGACGTATAACCAAGTTTTTCAATGTAGGTACTGTAACTGGTAAACTTATTTCAATGTAATAAAGTTGACTATGCTCCCAAAGTGTTACAGTGATACAATCAGCGTTTAATTGATTGCAATAAATGGTTAAGAAATCGACTGACATTCTAAATATTATTGTTCTTTTATTCAGAAAAATAATAATCGTTAAACTATTTTTATACATATTATATATTTTTATACAGGAGGAGGAAATATAGCATTCCCTTTTGACCGTATCATAACTTAACGTCAAATATAAATATTAAGGGTGCATCGCTAGCGCAAGTCCCACAACTCCTATCACTTTCGGTATTTATCCATTTCACCAATCTGACTAAACTATTTGAGCATCCCTCTCTCAATTCTTGTCACTATGTCTCCTTTCAGACCTATCTCTTAGCTGCCAGTCACTTTTACTAAGCCTGGCTCCGCAAAGCTGTTATTTCTTGATTTACTTTCCCTATCATACTGCTAGCGTTGGGTTGGGACCCATGTCACTGAATGTGCCCATGGGTCCCAACCCAACGCTATATACGTATATTTTTTTAGAAACCTAACTATACATAAAAGCGTTTAGTTGAAAGAACCAGGTCCGCTGAATGTAGGTAGACCAGTTTTAAATTTTGTAAGTCCTCACAAATATTAAAACTACGATGATGTTCTTGCGAACTGACCTAGCCCGTACACTGGTGAATACATAACAAGCTCCAGCTCGTCGCCTCAGGCTGTTGCTTTACCCGTTCACAAACACTGTCATTAATAATTTTCACAGACTTTCCGGCATACAACAGACGTTAAGGCTACGCTCGCCCAAGAGGAATTAAGAAAACGGAACTCAGACGTTTCTTCGTTAATACTTTCTTTATTCAATGCCTTAATGAGGTACGAAGGTTAATTACTGTCCTGCAAAAACACAAAGTACGCTATAAGAACCTACTTTATATGTATATAGGACTATTTATAAGCACAACAGAAAACTAATGTGGTAACGTCATTAAATAACTTTTATGTCTAATATATTATCATACATAAATAAACTAATTTATTCATATTTAGCAATTAATATCTCCAAGGCCTAGTAAATATATAGATCCAAAGATTCTGGATACGATTTCCAGGGAGGTACACTTTTGTACCTGATTTGATAGGTTACCATCTTATTAATTAATGGAAACAGTAAGTTATGAGATGGCTTGTGAGTGTTCCAGTCGAAGCTAACTGCTATTGCGGGTCTTATTCATATGCATTTATTTGCTTAAAGTTACAATAAATCATATTTTGCACAAAAAAGAAACAAAAGAAAATTAAGTACAGTTATACAGATATAGAAATTGCAAAGTAACACTTTGCAATTTTTAAATCTGTATTACTTTATTCTGTTAGCAATAAGAACAAATTTCGAAGAGCAACTTGCAATCTCCCACGTTTATCAACTGCGTTTACTATGTCACTTGTTTGTTTCAAAAACAGCCTCTAACGCGATACGCAAACAGTGCGTTGTTTTTTGTTTCATATATTATCACCATTTGTATTACAATAGAGATATTTTGTTTGAACTCCTGCTAATGAAAAGAACATTATTATAAGTGAAAATATTATACCTATGCCTAATTCTAATACAAAATACATAATATATTGCGTCGTCAATTTGACATGACGCACTGCTAACTATTCATTGATTGACATGTTTTTGCGTACATACGTAAATAATTGTAGTATAGGTATTTGAATCTTACCCAGAATATTTAATTAACTGAATAAAAGAATACGTAAATAAATACGCAGAAGAAGTAGTCACACGCAATTTTATCTACGAAATGAAACCGATTGTTTCGCGATAGAACTAGGACCACGGAGCTCTAAGTTGTTCTATTTGAGCTCAGTTTGATATGCAACGGCAGGAGTATGTGGGACTCAGAGGTAAAGGCATTCCCCCTCACTATCCCCTACTATAACCATGAAGGCTGTTAAAAACATCCTCTCCGAGCATCCTGCCAAAGCACACTACAACAAAGACCTGTACCCATAGTGTAAGTTTTTTAGTATACAAAACGTAACGATTGTAGTTGTATTAAGCGCTAGGCGCGCTATTTCCGCTAGGGGTGCTGTTCACGTTTCCTATACAAATTAAGCTCATAACGCAACTAAAGTAGTCGCGTTTTTTTATACTGAAAACTTACACTACGGGTACTGGAATCGCGAACATTCGCCGGGCAGACAGTTACATAAACCTCAATAAATTTTGGTGAAATTGGAAGCTACGCTACCAATAACAAAGTGAAGACAACTGTTTTGAATAAGGAATCTTTCAATGTTTCCGTTTGCTACCTTCCTTTTTCTAACTCTCGCCACACGTAATAATGATGACATACGTACGTATGACGTATTAGACGGTCACGTGACTCGTACTATAGTGGTTAGAAAGAGAAAAATAGGAAATAATTATTTTGTCTTAATTTTTTGTTCGAGTTGCGGCTTACAGTCTTACCTATAAATTTCTTGATAAACCTACAACAACTATTCTATCTAAATGCTTTATTCTCTTTCGTGTGTTATTGAACATTGTATTTAGGAATTACATTTTTTTGTGCATTTTGTCCTCTTTATGTTAGTAATATTGAAATTGCTTCTACTTTAAGTTAATCTTAGCGACTATAATATAAAAATTATAAGCCAACGAAATTTAAAAAAATCATTACAGTTTGATATTATAAACGAGAATCCACTAAAACTTGCCAAATTTTCATACCCATGTTAAAATTGCACGACAAACAGACAAAACTGTGCAAACAATATGAGCAAAGGCAAATTGTAGCTCGTCACAAAACAACATGAAATGGATCATAATTTATAGACAAAGCATGATGCGAGTATAAATTTGTGAGCTAAATCAAACAGAGTTGATTCATAAAGATTTTAATTGTAAGAGTTGTTAAAATGTTTTTGTTGTGTAGAGCTGTTATCGAATGACAGCAGTAAAAATCAAATGCCAATATAACAGAACTGTCGATCTCAAGACTTACTAAACCGACCCTAAGTAAATAGGAGCAGGGTAAGATAAAGAGAAAGATTGAGATATTTTTATATTATACGGGAGTAAAATCTCAGTTCAAGCGTTTCTAAACAATGGTGACTGTTAACTATAGTGTGACTATTCTCAAAGAAATGTAAGACTATGTTACGCTCATTGAGCGAAAAAATAACTCGCAACGAGTTGTGGGAATCACAGAAAGACCTTATAGCGAAATTCGTGTCGTGGCTGCCATGCTATTCTACATCGACGTGTTGTGGCAATGGAGAAAAGTCATGAGGCGTTGTGGTCACAAAAAAGTACACTCTGCCTGGTCACCCATTACTCAGCCATGTAGGTGAGTGATGGGTAGGTTAGGGTTATTATTTTATGACCAGGCGGAGTGTAATTTTTTGTGACCACAACGCCTCATAGCTTTTTAAAGCCGCACGGTGCTTTGTCAGCCACGACATGAATTTCGCTGTGTGGTCTTTCTGCGATTGCCACAACGCATTATGAGCGTTTATTATGAGCATTAGAGCCATAACACGAAGTCTGCAATGTGGCTGTTTTACTGTGACCAGAAGGCGTTGTGAGCTAATGAGCGTTATCGGTCTTTGAGCGTAACAACTATACACATACCATGCTCAATGCAAACCTTGTGGTATGTACAAAAAAACTTAGACAATTCAAGATCATTTCTTAACTCGCTAAACGGTAACATAAAGATCACTTTTTAACGATTTTATTAATTTTAAAATTTAAATGATTGTTATATTTGACAAAGAAACTTTTAGTCTTTATCTTATTTCATGGAAAGTGACGATAAGGCTTACTATAAACGATAGTAAGTTTCAGAGGGACAATTACAAATTAAAATTCTCAATTACAGAGGTTCTGGCAATCTTATCATTAATTGTCGGATCACAACATTATAGTGCAGTTAACACTATAATGTGGCTACAGACTTCAATATGAGACTGGTTCATGTAGTAACCAAACAGAGGCCAAATTTTAACTCCCCTGGGAATCGATCTCCGGATTTTAATGCTGTTACCGAAACCAAACCAAACCATGAAGGCTGTTAAAATATACGTCAATTTGCATGGCCTTTTGATAATTTAGGTGTTAGATTTACAAGGAATGACTCGAACCTGGCTGTCTCTAGATATCAGCAAGATTATCTCGATGGAGATACCTGTTGATGTAATCCCTCTACGAGAAGTTCGCACTACAGTTAGAGGACCCACTAAGGACCCACCATGCGGTCAATAGTAAAAGACATTCAAATAAAAAGGGAAAGTTACAATAATCTAAATCTATCGAAAGTAAATCCGTTAGCTTACATTAAAATCCATTCAGTGGTTTTTGTGAAAGAGTAACAAACACACATCCAGACGTCGATACAAACTTTCGCGTTTATAATAATTATTAGAAGGATTTTTGTTAGGCGTTCTATAGATTTATTATAAGCATTGCAATGAATTTATTTTTGTAAACTTACCATGTGGTACATAGGTGTTACAATGCTCGATATATTATACCGTGCAAATATTTGAAATTATCACGACAATGCCTTTCTGATTATATGTTCTGTGAAATATAAGACCTTTCATTTGTTTTTCTTAATCAGAATCGTCAATTGTTTATTAAATTACTCAGACTAGTATGTGCGCAGTTTCTTTGTCTAAATAAGTCTCAAACAAAGATATTATTTTCGTCACAGATTTATTACTCCAGTGACTTGAAAGCTCAATTTACTAAAACGTTTTCTTTGTAAAGACATTTCTATTGAAGACAAAATTTGGCAAATAATTTTGTCGATTATTTATTTTATGAATAATTAATAATGAAAATCCTTATAACATCATTCTAAAATTTGTTGTCTATAATTCTAGGAAAACAAAGGCAATATAATTCGTAAGAATATTTTGTTTATTGTAGTATCACAATGTATTTACAACTTATAAAATATAGTGCTACGTTAAAAGCTAATCAACTAAAAGTATTAGGCAAAGTTTACTATTAAAATACTGCTAACCATCTGGGGGTATGACTTTCGTAGTCTTGGTAACTGTAGATTTATCTGAAAAGAAATAAAAACAATGTAAAAAAACATTATCTCTAAACACTGCAGTAATAGGAATATATAATAAGCGCAAATGTCGTTACATACAAAGGTATGTGACATGAAAATATTAATATAATAGTGATTTGTTACCTAAGGGAGGGAATAAAGTGACTTTACTATGAAATGAAATGAAAAAGCTCTTTATTTAAATGGACTTTGCTAAGTACTTTTAAATCGTCAAAAAGCCTAGTAAGTTTACGAGAGTGCCTTGTAGTACTCCTGAAAAACCATAAACAGTAGAAAACGAATTAAGGCAGTTTATATGATGAATATTTTAGTAGTAGTATAGGTTTATATGTTATAACTAATTTAGTGTGCACCCTTAGTAATGATTGCTGGTAAGAATAAGCGGATGATTGTTCTTAGACTCCATGCGGAGAGTACCATGGTTCAAAGACGTAATTGGCTATACGTGTCGCTATCAAAAATATGCGTTTTCAGTACTTATAAGACTTTTCAATACTTCTAAAGCTTCTTGATTGATGGATGACACAACGTTTAGGTTAAAAAAAAATACCAAAGGCAAGAAAAGACAGTAAATGTGATATAACTACTGTGAAAAATTAAAATGCGATCCAAATCTTCCACTGGCCAATTCGACATTATTATATGCAGTGAACGCATATTATATGTTTTTGTATGTTGGTATTATCCGCCAGATACAAACAAACGATCCGCATTGACGGGCCTTGGCCGGATGCGCTAATATCATGAGCGCGCCCCCTCACAGTTCGGACAAGATCAACTACTTCGAGTATTGGTTTAGTATGCTTATTAGATTATTAATAAGCTGTTACTATAGCCTATTTTAATATTTACAGAATCAAATATCAAAAAAGATTTAAAAGATGTAAGACATAGTGGATTAGTCTCTCGAATTTGGAACATACGATTGGGACAGGTATTGTGGCGGATTTTTCATGCGCGAATAACCGTCCCTTAGGACCCAGACAGACCGGCGGGCGGTATCGCGATTTAACAGTTCGTCATAAGGTAGCGAGACATCTGAATATTATTATATTCGTATATTTCAACACAATGCCGCCACCAGCCGCCGCCGCTACTGTAGATATATAATTAGGTGTGTAATGATTATTAATATTGTAAGATTGATGAGTGTTGTTGAGAGTTGTTTCCATTACTAAACCAGTAAATACTAAGGCCGATTTCCATCTGCGATAAATTATATGAAAGAGAATGTATGTTTATTGAGTGAAAGTGTGTTTGTAGTACACTCCATGCTAGGCCACTATTAGTAGCGGATTTACAAATTTGCCGCCAGTAGGCTCATAAATTTTTGCCGCCAGTAGGCTCATTAAATTCTTGCCGCCAGTAGGTTAATCAATTTTTGCCCGATACCCTAGTTCTGACATATTCTTAGTTCACAATCATATATTATTTGCAACTTTATTGTGCTCAATCTTCATTACATCAGCTTTTTTTCCCTTTATAAAACATTAAAATTTTCGGGGATCATTTCTCAAAATTTGGGCCAAATTTGCCGTCCCCCTAAAATCTGCCGCCCCGGCTTTGAGCCTATTCAGCCTACTGGTAAATCCACCACTGGCCACTATTGTATGCAATTTACTAGAAAATATTAATTCGAAGCAATCGAACAAGAAACTACTTTATCGCCATAAGCGTGAACATTCTTTGCATGCCATAGAATAGTAAGGTTTGTTTTTCTTCGAAATTACAATGTAACAATTTCAATTACTAAGTATCTATAAATAATCTATAATAATAATAAACATCAATAATTGATATGACCTATCTATCATCTTTCAATAATAAAAACAAATGTTACATATACAATACAATACATGTAGCCTAAAACTTAAAGGTACTGTCACTTCAAACTAATCTCATTCTAAACCTCCCCCACGTCTGTTATACCTACTTTCCTAGACACACTGTTGTATACCACTAGTCTTAGAATAGAATATAGCTTTATTGCACATACATCAACCAATACAAAAAAACACGACGTTTTGTCAGAAGGAAAATTTTGTGAATATGATTTTAATGAAATGAAATGAAAGGCTCTTTATTTAAATGGCCTTTGCTAAGTAGTTTTAAATCATCAAAAGCCCTACCACCATTTCGGGATGAAATAATTATTTTACTTAAATAATTATTTTAAAATAATAATTTACCTGTGTCAGGATCCCAAACTGTTTTCGTTATTTCTTCTACTACGGTTCCATTAGGATAAACTGTTTTGCTAATAGTATTTTCAACTCTAGGCGGGCTGTTTATGTTGAAGAAGTACACGACATCAAAATCATTAGCACCATTTGCTAACTTATCCCAAAAACTGTCTTCGGTTGTTTTGAACCACACCATTGGTTTCTCGTTGGTTTTCACTTTTGAAATATCTGTAAATTTATTATATTTTAGTTGACACACATTCAAGCAGATAATTGTTTTTCACTATCAAGAATTAACATTACTTGCTCATATAACAGCTTACCTAAATTGCCTGGTAAATATGGAACTGTATTATTTTCAGGAACATTTAATAAGATTGTCTCTAGCAAGCTAGGTGATACTGTATCACTAGTCTCATTTGGAACCGCAATTGTTGGTGTAATTTCAGAAACGGTAGTGGGCGCAGCGCTTTGTTCATTTGTTTTATTAATTGCTGGTGTGACTGTTGTAGCAGTTATTGTCGTTTCTGAACTTGGTACTTCATTAGTTACTATAACAGAAGAACTGCTCAAAGCAGGTAGTTTTTCATTTGTTATTGGTGAACTTTGCGCAATAGTAGTAGGCTGACTTACAATCAGATTCTCAACGATCGTAGATGGTGTTAATTCAACTGCTGGAGTAAGATTTGGTGTCAGTATATTTAGCGAAACTTCTTCTGGGTTCCTTTCAATGGCAGGCGATATAGGAAGTGGTTCTGATTGTTTTGGAAATATTCCGGTTACTATTTCATCAATAGACGAAATTGAAGGAGTTGTCGGCTGTAAAGATTCTTCTGGAATTGGTTTTAGTGGAATTTCTTCCTGATTATCGGCTTCTGCGACTAACGGTGTAGGCTCTTCTGGCAAAACTTCTGTTTTGGTTGAGTTCAATTGACCCGTTAATGGAATATCAATTTTTACAGCACTCGTATTAGTAGTTGCTAGTAAAGTCTCTACAGGCGAAAGTATTGCTTCAGGAGGTATGGTTATGGGAATGCTACTGATAACAGATGTTGTAGTTGCTAATGGCGGCTGCTCGGCTGGTTTTAGTACAGGTTCTGTAGTAATGTAACGTGAAGCAATAGGTTCTATAATAGGCTTGGTATTGACTGTTTCCTCCAATTTGAGTGATTCTTCTGCCTTTGGTGTGGATTTAACAGTTACTGGCTCACTGCTTAATATAGGTTTTGATGGTTTTGTTGGCAAAAGCAATTGTACTACACTTTTGGTTGGTATTTCTATAGGCGATGATGCCATATCAGGTGACAGACTCACTTGTAAAGGTAATGAATCTACCGGGAAACTTTTGTTATATACCTTTTCAACGATAGGTTCCGTAGGTGACAAACCTGTACTAATAGTAATGTTATGTGATGCAATAGGTTCTATATTGAGTGTTTCCTTCAATTTAAGTGTTTCTTCTGCCTTTAGTGGTGATTCAACAGTTACTGGTTCTTTGGTTAATATAGGTTTCGATGGTTTTGTTGGCAAAAGCAATTGTACTATACTTTTGGCTGGTATTTCTATAGGTGATGATGTCATATCGGGTGAAAGGCTCACTTGTAAAGGTAATGAATCTACTGGAAGATTTTTGTTTGATGTCTTTCCAATGTTTGGTTGCGTAGGATAGAAATCTTCCGATATCGATGTGTTTGGAGTTGAAGTCAGAGTTTGTATATTCTCATTATGTAGCGCATTTAAAGGTAAGTCTACTGATGGAGACAAACCTGATGGTGTGTGAACGATA
Source organism: Elophila nymphaeata (assembly GCA_955850985.1). Lineage (NCBI taxonomy): Eukaryota > Metazoa > Arthropoda > Insecta > Lepidoptera > Crambidae > Elophila > Elophila nymphaeata. Next base: position 10,696,834 of record OY039073.1, read on the forward strand.
TTTGCTTCATTTGTAACTGGTGGTCGAATAGTTGATACCTTGACTTTATGTTCTTTTGGCTTGGTAATTAAATCACCTGCATGAACTAATACGTAATTAGGGTATTGTTCGGCGACACTTTTCAGAGTATTCACACGTGATATAGTGCCATTTGGATAAACAACTAAATAACGTGAAGTTGATTTGTTGGAAGTTATCATGTCTCTTATTTTTGAATTAGATATAATCTGTTGAATTTGTGTTTCTGGAATAAAATAAAAAGTTATTTCTAACATTCTTAACGATTACATTTTCAAAATAGTAAAAGAACTTACTTATTGAGACAGGAGCAGGTGTAGCAATTGTTTCGATAGGATTGGTTGAAGTAGCAAAATATCTTTCTTCGAAAGTTGGAGATATTTTGGTTTGGAATTTCTTTTTTTCTGCAACTACTTTAGGTAGTGTTGCAGGTATTATTTTATTTTTTACTATATAGTTATCTTCTTCTGTATAGCGGACAGGCGTATTAGGGATAGCAGGTATCGGTGGATTGAACAATTCCAGCTTAGAAACTGTTGATGGTTCCATTTTTTCTACCAAAACCTTGTTTGGTACAATATTTTCTTGTAATGATGGACTTTCTCTTAAATTTTTTAAGACAGGCTTAGTTTCAACACCTCGATTATTAAAATATTTTTTATCTGTTACAGTCAAAGTTTCTTTAGGGAGACGATAAACGGATTCGCCCAGATGTCCATATATATTTTGCCATTTATTTTCGGAAGGCCATTTAGCAATGTCATTTGTATTGGGATTTTTCTGTGTGTTTGGATACCTTCCATAATATTGATTGTCAGGAACATATCGTTGATCATTATATAAGTAGTTTTGAGGTTTGTTTATATTTGAATCTTGGAACTGTTTATCAGGATAGTTATAACTATCTTCATTATATGGCCTTTGGTTCCAATATTGTTGAGGGGCAATATACTCTTGAGTCGAAGGTCTTGCATCATTTTGTGTATATTTTGGTGCATTTATTGCATAAGGTAATGAAGCTGAAAAGAAATTATAAAATTTGCTTAGATATCTATCAGTTGTGTTCTGTTATATTCGCTATTGAAAAAAAAAAACATTATTAATCATGTCTATAGAATCAGCTTGTGCCAAAAATAAAAACAATTTTAGATTTAGTAAATATGTTTCTTACGTATTATAAATTTCAGGTAGATACAGGTTAATCATGTGAAAAAAACCATTAAAACACTCACCTACTAGCTCCAAATAAAAAATTAACGCACAATAAAATATCAATTCGCACTTCATTGTCACATCAGCACAGTTTTACAATATACTGAAGCTGTGTCTCACAATTATTATAAACGTTCGCTGAAAGACAAACAGAAGCGTGGAAAAAGCTGTGTACACACAATCTATTGTCTATGTTAGTTCCAATTACGTTGCCCACAAACGTAAGCACTTGCCAAAATAATGACGACACAAATTAGGACCTTTGATTACGTTCTGTGAACAAACAGTGGTAAAACCAATAGTAGTCCCACATCAGTTCACCACATATTTAATTAACAGTCCAACAATAAAGCTTTGTCTAATTTCGAACAAATAGGCAGACGGGCTTTGGATAGGATTCAAGGAACAATGCAAGGAATTAAATTGTTTGTCTCTTCCAGGCAGACATGATTTCGCTATCTGTATAGATAGACAATGACGGCGCAGAAAAAAAAATTGAACCAATCTCAAAACTGCTAAAGGTGAAATTAAAGATTTATGTTTTAAACGATTTAAAAGTCAATATGTTGGACTAATATATTTTGAAATCTGACTCATAGTTTTTGAGATATACGTATACAAACATACCTACCTACATACGCAAATAAAATTAGGCACCCGTGCCTAAAAGGTAATGAAGACTCACTTAGAAAGTAACTATGCAATTCTGACAATGTTACCATACATACAAAGAAAGTGTAAAGTAGTTGCGTTAAAAAATAGGCGTTTGCATGCGTTTCTGTAAATTCTCCGTGTATAGAAATTTGTTTTAATCATTGCCATGCCATTTACGATTTGCTATAGTATGTAGTATAATTGGAAAAAATATGCAAATTTCATGCAATAAAATTTTAAGACACGTTTAAATGCTTCTTTATATGTATAGGTACCTTATACCCACCGAGAGATGATAATGAATAGCGACTGTATAAGTCTTTATTTGAACTAAGTCTAAATAACATGTAAGTGTATATTTTGTTATACCACGGCCAGGGGGCTATTCGCTATCTTTTTTTGACAGTTGAAAGTGATGATCACTGAGCGAATTACGTATCCACTGCTGTTTTACGCGACAAGTGCCATAATAGCGTGGCGTGTAAAACAGCAATGGATGTGTAATTCACTCGGTGATCATTACTTTCAACTATCAAAAAAAGTTAGTGAATAGGCCTACCGTAGGTCTATTCCCTAACTATTTTTGACAGTTGAAAGCTGAGGTTGAAAGTAATGATCACCGAGTGACAGTTGATAACATATAAATTGCTGTTTCACACGACAAGTGCCATAAAATGGCGTGTCGTGTGGCATTCAGTGATGATCACTTTCATCTGTCAAAAAATGTTAGCGAATAGGCCTACAGTGCTCAGAAGAGCTTTGTTCACTAATCCCACCATCCCCCTTTCTCATATGGAATACGAGTCCTTGCTTACGGTGCCACTGTAACTGTGGCAAACATATTGTTAACGCGAACTAAGGAATTTGGCAACTCTTTTCTATGTAATACAATTTGGAATTCACAGCTAGCACACGTCGTACCTCTCCTGGGTCATTCAAAAGAGATGTGAAGAAGCACCTTGCATTTCGGCAAGGTGAGGATGGCTAGCGCAGCGGTTCATTTCTTTCGCTAGTTCTATTTGTATTTGGTCCTCATTTCTGCTTACCATCAGTTGAAATGGAGTCATTTGTTACACGTTTTCTTCAACAACTTTAATAAACACTTAGATGCCAAAATAATTTACATTGTGGTTTAATTTATCAAGCTTAAGAAGATTTTTACGTTTTCTCTAACAAAGTTTCAGTATTGCTCAATACTTTTATAAATTACGAAAGATTTACATCGTTTCAAAATAGGTTAATATTTTAGGTATTGGAATGATTATCGGAAAATATTTCCGTAATTAATATTCATAAAAACTTATTTCATCAGAATTCCATATTGTTATCATCATACGGCTTCAACTGAAATGTTTTTTTCAATTGTATTGTTTTCAATATTGACTCGGTCAATAGTAGTGTATATACCTACTAATCATTGAGTGACACCTTTGAACAATCTACTGCTACTAGAATCTACTTCTTTTTTCTGGAAATGGCGTGTTATTATATGCTACTGAAAATATAAAATTATAACTTATCAATTAAATAATAATATTTAAAAACTTTACTTTTTGAGATGATATCTTTATAAGTTTTATTTTGGCCTATTATGATTGTGTTTCCGCTTTAGAAGAAGGTTAGTTTTCTAAGCTTAGGTATTAATTCTTTTAAATATGAGCGTGTAAAGAATTAACTAATAAACTTCAATGTTTATTAGTTAATTTTTTAAACGTTCAAACATTGAATTTTTCAATGTTTAATTAATTATCTATTATTAGTAATTGTTACTTTCTTTTAACATAGTTATTACAATGAAATTTATTAAGTATATTAAAAATAATACGTATAATATTATTTCTAAGAATCTATTTCTTTTCTATTGCCGTTAAAACATTCACTCAATGCCTCATAATCATTCCCTGTATGTTTATAATCTAGTTTGTTCGTTTTATATCTCCGTCTGTGTGGTTCGACCTTTAATACGAGTAAAACAAATGTACTACGAAATGGGGCTAAGGTGAAAGGACAAGCAAATATTGATCTTATTGGTCTTACTCAAATAACCTAGATTATATTTATAATAATAGTAACAATACCGCGCAATGTTTCTACGAAATTCGAAAAATAATGTGTCATTGTCACTCATATTTGTAGGTACTGAGTTACATGTTTTCGGTAACCGAAGTTGTATGGTTCATTGACAGCGGAGAGACGTCCAGTGTTGGACATATGCCTCCCCCAAGGTTCTCCAACCCGATAGGTCCTGCGCTGCCGGCATCCAGCGGCTTCCCGCACCCTTTACCAGATCGTCGGTCGCGTCGGTATAGATATGTAGATTGGTCCCAATTCTTGTCGCCAAACGTTGCCTGTAAAATTATATCTGCTTCAACCACGCAAGGCGATTACTGTAGATACTGTTGTATATGTGATGATAACCTGATGATAACTAAACAAAGTCTCACATCTGTTAAGAGATCGGACTTTACTGAGTTGAGATTGAAATTCTGTACAGTTCTGAGCTATCAACATTGTTGATACACACGTCAAAAGGGCCGCAGCCCGGTAGTCGCCTCCACCTCCCCTTATAGCGACCCCTATCCACTCAACATTACTGAGCTAGTATTCTGAGTATGTCCTTGTCTGGACCTGAACAATTTATCTGAGTCTTAAAACTGAGAACCACCTGAGAACACATAATTATCACCATACTGTGTGTTGAGTTATAACACTGAGATAACGGTAGGTAGGTAGGTATGTATTTATCGACTCAATGCACCATAGGTATATTCAATGCAAAAACATAGAATTAATGTACATTCGTAAAACACTAAATTGTACAAACTCACGGTTCCTTGAAATACACCGACTGTGTCTGTTAATCGGCTGCACAGACTAGTAAGAGATATCGGCTGCGTCTGTGTCACGAACGCAAAAAGTCCGCTCGCAACGTTGATGTCTACCGTCAATCGAAAATAATATTTCTACAGATTATGAAACTTCGCGGCATTCGCGACAATTCTGTCTTAAAAGTTTTTATTTAATTAGCAATATTTATATGTATATTACCTACAGTCGACATCACCAGATTATCAGAAACTGTCAAAGGAAATCGGTTCTGCCTTAGATTAAAGCAAAAGAGGGAAGATATGTTAGGTACCCGAGTAACGCGCGTGTGCCTACAAAACTGAGACCAATGGCCCTACTACGTCTCAGCTGCATTGTTAGGTGAGCGAGATAAAAAAATCAGAGTCGTGCGAGAGCGACACGTTCAGCATAGTATGTCTATGTAGTTAACGAGGAGGCCTGCTGTTTGAAAGAGGCGATAAGGAGGATGTCGTATCTTCCCTTTTGCTTTCATCTAAGGGCTCTGCATTAAATGTTTAATGCAGAAATGTAAATGTAATTTAATTTAATTTTTGTAATGTAATTTTTAAACATTAAATGTTGTCTATGAACAGGAATACTTCTAATTTTTTCTTTAAAGTAATAGTTAAAAAAAATACTTAGTATAAAAATATACGGTCGCGAAGCTAGTAAGTAAGGTAAACACAAGTTTAACTTTAAGGTTTAATGAACGATTTTGATGTTGTTTTCAAAAAATATAGGATTTTAGTAACAATAATCTTTGTTGATTATAATTACCTTCTTTTTATTATAAAACAAACAGTATATTTTATTTTTGGTAAGTAAAAAAAAACCCTACGAACAAAAATGTTTTTTTAATATTTCTCGAATAGGTTTTAAGTGCTTTGGGTTTCAGTACTCTAAGGCATAGATTAATATAAGTACTTACGTACTGTTAGGAACTAAACGCGTAACAAACATATACGCTATACGCGTCTCAACTGATTTTTAAAGCAATTATCCCCAACCTTTTAAAATAGGCATTTTTTAATAACATCGTTTCAAAAAATGCTAAACATCACAGCGCTATCTACAATTTTCTTATTACATTAAGTTGCTCGAAAATTCATGTGCTTTCATCCTTGAAAACAACTCTACCTGTGAATATACTCCATCTAGTTTGTGAAAAATTAACTAGATGGCACTGTCAGGCAAAAAAAAAATGTGGTTGTAATTTATTAGCTTTTCTTTCACTTTAATTTCCTGAATAAAAGACAGAGCTAGCATCAGTTTTAAACCACGACTAACTTTAGTTCATGTTTTATAATAAGGAGGAATGTGTTTAGAGTAGGTTTATAACCTCCTCTTGGTGCAGTAGGTAGTTCATCCATCGGAATTAGATCAAGAGATACAGATTTGTACTCTGTTTGGTTGGTGGTAGGACTTTAAGTTCACCACCATCTTATCAAAATCTTTTGCCGTGTAAAGTTAACAGCGTTATTGAGTTCGGACATGTAGCGACGGAGAGGGGAGTTAAATGTGACAACTGCTCACTGCGCTCTGGATACACCACAGAAAATAATAATAAATTATTATTATTTCTGTGGGATACAGTTATACGCCTACTGATCGCATGCCACGGCACGACGTGGCAATTGATCATTTTTGTGGACATGGTTTTCAACCTTGTTTCAATGAAATTAGCATTGATATCATATTACAATAGCCAGTTGTCTCTCTGTAGTGTTCCAGGTTAAGATTCATTCTGTCTTTGACCTTATTGTCACTTCCCATTAGGTGATATAAATGCCAAGAGTCCCTTAAGTCCTTTCCCAGTCAATAAAAAGTATTTAATTTCGTCACTAAGTTACATAAACTAACTCTCGAGGGATTTCTAAAAACCCTATAAAAGAGTTTCTTGAAAAGTTGCGATGTATTTTTAAAGGGTTGGCAATGCATAATGGTTCAAAAATAAGTAAAATTCGGCGACAGCTTAAAATTTGATAGAAACCTTGTATTTTGATGTCATATACGTATGCTAAATTTGGTTGCAGTAAGTTAAAGCATACTCGAGTTATCGTGCTAACGCACAGACACACACACACAGACATAAGTAATTCCAAAAAATATATTTTTGGTATCAGGGAGGTCCAAAACGTGTAAATCCGTCAAAATCTCGAGGTCGAATTTTTTGACGATTACAAGACTTCCTTACCTGACCACAGAACACAGAAAGAGGTATCCTGACTGTCCTCTATATTACGAAGTATACGAGAAAGTAAAAAGTAAAATTTTTAATGTCCATGAACTAGTCGACGTAGGGCATAGTGTGGACTAACCGCTCGAATCCGGAGCAGCCTGAACTAGGGTATTATAGTACCTCCACAGTCAAATAACATTACATTTTGTAGTGTTGCGTTTCTGTTGGTGAGTATGATAGAGCTCCAAGGGGTGGGGAAGGAGACCAGGGTCGGCCACGCGCGAGTGTTACGTCAGTGTTGCAAACGTCTATAGGCTACGGTGGCTGCTTACCACCAGGCAGGTCCTATGCTTGTCTGCCATGACAAGACATGACATTAAAAAAATATTTAATAAAAAAAACGCCATCAAAACTAAAAACGGTGAAACAAAAATTCTGCTTATAAAATCTTAATGTTTTTTTGAGGTCGGTCCCAAATACAAGTGATAACGTTTATTCCAAATATTGAGGTTGGCACCGACCTCAAAAAAAATTAGATTTTTTGTTTTGAAGGCTGTTTTTTTACTTAAAAATAATTTATTGATTGCTTTTAAGTGTTTCAAGTATATTTTTTCAGGAAACTATCTCGAGATCTTTTAGACACACAAGTGATAAGATTACTAAATAGGCATTATTAGGGATGACTCAAAAACTACTAGTCAGATGTCGATAACATTTAATGGGACGAAATACAAGCACGAGCTTCTAAAGGTAAAAAAAAATCATTAAAATCGGTACACTTAGTAAAAAGTTATGAGGTAACAAACAAAAAAAAATAAAAAAAAACATAGAGGCAATTTGATACCCTCCTCCTTTTTGAAGTCGGTTGAAAAAATGATGAAATTGAAACTACTGGATTTATAATGCATATTTTTATTATCTCCCATTAAAAGAATTCAGACCAAATAACAAAACAGACATAGACGGAACGTTGCGAAGAAAAAATAAAGGCCGCTTTACATCTATGTTCAGACAACAGCACGTTGGGTTACCACCAACTGTCAAATTTTCCCAATTGATTATGTACTTTATATTGAATAGTCTTAGGTTGAAAATCGTTTGGAGAAAGTCGACAGTTTTGTATAGCCCGACGTGCTGTTGACTGTACCTAGTGCGTGCGCCGTTTTTTTCTATAAAAGAATTGGCGTAGTTTCGTTACACGTGTGTGCGTGCAACTGTGTAACTATACGGGCTAGACGTAGGTTTATTTTACCGGTCTCAGTTTTTCCTTCGCAGTGAAAGAAATAACATTTACTTTTTTAACACAAAAGTCGTGATTGGTGCTATCAAAGTGAATTCTAAAGGAAACATTGCAGTCGTAATTTTTTGTTTAAAAGAGGACAAGATCAACACAATCCGGTGAGTTAGCCATCTCCGGACATTGGCATATGGGCACGCATGGTGCTCCTTCTTTCGGCCGCAGATATCCAGATTTGCATCTACATCTATACCGCGGCTTCTCTTTGCTGTTGCATTTGAATTTGGCTACTAAAGACAGACACGTGTCTGGAGGACAAGACCTACTCCGTACATATTCTTCGTTACGCGAACCGCAAGATGGCGCTGAAAATAACGTGTATTGTTTAGTTTTCTATAGTAATGACCAGAAACAAAATACTACACATACATATCACGCTCACAATCCCTAAAGGGGTCGAGCAGAGCTTCAGGTAACATTCGGTTACACATAAAGACACATCTGGCAGTATAGGCCATACAGTACCACAATAGTGACAGATTGCCAGCCAGTCGCCTACACAAAGGGGACACCTAACCCAAAATTAAACAAACCTTCAGTAAGTAAACCATCTAAAGCCAACGATCAGAAGACGCATTTTTGAATCATTCGAAGCGAATCTTAAATTCATGCACGAAAGCAAAACGTATACGAAATTAGTTTCGATTGCTCCCAATTTTACTTATTTTTTAATCATTAGAAATGAGTGTTGCCCTAAAACTCGAATATTATAACATTTTACATTTCATGCAGAAAAAATAAAAACCGGAATGCCATAACTCGTTGATTTTAGATACCGAATATACGCGGAAACGGAACGTAAATTAAAAGTTATAATGTCATTGTCAGTTATCTGATTTTCTAATGATAAATAAAAATATCGGAAACGAGTGGGTCGGAGCACTCGTTGCAAAATTCACGAGTATGAATATTCAAAAATAGCTATTTTAGGGATTTCATACAAGATTTGGAATTCTAATGATTCAAAAATGCGTCTCCAGGAGAGACAAACTCATATCAGCAGTTCGGGTATGACAAAATATTGATTGAAAGGGAAATAAATAAACGTAAAATACAACAATTTTAATTTATTACATACAATGACGCTCATGCTCAAAAGTGTCTGAGCAGAGTCTTGGACACGTTACATTGTTACATATAAAGCTACATGGGCCATAAAGTGCCTCAAAATAGTGAAAGGTTGTCGTCTAGACAAAAGAGGCATCAAAATAAAAAAACAACTAACCTTCAGTGTGCCAACAAATAAAACCCTACAACCAGGATAGATATCAGGGATTTTTAATCGATCTGAAATATATTTAAATGTCTAACAACTCTGCAAACGTTCAAAAGTTTGATTAATAAATTAATCCCTTTAAATTATCTCAACAATCTAGAAATTATTTTTATAAAAGTATGAATTTATTGATCAGGGATTTTTAATCGATCTGAAATATATTTAAATCTATAACAACTGCAAAAGTTCAAAAGTTTGATCAATAAATTAATCCCTATAAAATAACTTAACAGTCTAGAATTTATTTTTAGGAAAGGATGAATTTATTGATCAACAATTTTTAATCGTACTGAAATTTATTTAAATGTCTTATAACTCTGCAAAAGTTCAAAAGTTTGATTAATAAATTAATTACATAAAATATTGTTGACTGCTGATGGTATTAGAGTGTAACAAACATTGTCCTGGTGATGCCTAGCCATGTCTTGCCGGCAAAGTTAAATAGCACGACCCTGATCCTCCCAATGGGTGTCGTAGAAGATGACTAATGGGTCAGCAAAAGGGTATTGATCGCATATACTCCGTCCACCAATCCGCTAATAGGTAGGCGACAGACTGGCAGCCAAATTTTTTCTAAGGCTCTTCTCAAACCCATCTGACAGTATGAGCGAGATTGTTTTTACGTAGTTACATTATAATTTTTAGTGACCCGTTTACACAGATCAAACCGAACGTTGCGAACAACAGACAACGATTTTTAAACCCCTTGATTCGAAGAGAACTCACGATAATACTTACGACATTTGCTGATAGGAATACAGTTGCCTTTGACGTCTCTAGCGTAGCCAGGTTCGCAGTAACACCGCTTATTACATCTGATATTCTTAATGGGGCAATTCGTCTGATTAGCAAACTTAATTGTGCTGCAGACATTGTCACAGGCAACACCACAGCTGTAATATTCATGTGGTTTCGAGCATTGTTCTGAAAACAAAAGAAATAGCAAGAGGAAACAAAAGTAAAGAGGTAAAGTTTGTTTGTGTCTTTTTAGGAACTTATATACAAATGTACTCTGTGGTAGGAATTAATATTGGTTCAATATTGAAAATTATTATAATAGAGGTTTTAGTTGGATAGGAAATATCATAATTTCAGATCATAATTGAGACGACCTTGAAGAACGGTTTGGTTATGATCTCAGACCAATGATTATTGGTCTGAGGGTTATGATTGAATATAGTTATCAAATACTTAGTTATCAATTTTATTTTTCTCCACGAAAAAAAAACCTTATTTACACGGCTCCGGGAAAAATACCAACGCGAATTTTTTTTCAATAGTATGAGTTATATTATAATTAGTACTTACTGCACTGGGCTTTCGTGATGCATTGTCCAATGGCATTTCTGAAGTACCCCGGCTTACAGAGGCATTTATAAGTACACCGGTCTTTAATCCGTGGACATCTGTATAGAGCTTTTCTGTTTCTGCAAGTTCTTTCCGGTGGGCACTTCTGCACACATCTAACTTCCTCGTTAGGATCATAACAGTCAGGCAAAACTGGCAAAGGCCTTGGGGCTACAAAAAATACATTATAATTTATAAAAAATATTGCAAAAAAAGCATTTAATTAAGCCACTAGTATATTTAAATATTGAGTTCAATACTTTGATAAGACGGTGGAACTCAAGGATGGTTGTCACCCACCGGTTGTTGAGGTCGCCCAGCTCAAAGTTTAACCGGGCCAGCGCGGGGACGTTTCGGTTACAAGGTGCACATAAGTTTCGATCTCGAAACGCCCCCACAAAGGACTTAGGAGGTAATGGTTTGTAGTGGGTAGGACCAGCGTCAATGTCAAGGCGTCGGGGAGTCCTACACACGCCGAATTATCTAACCAAAATTTGTCATCGTTATAAAAAATGGGTTGGCAGCCAAAGTGGAGTTAAAACAAGCTCTACCGCCAACCACTCCGAGCACAAATTTGTCCTCTTCTAAGGATCGAATCCCGGATTTCTGGATCTAATTCCATTAGGCAAACCACCAGACCATTGAGGTGGTTAAAGTGAAACAAAAGTAAACTAAAACAATATCCGTTCCTACTTAATTTTTCATAAAACTAAAAATCTTTTATGCTTGGTATTATTACTAGTATAGTATTATATTATCTTGATTACTAACGTATGGTAACGTCTTCTAGCGGCGGCGGTGGAACCTGTCCCGGTGATGGTAAGGGCTCATCCACAACTTGAACTGTTGAGCCGTCACCTCCAGGTGGACTAGCAGCGTCTTCAACTTTAATAGGAGGGCCTTGAAAAAGCAAATTCTGGTTAATTCAGGAGCCAAAAATTGCCCTACAACGCAGAGTCGTTAAACATCGCATAAGAGTAGTAGATTTCATCAAAATCTAAGCAAAACTGTTAAATAACAGTTCATTTGAAGCGTCGGTAGCTGAGCGCGCAGGCAGGTCGGTTTCTATGTAAACAAACGAAGATCGATCTGTTAACGTGATCTGACGTGAACCCACTTCTAGCACAAGCCTATTAACTTAGAGAGGGGTACCAGCATTAATAGCCATGTGTTTCCAGCACATTAGTATTATTCTTTAAAAAGTGTAAAAAGAACAATCTTGTTGACTAATGCGTGTAATGTGAATTTGATGGTATAGTTTATATAATATAATATTCAAGTATCAATAAGTAGCTTTGAGAAAATATCAGTAAACCCCAAAATGGACTCAGTTTTCTACATTCTACTCTTAGATTCCGTAATGCTAATCAATCCATGGGCATTATGAAATAAAAATTGACCTATGACGTCCAAGTTAATACTAATTCTTTTGTAAAATTTTATTGCTCAAATATCCCTATATATGCTGCATGAATTGTATTTAAATGTTACAAAATATTTTTTTATTTTTTATTTTTACAATGTTTGGAACACATACAGCTGCTTGATTATCTATAATAAAATAATAATAAAACATGATAAAGTAAAGCCAAATACATTATATATGTGTATACTTTTTAATTAGATTATTAGTACTAACCTAGAAACGCAGGCGGTGCAACTTTAGGAACTGATCCTTCAATCGGAACATCAGATGGCGAAGCTTCCTCATAATCTGCATTTGGTGAAATAATACTAACATTAATGTCTCTTAACATTCGCTGTAAATTTTCATAAATTATTATATTATATACATACTATCACGCTCGTAATCCCAAAAGGGTTCTAAGTACCTACCATTCGGTAAAACAACATCTAGTAATATGGACCACACACAATACCTCAAAATAGTAATAAGGAAGTTGTAACACAAAAAACTGTTATATCATAATGGCCGGTTTCAATAGCATAACTAGGTAGGTATCTACGCTTTTGGTTAGTATGTATATGATTTTGCCAGCTATTCTATACAAAATTAGTCCAATACCTACCGCTACAAGCAACTGTCGATATTTATGTTATGAAAACCCATCATTTCTTATTTCGGAATTAAAAATAAAGCCGTGCTTTTACAATTGCAAGTGACCAGGAAGTGACTAATAAAATATACCTAGGGTTTTTTTTCAATTACTTCAACACCACTGATCAAAACCATATGTGATATCTGACATAATGCTCTTCTGATGTCTATTGAAACATCCGGAACCACCAGATTCCTTTTCTCTAATTTTTCCTTTCCTTAATTCCGTTCTTCCGAATAATTTAAAATTAAGTGAGGTAAAGTTGATGAATTTTCGGCAACCCATTTGAGTATTTGTAGTCCTACTCGACGTGTCCATCAATGGCGAACCTGACTTGGCTAGTTTTGAGGTTAGGCCGAGCACGAAAATCATTATGGTTACCATCTGAATACCCCGCACTTGATAGCTCAGCTTTTGAGATCGAGCGTCAGCGTTACGAGGTATGCGGCACCTTCGATCTCCTGTTTTCTACTAGTTAATGAGAGACGTAAGTTCTTCTCTGTAATCATTTTTTTTCTTCTTCATAATAACAGTACAAAAAATCATTTCAGCTATATTATCAATGGATATTGTAATGGAAAAATATTCCCAAAATCTCCATTAAGGGTTACTGAAAATGTGGATAGTTTGACGCTCTGGATGACTTTGAGCCTAATTACTCTTGCTTAAAGTAGATAAGTGAGTAGAAACAGTTGTCTGTCTTGATATTGACAATATTATTATTTTGAAAATACAATCCAAATGAATTTTCAAATGCATGCAAAACAAATAATGAAGACAAATATTGGTACTTACTGCACTGGGCTTTGGTGATGCATTGTCCAATAGCATTTCTGAAGTATCCCGGCTTACAGATGCATTTGTAGTAACGACAGTCTTGAGTTGGTGGACATTTGTATTGGATATTTCTGTTTCTGCAAGTTCTTTCGGGTGGGCACCTCTGCAGGCACCTAGCTACTTCGTTAGGGTCAAGACAGTCAGGCTTAATTGGCAAAGGTGGTGGGTCTACAAAATAAACCATTATTATTCATTAAACAATCTATTCTAAAAGAATGAATAAAAAGAATAAGCTAGTCTTAACTAATATAATTTACAAAATAAGTTTTCTGAGAATATGGTAGAAGCTAGGGATGGTAGCCAAGTGGACTAGTGCTAACACCAACCACATCAAGCACATCGTACTCTCCTGGGTATCGAATCCAGGGAACTGAAATTATTTGCATTGTTGCTTTTCCCTCTTATTATCTTGATTACTAACGTCTACGTCCTTCTATATCTTCTGGCGGTGGCGGCGACTGTTCCGGTGATGGTAAGGGCTCATCCACAACTTGAACTGGTGAATCGTTACCTCCAGGTGGACTAACAGCAAACGTAGGTTGAACAGAAGGCTCGTTAAATGGATAACCTCTCCCTTAAAAAAGCAAAATCTGGTTAATACTTTTCAGAAAATTTAAATATTGTACCGGGTTCTGAATTATAAAGCATTTAAAATATATTTTAAATTTATGCCAAATTAAAAAGAAAACAAAAGTCAATAAAAAATCCTGTCGTGACATAGCCTGAGACGGGACTGTAAAACCTTTCGATCGCGAATGCTCTTTCCTCTGATGAATCACGATGAATTTACTCAAGCCTTTCGGTCGCAAGCTGACGTATGCCTCAAACACAATGTCGAAGACATCGCATCTTCACCATCCCGATGGGATATTTTTACACATACCGCCAATCAGTTAAGTTAGACTTTGCTTTATGAAAACATTGCATTTAGTTTCTATATTTATTTAGCATTATTTAAAATTCAAACCACATTAAATAGAAATCAAAAGACAAAAAAAAAGTCCTGTCGTGATTAGCCTGAGACGGGACCCGAAGTCGCGAACTTTGCTCTTTCCTCTGATAAATCACGACGAATTTATTCAAGCCTCTTGGTATTGATTGCGTCATAAGATGACGTATGCCTATCAATGTCCAAGACATTATATTTTCAAATTTTCAACATCCCGATGAAATAATTTTACAAATACCGTCAATTAAGCGTTAGGCTTTCACGTAAAGTCTAACTTGTATTGATGTGTATCTGTTAAATTATTTTTCGAAAACACTAAAACTAATTAGTGAATAAATTTACATAACATTTAAAAAGGAGTTTCGGGTATAGCTTCCTTCGAACTGTGGAAAATAATAGCACAGTCTATAGAATGTATTTACACTGTGATAATAGTAAGGACCTGCGCTCTCCAACGGCGCGACATAGCACGCAAATCATTTTCGACCTTATGTAAAAAAAAATAGAATTGACATTCTGCCATTTTACACGTATAGGTCAAAATATCACGTGGCATCCCGCGGCGTCCTGTGGCACGAACATTACTTCGTCTTGTTACAGAAAAGTGAGTGCTAAGTAATTAAAATAAGGTTTCAATTATTTTTGACTGTTCAAATCGATAAATGGCTATATATTATTGTGTTTTCATTGGTCAAGCTAGGCGGGCTGGTCGAATTTAACTTCAATAAGTTTAATTGAGGTTGCTAGTGGCGAACTAAAATAAAATTATTAATTACGATTTATTTTTACTTACCGCATTGTGTTGCAGTGACACATACTCCATAATCGCTTCTGAAATATCCGAATCGGCATACGCACTTCAACGCACATGGCACGCCCGCTCTACAGGGAATGAAAATATTTCGGTTTCGGCAGGTCCTTTCCTGCGGGCAGGCTGGAGACACACATAGTTCTACCTCGTTATCGGGGCAACCAGGAATGGGTGGTAATGGGCCTCCAGTTATACCTTGAAAGAAAAATATACATTTCTTCAATAATAAATTATAGGTATAGTGTGACGTATGACACATCAACATAAAAAGTTTTAATCAATTAACAATAAAAAATTTAATTAGCTACTAAAATTTCGAGCACTTAATAATAATGGCATTTAGTATAAACTCGAAGAAAGTTTGTAAAATTGCAACTTGACTAAGGCGTCTGCCTTGAATCTTGCGGGCATCCGGGCGCCCGATCTCGCGCCGCTGTTTTCGAGAGTCCATCCATTTAATTTTACGCATAAGATCCTGCCGCTCCCACGCCGCCGCCGCCGCCCCGCTGCCCGCAAGATTCGAGGCTGAGGCCAATACTCAACCGCCTCCGTGGTCTAGTGGTGTGCCTACTAGAATTCGATCCAGAGTACAAATTTTTAGGTACTCGGCTGACGGTAGGAGTTTTTTCAAGTCCGCCTGACGAGCTATCACCGTCTTTCCAGCATTTTTGTGTTCCGACAGTTACTGATAAAATAGCCAGTCCCTCTGTGGTTGAGGGTTCCAGGTGAAGCTCGATTCCATCATCGGCCTTATCGTCACTTACCATCAGGGAGATGAAGGTCAAGAGCTATCGGCCTGGTATTAGAAAAACAGCTAAAAATGTTACAAAAATTGGACTGTATAAAACACTAGCTGAACCTCCACACGTGGTTGTGGTTAATTTGCAAAAAAACTGTATAATCTAAAACTGAACTTTAAACTTGATACTGACGGTACTTTTGTGAGTGATCGAAGCGTGCTGCGACGTTCATGTCTAACCAGCGACTGAATCAACTGAATGACCAATAGAGTGTTTTGCATCTGTACACTGATTAAGAATAAGAAGTCAATGCAGAGGCATTCAGTTTAAGATTAGACGATCTCTTACATCATTTCGCTCATAATTCCAAAAGTAGTAACATTAATTTTGTTGAAATTGAGAACTTGTATGTGTTCTCGTTGTATAGCAATGGTTGATGTATGACTTGTGAATATATTTTCTGTTTGTAATAAATTTTCTAATTATTGAATTTTCTGCGCAATTTACTTATTTTATTTTTCATATGTCCGTCCGACAAAAACCTTGCACAAAGTATTCGAAAACTTGAAAAAAAAAGAATGAAATCGGTAAAGTTAATAGGAAACATGGATGCATTTTTATAGAAATGACAACAATAGAAAAGTCATATAAGTTACAATGAATAGTCAGAATAAATTCTACTCGCTAATTAATCATAAACGTACGTGGTTTTTCTGTTGTTGGCGGTGGCGGCGATTGGGGTAAGTCTGCAAAAAGGTCTTCAGGACCCATTTCGCTATTATCTGCATTTGTTGAAACGCTTTGAATACCACTTGGCCCAAGTGAATCTGTAAATATTAATTAGAAATAAACTTACTTTTTGTAAATATTAAGCCGTGTCTTTGAAACGCTGCGAAATTATTACATAGATAACTACAAATCGATGACTTGATAGTGCGAGATTTTGGTTTTTCCGGTCTATCTTACATCGTAGCTTTATTCCTACGATGTCACGTTACTGCAATAACTGTATATGGTTACCCAATAATAATTTAATAAATATTATAGTAATAATATAATATATTTCCACGCTCACACCAATTATCTAGCCCAAATTAAGAATCTTTAAGAACTTGTGCTATGGACACTAAATAACGGACAAATATACATAATAATCTAGATATTTCATAAATAAATTTAAATAAATATGTAAACAAATAATCGTGTTAATCACACTAACATTTGCCACTACTAGGACTCGAACCCGGACCACCCGATGTAGACAGCGTTTTTGACTACTCCACCACGACGCGACCCAATTATAATATACCCAATAATAATATACTGATAGTTATTTCTACAAAATATGGGAAACTATGACGCTAAATGTGATTCTTTTTAATCCAATCCTAGTTTTTGTTTTAATCAAGGGAGATTGGAAAAGTGGCGCCAGGTCCTGAAAATTGGCTTAAAAATCAGTAGAACCAAAGCCGAATATTAGTTCTGTGATTTCGGCGGTTTCTCCAACTCTGAGCTGATTTGTCTCAAAGGAGTGCTTATACCAGTCAACTCTGAATTCCGATACCTGGGCTCATATATACAGCATAACGGTGGTATAAACTGTCAAGCATTAAATTAGCTCAGGATGGATGAAAAGCGGGAGGTTAAGAAAACAATTAGTGACTCCTGAATTCCCCTTAAATTAAAAGGGAAAGTCTATAAAACCATCAGAAGACCTGTCGTATGGCTTAGAAAGTTGGGCGTTAATGAGGATGGATGAAAATTGACTCATTGATTGATTGATTTATTGGATTTATCTACACGTAAATTATCCAAGCAATAATTACTTTGGGCAGCATTTTTTTGAATTTGCTTGGACTTCCATACGACCTTTCATCCCCACATTGGTATCCGTCCGATGTCCTTTCCAATAGGCTAATCAATATTTGTACCAAATTTGACAAAAACAGGTAGTTTTTGAGTTTATTCGTTACAAACATATAAATCTTTCAATTTTATAACTGGAAAAGATTTGTATATGTAGTGGACCGATTTTGATAAAATTAGTGCAATTAGATTAGATTTTGGGAAAGGTCATAGGCTACCTTTTATTGTAAAAAAGGGTTGATGATAAGGAATAAGGGATGAAAGTTTGTATGGAAGTTCATCATTAGTGAAGATAAGACATGACATAAATCTGAGAATTTAGGTATGTACCTAATTGATATGAAAAAATAAATATTTATTTGTTCTAGTATTTTTGAAATTTTGACCTGTTGGGGATGATATAGGGGCTTAAACCTGTGTGGAGATGACATAGGGGATGAAATGTAGTCTATCTTAATTTCTCAACATCTAATATCTATATTTGTACCAAATTTAAATAAAATCAGTCGAGAAGTTTTTGAGTTTTTTCGTTTCAAGTATAGGTACAAATCATTCCCCTTTTTAATATTAGTATAGATCAACAATAATATAATGAAATGAAAAATGTAAACAAAGGTATTTAACGTACACCACGTAATATTCGTTATTTTCTTAATCAGCGACCCGATAAAGAATACAAAAATCGGTAATGGTCTCCCCTTGACTTTCTTGAATACCGGAAACGACTCAAAGGTTGATAGAAACATTATATTTTGATGACATACATGCATGTTAAATTTGGTTGCAATAAGTTAAAGCATACTCGAGTTATCGTGCTAACGCACACACACACACACAGACTTAATTCCAAAATAAAATATTTTTGGACTCAGGGAGGTCCAAAACGTGTAAATCCGTCAAAATCTCAAGGTCGAATTTTTAGGCGATTACAATACTTGAATTAGGAAAAATTCGGCCTTATCGATATTATTTATTTATTTATTAGGCACATCCTTATATTATATTCTATTATCCTGTCTACATCAAAAAAGGAATATTTGTGCAAAATTTCGACTATCTAAGCCCAAGGGTATGATTGCATGGGCGTTATTCAGTCAGTCACTTAATAACATTACAATAAAATTATTTCTATTACAACGCGCAATGGGAGCCTTATCGCTAATAGTAACAGTATGAATTCTTGGGAACAAATGAGACAATCCAGACAACCTTTGAACTAATAAACAACGAGGAGATGTCGATGCAACTACTATATAAATCGCTCGTTGTAACATAGGTACTTACATAATTACATAAAAATACATTCTGCTGTAACATTATAAGAATCCTTCTACATTAAAATAAGTATAACTATTTGATACACTATTCATTAGTATTCTATTCTAATTGAGTATTGAGCAATAAACTATTGAGTATTGAGTATTAATTAATGGCGTCGCGTCGCATCAAACGTACGCATTTTGCCAATGTCAAGTGAAAATGTAACTAAAGTAGGTAACAAAAATTGTACGGTTGATTGAGGTTAAAAATGGAGTCTCAACACGTGTTTTTACGACAAGAACTCAGGAGAAACTCTATTCATTAGTCGGCATTCACAAGTTACAGTGACAGATTTTCTATAAGATTTTGCGAAATATATTATATAGTAGCTAATTTAAGGTTCCACTGAACTTAGGACACGTGAATCGGTATTGTGAAGTAATTCAACTCAGTGTATAAGATAGCTTCAATTTATATTTAGGTACTAACCTTGTAATTCTGGTGTTGGCGATGGAACTTCTGGGCCTAATCCCTCAATCGGAACTCCAAGAGGCGGTGCTTCCAATTGATCTACATTAATTGTAACAGTTTCATCTGGAAGCGGTGCCTCATCTGCTGCTGTCTCTGCAAATGGTCTTGAATTATAGTATAATGTTTATTACATCTATACTACTTACAGTTACTTTTGCGGAGCAACGTTACTGAGTGTCAATTGTCAACATCAAATAACAAAATCTGTTAGTATTTTCCAAGTAACATTCCTTGAAAAACAGTCAACATATGGTACCAATTGAAATTGTTACCACATCTTGACTGACGTTACGTCAAAACCGCAGAAAAGCATTTGAGATAAAAAAGACACCTAGTTATTGACTCTCAATTACTCTGTCCTGAATCTCGCGCAGGACTGGCGACTTCCGGCCTCCCGAACAAGCCGGATTCCACAAAAGCTTCAGTACCATAGATCACATACGCTACGGCAGGCTACATGGATGACTGAAGAGTATAATGTGCCATTATGCTTAGCGTTTGTGGACTATGAGAAAGCTTCGATTCTGACGAGACCTACGCCGTGCTCCAGTCAGACTCCAAAGACTATCTATGTATCAAAGTGTTGCGGTCACTGTACGAAAACTCCACTATGTCAGTCCGCCTTCGGGACCAGAACTCAAAACCCATGCAGCTCCATCGAGGCGTGAGACAGAGCGATATTATCTTCAGAGCTGGGTTGGAGGACGCGTTTAAACTTCTGGACTGTAGAAGACTTGGCATCAACATAAATGGCGAGTACATGACTCACCTTCGCTTTGAAGATAATATTGTACTTATGGCTGGAACCTTGGAAGACCTGGGCACAATGCTCGATGATCTATGTAGACTCTCCCAACAAATAGGTCTTAAAATGTAGGTACATGCATAAGACGAAATCAATTAGAATTTCCACGTCGCACCCACTCCTGTAAAGGTTGGACGTTTTACTCTGGAAGTTATCGACGATGTTATGTTTACTTGGGACAAACAGCCCAACTATGGTAAGTTCAACTTCCAGAAAGAGGTCAATCGACGAATCGGCTGGGTAACGTTCAGGAAGCTACGTGGCATATTCTTGGCTCATCTACCGCAGTGTTCCAAGACGAAAGTCTTACGTAGGTAGGGTCTACGTTGACACAAACAGACATATACAGATAAACACGCTAAACTTATAACACCCACCTTTTTGGCCGGCGGCTAATAACATTTGCGCGAAGTGAACTATGCCGTAACTCACGTGTTGATTTGTCACGTAGGAAAATGAAATAAATTCGGTCAGCTTAGCTTTAAAAATCATTACGAAAAACGCACGACCTTGGAGTCATTGACCTCAAAATTTGTCAAACAGGTATTTTATGAAATTACAAAACTATGTATGTACAAAGTTTTGATAACTATCTATTATTTCCAAACTAACATTAAATTTTTTCCAAAATTTGTTTACTTTTCTTTGACATCAGTACAAAATTCATACATGGACGCCTGAATAAATATAGATTCAGTTGGTAAAAATATAATATGTAGATACCTAATTAACATGGAAATGGTAAAATAAATTAATAGGTACAAAATATCTGTTGTTAACATATCTTTAAGACTAATACAAAACTATACCTACAGTATATAAAATTATTAAATCGTACTTTAAGGAAAGCTCAAGCTTGCAATTAATTAAACAGGGGTATTTCTATCATTAAATCAATATCCCTATTGGATTCTAAAATATTTAATCCCTGCCAAGTTATTTTAAGTAACAAAATAGTTGGTCGCCCTTTGTTAAGTCGCCTCGATAATAATTAGCCATCTAATTTTATGATGATTATTATTATAGCAGCATGTCGATAACAAGACATACTACACCGACATAGGATAAAGTAGACTTCAACACACTTAATTATTTTATTTTAATAGAGATGAGAGTTGTCAGAGTGACCCAGTAGAGACGCGAGGAAAAATCTATCGCTAAACAAGGCTAGAAAAATTAAGTAGTATCTTTCTAGTCTGTTACAGGGGTCACATAATATTCTAAATTCTATTCTTTGTCTTACTACCGATTTGTATTCATAATAATCACTCTTCATAATTGTAATTTTCATACTATTTTTATTCATACATTTTTATTACTACCAACGGAGCTCATAACAGTTACTGATCATATTTTTTTTATTAATACTGTTACTACCTTGTTGCTTACAAAAATAGTGCACTCCGCCTGGTCATAAAAAAAATAACCCTAACCTACCCATCACCCAGCCATGTAGGTGCATAAAACACTAGACTCGCTCAAAAATGTATTAATGATTCATTATGGTTTTAAATGGTATGAGAAATATTTTTGGACCTCCAATGATAGGAATTGAAAAGTTATGTAAGAAAATGCTCACCCCTGTTACAGCTACTTACATAAATTGATAACGAGAATAAGGCGTGTGCATCAAATAACACGTATAGTTCCAAACGCAATTTCATCTGTGACGCTGGTCACGACAATTAATAAAACACACGGCGTACGTGACTAATATTCACCACGAGCTGACAAATTTTCTCAATCGAATTTTCACTTTATGACTTAAGATTAAAAATCAATTGGATAAAAGCAGTTTTGGGTTGTCTGATCTGAGGTCGTCTGTACATAGCAAATTGATACATACTGATTGCCAGAATATTTTTTAAATTTATATCAAATGAAATAGAAAACGAAGGATAAGAAGAAAATTCTGTCATGATAAGAGTCTAACGGGATACGAGCCCGCGGCCTTTCGGTAACAGGGCGAGTGCTTGGTCGCCTGCCTGACATAAACGCCGTCATGGTGGAGTGGTCAGTATAGCTGCCTACACATCAGACGGTCCAGATTCGAATCCCGGTAGCGGCTAATATTTGTGTGACGAACACGAATATTTGTTTGCGAGTCATGGTTGTTTATATATTTATTTAAGTTTATTTTTAAAAGTATCTAAAATACTTATATACAGGGTGTAAAAGACATGAACAGTCAAACGAGAACCATGTATTCTATACATCAAAATAAGCAACATTTCAAAAAATACCTAATTGCTGAGAAATGATTTTCATTTTTTGGGGTTAAAAAAAAATTGCAATTGTACCTGCGCAATGTAAAGCGCGCAACTCGTACGCAACTCGCAAAACCGCGATAATTTTGCCAGACGGTGGCCGCGTTCGTTTGTGTCCGTGCGCATATGCTACATTGAACGCTAACGTTTTGAAGCCATTTTTTGTTATGAAATACTAATAAAATTTATAATGTTTCTTTGTACAATAATTAAGAAACAATGTTTAGAATATGCTTTCATAAAAAAAAATATGACTTTGACCTTCAATAAAATCGTAACTATCAATTTCCCAGGTATAGTCTAGGAGAAAAATTTTTATGATGGTGAGCAGAATACATGGTTCTCGTTTGACTGTTCATGTCTTTTACATCCTGTAGTTATATATAAAAAATGACCGTTATCTAGTATCCGTAACACAACTTCTCAATGATACTTACTATAATTAGTGTGAGCTTGAAAATAAATTATTATTATTATTAACCCTCCTTGGGATCGACTGCTTTCTTTCGACAGCACCCGAGAGTACCAGTTTAACGTGCTTTCCGAAGCATGGAGGATAATCATATTGAAAAAATTCGTGACCGCGGCACCATCGACTGTAAAATGAAATGCCAAATCCTTTATTGGTATTGTCGATATCAAGACAGGCAGTACACTAGTATACCGACCCCAAAAACAGAAGTACTATTTCGTAATGTAATATAGAACAATTGACAAGAACAAATTCGTTCAGCTCTGTACAGCTTGGTTCGTAGAGTAACCGAAAGGCAAAGGGTAGGCTTATCTCCTCACAATTTTTCTTTCTGTAGTGTTTTAGTTTCTTTGGTAGAGATCGTCTTCAAAAACTGAACTTTAAACTTGATACTGACGGTACTTTTATGAGTGATCGAAGCATGCAGCGACGTTCGTGCCAATCAACTGAATATGATCAATGATTATAGCTTTGAGTGTGTTGCATATGTACACTGATTGTGCATCGTAGATTGAGAATAGAGTATAGATGAGCTACTAAAGAATAATAATTATTAGAGTGAGAAAGCTTATATGTCTGATATATACGGGAGAGCAGGACAAAACATTTTTTTGACGTGACAACGTCAAAAAAATGTTTTGTCCTGCTAATTCGATAGAGCCGGCTGCACGCACGAAAAAACATGACGCATGCGGCGTTACCTCGCTCTGAGGCGTTAAATGTAAGGCCGGCAAAACAAATGAAATTAATTTTTTCTTTTGAAAAATGCTACCATTCCATCAGTATTTTCTTAAGACGTTGTCACGTTCAACTATCGTCAGTAAACCGACTTTACAGACCAACCAATTTTTTGTCTCTGTTTGCGTATCGGATTTTTATGTTTGCCACCATTGCTTTGGTGTGTACCATGAATTGTTTTGGCAGACAAGTGCGTGGTGCTTTGATATTTCTCATCATTTTAAGTGATTTTATGTCAGTTTTAACAATCTAATCATTCTAATACGCAGTATTTTGTGTGATTTTTTTTTAAATTAAGTGGATTTGACTTTGTTACGGCCAGAAGCCGTTTTTCTAATTGTATATATAACTTTTCGTTATGATGGCAAACTCTTTGGTGGAAGCATAGGGCCTCACCTAAAACGTAACCAACCTCCGCGCCACCTTTGACGTCTTCCATCAATTCTGTGAAAAAATCCGCTCGCTCTGCATGTGCGAAAAACTCGTGACGCGACGCCCGCTTGAGAATAAGAAGACATTATAATAATTTTGAAGTGCAACATCCAACTACGTGGCCGGTGAGTAATATCATTTACGTTTTATTCTTGGGGAAAAGCTTGCCATCATCAATAATCTATACAGTCCACTACAAAACAGAAATTAAACCTGAACCTATAGCCGCCATAGTGCATATCGCCGGGCAGACTCTTATATAGAGAAACTGTAGGCGATTACACACATTTTTTGGTTTTACGAGCCGGATCGTATTAAAATTATCATCTTAAAGCTTTTCTTGTGCCATATTTTATAGGTTTTGTCGGAATATTTATTGTTCGATGCGATATTGTTTCGCGAACACCGATCGATTGCCGCGCCATAGTTGGATTCAAATTGCACATGTCACATTGCTCGGCATATTCCAAACCTCGAATAATCTATTTTGTTAACATTTGCATGTATCGCATAATTACCGCTTCATAAATTATTTTGCGTTCACAGTTTTGCGCTATTTTTTCGCACGCTATAAAAAAGACGACAATTACATAGTTCTATAACTACATAAATACGCACTCCGCTATAAAATACGCTAGAATCATAAATACTTGTTTACTTATTCTAACAAAATATTGTTATATTATTGTTTGTTAGAACGCTTCATTACTATTTTCTTGATCTTTCAAAATATAAGTTATTTATTTTGTTAGATTAACCGCTGTATTTGTTGTCCCGCTTATTACTGTCCCGCTTATTATTATCTACATAAATATAATTAAAAACGTAGCACAACTTTTATTTCTTTGCCTCTAATTATGGATGTAAAGTTAAAGATTTTGGAAGCGAAAAAAGAAGCTATTTTCGCCAGAGTAACTCGTTTATATGATGCGTCAAAAAACATTTCTACTTTCGAGTCTAGATCGAATGAGACCTTTATGTCTCAATCTGAGTCGATTAAAGAGGTCAAACAACAATATTTTCAAATTGTTGATGAAATTAATGAAATAAATATAACCTCAGATCCCGCTTTTGTTCCTAATTTTTCGTATTGTTCTGAATTTGAGGATGTTTATTCGCACATAATGCGCGTCCGTTCTAAAATTAAAGAAACATCGTCCTCAGTTTCATTTTCAAATAAAAGTGAACAACCATTAAAAAATCCAGTAAAATTACCGCCTATTAACATTCCTGACTTTGATGGAAAAACTGAAAAGTGGTGTTTGTTTTATGAATCATTTAAAGCGAATATTCATGAAAATACTCAATTAACCGATTCTCAGCGCGTCCAATATTTAATTGGTAAGTTGACTGGTAGTGCAGTTAATGTGATCGCTGGTATTATACCTACAGGAGAAAATTATGCTCATTTGTGGCAGAGCTTAGTGGAAAAATACCAAGATAAGAGAACACTAGGCACGCACTATTTGAATATATTGCTCGAGTTAAAACAATGTTTAAATACGCCAACTAGCTTGAACTTCTTTATTGAACAATTTTCAGCTTCCGTAGCCGCTTTGAAGCAACTTAAAATCACTGACTTGACAGATTTTATACTTCTGCATTTATCATTAAAACGTTTAGATTCTCAAACTGCTCAGAGTTTCGAATTATCTTGCCGTGATAAAGAAATTCCTACGTACACTGAGTTAGTTACTTTTGTCCAATGTCAAGTTAAGATATTAGAACGTACAACACCTCAAAATAAAATTAAAAATTTATCTTCAGTTGTCGCGAGTAAGCCGGTTACTAAAAATAGTCTTTCAGTCTCACGTAATAATAGTGCTTATGATAAACAAAACCGTAATTCTCATACATTTGTGTTTATCGCTAACAGCAGTTGTGCATTATGCAAACAAACTAATCATGATCAGCTTTTTAGATGTCCTATCTTTGCTAAGATGAGTCAATCTGAACGATTTAATTTTGTGAAGCAGAACTCATTTTGTACGAACTGTTTGAGTAATAAGCATAAGTTTTCAGTTTGTAAGTCTACGACTACCTGTCGTTTTTGCAACTTATCCCATCATTCTCTACTGTGTAGAAAACAATCACAGTCTAATAATGAGAAAAACATTAATTCGATTTCGCAAAATAGTAATCACGCTTCGCCGCCGTCGCCTCAACACACAAATATGGCATCGACTAGTAAACAGACTGATAATACTTTACCACTTTCCTCTGCGGATACTAGCGTGACTCTGCCGCCACGCGCTCTCTGTTCTATTGACAACCATACTAGCAGCCCTTGCCACGCCAAATTAAATACGGTACAAAAATATATAATTCTAGGAACTTGTAAACTACAAGTTATTGATTCGCGTAATGAAACACATTACGTTCGCTGTCTTATTGACCCCTGCTCACAAAATAATTATATAACCTCATCTTGCTGCAACAGATTAAACTTACCGCTTACTAAACTGAACATACTTACTAAGGGCATTGGCAACTTGTCCAAAAACACTAGCTTCTGTACCGCTCTAACTATTTGTTCTCGATTTAATACTGAAATTAATTACAGAATCGAACCGCTAGTTCTGGATTATATTACAGATGATTTACCTAATATTCGAATAGATAGGTCCAACTTAAATTATTTAAATTCGCTCCCGCTCGCTGATGATACCTGGTATGAACCAGGTGAAATTGACCTTTTACTTAGCGCCGAAATTTTTGACAACATATTACTGTCTAAACACATAAAGGGGTGCCCTGGCCAACCATCCGCCATTGAAACTCTCTTTGGTTACATAATAATGGGCACTACCATACTTAATAATTCTTATATGGATTCATATACATTTTGCTCTTTTTACGCTAATACCAATGACATCAATAGCATGGTGCAGCGTTTTTGGCAATTGGAAGAAATTAATTTAGATCCAATCTTAAGTCCTGAAGATAAGGAGTGTGAAAAAATATTTCAGGAAACAACTTCTCGTGACTCCACGGGAAGATATACTGTAGCACTCCCGTTCGCGCAACATCCTTCCCTTCTAGGTGATTCGTACGACATCGCGCGTAAACGTTTTTTGTCGTTAGAAAGAAAGTTAAGTTCTTGCTCGCAATTACGCGAGGGTTATGATGATATCATACGCGAGCATTTAGAAAAAGGTTATTTATCAAAGGTAGAAAATAACCAACGGGATGGTTATTATATCCCTCACCATCCAGTTGTGAAACAGGATAGAATAACAACTAAAATAAGAGCCGTTCTGGATGCAAGTTGCAAAACTAGTTCCCTTCTGTCCCTTAACGACATCTTATATACAGGTCGTAATTTACAAAGAGATTTGTTTACTATTTTGTTAAACTTTCGCTTGTTCCCGGTTGCCTTCTCCGCTGACTTAAAACAAATGTATTTACAAATTATGGTCAGGGAACAAGACCGCAAATATCAGAAGATATTATATAGATTCGATCCTACCGACCCGCTTACAGAGTATCAATATAATCGAGTTTGTTTCGGTCTGCGCAGCAGTCCATTCTTAGCGATGCGAACTGTACATCAGATGGTTTTCAATGAGGGAGACAAATACCCTCTTGCTGCAGAAGTCGTGATTAGATCATGCTACATGGATGACGTAGCAGATTCGTGTATGTCAGATGATGGCGCTCTAATCTTGAAAAATCAACTGCTTAACTTTTTTAAGTCAGGTGGGTTCGATATAGTGAAATGGTCAAGTAACTCTTTACAGTTATTAAATGATATCCCCGCATCTCATAGATACTCAGATAGTATAAATTTCGATGATAAATCTAATACCTTAAAGATTCTGGGAACACAATGGTACCCAAGTTCTGATAATTTTGGTTACATAATTAAAGTTAATAAGTCCGAATGTACAAAGCGTAATATCTTATCGACTGTTGCTCGTTTTTTCGATGTTTTAGGGTTAGCTCAACCGGTTATTTTATATGCCAAACTTTTAATTCAACACTTGTGGACACTCAAATTAGATTGGGATGAAATTCCACCGCAAGAAGTAGTCAATTTATGGGCTCAATATCAACAGGAATTACCTTTATTATCCAATATTAAAGTTCCACGGCACATTGGTATTATACAAAATTCTATTGTCACATTGTTAGCGTTCGCCGATGCTAGTCAGAAAGCATACGGTGCTGTTATATATTTACATATTGCCAATGGTTCCAAAGACTCCATAATAAAACTTTTGTGTGCCAAATCTAAGGTAGCACCATTGAAAACGATTACCTTAGCTCGTTTGGAACTTTGCGCTGCCCATCTCGCAGCAAAGCTTTCGCGTCAAGTTATAGATACTTATTCACCCCGCTATCCTATTGATGACATTTATATATTTTCCGACTCAACAGTGGTTCTCTCTTGGATAAACACGTCTCCACATAAACTTCAAACTTTTGTCGCTAACCGTGTTTCATCAATAACCGAATTAATTTCTCCTGATAAATTCTATCATGTATCTGGTGTTGAAAACCCATGCGATTGTTTATCACGTGGGTTGACTCCCGCTCGCTTGATCAACCATTCGTTATGGTTTGATGGTCCACCGTGGGCTGCTAGTCCTAGGGAAGACTGGCCTGTACAACCTTTTGTACCACAAGTAGATAGTCAGATTCCTGAATTAAAAACGATAACTCTTTTAGCCGCCACAAAAGACGATACATGTCATCCTCTGTACACGCTCGCGCTTCGAAAATCTTCTTGGATAAAACTACTTCGCATTATAGTGTATATATACCGCTTTATAAAAGTTTTACCGCAATCGAATACAATATCCGCTTCCGATTTAGATTTCGCTGAAATAAAACTTTTAAAATGCTTACAACAAATATATTTCCCTGGTGATATAAAAAATCTTCTCAATAATAAACAGTGTTCCTCAACTATAAAGAAATTGTACCCTTTTCTAGACAATGGTGTCATCAGGGTAGGGGGTCGTCTTCGAAACGCTGATTTAGAATTTTCACAAAAACATCCCATAATTCTTCCTCGTAAAGATCATATTGTGAATTTGATAATTTCTCATTATCACCGCGAAAATTGTCATACGGGCCCACAACTCCTGATGTCATTATTACGTCAAAGATACTGGATTCTGTCCGCACGACGTACAATACGTAGCATTATCAACAAATGTATTTTTTGTTTTAAGACCAAGCCAAAACCTTCGTTCCCTTTAATGTCTGACCTACCAGAATGCAGGGTAACTGTTTCCAAAGCTTTTCAACATACGGCTGTCGACTATGCAGGACCCATCGACATCACCCTTCGACGTAAGAGAGGTGAGCATAGGCATAAAGCGTATCTCTGCATTTTTGTATGCTTGGTCACCCGCGCAACACACATAGAAATTGCATCAGATCTAACAACTAATAATTTTCTTGCTGCTTTCAAGCGTTTTATATCGCGCAGAGGTGCTGTGAGCTGTGTCTACTCGGACAACGGCAAAAACTTCATCGGAGCAAAAGCGTATTTAAATGAGTTATACAACTTTCTTGACTCTAATAACTTTAAAGAACCTTTCGCGAATGAACTATCCAAGCAAAGGATACAATGGAAACTTAATCCGCCCTTAAGTCCACATTTTGGTGGTCATTATGAGATATATGTAAAAGCTTTTAAAACTCATCTTTACCGCGTTATTGGTAACCAACTTTTATGTTATGAAGAATTATTGACACTGCTTGTGCAAATTGAATCCATAATTAATTCGCGCCCCTTAACTATATTAAGTGATGATCCGTCTGAGCCTTCTGCTTTAACCCCATCACATTTTTTAATGAGCTCTCCACTAAAACATATTCCCGCGTATGACATCGCACAGGATTCGATGAATATTGTTCAAAGGTACAGACTTATAGATAGTATGGTACAATCGTTTTGGAACCGATGGAGAATAGATTACCTCCACCAATTACAAGGTCGCGTCAAATGGAATACTCCGACAAACCCTGTTAAAGTTGGCACAATTGTTCTCATACTTTCTGATAACATACCTCCTATACATTGGCCTTTGGGCATTATTACAGATGTTTATCCCGGAAAAGACGGTGTAATCCGTGTTGCCTCTGTTAAAACCTCGACAGGTACCTATAAGCGGCCTGTCGTTCGTCTTTGCTCATTGCCTTTGCAATAGCTGTTTCTTTTATTGTAATTTAAAGTTAGCAATACTTTATAATTTTAGTTTCCTCACATATATATAAGTTTTACTTCCGCTTTTCTTTCCTCTCTTTGAAAGGGGTCCTTTCAAGGGCGGGGGAATGTTACGGCCAGAAGCCGTTTTTCTAATTGTATATATAACTTTTCGTTATGATGGCAAACTCTTTGGTGGAAGCATAGGGCCTCACCTAAAACGTAACCAACCTCCGCGCCACCTTTGACGTCTTCCATCAATTCTGTGAAAAAATCCGCTCGCTCTGCATGTGCGAAAAACTCGTGACGCGACGCCCGCTTGAGAATAAGAAGACATTATAATAATTTTGAAGTGCAACATCCAACTACGTGGCCGGTGAGTAATATCATTTACGTTTTATTCTTGGGGAAAAGCTTGCCATCATCAATAATCTATACAGTCCACTACAAAACAGAAATTAAACCTGAACCTATAGCCGCCATAGTGCATATCGCCGGGCAGACTCTTATATAGAGAAACTGTAGGCGATTACAGACTTTATTTACTTTTTTAGAAAAAAACCCATATAACCACTATAATTGAGCCACCACTCTTGAATATTTAATGTTCAAGTGTGGTCTCAATTATAGTTGTTATATGGGAAAACAAAATTGTTGCTCAAAAATCTTCCTGCAATTTTTCCATATTTTTCCATGTTTAAACCTTCCCTGGACTAAAAACATTTAAAACAAATCAACTAAATCGGCCCCGCCGCCGTTCCCGAGTTTTATCGAGACAAACGAACAGCATTTGATTTTTATATTATAGAAGATTATCGTTGACAATGATACTTTAAAAGATAAAACGCATAACATGGGCAGTCTCCGCACTACGCGAGCCGGACCGTTTTCCAGAAAACTACTTTTCGAGGGTCTGAGTTTACAACGTAAAATAGACCCCTCCTATTGTTTCAGTGGGTTAAAATGTACTCTTTGTTATCCGGATAACCCTTATTCATTAAAATCGGATCGTTTAAATATCATTAAAATAACGAAAGTATTACGTGAATACAAACATTCACATAGACTGCTAAAATCATAACCTTTCCTTTTGGTTTCGCGTAGCTGGGAAAAAACCTTTCAGGGTGTGTGTTATATGTCAATAGTTAATGTCCAGAATCGTAGCAAGCGGAAAGAAATGATCTCTGTTTACCTATATGTAATTTACACTTATGAGAAAAAGACTTGACTATTACTAGAAAAACTGCACTGAAAAAAATCGACTTGCCTCAGGCGGGAATCGAACCCGCATCTTCCGCAATCCGGGCGGCTGCGTTGATCATTATACCACCAAGACACTGCTTGTCGCTGTCGAAATTCGTCAGTGCTTGGTGCTTATGTTTTTATCGTAAACATTGTTTCATCAAATCTTTGAAATTTGCACTTCTAAGACCCGAACGAAATATTTTAACAAATATTTGACGCCCAGTTAAGATGAAACTACCTTACATTATGGAATAATTTTATTTTTGCGTTTTGCAAACGCGTAAATATTTTTAATACTAGAAAAAATGCACTGAAAAAAATA
Source organism: Elophila nymphaeata (assembly GCA_955850985.1). Classification (NCBI taxonomy): domain Eukaryota; kingdom Metazoa; phylum Arthropoda; class Insecta; order Lepidoptera; family Crambidae; genus Elophila; species Elophila nymphaeata. The sequence continues at coordinate 10,729,159 of OY039073.1, forward strand.
CGACTTGCCTCAGGCGGGAATCGAACCCGCATCTTTCGCAATCCGGGCGGCTGCGTTGACCATTACGCCACCGAGACACTGCTTTTTGCTTGCTGCTAGTATTAAAAATATTTACGCGTTTGTAAACGCAAAAATAAAATTATTCCATGACTTGACTATTGTTAATATATACATCGATACAATAAGTATGTGTTTTTCTTCAATTCTTCTTTATCTCTTCGCTTAAACACCTTTTTCACTAATATCATACCCCACACAGCCCACACTATCAATCCATGTCTTATACGGCCACCTCGCCGAAGTTTCAACAACCCGATCGTAATCGCTTGTATTTAGTTATTTCCCATAATGTGTCCGTCAATCCATACCTACCAATCCATCAAATCAAAAGACATAGCATGAGTTAGAAATCAAAATAAAAGATATTAATATTGTCGGATCTGCCTGAAGAAACATGTTGGTAAATTTCCTTCTACTAAAACCTCTAAAACTTATGTAAAACTGAAGAAAAGACACATACCTGAATTCTGTGAGGCACAGCTACAAATAAGAAAATACAATAAACTAATATAAATTAAACGCGCCATATTGCTTTCGTAGTTCACCACGAAGTGACATTCTCAGCTCTTCTGTCGTCATTTAAAGAAAAAACATGAGTGAGATAATAAATATTTGTGCTCAATCAATAAATTGTTGTAAATTATTTCAGCTGGAAAGTAACATTCTCTTTTCTTTTGTCATTATAATAAAATACTTAAGAACCTTTTCATATGCAACAATTAGGTAACACAGATACAAACTTAACTTATAATTGTTTTCTGATTAAGACGTATTTAATTTACTCAAATGTTTTCTACGAAAAGTGCATGCAAATTACCGACATAATATAAAGACATATTAGGTTGGGGAAAAAGTCTTTTCGCATTATAGTATGTATAAACTTGTAATAAAATCTCTTTGGCTATACTATTTGTATCTGGCTGGTTTTGGTATCATTAAAAGTTTAAATTTTAAAGAACATAATTCCAAATTCAAATTGGGAAAATGTGTGATTTTCATTTGTTTTTCGTACCGCCAAGATGAGTGAATCTAATGAAGAAATTCGATACATTTTAAAATTTTACTACAAAAAAGGTAAAAATGCAACGCAAGCCGCGAAAAAAATTTGCGATGTTTATGGACCTAGTGCAGTGTCTGTGAGAGTAGCACAAATTTGGTTTAAGCGTTTTCAATCCGGAAATTTTGATGTCAAAGATGCACGTCGCTCTGGTCGCCCTATTACAGATAAAATGGATGCCATTTTTGAAAAAGTGGAGCAAGATCGGCATGTCAGTAGTTACGACGTAGCTGAAGAACTGGGAATTGACCACAAAATAATTTTGGCGCATTTGAAAAAAACTGGGTATACAAAAAAGCTCGACATTTTGGTACCTCACGAGCTCACTGAAAGAAACCTAATGAACCGTGTACTCATTTGTGATTCTTTATTACGACGTAATGAAACCGAACCATTTTTGAAAAAGCTGATAACTGGTGATGAAAAGTGGATCACGTACGACAAGAACGTGCGAAAAAGGTCGTGGTCAAAGGCCGGTCAGGCTTCACAGACTGTGGCGAAACCCGGGTTAACTCGCAACAAGGTGATGCTGTGTGTGTGGTGGGATTGGAAGGGCATTATTCATTATGAGCTGTTACCACCAGGCAGAACCATCGATTCTGAACTCTACTGCGAACAACTGATGAGATTAAAGCAAGAAGTTGAGAGAAAGCGGCCGGAATTAATCAACAGAAGGGGTGTGGTTTTTCATCATGATAACGCTAGACCTCACACATCTTTAGCCACTCAGCAAAAATTAATAGAGTTTGGCTGGGAGGTGTTAATGCATCCGCCGTATAGTCCTGACCTTGCACCTTCAGATTTCCACCTGTTTCGGTCTCTTCAGAATTCTTTAGGCAGTGTCAGGTTAACATCACGAGAGGACTGCCAAAACCACTTGTCGCGGTATTTTGACCAGAAGTCCCAAAATTTCTATAGCAATGGGATCATGTCCCTACCTACAAGATGGCAAAAAGTTATCGAACAAAATGGTACCTACATACTTTAGTTAAATGTAAATAAACTATATTAAAAAATGTTTTGAATTTTCTTAAAAAATGCGAAGAAACTTTTTCCCCAACCTATTATATTAAAACGCAAAAAGTAACGCAGGCACGATCTCAGCGGCATTATTATGATATAATCAATTATTTTATTACAGTGTAATTTATTACATTGTAATAAAATAATTCTAAAAGAAACTCTACTACAGCCCCTTTTCAACCCGTTGCCGGCGCCGGTAACACCCCTCGGCGATTTTGTCTTCTAAAAATTGGTTTATTAATAATTAGTTTAAGAGGAATCAAGAGTCGATGTGTGCCCACTGCGATCAGGACTGACGGCCGTTGGGTGGAAAGGTCCTCGAATGGCGGCTGCGTACCGGAGAAGCAGCGTTGGTAGGCTCCCACTAGGTGGGTTCACGTCCTGAAGCCTCCTCGTGGCGGATCCTGGTAACATGGTGGGGAAACTTTCTCGGCGGGTGTGTGGCTTTTGATGTCAAGCGTGGCCCCCTTGGCATTCGAAGTCACATGCCATCGTAGAGTTGTTTTTGTTTTCCCACCACGGCTAGTTCTGGACGGCTCTTTTCAGAGCCACGACCAAGGCCGAAGTCCCCCGGGTGCGGTCCGATGGCTGCTCCCAGTGTCCTCGTCAAGAGCACGCAAGTCGAGCAGCCGTCAGTGGAGGAGCGGCTGCTGGCCACCAATTGGTGCAAGGAGTGACTAGACGGGCAGCGTTGGGGACGGTCTCGGTGTAGTTGCGCTCACGTGCGCAGATCCCGAGCCGTCTCGAAACAGCACACTGAGGGTCAGGCCGGGGAGGATGTTTAGTGGGTATGGAGGGAACGCCTTTACCTCGAGTCCCATATATCCCGTGCGGTTGGCACCACCCCGCAGAGACGATGCTTAATTGTATTTGGCCTCCCCGTCAACAAAAAAAGGCTCCCACTAGATGGACTGACGATCTGGTAAAGGTCGCAAGAAGCCGCGAGATACGGCCTGCGCAGGACTGATCGGGTCGGAGATCCTTGGGGGACACCTATGTCCAACAGCGTCTCTTAGCTAACATGATGATGACAAAGGCCGATGATGATGAAGTGTCGATTTTCATTATTAACCTTTTTTATTGACTACCTACTGCAGGTTGTCCTTTTAAGAAGGCGAAGACCTTGGAGGGTCCTCAAACCTGTAAGTCGAACGCGCTTCACGCTCACGTTGTATCGCGTCCTACGCGCGTTTGGATTAATACAAACGCAACAATTCGGCATCTGCAGCGCTGAAATCGCATGATTCTTAACCGTAAAATATGCAGACTCCAGAGTCTAAGTAGGTGACCTGCTTATTATCTCTTTACAGATAAAATTTTGAAGAATGTGCTCGTAATTCGATTAGACAGCAAAATTTTCTGATCTCAAAGTATTTGTTACTTCAGGTTTTTAGTCCCAGACCCCAGAGCTACAATCCATAAAAATTGATAGGCATATGGCCTTTCAGTTAAAAATTAAGATTATTGTATGGGAATTAGATTATATTTAGAGTAAAATCCATAAAAATTGGTACCTTTATGGCTTTTTGGTTTAAAATTAGGAATGATGTATGATAGGATTTTTCGAAATGTATCCCCTAAGGGGATAAAATAGGCGATGAAAATTTGTATGGGAAATCTGTCATTGATAGTAAAATGCATAAAAATTGGTATATGGCTTTTTTAAAAATTAAGAATTAGGTATTTTAGGATTTCTAGAAATTCTACCCATATGGGGATGAAGTTTTGTATGGAAATTTTTAAGGCCCATTAAAATTGGTATATGAACTTTCAGTTCAGAATAAAAAAATAAAAAAAAATATAAAAAAATATATTTTAAGATCTATAAATTTCATTAGGGTTTTAAAATAGGGAATACAAGGGAATGAAAGTACAAACAAATCTGTCTGTTTACTATCTTATATTGGAAGTATGGGTATGATTAATAAAAAATAAGTACCAATAATTAAAATGCTGCTCAAAGTAACTATTCCACGGGAACGAAGTCGCGAGCAAAGGCTAGTATTCTATGTTTGTTGAACACATGCATACCAGTGAACGCATGTTTTATGTGTGTACACTGATTCATAAAATTGCTAAGTTATTCGTTCAGGTTCAGACTATGGCAGACGGCCAATTGACAGATTTCAGGTCCTAAAGACGAGTAGGTAAAATGTGAACTCACGTCATTTAAATTCTGAAGCTGATTTTTATACTTATTTATGTTATCCAAGGCTTTTTTAAAATTATATGATTACAATTAGCACGACAAGTCCAAATCACTTAAATTTTTTTATAAACAAACTCTTGTTAAACAATATTGCTAGTCTGATTCATGCAGAAGTGAGGCGTTAACAATGTTTTTTTTACCCGATTACGAAAAGGAAGTGTATTAGCAGTCTAGGTATATGTATGTCTGTGTTTACTTACGTACGTTAATCCGATCTAATCTCTAGTAGCGTACCGCCAAAACTATTTGTGCGATTTTGATGAATAAGATAATCAGTGAACGCTTATAAGCGTGGGGCCACACTAGTCGGTCGTTCTATGCTACCTAGAAAAGACCATAAAACCGGAAGGCAAGAATGCAATACAAAATGTATTACCCATCACACACCACCCGATGTGAAACGGAAAGAACGCCCTGTAAGCAAGCAGCGGGACCACGCCCCTCGGCGATTTTGCTTCATTCAGTACGCCAGTAGCTGTGCTCCTGCGTGGACTCGTTGCAGAGTTGCGAAAAATGGCGAGATCGACAGAATCTCTTATTTTACCTATTCAAAAATTCCCGTGTTTATGGGATGTGCAGTATGTCCTTTTTTACAGACTTTAAAAAAAGGGACATGAGTTCATCATCGTCCATTACGATTTTTTTACGTATTATTGCAAAGGTACACGAGTACCTCTCTCGGCAAGCGCTGGACTACGACTGAGCGCCGATTAAGAAAGACCGGCCACCGGTGAGTGTGTTACGATGAACCCGGTTTTATGGCCTTTTCTAGGTAGCAAAGAACGACCGGATAGTATGTGGCCACCCTAATGGAATCAATCGTGTCAATCTATTTGTTAAATCAGAGTTTCCCAGACTCTGCGATGCGACGCCGCGGCGCGTCACGGCATTATCTTGGAGGTGTCGTCAGGCGATCCATATAGATTGCCTGTCTGTGTAATGCGAGCGAGTCTTTAGAGAAAGAGGCGAGAGTGGTGATTTCCAAAGTTTAAACAAGTTTTGAGAATAGCAGGGGAGTCACATAACAACGACTTCCTAGGAGCGTCACAATAAAAATATGTTTGGTAACACTGCGTAATATTATGATCCGGGTATCATAACAATAAGAGTTGTCGCAGGGCGTTTCTAGGTCTTTTGTAGTGGCTGACATCCCTATTCGGAAACTGACGCCCTAGCTACTATAGGCTACTAGCAGTTTATGGTGATGGAACTTTGTCGAAGTAGCATCTAAACGCTTCCTTCATAAACTTGGCAATTAAGAGAAGATCGAAGTTCCGTTGTTATTCCGTCGAGTAGCCGTATTTACAGAAAATGTACATATTGCTAAGTAATTAACCTGTGGACGATTAATACTTAATATCTAGACACTATTGATTTTTAGTTATCTCGCGTAGATATCTACCGAGCGGGGACCAAAAGGATAAAATAGGAAGTTATAAATTAATTATTTTAGTAATTAATTTAACTCTAGTGATTAGTTATGCTTGTCTTTATATCACAGTAAGGCAAATTAAGAAAATTAAATAAAATTTAATTAAAAATTAAGCAAATTATTTAAGTTAAATCATATACATTTAACTTTATCATGGCTTATCTTAATATAATATAAATTACGTGTCACGTTGTTTGTTTGCGATGGACTCCTAAACTACTTAACCGATTTTAATCATTTGTACACCGTGTGCAGTTTGACCCAACTTGAAAGATATGACAGTTTTTATCTTGATAAGTAGTCCTCATTTTTTTTAAACTGTTTTTTTTTTTAGTTTCAATGTTATAGGACAGAAGTATGAAATTACCACAGCAACGCGTGGGCGGGACAGCAAGTTTTTCCATATAATCTAATATACATAGTATACAGGCTGTAAAAGACATGAGCAGTCAAACGAGAACCATGTATTCTGCTCACCGTCATAACATTTTTCTTCCTATAGACTATACCTGGGAAATTGATAGTTACGATTTTATTGAAGGTCAAAGTCAAAATTTTTTTTTTCAATTTTTTATGAAAACGTATTCTATGCGTTATTTCTTAATTATTGTCCAAAGAAACATTATCATTTTTTTAGTATTTCATAACAAAAAATGGCTTCAAAACGTCAGCGTTCAATGTAGCTCACTCGATGCGCACGGACACTAACAAACGGGGCCGCCGTCAAGCAAAATTATCGCGGTTTTGCGAGTTGCGTGCGAGTTGAGCCCTTTACATTGCGCGGTACAATTTGCAATTTTTTGTAACACCAAAAAATAAAAATCATTTCTCAGCAAAATTTTTTTTGAAATATGTCTTATTTTGATGTATAGAATACGTGGTTTTCGTTTGACTGCTCATGTCTTTTACACCCAGTATATATGCTCGTTCATAAGAATCTTCTAGGCATTGCAAGAGATTAGGTTTACTTATTTGGATAGTAACTATTTTAAGATATCGAAAGCACTTTAACAGATTTTTATTAAAATCAACTCTAATAAACTCTTACACATGACTTTAGGTTTACATGAGAGACGTTCATGGTAGTCATTTGATACGACAAGCAAAAAGTCCCGACTACGGAAAAAAAGGAATGAAATCGATTGAGATCGAGGTTTACAAGTAAAATCGACTCCTTCTTTTATAAAAGTCAGTTAAAATGTAGCCTATATTACTCGAACTATAATAAATTGTCATCTTATTTAACAAAATCGAATGAATGCTAGTTTAGGCATCAACGTAAATACAAACATACATGTTTACCTATAATAGACTGTTAAAATCATAACTCTTGCTTTTGGCTTCACCGTTACTCGAGCAAAAAAGGCAACTAAGAACACCATTTTTATAAAATTTACAATTAAAACAGCGAAAATTAGAATAATCATTAAAATTTATTTCGTCTTAAGCATCCAAAGAACCGTTCGTACATTCTGGTGATTGCGCCATCTGTGGACAGTCGCACAAAGGAACACAAGGCGACCCTGCGCTTTTCCTAAAGTATCCAGACTTGCATCTGCATCTTTTTTTCTTCTTTTCGTTAGGGTCACACTGGTATCTAGCTACTAAAGACTCGCAAAGATCCGGAGGACAGCTCGTGCTAAGTACGTACTCTTCGTTAGGGTCGCTGCAAGATGGTGCTGGAACAAAAATGGTAGAAATATATTTAAAATAATAAAAGGCATGGAGCACTAACTGACACAGTTTCTTTAGAGACTTCCTTAACACGTTGACTGTCCAGGCTAAATCGAATTAATTCCTAATGACGTCCATTAGTGCTTAAATTTTTTTTATTATTTACCTCAATATCTAGGATATCTAGCTAGACGTCCTTGTGATATTTTTTAATGTAACTGAGACGTTCATGAAAGTTAAAGACATTGATTTCGTAGGTTCACCCTTGTTTCGTATAACAACGTTTAGTCGAAAATCATTTCTTCGAACAACGTTTAAGAAAATAATCACTTTGTATAATATCGATTGACATAATTTTCATTTCATCGAATGTTCATTTGCGATAACAACGTTTGCGCTATTGATCAAAAAGTATAATGTTCATTTGATGTATTCTTCAGGTGGTATAATTTTCATTTCATCGAATGTTCATTTGCGATAACAACATTTGCGCTATTGATCAAAAAGTATAATGTTCATTTGATGTATTATTCAGGTGGTATAATTTTCATTTCATCGAATGTTCAATTGAACAATAGGTTAGCGAGGAGCGAAGCGACGAGCGAGGTAGGTTGACATGAACAAAGCGCACGAGCCGAGCGAGCGAAGCGAGCGTGCCGCGGCAGCGGCCGGCGAGTGCCAGAAGCGACTTTAGGGCGTTTCTCACATTGATATACATCACATAATTATTTACTCACTTTAAATAACAGAGAAATAAAATGACATTAGTTATTTGGCATTTTTTCTACCAATTAAAAATTAGGTTAAATAAAATTAGTGCAAATGAAAATTCGGTGAAATGACATTATATCAAATAAATAATTATGCTAAATAAAATTCTACCAATTAAACATTAGGTTAAATAAAATTAGTGCAAATGAAAATTCGGTGAAATGACATTATGTCAAATAAATAATTATACTAAATAAAATTCTACCAATTGAATATTCGGTCAAATGAATAATTATGCGAAATGACTTTATTGCAACTGAAATTAGACGAAACGATTTTCGAGCAAACGTTATTATACCAAACAAGGGTAAACCGATTTCGTATACCCACTTGCGTCACATGTGATGCATGAACGTGGGATTGAGTAATATAATTGTATTATATGTGATGCAGGGACAGTTGACGTGTTAACAAAGTTAAAACTGTATGCGAACAAAACACCTGGAGGATTTGCAATGGACATGGACATGCGTTTCTTAACTATAGGGAGACTATCTCTTAGATTACGTGTCTAGGTTACTCGAGTTGAAAGAACTTGGAAGTTCTGAAGGTCCAATGATCTTATATATATGATATACATATAAACTGCCAATGAAAAAGATGTCTAAATAAAGCACGAGGACTTTAGAATCTTCACATATTTGTTCTGTTATGGCGGTTAGGAGCACAGTAGTAAAATAAAGACCCTTGAAGGCAGCTCATGGGTAAAAACGGCAGTACTTTGGCCGTTTTACAAGCTTTTATTTAACTTGCAATGTTTGTAAGTATGAAAGTATGTTTGGGTCAAATCTTGTAGCTGAATTTTAAAGCAATTATCCCGTAATGTAAGTGATGAAATTTTGCATACACTTTAGTTTGGATGAAAATGCGTGGTTAGCTAAGTGACGTCATTCTAAATCAAGTTTAGCGGATGGTCCAAGATGGCGGATTTATTGTTATTTTGTGCATCCTACCCTACGAACGCAATCGCTGGCACTAAGTACCACAATATTATGGGTATCAAATGGAATATTTGCTGAGAAGAAAATAAATAAATACTTAACAAAGAAAATACTATGAAATCTTTTTATAAAACAAGCTTTCTTAAATGCTCTAAAAAAAATTAACTTTAAATTTAATCAAACCCCTCAATTTATTACATCACACAATTTATATTTGATAAAATTTTGTGGTCAGATTTACTTATATCTACTATATAAAAATAAGTCGGGTTTTCCTTCCTGACGCTATAACTCGAAAACGGCTGAACGGATTTATCTTATCTTGGTCTTGAAATGTTCGTGGAAGTCTAGGGAAGGTTTAAACGGTGAGAAAATATGGAGAAATTGCAAGGAAGATAGTAAAAAAAACATTTACATTTTCCCATATAAACTGTTCTGCCTATTTGCCTGTCAAGCATTTGACGTTCCGCCATTTTAGCGAAGGAAGAGTTTTAATGTCGTTAGGATAGGTGCAAAGACGTTTAGTACTCCTTGTGAATAGGTGATACGAAGCACACCGGGTCATCTAGCTTACTTATAGAGATATAGCTTAAATTTTAAGTTATGTTCTTCAGCATTTTAATAAAAACTTATTTTGAAAATTTTTATAGCATTTTTTCCACTTGATTTCAACTTGTGGTTTCTACCGCTGCTTTCCATGCGATGTGCAGTATAAAACTTAACAATTTTAACAATTGACACTCACGGCAATTTTTAATCGGAATACAGTTGCCTCTCTTGTCCCTGGCGTATCCTGAGTCACAGTAACACATTTTGTTGCACATTACGTTGAAAATGGGGCAATCAGTTTGATTCTGGTATTTAATTGAGCTGCAGACGTTGTCACATGCGCCACCACAAGCATAATATTCATGTGGTTTGGAACACTGCCCTGAAACAGAATCGTATAATATATAAATAAAAGTGTATTAACTGTCTATAAATTACCCGCATTATACCAGTGTGGTGAAGTTATGACTCGTAACTTCTCATTTATTTCTCGGGCATTGGGATTGATGAAGCAATAGCTACGAAGCTCAGTGGTGTATTACCAAGAAGATCAGCAAAAAATGAATACATTGTACTTCCAAAGACACTTCAAGCCGTTGTTGTGTTATATTATGACAACTGGCTCTAGTGAGTTATCATTATTTTTCAGCTTCTCAGCATTTTCAGAAATCAATAGATGTATGAAAAAGACAACCTGCCAATAAGCCTGTATGTAAAGAAAAATATTGTACGTGTAATAATGATTATTTAAATGGTCCAAATGCGTGGGAGTAAAATCTGCCCAAAATTTACGTATTTAAAATTGTAATTTATGCATATTGATATATCTGTTGACTGTAATGATGTTTCGAATTCATTACGAAATTGTAAGCTGTGGAGTTTCTTTCGCAATTCCTTCGCCAATTCAGCAGAATAATAATTATTTAAGTAAAATAATTGTCAGAAAGCCGATGATACTTACTGCACTGAGATCTGGTGATGCATTGTCCAATAGAATTCCTGAAGTATCCCGGCTTGCACGCACACCTATAAGTAAGACAGGGGCGTTTTTTGCACCTGTAGTTTCTGTCGCGGTTTTTGCAAGTCCTCTCTGGAGGGCACATCGGCACGCATGTTGCTTTTTCGTTAGGACCACAATTAAGGGGTCCCGCTGGGGATTATACACAATAAGTATTAACAAATCTGTTTTGATTTACAGCTAATAGAATTATATTTTGTAATATTGCATATATTTGGTCTAAACTAAATAATTTGTATCAGTATTGTAGTATTATAATAGTACATTATGATATAAGTGTGGTAAGTTGAAAATTACAGCCGAGGCGATATTGCTTTATCTACTCATGTGGCCGAGCCGTAAGCGAGGGCTACAAGAAAGCAGAGGCTATAATTACCAAAGCGCACGTATGTCATACGACGTTTTATAACATATTTGCGAGGAAATAATTAATAAATTCATCACTACTTGACGACATTTTCAAATGAAAATAATACAACGAAAAGAAAAAGCGCGCGGAGTTATTTTTACTTGTTCACAAATTAGCGATGCGCGCGCATTAGCGCTTTTTTTTAGGCAAAGGCACAAAAAACAGCCAGTATTACTAATAAAGTAAATTAATATTATTGTGTTTTTTATACAGATCATCAACAGCTCATATAAAGCCCCCACCGAGGGGCTCGAGCCTACCCCACATTAGGGGCGATTAGGCCTTAGTCAACCACGCTGGCCCAGTGCGGGTTGGTCGACTTCACACACAACCTAAGAATTTCTTCATAGGCGTGTGCAGGTTTCCTCACGATGTTTTCCTTCACCGTAAAAGCGTCTATTAAACGTACATATGAATTCAAAATTTGAAAACACATTGGTACGTGGCGGGGATCGAACCAGTGCCTCCCAGGTGGGAGACGACGCTCTTACGCACTACGCCACCGACGTTTTATACAGATAAATGGTTGTAATATATTGTCAAAATTAATTTAATTCATTATTTAAATGTTTATTTTATTTTATCTCCCAAAGTTAATTTTATTCATAAAATGTTTTTTTGATAAAAAAAAAACTCTGCTAAGATTTAAAAAAGATGCACCGTTCGCTTTTAGACGGAGCTTCTGGATAAACCGTGCGTTTTACTTTACAATAACGCACAAGTACGTAATGAGATACAATACGATATTGAAATTGGTGAAATAAGAGACCCTTTAAGAGCAAATGTGTTATAAAATTATTAACGAAATTTTTTTCATTCTGCACAGGGAGTGTTTGCCCTACATCTTACCAAGTGACGATAAGTCCGAAGATACAGAGGCACTGGCTTTCTTATCTATAATAATTGTCCTAACACAATAATGCTGTTGACATTATTAGGTATACCTAGTGGCGACAATTTTTTTGAGATGGTGGCAGCTACCCAGGCGAGCTTGAAAACATTTGTAGTCTTTGAAACTAATCTCCGAAACTAATTCCAGTGGACGAAGGACTAGACAAAAGATGATTGTTTTCACAATCGACTCTACATAAAATGTTATTTGAATATGTTTCTACCAAAGTCTTCTTAAATAAAATAAATAAGTATTTGAAATATTTATTTGCATTAGCTTGTTAACGACGGAGACAACAACACTATAATACATGTAATATCTTAATGTCAATGTCAAAATAGTGTGTAAGTACTTATTAAGGACTAGCCTTTTCCCGCAGCTTCGTCTGCTGCTATAAATTTAATGAAGGACTTTCCAGATATAACATTTCATCCCCCTTTTCGGCCAAAGGGGTCTTCGGGGGTGGAAAAGTCAAAAACGCTGACACATGTAAATATTATATTTCAATTGTCAGCCTTAATACAAAAGTCGAAGATTCTAACTTCAAAACTGACGGACTTTCATAGAAACATTCATCTCCTATTTTACCCCCTTAGGGGTGGAATTTCCAAGTATTCTTTTTTATTGAATGCCTGTCTACACTGTATAAGGTATCTTTGTGCAAAATTTCATGTATCTAGGTTTAGCGGTTTGGGCTGTGCGTAAAAACAATACATCATATACAGATAAAATCAAAATTAAAACAATTTCTTGCAGTAAAGGTATCGGCATCATTTTCATATGCATAATGAGAACTTCAATAATTTCAAAATATTTTACTAATGCTGGGTTTCAATAACTTATCTATTTAAAGATTAATAAATACTTATACTAACGTTTTCCTGTTGGCGGTGCTGGGCCCCGAGGCCCTAATCCTGTTATAGGAATTCCGCGCCCTTGGACTGGAACATCCTTCACGTCTACGTTGGGAGTGTCATCTACTGTGAATGTAATTTTACAATTTTTTAGTTTAGTAGTTAGATTTTGGTAATTAGTACCTTTTTAATTGACTAGAAAATTCTTGGACCTCATTATCACCTGCTCATTATATTCGCTAACTTTTTTCGATAGTTGAAAGCGATAATCACCGTGCGAATTAAATATCCATTGATGTTTTACACGACACGTTAAAATGGCACTTGTCGTGTAAAAACAGCAATGGATATATAATTCACTCTGTGATCATCATGTTCATCTGCCAATGAAAGTTAGCAAATAGCCACCCTGAAGGTAATGTTCGTTACAGCCCTAGTTACAATATACATTAATATACTGTGCTATAAATTATATTATTGCAACCCACTACACATATTAGCTATCATCATCATCATTGCAGCCGAGAGACGCCCACTGTTGGACATAGACCGCCCCCAAGGATCTCCAAACCGGTCGGTCCTGCGCTGCCCGCATCCAGCGGCTTCCCGCAACCTTTACCAGTTCGCCAGTCCACCTTGTACGGGGCCTACCAATGCTGCGTTTCCTGATACGTGATCGCCACTCGAGGACCTTTCCGCCCCAACAGCCGTCAGTCCTCCTCGCAATGTGCCCTGCCCACTGGCACTTAAGGTTCGCAATTCTTTGGGCTAGTCTTAAGATAGCTATACTTTTGCGTTCATTAGGCAACTATTTATATAAATGTCTTGCTATATCTATCCATATTTTGTGACGTAATTGGAATACAATATTATATCTATAAGATGCGGCAGGAGCCTTTTAATCCAGAATTATATTCTCTTATCCTTCCCCCTTCCTCCTAAGGAGGACTACGCGTGCTGGCTTACGTTTTAACAGACTGTGGTCACGAAATTAAGAAATACCTAGCAATTTAATTCTATGCCGCACAATCAAAAACTGGAGTTCTCTGCTAGCACACGTGTCCTTCTTATAGAGGCATGAAGAAACACCAAGTTGGCAAGACTACTAATCTCTAGCACAAGCTTACCGCTTAGTGAAATTGAGTCATTTGTTAGATTTTTTGTAAAAAAAGGGATCAAAAATTTACTTCTACTCACACTCAAATAAATAGGTACCAAATAAAAGATTGTCCTAATAATAATATTGCTTTCATACCAACCTGTTTGTGGCTCAGGAAGTACTTCAGGCCCTAATCCTGATATTGGAACTTCAGAATCTTGAACTGGAAGATCTCTTACATTTATCGAAACAGTATCATACTCTGTAAATTATAATTCTCTGTTAATGTCGTTTTATAACGAAGTAAGGAAGCGTTTATGAGCTCACGAAACTCAAACATGTTAATATCTAATATACTTATTACGTAGATTTTGATTACAGTATCGATTAATTTAAACGTAAGTGTGTAAGTCATTGAAACATATGTCAATGACTTATACAAGATCAGTCAGTATAGTATACACAAATCAGGTAGCGTGTTTTTTGTGTTGTCCTGTTCTTTGTGAAGTGTGCTAGTACGCGGTGTCTCTAGTGGTTGCAATGGTGTCGATACACCGACCACACAGTTGCGTATGATGGCAAGGTGTGCGTGCATCAAGTGAATTACACTATTATTCTCTCGCCCACGTCATGTCAATGTGGTGTTGTTTGTGGCTGTGATATGATGCCTTAAAATTCAACAACATTATAAGCTAGCGTCCACTGGTTTCTTTTGTCACAATGACTATGTCGCCACTCTTGTCAAGCCCGTGGATATGAGCTCTGTATGAAGGCGCGCATGCTACGATAACGACGTGACAAGTGAGTGACAGTGCGCACATCTCCATACATATCCACGGCCTCGATAAAAGTGACAAAACAGTCGTGGTGACAAAAGTATTTAGTCCGCGCTTCCTTTTATAAATTTATGACACATATATGCGAAGGTTTCAGGAAGTATAGGTATTCATACTAACGTAGCACCGCTGGGTCCGGTGAAGGAGGGTCTGAATCTGACGCGGAACCTAGAACTTCTGGTACAGTCGTAGGTGCTGGTTCTTCCTCTGAAATATTTATAATATCGATTTATAAGCTAAACATGTTATACAGTTTAGAGGAGGTAGATGGCGCCGCGATCTTCTGAAAGGCGTGCACGCGATTAACGTTAAAATTGTCACATTTAGTGGATTTTTGAGACGTAATTTTGAAGTGATGTGAACAGACTTTGCAAAGAATTTATATACTATAGGAAGATTATTTTTTAATTAAAACCGCTATAGAGAGATATTATAATTTACACTTATAGTTTTGTAAAGAGAGGAGAATCTTATGGCACAATTTTACGAAAACGTAGTTTGGAGCTATCTTTCAGATGAAATAGAAGCACTAAAATCATACCAACCGAATTAAGAACCTCCTCCTTTTTGAAGTCGGTTAAAAAGGCAAACAATACTTTGCAAAAATTGTTTTTTCCAATAGAAAGTTTACTATTATAAACCGATATAGTGTCTGAGTAAGTAAAAAGATGAAAAAACAAATTAAAAAGCGATACCAAAGAAAGTATTGGTTAATTTTAATGAGGATTTTTACAATGTTTTTGAATTTATACTCATTTAATATACTTACTATATTTTGTTAGACATAATAACGCTATTAGAACATTGTAAAATGCAATCAGATATTTTTAATAAATATTTAAAAAGTGGTCTAAATCCGAGCTCGCGTCTCCCGGAATCCGAGATCGTACACCCCGGGTCTTCCCAGCTAGTGGACCTATCGCTCTGCGAGCCATGTCTATGTATGCATGGGGTCCTATAGACATATAGACATGTGTATCTAACCACAATGCAGTGAAAAACATATTGTTGGTACTTCGATGAATGCACGCTCTACTTGTAACAAAAGCTAATCTAGGTAAGTACTAAGTGCGCGGTTTGGTCGTGAAATTTTTTCCAACTAAATTTTCCTATGTGCTTCGGAGGGAATGTCTTGTTGGTTGTCCCGGCTCAAACTCAAACTATTTCTTTAATCATTTAGGTACAAGTTGTACACTTATGAAAGTCAAGTTTGATGCCATCGGTTCAAGAGTCTACCAGGAGGCCTTGTTCTGAGAAGAACCGGGAAGAAACTTAACCAGTTTTATCCCCCTTTACAGTTTTCATAGTATTGATTTGGAAAGAGTCATAATTCACATTGTCAAGGCTTTAATAATTATTTTTATTATTTAGACAATTCGGGGCTTTTTGCGTCACTGCGACCTATAAAGAGCTATTGTAACTAGCCTCCGAGTAAGTCGTATTGAGGCCTTACATGTACTCCTTTAGCTAGGCACTATCTAAAAATTATATGATATTCATAGCTCGGATTGTTTTGATATCGTCTGGGTCAAGAATGTGTCTTCCTAAATGCCGGCTTCTTTTGTAAATGAGACAATCACAAGAGCACAGGAGGCTTTAATAATTAATCATAATAATATAATAAAATAAAGACTAATAATTAAAGTGTCAAAAGGTCGTCACGTCAGAGGGCAGAAATAGCAAGTTATTAAACGGACACCATGCTATTCACAAGGAGGGCTGGCATCAGGCAGGCGGCCAGCCGTTAAATATATTTCTAAAAGCTATACGTTGCAGTACTGCACCCCCCCCCTGTATTTGGTAGCAGGGTAAAGCACTGTCGACACCTCAGATTATTAAGTAAAGTTCCACACATATCCTTGTTCCGGTTTCTGACGGAATACGGCAGGGACGAAGAAATAATCGGTTACAGACGATTTGTACGAACTTGTGCACACATCTTCGTATAAGGAGCAACCTGATCGTCATGGAGCACGCTCGGATACACGGACGCTCTGACAGTGTCATCCGATTTTTATATAGTCGGGCCGTTTGTATAATAACTTTAACATATCTGCAAAGTTATAATTTTGAGGTTGCATAATTCATTATATGTATGTATGAAAATAAGTGTCCTTTATTTCGTAGTAATAAATTTATACAGGTGGTACGGATAAATTGTTCAGTTTGTATTTAACTTACAAATACTTTAAACTTCAACAAGTTAAGCCGACAATTACATCACTATTTATTTTTACTTTATTTGAAACAAATTGTTTATTTAATTCTTTATATCTTTTTATAATATTTTATTTAGATTTAAAGAATTTTAATCTCATAAAGGCATTTCATTGTCACTTATATTTACAGTTACTTTATAAACTTATCTATACTTATACTCATTTACATTCAAATAAAACAAAAATAGACCAATATGACGTTTTCTGACAAATAATTTGCTATTGCATGAACTCTTCAAGAAAAATGACATTTTTTTATTTTTATTTTCTGACAACAAATTATTTGTTATCTCAGTGACTTTTTGCAAAATAATATATCCAGCGGAGTCAAATATCAAAAATCAGTAATTTAATTAATTGATTATTGATTATTACACAGACAAAATGGAGCATCGCGCATAGGTCCTTAGTGCCTCAGGGCATTGAGCGCAGTTATCAATTCATCTGCGATTCTGCGCCACGGATATCTGCGACACAGTAATGTTATCTAATTCTGCGGCAAGGTAATGTTATCTAATTTTGCGGCAATGGGGTCTGATGTTCCTGCTGACCGCGCGGCCAATACATGGTCGCTGGCCGCTGGCAGCCTAGTGAGCGCTGCATTTATATCATAGAAGATCAGTTGGCCGCGCCGACTTGGCCGCGCAATGCGCTGGGGCTCGTGTTGACATTATAGAGATTATAATTGTGTCGATTAGGTTTTTGTAGTGTTTAATTACTATTCTCACTTGCGTTTGTTATTTTTTAAGAAAAATAGATGTAAATAAAATGAGTCGAAACCATTGATACAATACTGAGCATTCAATATGTTTATGTTACAAATTGTTTTATTTTTAATTTTCATTTAAATTATTTATATCAAAAAGTACGTCAATGTAGGTATCCAAAGGTGAAACTACCTATATTAATCTTAATTCGAATATTAAGACACGAGTGTAGATAAGATTATCCTATATAAGATATATGTATAGTTAATGGTATTAAAATATCACAAAACTTTCAATACTAACGTGGCACTGTTTGTTCCCGTGCAGGAACTGCTACAGGGAGTAGCTCCGGCTCCTCTGTAAAAAAAATATATTTTGTCACACTTGGCTATTGAGCCGAATTAGTCGTACCTTTATATGTAAAAATAAGATATCTGTGTTTCAAATTAAATAATATACTGAAAAATAATCTATTTATTAAATGTGAGAAAACGGGATTTATACCACGTACCTCTGTTTTTTGAATTATCCGATATTTCGGCGCAGTTTCATGCGCCATGGTCACGTCTAAAGTCTATGCGAGTTGTTGATTATTGACAGACAAATCTGTCTACCCTCTTTCTAAGTCTTTTATTACGCTCGGCACCCGTACTACTGTTCTCATTCCCACTATTCATCCGAAACTGCTGCCTACACACCACGCTTATAGTATCCGGACGCGTCCCGGCACAACTTTTGTTTACCCCGGTTCCACATAAAGTTATCACTGGATTCCAGGCACTCGACAATTTAAACCCATCCTCACGATTGAAATTTTTGTGTTTTTTAATTTCAATGGCTTCCCTAACCAATCTTGGTATGTAGTGGCGTTCTGTCGAGATGACCTGAGGGTTGTGAAACTCGATCCAGTGATTAGGACCGGAGTGTATTAAATGCTCCGCGATAGCCGATTTCTGTGTGTCGTTATCCTTAACTGCCTTTATGTGCTCCTTCATTCGGTCTGCCACTGTGCGTTTTGTTTGTCCGATATAAGAGCTCCCACAACTGCAGTTGATCTTATAGACACCAGGTTTGTCTAGTGGCATATTGTCTTTCGGCGTGCGTAAACACTGTGATATTTTACGGAAAGGAGTGAAGACAGTATTCAAAGAGTATTTATTTAATATGTTGGAGACCTTGTCTGTCACTCCTTTTATGTATGGTAAAAATACCGGTTGTCTGTCTACTTTCTGGACAATGGTTACACCATTGCCCCGTAACACATGTCTTACATGATTTAATTA
The DNA here is from genome assembly GCA_955850985.1 of Elophila nymphaeata. Taxonomy (NCBI): domain Eukaryota; kingdom Metazoa; phylum Arthropoda; class Insecta; order Lepidoptera; family Crambidae; genus Elophila; species Elophila nymphaeata. Next base: position 10,748,192 of record OY039073.1, read on the forward strand.
TTGATGGAAGTGTTGTTCATCACTCAGATGACTCATATGCTCGGTTTGTTAAAGATGTTACCACACAGATGTAGGCAGCAGTTTCGGGTGAATAGTGGGAATGAGAACAGTTGTACGGGTGCCGAGCGTAATAAAAGACTTAGAAAGAGGGTAGACAGATTTGTCTGTCAATAATCAACAACTCGCATAGACTTTAGTTCATCCGTGACCATGGTGCATGAAACTGCGCCGAAATATCGGATAATTCAAAAAACAGAGGTACGTGGTATAAATCCCGTTTTCTCACATTTAATTGATAGTGACCACGTAAGTTTAAAACAATACAAATAATCTATTGTCCAGGGCGGGATACAACCCTGCAACTTTCGAAATCTGGGCGGCTGCGTCAACCACTACGCTATCGGTAGTCTTATTAGCGACCTTTTAGTGACAGTCGCAAGTTGTATTATTGTAAGCAGAAACTAAATTCATATTACTGCCCCAATCGGCAACCTCACAAAATTAAAGTGCGATGTCAACACTTGGAAACAGCGACTGATTGTATTTTGGTAGGTATTATCGAAACGTTTTTTGAGTCAACCAGTCATATTGTAATTGGACTTTCTCCCAAGTTCTTGTTGTAAAAACACGTGTGGAGAGACTCGATTTTTAACCTAAATCAACCGTACAATTTTTGTTACTTTAGTTACATTTTCACTTGACATTGGCAAAATGCAGAATAGAATAGAATATTGTAATTTTTCATAGTTGCTTTGGTAAATTTTTAGGTGTTTAGTTTATTTAGCTGTAATGGACAAATGATTTGTGTCAGATCTTATTGTTAATTAATAATTTTGTGGTGTTAATTTATTCCTATCTATTTATCCTCGCAATCGCTTATCGCAGCGCACGGCATTGTACAATTAGCTACCGGTTGCTATAGTTCGGTGATTAGTTTGCGGGACACAGCTTTCGCCGTCAAAATTTGTCAGTGCTTGGTACTTATGTTATGTATGTTTTTGTGGTATGAACGTTGTTTCATCAAATCTTTGAAATTTGCACTTCTAAATTCCAATCGAAATATTTTTGAAAGTATTTAACGTCCAGTTAAGATGAAACTACCTTATACTATTATGAATTTTTTTTTGCGTTTTTAAATATTTTTAAGACTAGAAAATATATACCGAAAAAAACACAGCCGCCCTGATTGTAGAGGATGCTGGGTTCGATTTCCGCCTGGGGTAGGTCGATTTTGATCGAAAAAGTTTAAATAAAAACTTACGTGAAACTCCTAAGTAACAGCTAAAAATTAAACAATACAATAGCCTAACGAGTAAATAACGCGCCATGTCGTCTTCGTGTTTGGTAATCGAATGACAGTGCGTCTGTTCTGACATCGATTTATATGCATAAAATATGCTTGAATAAATATTTATTTGTACTTACTTAATATGATAATTATGTCTGTAATATCAATAATGTACACAGAAAATTGTCGTGTGATGCCGGCAGAGTAGAGTAGCGTCACCCATATCCTCCAATAGGCGTCGTAGAAGGCTAATGGATCAGCCAAGGGTCAGCAAGGGGATCCTGGGATAAGAAACAAGATGCTCTAGGTATCTTTTGTGACTTGTCCAAAGCCTTCGACTGTGTAGAACATAAAACCTTATTGGGGAAATTAGAATTTTTCATTTATTTCATTTCATTTTCCATTTTTAACTCATTCTACCGTACAATTTTCTGATTCTTTAAGTAATTTTTTCATTTTCATTCCTTTTATTTCATTTAAGTGACCGATTACAAACAGTAGTAGTTACAAATAAAGCAAAGTCTTCAGGGGTCCCTATTCTCATGGACGTGCCGCGCAGGGTTCGATATTAGGTCCGTTACTTTTTTTGATTTATGTAAATGACCTGCCGTACTATATAAACAACTTATGTGAGACGGTATTATTTGCAGATGATTCTTCCCTTATTTTCAAACTAAATAGACAGACAGAAATGAATGTTGACGATATGAATAATGCCCTTTTCAAGGTAATGTGTTGGTTTACTAATAACAACTTGTTACTTAATTCAAATAAAACTAAATGTATTAAATTTTCGTTATCAAAATTAAATGTCAAGCAGGTCAGTACAAATATTAAAATGAACGAAGAAATAATACAATGTGATGACTCAACAGTATTTTTAGGAATAACTTTACATTCTACAATGGAATCCTCATATTACTACCCTATCAGGAAGACTTAGCTCTGCTGCTTTTGCTGTTACAATAATTTATATTACTGTCTGATGTAGAGACGGCAAGGCTTGTATATTTCAGTTACTTCCATAGTGTTTTGTCATATGGTATATTGCTGTGGGGATCAGCAGCTGATATTCAAGACATATTTGTATTACAGCCGTACGCGCCATTTATAAATTAAGATCTCGTGACTTGCTTAGAGAGTTATTTAAAGAAATCAATTTATTGACGGTTGCTTCCCAATATATATATGACAACATTTGTATGTTCATAAAAAAATACATACATTTTTGAAGAAAAGTGATTATCACAATTTAAACACAAGAGGTAGAAATAAACTTGCTGTTCCAAGTTTCAGACTTTATAAAACTAGTCACTCATTCATGGGGAAATGTATACAAGCATATAATAAACTCCCACATCATGTAACTGAACTTCCATTACATAAATTATATTATGGTATTTTATAATTGTACGGTACATCAACGACTTCCCTCATTTGTAAAACTCTATTTCTTTCCTGTCCATCCAAAGGTTATCTGGAAGAGATCGTCTTATAGCGATAAGACCGCCCATTGTACATTTTATTATTTTATTTCTAGTGTTTCTTAAAACTGTATGATTTTGGTGATGTACAATAAAGATTATTCTATTCTATAAATTTAAGCTTCACAATAAGCAAATTTTAATGAAGAAAGCTTATTACAATGTTCAGGAATAATATGAAGACGATAAAAATGTGTGGACACATTCAATGTGCTCGATTCTCCATTTTAATCTAGTGTGATAACAATATGTGTACAGTTTCAAATTTGAATCCAATATTGTAAGGAAAGAAGTCTTAAATCACATTTTTTTATTATAAGTTTAATTATTACTCATTATTTTATTAACTTACTAGCTTCTACCCGCGACTTCGTCTGCGTGGACTTTTTACCCCCTTAGGGGTGGAATTTCCAAAAATCCTTTACTAGAGGATGCCTACGTCATAACATCTACCTGCATGCCAAATTTCAGCCCGATCCCCACAGTGGTTTGGGCTGTGCGTTGATAAATCACTATGTCAGTTATTATCACAGATAATATAATACTATACTAGTATTATTATTATGACTTCAACATGTGAATTATAACTCTTTCCAATACAAAACTATGAAAACTGTAAAGGGAGGATAAAACTTGTTGAGTTTCTTGCCGGTTCTTCTCAGAACAAGGCCTCCTGGTAGACTCTTGAACCGATGGCATCAAATTTGACTTTCTGTGCCGAAGAATGAGAGACCGCGACGTATTTGCTGCAGTTTATCGTTTCTTATATCGTCTCCTCACTAACTGATGTAGTGTAGAGTCATGGAGTGGAGTCAAAGTATTTCCATTAAAATGAGAGAATCTCGAGGATCATGATTATAGCTGTATGACGCCGCTAGGTGTTCGAATCCATGTAACGCACAAAATGGTTGGTGTGATGAATACGATATTCACGATTCATGGTCGTTAATACAGTATGTGGGAAAGTAGTAATCAAACTTGGCTCCGCGCAAATGCCACCACCGTTTTTTCATTAGTACATTACATATAGACGGCGCCGCGAGGCACCGAATACGAGTGGCTGGTGTTGGCCACGCGGTTCAGCAGTGTCCGCAGTGGCGGCTACTGATCACGTTCATTTCCGCGGTACTAAGGGCCGATTTCACCGCACAAATTAAACGCGATCAGTTGAAGTTAAACTCGGTTTATGCGCTAAACCGAGTTCCGCTACCAAGTTTGCGTTTCACGAGCATAAAGTAATCGTCGTTCATGTTGATCTTAGTTCAGTTTCTGAACGGCCGATTCTCTACGTTTAGCTTATCTAAACGCGTTTAAGAGCTGTCATTGTCCTGATTTTTCGTTGTAATTATTTATTGTTTATAAGGAAAGAAACTGTCTTGTTGTTTGAGATTTGTTTTTAAAACAAACATGAGAAGAGCTTTGGCACTAGCTTTTGACGAAAATTTTGATGAGGATGAATTTGTTGTTCGTCGCTCCAGATGGATACGCGAGAGAGAAGAACAGTTCGACACTCTTGATGATAAAGGTTTTGTAACTAGATTCCGTATTACAAAACCAACGGTTCTTTCTATATTGGAATCTATTGAACTCCGAAAAACCACAGATTAGAAAGAATATGTCAAAACGAAACACTCGGCACAGATTATTTAATATCAACCAACTGTCATGTTATGGCATACTCGTACGTACAATTTATTTCATTCACACAAGATATGTAATTATTTTGTTATTTTTTAACTAAATAAATAATTATGGAGTTTTTAATACCCGTTACTGGCCATCTGAATCAAGAATATCGTGATCTGAATGAATTCTTTTATTTTATGTTCCCATTTGAGAAGAAACAATTTCTGTGATTGCAACACTTATAGCAATCATTCATTCGTTCATTCTTTGTCTAAGATAAACTACGTTTTAATAAACGGGATCAAGTCGAAGCCTGTGAAATCCGTGCGACTTAAACCGCGATCACAACTAACTTCTAAACTCGATTAATCAGAACCAAGTTTTATTAAACTCGGTTTCTATCAGGAACGGTGAAATCGGACCTAAGAGACGAGGCGCACGGCAGCCACTGAACTCGTAGTGGCGAGCTGTACGCGTTAATTCATACATTTTGTTTAAACGGCGCAGCGAGGCTTCGCACACGTGTGGCCGATGGCAACCACGCGCTTCAGCTTACCGCGGTGGCCGCCTCCGGTGGCGGGGCCAGCCACCTTCGCGTTTGCGCGGTACTAAACGTTGAGGCGCGCGGTAGCCAGCGGTGAACACTCGTGGTGGCCACCGACCACCACACTTCAGCAGTGTCTGCAATGGCGGCCGCTGACCGCGTTCGTTTGCCTAGATTGTTTAGTGTGTGTATCGCATTCAAAACTACTTTTGAATTGACTTTGTAGGTAGGTAAGGCTTTAAGTGCCGCTTGGCTGTCACTAAGAATGTGAATGGTCATTTGGTGCCCATTTCTAGGGTTTTCTGATCACAGGCAATTATTGAATATAAACATAGGCTTAACAATACATTTTTTTAAATACGTAAAATTATACTGCTAGTGAAAAAAGGAATTGATATTAGTCAATAGATATCAAGATATTTGAATTAGAAATTTCAGTATGCCTGTCTCTTACTAAAAACAATTTTTGTATGAAATATGTATGGCGAACGTGTGTGACATATTGGATCTTTTTGTCTAACACGCAACTTCATGTGGATTAACTCAGGTGTTCATTAATATTTTTCTGAAATAGGTACTTTCAGTTTTTAAAATTATAACAGCGTAGAGTTAATTTTTAATCCTTAAAAAATCATGCATAATTGGGGCTATGCATCAATTTTTTAAGGTTTAAAAGCTTTGCCTAAAGCTTCGTTTAAAAAGGCCATAAAATATAATCACATTAATGAAGTTAATAAAACAATGCCCAATAGAAATTCATATGCTTTATTTTGTCATAAGCGATGGGATTCATTGATGCCACTATAGTATGTATTTCTATGACTATGTTAGAATGAGTGTAAGTGCCCGCTTTATTTGCTATGTACTTTACTAAGCAGTCTGTTTAATATTAATGTTTCTCATCAAGTCACTATGGAACAGCGGCGCAGTCTGGGGAGCTAGCCAGCTCGGGACAATCGCATATGGGTACACAGGGCGAACCCTCTTTTTTCCTCAAATACCCAGACTTGCATCTGCATCTATATTGCTCGACTTCGTTAGAATCACACTTGAATTTAGCCACCAAAGCAAAGCACTGATCCGGTGGGCAAGTCTTGCTTAGTACGTATTCCTCGTTAGGGTCGCTGCAAGATGGTGCTGTAACAAAACATGCATTATTACCGTCTACACTTAAAACAATCATGCAAATGCCAAAATTAGTGAATCTTAACAAAGTTTTAAGTGGTCAATAATGATAATATTAAATATTGATGTTAACACGTTCAGTCTACTTAGTTTAGCACACAGAACATAGATATAAGAGGTATCTATGTTCTGTGATTTAGCATATATCACCGCCATAGTACGTTCGAAATAGTTAATAATGAAAATTACTTTTTGACTTATACATTTAAAATTACTTATGATTTGACATTTTATTCATTAACTAATGTAATCAATGGAAATAATTTATCTTTGACATTGCTCACGTACAAAACTAATCATATTTTTATTTATTTTTTTAGTTTCAATTCACAATGCCTTATTTAATTAATAATTAATTAATGTAAAATTGACAATTATAATTTATCTTTGACATTGCTCACGTAAGTACATTACTAATCTCATTTTTTATAAACAATTCAGAATGCCTTGAAGGTTGATTTGTACAATTAGATTAAGACCTAACTTACTATATTATAGTGTTGATATTGTATCAAATTAATGGTGAATAAATGAATTATGAATTATGAATGGCACAGTATAATGGGGTGCTGCCTCAAAAAATCGGTCGGAGCAAAAAATTTTAAATGCTTCAAAAATATTATAAAAAACCGTTGTAATTCAGTGACGCATTGCTTATTATATAAATCATCTAAAATTGAGTTTTTTTTTCTCATAATTCTAGCACATCCCGAGCTGCCGCAGCACGCTCGCTTCGCTTGCTCAGCTCACGCTTGTATGGTTACGGGTCTCAACTAATGTGGAAGGCATACTATTTAACAACATTATGCATATAAATCCAATGATGATCAACATTTGTGACGACTCTATATCAGTATTTGTGATATAAAAACCTGATTTATATTGAACACTGTAACGGTGTTTACACATGACGCCGCAGGGGCAGCGCTTTACGCTGTTTTGTATGAAGACTCGCCGCCGCGGCGCCATGAGTAAGGATTCATAAAAATCCAAGGGTGATAAATTCAGAAGCACCGCCTCGGCACCGGTGTAAAGTGTAAACACGCTAATGTCAAACCAAATCAATGTACTCACGACAATCTTTGATACAAATGCAGTTGCCGTCTTTGTCTCTGGCGTATCCAGGGTCACAGTAGCACATCTTATTGCAAACTATATTGACGATGGGGCAGTTTGTTTGGTTCTGGTATTTAATTGTGCTGCAAACGTTGTCACATGCGCCGCCACAGGAGTAGTATTCATTGGGCTTGCAACACTGATCTGTGAAAAGCGTAATGTGGATTTTTTCACTTTACATTATAGAAGCATGGGGAGAGCAAGCATAGAAGATTAGCGCCTGCCATCAGGAACTGATTCTAACACTTACACACACACACACACACACACACGCACACACACACACACACACACACACACACACACACACACACACGCACGCATGCGCCATTTTGTATTTAGTGTTTTAATTACAATGGGAAGACTGGCCTTCACGACACAGGGAATCCTAGTGTGAAGTCCAGTGTTACTGTATGTCCAACCTAAGACGTAATTTTAATAACATTGATTAGAACATATATTTTAACAGTGCTTATTCTGTAACCTTATTTTTTTGAAACAAATAAACTTATTTTTATTATTATTACATACAGCAGATTGCAGTCAGATTTTATTTTTGGCCACCACATCTACACACGATCTATTTGGCATTACGGTGCAGGTTTTTGGATTCAGCCGCGTTTTTGGTTCAAGTAGACTTGTCATGTACACCTACAGGCCCACACGGTCAATTTTACCGGACGCTCCTCCACGCGCGCTGCAGAATTATCGTGACGAATTGATCGTATGTGGTGTCCATGTACCATACATTGTACTCGTACGTGCTCTTAATCTCAAAATCCCAAGTAAAGGAGGTTAAGTAGAACTTTTGAATAACATTTCCTTACACATAAAGCGAAGTTGCTGGGTACCAAACCCATAAAGTAACTAAATCTTCGATGAACCAACAAACAAAAGCAAATCACCAGGCCAAATGTTACGCTCTAAATCATCTTAGCAGTAGCACAGCTACCAATTGCTGTAGGGATTTTCTTTGGGGTTCACAGCCTTTATAATTCGACCCACTGCTGGAACACAGGGCCTCTCCTTTTCAACAAAGCAGATATAGAAAAAGTACTTAGAAAATATTGTACAACATTTTCTGGGTACTTTCGTTTTTTTTTTTTCATTATTGAAATTAATATACATGTTGTATATGTCTCAAGTTCCCGGCACTGCTCCTGGCTCCTCTCGCTGCAACACAACCTGGCACCCACACGGATCGTATGTACAACATGATATACATTTATACGAGTTTTATAATAAAGACTCAGCAAATACACAATTGCTAGCGCCCCAGGGTTATAATATTGTGAAGCATACAGAATTATATCAATTACTTTTTTACCGTGGCCGTGTGATGCCGGCAGAGTAGAATAGCCGTATCCTCCAATAGGTGTCGTAGAAGGCAACTAATGGATGAGCAAAGGGGTATTGATCACCTTATGCTCCGTCCACCAATCCGCAATGGGCATGCGTGGTGAACTACTGCCTAAACCACCTTCGATTACAATGAGAGACCTTGTGTCCCAGCAGTGGGACGACTTAAAAAGGCTGTCATGATGATGACTTTTTTACCACCTTCAGGGAATGATTAACAGAAGTATAGGTAGATTCACACATTCGTGCCTAGTCATAATGGTAACAGCTATTATTGTAATTAATAGTGCTAAAGTTAAACTACGTCTAAGGCGTACGATAATTATATCCTTACCACACTCAGCACCAGTAATGCACTGGCCAATAGCATTTCTGAAGTATCCTGGTTTGCAGACGCATTTCTTTTGGCAACGCAATCCAGATTTGCACCTGTATTTAATATTGCGGTTCCTGCATGTCCTTTCTGGAGGGCAACTCTTCACACATCTCACTTCTTCATTGGGACCACAATTCTGCTCTGATGAGTTGCAATCTGAAATGTATCGCCATAATTTATTTTATTCACAAAGTATTGTACTAGGGACGCTTAAATTGTTTTGTTTGGTCTTATAGAATGAGTGAAGGACGAGAAAAGGAAATACGAATCGAAAGTGAGTGGAGATGCGGACAAAGAAGACCTAAGCAAGCATTTATCGACCAAATCGGATTTTTTTTACTGTAATGTAGAGTTTTTGTTTTGAAACGTAGATGTTGCAAGAAATAAAATGAAACCATATAAAAAAATCTCTTTATTTAAATGGACTTTGCTAAGTTCTTTTAAGTCCTCAAAAACCCTATCACCATTTCGGGGTAAATTAATTATCCTGAGACGGAGCAGAAACGGCGAAAGGAACTCCACAGCTCATAATTTCGTAATGATTTCAAAACATTATTACAGGTCAACAAATATATCAATATGAATATATTACATTTTTAAATGCATAAATTTTCGGCAATAGTAATAGTATGAGGAATGCGAATGCAATAAAGTTCATCGAAATACGTAAATGCTATTTATTCTATCTTTCCAAAAGGTCCGCTAACAATTTTACATAGGTGAGTACCGAAAAACAAATAAGTAAGTAAATAATTATTATTTAAATTAAGTTCATACTTAGAACAATTAAAATTTTGGTCCTAGAGTAAATACATGCGACAGGTGTTTGACATAACAACTCTGACAATTTAATGTTAGTACAAGTGTGAGAAAGTATTTTTATTTAGAAAATAATAATACCTATCCCAGCAATTTGTTCCACGTCGCCTACCATAATTAACATAACAATATTATTTTTACATTTTAACTTACTCTTCATATAAAACACCTGTTTAATTATTGAAGTCATTGGATGTTATTGTACTATTAGAATCATACTTAATATTAGTTATAAATAGATAACTGTAGGGATTTTACGGCAGTTTTAAATTTGATTTAAATTATCTTCTCGATAATATATTATCGAGATATATATCGATAATTCTTTAACCTTATGGTCTGAGCCATTGAAAACGAGGCGAAAATACCTTTTTGAGGCAAGAATATGTCTTCTTCTTTCTTTAACCATTCCTGTGAGTAGTTTTTTTTTTGTTGAATAGGCGTTTGAGACGAATCACGCCAATCAAGCGATGATAACACCTAAGCTGGTACACGCTCCGTTAGAAGATTCTTGTTCTCTCTGGCCTTAAATGTGTCCAGATTATACTGATCCCGGAAAACAGACTTCGGCAAAGAGTTTCACTCCTTAGCTGTTCGCATAATGAGAGCGGAAGCAAATCGCTTCGTGCGAAGTGGAGGAATGTCAACAACATAAAAGTGAAAGCCCTCGCCGCGCCTGGTTGTCCAACGGTGGAAAGGGGCAGGGGGATCAAATTATGTAAAACCTTCGCACACTCTCAGAAATGTAACGGATAAAAGATCGAGAGGCTAGCCACACGTCTTCGATGGTCAAGGCTCTGGAGATTAGCCTCAACGAGTGCGTCATTACTGATGAAGCTCTCCGCACGGTGCTCCACCGAGTCCGATGCATCTAACTGATATCGAGCAGTTGCGCCCCAAAGGTGACAACAGTACGCCAAACAGGAGCGAACTTGCACTCGATAAAGGCATAGGAGCTGCTGAGATGAAAAAATACTTAGCATACTTTTAAAGTCTGACCTTTAAAAGTATGCCAAGTTTTTTGGCAGTGGTTTTAGCAATGAACTTGATGTAGCGACCGAAATTGAGGTTGACGGAGATATTTATACCCAAGAGCTCGAGATCGTTTTTAATCAGCACGGAAATATTTCGGAAAGTCAGTGTCAGATGGAGTGGACTTCGTTTCCAATTCAACCAAGTTAGCTTCACCCCAGAAGGTAACAACTTCCAGGGTGAAATTCACTCCCTTCATCATTGCCTCCCTCAATGATCAGACGTCTGCACCAGACTTCGCATCAGACAAGTACCTCTCCGAGACTGTGTTGTCATCTGCGAAGTGCGTACGTTACTGAGCGAGGAAAGGAGAAATATTTGCTTTTCATCCCTTTTATTCGAAAAGTGTCGCTTTGTTCCTCTATAAGTGGGAACAAAATAGCTCTTTTCCGATAAGAACTTTTTAGCGGGCGTAAAAGAGATTTGAATTTAGAACATATATCATTCATAGAAATCGAACGCAAATTGTATGAATTACTGGCTGGTACGTGTTGGCTGCACGCATGCTGCACGGCACTAACTAAAAAAAAAAAAAAAAATAGCGCGAATTACTTTTCTGTTCTTGTTACCTCAGTACATATTTTATTATATTTTGCAAAAATAATGAGTTCTACTACTTCGAGTTATGAAAGTGATAGTGATAATGCATTAACTCCCGAAACATTAACTGTAGAAGCTAACGACGTCGTACAAATACTCAAAATGTAAATGAATCGACTACAATATCGATCCCAAATAAAACAGTGACAATAACTTTTAATAATTGCGCTAGCGTATCCAATATAAATATAAATTTGTAATTATTTTTACTTCATTTCACATGTCTTCTTTTAATTAAATATATTCATTAATTACATAACAGCGTCTCTTATTTATTTTCTCATAGAAAGGGGATGAAAAGTAAAGTATATAACTCGAGAGCAAATTATTTTTCCCTCGGGCGGTGTACTTTGAATCCCTCGCTGCGCTCAGGATTCTACGTTAGAATCCCTCGCTATGCTCAGGATTCTATTCTAGAATCCTTCGCTTCGCTCGTGCTTCAAAGTAGCGCCCTCGCCATAAAAATACTATTTTGCTCCCTTGTTATACAATCTACTATTATTTGACTCTTTTGATGTGCAATCAAAAACCGAAAAGGCATGTTTTGCTATTTGTTTTCATATTAGGAGATAGCAAACAAGCTTTCGGTCCACTTGGTGTTAAGTGGTTACCGCCGCGCCGCCTATAGAGATGAAACGGATGTCCGGTGACTATCAGGTATCCGGCCTAATTTACTATCCGGACGGATACCGGATAGTAACTAAATATCCGGCCGGATACCGGATTATCTAAAACTACGTCAATTACCTATAATAAATTGCAATACATTAATCTTTGTAATGTAAATATCAATAAAATGGCTTATTAATATTACGACTTTTATTTAAAGTCAAAAAGGTTACAAAAAGCTTTCTAAAAAACAAAAAATTCCTTCTGAGATATTTACTCTAATGATAAATACTTATATAGTAAATATCTTAACTAAAAATAATTAGTAAAAACTTAGCGAAAACGCCCGAATTGATCTGATCGTGTTTATGGCGCTAAACTCGTCACGCACGACATGCAACGAGACGATGGGCCAAATATCCGGCCATCCGGCTTCGTAACTCGCCGGATATCCGGTATCCGGCCAAACAACTTCCGTTTCATCTCTAGTCGCCTATACCTAGACACTTGCAATATTAATGGTAAATCAGTTAACACTGCAAGTGCGTTGCCATCCTGGTCACTAAGATTCCCTTAAGCTCCCTTAAGATTCCCTAAGAGTTTCCCTTCAATCCAAAACACAGCGAACTGCTTCACGGCAGAAATAAGAAAGGCGGTGGCAGGTATTACCCAGACGACCCTACATATGGGTCTACCACCTATTTGAACTATTTGTGCAAACATCATGAAAATAAGGAAAATGGACCATCTACTTATGGAATCACGGAACGTTTTCATTATCCAAGTGAAGATGCACTATCTTATGCTATGTGACATTTCGACCTTATACAACATGTAAATTAAATAACCAACATCCTAAATACAGGTGGTTTGGGATCGGCTTCTGAGTTGATTTCAATTCAAAAAAAAACAAAACAAAACAATATGTATTGTATGTATGTAAGTAGCTAATTAGATATTTTTTGAATTTATTTATCACCCATATAGGTATAGGTTATTTTGTAAATAATGCAAATATGAATAGCCAAGTGAAGCTGCCATTAGAATTGCCAACAAAATACATAAAAAAATTGTGAGTGCAATAAGCAAAATCGTTATATTAATCAAAACAGACTTACCATCACTAGCCACAGAGCAGATATAAACAAAGCACAACAAAGAAATAAAGAGTATACGCGCCATCCTCTCCGTAGTGGACAATACTTAAAACACTGAAGATGTCTGATTTAATATCCTACCACATCAGCCTTAAATATACACTGTGCAGTTAAATATTTGCCCTTGACAAACGGTCACAGATGGTTGAGAAAAAAAACAAGTTTAGATACTGTTTTCCTCAGCGGATGATTTATTCTATTAGTTTAATGACTTTTATTTATATGGTCCCGATTTCTCACAGCTATTTCAATCTTTATATTGTGAGGCTATTAAGTCCATAATCTATCAACAAAAGTCAGCAGTTTGCGGTGGGCCGTTGAGTATTTTTCTATTCTTGTTCTCTTTTAATTATTTTTTATTCTTAGGCTCAGCGCAGAATAAGAACATGCATCGGAGAGGATTTTTATGATACCTACTTACTTGAAAATAAACTTGAAAAATATTGATATAAAGTCCTTAATATGTTTTAATTTGAACATGACAATAGATGCTCGGGCGGTCTCGGAGGCCTCGAGTTTACCCGCACGGTGTCGAGTCGGCGCGCGCCACCATAGTTGACATCTTGAGACTTTATTACGCACTAAAGTTTTCCTTGAGAATGACTGCTGTCTTTCGAGAGCACCCGTGTCGCACTACACCCTTTTTAACCGACTTCCCAACAGGAGGAGGTTCTGTATTCGTCTGTATGTATTTTTTTTTTTTTTTATGTATGTACACCGATATCTCCGTCATTTCTGGACCGATTTTCAAAATTCTTTTTCTATTCGATAGTGTTTGCTCCCGAGGTGGTCCCATTGTCACCAAGTCAGGATCTGATGATGGGAAGCCAGGGAAATCGAGGGCAACCCTCGAATTTTATAGGCATGTACAACGTTTTTCATATTTTTTCTAAAGCTATACTAGCATTTGCGTCTGGTAGTCACCATCTCATGTTGATGAGCTGATGATGGAAGGTAAATGTATGTTCACCGATATCTCTGTCATTTGTAGACCGATTTTCAAAATTCTTTTTTTATTCGATTGTGTATACTCCTGAGGTGGTCCCATTGTCACCAAGTCAGGATCTGATGATGCAAAGCTAGGAAAATCGAGGGCAACCCTCGAAAAACAACGGAGAGGGAGGGTTATTCATATTTTTTATAAAGCTATTCTAGTATGATTGCGTCTGGTAGTCATCTCATGTTGATGAGCTGATGATGGATGGTAAAACTCCTTATTTGTTAGGAGTTGGTTGTTGATTATTTAATATTAAAGGTACCTAAAGACCGGTAGTTGTGTTCTTTCAGGTAATTTAGGTGAGCTGATGATGAAATAAAAACTCCTTAATGGTTAGGAGTTGGATGATAATTCTTTAAATATTAAAGGTACCCAAAAAGCGATAGTTGTATTCTTTCAAGTTATTCAGGTAAGCTGATCATGGAAGGAAAAACTCCTTAACGGTTCGGAGTTGGATGATAATTCTTTAAATATTATAGGCACGTAAAGACCACTAGTTGTATTTTTTCAAGTTAATCAGGAGAGCTGATGATAGAAGGTAAAACTCCTTAATGGTTAGGAGTTGAACGATAATTCTTTAAATATTAAAGGTACCTAAAGAGCAATAGTTGTATTCTTTCAGGCTATTCAGGTGAGCTGATGATGGAAGGAGAAACTCCATAACGATTAAGATTTGGTTGATAATTCTTTAAATATTAAAGGCCTACCTTTAATACCTAAAGAATGATAGTTGTATTCTTTCAGCTTGTTAGGTGAGCTGATGATGGAAGGCAAAGCACCATAATACTTTGTATTTAGATGTTAAACTAGTACAAAACTGTAACATTTTGTCACACATAAAACCATCTCTGGCAGTATGAACCATGCAGTGCCTCCAAATAGTGACAGGTTGCCAGCCTGTCGCCTACATAAAAGGGGCACAAAACCCAAAAAGTAATCCACCGAATGGCAACACACTTCTAATGTCAAGTAATTGATCCTTAATATTGCAGGTGTCTATAGGCGACGGAACCACTTAACACCGAGTGGGCCGAAAGTTTGTTGGCCATCTCGTAATATATATAAAAAAACAACAATTATTCTACATAAAACACTAAAAATAGAAAAATAAACAACTTTTCAAAAAAAAGTCCAACCGACTTCAAAAAGCATAAAAATAACATATTATTAAAATGTGTGCTAGGTACCTGCTGTACTGTGTGAAGTCGGTGCCAAGCCAACTAGGAATTCTATAGGTCCGCCTGCCACATCAGACTCATTGATCACACCATCCCGCGATTGCGACCGACCGAACGCGCCAGCTTAGGTGATGAGGGGCTCGTGGTGCTGAACGATTGGCATGGCTTGGCACCGGGTTCAAACAGTACAGCAGGTACCTAGCACACATTTTAATCATATGTTATTTTTATGCTTTTTGAAGTCGGTTGGACTTTTTTTTGAAAAGTTGTTTATTTATAGTTAGAAAATCCTTTATGGATACTCCGGGCTCCTGGGCAGCACCGAGGTTATGTGGGATTCTTCTCCTCCGTGGGACCGCTAGGCGGCAGCACGGGGATCATACCCACTAAAACCTAACTCGTCTCCTTTGGAGCCCGCACTGGGAACCAGCGGTGGTAGTTTTTCGCACAACACGCCACTGGAACCCGCGATTTGCGGCGTGAAGCGCACCCAAACTCTCCCAGAAGGATGACGTAGAAGTGTTGCCACCTTCAGCCCCATCTCGCGAGGGCGTTTTGCCGGCAAGGTGCCCACACCACACCGGCCACCCCCTAGCCCAACTGTTATTAACAGGGGCAAGTGATCAGATCTATAAAAACCCACCTTACATGTACAGCTAATATTTAATTAAAACAGCTCACAATCTGGATATTTACACACCTTTATGTATAACCTACCTATAGTTAAATAAACAATAACTTACCTAGCGTTAAGTACGCTTACAATTTAAGATGAATACAAAAAAAAAATTAAAAATAATAATCTTACCTACAAGAGAGAGAAAAGCAATAAAAGAAAATGTTGACAAAAGGTATTAGCCTAAGAGCCAGTGGAAAGCTACCTGTATGTATTTGACCAGACTTGGGGTTTTGTACAGTGAGGCCCCTATACCTACCATATATGAGATGGGGGTTCACTAAGCCCCAAGTGGTGGACACGGCGCGCGCTCAGGCAAGACAGGTATCGATTTTTGGCGAATTTTTAAAGCATTTGACGACGTCTGCCGTTTTTAAAATTTGATAATTTATTATTATTATTATCTAAAAACAACAATGGCAGACCATTATCGCGCGGGTAGCATTGTGGCAGACAGTTTTGAAAGTACTGAAAAAAATTAAATTTAATTGAAGAGATCTGCCATTGATATATTTTATTTATTAGGGTCTTGAAAACTTATATTGATCACGGCAGACGACTTCATTGAGTACACACATCAGCCTGCCTGGTCTGCCATTGTTGTTTTTAGATAATAATAATAATATATTATCAAATTTTAAAAACGGCAGACGTCGTCAAATGCTTTATAAATTCGCCAAAAATCGATACCTGTCTTGCCTGAGCGCGCGCCGTGTCCACCACTTGGGGCTTAGTGAACCCCCATCTCATATATGGTAGGTATAGGGGCCTCACTGTACAAAACCCCAAGTCTGGTCAAATACATACAGGTAGCTTTCCACTGGCTCTTAGGCTATATGGATCATATTCTCTGCTCTTTTATGTTAGGTATGTTATAGTCCGTAACAAAACATATAAGTAAATAAGAAAAAAAATAGAATGTTCTTACTTGAAGACTGAACTTACCAGCTTTTCAACCAACTTCAAAAAAGGAGGAGGTTCTGAATTCGACTGTATTTTTTTGTGTTTGTTACCTTGTTTACTGGGTGTACCGATTTTAAAGATTTTCTCAACTTATGGAAGATCAAAATTAAATGGGACGACATGACAAGCACTAGGCTTGTCATGTCGTCCCATTTAATTTTGATCGACGTCTGACGAGTAGTTTATAAGCAGTTTTTGAGTGATCCCAAAAGTTATCCCTAATAATTCCTACCTATTTTATTGACGTCAATGATATCGTAATAGTTCTATTCCTTATTTGTATAAAAGATCTCTATCTTCCTGAAAATTTCTTTACTCAAATAAAATACTAAAAAGCAAAAAAAAAATTATTTTTAAATAATAAAACAGTGTTCAAAACTAAAAACAGAAAAATAAAAATGTTGTTCATAAAAATCTAAATGTTTTTTTGAGGTTGGTACTTACCAACCTCAATATTTGGAATAAGCATTGTCACCTTGTATTTGGGAGGGATCTAAAAGAAAACATTTAGATTTTTGTTTCTCCGTTTTGAGTTTTTTTATTTAAAAATAATTTATTTTCGCTTTGGCGCTGAGTACGCACTATAGACCGACAACGACGTTATTCAGGTGTGCTGATGATGGAAGGAAAAACTCCTTAACTGTTAGGAGTTGGATGATAATTCTTTAAATATTACATATAGGCTATAGGTACATATAGGCCGATAGTTATGTTATTTCAGGTTATTCAGGTAAGCTGATGTTGGATGGAAGGGAAAACTCCTTAACGGTTAAGAGTTGGATGGTAATTCTTTCTTTCAGGTTATTCGGGACCGATAATTGCATTCTTTCAGGTTATTCGGGTGAGCTGATGATGGAAGGTGAAACTCCGTAACGGTAGGAGTTAGATGATATCTACTTTTAATTGCAGATAAAGTAACCTGTATTCTGTATAATACTGGTTGTAAAAGACATGAAAATTATCGCGGTTTTGCGAGTTGCGTGCGAGTTGAGCCCTTTACATTGCGCGGTACAATTTGCAATTTATTTTAGCACCAAAAAATAAAAATCATTTCCCAGCAATTATTTTTTTGAAATATGTCTTATTTTGATGTATAGAATACATGAAAAATGCACTGAAAAAATCGACTTGCCTCAGGCGGGACTCGAACCCGCATCTTCCACAATCCGGGCGGACGCGTTGACCATTACGCAACCGAGACACTGCTTTTCGCTGTCGAAATTTGTCAGTGCTTGGTGCTTATGTTTTTATGGTAAACATATTTACGCGTTTGTAAACGCAAAAATAAAATTATTCCATATAGAATACATGGTTCTCGTTTGACTGTTCATGTCTTTTACACCCTCTATAGTAACCTGTAATCTCCTGCCATGTGATGCCGGCAGAGTATAATAGCAGCACCCTAAATCCTCCAATCCTCCTCGAAGAAGGCGAATAATAGATCAGCAAAGTGGTATTTCGTCCACTAATCCGCATTGGGCAAGCGTGGCGGACTACTGACTAAACCTCCGTCTTTTCAATCTATTTAGATAGGTATTTACAACAGTCGTATTCGTTTCATTTCACGCACGCAACCCTTTTCATCGGGCGGTTTCTTGGGCTCTAAGTCGCAAAGAGCAATACCGTCTTGTGATTTATTTACGCGACTTTAGTTGAAGTAAAAATAGAATAATAAAAACTTTTAAAATAGTGCAATAGACTTCTAAAACTACGAAAATAAAATATCGTTAATATGTGTGCTGGGACTGCTAGGTCCTATTGTACGGTTTGAAGTCGGTGCCAAGCCAACTAGGTATTCGATAGGTTATGTTACGTGAGAATACTGCATAACGCAGCGGTATTCGCTACCCACAGTAACGGCGAATACCGCTCAAGTCTGAATAGGTCTTTACATTCACACCATTCCACGATTGTGACCGAACGCGCCAGCTTGGGTGAGGGGGTGTTGTGCTGTACGATTGGCATGGCTTGGCACAGAGTTCAAATAGTACCTACACTAGGCAGGTACCTAGCACACATTATATACTTAGTTATTTGTTATACAAGAATGCAACAAATGAATTTATATGTCATCATTTAAGTCACATAATAAATTTGTCAATTGAAACAGGCATATTTCCTCAAGATTTAAAAACGACCATAATAAGACCATTATTTAAAAAAGATAATAAAGAATTGATGGAATGTTATCGACCTATTGCTCTAAATTCTGTGTTCTCGAAAGTATTTGAAAAGTATTATTATAATGAATTATATAGCTATTTTGAAACCCATAACATTTTTTGCAAGGAGCAAAAGGGTTTTAGAAAAAATAAATCAATTAACTTGGCAATTTATGACTTTTTAAAAAATGTAATGATTCAAGTTGACAAAACCACTCCGGTGTGTGCCATATACTGTGATTTGACGCAAGCGTTTGACTACGTCAATCATGACATATTGAAAAAAAAATTTGAGAAATATGGTATTAGAGGTAATGTGTTGAAGTTGATTAAATCATACCTTTCAAATCGTCACCAGATGACTGAAATTTGTAAATTTAATTTTTCTATAAAATGTGAGGAAATATTTAAATCACGTGATTGTACAATCTCTTATGGTGTACCACAGGGTAGTGTACTGGGTCCACTTTTATTTTTAATATATGTAAATGACATGCCAATGGCTACTAATCAAGCAATTATGCTATTCGCAGACGATAGTACAATTTGTGTTAGGTGTAATAATATATCTACATACGAGTTAGAGATTAATGAATCATTAACTTCAGTCATATCATGGATGAATAATAATAATTTAAGAATTAATGTAATGAAAACTAATATCATGCATTTTATGCAAAGACCCCACATCCTCAAGTATTAAGGTGACTTATAAAGATGATGCTATTAAAGAAGTCGACACGGCTAAATTCCTCGGCCTAATAATTGATAAGAGGTTAAATTGGAAAAATCATATCTTTGAAATGAGTAAAAAAGTTAGTAGTTTAGCATATGCCATGTATAAACTTTCATTTATAATTAACTAGCTTTTGCCCGCGACTTCGTACGCGTGGAATAGTTACTTTAGGCAGCATTTTTTTTGTGTAGGTACTTATTATGCAAAAAACACACATACAAACTGCGTGCACTACAGTAAATGGCATTTTTACAATCTACAATTTTATGTTTTTCCATCCTTTGCTACTTACACGCAACCTTTCATCCCCACATGGGTCAATATTTCAAAAACGCTAGAACAATATTTGCGTTTCATGGTCTTATCTTCGGTAATGAGGAATCGCATAAAAATTTTCATCTCATATTTCAACCCCTTCATTCCCTTTTTCACAAAAAAGGTAGCTTTTATTCTATTTCGAGGTTTAGTCTATTTTTGTTACAAATTTCATTAAGTTCGGTTCAGGTGTTAGGCGTGAAAGCGATTAAGCAAAAAAGTCGCGTCCACCATCTTGGATTTTAAAATGGATGCTGTATTCTGAATCCTGACTCCGAATACAGCATCCATTTTGAGACCTCCGAAAACTACAAAACTGATACCCATATCAAGTTTAAAATTCGCGTCCGCCACCTTGGATCTCAAAATGGAACCCTGTAAACCACGAAAATGATATCCATATTAATAATAAGTTAAGTAGCGTCCGCCATCTTGGATTTAGAAATTAATGACGTATTTGGAATCGCGACCCCCGAAAACTAAGAAATTGATACCCAAATCGCTTTTATGTTAAAAAGTCTCATCTGCCATCTTGGATCTCGACGTAGATGATGTATTTGGAATCAGGACCCCCGAAAACCTCGAAAATGATACCCATATTCCTATTTAGTTAAAATGTCACGTCCGCCATCTTGGATCTCAAAATCGATGTTTTATTCGGAGTCAGAATACCCAAAAATCTCGAAAATGATACCCATATCGATTTTACATTAAAAAGTCAGAACCGCCATCTTGGATCTCGAAATAGATGTCGTATTCGGAATCGGGACCCCCGAAAACCACGAAAACGATACCCATATTGACATTATGTTAAAAAGTCGCGACCGCCATCTTGGATCTCGAAATAGATGTCTTATTCGTAATCCGGACCCCCAAAAACCACGAAAACGATACCCATATTGACATTATATTAAAAAGTCGCGACCGCCATCTTGGATCTCGAAATAGATGTCGTATTCGGAATCGGGACCCTCAAAAACCACGAAAACGATACCCATATTGACATTTTGTCAAAAAGTCGCGTCCGCCATCTTGGATCTCGAAATAGATATATTATTCGTAATCCGGACCCCCAAAAACCACGAAAACGATACCCATATTGACATTATGTTAAAAAGTCGCGACCGCCATCTTGGATCTCGAAATAGATGTCGTATTCGGAATCGGGACCCTCAAAAACCACGAAAATGATACCCATATTGACATTTTGTCAAAAAGTCGCGTCCGCCATCTTGGATCTCGAAATAGATGTTTTATTCGTAATCCGGATCCCTAAAAACCACGAAAACGATACTCATATTGACATTATGTTAAAAAGTCGCGTCCGCCATCTTGGATCTCAAAATGGATGGTCTATTAGGAATCGGGACCTCCGAAAACCACGAAAATGATACCCATATCGATATTATATTAAAAAGTCACAACCGCCATCTTCGATTGGATTTTTATATCTTATCAAGTGTCTAAATTCAAAGTTTCATGGTTTTATCTTTAACCATGACGAATTTCCATACAAATTTTCATCCCCAATTTCATCCCCACACGGCTCTAAATGTCAAAAATCCTAGAACTAATATTTCTTTCTTTCTTATTAAGTCCTTAATTTCAAAGTATCATGGTTTTATCTTTAACAATGACGAAGTCCCATACAAACTTTCATCCACTATTTCACCCCCATACAGGTCAAAATTTCAAAAATTTTAGAACAAATATTTCTTTCTGTCTTAAGTGCCTAAATTCAAAGTTTCATGGTTCTATCTTCAAAAATGACGAACTTTCATACAAACTTTCATCCCCTATTTCAACCCATACAACCTTTTTTTCGCGATTAAAAGTAGCCTATGTCCTTCCCCGAGATCTAATCTATAGTTGTACCAATTTTCATCAAAATCAGTTCAGTGGTTTAGACGTGAAAGTTTAACAGATAGACAGACAGACAGACAGAGTTACTTTCGCATTTATAATATTTAAGTCCTTAATTTCAAAGTATCATGTTTTTATCTTTAACAATGACGAAGTCCCATACAAACTTTCATCCACTATTTCACCCCCATACAGGTCAAAATTTCAAAAATTTTAGAACAAATATTTCTTTCTGTCTTATTAAGTGCCTAAATTCAAAGTTTCATGGTTCTATCTTCAAAAATGACGAACTTTCATACAAACTTTCATCCCCTATTTCAACCCATACAACCTTTTTTTCGCGATTAAAAGTAGCCTATGTCCTTCCCCGAGATCTAATCTATAGTTGTACCAATTTTCATCAAAATCAGTTCAGTGGTTTAGACGTGAAAGCTTAACAGACAGACAGACAGACAGACAGACAGAGTTACTTTCGCATTTATAATATTAGTAAGGATACTAATGCTTTGCTTACAGCTTATTACGGTCTAGTTGAATCGGTACTTAGGTATGGCATCATATTCTGGGGAAACTCCACTGACAACATTATTATTTTTAAAATGCAAAAAAGATGTTTACGAGCTATGTTTCGATTGTGCATCACAGACACATGTAGGCCCTTTTTTAGGAAATATAAAATTCTGACACTTCCGTCACTTTATATATTTGAGATAGCCATGTTTGTAAGGAATAACTCTGAGTTGTTTGAACGATTGTCAGATAAAGTTAAACGGAATAGGCGAGATGTTGAACGACTTTGCTTACACTCTGCCAGAACTAGTTTTCTTCAAAAGAGTATTTTATGCATGGCTCCAAAAATATACAATAAAATTCCCACGGACATAAAACAGTTAAATACACATACATTTAGAATAAACTTGAAACGACTATTAGTTGACAAATCATATTATAATATTAGGGACTTTTTAAATGACAAATTTTGACTCAAATGTGAATAGTGCAATAATTGATACTTGTTTATGACCTGACATGTTATTTATTACTTTATGACTGTAACATTGTAACTGACTATATTAATGACAAATTTATATAGATAATTAATCGGTACCTCTAAATAATAATTATAATTTGATGAACACGATGTATATTCTTTTTTTGTAAGTTAAAGTGGTTTGTTCAATACTTTTTGCATGCCATTGCGGTAAAACATGTAAGATCATATTCTTTAGTTCAATAACACCAAGAACAAAATGTATTGTACACATGTTTATGCAAATAAAATTCTATTCTATTCTATTCTATTCTATTCAAAGTTGCTTTTAACCGTGTTAAACAATTTTGATAACCGAGCAAGCGAAGGATTATAAAATTAAAATCATGAGCGTCAGCGAGGGAATCCAAAGAGCACAAGGTGATAAACTTTGCACTCGAGTGCCACACGTAACTTTACATCTCACCTCAGCGACGAAGTGACTAAATGCAAAAAACATTTACAATCACAAGATACGTTCCTCAAGCGGATAAAAACAGCTTTTGCACTCAATTAACGAAGAGCAAAACAGCTCTTTCCGAGATGGGGGGATGAAATTAATATTACGTCTATTTATTATTTAAGTTGTTTATACAAAGGGATTAATGCATTGATATTTTCGGAGTTGCAATTATTGTAATAATTATCATTGCTATGTAAATGTAATCAGGTGCTTATAGATAAAGTAGCGTCCTAAGTGATTTATAGAATACCTATAGATTTTACGTTATTTCCAAATATAGTGTACCTTAAATACTACTTACCACAATATTTGATCTACGATTCTATATTCTACCATACTATTTTCCTAACCGGAATAACGAGTAGGTACCTACCAAACCAACCTATCTTTTTTTGACGATAGGAAATAAAGAGGATCACCAACCTACCTACTCTAACTACCAACGCATTTATATTATTTTTTAGGATATTCGCAGGTATAATTCGTAAATCCAGTACCTGGGATTCGAGATAAAGTCTTCGTTATTGAATTCGCTGTACAATATCCACTTAACGCCGTTCCGTACCCAAAGGGTATTTAAAATGGGACTAAAACAAGAAATATTAATAAACAGGATAAAATAAATATTTAAGGGGGCTCAAACGTGATTTTCTTTCTTTTTTTGCTCGATATTGATGACGGCAACATGTAGACGCTTGAAATATTCACAGAATATATTAAATAAGGTAATATATTTAATTTAAAAATAAACTTTAAAATTATAATAAAACAAATATTTAATGGGGGCACCCAAAGATAATGGTACTCAACTCGCACTTGTACGGTTTTTCTTTTATAAAATTGTTAGTGCGATGTAGTTCGCAAGTTTATGTACCTATAAGAAAATAAGGTCGTGAAACTTTTATAATAGAGCAAGATGAACAGTCCGCAGTGATGATAAAATTGCAGACTGTATGGAATAAATTATCCGATATTTAAAAATTATACCAAATTAAATAGGAAACAAAAACATGAAAATATCCTTTCGTGAAGATGTAATAACTTCGATATTCAATCCTTCAATCAGAGACGACAAACTTGAATAAATGGATGTGATCCCACTGTGTAGCTCAGTTGGAAGAATAGTCGCCCATATTGCGAAAGGTCGCAGGATCAGCACTTAATCATGTTCATGACATTTTTTCTTGTTGTTTTGTTTTGTTTTCATGTGGTTTCTATTCATGCCAAATTTGCGCATTTGCAGGGTGAAAACTAGAAAAAAAAATCACTGAAAAAAATCTACCTGCCCCAGGCGGGAATCGAAAACAATCCGGGCGGCTGCGATTGCGGAAGATGCTGGGTTCAATTCCCGCCTGGAATAGGACATTTTTTTCAGTGTATTTTTTCTAGTTTTTGAACTATTTACGCGTTTGTAAACGCAAAATTTATTCCATAATTTGCAGGTTACCTGTCTAATCCATTATTACCATATTGAAAATGAGAAAAATAAAACAGAAGTCCAATAAATTACAATAAAATGTTTAATTATGAATAAATAAACAGAGTTAAATTAATGCCAGAGAGTTGCAATCATTTTCTAGTTGGTACATGACAGGTCCTGAAACAAACGATGAGTATTATTTTTGACTGTAAATAGTTAATATTTGAAAAAGAAAATTACAACAAATGCCCGGGACTATTAGCATCTATTCAAGCCCCAAGAAGTTAAACATTTGTACCAGCAGCTTTGGTTGGTAGTATACCAACAGGTAGGGTCTCTTTTTTGTCCTCTGCCTCTATCGTCTTAAGTTTAACCTCAAAAACAAACTAAATTGTTGGGTTCCAACACAGATATTGAATCTAAGGATTCGGTCGAATCGCCGAGTTCATAGGAAGACCGAGTGTCGCGATCTGCGGCCGAACTACATAACATGGTTCTAGTTGAGCATGCCATAATTCCCTTCCGACGCGGACGCCCTAGGGACTCCCCACGGGGAGATGCTCGGACGCCCAGTAATCCCCTAGGAACGTTCGACCTACAGGCTTGAGTACCCCCCAAGGTCTTCGCCTTCTTAAAAACCCGGTGACGCAGAAAATGTCATCAGAGACAACTTGCAATAGAATTAAAAAAAAAGCTGCCGTAATATTCACTATTCATTGCGCGCGTCTTAAGGACTGCCAAGCGATGAAAGTTAAGCACAGCCGCAAAGGAGATCGGTCAAATCGCTGAGTTACGTATTCACTTGACTTTATTGGAAGGCGAAGTGGCGGCAATGTATGCCCACAGGGCATACACTTGTCACAAGTTAAACGCCGGCTTGGCCTATCTCCTTGTATTATTAAATCTGTGGGTTCCAACATTTAGAAGTGAAATAGCTGTGTTTTTTATAACTACTATTGGTGTCACCACTGATATCGGAAATACTCTGGTGTCTGTATGTGTCACATATTATATATGCAACCGGTCCGCCAGAGTACTCCGTGGGCAGATGGTAAGCAACTTAGACTTTAGGGTTATAACATGCACATTGGCGACGTTGTAGAAACATTTTCACCCCTTTCTAAAACCCATTTTTAATTGAATGTAGTCCTTTGCTTGATTTTCCAATATATTTGTTTGAGGCTAAGCCTAATACTTATATAGAGGCTAAGATTACTGGGCGACCGTGCATCTCCCCATGGGAATCTGTCGCTTGCCTAGCGTCCCTAGGGTGTCGGAATCAGAAGGGATCTAAATCGGAAGGAACGACTTTTGAATCTTTTTTTTTCTCTTTTAGAAATATAATGGTGGGGTACTCACTCACCCTCAGCTCGCGTCCACCTACTCTTAGCGCACGTGACCAACTGAGAATACCTGGAGTTATACGCGGTCGCTAATGGAATAGGTCTCTAAAATACAAACAAAAACGCACGACTTGAGTGAAAAGTTACCCTACTATGTTAGTTAAGGGTTAAATGGATGGCATTATCTTCCAGTTGCGTTGTTTATCTTTTCTTTTTGTCAATCGCCTTTCACTCGTTCTATCTACATTGAACAACCATCTTCCTATTCTCAATATCCTACTTTTGCTCAATTGAGTAGGCCACGAAAACGCATTAAACTTCTTTAACTAGGTGACCTATACTGGTCGTGTTAACATCAATTTACTTAAAATCTTGTTACTTACATTGAATCTATTGTGTGTAAATATAGTCCTTGGAAAACACGTCGGCGAAATTATCCTGCAACAAACAAAAATTCGGTGAATCTCTCGGAGAATGTTTAGTAATTTGTGGAAGAAAACACTAAGTAATTATATATCCTCGATAAATGGACTATCCAATACAAAAAAAATCCTGAGATTAGCGGCTTTAACCAAACAAAAAAACTCTTCACCTTTATAATATTAGTAATCAATAAAGTAAGACTGTTTCTACTATGGTATACTATGGTATACCACGATTAGAATCACACATAAAATTGTATTATGTAGATACAAATCAGTGAATAAATTATTTTTACTTACATCGTCGAGTTTCCATATTGGTTCAGCAAAAGTTCCTAAAAAAAGAATATTTAAATAAGTATTAATATAATAAGTATTAAATTCCCACGTAAACTATTTACCAATCCTGGACGACCTAACACGAGTCTACTAGCGCCACGAATGGGTTTAATTTTAAAACTTCTAAATCGGATAAATAAAAATAATCTAAAACCGCCACGTCGCATATTAGGCGTCTATACTTTATCGAATGGGTGATCATTTGTTTTCGAAATGGGTAGAAGTCGAAAATGGCCACCCACTTAAAGTTTAACTATTTTAAAACTAAACTGAACAATGTCATACAATAAAAAATTTACATGCATTTAAAAATATAGTGGCCATTTTAGATTTTTCAATATTGATTCGATTTAGAAGATATAAAATTAAAACGGTGGCGCTAGATGGATCGTGGTATATTACAGCATCAATAATTTAAGAGAAAATGCGATAAAAATTTAGAAAGAAATCTTACCTGGTGCTGCAACCAAGAGCATGAAGATGCAGTAAAGCAGGAACATATAGAACAAGTTCTCCATTTTGATTAGGTACGTCCGTGAATACTTCTGTATAATATGTCGCAATTGTCGCGTGTTTTTATACCATACTTTTTTATTTAATAAATAAAACATCTAAGCAAATACTCACGCAGTTAGGTGCGCAATTGTTAATTGTAATAAGCGTTCCGCTGTTAAAAGAATGAAGCGATATTATTCAAATTTAGTCCTCTGGGAGAACTCTTAATTGAATTTTTCCACTTTAGATTATGCAAAATAAATAAAAATGATCTTACTTTCTTGTATAAAAATTAAATGTACCTATTACACATAAGGCTACTAAGACAATGGGGTCGTAATAATTAAGTCTCGATCGATATATCTATAAATAGATGAAGCAGCTATACATATATTTTTGCTCAGCACCTTTAGTGTAAATTATCATACAAATTGGTACGAGAAATATGCGCGCGTGCGTGATAAGAGCGCCAAATTCTACATCAGTTTATGAGTATTAATTGCAAAATAAGTACCTACCCTAAAAAACTAAAAATGCTACCCAAAGTAACTATTCCACGCAGACGAAGTCGCGGGTAAAAGCTAGTTTTTAATATACTTAGGGGCGCCGATAAGGTGCTTGCCTACGGCGCTCTCAACGTTTAATCCGCCTCTGGAGATAGGCCAAGCCGGCGTTTAACTTGTGACAAGTGTATGCCCAGCGGGCATACATTGCCACCAGTTCGCCTTCCGATAAGATCAAGTGAATATGTACGTATGTCAGAAAGAAATATCCTTTTTTTTCATAATGCCGTCCTGTTCAACTGTAACATGCAGTAATTGCAGTGAATCAGTTATTTATCAAATAATGGAATAACTTTTCACACGTACGAACCGAAAAACTTAGATTTATATTTAAAAACAATGTTTAAACAAATAGTCCGACTTTTACTCATAAAAACATAATCGTTTAAAATTATGCTAATACTAATATTAGACTAATATTAGAAAATGCACCAAAAAAAATCTGAAAAAAAAAAACAATTTTTTCAGTGCTGTTTTCTAGTAGGTATTAATATTTCGCGTTTGTAAACGCAAAACTAAAATTATTCCATTATGTGTTACTAGCTTACAAATTGTATTACATTGCGGCTGTGCTTAACTTTCATTGCTTTACTCGCGCAATCAATAGTGTATATACGGCATGCTCAACTAGAACCATGTTATGTAGTACGGCCGCCGATCGCGTCACTCGGTCTTTATAATGAACTCAGCGATTTGACTGTGGATTTGACCGATCTCTTTAGATTGTTAGATCTGTGGGTACAAATCAACCAAACTAAATACGGAACCCTCCTTTTCATCTTATGTTTAATAAATTCTATATATTAATTAGACGTGTTTGTCTTCTGATTAGTGCACGTGTTTGTGTACAAGGTGTTTCATAAATAATTCCATTTTTGATATAAAAAATTTTCCCCTAGCCCTTTCATCTCCCTTCCTTCCTATTAAGAACTACGCGTGCTGCGGTTTGCGGTAGCAACCACTAACTGTGGCTACAATTCCAAAGCGAACTAAGAAACTTTTTTGCACAATCAAGAAATGGAATTCACTGTCAGCAGGCCTGTTCCCTCCTTCGTATAAAAGAAGGTCATTCAAAAGAGGCGTGAAGAAGCACCTTGCAGGTCGGCAAAGCTACATAATGTCATTAGTTACAAGCTTACAAGTGCAGAACTTCATGAATCTTTATAGTCGCGGCGCGGCGTACATCCTACATGACGATAAGCCTACCGCGGTGGAGGCTTTGATGTAGTAAGCTCGCATATTAATGCATTAAATAAGTAACAAAACTACTGAGTCGCGTAATAGTCTTGTAATAAATAAGATGCATACCGCATGATATAGATGATAAAGAAGAGTAAAAAAAAATCACCTGTAAAAGGTAACGCACTCGCTTTTTCTACGACAGCGGTTTCTACTGCGGCTCCGATTTCTACTCCAGTTTCTATTACGGCTTCTATCACGGAGACTAAGACCGTGAACAAGAAACATGACGTAACATTTAGTAATGATATTGAGCAGGAGAAAGCTGATGAGTGGACACAGGTGAGACATAGGCGGGGGCGTACATCATTACCCGGCATACTTCGTGGCACTGCGGCACCTGGAACAACTTCCCTGCGTGCATCTGAGAAGTGGAGATATCTCCATCTCTACTATGTAGAAGAGGGTACTACGGTGGAGCAAGTACACGCACATCTTCGATCTATTTGTGGGAATAATGACTGCACAGTGGAGGAACTTAAATCTAGGGGACGCTACTCATCCTTTAAGCTAGGAGTCCCGTCAAAGATCGCCGACAGTTTATGTCATCAAATAACTGGGCTGAAGACATCTGCGTAAAGCCCTGGCGGCAGACATTTCGTGCCAAAGAAAAAAGTGCGTAATCTTGTTTTTTGTTACCAAAATGTACGTGGTTTACGTTCTAAGACCAATACTTTTAAGAATAATGTAATGCAATGTAATTTTGATGTAATAGCTTTGACTGAAACCTTCCTAACTAGTTCCGTATCGGATGGCGAATTATTTTCATCGGATTACGTAGTAACACGTAAAGACCGTGTAGGTGACGCTGGTTGGGGGGGAGTACTTTTGGCTGTGCGTAACTGTTATGCAGTGCAGCAAGTCACAAATATAGATGCCTTGACATCTGATATGGAACTAATATTTGTTATTATCAGTGGGAAAAGGAATAGGTTCTTATGCTGTGTTGTTTATCTCCCTCCAAATTATAATGACGATCAATATTTGAATGTCTTGACATGCATTGAAAATGCTATTTTGACTTATTCCTCTCTGAATATTGTAATATTAGGAGATTTTAATTTAAACTCTTGTAGTGCAAATGTAAAGACTAACTTTGGTTATTTCTGTGAATACTGTGAATTAAAGCAACATAATGTCATTCTTAACAACCGTGGCAGTATGCTGGATCTGGTTGTGAGCAATTTTAATCCTGATCAAATAGTGGTCTCAGCAGGTATTGAACCCTTGGTACCTATTGATGATTACCACCCTCCGCTAGAGGTGAAGATAAGAATTGCTATCGGTGCGCCAGTGGTTATGACGTCCTCCCCACCGCCTACATCGCGCCAGGGTTCCAGCCCAAATTGGGACTGGCGCAAGGCAAATTTCCAAGGTCTTTATGAGGCACTGCAAAATACCGACTGGTCGGAGGTATTGGTTATTACTGACATTGACGATGCCGTTAAACGATTTTACAGTACTCTCTACAATTGCATTAACCAATACGTCCCGATTAAAAATCGTTACATGACTAATAATAAGTACACATACCCAAAATGGTTTAATACTGACATTATAACTAACATACGTAAAAAATATTACCACTTAAAACGGTATAAAACTGAAGGTAAAGAATTCAATAAAGAGTTATTTAAATATTATAGGTGGCATGTTAAACATTTGATTGGCAACGCGTATAAGCAGCACTTACATCTGACACAACAGAGTATAATTGACGATCCAGCAAAATTCTGGGAGTTTGTAAAGGATAGAAAGAATGACAGACAAAGTAAGAATGTTTATTTGGTTGGTGACGTTGAAGTAGTTGGGCAGGCCGCAGCTGACGCTTTTGCGGATTATTTCAGTTCGGTATTTCAGAATGAGGTCCCTGTGTTGAACTCAGCCGAGGCGATGCAAGCTGCCGATAGTCAATATGACGCCATTTGTGTCTCTGTTAGTGCATCTGGCAATACTGAATTGAAAAAGGCAATTAGGCGACTTAGACCGAGATCATCAGGAGGTCCTGATGGCATTCCTGTATTTCTAGCAAAAGATTGCATATCAGCTCTAGAGAAGCCTCTCCTGTACCTCTATAACCTATCACTGGCTCAATCAACGTATCCAGAAATTTGGAAGGTTTCCAGAGTCACTCCGGTGTCTAAGTCTGATGGCGGTAATGACGTCTCATCTTATAGACCAATTGCGGTCTTATCAGTGTTCGCAAAACTATTTGAAATAATATTATGCCAGCAAATTAATGAGCAAATAACAAATCTATTACATGACAGTCAACACGGTTTTAGAAAGTCTCGTTCTACTACTACAAATCTTGTGGCTCATATGGACTTTATCTATGCAGAGTTGGATGCTGGTAGGCAAGTGGAGGCTGCCTACTTTGACTTTAAAAAAGCGTTTGATCTTGTAGATAATGATATCTTATTACACAAGTTGGCAACTGTAGGTTTTGTCCCAAAACTTGTTGAATTTTTTGCAAACTATCTTCGTGATCGACGTCAATTTGTCAGAGTGAATGGATATGTGTCTGGGGACTATTACACAAGATCAGGCGTAAGTCAGGGCAGCACACTTGGACCGTTACTTTTTTTAATTTTTATTAATGACCTGCCTAGAAACATTAATGCCGCTAAATGCCTTTTGTTCGCGGATGACCTTAAATTAAGCCTAGGTATAACTAACCAAAGTGATAGCGAAGTTTTCCAGAGAGACATCGATTCAGCGAGGAAATGGAGTTTATTGAATCGTCTTCCATTCAACAATAATAAGTGTAAAGTCATCACATTCACGCGCAAACGTTCCCCACTTAATTTTGTTTATCACTTATCTGATACGCCGATAGAAAGGGTAAATGAAATTCGTGATTTGGGATTGATATTAGATTCGAAATTAGACTTCCATAGCCATGTGACTTCTCTATGTAAAAAAAGTAATAAACTGCTTGGATTTGTCATACGTACTGCATTTCAATTCGACGGAACGGGAGTTGCCTTGGTACTTTACAATGCATATGTACGAAGTAGGCTTGAATACGGTGCTATTGTGTGGAACCCCTATGAAGAAAAATATACATTAATGGTAGAGAAAATACAACGTAAATTTGCACGCTGGATGTACAAGATAGAATTTGGTTATTACCCGTACTTATATCCGTCTTTGTTTGTGTCCGGCATGGTGGGATTTGAAACCCTTGCACTTAGAAGGGTTATGCAAATGATAATGCACTATCTATCAATCATACGTAATAAAATAGATAGTCCAGACATACTTAGTAAAGTGGGACTAATGGCTCCCAAGCGTCTGAGTTGGGATGTGGATGGAACGGTTGCGCCGCGACGGATGCCGCGTCTTCTGTGGTGGCCTCCTACGAAAACCAGGTACGCCGCACATGCGCCTACTACTCGCGCTTTACGCCTTATTGGGGATATACTTGCTCACGACCATGATATTGACATATTTGCAGACCGCTTTGGGCAAATATGTAGCAGAGCCTTATTATACCTCACATATAATGCAAAGTGACTATTGTTCGATGCAAGAAGTCTAAAGTTGGAAGTTTAGTTGACATTATGAGTGATATGTAGATTTAATTTATTTATTATTAATTAATTGTTGACATTTATATCTTTATCTGTATCCTAATATGTATGACATCCTGTGATTGACATTTTATTTAATTTTATCGTTTATTGTCTAATGTGTGTTTTAATTATTGATTTTTTTTTTGACATTATTTTATTGACATTTTACTGTATTATATCTTGACAATTCATCTGAATATTTTTGCAGTGATAATTCATTTGACATATTCATTCATTCTCGCGTAATACTTTTAAGACATTGTAATAATAAACCTTTTTGATCTTGTTAAAGTGACTTAAATGTTTTATATCATAAGATTGTAATTAACTTGCTGGCGTGTTGGGTCTACTGTAAGTCAGCAAGTAAACTTTGTGCAGGCAGCAGGTGAGGTTGACTTTGGCCCGGTTTGTGTACCGAAAAATATAATAGCAACTGGCATTTTATTTAAATAGAGTAAGGGCTCTGAGGCAGGGCTGTCCAAAAGCTGAAACGATCCCAAGCCAAAGCAATTAATAATTAAAAATATCGGAGAGCGAAGAATTAATATAACCATTTTTTTTTTTTGCAATGTGAATAAATATTTCGTGTTCTTTAATTTTGGGATGTGAAACAGTGGGCTAATTCAAAACTATTTACGAGATTCAAAGAGTATTATATTCATTCAGACTTGGGTAGAGTTTCCCTTCACAAATGTTCTTTAATGGGAGAAAAAGACCGAAACTGAGCGTGCAGGCAGTTATTTAGACTTTCTCCTCCCCTTTTTTCTACCGCAACGCGGTAATCGGTGACGTGCGTGGCACGGGTATAGGGAGGATGACTTGGTGGTTCGGCATTGGCTGGTTTGGCTGGCGCGCGAAAACGGTTTCCCGCTTGACATTACTGATTTCTCCTTTGAAATCCATTTTGTACCTAAAATGAAAATTTTAGGATTTGTGTTAAATCATATCTCGCGGCGGGCCGCAAACACATAGGGCAGAAAATATAATGCGTTTTTAAAACGATTTGAATTCTTTAATATAATACTATATAACATAATAATAAAACAAAACAATAAAATAACGTATGTATTTATGATGATCTTAATCCTGACAATTTTATTTGGGGTCGGTGTCGGTGCAATAGGTATGTTTTGTTATCGACCTAATTCAAATTCAATAAATTTAATTTCTGAAAGGTTCTTTCTTAAATGTTTTATTTTGTATTTTAAAATCTAGTCCTCTTCAGCTTTGGTGGAATTCAATAAATTAGTATTTGGCTGTGCTTGTTGCACGGGTATGAAATATGAGTTATTGTTTGGAATGACATTTTGATTACCGTTTATAGGGACCATAGTATACAAGTTTGGTTGATTTTGATTCGGATTCAACACAACACCAGGATTGCTGGGTTTGGCATTCAATTTGGGATTAGGACCACTCGGAACGAAAAGTTGTTGATTGGAAGCCGGTTGAGGAACGTATACAGGTTGCGCGTTGTATACGTTTGGTTGCTGGCTGTATAAAATTGGTTGCTGATTATACGCAGCCGGTTGTTGGTTGTATTGGACTGGTTGTTGGTAGTAGGCGTTTGGTTGCTGGCTGTAGACATTTGGCTGTTGGGTGTAAGCATTTGGTTGTTGGTTGTAGATGTTTGGTTGTTGACTGTATGAATTCCGTTGTTGGTTGTACAGGTTTGGTTGTTGATTGACAACATTTTGTGGTTGATAGTATCCATTTTGTGGTAGGTTATTTGGATTATATCCCATCCCCTGTAAGTTGTCATTCGGTGGGACATAATAAAGGTTTGGTGCTTGATTATTCCATGGTTCCCGATTTACTGCTTGAGGGTTCGGAGTTTGTGCATAACTGACTGCACCTTGTTGTTGATAAGGCAAACTGTTTGGAGTATATTCTGGTTGAGAGTGTAAACTGCCTTGTAGATTTTGGTTTAGGTTCTGTGAAAGTTTGGATTGATCAACGGGATTTTGTTGATTAACGGTGTTCTGATAACCCAGCTGAGGTATCTGTTGCTGCTCCTCTGGTTTATAAACAGTTGACACCTGATCAGAACTCTTTGCAATTTCTACTTCGTGATTGTGTTCTTTTTCTTCCTTTAATGGTTTTTCTTCTTTTATTGGTGTTTCGTCTGTTGTTGGTTTTTCATCTTTGATTTCGTTTTCTTGCTTCAAATCTTGGGCTTGTTCGTTAAACAATTTCAGGACGTCTGTTGGTATGAAAACTCCGGGAACAAAGGCCTTTTCAGGAATAGGCAACTCTCTAACGTAAGGGAAAGCCGCACAGACTGAAAACAATGAAGCCACCAAAATTACCTGTGGACAATAAAATAAGATGCAATAATTGTAATGTATTTGAATAAGCAAACTGGAAATTCTCTCAATAAACATATAGGCTTATTGATTTCTTCGTTGACGCTCTAAAAACCATGTGAGACAAAATCAAACAATTAAAAAATTCTACTCGTAGATACAATCATAATGTTCTCCTGGGTTTAGGCGAGCCCACAATATTAAATAAAACAGACTTTGATAAGGTGGTGGTAGCTCACCAGGCTTTAAACAAGTCCTGCTACCAACCAAACCGTGTACAGTCAACAGCACGTCGGGCTATACAAAACTGTCAAATTTCTCCAAACGATTCCAAACACATCGGGCGGTCCGGGTTCGAGTCCTGGTAGTGGCAAATGTTAGTGTGATGAACACGAGCATTTGTTCATGAGTCATGGTTGCTTATATACTTATTTAAGTTTATTTATAAAAATATCTAGATTATTACGAATATTTGTCCGTTATCCATAACACAAGTTCTTAAAGATACTTAATTTGGGCTAGATAATTGGTATGAGCGTAGAAATATATTATTATTATTATTATTATTTTATAAAGTGCATAATCGATTGGGAAAATTTAACAGTTTGTGGTAACCCAACGTGCTGTTGTCTGTACAAAATATGTGCCCTACCCTAAGATCGGACCCGAGACCTCTCGGCCTCTCCTCTCATGCCGTTGGGCGAACCACTAGACCACGAGGGCAGTTAAAACATTAACTCCATAACAGTAGATCACAATAACACTATAGTGTATTATGAGCAGTGATCGGAATTGGGTGAGTATGAGCTTTTGATAAAATGAACATTCGATTATTTGAATGTTCGATACATCGTTGTCGATTAATTGATATTCGATGAATTGGTATTCGATATGGCGTAGGGGACCCATTCCGATCACTGGTTATGAGTCTAATAAATTTTGTTCTGTGAGAACTAAACGAACCTATTGTTGCAAATTAAAAAAAAAACTAAAACAAAAAACACGTTTTTTAATAAATTGGCCTAAAAAGTGAAAAATAACTTTTTAGTAAAGAAATTGAAGAGGAACGAAAAGCATAATTATTATTTAGAGAAAAGCGTGGGGTGCTCAATACATTAGTTCTTGAAAATATTCGATCGGTACAATTAAATTGAACATACCGCGCTTTTCCATTTTAGTTTTTTTAAACTATTATTT
The DNA here is from genome assembly GCA_955850985.1 of Elophila nymphaeata. NCBI lineage: Eukaryota > Metazoa > Arthropoda > Insecta > Lepidoptera > Crambidae > Elophila > Elophila nymphaeata. Next base: position 10,784,672 of record OY039073.1, read on the forward strand.
TATTATCCACTTTTTGGTACGAATTATAACCGCCGATGAAAGTACTTATGTATTAGTGAAAAAAAAAATCGTAACACCGCCAACTTAACAATGACAACGCCATCTAGTGGCATATAACTGAACTAACATTCCAAACGTTAAATTTATTAGTCCTGGCGATTCTAATCAAGATAGTGGGATATTCTTATCGAATTATTGTAATGTCATCGGTTTTGATAAGTCTATAAAATTTAAATGAAATATGACCGTTTAAAGTGGGTCAAAATCGAGCCCAAACGAGTCAGTTACAAACATACAACAGTTACAAACATACAGGTGAAACCAAAACTAATAAAAGCGTGTTGAAAGAAATGGCTTACCAGTAACTTAGCGTCCATTTTGACTGCCTTGTAATACCTACCCGCGGTTATTCAACGTTATCGTTTATATACTCAGATTTACTATCCAACTAATTGATTAAATTTAAATTTAACCAACTACTAACGAACAATGCAATTACGAATTCGTGAAGCAGATAAATTGACAGTTAACATAAAAATATATAATTTTTAGGTTTCGCATTAAGTATGTGGTTAAGTAATGGGTACTAAGTATTTTTTTATGAAGATAACATTAAAAAGACATATGCTAAAAGATAAAAAGATAACAAATAAAAAAATCTAATTAGTCTAGTGTGATATGGTTTAGGTACTCAGTAGAGAGTGCCGACTCTTGACGAAGTTATCTGCACTTTACAGAAGATCGCAGTGAAATAACACTGCCTTTTGACCCATACTTAGCGACAGCCGCTGGGACGCCACAACTGCACAAGATAGCCAGGAGGGAGCTGTCTACCCAGTGCAATGAATGTGGGAGTGACGATAACACAGCGTTGCAAGTGCGCCAGTCTTGGGTCGCAGAGCGTGTCCTCGTCGCGTCAGCCGGTGCAGATCTCTCGCTACCGATCATAGGGATATGGTTGACAGCGCAACATGCTAGAAAGTGACCTCCTTTTGAGAGAAAAAAAAACACCAAAAGGAGGTTGCAAAGAGCGCTAGGCAGGACGATCCCTTAGCAGAACTCATCCGCAGGAGGTGTATCAGCAGAAGTTAGGCGAATATTCACTTCGCGAAGCAAGAACATAGCAGAAATAGGACATTCCGAATGTTCTCAGGATGTTCTCTAACCTGCCTAGGGGCCTGATGAAGCAGTGGTCCACTTCCGGAAGCCTCCTTGTCAAGTCCCCTTGGCATTCGAAGTCACATGCCATCGTCGAGTTGTTTTTGTTTTCCCACGGCTTGTTCCGGACGGCCCTTTTCAGGGCCACGACCGTGCCCGAAGTCCCTCGGGTGTGATCCGATGGCTGCTCCCGGTGTCCTCGTCAGGAGGACGCGCCAGGTTGAGCAGCCGTCGGTGAGGAGGCGGCCTATAAGGCCGGCGTCGGCCAGCGGCCCACAGGGGCTGGCGTTAGTCGGTAGCCTCTGTGGGCTGCTGGCCACCAATTGGTGCACAAGGAGTGCCTAGACTGGCAGCGTTGGGACGGGCTCGGTGTAGTTGCGCTCACGTGCGTAGATCCCGAGCCGTCCCGCAATAGCGCACTGGAGGTCAGGCCGGGGAGGATGTTTAGTGGGTATGGAGGGAATGCCTTTACCTCGAGTCCCACATATCCCCTGCGGTTGGCACCACCCCGCAAGAACGATGCGTAAATGCATTTGACCTCCCCGACAAAAAAAAATTGGTTGGTCTGTAAAGTCGGTTTACTGACGATAGTTGAACGTGACAACGTCTTAAGAAAATACTAATGGAATGGTAGCATTTTTCAAAAGAAAAATTTAATTTCATTTGTTTTGCCGGCCTTACATGGTAACGCCGCATGCGTCATGTTTTTTCGTGCGTGCAGCCGGCTCTATCGAATTATAAGACGTTGTCACGTCAAAAACAAAAAGGGGCCTGATGAAGCATGTCGCAGATTTCCTTGCGCTCGTATACCTACTTACAAGGTTCCCTGCGAGGCACACAGACGTTAAATTGTATAACTTTATACCTAGTTCTTTTCGTAGTCACCATAAAAAGTAATTTGATGCACTACATTTTTCGCCAAGTAGATACTTCCTAGGCTCTGGCTTCTGGCTCGACCACATAAAAGACTTATCGGTAGAAATGAGACTCCCCGCGAAAGAAGCTCGCCGACTTGAAATCCTCTACGGAGGTTCGTTTTACATGCTAAAGGACCCACCGAGGTGCTGGCCTCTTTAATCCCGGTAGCGATGTGAAGTCCATTAGTGGCTAGCAGCAATAGTCGGTAAAAAAAACTACCTAGGTGCATTCATTTAATAAACGTAATAAACTCAGTACCCATTATAAAATGGTGCCCCCAAAGGAGATTTGCAAAAAAGGCGCCTGTGTAGGTATGGCTGCTTATGTGAAACACCAGAAGAGGGCCTGTACCCGTAGTGTAAGTTTATTAGTGTAATAAACGCAACTACTTTAGTTGCGTTAAGAGCTCAATTTGTATAGGAAACGTGAACAGCGCCCCTAGCGGAGAGAAGCGCAAATCATGTTTCCCATACAAATTGAGCTCGTAACGCAACTACAATCGGTGCGTTTTGTATACTAAAAAACTTACACTACGGGTACTGCTATCGAAAAAGTCGTGCGCGCGTTGTGTCTCTGCAAGATGGTTGTGAGGTAGTCACAGATTTAATTTGCATATAGCTTGAGGTGTTGGGTTTACAGGGTCAGGTTGCGTTGCGAGCGGTCGTTTTCCTACTCTTAGCCTAGATTTAGTCACATAGGTACTTCTCTTTTTATATTTTTCTCAATTGCTCCCGAGGGATATAAAATAAAGCGTTACGAAAGGCGCTTACACTCAGAAAAATATCTACCTAGATCGAGTTTGAGAATGGTTTAGATACTTATCTATTTTTAATACGGGGTGTACCGATTTTGAAGATAACCTTTGGAAGCTGGGGCTTGTCATGTGGTCCCTCAGACTTGAGTTATCCTTAATTATGCCTATTTAATTGACATCGATGACATCGTAATCATTTTAATACTTGTTTGTCAAAAAGATCTCGAGATAGTTTCCTGAAATTTTCTATACTTACATTTCGCAAAATAAATTTCGGAGGATTTAGTAGTAGACTTACAACAGATGTAGGTCAAATCTAAAAAAATGTAAGCTAAATATATTAAAAACGTTATAGTTAATAACTTTTAACGTTACTTTTTTTATTAATAACTTTTATCGTTATTTTTTTTATCAACAGCTCATAAAGTATGGTCCTTCAGTCCTCACAGACCACCTGCCAGATATCGGAAAGTAACTGAAAAATTAAGGTATTGTCTTTTAAAATTAAAAAACATTACAATTTATTGCAATTAATTCTTTATTTCATAATTTTTAGAAAACGGGTGTTTTTACACCCATACTAGTCTTAGTAAGTTGTGTAATTCATTTATAGCCCTTATGGGTTAAGTTTGATTCAATGAAGAAATAAATAAAAAAATTGTAAAATAATTTTTATTTAATAGATACACTTACACCGTGTAATAACATCAAATTAATCGTACAGCCTTGTTTTCATATTACTAATAGTACCTACCTAGTATATTAAACGAGGTTTATTTTATTGTGTGGTCATACTATTCCATCTGTTTTCATAGGATTGAAAAAATAATATTATCTCAGCTAAGATTTACGTAATACAGAAATTTAGATGCCTATAATTTAGAAGAAACTTGGTAGTGCAGATATAAATACCATCCTTGTTCTGCAAAAACGGGTTGTTAGAGAAATCTATCAACTAGGTCTGCGTGACTCCCTCAGAGAAAAGATCAAGGAGATAAATATTCTAACTGTGTCATCACAATATATTATACCTACTGGAAAACTGACTGTATGTAAAGAAAATCATTATGCATTTTTCTGAGAAATGCCATACGCACAATATCAATACTATTAAGAAACACGATCGGGTTGTATATAAAACTCGTCTCCACAGAATAAACAATTCCTTTGTGGGCCAATGTATACATTTTTACAATAAGCTTCCGAAGAATATTAGAGATTTGCCTGTGAACAAATTTAACCAATTTCTAAAACTAATTTACTTAGGTATATAAAAAAAAACTTAACTTATAAAGATAAATGATTATTTAAATGATCCAAATGCGTGGGAGTAAAATCTGCCCGCATTCAAAATTGTAATTTATTCATATTGATTAAAATCATTACGAAATTGTAAGCTGTGGAGTTTCGTTCGCCATTTCTTCTCCATCTCAGCATATTAATATTTAAGTAAAATAATTATTTCGCCCCGAAATTGTGGTAATTAAATTATTAAAAAATAAAGAGTAAATAATTAAATTATTAAAAATTAAAAAAATAAAGAGCTTTTTTATTTCATTTCAAAGGATTTTAAAATTTAAGTGACAGTGGGCTGCATGGGCACATTGATCGGAGAGCGGATGGCCGAAGGGGCCGAACAGTTCTCGAGTGGAGACCACGCACTGGACGACGCAGTGTGGGTAGGCCGCCACAAGGTGGACTGACGACCTGATTAAGGTTGCTGGTCACGCCTGGATGCGGGGAGCACAGGATCGATCGTTGTGACTGTCTTTGGGGGAGGCCTATGTTCAGTAGTGGACGTCATGTGGCTTAAACCCGTCCAAAATCCAAATTATTGTCGTCGGCAGTCATAAGACTTACGTCCAAAATAAAATGGTCTCAGATACCACCGATTAAAGATCCCCTCAGTATGATCTAAGTTGAGTGTATGTCGCATGGTGTAGGTTACGAGTACGCTGATGCGGCGAGCCATGAGAGAAGGCTCTAACTAGTTGCCCAGTCTACTTGGAACATTGGTTCTATAAAATATTATCTCTATATAGAGATAATTGCGAATAACAACCTGATAAATTACGAAAACATGACTGCTGAAGGGCGCGTGGGGTAATTTTAAGGCTTTTCGGCATATTTAATAATCCAATAACTATTTTCGATACAAAATATTTATTTAATTTTAGTGGTGAATTTGTCGTGATACAAAATATTTATGTATATTTACAGATCTTTCGAATGCTATTGGTCCAAATTTTCGAATGAATTTATTTTTGGGACATCTTGTATATGAATTAATTATTAACTACAAGTAAATTATTTTTTTACCATTAGAGATAATACAAATATCTCAATGAGTCGATAAATTAATACAGGTGTTTCGGGGTATAAATCATGCAGTTGAAGGACATTATAATATATAAACGCATTATAATAGTTGACATGATTATAATATTCATCGAGAAACTTCTTTTATTATGTATAAACTCAGGACTTATGAATACTTACATTGTAAAGAATTTTATTATTAACAATTTATTGTAATTGCGTTTAATTTAAATCATCATCATCATCATTTCAGCCAAAAGACGCCCACTGTTGCACACAGGCCTCCCCCAAGTCTTCAAACCGGTCGTTCACGCGGTGCCTTGTGGTGGGCCTACCAACGCTGCGTTTCCCAGTGCTTGTTCACCACTCAATGACCTTTCCGCCCCATCGGCCATCAGTCCTCCTCGCAATATGCCCTGCCAACTGCCACTGAAGGTTTGCAATTCTTTGGGCTATGGTCGGTGACCTTCGTTCTTCTGCGGATCTCAACATTTTTGATATGATCACGCAGAGAAACTCCGAGCATAGCCCTTTCCATTGTACCTTGAGTAACCATGAGCCTTCTTATGAGGCCCATTGTAAGCGGTCATGTTTGGATCCATAGGTCATCACGGCAACACACGAGTTAATGAATTTCATCTTTTAGATACTGCTATAGACAGGGCGAAAATATGCCGCGTAGCTTTCTGAACGCTGCCCAGCCGAGTTGGATTCGTCGATTGACCTTTTTTTTGGAATTCTATTGCAGATTGTCTCTGATGACATTTTCTGCGTCGCCGGATTTTTAAGAAGGCGAATACCTTGGGGGGTCCTCAAGCCTGTAGGTCGAACGTTCCTAGAGGATTACTGGGCGACCGAGCATCTTCCCCGTGGGGAGTCTCTCGACCACCTAGCGTCCCTAGGGCGTCCGTGTCGGAAAGGCGTCGATTGACCTCTTTCTAGAAGTAGGACTTACTCAGTTGGACTGTTTTTCCAGGTAAATAATCAACAACTTCCAGTGTAGAGCTACCAACTCTTACAGGTGCGGGTGCGACATGAAAATTCGACGTGATTGTTATCTTATCCAATTAATTTTAAGACACACTTGTTGGGAGACTACAGAGATCATCGAGCATTGTGCCCAAGTCTACCAAGGCCATAAGTACGATATCATCTGCAAGGTGATTCATGACCTCGCCATTTATGTTGATGCCAAGTCCTCTCCAGTCCAGAAACTTAAAAGTGTCCTCCTGGTTTTGAGTTCTGGTCCTGAACGCGGACTAACTGAAATTTTGTTTTTGACGGGGAATTGTATAATATTATTTATATAATATTAATGATGGCCTTCATTTCTGATTGCAAGAATGTTGAGACATAAGGAACCGTGTTTCAACGGGTACTCACAACCACTGTACTACACTATTATGATGATGCCGTAGCTCTAGTCAGAAGCTAGGAATATTAATAGAAATAAATTAAATACTTTCTCAACGCAAAATTAGACCTTTTTTTATTACATCGTCGAATATTAACGTCAAATTTAAAACAATACCACTTACGTCATTATTAAACTATTGTTTAAGTTGATTTATTACTTGTAGACTTTAAAATAAATATTGCTGCAACGTTGAATTTCGGATAAATATTTACTGTCTGTATTTTGCAAGTAAATTAAGTTTAGTTGTGGTTCCGTAACATTCATACGCTGCGGCAGATTATACAAAAGACCGAAGAATATAATCGGCCACTGAGATTGGCGATCGTAGACTATAAAAAAGCCTTCAACTGGCTACGGTCTCTCCAAAGGTGCCAAATAATGTTAAAATGCAGTACAGTATCAGCCATGCAGTACCTCAAAATAGTTGACGGCTAGCCAGTCTATTCCCAACATTAAAAGAGCTTCAGACCAAAATAAAATGAACCTTTAAGCGAAACAAAATCCGACAGCTAGGATATTTCTTAATATCTCTAACACATCGCAGCAGTCTGGGATTATCAAGTCTCAATCATAATTACAAATAGTTTACTATCCACTGACTGAAAGCAATAAATAGATGTGATAGAAATTTATTGTAAAAAAATCGCGATGGAAAACGTAAAATTTTATTTCTCTTGGGACGCAATTCTTGTTTCCTTCGAAATAATCTCGAATTTGAAGATTTATCCGAGTTTTCATGACGTTGAAAACGTTTGACGTCTTTATTCTGAAAATCTCAAGTTCGACTTTTCTCGAAGGGAAGCCACTCGAATTGCTTCGAGTGGTTAGAAGCAGTCGAGACGTAGATTTCGAATTCGAACCACCATAATCCATATCACCTTTATACCTAACCTTTACTTTTATAATATTAGTAGGATTCTATAAAACCTGTAAAATAGATTTTAAAACTTTGAGAACATTTTGTAAGAGGTATATTGTTGCAAAATACCTCTTACAATATATTTTTGTTAAAATGTTACTTATAAACCGGATTAAGGAACGGAGCGCGATAATGTTTTCAAATGGCAACATTTCACACAAAATCTCGAAGTTATTCGATTAGTGGTGAGATAGGACATTCTAATTAAAATCTCGAATTCGAGATTATTTCGAAGGAAACGAGAATTGTGTCCCTGCATCGCATCAATTTCTCGCATGCAGCGTTTACACGGGTATCTAAAGCCGCACAATAAAAAACAACCGTATATGGCTAAAGCCGGCAAGTCTGAGTGACTAAAATCGATCGTGTAAGTAAACGGCTAGTTGCAGACATAATACCTGATTATCCCAAGGTCCTGTTTTACTATTTCAGCTAATGAACCCTGAAAATTTGATATAAATAAAGAGAGAGTCTAGACTACCTCACTGTATTCCTACACAGCAAAAATGGAGCGTCTTCTGTTTTTCGTACTCTGCATTGTCGTCCTCTTCGTAGGAGTTCAAGGTAAAATTATTCAGGTACTAATTTTGTTTGTTTTAAATTTTATATTAAAATGTAATATTGAATACTTACCTGTTTGTAATTATGTTATGGGAGCGCAATATGTCATATCTTGTAATATTAAATATCAACATAGATAACTGGTAGGATATAATAAATATATTACACTCAACGCTGTCCTAAAGCCTACATTTTGTAGTATTAATAAAAACTCAGTTTATTCTTCAATAATGTTAAAAAAACACTCTATAAGGTATGATTACCTATACCTATCTATGTCTAATGTCCAATGCCTGCAGACGGGCTATTCCCAGCCGTCACCACTGGCTTTGTTCCCACTGGTGACAGATGGGAAAATACCAGAAGCTGTTACTCCCAGTCTTCACCAGTAAACCACCACCAAGCGACCACGTTTCAGTTTCGATCACAACTAACATGGCTCTTTTTCACTTCTCAATATGTTGTTTAACCCAACATAACCTTTATATCTTCGCGAGCATTTTAATTTTGCTAATCCTACCGATGTAACTTGCAGATAGCACCACCGTACCCTTCTCAAACTTCCTTCCAATACCTTCCAAACTAACTTTTTTATTGCCTTGCTTACAATGAAATATTTTTTGCGTTTACAAACGCGTAAATATTTTTAAAACTAGAAAAAATACACTGAATAAAATCGACTTGGCCCAGGCGGGAAACTAGCCCATCATTCTCCGCAATCCGTGCGGCTGCGTTAACCATTATAGTCTAAGATCCGAACCTAAATCGACCTTCACCGAGCTGATAATAGAATGAAACATATTTTATTATTAATTTAGTATATTAGAAAATATATTAAAAATGGGTTGTCTAAAAAAATCCTGGACAGACTATTTTTAATGATTTTTTGAAAAATGATTTTTAAAAAAAATTAATAAAATATTGCAACATCAAGATAATAAGAAAATTTTGTCGCGCGCTTATGATGATATAATTTTTTTTCTATTATCCAATCGAGTGAAAGTAACTGATATCGACATACCTGTTCATACCTGACAACCCAGTAGTTCGCGCAGGTAAATAATAGACAACCCAATGCCTGCACATTCTATACGGTTTCTACTATCAGTCAGGGCAAAATTTTCTTATTGTCTTGATGTTGCAATATTTTATTCATTTTTTTTTTAAATCATTTTTCAAAAAATAATTAAAAATAGTCTGTCCAGGATTTTTTTAGACAACCCATTTTTAATATATTTTCTAATATACTAAATTAATAATAAAATATGTTTCATCCCATTATCAGCTCGGTGAAGGTCGATATAGGTTCGGATCTTCTACTATTACGCTACCGAGACGCTGCTTTCGCTATCGAAATTTGTCAGTGGTTATGTTTTTATGGTAAACATTGTTTCATCAGATCTTTGAAACTTGCAGTTTCGAACGAAATATTTTTGCAAATATTTGACGTCCAGTTAAGATAAAACTACCTTATATTATGGAATAATTTTTGTGTTTATGAATGCATAAATATGTTTAAAACTAGAAAAAATCCCCTGAAAAAAAATGGACCTATGCTTTGCCGCCGACGACGACGACGTGAAATTTGTTTACTCGGATTGTTTAAGAAGAAAGTAAAATAGCACTCTCTTTCCTTATATTAAATATGTGTTCTCCTGTATCTCTCTTTGTACCTTTTATAATCTAATGTGTTCTTTTTTTGTAATTTTCGTGTACGATAAACTATTAAATAAATAAATAGAACAAATGGGATGGAGTCAAGAACTGTGATTTTTTTTTCCCATTCGTCACCAGTAGGAAGAAAGCCGGTAATGGTGGGAACAGCACATCCAGACTATACTAGAATACCGAAGTATTTCCAGGTCAACCGGTGAAAGACCCAGTTATAAATAGGACTATTCCTTCACATACCGTATAGTCGTAAAATCCTAGATAAGACCTACCGTTAGCTTTCGACTCGAAAACTATTAGGACTCGAGACGAGAGTGAGACTACCTCGCGGGAGATATTATTACCTGCCAATAGAAACCCTCTCTGGGGAGTTATCTCAACAGGCTAGAGAACACCAAGCCCTCTTTACCTTTTTAAAAAATATTTTGTATTGTAAAAGCTATCTGCAGCGAATAGTAGATAGCAGTCAATCCAAGAAAACTCCACTTAAAAAAATACTGATCCTGTTGTCCTAAGACAGATTTAGATTTTTAGGTATACCACGAGTACCAGACACGCGCTAATACTTTCCTTATTCAATCTATAATAAATATTTTAATGTTTTCAGAAGCCAATGGAGAGCCCCTGAGACAACTAGACGGCGTAAGTATAACAAAATATTTGAAAAATTATTATTGATAAAGATTTTATACCCATTATTATTATAATTTATACATATAATGGAAAGGAGGAAGTGCGTGAACACTGTTAAGGGCGGTTACAGACCAGCGTTTTATACGCGCGTATTATTCGTCGTTGTATAGGCGTTGGAAGCGACTCCGTGTGCCACACGCGCAACTCACGAGCATTGACGCGCTTGTAAGCTCGTTTACGGGGACGTTAAGGAAATTAATCAATAAAAAAATGAACAGAATATATTTATTAATGAAATCTAATCAGAACACTTTGGTTATGTAATAAATTATCAATTGGCACTAAATTTGGTGAAGTAACTATTTAAACATCATTCTAATTTTAATTTTACGAAACCGGTATGAAAACCCCATCGTGCCCCAGGGTAGGGGCAGAATGGGGTATCAATTTGGGGGAGTAGTACTCATATTATTGTGAAGCAGTTATTAAATTACGACCTACTTTTCTAATTAGAAATTGGATTTGGCTGTCTTCGTTGTGTAGATCGTCCACTCGTCCAGGTTGAGGCTCTGACAAAGGAGTTTTCTATAAAGGGAGCATAGTTGCAAGCAAAAATGGTTCAGGTGGGTTCTTTTCAAGGGAAGGAGCCGCCTGATGTTCGATTTCCGTTGTAGATGCAGGTAAGAAATCTGAATCGGCAAAGTTGTTTTCATTAATTGGTCATATACCTACTTACCACATTTTTTTAATGCATTGTTTAGCATAAAGTGGTACCCCATCATGCCCCGTAGTCACGTCCCCGTTATGCCCCCATGTATATTAATATTTTAACTGATGATAAAAAAAAATAATCGATAGTTAGAGTGCATTAGCTTAAAACATATCAATTAGTAATATCGTTAGAAAAGCACAACAGAAAAACAATAATAGTAATCTAAACAATTACTTTAATACATGTGTTTTCGTGTTTACTAAAAATTAGATGAAACAATATTGAAAATAATTTTCGGTCGTAAAAAACGAATGCGCGCCGTTTAGTCTCCCGTCACTTTGGCACTAAAGAGCGATGTCAAATGGCCGCTTATTACTACAAACAACATACTTCTAGTACGTGTAGTTACTTGTATATGAGGATGGCCCCGTCGTGCCTCGCGACCCCGTTTTGCCCCCCCGTCCCCTATAACCTAAATTAAGTGAGGCCGATACTGACTCACCCACAAATTTAATAATACAAGGAGATAGGCCAAGCCGGCGTTTTACTTGTGACAAGTGTATGCCCTGTGGGCATACATTTCCGCCACTTCGCCTTCCGATAAAGTCAAGTGAATACGTAACTCAGCGATTTGACCAATCTCCTTTGCGGCTGTGCTAAACTTTCATCGCTTCGCAGTCCTTAAGACGCGCGCAATGAATAGTGTATATTACGGCATGCTCAACTAGAACCATGTTATGTAGTACGGCCGCTGATCGCGACACTCGGTCTTCCTATGAACTCGGCGATTCGACCGATCTCCTTAGATTGATATACCTACTTGTGGACCCACCACTCCAGTTCAAGCGAACACGCTGGAATAAGCCCGTGAACGCGAGTGTATTTTTTTTAATGCGCGAAATGTAGAAATAACGCGGAAAAAGAAACGCTATTCTGAAACCGCTCTTAGGTTTATACATTGTATTTCTAGTTAGGTACTGAGCTGAAATTTTATCAATTATAGTGACTTCAATTACTTACCTATAGTCATCACAAATGTGAAATTTTATTTGAACTCCACATCTGCTTACGTGGGCTACTAAGGGCCATACAATAAATACCTTATAAACTAACATACCTACATATTGTTAATCATTTTTGTTAGTAAATAACACTTAAGCTTATGCTAGCCTTAATTTACACGATTTGAGGACGACGTGTGATGGGAAACGCCGGAACCTTACACCTTCCGTCTAAAATTCTTCCGTCACGAATGTCGACAGATGGCCAATAGTCCCAATAGAATGAGTTGAAATTTACACTGTGGTGAGAGGCCAACCGTTCAACCCTAAAAAGGAACTAGGCCTTGACTCGGATAATCGGATGTACTTTACGATCTTCTCTGCCTTCGTAGAGTAATTCAGCTGGGACACGTACAGCAGGTCGCATGACAAAGAGTCATTTGTTTGACCTGTTTATTTTAAAATATGTTAGTGCTTATGACACAAGCACTTACGTAAGCATCATCCTTAAATTATTAAGTTATTTTTTACTTACTTTATTACTCGCACCCAGAAATTCAGGTAAATTAACTAACTCCTCTCCTCAGGCTTCTCCAATAACAGAGTAACGTCACAGATATTCCAAACACTTATTGTTCGTTCGTTTTCTTTTTCAGCTCCTCAAAGGTGTTTTGGCCAACGACGGATCAAGCTATGCATAAACACTATGTATCCAACCAGAGGCGGAGCGAGGCGTAGGCGACGTGGGCGATCGCCTAAGGCCTCGCGGTTCGAAGGGCCTCGCGCTCCATCCGAGAGAAGCTCACTGTTGGACCCAACTTAATTTTCGGTCTCACGCTGTATAGGCACCTCGCGCTGTATTTGCCCGCGTCAAATTTAGGTCTTGCTCCGCCACTATCCAACAGCAACTTTAATCCAACATTTTAATTTCTACATCGTTATAAGAAATTTATTAACGGTAACTAGTTTTCCTTCTTTTGAGGCTTAAAATCTATAGTTTTGTATAATAAAAGTTTCTACCAGTAAAATAAACTTTATATTACCCGCCTATTCTGTCTCGTTTTTTTAAACAAAAAACAACCACAACTTTACCCACTTAAATTAACGGATTAAATTTTAAGCTAAGTTTAAAAAATGTTAACGGACTCGTTAACTCCGTTGAATTTCCTTAAGTCCATTCATCGTTAATTATTAGGACTATTTAGGTAGGTACCAACCTACCAAAAAGGTTGTGGCGTCGCGCCGCGAAAAATACGGCACAGGCATTAACACTAGTAACAACGACGATGTTTATAATTTAGAGAGACTGTTTCATTCTGTCACAAATCTTTAAAGATTATTAAAAATAATATTTAAAAATTACACAGTCACAATTGTGATTTTTTTCCTACTTTATGCGTCGATGTCTTCGAAAGCTGTAAACCAATTTCAATTATTCTTTTCTGTCTTAGGTAAAGATCAAAGTCTCGAAATAGTTTCCTGAAAATTTTATATAGCTCAGACCCTCAGACCAGCATTAGACCTTGAGGTTTTTTTGTTACCTTGAAATTTACGGCAAAATCCTGTTATAACTTTAATTATAATTATTGGTAACTTTGAGTTATGAACCGATTTTTAAAACTATCGAACCTTTTTTTGCTTTAATCTAAGCAGGTACCTATCCGTCTCTACGTAATATGTAATAACTCTACCTTAGTAGGTACTTCATAAACTTAAAACACTAAAAAGCAAAAACTTAAATATTAAATAAAAACACTCATATCAAACAAAATTTCTATTTCTCCGTTTTTAGTTTTGAATGCGGTTTTTTTGACAAGTTATATTTAACAAAATGTACTCAGATGTACTCTGCGATTTTGACAAAGGCAACGAGGTGGGTAGGTAGGTACCTACCTACCTCATACCTATTCTCTTCGAAACATAAAATAGCTTCGAAAGCACCCCAAACATTGGAGCGTCATCTTGTGGCATTCTTGCTTTACAAGTACGCTTTAAAAAGCATGCTCTGGGAAGCAGAAGTAGAGTATGTTATTGAAAGCGTGCTATCGTTCTATTGAAAGCAGGACTGCCCTAAAAGTATGCTATTGAATGCGTGCTGTATCTCTCTGCTTTTGTTGTGGTTGCTACTGCCCACCAGATGTCACTAGTTGATTTTAAATTATTCAAGCAGTGGTAAATTTTAAATAAGAGAAAATATTTGTGTTTTTCTAATTTTGAGTTGATTGACTTTTTATAATTCGGCGTGCTATATGAGCCGCCTATGACATTCACAACTCACCGCACCGATCTGCCCGCCTAGCATGACCACTGAAACGCGATATGATATAGCCATTTATCTATTTATCGCTTTGAACTGTCAAAAATCATCGGATTGGGCCTTAACAGGGTCTAGCTATCTAGGTACATAAATGGTGCTCCAACCTACCACTTACTTCTTTTTCCCTCCATGTAACATAATAAGCATTATAAGTTTTCCAAAGTCTCATCGCGTCTGGCCACGTAGGTATCCGAAGAATTGAAGGACGCGTTGGATACAAATTTTGGAGAGACATTCAGAGTCCAAGATCGATTCGTTAGTACGTCGTTCTGTCTATTTGATTTGTTACCAATCATTTTACACCCAAGGTACCTACAGTATACAACATGTAAATTAAATAACCAACACCCTGAATACAGTTGGTTCGGGATCGGCTTCTGAGTTGATTTCAATATTATTTTTGAAAAAAAAAAACAAAAAAAAATCAAAAAAGTACCCAGAAAATATTGTACAACATTTTCTGGGTATTTTTTTTTTATCATTTTCCTACTTAGTATTAATAAAACGGAGAGTCTGGCCCCCTGCTAACTCCAGTGGGTTACTCACGCGGTGGCGAGTAGCTAACCACCCACAATAACATATCCAAAGAGAGTTGGTACCTATCAAGTAGGCGACTGGCCATAAAACTGTGAGTCCTATAGCAGCACGGAGTACTAAAGTCTTTGTTTAGCAGCACGGTATCATGGCATATTGCATGTATAATAATGATATTGGTAAAGTAAGACTCCCAATCACTTCTTGTTTTACACTCGTATTGGATTAAACAATAAAAACAAAACCAGGTAGGGATTAGTTTTAATGTGATGTTAAAATGTTTTTATTATACAAAAACCATTGATTTTGATCTTAGTATCAACATGGTGAACTTGTTAGCTATATATTTGTTCATGGGATGAATATAAAATCAGTTTTCAGAAATGTGATGCTGAGATATTTGAATTTGGAGAATTTAATGTGGCTGTTGATATCGAATGTGTCCTTTAGTTTGTGGAGTCATATCCCAAAACACCTTTGAGGGCCTGAAAAAGAAAATACACAAACATTGAAATAAATATTCTCAATAAATGTTACAAAAGGGAGAAGTCGTGCCCGCAATCGATGGTCAAGAAAGCATTCAGAGGCACCCTCAGATCTGCGGTTAGAGGACTAGAGCAGGCCCGAGCCGCCCCTATGTGCGAAGTGTGCGGTGCACACAGGCGCCAAGGGAATAGGGGCACCAGATGAAATGCCGTCGCCAATTTGGTAGGTTTAAAAAGAGGCCCTTCATAGGTTTCGCACACAGGCGCTGCCGGGTTTCGGCGCGGCACTGGACTAGAGGACCCACTGAAGTCCTCGCATTCTTAAAAAACCTCCACAGCAAAGGCCAAACGGTCGTTAAAGTTAGATTTTTGATAAATTTAGTTATTTCTAAGGTAAGAAGCATCCATACCCCTGCATAATATCTACATAAGTAATTTGGTTACGATAAAGTGACTGTAGAAAAATAAGTTTTAGTAATATACAACATGTAATTTAAATAACCAACATCCTGAATACAGATGGGTAGGGATCGGCTTCCGAGTTGATGAAAAAAAAAAAAATTTTTTTTTAAATAAAAAAACAATAGCCAGAAAATATTACAATATTTCTGGGTACTTTTGACGTGACAACGTCTTATAATTCGATAGAGCCGGCTGCACGCACGAAAAAACATGACGCATGCGGCGTTACCATGTAAGGCCGGCAAAACAAATGAAATTAAAATTTTCTTTTGAAAAATGCTACCATTCTGCTTACCATTCCATCAGTATTTTCTTAAGACGTTGTCACGTTCAACTATCGTCAGTAAACCGACTTTACAGACCAACCAATTTTTTGATTATTTTTAATTTAAAAAATAACTTTTTTTTTATTTTATTATTTTTTGAAATCAACTCAGAAGCCAATCCCAACCCACCTGTATTCAGGATGTTGGTTATTTAAATTGCATGTAGTATAAAAAAAACTATTTAGGTTCTACTTTTATGTACTTACGTCTAGTTGTCTCAGGGGCTCTGCATTAGCTTCTGAAAAAATAAAAGTATGGTAAATAAAATGTGTTCAAGAATTCTGAGGGAAATCTATTGTATGAGGGCTTTAGTTAGATAGAAGTTTTTATTTGAAATTTTTTAATCTATCAAAATCTTTACTATGTAGTGTGAATTGTATTGAAATGTCTCCTAACTTAGAGCGCGTTCACACAGAAAGGAATCGCCTAATAAACCGTTTACGATAAAATGGACAGCTGTTCATTTTGTCGGATCTATATTTTTCATTCGATCTGCAATACAGCCGATACATGTGAAGGAAGACGGTACACGCCCGGCCGCCCCGCCGCCGTCGCCTAATAAAAATCTATACGATTAAACAAACGAACCCGCATAACGGTACCTACGCCGTGTGAACACGCCCTTAGACTGTATTTCTGTCATTGCTATTACTTTTATTATGTAACTATTATGATTAAGACTAAATAATTATTATGATTTCTAAAACTGAATTTCTACAATAAATTCTGTGGTTCAATTTGGTTTTTTACATTTAATATCTTGTAATTTGACTAAAATACTTGTAAATGATTTTGACACCTTTAAATGAAATTCTATGGATAATTTCAAACGAAAGAAATTGTTCTGGCATCATTTGTAATTATCTAGTTATTTTTGAATGATGTCCAAAGATGTTTTAAAAGGTCAGTAGATATCCTTTTGTGAACACGACGTCAAGTGTCGTCGCTTAAAATAGGTAAGGACAATGCAAGATTAAAAGTAAAATAAATCAATTCGTAATAATAAGCGACATATTAAAAGTAATTGTAAGTATTTATTTAAATTATTTTACCTGGAGCTCCCATCAAGAGGACAACCATGCAGATCAACAAAAACAGAAGACGCTCCATGTTCGTAGTTTGCAGGAATTATTGTGAAGAGTAGACCGTTTCGACTTCATTTATACTAGATTTTCAGAGATCTGTGGCAGAAATGGCAAAACGCATTTCTTTCAATTCAGGGTTGGCAAAGAAACTTTACAATCAAGGAGTATTTATGAATTTGGACTATTTTCACAGACAATTTACCTTTACTTACCACCGCCCGTTACAAGATCGCCCATTTTTACGATATTTGGTTGGCAGGCGATACGGTTTGCTCGGTGGTAGTCACTGTAGCCCAGGGTTTCTTATGTGACATTTGTTTTTTTGGTTGTTTATTGAAGGATTGCAACATTTCCTCATATCTAAATATGTTTAGGTTAACGAGCCCTTTTTCTGTGACGATAGGAAATCCATTTACGGACCATACCGCACGCTGGCTGGGTGCACGGCGTGTGCGGGACTTACCGGCGCGGAGCAGCGCCGCCGGCCGGTCCTACTCCGCTAAAACCCACCGGTACCCTCCTAAGCCCTTATGGGGGCCCTCTTTTGGGATCGGCGCAGCGTTTTTATTCCGTAAGAAACTTTTCTACAAAGTAGGTACCTACCTATTAGAAAACTTAAAAAAAAGAGAACGCTGCCGCCCGGATTGCGAAAGCTCTTGGGTTTGATTCCCGCCCTGGACAATCGATTTTTTCCAGTGTATTTTCAAATTTTAATCCACATATAATTCCAAAATATAAAAAGATGAATCTTTATAGGTAAAGTACAATAGGTAGAGTTCAATTTGTACTCATAGGAAACGTGATTAGCGCCCCTAGCGGAAAGAAGCGTAAATAATGTTTCTCATACAAATTGATCTCATAATAAACGCAACTAAAATATAATTATAGGTACCTACGTTGGAAGGTTAGTAGGTAATTTTAAGGGTACCTACTGTTCACCTTCACTAGTAGAAAAAGAACTTTGTAGTTACTTAAATTCAGGATTTGATATGACCAACAACAGTCGCCTTTAAAGATAATTACCTACCTACTTACGCATTCGTAGCGAAAGTAGTACGTACTTAATTAATTACCTACTTAAGTATTAAGTAAGTCTTAGATTAAAGCAAAAAGGGGAGTAATTGTACTACTATTACATTTTTAATACTAAGCTTAATTATTGCATTAGATAGGTGTACTGTATACGGAATCACAACTAAACTTACTCACATGCACATAAGTTACTTGCAATTGCAATGTTGACTTTCTTTTTCAATTATATTTACTAGTTAGTGCAGAAGTAATAATTCAATACATACAATACTTCAATGGACGACAATTTATAATGCAAAAAGAATAATTAATTTTATGGCAAAGTACCTACCTACCTCTTAACAATTACTTAGGTACACCTGGGTAATAAATTTACTGTAAACAATACGAAACAATACATAAACCATTGTAAACTCTTCTTTTCAAAGTTATTTTGAAAGTTTATCATGGACGTCACTCATTACACACCGTTTGTCATTTGTTCGAATAGTAGATATCCGTATCTACCCAACTACCTATCCCCATTGGGCAAGCGTGGTGGACTACTGCCTAAGGCCCGGACTCCACCAAAGCGGAGACGAGCTGAGAAGAGGAGCTGTGTTTTAAACAACCAATAGGAGCTCAGCTTCAGTGGATACCATCGACCGAGCGAGATGAATCATATTTGTATGGCGCGATCCAGCTATCGCAGATGTGAGCGTGGGCATCTCCGCTTTGGAGGAGTCCGGCAGTCTTATTACCGATCTTTAAGTGACAGTCGCAAGTTGTATAATTGTACAATTATTGCTAGCAAAACATAAATTCGTATTACGGAACGTACATTGCTATGATAGCGCCCCAAGCGGCAACTTAACAAATTAAAAGTGTAATGTCAAGTGGCGCTAGTTGCCATACATTTTGGTCGCAAATGCACTTATCGTGCGACCACTATGCGATTCGTTTCCGTAATACCAAAAAAGCAACCGCAACTAGTAGCAGTCGCGTTGCAGTTGTACAATTAGCTACCGGTTGCTATAGTTCGGTAATTAGACTGCCGACCTAAACCTCCTTCGATCGCTTGTTCCCAACGAGTCACACTGTAACCTGAGTGGTTAGTGTAAGTTTTTTAGTATACAAAACGCTCCGATTCTAGTTGCATTAAGAGCTCAATTTGTATGGGAAACATGATTTGCGCTTCTCTCCGCTAGGGGCGCTGTTCGCGTTTTCTATACAAATTGAGCTCTTAACGCAACTACAATCGGTACGTTTTGTATACTAAACAACTTACACTAACCACTCTGTAACACTGTGACTCGTTGGGAAACTTTGTAAAATAATTCCCAACCAGTCACACAGTAACACGTTGGGACATCTTCCAACCTGAAGTACCAGGCTACCATAACTATGCAGGAGATGTTTAGCATACTATTAAATCATAAACATAATACATAATTGGGTTAAATAATCTTTTATAATAATAAGTAACCTCTATTATATGAATTGTCCCAACGTGTTACAGTGTGACTCGTTGGGAACAAGCGCCTTCGATGACAAAGAGAGGCCTTATGTTCCAGCAGATGATCGAATTTAAAGGCTGTTATGATGACTATTCGAACAAGATTAGCCATAGATATAGGAGTAATCTGGGAGTAAGTAATTATAAATCTATGAGATTAGCAGAATGCAAGAAAGCTGCAGTAGCCGCACCTGGCGCTACGGCGCGGCGGACGGGCACAGGCGGCGCGGGTATCATAACCGGAGCTAAACGCTAAGCGCCGTAGCCACAGATTAGAGAGTATATATGCCGCAGCCGCAGCCCGCCCTGGCCAACGTCCAACGTCTCCCTGAACGAGGCCTAATCTTACCTGCGCCTAGATAATATACTACAGGCACTTTGTTTTTACATGCTACACTGTTCGTATGTAAGTTGTCCGTCAAAATTTGCTAACCATTTTTCGATCATTTGTTGGTTTCTAATTAATAACAAGCTTTTATCTCAGACCAATAAAAAAGTTTTTTTTTTACTAGAAGTTAGGTATTTTTCCCTAAACATGGACATCAACAAGACTAAACTGACTAAACACCATGCTGGCCCAATCTCAGAGGGCCAACGGCACAGAGTAGTAGAATATTTATTCATGTGCCAACGAACACGGATACATTCTTTTTTTTCTTTCTCTTCTTTTTCTTTTCTTTTCACTTTCAAAAAATATTTGCTTTTATTGCTATTTTTTTTATTCAGACATTAATAAAAACGAAAACAAAACAAAATATGATCCATATCCAAAAGCAGACGCTTGGACCAGCACGGTGTTGTCTTATTGACAAAGATAGGGAGACATTTATAAGCGATTTCCATGTTACGGTAAAAATACTTAACTTCTGGTAAATAAATGTTGGATTACTTTACACCTACAATCTGTATTACCAAAATTCATCACATGCCAAATTTCAGGTTTTCGGAAGTCTCTTAACAACAAATTTCCTTGTTGATTGGACTATAATATTATTAGAACGATAAAGTAAAACTAAAATGTAAATAATTAATTATATACATTTAATTTATAAAACTATTTATACCTACACTATGACTAGTGGTCACAAAAGTATAATCCTTACAAATTAGCATCTTGTAACTTACAATATGAATGTTGCAAAACCTGGAAAGTATTGTTTTTACCACCACCTTTATTTCAATATTTTTCATTCAACTGTACTTATGTGATAATACTTTTTGTCTTCTTCACTAATTACATTTGGTGCCCCAGATAGAGGATCTTTTCCTTCGTGGGATTTTGGAAAAGCTATAACTTCCCTAATTGACTCTGCTTTACAAGCTAAAGATACTAATCTGTCTATCCCTAGGGCAATACCTGCGTGAGGAGGGCATCCACTTCCTAGAGCATTCAAAAAGTGAGACAGACTACTTGAGTCTATATTTAATATAGAAAGCAATTTATTTTGTAATTCCACATCATGAACTCGAACTGATCCTCCACCAACCTCGTTACCATTCATCACTATGTCATATGCTAATGATCTGACTTTTAATGGGTCAGTATCCAGTAAATGTATGTCGTCAGGGTGAGGTGCAGTGAATGTATGATGACAAGTCTCTAACCCATTTTCTGCCTTCACAAACAACGGAAAATCAATCACCCATAAGGGTTGTACTGTATTATCAATTTCTAACAAGTTCTTTGATAACAATAAAGAAGCCATCATTTCCCTTATCTCACCAAGACATAAGCATGCATTTTCATTGCTTCCAAAGCAAACAATTGGTGTTTTATTGTTCAATTCCAATTTTTCCAAAAATGTGTCACCAAATTCTTTGGCTATATTCTCTTGAAGAACAACTTTTACACTATATTTCTTTGCTAAATCCCTAATTTTTTCCTTGTATTTTGTTGTGAGCTTACCAAGATTACTACAATACGGTAAAGCATATGCACCAAAATTGTCTGTTGAATTTTCTTTGAATAAATGTGTGACATTTTGAAACTGTAAGCCATAAGTTAAATTGGGTTTATCAGTGCCATAGTTTTCTAAAGCATATTTATATGTCATTCTCCTGAAAGGGGGCCTAGGAAGTTTATCTATGTATGTCTCATATAATAATTGCTCAATCATTGTAAGTACTCCATCCAAATTGGTAAATGAAAGCTCAATATCCAACTGTGTAAATTCAGGTTGTCTATCAGGTCTAGTAGACTCATCTCTGTAACAACGAGCTATTTGGAAATATCTGTCAATGCCACCTACCATTAACATTTGCTTGAATTGCTGAGGACTTTGTACTAAAGAATAGAACAATCCAGAATGGTGTGTTGGTACTACAAATTCTCTAGCACCACCCGGTGTTCGACAAAATAGTGTGGGAGTTTCAACTTCCACAAAGCCATGTTTCTCAATCAAAAACTTTCTCATACTATGGAGCATTTGTGACCTAATCCTCAAATTGTGTTGCATTTCTGGAAACCGTAGATCAATGTAACGGTACTGCAATCTGAGTTGTTCCTTAGGTTTCTGATAGTCTCTCAAATTAAAAGGCAACTTGTCAACTTTATTTAATATATTTAAATTGTCAATAAGTACTTCAACCTCACCTGTTGACATATTAGTATTAATCATATCATGAGGCCTCAACATTACTGTGCCCTGAATTTGGACCACAGTTTCTAAAGGAATGTCAGGAAAATTCCCATTATCTTTTATCATACATTGAGTCAAGCCATACGCATCACGAAGTAGTAGAAATTTAGACAATCTTTGGTATTGAACCCATCCACACATAACAACTTTTTGGTCTTTATGAAATGGTCTTAATTCACCACAAGTATGGGTTCTATAAGAGTGGGAACTGTAGTTAATACACAAATCTTGTTCATTTTGCTGTTTCTGAATAGGCGTACAATTTTCAGGGCGGATTTCTTCCGAAGAATTAACTTTATAGGTTATGTTCCGGTAATTACACGAAGCACAATTATTTTCATTAAATAGTGCCATTTGAGGATAAATACATCTTAATTTGCATAATAACGGTAATATTGATGATGATGAATATTTTGCAGATATTGTACAAACTCTTTGCAAACATGTCATGTTTCTCCTTAGCATTGCGACAAATTAAATGATGTAAGATAAACAATAACTAAATATAAATATTGTAGTTATGAAGATTTAAATAAACCGTGTATTCTTATCTGTATTAATTTTTAGATTTGTTGTACATAATGTAAATTAACTCTGGCTCGAATTTGTTTACTTGATTTTGATTTGACCACAGGAGCATTCCTGGATTTTGACATTGACAGTTGACACTGACCTGACATTTTTTTTCTTTTTTCGTTTTTTGTTTTAGGATATCAAGTCCATACAGCCCTGTCTGTATTTATGTCTTCTTTCTTGATGTTTACATTAAAATATGGGCGTCGTATAAAAAATAAGTCTTCAGTCATCTTCTTTCTTGATTTTTGCTATAAAATGTGGGTGCCACACATTTTAATGCATCTAGGGAGTACTTGGCGAGAAATGTATGGTACAGACCTCATGATGGTGACTGATGAGAATTGTATAGTGGGATTTTCAACCACTATACAATTCTCAACGTCATATACACAAAACCTTTATTTCAATGACTCCTCATAACTGTTCGTCAACACTGGATGCTTATGCAACGAAACGACACTTTCAGTGCACAAAATCCACTCCGAAGCAATTTTGAATTATCAAAATAAAGATCGTCATCCAGACGCCATAGGTAAGAAAGAGGCGGACTTTACCTGCTAGGCTAGCCCCGTATATCGAAGCCCCGCACCACGAACATAGATTAATAAAATCTAAGTAAGCTTCTTGATCGGCACAGACAGCCCGTTTTCAACCCGGTGCCGGTGCCGGTCCGGCGGGCGTAGTGAGAACCCGGCCAATCGCACGCGCCGAGCGCGCCGTACGAGGGGTAATTTGTAATTGTTTTATGAAATTGTTACCTGCACCTCACCATCTGAGTTTGTCATAAAGGCGTTTTTTTTTCGAGAACTGTAAACTTAGGTATCACGATTGTAATAAAATAAAACGAACCCAAGGGCTCCCGTGACATTCTTCGCAGTTTACAGTTAAAAAAAATACAGACTTTCGGGGAACTTACCACATTACGGCTTATGAAATTCAGACATAGGTTCCAACACGTATCTACGTACTCCTCTTCATCTATACTAATAATAAAGCTGAAGAGTTTGTTTGTTTGTTTGTTTGTTTGTTTGTTTGGTTGATACCTAAGATCTCAGCAACTACTGGCTCAAATTGAAAAATTCTTTTTTCGTTGGATAGTCCATTTATGTAGGAAGGCTATAGGCTATATAACATCACGGTAAGTCCAATAGGAGCCGAGCATCAATGAAGAATGTTGCAAAAACGGGAGAAAAATATTTCTTTTCAAAGCATTCACTGCGTGCGCTGCGTAAACGGTTAAAGTTACGTAAAAATCATGTATAACGAAATTGTTCTCCATTAAATTTTCTAAAGAAAAGTCCGCGACAGCATATGTCTATCTTTTATGGTTGGCTCACTATAACCTTTCTTTTTGGTAATCAAATTTGTTTTAAAATAATGCATTATCTGCGATGGTGTTTTTGTATGCATGATATTATTCCTTATCAAAATAAATGCATTATTTATCACAAGCATTAAATTTTGAACAAAATTGTTCATAACTTCATTTGATTTCAATGAATATCTTAAGAGATATCATAGTTTGCAATAAACGGAAAATAATAAATCTTAATTTTCTGAGCTTTTGTTGCGTGCGCTGCGTAAACGGTTAAAGTTATGCAAAAATCATGTATGACAGAATTATTCTCCTTTAAAAGTTCTAAAAAAAAGTTGCAGACAGCATTTATCTATCTCTTAAGGTTGACTCGCTATAATCTATTTTTGTTAATAAAATTTGTTCTAAAATAATGCATTAGATGCGAAGGTATTTTTGTAAAAATGATATAATTCCTTATCAAAATTAATACGTTATTCATCACAAGTATTTAATTTTGTACAAAATTGTTCTTTACATTATTAGATTTCAATGAATATCTTCAGAGATATCATAGTTTTAACATAACTCCGCAGCTAAATAATGATCAAGTACTACGCACGCATCTATACTGAGTTATTTTTTTTGTTTGGTTGAACGCGCTTATCTTAGGAACTATTGATCCCGTCAGATTTGGACACCTTAGAGACTAATAGATTCAGAGACTTCTCCGAGGGAGATGCTCACCGGTCAGGAATCCTCTCTGAAGTGATTCGACCTTAATGCTTGAGGACCCATCCTTTTAATAAAAGCCCTGGTGACTCTAAGAAGGTCATCAGAGACATCCTACAAAAATAGTAAAAAAACCGACTAGAACGAGGCGGACGCGCGAACGAAGGGTTCCGTGCCATAGATTTTATCAAAACTCTCCGAAAATTATTTGAATTTTAAATTAAATATTTTGTTAATATTTCAAGTTACTACCTGTTATCGTTAATAAGACCGAGAAATAAATCACGTTTGTTGTTGAGGCCCCTTAAATATTAATTTTATTTTAAAAATGAATAATATAACTAAATATTCTGTGAATATTTTCAGCGTCTATCTGTTGCCGTTATCAAAATAGACCAAAAAAGTCACGCTTATTTTATGGGAGCCCTTCAATATTTATTTTATTCTATTTATTAGTATTTGTTTTTACAGCGGCACCAGAACTACGTCATCTAAGAAAATTTCAACTGTCTAACTATCATGGCTCATGATATACAGTCTGGTGACAGATGGACAGACGGACGGACAGAGGAGTCTTAGTAATAGGATCCCGTTTTACCCTGTGGGTACAGAACAATAAAAAGGGGAACTACTGATTCAAATTGTAAAATTCTTTGATTGTCTATTTTATCGAGGAACATTATAGGCCAGGGCTTCCCAAACTTATTTTCATAGTGATGGCCTTAGGAATTTTCCCATTTTTACGAGCCCTCCCCCCGTTATAGTAACAGCCAAGTTAAGTACATAACTACAAAAACAAAAACATAGCTTTTTAGGAATTATTTAGGCGTTAACGAATGCGCAAATATTTTAAAATTAGAAAATAGACTGAAAAAAATTACCATAAAAACATAAGTAGCACCGACAAATTTCGACGGCGAAAGCAATGTCCCGGTAGCGTAGTGGTTCACGCAGCCGCCCGGATTGCGGAAGATGCTGTAGGTATTCGATTTTTTCGCCCGCGCTGGACAGTCGAATTTTTCAGTGTATTTTCTTATTTTAAAAACAGAGCTCAAAACCGGGCTCAAGTTGTGAAAACACGACTTTCATTTCTTTGTCTACATTTATTTTCCTTCGACTAGCTCGCATCGCATAGCTAGACAGCCATTCTATGTGGATCGTCTCACGACTCCCGCCCTCGGGATAGAACCGCGACACCCCAGGGCGTCGCGACGCACAGTTTAGGAAACAGTGATATAGGCCTATATATTTCCATAACATCACTCTACGACTAATAGGAGTTGAGCATCAATGAAAAATGTTGCAAAAACGGGAAATCCACGCGGACGAAGTCGCGCGGGCACAGCTAGTTATTATATAGTAGGTACAGATTCGTTATTCAAAGTACCACATTACTTTGAATAACGAATCTGTACCTACATCAAGACTTTTCTATTTAAAGTTCTCTCCATACTTATTAACATTCTATAAATAGAGGACCGACAATACGCGTAAAAAAACACATGCGAATACCTTTCTTCTCTGTTATAAGTGCCATTCCATTGCCCTATTAAATGTATGGAAAACGTTTTCTTTGATTTATGGGTGTTCTAGTACTCTAACCTCAGTTGGTCTCAAAGAGTGTTTAATCCTTTATAGGAATGGGATCGATTGGCATTAAAAAAAACTACTCAATTCTGAGATTTTCTCTCTGACTGTACAGTGTACAATTTATCGAAAATATGTGAATGTCGTCAATACTCAAAAAGTTCTCTAAGACCATTTTCGCATGGCAGCAAGGGATCTGTTAGCTGCCCTATATGCCCCATCTCAACTTTCCACTCTGTATAACAAATGGTTTTAATTGCTGAAATAGCTTGTAGGTTAAGAAGAATTGACGTCTATCAGCCAAATAAGTATTTCTTCTCTCTTCTACCCTCCTCCTAATTTTTTGGGGTCGGTTCAGTAAATCTTGATATTAACAATACTCAATGCCATAGGATTTGAACGACTACATTTTTCGACAGCACCCGGGACCACCAGCTTAACGTACCTTCCAAAGCATGGAGGAAAATTGAGATGAAAAATTTTCGAATACCCATCTGAGAACCGACGAAGAACGCATGACCACGGCGCCATCGACCTCGTCCAAATAAGTACTCCTTAATTCAAAATCTGAACAAACGGCCGTCTAAACGACGTTTGTATGAGTGCGTGTGCGCCGATTCCTCACTATTTATATAGAGTCAAAGTATTGTATCGTTCTCTATATAGTGTAAATACGTTAACGTCATCCTCGGCCGCTTTAATAAATTACCTAAACCTAAGTGTTAGAGGTGTTACATCTTCAATGTCATACATAAGCCATTTATAAACTCTGTTTCTATTCTAAAACGAAGCTAAGATATTATTTTTATTTTTAATAATTGGTAAGCTCATTAAAGTATTTTTTTTACAGAAAACCTTTTCTTCTTATCAAGCACCTGTTTAAATTTAATTACGACGATGCATGTAATTTACGAAGCGATATTGTTTTTAAAAAGTCGTTGCAAAATTTTCCTGCCATTGTGTTAGGAGACACAATAGCAAGATGTCGCGTTTATTTTTTATTGGTCTCTTGTTTTTTGTCACCTGCTCAGCAGTAGTTTACGGTATGAAATATTTTATATAAGCCAGGTTAATTTTCTGTAAGTTTTTGTTTAGAATAAATTCGTCCTATAGTTAGTTACACGCGCATAGTCCCTTACTCAGCTGAGGTCCCATATAATGGTTCTCAAAAATTGTTTGATTTTGATGACCCTATATAAAGTGCAATTAAGTATGTTTGTCATCATCATCAGTTGGTCTGTTTTTTCATGATCTTTGCGGCCACGCACATTTCAATATCTAGCCCAAATAATAGTATCTATCATTAAGAACGGTTATGGATACTAAATAACAGAAATATACACTCAATAATATATTATGGATATTTTATAAATAAATTTAAGTAAATATGTGTATTAGTGTCAGCAACCATTATGACTCTTGTCGTGAACAGCGTGTTCATGTGAAGCTATTATTGGTCTAAGTGTGGAGCACACAAACATTTGCGACTACTTGGATTCGAACCTGGAAGCGTCGGTAGCGTAGTGCGTAAGAGCGTTGTCTTCCACCGGGGCGGCACCGGTTCGAACCCCGCCACGTACCAATGTGTTTTCAAATTTTGAATTCATATAAACGCCTAATCGACGCTTTTACGGTGAAGGAAACATCATGAGGAAACCACACACCTATGAAGAAATTCTTAGGTTGTGTGTGCAGTCGACCAACCCGCACTTGTTGGTTGCACAGCGTGATTGACTACAGCGTCACGGTAATATTATAGATAATATTACCGTGACAGCGTGAAAGCCTAATCGCCCCTAATGTGAGGTAGGCTCGAGCCCCTCGGTCGGTGGGGATATTATATGAGCTGTTGATGATGATGATGATGGATTCGAACCAGGACCGCCTGATGTGTAGGCACTACAACACGACGGTGTCAAGATAAGTAATTGAAATGAGTAGGTATTCAATTAATAATGTGCTCAATTCTGTTGGCGGTAGGGCTTGTTGTAGCCCTTCGATAGTTAAGTATCACCTCTTACCTCAGCTCTGGCTGCTTCCAGAGCACTTATCTTCAGTCTTACCCACAAATATAGTTTGTTGCCTTGTGGTCTTACCTTAACATGACATCAGGTTAGACTGAAGCCAAGCTGTGGGTACTCCATTCTCTGGGGGCGATCCCCAGAAGTGTGGCCAATTTCTGGCTCCCTTTGGTTGGTGTAAGACTTGCTTTTAAGTCCACCTGCCTAGCTACCACCACATTATCAAAGTCTGTGATTATTAGATATAATAGGGTTAACTACATTATTGTGTTCCGACTAACAACAACATCTAACAGCCCGGAACCCTCAACACAATGTTGAGGGTTCCGGGTGAAGCACGCTAACCTTATCTAACCTTATCATCACTTCCCAAAATGATTTAACCCAAGAGTTTCCCTGTCAAAGATAAAACAATATATCGTTAAAAAACCGACGATTTTAGCCACTTAGTATATATTTTCTGTGAAAATTTCATTTTCACAGAAAATATCTGAAATACCTATGCAAAATATTTCACAGAATATTTTGCATAGGTACCTATCTAATTTTCATAAATGCACACAACTCACATCGTGACTAATAAATAGGCAAAAAGCATACGAAAATGGGTTTATTGGTATCGTTTTATTTGTAATTGAATTTTCACGACAAGACAATAAAGAAAATAAAGTGCTTCTATAAATATACGATAAGCTTAAGTATAAGATAAGATTAGGTACATCTAACTCTGTATTCTACATCCTTTTTTTCTGATTGTGACTTATTTTATGTGTTGCTTCTAAAGGTGGCGATGACGTAGTAGAAACACAGATAGAAGAACACGATATTGATACATCAGAGTCTGAAGGTAGCTCCCGCTCCGAAGCTTCATCATCATCTTCTTCGTCCGCATCTTCAAAAGCTTCATCTTCATCTTCCTCGTCTTCGTCATCATCAACATCATCAGCATCTTCAGACGAATCGTCGCGTAAGAATTGCAGAAGAATTCTTATGACACTAACCTACTCCAAAATTAATAATCTGGATTTGGGCGAGCACTATTAAACACATTGTAAATAAAACAAATTTTACGCTCAGACCAATAAAATAGTTGGTCTGAGATTTTACGGTAATCCTTAACCGTAATCTGTAAAAATACAAAAATTCTAATTACACGCGAGTTAAAATTAGAATTTAGATATTATTGCCCGACGTTTCGTAGCACTGTGCAGCTAATCGCGCGAGTTAAATCCGTAAAAGTAGTTTTATTTACAATAATCTTATTAACTTATTCTACCATTTTATTCTCTGTAGAATCACTTTCCAGTGATTTGAGTAAGAGATATGAAAAAACTTAACAAAATTTACATTAGTCATCTGTATGATTAATGTAAATTATGTTAAGTTTTTTCATATATCTTACTCAAATCACTGGAAAGTGGTACACTTTGATAAATTTTGGATATTATTACTTTTTAGAAGATTGTGACACCGATGCACCACCTCCACCAAGTAAGTACCTAATGATGTGATTTAGAACTTAAGTACCTATATTTATATAATAACTAGCTTTTGCTGTTTTTCCATAAATCATTGACTTACATACATACATCGGCGTCGGTGGCGTAGTGCGTAAGAACGTCGTCTCCCACCCGGGAGGCACTGGTTCGATCCCCGCCACGTAGAAATATGTTTTCAAATTTTGAATTCATATGTATGTACGTTTAATCGACGCTTTTACGGTGAAGGAAAACATCGTGAGGAAACCTGCACACACCTATGAAGAAATTCTTAGGTTGTGTGTGAAGTCAACCAACCCGCTCTTGGCCAGCGTGGTTGACTAAGGCCTAATCGCCCCTAATGTGGGGTAGGCTCGAGCCCCTCGGTGGGGACATTATATGAGCTGTTGATGATGATGATGATACATACATGCAGTCACGCCTTTATCCCATAGGGGTTGGCAGAGATCACCTTTTTCCACTTGCTGCGATTCTTAAATAAGTATTTCTTTCACGTCTATTGCTTTCAGTACGGTCCTCACATGCTCAACAGCTTTGAGTACGTTTGACCTGGTCCTTTTTCAAGAAATCTTCGATTTGATCGATAAACGTTCGCTTAGGTCTTATCCCGCATCTCTATTTACTTCTGACTTATATATCCTTTTTATCAATCTCCTTTCACAAATCCTTTCTAAATGACCGAACCATTTCTGCATCCATTTTTCAATTCTTGTCACTATATCTTCTTATAAGCCACATCTCTCTTATCACGCTATAACCTGTCACTCAATTTTACACCAGCCATATACTCCTTATAGCTCTCAAATTAACCGCATTTATTCTGCTTTCATGCCTCTTCTCCCATACCCAACTATCACTTCCATACATCAGTTTTGGGACATCACACCATCATGCCTTCTCAGACAACTTCTGACCGCTCATAAAAGTGTACAAATCCATGATCTCATCACTTATTCGAACATATTACCGGGACAAAAAGTTTCCTAGATTTTAATCCAGGCTATTGATCTATCGCTATCATTTCATCCAAATATGTTGACCCGTTATTGTGTGATTGACGACCCAAGAGCAACATAGAAAATGTCGTCGGCGCTATAATATTTTCAGTAACGCAGGTTAAACTAGTTTTAATGAAGAGCAATTTCCATTACTTGAAATCAACAATAATGAACTTTTAAAAAAAATCCACGCTGTATTGTTTCAAGGCGAACTCACTTGTGGAGAGAACGAACGAAAGGACGATTGCCCAGCAGATTGTCCAGCAGATTACTGCCCAAGAAGCGAAGCGGAGGCTAAGAAGCTACAATCATGCCTTCAACCAAAAGTATGTCCGCCGCCGAAGTGCAAATGCATCTTTAACTACCGTCGTGCTAGGAACGGGACATGCATTCCAACGAGAAGTTGTCGTAAGTATTACTAATTCTAATTAAATATGTAAAGATCTGCAATATACTTAACTACTATGCGTACCTAAGCTTCTAAACTGCTACTTGCTATCGCTGATTTTTCAAGTATTGACTTTAATTCTGAACCAAATAAAGAAATACTGGTCTCTCAGGAGATTACTTATTTGAGCCGTTTGGTGTAGAGACTCTGGGATCATGGGGTCCAGGAGTTCACTGACTTTTTCGGGATATTGCAGAGCGGCTACGTGAGACAGTAAGTGACAATAAGGCTGGTTTGCATGTCGCACAAAAAATTAGTCTCGCGATTCAGCGAGGTAATGCAGCCAGTGTTATTGGTTGGTACACTTCCTGTTTCAGAGGACCTAGGCGAAGTCTTTTATCTGTAACATAGTAGTCTCAGTTTTTTGTATCTATTTTTAGTATCCCTTATAAAACGTAGATTTGATTTGTTTTTTTAAGTACTTTTAATATAGAAATTGATTTTAGTACATTCATCGTTCAATTCTTCTATTTATTTACATTTATTTTTCCACAGCTCCATTCAAG
Source organism: Elophila nymphaeata (assembly GCA_955850985.1). NCBI lineage: Eukaryota > Metazoa > Arthropoda > Insecta > Lepidoptera > Crambidae > Elophila > Elophila nymphaeata. Next base: position 10,816,771 of record OY039073.1, read on the forward strand.
TGTAAGGGTGTGAATGAAGAATTCAATCCTTGTCCACCATTGTGTCCTACTGACGATTGTAGTCAAGCATCTCCAAGTGGAAAGTGTCCCCTCATCGGACGTATCGGAATTGTCCTGACATGCAACCCCACATGCCGTTGCAAGAAAGGCTATTGGAGGAAGAACGGCATTTGTGTACCTTACGCTCAGTGTTGTAAGTAACCGTTAAAATGTCATCTAGAGTCGGCCATATTTAGCGATGTGAAACGCAGCGTATTTTCAGTGTTATAATTATTGACATAATACTCAATACAATAAAACAATTTACTGTAATATTTTTTTGTATATTGAGTCAGAAATAGGCAACTTGCTAATTAATTTATTTTGCCGATTGCAAGGTAATAAATAAGTCATTTGGTAATACTAATACCTACCATCTGTAGCTGTATAAATAATAAAATCCATTGTAAGACTTTTGAATACATAGGTAGGTACTTAATCATGTTGACAAATATTATTTAAAATAGATAATACGTAATACCACGGTAATATTACCGTGGTAATACCTTCTCTTTATGGCGAGCTTATAGCATAGCAACAGACTCGATGTTGGCAGCGTTCCAAAAGAGATGTGACTTGGTTATTTAAGTTAAGTTATTTTTCTGGCTGCAGATGACCTTTACAGCGCTACCGGGTTTTAACAAGGCGGATACCTTGTGTGGATCCTAATCCTAAAGCCAGTAGCCTACTAAATCGAGCTAATTATATTCGAGATAAAAATATTTTTATATCACCATTTTCCTACCCTGCTCCCAATTTCTGCCAATCTCAAGTTAGGAAAAAAACCTCTTCATTTGGTAATGTCTTTTTTCTTGATGTTTGCATTAAAATATGGGCGTCACACATTTTAATGCATCTATCTATCATCTAATGCTTGGAATGAAATGCACAACAGTCACACCACAAAACCTTTATTTCAATGATTCCTCATAACTGTTCGTCAACAAGGATGCAACAAAACGACACTGCACAAAATCTACTCCGAAGCAATTCCGAATTATCGAAATAAAGATCGACGTCCAGACGCCATGGTTTCCCGCCAAATACTCCCAGCATGTTTTGATATCGACAATTAGATTTTACGGCTGGCCGAATCTCTGACACCAAACCTCTTTGGGAATATCTTTCACAGTACCTATAAATAAACATACCTACTGAAATAATTTAATTTCTTCTGTTACAGCTACTTCAAATCCAAAGCCGGGAGAAGTCATAGTTGTCGAGCCAGGTAAATACATAATGTTGTGCCTAGTCTAGGATCCAACATTAAATTTTAATCATATTTTTTTATCTTGCATGGGGAAGCTCTTAGTACTCATTTCACCTAATGGCAAGAGATGATAAAGGCCAAAGGTGGAAGCCAACTTCACTCGGAACCCTCAACCGCTGAGGGACTGGCTCTTTTATCATTACAACTGTCGAAAGATAATAATGCAGTTAACATTATTATTATGTCGACAAACTTTGATAATGTGGACATAGAACAAATCCCTGGTAATTGAATCTGGGACCTCTGGATTTAATTCCGATGGTAATGAAAAATGTACACACGCTGCATTAGTTTCCGCTACGCAAGATACTGACACTAATACACAAAGCCACATAAAGCTCGCAACAGATACCGCTTTTCCGCCCCCTCTCACCTGCCTCTTAACCATTATGCGTTCTACGCATCGCATGTGTATAGGTAATATCAATAGCGCAAGCAATCTTTTCGTCTCGGAGTCCATCGAAGACTACGTAACAGAGAGCAGCCCCCCTAGCACGGGACGTGGACTAATTCTCCTCGGGGAAAACAAAATATTTTCCTCTCGCTCTAACTCTCACTAAATCCTGAGAAGAAATAGTGTCAAGTGGTGGAGAGAGATTTTGTCCACGTCCCGTGCTACGGGGCCAGTTTATAAAAATGTGGCGGCTTCCGAACACCAGTGAATGTCGCTCGCTCCGGCTAGTGCTGTAAATGTAACAGTAGCGCGCGACAGCCAACGATGGCTGTGGTCGGTGGCCTTACATCCGCGCTTCAAATGTTTTGAATTCTAGGGTACAACACTTGTTATTACAATAAGAACTCACGTGAAAAACGCGGACTACTGAGATGACTAAGAGTGCAACCTCTGTGCTACCTGTTGACTTTTGTTTGTTGGTTCACTGCGTTTATTACTTTTGGGTTTGATGCCCTGATTATTTATATGGCAACCTGTCACTATTCTGAGGCACTGCCAGATTTGATTTGTGTATGTATAAAACGTATGTCGTCAGCCGACCACTACCATTTATAGGAAATGGGTTACTCGACCAGTGTTTGAGATTTTTATAGTCCAGTAGCGTTACACGATATGTCCAGGCACATTAGGCCAATAGACTCTCCCTCAAACATCCACCCCGCTTGTTCATAAAAAAAAACCCTGAACCTACTACCTAATCACTCCTGACCAATACCATTTATAGGAAATGGGTTACTCGGCCAATAGCGTTTCACGATAATATACCGGATATCACGACTTACCACTAGTCCGTATGTGTAAATTTTCCAGACACTCTGAGGTGCGGCGTCAACGAAGAAGTGAGGTGCGTTACTACATGCCCTCCAGAACGAACATGCAAGAGACAAACTATTAATGTCTTATGCGCTTTAAAGCTGCCGCCTTGTAAGAACAAATGCGTCTGTAAAAAAGGTTACTTCAGAAACTACCTCGGACAATGTATTACAAAAGCTCAATGTGGTAAGTCTAAGTATCTTTAATAATAAAATTTGACATATGGTACCAAATGACTTGACTAAATAAATTACTTTTTTATTGGTCTGAGAGAGAATCATAGCATAATTATGATTATTATTATAGTGACATTTATCTACTTTGTTCTGATCGATGAGTTACGTCTTTAATTCCCAGGTCCTTCTTTTAATTCCTTTCTTTAGGTGGTAATAACAACACAAACTAAGATATTATCATGAATAAAACTTAGAACAATAAAAAAATAAATATACTTACACCGTTAGATACTTTTTTATCACCTCGGATAATTTAAGGAGCGCTTCCGACATTACATACAAACAAATCTTGCTATGGGATGGGACCAACATCGTAATCGCGAAAAAAATCAACTGTTCCATAGAAAAGTGCAATACCTACGCTACCAAAATAGATGAAACAGCTGATATTTTTTTCGTGTGTAAAAATAAAAATAAACAATTTACATTGTAAACAAAAACTAATATTCTTAAATTAATTGATAACTGACCCGTTTATAAAAATATGACAGCACAGCGTTTGCGCTGTGCTGTCATATTTTTTCTTTTTAGCGGTATGAAATATACTATGACGAATGAAAAAGATGAATAGACTAAGGCTCCTTTTGAGCGAAAAAACTGACAATATATGTCTCGGTTGAGGCAACCCGTCTCCAGTTGCACTGTCTCGGGTTGAAGTAGCCGCTCGACCGGCGGCGGCTTCTAATAAGTAGCTTTAAGTGGGAATCTCTCAATCGCTCAAGCCACATCACGCCATGAGATTACTCCAAAAAAGCCAATCGTTACGTGTATTCGGAATTTCACGTGGCTTGAACGGAATCACGAAAAATTTTGGATTTCAAACAATCTGAAATCCCTAACTCCATCGCTCCAAACTCCGAATCCGCGCGCTCGTATGATGCCGATCCCACGTTCATTTCGTAACGTGTCAGAAGTCGCTCAGAATGAAAGTAAATTGGAGTGAAGAGAATGGAGCGAACGTGTGTTTGCTCAATTTTTGATTTTTGCGCTTGTTCCCAACGAGTCACACTAACTTGTAACACTGTGACTCGTTGGGACAACTTTGTAAAATAATTCCCAACCAGTCACCGTGTAACACGTTGGGACATCTTTTTTAAAATTATATCTACCAGTCACACGGTGACACGTTGGGAGACCTGTACCCACCTGTACCCGTAGTGCAAGTTTTTTAGTATACAAAATGCAACGATTGTAGTTGTGTTAAGAGCTCAATTTGTATGGGAAACATGATTTGCGCTTCTCTCCGCTAGGGGCGCTGTTCACGTTTCCTATACAAATTGAGCTCTTACCGCAACTAAAGTAGTTGTGTTTTTTATACTAAAAAACTTACACTACGGGTACTGTTCGAAATTTACGAAATACGAATAGGTACTCACTTAACAAATGATTTTTATCTATACTAATAATAAAGCTGAAGAGTTTGTTTGTTTGTTTGTTTGTTTGGTTGAACCCTAAGATCTCAGCAACTACTGGCTCAAATTGAAAAATTCTTTTTTGGTTGGATAGTCCATTTATCTAGGAAGGCTATAGGCTATATAACATCACGATACGTCCTATAGGAGCTGAGCATCAATGAAGAATGTTGCAAAAACGGGAGAAAAATAATTCTTTTCAAAGCTTTCACTGCGTGCGCTGCGTAAACGGTTAAAGTTACGTAAAAATCATGTATGACGGAATTGTTCTCCATTAAATTTTCTAAAAAAAAGTCCGCGACAGCATATATCTATCTGTTATGGTTGGCTCACTATAACCTTTCTTTTTGGTAATCAAATTTGTTTTAAAATAATGCATTATCGGCGATGGTGTTTTTGTATGCATGATATTATTCCTTATCAAAATAAATACATTATTTATCACAAGTAATTAATTTTGCACAAAATTGTTCATGACTTCATTTGATTTCAATGAATATCTTAAGAACTATCATAGTTTCAAATGAACGAAAAATAAAAAAAATTGATTTTCAGAGATTTCTTTGCTTGCGCTGCGTAAACGGTTAAAGTTACACAAAAAATATGTATTACGGAATTATTCTCCTTTAAAAGTTCTAAAAACAAGTTACAGACAGCATTTATCTATCTCTTAAGGTTGACTCGGTATAACCTATTTTTGTTAATAAATTTTGTTCTAAAATAATGCTTAAGATGCGAAGGTATTTTTGTAAACATGATATTATTCCTTATCAAAATGAATACATTATCCATCACAAGTATTTAATTTTGTACAAAATTGTTCTTTACATCATTAAATTTCAATGAATATCTTCAGAGATATCATAGTTTTAACATAACTCCGCAGCTAAATAATGATCAAGTACTACGCACGCATCTATACTGAGTTGTTTTTTTTTGGTTGATCGCGCTTATCTTAGGAACTACTGATCCCGTCAGATTCAGACGCCTTAGCTCACCGGTCCGAATCCTCTCTGGAGTGATTCGACCTTAAAGCTTGAGGACCCACCGAGGTCCTCTCCTTTACTAAAACACCTGGTGACTCAAAGAAGGTCATCAGAGACATCCTGGTCTGAAGGAGTCGGATGCGTGAACGAAGGGTTCCGTGCCATAGATTTTATCAAAACTGTCCGAAAATTATTTGAATTTAAAATTAAATATTTTGTTAATATTTCAAGTTTCTACCTGTTATCGTTATTGAAACCGAGAAATAAATCACGTTTGTTGTTGAGCCCCGTTAAAAATTAATTTTATTTTTATTTAATTATTTATTTTTAAAGTGAATAATATAACTAAATATTCTGTGAATATTTCGAGCGTCTATCTGTTGCCGTTATCAAAATCGACCAAAAAAAGTCACGTTTATTTTATGGGAGCCCCTTCAATATTTATTTTATTCTATTTATTAGTATTTGTTGTTATAGCGGCACCAGAACAACGTCATCTGAGAAAATTTCAACTGCCTAACTATAATGGTTAATGATATACAGCCTGGTGACAGATGGACAGGCGGACGGCGGAGTCTTAGTAATAGGATCCCGTTTTACCCTTTGGGTACAGAACCCTAAAAAGGGGAACTACTGATTCAAATTGAAAAATTCTTTGATTGTCTATTTATCGAGGAAGACTATAGGCAAGGACTTCCCAAACTTATTTTCATAGTGACGCCCTTAGGAATTTTCCAATTTTTACGAGCCCTCCTCCCGTTATAGTAACAGCAAAGTTAAGTACATACCTACAAAAACAAAAAAAACGGACGCAGCCGCCCGGATTGCGAAAGATGCTGTGTTCGATTTTTTCGCCCGCCCTAGACAGTCGATCCGGGCTTAAGTTTTGAAATTGAGACTTTCATTTCTTTCTCTACATTTATTTTCGTTCTACTAGCTCGCATAGCAGCTAGACAGCCATTCTATGTGGATCGTCTCACTACGCCCGCCCCCGGGATAGAACCGCGAACCCTGGGATGCCAGGGCATCGCGACGCGCAGTATGGGAAACCCTGATATAGGCATATATACCTCCATAGCATCACTCTACGACTAATAGGAATTGAGCATCAATGAAAAATGTTGCAAAAATGGGAAATCCGCGCGGACGAAGTCGCGGGCACAGCTAGTTTAAGATAAACAGATATAGGTACTGTTTCCAGGCTACTAATCCCCATCGACTTTCCCCATCAATATGGGATTGTGAACTTTCAGACAAACTTTAAATGGTTAACACAAAGATTCATCGAAGCTTAATTTCACGCACGCGTTTCTTATCTACGCGTGGTTCCGCGAGGAACCAAGGACGATCGAGCGGGTATGTTTCTAACCTGAAGTACCAGGCTACCATAACTATGCAGGAGATGTTTAGCATACTATGCTAGAATTGGGTTAAATAATCTTTTATAGTAATAAGTAATCTCTTATATGAATTGTCCCAACGTGTTACAGTGTGTGTGACTGATTAGGAATTATTTTACAAAGTTGTCCCAACGAGTCACAGTGTTACAGGTTACTTACAGTGTAACTCGTTGGGAACAAGCGAATTTTTGGATGACATTCATGTCGCGCCGCGTGGTGGAAATGGAATGATCGTGAATTCCCGACTTCACTTAGGTACGTTAGTTTGGGACGTAGGTAATCAGAAGAACAACGTACCTAACAATATGTATGTTTTCTTTCATAGATCAATGCTCAAAACCGAACGAGTTTTACTCCTGTGGCAGCGCTTGCGATAATGAATGTAAAACCATTGGCAAACAAAGTCGGACAAATTGCCCCATTATTAATATAGTTTGTAATAAAAGATGCTACTGCGAGGATGGCTACGCAAGAGATGATAACGGCAACTGTATCCCGGTCGACCAATGCAGTAAGTAAAGGTTTCGGCCTAAGCTTTACCCAACACCTAATAGGTGTTGGGTAATTTCTCTCTTATATGTTCTGTGTGTACCAATAAATAATTTCTTTCTTTCTTTCTAATAATATTAAACATAGGGCTCACTTAAAAAATCGAAATTGATCACTTACAAGAAACAATTAAGTATATCGACGGTTAAAAGGTAATAGGGCATAAGCGACAAAAACCAAATTGTTCAGGAGAGCAGTTTAAAGTTTCAAATTTCTGAAAAATTAACATAACTTTTTTGTTTATAGTCATAGGGTGAAAATTCAAACAGCTCTAGAATAAAAAAAAATAAAAGCATCTTTTGACATTTATATTTATTTGATTTGACTTTGTTTTATGGGTTTTAATGTCGCTTAGATCAATTTATCTTATTTTGCAAAAGAGGTAATTGGGCATAAGTTACATCTACAGGGAAGGAAACTAAGAGTAAAGAAGACTAAGCTACATTCGATATTCTCATGCAAAAAGGTAATAGGGCATAAGCGACATGACTGTAGAGTAAGTTAAATCGGTAAAATGGGACAAACGACAATTCATATTATTATGCTAAATGGTAATGGAGCTTAAGAAGCAGTGATTAGCAAAAACATCGTGAGGATGTAAGACATAAACAACAGCTTAAGCGGGTGGAAAAAATGGTAATGTGGTACAACACACATCAAGATTCATAATACCAAGGAGAAAACGAGGATATCCAACATACGGCATTATCTAAGTAAATGGTAACATGGATTAAACGTCACTTCCTATAATACTAGATACACAACCGACATGATTCTCTATTAAAATAAGATCTAAGTAATTTCATTATTATGTTACCTATACAAAAACAAATTGACTATTTTTTTCTGATTTTATGTATAATACGTTATATTAGCTTAATAGAAATCGAAAAGGGTTGTAGCGCACCTGCGCTATGTACACCCTGCAAATAACAGACGAGGTTCTGGCGCTCCCCACCAACCCGCCCTGGGGCAGCGTGGTGGGAGAAGCCCCCTCCCCCCCCCATGATTTATCACCAAAACTGGAGGCCCCAAGTGCTCGGCGGTACCGGAGACCGTGCCGGCGGTGACAGACATCGGCGAGGCGTCGGGACTAGGGGTGCGAAGAATCCCCGGACGCCGGCGAACTCCCGTCGAATGACTTTGGCCCTGGTCACCTACAACACACGCAAACTGGACCGAGGACAAGCTGCTAGAACTGGAGGAAACATTAAGCAGCATTAGCTGGAGTATAATGCGATTATCTGAAGTCCGAAGACAGGGCGAGGACACGGTGATCCTTAAATCCGGCAATCTGCTCTATTTCCGGGAGGGCGAAAATCTATCAAAAGGTGGTGTCGGATTCATTGTTCACAAATCTCTCGTGAACAACATTGCACAGACTGGAAGTGTGTCGAAGAGGGTGGCGTACCTTATACTCAGAATCACCAAACGGTATTCGTTGAAGATCATACAGGTATACGCCTCGACCTCAACGCACTCCGATGAGGAAGTGGAAGTAATGTATAAGGATATTTCTCGTGCAGTACATGCTTCCAGGACCCACTATATTGTTTGTCATAGGTGACTTTAACGCAAGGGTAGGCAATCGTGGCGATGATGAGTCGAAAGTGTTTTGAACTGGAATCTGGAACTACCGTTGTCAAATGCAAGCCGAATATATGGAGAGGGAGCGACTCTATATGATGAACTCCTTCTTTCTTTTCGACCTGGGAAAGTCCGTTTAGGGCAACAAAAAATGAGATTGACTTCGTCATCCCGACTAAGACTCGGATCTTCAATGATGTCTCTGTGATCAATTAGTTTAACACAGGGATTGGTAAGAGGCACATTGAATCTACACGTAAAATCCGAACGATGTCGACTGATGACGTCTACGCATCGTACGCATCGCTCTGAAGCCATCCATATCCAACCCCCCGAAAACTTTCAACTCGAGCTGCAAAATTGCTTCGATTGCCTGGAGGACTGCATAGATGTGGACATATACGACGACAGATTCGTGGAAGCTGTCCGTACGGTGGGTTCAACGTTCTTCAAACCCAGCCGTAACAATAGAACGAAGAAAATCTCAGTGCCCACGTTAAAGCTTATGGAGCAAAGACATGGATGGTTCTGCAGTCCTCTGAAGACATTCGTGAGCGTCGGCAGCTCGGTAAAGAGATCTCGAAGTGCCTAACTCGCGACATACGCCGATAAAATACAAAACGTATTGAAGAGACCATAGAGCGGAGCAAAGGCTCCAAAGTGTTCGCTAGAGATCTGTCGCTTCGAGAGAGCTTGCTGACGAAGCTAAAGACGGAGGATGGCACAATCATTACATCGCGGCCTGAGCTTTTAGCCGAGATTGAAAACTTATGTGAACAATTTTATGGCACATCACGCACCCCGATCCAACAGCCAAGTTGACCCGACACTATATCGATGATATTCCCCGGAAGTCAGCCTATACGAGATTAGTGTAGCTTCCAAACAGCTCAAGAACAACAAGGCGCCGGGTGTTACAAGGAGGACGGAGTTACAGCGCAGCTTCTGAAAGCAGGTGGACGAAAGGTCCAGAAAGGTCTTCAGAAGTTATTTAACTCTGTTATACTCGAGGTTAAAACACCAAAGGCATTGGCACAGAGGCGTGGTGAGACTTTTCTTCAAAAAGGACGATAGGATCCATTTGTAGAACTATAGACCCATCACGCTCCTGAGTCATGTTTATAAGCTGTTTTCAAGAGTTATAACAAACCAGATTCCGATAAGGCTTTAGTACCATAGACCACATACATACGCTGCGGCATGTATAACCATTTAGAAGACCGTAGAGTACATCTGCCATTATGCTTAGCGTTTGTGGACTATGAGAAAGCCTTCGATTCTGTCGAGACATTAGCCGTGCTCTAGTCACTCCAGAGATGCCAAATAGACTATCGATACATCCAAGTGTTGCGGTCACTGTACGAAAACGCCACTATGTCAGTCCGCCTTCAGAACTCAAAACCCATACAGCTCCAGCGTGATGTGAGACAGGGTGAAACTTTTCACAGCTACGTTGGAGGACGCGCTTAAGCTTATGGACTGGAGAGGACTTGGCATCAACATAAATGGCGAGTATATAACCCACTTTCGCTTTTCAGATGATATCGTTGTCATCCCTGAGACCTTGGAAGGCTTGGGGACAATGCTTGAGGATAAATCTCTGTAGAATTTCCCAGCAAGTGGATCTTTAAATGAACACGGACAAGACGAAAATCATGTTAAACTCCCACTCCTGTACAGGTTAGAAGCTCTACATTGGAACATTCCAACTTGGTAAATCCAACTTTTAAGAAAGAGGTCAATCGACGAATTTAACTCGGCTGGGCAGCGTTCGGGAAGCTATGTGGCATATTCTCGGCCCATCTACCACAGTGGCTTAAGACGAAAGTCTTGAGTGTTCCAGTGATGACATACGTAATGCGTACCGGAAGAAGCAACGTTGGTAGCCCCCCCACAAGGTGAGGTCCACGTCCAGAAGCCACCTCGTGGCGGACCCTAGTAACGTGGTAGGGAAACTTTCTCGGCGGGTTCGTGGCTTTTGATGTTAAGGGTGTCCCCTTGGCATTCGAAATCACATGCCATCGTCGAGTTGTTTTTGTTTTCCTACTACGGCTAGTTCCGGACGGCCCTTTTCTGGGCCACGACCGCGCCCGAAGTCCCCCGGGTGCGGGACGATGGCGGGTAATAGCGCACTGAAGGTCAGGCCGGGGAGGATGTTAGGGGTATGAGGGGAACGCCTTTACCTCGAGTCCCACATCCCCTGCGGTTGGCACCACCCCGCAGGGACGATACGTAAATGCATTTGACCTCCCCGTCAACAAAAAAAAGGCTCCCCACAAGGTGGAATGACGATTTGGTAAAGGTCGCGAGAAGCCGCTGGATGAGGACAGCGCAGAACTGATCAGGTTGGAGAACCTTGGGGGAGGCCTATGTCCAACAGTGGATATCTTTCGCCTGAAATGATGATGATGATGATAAAATCGTCAGAGAAAGGTCCATTTGGTAGCTAGCTAGGCTTCAGATATTAGGAAGGTACTTTTCAGTAGATATATTGTGTATCATGCTCACAATCACATCAAATACTTGATGTAATTTAATGAAACAAAAATAGGTTTTTTACTATTTATTGGAAAATATTACAGTTAGGTATAGCCAAAACAAGATTTCACTTAGTTTGTACCTATTTGTATTAACTTAGTGCAACAAAAATAAAGTAGGAACTTAATGAAGTAGCATAATGGGTTCTTTCTTAGTATCAACTTTCGTATGAAGTAATTAGGTTTCATTGTTACAAACATAACGTCACTGTCCGTGGCTGAATGATTTTGGAACAAGCGACTCGTGCGATGCCTACTTGAGTACAACGAAGTGATAAATATTGGCATAAGCATCAAATAATGTATAATGATTGTAGAGTAATATTGTATAAGCGACGGAGTCTAATTAAAATTGTAAATGGTAGTAGGATATAACCGACATTTGAATATCAGATTTGATTTAAGTAATTGCGTATGAGCGACAAAGTTGTATAAAAATAATAAACAGTAATAAGGTATAAGCGACAGTTCACTGTAAATTAAGATTTCAGTAATTGGGCATAAGCGCCAACTATATTGTATACTTGTAAAGGGTAGTATGGTATAACCGACGCTCGATGAATTCAACAACAAAGCTAAAGAGGCATTAGCTCCAGTTTTCATAACAGGCGCTAAAGGTAAAGAGCTATAAGCGTCTGAAATCTTTACTCTAATAAGAAGTAAAAAGACATTACCGACTATAAACAATAACTATGTCATTTTTACAGAGGTACAAACGCCTTTAGGATAAAAAAGACCTAAAATTCAGTCGGTTATCCAAAATGACACTTCGAAAACGCATTTTTTTACTTGGGCATAAGCGACAAAAAAGTCATCGTAGAGCCATGGGAGTAAGCGCATTCGAAAGAGCGGAAAATTTTAAGTTGGATGGCATTCATAACTCATTTTCGACAAAAGTGTCGCTTATGCCCTATTACCTTTTAACCGTCGATATTAAATTTTAAAAAAATATTTCGGTATCTGAAAATGAGCTTTTCGAAACATTTTCAGCCATAGATTTATAATAATTACGTCATAAGGCAGGCCGCACATATTTATTTGTCAGAATGTTTTGAGAAACAATAAATTAAGTTTAGACCAGTTACACTATTTAATATTATTATATTAATTAATAGAATAGAATAGAATAGAATATATCTTTATTGTACATACATCAACCAACAAATACAGAGATAATTATACTAATTACAATTATGTACATACAAAGGGCGACCTTATCGCTAAGAGCGATCTCTTCCAGGTAACCTTAGGATGGACAGGACTAAAAGACAAAGTACTCGAAGGAAGATGGCAACGTATAACTTAAAATAAATAATATGAAATAAACTACATACAAATATTTACATAAACTTACATAGATAATTAACTACTCACTATGTAATAATACATATATCATAAATATATACTAAAATACATATAAATATGAACAAATTTAGTATCATAGTGACGACAGATAGTGTTCTGCAACCTGCAACAAATTCATATACCAAACCACATAAAAAACAGAGAATTCGAAGTCATTTAACAATCGATTTAATTTTTTTCTAACACAGAAATGTTATTATAATTTAAAAGAATTTTTCGATGACAAATAAGTTATTAGCATGCAATGGATCATTTTGACCTCTATATTTTCTTTACTTAATTTAATTATTTATTCAATCACTATTTAATCATAGTCTTGACAATGAATTTAATTTATATATTAAATCTAGTTTTAGTTTGAGAAGTGACTGATGACGGTATGAATTATATTTTTTTTTGTTAATATTGATAGTTTGTATAGCATGTAGGTATATTAGTTGTTGTACCTAAAAATTATTGTTAAACTATTTATTGTAACTATTTATATGGTTACGCAAGAGATGACAATGGCAACTGCATTCCAGTAGATCAATGCAGTAAGTATTCATTAACATTTTGAAAAAATATGAGAAGTAATACAGACAGATGAGACAGACAGGGAAAACACATAAGTAGGTAGCACTGGAATGTTACGATGTCAATAATAATAATAATAATAATAATAAAGAAATATCATCTGATTTATGTCGTCTCTGCAATAGTATATCAGAAACAATTCAACATATTACAGGAGCGAGCATGTAAGGCCCTTGTCCAATCAGACTATAAACATAGACACGACCAAGTCACTTCCATAATTCACCAGTACATTGCATATTGTTCTAGTTTCCTTACAGAAAAAGTACCCTATTATAAATATACACCAACAACTATACTTGAAAATAGCCTTTTCAAAATTTACTGGGACCGAACTATCATAACCGAGAAGACAGTACATTTCAATAGACCAGACATAACCTTGTTTAATAAAGAAACGAAAACCATTTTCCTAATTGATATCGCTATACCTAACACTCACAATATCCAAACCACTATATCCGAAAAAATTATAAAGTATCGAGACCTAGCTATAGAACTGAAAACCCAATGGAAAGCTCAAACTGTTCATATCATTCCAATAGTCATCTCATCAACAGGCGTAGTTCCTAAGACCTTAATTAAAAGTCTTGATATGCTAAGCATCCCAAAACATTATATATACCTCATCCAAAAGGCTACAATCCTCAATACCTGCCGAATAACCCGAAGATTTTTATCATCTACAGCTACAACATCCTAAATTAATCTGATACGCTTGACCAAGGTCCGCGTAACAGAAAAAATCCCACTCTAGAAGTCGGAGATTCGAAAATGTTCTAAAATAATAATAATAATAATAATAAATTTTACTGTGTCAATAAAAACAATTATTTCAAGTCCGTCAAGTAAGTAATTATAATCACTCATTGGATATTTTATCATAAAAACAATTGTCTCTCAATATTCTGAATATAAACTTACTTAAAATAGGTAGCGGTTTATTTGGAATTAAATTTGGAAACAAATTAAATAATAAGAAAAAATCTTCTTGCTCCTACCCTGCTCCCAATTTATTTGGAGTCGGTGCAGTATGTCTTTATATCGATTGTATCTACCTACTGCTATAGATTTCGGCATTAGCTTTTTACGGCTGGCCAGGTGGTCGGGTAGGCACGGAGGAAAGTCTAATTGCAAAATGTTCGGTCACCCATCCGAGTACCTACCGACTGCTTAGCTTGGTAGCTTAGCTTTCGTGATCGTCACGAAGAACGCAAGACCGCGGTGCCATCGACCTTCTCCAGCTAAAACTAAAATGTAGCGTTTGTTTTATACTTTAGAAAAATCGTCTTTAGTCTGTGGATCTGATGAGGAGGAAATCTGCTCAACTGGTTGCCCTCCACCAAAAACATGCGAAAACCGCAACGTTGCCTACTCTTGCCTAGCTGGTTTACCCTGTAAACCAGTATGTGAGTGCAAAGCTGAGTATTATAGAAATGCCATCGGAGAATGTATCACAGTAGAAGAATGTGGTAAGTACCTAATATACAATTATAAGGATGAAGACATTAATAACAATCATGACTTTTGGCCAATAGTAGGTATTTAATAAGTACACTTATTACATTTATAAATTAATTAAAATTAAATTAAAGTAATTTTGTCACTGGTTTATATAATAGTTAGTATAGTCAATCTAACTGTCGCTTGTACCTAATTCATGGGATGCATTTGGCACCAGGATGACTTTACCACCTAAAATTAAAAATTTTTTTTAGTAACCTGTGGTTTTTTGATGCTGGTTCACATTTACTATACGAATTCATGTTATATTATTATAAGTACAAAATGTGTAACTGATTGAAAACCCAAATAAAGAGAGAGAAAAAAGACCGGAAAATTCTGTTTAGTCCGTCAGATAAGAACACGAAAAAATATTGGAAACGTAATAAAAATAAACACTTCTATAGCACACAAAATAAAAAAAATCACAATACATATCATCAACAGCTCATATAATGTCCCCAATGAGTTGCTCGAGCCCACCCCACATTAGGGGCGATTAGGCCTTAGTCAACCAAGCTGGCCAAGTGCGGGATGGTCGACTTCACACACAACCTAAGAATTTCTTCATAGGTGTGTGCAGGTTTCCTCACGATGATATACATATACCTAGACAGACATAAAGAAACAAAGTAGGTGGCCTTACTGCTTAATATCTTTCCATCCAGGCAACCTTGGAAGAAATGGAAAAGAAGGGTAAAAGTAATCGTTAAGTACGTATTTTTCTTTTATCACGCAAGCAAATAATGATGACGATACAGTGCGTTGAACAATCGCGTGACGTCACGCTGTTGTATATTTTTACTGAAAAGTAATACCTACTTATACCAAGCCCCCACGCTTGAACTTGAGGACCTATGTCTTTTTAAATATTTACTAATTTGATTTATTAAAAAAATAGGTAGGTATATAATGTTTTTGGTAATCTATCAAACTGACTTAATAGAATTATTATACCCAGTTATCATAGCTATTCTATTATCAAACGAAATATCGCTAATCAGAGCCATTATGTTTTAATTTTAAGCCAAATGTTCTAAGCCAAACGAGTTCTTCACTTGTGGAAGCGCGTGCGACAACGTCTGTAAGACAATTAAGGAACGAAGCCGAACCAATTGCCCCATAAAGAACAAAACTTGTAACAAGAGGTGCTATTGCAAGGATGGATACGCAAGAGACGACAAAGGCAACTGCATCCCTATAGATCAGTGCAATAAGCCCAGTAAGTATCCAAGCAAGTATCTGTTGCGTCATTGAGCGCGTCTTAGCGTCTAATAACATGGCGAGTGCTCTCTGGCGAGCTTTTTTCCCTAATCCCACCATCTCTTCCTTCCTTTTAGCCCTAGATAGCTAACGTGGTGTACCCTTTTTAACCATCCGCCGAAACAACGGGTAATAGAAAAAACAAATTTGTTCGTAAGATACATAATATACAACATGTATAATAAATTATAAAACCAACACCCTGAATACAGGTGGTTTGAGATAGGCTTGCTTTTTTTTTAAATCGTTTCTTTTTTAAAATAGTTTTGAAATCAACTCGGAAGCCCATCCCAAACCACCTGTATTCAGGGTGTTGGTTATTTAATTTACATGTTGTATATATACTTAAAAGAGCTTTTGACGTTTATAATAGTTATTATAAATATACAGTTTATTAATCCACTTTATTTATTACCTTATAAAATTATGGCAACTTTACTTAGACCTCCAAAAAAAGGAACATTTTTTCATAAAATATTTTTTCGTGCAAAGTCAATTAAATAAAAGACATAATATTCAGTATTTTGACGTTACATGTCATATTAAAATGCAAAAATGTAATAACAATATAAATAACCTACTTTTTATAAATTATAAATCCTTACTAATATTATAAATGCGAAAGTAACTCTGTCTGTCTGTCTGTCTGTCTGTCTGTTAAGCTTTCACGTCTAAACCACTGAACCGATTTTGATGAAAATTGGTACAACTATAGATTAGATCTCGGGGAAGGACATAGGCTACTTTTTATCGCGAAAAAAAGGTTGTATGGGTTGAAATACGGGATGAAAGTTTGTATGGAAGTTCGTCATTTTTGAAGATAGAACCATGAAACTTTGAATTTAGGCACTTAATAAGACAGAAAGAAATATTTGTTCTAAGATTTTTGACATTTTGACCTGTATGGGGGTGAAATAGTGGATGAAAGTTTGTATGGGACTTCGTCATTGTTAAAGATAAAACCATGATACTTTGAAATTAGGGACTTAATAAGAAAGAAAGAAATATTTGTTCTAAGATTTTTGAAATTTTGACCTGTATGGGGGTGAAATAGTGGATGAAAGTTTGTATGGGACTTCGTCATTGTTAAAGATAAAACCATGATACTTTGAAATTAGGGACCTAATAAGAAAGAAAGAAATATTTCTTCTAGCGTTTTTGAAATATTGACCCACGTGGGGATGAAATAGGGGATGAAAGGTCGTAAGAACCCCCAGTACAAAAATACATCCAAGATGGCGGACGCGACTTTTTAACATATTGTCAATATGGGTATCGTTTTCATGGTTTTTGGGGTTCCGGATTACGAATAAAACATCTATATCGATATCCAAGATGGCGGACGTGACGTTTTGAGAAAATGTCAATACGGGTATCATTTTCGTGGTTATCGGGGGTCCCGATTCCGAATACACCATCTATTTTGAGATCCAAGATGGCGGACGTGACTTTTTAACATAATGTCAATATGGGTATCATTTTCGTGGTTTTCGGGGGTTCCGATTCCGAATACGACATCTATTTCGAGATCCAAGATGGCGGTTGGGACTTCTTAATATAAAATCGATATGGGTATCATTTTCTTGGTTTTTGGAGGTCCCGATTACTAATACACCATCCATTTTGAGATCCAAGATGGCGGACGCGACTTTTTAACATAATGTCAATATGGGTATCGTTTTCGTGGTTTTTGGGGGTCCTAATTCCGAATACACTATCCATTTTGAGATCCAAGATGGCGGACGTGACTTTTAACATAACGTCGATATGGGTATCATTTTCTTGGTTCTTGGAGGTCCCGATTACTAATACACCATCCATTTTGAGATCCAAGATGGCGGACGCGACTTTTTAACATAATGTCAATATGGGTATCGTTTTCGTGGTTTTTGGGGGTCCGGATTACGAATAAAACATCTTTTTCTAGATCCAAGATGGCGGACGCGACTTTTTGACAAAATGTCAATATGGATATCGTTTTCGTGGTGTTTGGGGGTCCTAATTCCGAATACACTATCCATTTTGAGATCCAAGATGGCGGACGTGACTTTTTAACATAACGTCGATATGGGTATCATTTTCTTGGTTTTTGGAGGTCCCGATTACTAATACACCATCCATTTTGAGATCCAAGATGGCGGACGCGACTTTTTAATATAATGTCAATATGGGTATCGTTTTCGTGGTTTTTGGGGGTCCGGATTACGAATAAAACATCTTTTTCTAGATCCAAGATGGCGGACGCGACTTTTTGACAAAATGTCAATATGGATATCGTTTTCGTGGTTTTTGGGGGTCCTAATTCCGAATACACTATCCATTTTGAGATCCAAGATGGCGGACGTGACTTTTTAACATAACGTCGATATGGGTATCATTTTCGTGGTTTTCTGGGGTCCCGATTCCGAATACGACATCTATTTCGAGATCCAAGATGGCGGTTGGGACTTCTTAATATAAAATCGAAATGGGTATCATTTTCATAGTTTTCGGGAGTCGATTCCAAATACATCATCAATTTCTAGATCCAAGATTGCGGACGCTACTTTTTAACTTATTATTAAAAAGGATATTATTTTCGTGGTTTACAGGGTACGGATTATCCATTTTGAGATCCAAGATGGCGGACGCGACTTTTTAACTTAATGACTTTCACGCCCATACCTGAACCGATTTTGATGTTTGGTACAAAAATAGACTAAACGTCGAAATGGAATAAAAGCTTTTTTGTAAAAGAGGGAATGAAGGGCTTGAAATATGAGATGAAATTTTTTATGAGATTCCTCATTACCAAAGATAAAACCATGAAATTTTTAATAGCACGGGATAAGAAATAAGCAAATATTTGTTCTAGCGTTTTTGAAATATTGACCCATGTAGGGATGAAAGGTTGCATGTAAGTTAGCAAAGGATGGGAAAACATAAAATGATAGATTGTAAAAATGCCATATACAGTATAGTACACGGCAGTTTTTATGTGTATATTTTGCAAAATAAGTACGTACACAAAGAAATAAAATGCTGCCTAAAGTAACTATTCGCAAGAAAGCAAGTGATACGCAATAAAGATATTTGATTTGATTTAACTATTCCACGCGGACGAAGTCGCGGGCAAAAGCTAGTAACCTACTAAATAGAAATCACTGCCAACACTAGTGTCCATCCTTCTTACCATCCTGGGTCATTCAAAAGAGGCGTGAAAAAGTACCTTTCAGATAGGCAACGAGGCGGTTTCTCTCGCGCTAGATATCTTTGCATTCGGACTCAACTTACCATCGACATCAGCGGTGGAATGGAGTATGCAATGCAATTTGCTAGTTTTTTTTTTTTATTAAAAAAAACCGCCTTTAAAACTAAAAACGGAGAAATAAAACCCAGTACATGTATGATGATGATGAGGTAACAAACATAAAAAGTGCTCCTTTTTTGAAGTCGGTTAAAACCAAAAAAGAACAATGTAACTAGCGGGCACCTAACCATTTGGGGTATTTTTAGGGTTCCGTAGTACTAGTACCTCAAAAGGAAAGAACAGAACCCTTATAGGATCACTTTGTTGTCCGTCTGTCTGTCAGGACCCTTTATCTCAGGAACGAGGTATCGAGTTGAAATTAAAATCATATAGGTACTCAGGTCCGTCCCTTGAAGCTGTGAAAAAATCAAATTTCTTAGTCAACCCCTTGTGTGTCGCGCGGCCTCCTGGAGGTCTCTGTTAAAAACGCCGGTGAGTCGGCCGGCCTCCTATAGGTGGGTCTCAACTGTTTGCCGATGATAAAAATGATGATGATTATTATTATTATTTGAAAATATAACTGTACTAAGTAATTGTATTATATTCTGTTAGCTTATTTTATAACGATTTTAATGACAAAAACTTATTTATAGTTTTATCACAATTTTTAAACATTTTGCATTTTATAACACGCGGAAAATTCGCGACAGGAAGTCCGGAAGCAATTGAGACATCCGCGAAATGTTACAAAATGGCGACAACAACTATAGTGTTGTTAACCCCTGTAGTAACCCCTGTGTAGTTAACTCCTATATATAGGGGTTAACTCAAAAAATAATATGGCCGTTTATGGCGCAAAAAACGTATAGTTCGACACTCTCAAGGGAATCAAAATTCATAGGGTACCTACTTCCCGTTGACCTAGAACTATGAAATTTGGCAAGTAATATTGTTTTATACCACAGGTACAGGAAAACCTCTAAAAACTATAGATTTGTAAATAAATCATAAAAAATATAGTCTTTATTTAAAGTACAGTCGACCAAATTGAATCATGACCCACCTTAAGATCATTTTCCTACAGTCACTCTATACAAGGTAGGTTGAAATTCGCTTGAACGTACATTTCTAAGTAACGAACCTGTTATCAATTTGTTAGACACTGACAGTGTCTAATAAATATGGCTTTTTAAAATTTGTTCAGACTACTACTTGACATCGGACACATAACGTCATTTTATTTTTAAAAATATCATAGTTATTCCATTTTTTGAGTAGTAAAAAGAGTTTAGATTATGAACGACATCTTATTTAAAATTCCAATTGAGACTTTAGTACAGTGATAAGAAAAATTAAAATTGCATGGATCTCTGACCCGTAATGACGCATTTTTATTCATATTTAAAACGTACTAAGTGCAACACGCATGATAGCGAAGAAAACCTAACTAAATTTATGATTCTAAAGGAATGATCGGCCAAGTGGGTCATGATTCAGTTGGTTCGACTGTACGTAATCAACCATCAAGGTTTGCCTTTAGCTCGCTTGAAGCTGTGAAAAAATCAAACTTCTAAGTTCACGCAAAAAAAAGATACGTCCGTTTATGCCGCAAAAAAATACAAATTTGTACGGAACCCTTGGTGTGCCGAAGTCTGAAGCGCACTTGTCCGGTTTTATTTATTATTGTCACAATCACAAAGCGCCATCAATACTTATTTTAAAATGAAAATAAATATTTTGATCAGGATAAATACATATTAATATAAAATAATAACCAATTAGTGTGTAATTGGACAAAATTACGGAAATTCATAGATTTTCTTGTGATTTTTTGCAGAACCAAAAAAGTGTTGTGCTAACGAAGATTACGTACTAGGAAAAAGCTGTCCCCCCGACACTTGCATTGCTCTCGTAGCTAGATTCAAGTGCGACAGCAATGAACCAGATAAATACAGATGCAGATGCAAGCCAGGATACTTCAGACTGAAATCAGGATCACCTTGTGTGCCAATGTGTGAATGTCCACAAATGGCAAACTCACCGGATTGCGTCTAGAAAGCAAAATTCCCTTTAAATATCATAACAGTTAACTTATTTTCAAATTCTCTACGTGTACACTGTTTTGGTTTCTCGTACAAAATACAATTTTTACCACGCATAATAAATTTTGTTTTATTTGTAACCAATATGAAATCTAAACCTTTTGTAAGGAGTGAAAAACATTTTCTTTTAGGTTTGGAGTATCTACAGCTAGTATTTTAATTATTATCTGTGCTGCAACTAGTCCATATAAAATAATATTAGGTTGGGGAAAAAGTCTTTTCGCATTATAAACTTGTAATAAAATCTCTTTGGCTATACTATTTGTATCTGGCTGGTTTTGGTATCATTGAAAGTTTAAATTTTAAAGAACATAATTCCAAATTCAAATTAGGAAAATGTGTGATTTTCATTTGTTTCTCGTACCGCCAAGATGAGTGAATCTAATGAAGAAATTCGATACATTTTAAAATTTTACTACAAAAAAGGTAAAAACGCAACGCAAGCCGCGAAAAAAATTTGCGATGTTTATGGACCTAGTGCAGTGTCTGTGAGAGTAGCACAAATTTGGTTTAAGCGTTTTCAATCCGGAAATTTTGATGTCAAAGATGCACGTCGCTCTGGTCGCCCTATTAGAGATAAAATGGATGCCATTTTTGAAAAAGTGGAGCAAGATCGGCATGTCAGTAGTTACGACGTAGCTGAAGAACTGGGAATTGACCACAAAACAGTTTTGGCGCATTTGAAAAAAACTGGGTACACAAAAAAGCTCGACATTTGGGTACCTCACGAGCTCACTGAAAGAAACCTAATGAACCTTGTACTCATTTGTGATTCTTTATTACGACGTAATGAAACCGAACCATTTTTGAAGAAGCTGATAACTGGTGATGAAAAGTGGATCACGTACGACAAGAACGTGCGAAAAAGGTCGTGGTCAAAGGCCGGTCAGGCTTCACAGACTGTGGCGAAACCCGGGTTAACTCGCAACAAGGTGATGCTGTGTGTGTGGTGGGATTGGAAGGGCATTATTCATTATGAGCTGTTACCACCAGGCAGGACCATCGATTCTGAACTCTACTGCGAACAACTGATGAGATTAAAGCAAGAAGTTGAGAGAAAGCGGCCGGAATTAATCAACAGAAGGGGTGTGGTTTTTCATTATGATAACGCTAGACCTCACACATCTTTAGCCACTCAGCAAAAATTAAGAGAGTTTGGCTGGGAGGTGTTAATGCATCCGCCGTATAGTCCTGACCTTGCACCTTCAGATTTCCACCTGTTTCGGTCTCTTCAGAATTCTTTAGGCAGTGTCAGGTTAACATCACGAGAGGACTGCCAAAACCACTTGTCGCGGTATTTTGACCAGAAGTCCCAAAATTTCTATAGCAATGGGATCATGTCCCTACCTACAAGATGGCAAAAAGTTATCGAACAAAATGGTACCTACATACTTTAGTTAAATGTAAATAAACTATATTAAAAAATGTTTTGAATTTTCTTAAAAAATGCGAAGTAACTTTTTCCTCAACTTATTATTTATTGTTAGATAATGAAAGGCTGACGGGCAATTTTATCTAGGAGCCAATAACCATTTGTGATATATCATTGGAAAGGTTTTTTTTGTACTTTAACTGTTGTTATGGCCGAAAAGTACCAACACACTGTGTGAAAATAATTATGAGTATAATACATAAAGCAGACCTGCACGAAAATATTTTTATCTACTCTCATGATTTAATATAAAAAACAACCTAATTGTGTAAACCATTGATTCGATTCTTTTCTTTCTTTTCTTTTAAAAAAATGTTTGTTTCCACTTTTTTTTTCAATTAAGTACCTATCATTAGGTCGATACTTATTTTCTCAGAAATAAAATGTGTAGACTTTTTTAAGATACAAATTGTGTAATGTATCTAATAAATTGATAGGAGTGATTTAATTTAAAGTTTATTTTAACCTTTAGCATTTAAATAAAAGCTTATTTTTGAAAATATTTGAAAATATATTAAAAACTTATTTTTAGTCACTTTATTTGTATTTTTCTCAAACCCTTTCATTTGATACCCATGTTATTAAGGTAGGGCACAAAAATGAAATATGCCATTTTTATTTTTGATATTTCTGATGCTCTAGCATCACCTGGAATCTGCAGAATACCCAACTCCTCACCAGATTACAGGTGAGGTATCGTGTGGTTTGGGATCATTGCACTGGGTTCGGTTTTAGAGAGTGATCAGAGCCAGAGCGTACTAAGGGGGATATTTAAACTTTTATTCAGGTTTCCTGTACAAATCGAGCTCTTAACGCAACTACAATAGTTACGTATTTTAAATGAATAAACTTACACTACTACTGAGCTACACAGGGCTGCTTAACAACGACGAATTTTTTCCATTTAATTTGGCATAAATTTCTATCATATCCAACCTGCTACTTAATTATTCATAAAAATGTTTTTCAGTTATTAATTAGTTGCTTCAAGCACCTGTGTAAATTGATGACAATACTTGCCTAATATTATTTTCATACCTGTGATGTATTAACTATAAATAGTTACCAAGAGGAGATGAGTTGCCAGTTGCCACTGTGTTTGAAGACATACAACCAGCATGGCGCGTTTATTTCTCATAGGTTTGCTGATTTTTGCCACCTGCGCGGCTGTAGTATATGGTATGGACTTTATTTATAATTATCTGTTATTTTCGTTCTTTTTTTACACGGTTGTAATTGGTGTTCTTTTTGGGTTTGATTGTATTTTTTATGTTTTAATAGGCTGGGCGTTTGGCTACAATCACGCCTGATGGAAAGCGATGATGAGGCCTAAGGTGGTACACGCTCGCCTAGAAATTGTTTATTCACTCTGACCTTAAAGATGTCCAGATTATTGTGTTGTCTGTACCCGGTGCCGTCGTTAGTATAGTTTAACGAAAAAACAAAAAAATGCAGGAAAGTATCAGTTCGTGTGTATGGTGACAAAAGGATTGTTTTTCCTCTCGGACTGGTAGAGGAATGATAAAGTAGCAGGAAAACATGTAGAGATGACATTTAGTTAGTTGCCTTAACGGTTTTATTTATCCCTACGATGTTTCTCTACAGTTCATCTATGTACAAGTCGTACAAAATAGAGTGGATGGGGGGCTAATTTTTGTCTACGGTCGCCATAGAGCTTTCTCACTAAAACGTCAGTTTCATACATTATTATTATTTTCATTAGACGTTCAACTATCATTATTTCTTTGGAATCTATGCATTGAATCGCGCTGCAGTCGCCGTCCGTCGCCCCGCTCGTCGCTAATCTTAAGACATATTCTTTCTAATCTGTGGTCGCTAAGTTCGAGTCCGCGGCGTAATTGGCAAACGATCGTACGATGGATAAGATGTGTTGTCAACGCACCCCACGATGAACTCAACATAAAATATTTCTTTAAAGTGTTGTTAGAGTGTCCTAATTCAGCTCGCAAGTTATCGTGCGAGCACAGAAACATTACTTTTATTGCGCGATGAAAACGCATATTTTCATTGCCAATTAGGAGGACGCCTTATACAATGTGTTGGAATTTCCATTTTCTGACCTTGACCTAATGTCTTATATATAGGGTGTAAAAGACATGAACAGTCAATCGAGAACCATGTATTCTGCTCACCATCATAACATTTTTTTTTATTTTTTTTATGAAAACATAATATTCTAAGCATTATTTCTTAATTATTGTTCAAAGAAACATTATAATTTTTTTTAGTATTTCATAACAAAAATGGCTCCAAAACGTTAGCGTTCAATGTAGCTCACTCGATGGGCACGAACACAAACGAACGGGACCGCCGCAAAACCGCGATAATTTGACTAAATTATCGCGGTTTTGCGGGTTGCGTGCGTGTGAGATCTTGGGCTTTAATTTGTACAGACAACAGCACGTTGGGTTACCACAAACTGTCAAATTTTCGCAATCGATTATGCACTTTATATTGAATAGTCTTAGGTTGAAAATCGTTTGGAGAAATTTGACAGTTTTGTATAGCCCGACGTGCTGTTGACTGTACATTAAGCCCAAGATAATAATAATTCTAATAATATTTGTTAACTTATACAATGAGAATGATTTCTTATGAATTAGAAACAGATTTCTATGATAAAAATTAGTTGTCGTGGTGACCGACATAATTGTTTCGGTTATAGGATATTGAATCTATTTATGTTGGGACAGTTTGGTAAAATAATAATAATATCATTTTTATTTAATAATTTACTAATCATGAATTTACAAATAGTTTTATATAATAAAACTTAATTAGTACGACGCTTTTGTACAAGCGTTACCGGTAGTCAGAGGCGAGGCGGAGTAGCTCACATAAAAAGAGCCGCTTCCGCGTGGTAGCTGCATTCACTCCGATCCGTTCGAGTAATTCTCAGTCAAACACTACACACTCAGGCACTAGACACACTTTTGTCATACACCGCACTCGTCGAACAAGGGTGCGAAGACCCGGTCTACATACGACGCGCTATACCCGGTACAGACATGTACCGGGGCGCTTCTCCCCGCCTCCACCACGACACGATGTGCCCGAGCCGAGGTCCCGAGCCTTTAGAGGCACCCTCGGGCATGTCGCTCCCTACCGACACGGACGTAGGGATGCTAGGCGGTCGAGAGACTCCCCACGGGGGAGATGCTCGGTCGCCCAGTAATCCCCTAGGAACGTCCGACCTACAGACTTGAGGACCCCGCAAGGTCTCCGCCTTCTTAAAAACCCGGTGACGCAGAAAATGTCATCAGAGACAATCTGCAATAGAATTCAAAAAAATAAATTATTTTTTTAACACCAAAAAATTAAAATCAGTTTTTTTGCAGCAATTACCTATTTTTTGAAATGTTTCTTATTTTGATGTATAGAATACCTACATTGTTTCTCGTTTCACTGTTCATATCTTTTACACCCTGTAGATACGTTAACATAGGCATGTTTCAGGGTGTGCGCTATTTATGTTACATGTTGTATACATAAGTACATAGGTAGGTATCTAATGATTCGAAAAAAAAAAACAGAAAGTCGATATTGCTTAAGTATATGAAATTAATTCCTTAAAGGTGATGTCGAAGAGGTAGATTACTACGATGAGACATGGGACACCGAAAGTGACTCCTGTTCGGATGAATACTCAGATCATACAGAAGAATTACCGGGTAAGTAATTAAGTATTATTGGGGCAGCCCAAAGACTATGGGCAACCTTAAGTAAAATCCTTTAACTACATCTATTCAAAATCATGAAACTAATATATTAAGTAGGTACCGATGACAGCACAACAGATTGGCCCAAAAGTGTCAAACGCCAATTGATTTTCAACCCTAAACATGTGCAATGATTTTCAACCCTGAACACGTGCAATGATGATTTTCAACCCTAAACATGTGCAATGATTTTCAACCCTGAACACGTGCAATGATGATTTTCAACCCTAAACATGTGCAATGATTTTCAACCCTGAACACGTGCAATGATGATTTTCAACCCTAAACATGTGCAATGATTTTCAACTCTAAACATGTGCAAATTGTGCAATATAAAGCGTGAAATCGATCCGGATTTGTCAGTTTATGGTAACCTGATGTGCTGTTGACTGTACAGTCGAAGACACTGTTAACAGCACATTAAAGACAGAGTTAACATAAAATTTCATTGTGCGAAAGAGATATGCATACGTTACTATTCTCAGAACTTCCTTTCATACATTGTTATTGTGTCACTAGCGTCTTTAATGGGCAAGTAAAACAGTGTCTTCGACTGAACATACATTAGTAGGTATCTATTTAATTCTTTTCTTAGAAAGGACCACGTCACATTGTTCTCTCTAATTAAGTAGGTACTTATTCAATAAAATGTCTTCATATTGGTTGTTATTTGACTAACTTACGGAGTTTTTCCCGAGTTCTTGTTGTACACGTGTTTAGAGATTCCATTTTAAACCCAAATCAACCGTACAATTTTTGTTACTTTAGTTACATTTTCACTTGACATTGGCAAAATGCGTACTTACGTGAAGCCGATTAAGAATAGAATAGACTAACTTACATCTTGTATTTTTATATTTGTTTTATTTGTGAATACTAGTAGATAAATATATTCGTCCCCTTAAAAGCTTTATAACCATTGTAAATCGAATCTCTCAATTCTTAAAGAAACAATGGAAAAGGCTATCATAATGTCAGCCAAGACCACAGATATATCAATCTAAGGAGATCGGTCGAATCGCCGAGTTCATATGAAGACCGAGTGTCGCGATGAGCGGCCGTACTACATAACATGGTTCCAGTTGAGCATGCCGTAAATATACACTATTCACAACGCGCGTCTTAAGGACTGCGAAGCGATGAAAGTTAAGCACAGCCGCAAAGGAGATCGGCCAAATCGCTGAGTTACGTATTCACTTGACTTTATCGAAAGGCGAAGTGGCGGAAATGTATGCCAACATCGCATACATTTCCTTGTCATATGATAAACGCCGGTTTGGCTTATCTCCTTGTATTATTAAATATGTGGCCAAGACACACGCCCATTGTTCGACATAGGTTTCTGTTTAGATATGGTATAAAGATTAAAATAAAAACAAGTTATAATACTGACTCATTTATTCTGATTAATCTTCTGCTCATCTGTCAAAGTGACAGTTACACGTTTCACCAAGGATCTCCAACCTGATCAGTCAACGGCGTCCTGTGGCATTTACCAGGTCGTCGTATATTAAGTATATCAAATTATCGTTTTAAATTCGAAGGCTGCATACTATAATTTAAAGTTTTACAAATAATTACATGCTTACAGAAAATACAAATTATTACTTGAATTCAGTTAAATAGTTTAATATAAAAAAAATTATAAGATAAAATCTGGCATTGTGTAGTACTTGGGTACCTACATACATTTTTTTATTCACTTGTTCTTCAGAGAGAAAAAAACACTATCGTGTAATATCGCCACACAGGATCGGAACCCAGGCGTCTAGGTGTAAAGGCAACGTTACTTACCCAACCACACCGCCAAGACAGCAACCTATCTATAAAAAATGCAATTTAAAAAGAAGAACGAGGAAGACTCTTAAATACCATCTAGATTTGACTTGTTTGAATTATTGCTCAAATATTAAAATAACGTGTGCTGCTTTGATGCCGACAATATTAAGGGCCGGTGTCACTTATTCTGTTTAGGAGATATCTGGCAGTTTAATTGACAGTTTTCTATGGACTATCTGACAAATAAACGCTAGCGGATATTTACGTGGAGAGTTTCTCCCGAGTTCTTGTTGTAAAAACACGTGTTGAGAGAATTCCTACGTCATTGGTTGAGAGACTCCATTTTTAACCAAAATCTACCGTACATTTTTTGTAACGATAATTAAATTTTACTTGACATTGGCAAACTGCATACCTAAACTTTAAGATTTGCGAATGCCATTAATTAAGAATAGAAGAGAACTTACGTAGAAACTGTGAAACAGACCCTAATATATCTATTATACAGTGGAGCCGCGGTAGTCCGGCCCCAGTCTAATCCGCCGCCCCGTGTAATCCGACACACCACTGTTGATTGTAGGTACCCTACATAAAAATTTCGGCCAATGGTCACTAATATAATACATGATTGGGCATGGACAGGTTGTAACTTGTACGCGACACCACATTTTATTTTTATAATAAAATATTACTTAGGATGTTTCATTTACTGTATAAGTAATCCGACAAATTCGATAATCCGACATCGTCCTGCAAAACGTTTGTCGGATTACCGTTCCACTGTACATGCTTACGTTATGTTTAAGGTGAACTCACTTGCGGGCCGAATGAAAGCATTAGCAACTGCCCAATAGACTGCCCGTCAGACTACTGCCCAAAGAGCGAGGCGGAGTCTAAGCAGACTCTGTTCTGTCCACAACCAAAAGTGTGCCCACCACCAAAATGCAAATGCAACTTAAACCACCGCCGTGCTCGAAATGGAACGTGTATCCCTACGACAAGTTGCCGTAAGTCTTTATTGAAAATAACCCTTAGACCAGCCCGCAAATTCGATGCTTTATCGTACGACTGTGACTGGTACGAACACAAACGAACAAGTCACCGAGTACTACGGTGCCTCGCTCAGTCGCACACTCTACACACAATATTATAGAGAACGATACAGTACTTTGACTCCATATATAGTGGCGAATCGGCGCACGCACACATACAAACGTCGTTTACACGGCCGCTAAGCATGCTTTGAACGCCAAAGTCCGCCAAATGGTAAAAACGGCCGCGTAAACGACGTTTGTGTGCGTGCGTGCGTGCCTATTCGTCACTGCATATGGAGTCAAAGTAATGTATCGTTCTCTATATTGTGCTCTACAAGGTACATAGCCTTAGTTCCTGCCTATTCAAACGAAAACGCATTCAAAGTGCTGCTGGCCTTACCTAAGGCAAGTATTTTCCAAATCGATGGTACTTACCTAATTCTTGGCTTTAAGATGGTCTCATATTAATAAAGCTTACTAGTAAGTGCACACACCTTTTTGAGAGTGGAAAGAGCCACATAGTAGGTAATATCTGTCTCGATTCTGCGTTATCTTGAGATAATGATTTGTTTGAGTGCTTTATTCTTTACTTTATCTTGAACATATTTTTATTCTTTTCTGATCTAGCTTTTAGCATATTGTGTTCTCTCTTCTTGTTTGGGCTAACATTTATATAACCTTTCTCTTTTTTAACTTTACAGCCCCCTTCAAATGTAGTGGTGTCAACGAAGAATTCGATGCTTGTCCACCAAATTGTCGCACTGACGATTGCAGCGACGCAACACCAACTGGAAAATGCGTTGGACCCATCGGCATAGTTCTGATATGTAAACCAGAATGCCGTTGTAAGAAGGGTTACTGGAGGAAGAACGGGAAATGCGTACCATACGCAAAATGTTGTAAGTAGCCAACCAGGCTATAGGTTTTCCTTTCCAGCTATAAAATCAAATAACTTCTACAAAAGAGTGTAGCTAGCTGTAACGTACTGAGATGGTATTTGTATCTACCAACGCCAATCAGTTTTGTGCAAAATAAAAGAAAAATAAATAGGTAAAAGATTTCGCCGCCTCCTCACCGACGGCTGCTCGACCTGGCGCGTCCTCCTGACGAAGACACCGGGAGCAGCCATCAGACCGCATCCGGGGGACTTCGGGTACGGTCGTGGCCCTCAAAAGGGCCGTCCGGAACTAGCCATGGGGAAAAAAAACAAAAACAACTCGACGATGGCATGACGTAGTGATTATATTCTCTTTGGCATGTGACTTCGAATGCCAAGGGACACTTGACATCAAAAGCCACGTCACCCGCCGAGAAAGTTTCCCCACCACGTTACCAGGGTCCGCCACGAGGAGGCTTCCGGACGTGGACCCCATATCGTTATATACCTACCTACTCGCTCACTGATAATCTACATGATATAGAACATTTAATGCCACACCGGATCAGGAAGTGGAAAGAAAGATAAAATTTTGTACCTACTAGTTACCTACCTCTAGCGGTAAGAAAGAAAGCCTCAGATCGCATATTATTCAGTCAAATTCAAATACTTACAATCGGAGACATTCTTCTTTTTACCGCTTTTTGTTAATAAATGTACCTACTATTGCCAATCATTGTCGCGTGCCATTAGGGGTAGGCAAAAAAGCGATTTTTAATTTAGTTGAAATTAAAAAGATATAATTTCTAATAAGTTAAGTCATTATTATTATTTTTATTATGTGTGTATAGGCTTCATTATATCATGATAAATGTATAAGTCACAAAGTTTGACTAAGGTGGAGACTTTGTGAAGTTAGGGCTTGTATAGTTAGGGCGTGTGGAGTTAGAAACATGGCTTTGCATAAGCTCTGACAACTTTTGACAGTGCGAGCCTCATGTGGTCTTGGCAACATTTTACATGAAAATGTTGGAGTTTACTCCTTTAGAATCGATTTGTATATTTATGGGGCCCGGTATGAGAAAAATGTGACGAGTAAAATCTATCGATGAATGACCTCTAATGACCTCGTTACGTTTTTTTATTTCGCCGCGACGATTCCAGCGTCCGTGGCCGAACGGTCAATATCGCCGGTATTCACGCTGCGGGCCATGGTTCGATCCCCGCGAGAAATTGCTTTAAAATTGAATGTTGTTTTTTCTGTTTTCTACGACTTGAGGAATCTGGAGAAGATCACGGTAACACAAAAACGATGATAGGGCGAAGCCCCGAGACAATTCAAAAATTTAAATAATTTTCTATAATATTTCACGGTGGGTGGGATAGAACACCGGCTTGTTGGTTTGCTATTGTTGCCGGTCTGTCCGTACAACCGCTAGGCAACGGGCACTTATGACTAAAATGACGAAATAGGCGGACTATAAATAGGCGCCTTGATCACGCTTAATATGATAGCCAGCCAACTGGATATATTTACGTGTTCGCTGAATGACTTCACTGTAGTTGCTAATAAGGTGTTAAGTTAAGAAGTCAGGTCCTTTTTTTTTATTATTTTGTTTTCTTTTTTATTTATAATGTATTTAATATAATTTTCAGCAATTATGTATTTAAAAATGGTGCAACGTGTATTGAAATTATATAAGATAGAAGGTATATAAGACACAAATAGATAGTAATAATAATAGGTATTAGTTAGTGAGTATGTATTAACAATATTAAACAAAACTTGTCCGCCGCATTAGGTTATCCTGTAATGGTAGATTTAAGTTTGTCCAATAAATAAATAAATAAATAAATAAAAAATATATCTAGACACGACATACACGCATCCGATATTTAATTTTTTAAAATATTTCATGATAACCTACTAATAATTGTATAAATTATTACTTAGATAGGCAGTAGTCGATTTAACACAAAATAAATAAAAGTAGGTAGATAGAATGTATGTAAACATCAATATTTTTATTTCTTGATTATTGATCTTGATTATTTATTTTTAAATATTTCATAATTATAATGATAATGGAATAAAATAACAGGTGTTAGTTTATAAAAAATAAGTGAAATAAATAAATAAACATAGCTAGAATTTATGTAATGGTCTAAGGTAATCATCAATAAATGTTAAAAGCGCCCTCTGTTGTCATAGAAGAGATAATAATAATAATAATAATAATAAAATCTTTATTGTACCAAGAAAGTTACAAAAGTAAATTGTAGCCCTAACTCCTAAACTAGTATGAACTGTATTTCAGGAGTCAGTTCCTTCCCAATAAAGTTCACAATACTATAATTCTTAGGTACTACGGCAAGAGCATTTATTACAATTTTTAACAACATAAATGAAACTTTGTTTTGGTTACGTATTTATTATGTAAGTGTATATGTATGTAGTGTAAGAGTATGTGGTGTTAGTGCGAGAGGTGTGTTTGTGTTTGTGTGTGTGTGTGTTTTGAATGATTGGTGAATTGGTGTGGAGTGTTGCATTAGCTTATTGGTTTGTTTTAAAGTAGTTTTCAATTTCCTCAAATCCCAAACTTTGTATGTATTTGGATAATTTTGTTAAAATTTTGATAAAATAGTTACTAAATAGTTCGGGGCACCCGGATGACAGCAGGTGCGCCATCTCACCTGTCTCGGAGTAAACTCCAGTCGTGCGTCGGAGCTGACCTAAGAGGAGCTGACACACACAATTTTTTTTTTGTTCATTTTTGTGTACTTTTCTACTAAGTTTAACAGCCTAACTTGACACTGAAATAAAATTTTCTGTGTAAATAAATATGTATTTTGAAATTTTCAACTTACCATGTAGGTAATTAATATTAATTATGATATCATCATAGCCATTTTTACGCAAACCTACATGGACGAGTGATGGGGGTGTTAGGGTTTTTTTTATAACCAGGCGGACTGCAGTGTTTTGGGAGAGTCTAACATTTCATAGAACCTCATTGTTTATAGAACTGCTTAGAATGAGATTTCTTAGCGACTAGGTAATTCCGATTTGTTAACCGCACGCACATAAGTAGGGTCATTGCGCCTGTTTGCCGACCGCTTCCCCTTTTCGTCCATTTAACCGCCGTCCTTGATATAACGTCAAAAAATAGCAAAACGGTTATACATAGGTCCTTAAAATATTTATGTATTACGACCTGAATAACTTCACAGTAAGTACATGCCTACACAGTGCACTGGAACGCGGTCATTAACTAGGATTAAGCTATGCAGTTTATGGTACCCGGCGAAAGAGTGAAAATGTGTCAAATAATGCAGAAAAAATAGTGACGTGCCGGAACTTACGCAGTAAATAAAAAATAGTTCTATTGTGTTTCTTGGTTTGTTTACTGTTTATACATATAGCTTGCTATAAATATAGTGTGGACGAATAGTTTATTATTCTAATTTACAATAATTAATATATAAAACGAAGTGGACGAGAAAGGGTACGCCCTTTTTATTAGAAAGTCCTAATCTCGACCGGGTGGTCTATAACAGGCCCGCCCATGTCAATTAGGTTCTGTCTGATATACGAAAATGCATGTAAGTAAACTAAATTTTATTTAGCAATATGAACTTTATGTGTACAAATATTGGCGATGGCCAATATTCGTCCGCTTATTAGCTTTAATAAAATATAAACCTAATACGTTGAAATGGCCTATGGTCGGAAATCTGGCATAAAGTACAATACGTCCCAGTTTTCGACATACTCTGTTACAAAAAACTAAAAGTGATTATTTTATAATACCTGCAACCAAATGTTACAACATTATTAAATGAAATAATATTAACAAAACAATTGAATGAAAAAATATATTACGACGGCCAATTTCAGTCCGCTTATTAGATTTACTTAAGTATAAATGTAAGACATTTAAATGGCATGCGGTCGAAAATTCGATATAAAGTTAAAAATCCCAGTTTTCGACAAACTTTGTTATTTTAGAATAAATTAAAGTGATTATTTTATGATAGTGTAATAAAATTTTACAATATTATTTTTTCAAATAATATTCAAACAGTTGAATGAATGGGCCTTACAATGTCTTACAATGGGTCTGATAAGAAGGCTCAAGGTCACCCAAAGAGCAATGGAGAGAGCTATGCTCGGAGTTTCTCTGCGTGATCATATCAGAAATGATGAGATCCGCAGGAGAACCAAGGTCACCGACATAGCCCAAAGAATTGCGAACCTTAAGTGGCAGTGGGCAGGTCACATTGCGAGGAGGACTGACGGCCATTGGGGTGGAAGGAAAAGTCCTCGACTGGCAACCACGTACTGGGAAACGCAGCTTTGGTAATTAGGCTGATAATCTAGTAAAGGTCGCGGGAAGCTGCTGGATGCGGTCAGCGCAGGACCAACCGGTTAGGAGATCCTTGGGGGAGGCCTATGTCCTAAAGTCTCTCGGCTGATATGATGATGATGAATGAAAAAATATGCAAGTTTAACATCATGTTTTAGGGTTTAAAAAGGCAAAACTGACTAACGGGTTGCTTTCGGCCAGTTTTCTTTAAATTTGTAATATTATGATGGATAATAGTAATGACCTCATTATTTGAATAGTGATTGGTGTTATTTTTTATGGTAAATGGTTGGCAGACAAGCATACGTCCTGCCTGGTGGTAAGCAGCAACTGCTTAGATGCTTGCAACAGTGATCTGACACTCGCGCGCTGGCAACCCTTATCCCTTCCCCGTGGAGCTCTAGCGACCTTACTTACCAACAGAAATACAACATCACAAAAAAATTTTTTTGACTGTGGTCTTTTGTAATGGGGAGGTAGGTACTACCTAGCATTTGCATCCTGAAATTGGGCTGCAAATTCTAGCGGCTAGTCTGTTGTGCCCTACCTCTACTCTATATACGGTAATATTTCGTTCGGGTCTTAGAAGGTCAATCTTTTTCAGTGTATTTTTTCTAGTTTTAAAAAATATTTACGCGTTTGTAAACGCAAAAATTATTACATATTATTATTAATTTATTTTAAAAATATGTTCTATACAAATGTCGTGATTGTGATGTAGAAAATTATGATATTTATGTTGAATAAGACTATGTCTTGTTATATTATTCGTTGTCTTTTTATGAGTTTTATAAATATTAATTGATTTGTCTGTATTATGAGATTCATATAATGTGAGTGTGTGAGTAAAGATATAAAAACAAAATTTAAATTAAGAGAAATGCCTAATTAATACGAAAACTAATTCTGATCGCTTGTATTTTTTTTAATTAGATAACTATTAACAACTTTTGGTAACAAAGACTGATTTTTAGACTACAGTTATTATCTTGATTAACAATTTCATTTTAAAACTTGTTTTTATTCATGAAATCCATACTCAATTGATGCGGTCGAAAATAGGACAACTGGTGGACGAAAACTGAACTTTGCGGTCGGAAACTGGTAATATTGGCATTTTATTACTTATTTTAAAATATTAATAACAACATGACTGTCACCACTAACACGTTCGCATTAATTATAAATAGACTAATATAGGAATTCATTTCAGTAGTTATTTTATAAAATTATAATAAAGAAATATTTTAATTTTATTTTCAAATTTGATAACTCCACTAAGTGGACGATAACAGGCGTAATGACCCTATCTACCTAACTGTCCAGTACCTAAGTTATTTTATTGCTCAATATTTATTCAATGATCTATTACATTATTTTCATGACTCATCTTTGTTTACTTTACTACTAAGTTTTATCTGCCGCACTTGTTAATAAACACACATTTTGTAATTTTTAACCGTGGGGTCCAAAAGCAAATTCGCCGCTGTCCACATGGACGCCATAATGCACAGTGGCGGATTTGCTTTAAATGTACTCCTTACCAATACTACTGTATACAGCTGCTGCTTTAAATCATAGCAATTATTTAAATTTTTTGCAGTGACTGGTGGAGAAGTTACCGTCAAGCCGCCAGGTAAATATATTAGGTAAACCGTAACTACTGAGAAAATATTATCATTGGGGCACGGATAAATATGTATTTAAAAAATCAAAATATGTACATATAATATGGACTAAAAAATGTAAAATATGGAGTATAAAAAGCATATCTTTCATATTAAACCCTGTTTATTGTGAAAAATTACTATGCAATAACAGTTACATAAAAAAATTACAAAAAAAATCAGGTAATTCAATTTAAAAAAAAAATATTCATCTTCCTCTAAATCTGTCTTAATAAATTGATTGCAATACACAATCACATGCTTATTTAAATTATCGAAATTAAAACTTTGTTGATTTCGTGTTTGGCCTTATATTAGCTGAATGATCTTTCCACGTCACATGATGTAATGGGAGAGACACCTACTTCCGAAATTGTGTAAGGCAAGTCTGCAGTACCCTGAAAGCTTCCGCATCAAAGTGTATTCATTGTCTTTAGGGTATCAATTATCAAATCCTTTATTCTTGTCTAAAATATACTTTATTTTTTATTACGACTAATAATACGCGAGAGAAATAAAACACACGCTGCCGTGTGGTGGCGAGAATGCAAACACGTAAATTTATAATTTTTCTTGCCAACTATGATATAAAAATCGAAAATATGGATGATTGTGATTTTTTTTGTAAAATATGGACTTACCCATAAAATATGGAAAAATATGGAAAATAAAAATTTGTTTTTCACTATCTATAGTATAAGCTAATCTAGGTAGAGAACACATACGTGACCTAAAATCTTATAAATTAAAAATATGTATTTACATATTAATCCGGACCCTAATTATCATATATGAACAACGAATTAGGAAATATGAGCCATAGATTTATGAAACTCTAAACACTATAAATCTAAATAAAACATAAAAACCCGAAATATAACAAAACCTCAAAAAAAATTGTCCCTAATGTGGGGTAGGCTCAAGCCCCTCGGTGGGACATTATATGAGCTGTTGTTGATGATGATGAATTCTTTCTTTTGGAATGCTAGATAATCTTGAACTCTTCCAAATAAATTTATGATCTGCGAGTATAGTTTGCCTTATCGAAACTGTACATTCTCGAGGAGTTGATTTTATGGTATACAACCACAGAAATAATAATAAAAATGAATCCTCTTTATTATTATTTCTGTGCATAAGTACAACCATAGATTTATGAAACTGCAGTCATTAAAAATCTATGTATAAAACCAAGTATAGGGCTCGATTCGGGGATTCCGAATCAATAATTGTTTTCAGTCCTTTCGTATGAAGCGTTTTTGTATTTGCTACAAGATTTTTACTTTTTTATTTTAGTAAAACCTTTAGTCTGTGGACTTAATGAGGAGGAAATCTGCTCTACTGGGTGTCCTCCAGCAAAAACATGCGAAAACCGCAATATTGCCTACGCCTGCCCTGCTGTAGTATTACCCTGTAAGCCAGTATGTCAGTGCAAAGCCGGGTATTATAGAAATGCTATCGGAGACTGTATTACAGAAGCTGAATGTGGTAAGTAATATACAATTATAATTAAAGCCCATTAGGTTCTCCCATTATGAAACGAAATACTCCTAATCAAACCCATGTTTTAATTTTAAGCCCAATGTTCTAAACCAAACGAGTTCTTCTCGTGTGGAGGCGCGTGCGACAACGAATGTAAGACCATCAAGAAACAAAGCCGAAACAATTGCCCCATCATAAACATAGTATGTAACAGGATGTGTTATTGCAAGGATGGTTACGCACGAGACGCTAAAGGCAACTGCATCCCTATTGATCAATGTAATAACACTAGTAAGTATCTAATGCACCACCTCGTTACTTAAAACAGTTTACTGTATTTTTATTTCAGAAAATACCTTGTTTAGAAATGAATTGGATCACCTTGTGTCATCATCTGTAACTTATATACAGGCTGATAATCATGATGATAATGTGATAACATTAGAAGACTGTTCCCATAATTATAATGGTGAAAAAAGATGAAAATTATTGCTCGAAGCCTGTAGAAAGAAAAATCTATACTAATAATAAAGCTGAAGAGTTTGTTTGTTTGTTTGTTTGTTTGATTGTTTGTTGGTTTGTTTGTTTGGTTGAACCCTAAGATCTCAGCAACTGCTGACTCAAATTAAAACATTCTTTTTCCGTTGGATAGTCCATTTATCTAGGAAGGCTATAGGCTATATAACATCACGGTACGTCCAATAGGAGCTGAGCATTAATGAAGAATGTTGCAAAAACGGGAGAAAAATATTTCATTTCAAAGCTTTCCCTGCGTGCGCTGCGTAAACGGTTAAAGTTACGGGAAAATTATGTATGACAGAATTATTCGCCATTAAATTTTCTAAAAAAAAGTCCGCGATAGCATATGTTTATCTTTTATGGTTGGCTCACTATAACCTTTCTTTTTGGTAATAAATTCTTTTTTTAATCAAAAGTTTATCTGCGATGGTGTTTTTGTATGAATGATATTATTCCTTATCAAAATAAAGACATTATTTATCACAAGCATTTAATTTTGAACAAAATTGTTAGTGACCTAATTTGATTTCAATGACTATCTTAAGAGATATCATAGTTCGAAATAAACGGAAAATAATAAATTTTGATTTTCAGAGCTTTTGTTGCGTGCGCTGGGTAAAGGGTTAAAGTTACGCAAAAATCATGTATCACTGAATTATTTTCCTTTAAAAGTTCTAAAAAAAAGTTCCAAACAGCATTTATCTATCTCTTAAGGTTGACTCGCTATAACCTATTTTAGTTAATAAAATTTGTTCTAAAATAATGCATTAGATGCGAAGGTATTTTTGTAAAAATCATATTAAACCTTATCAAAATTTATACTTTATTCGTCACAAGTATTTAATTTTGTACAAAATTGTTCTTT
This sequence comes from Elophila nymphaeata, assembly GCA_955850985.1. Classification (NCBI taxonomy): domain Eukaryota; kingdom Metazoa; phylum Arthropoda; class Insecta; order Lepidoptera; family Crambidae; genus Elophila; species Elophila nymphaeata. Next base: position 10,855,854 of record OY039073.1, read on the forward strand.
ACATCATTAGATTTCAATGAATATCTTCAGAGATATTACAGTTTTAACATAACTCCGCAGTTAAATAATGATCAAGTACTACGCACGCATCTATACTTAATTTTTTTTTGTTTAGTTGAACGCGCTTATTTTAGGAACTACTGATCCCGTCAGATTCGGACGCATTAGAGACTAATAGGTTCTGAGAATCATCCGAGAGAGATGCTCACCGGTCAGGAATCCTCTTTGGAGTGATTCGACCTTAAAGCTTGAGGACCCATCGAGGTCCTCTCCTTTACTAAAAGCCCTGGTGACTTCAAGAAGGTTATCAGAGATAGCCTGCAAAAAAAAACACCTAGAAGGAGTCGAACGCGCGAACGAAGGGTTCCGTGCCATAGATTTTATCAAAAATCTCCAAAAATTATTTGAAATTTTAATTAAATATTTTGTTAATATTTCAAGTTTCTACCTGTTATTATCGTTAATAAGACCGAGAAATAAAACACGTTTGTTGTTGTATTTTAAAAGTGAATAATATAACTAAATATTCTGTGAATACTTCAAGCGTCTATCTGTTGCCGTTATCAAAATCGACCAAAAAAAGTCACGCTTATTTTATGGGAGCCTCTTCAATATTTCCCTTCCCAAACTTATTTTCAAATTAGGAATTTTCAAATTTTTACGAGCCCTCCCCCCGTTATAGTAACAGGCAAATTAAGTACATACCTACAAAAACAAAAACATAGCTTTTTTTGAATTATTTAGGCGTTAACGAATGCGCAAATATTTTAAAATTAGAAGGACTGAAAAAAATTACCATAAAAACATAAAGTAGCACAGACAAATTTCGACGGCGAAAGCAATGTCCCAGTAGCATAAAGATGCTTATTCGATTTTTTCGCCCGCGCTGGACGGTCGATTTTTTTCAGTGTATTTTCTTATTTTAGAAACAGAGCATCTCAAAACCGGGTTCAAGTTTAGAAATCGCGACTTACATTTCTTTGTCTACATTTATTTTCGTTCGACTAGCTCGCTAAGCTAGCTAGACAGCCATTCTATGTGGATCGTCTCACGACACCCGCCCCCGGGATAGAACCGCGACACCCCAGGGCGTCGCGACGCACAGTTTAGGAAACCGTGATATAGGCTTATATACCTCCATAACATCACTCTACGACTAATAGGAGTTGAGCATCAATGAAAAATGTTGCAAAAACGGGAAATCCACGCGGACGAAGTCGCCCGGGCACAGCTAGTATCTAATAAACCTGAACCTTTTGTGCTTTTTTTTTCAGAACCAAAATGCAACCGTAATGAGGTTTTGGTACTTGGCAAGAGCTGTCCACCCGACACGTGCTTTGCTCGAAGGGCTAGGATCATATGTGACAGCACTGAACCGGACCAATACCGATGCAGGTGCAAGCCAGGCTACTTCAGAAAGTCAGCAAGATCCCCTTGTGTGCCAGAGTCCCAATGTGAATAAATTCACCGGATTGCGCCGTAAATGATGCAGTGGTGTCATAATATTCTCACTTTGATAATTTTGATATTATGTATATCCTGATTCAATACTTTTGATTTGTAACGAATTATGAATTATTTTTATCATTAGCCAAACAATAAAGTGCTGTTTTCATTTTGATAAGATTGTTTTCCCTTTTTTAAAAAATGTAATCGCACAATAACGAAGCTGCTAAACGCTTTTTAATTACGTTTGCCATGTGATGCCGGCAGAGCAGAATAGCATCACTCCATAGGTACAATACAAACCTACTCAAATGGGTGTCGTCAAAGGCGACCACCTTATAATTGGTCAACCAATTACCTTAGGCATGGACACCGCCAAAGCGGAGACGAGACGAGAGAGGAGCTGTGTTTTAAACAACCAATAGAAATTCGTTATTTTCACATCTCGTCCCCGCTCTGCTTCCGAGGATATCACCGAGCGGAGATGAATCATATTTGTATGGCACGATCGAGCTAGCGGAGATGTGAGCTGTGCCTAGCAAGCTAGCGTCGGCCGACTAAAGGCAGCGGAGACGAGAAGAGATAGATGTATGAGTGGCGCCACTAGCGGCGACTTTCGTGTCAGATCGAACCAAACTGCAATCTTATCAAACAACGCACACATCTCCGCTAAAGTCTAGTCAGTACGCATATCCTTTGTTGAATAAATCTCTTCTCGTCTCCGCTCCGAACATCTCCGCTTTGGTGGAGTCCAGGCCTTGTACTCGGTCCACCAATCCGCGTTGGCCAAACGTGGTGGACTACTGCCTAAACCTTCTTTGATAACAAGGAGAAGAGTCTGCAAGTAACTGAACAAACTGGGTCATCACAGATGATTGATTGTTAATAGAAGAAATAAATTCGTAAGATAATGTCTAAAAAACATTATAAAAAGGCTATGGAAGCTTAAAATAACGGATGTAAAATACATGAACAGTCAAACGAAAACCATGTATTCTGCTCACCATCATAACATTATTCTTCCTTTAGACTATATACCTGGGAAATTGATAGTTACGATTTTATTGAAGGTCATAGTCAAAAATTTTTTTTTTTCATATTTTTATAAAAACATAATAAGTAAACATTATTTCTTAATTATCGTCCAAAGAAACATTATGATTTTTTTTAATATTTCATAACAAAAAATGGAATGAAAACGTTAGTGTTCAATGTAGCTCAGCTGTGCACGGACACAAACCGCCGTCAGGCAAAAATATCACGGTTTTGCGAGTTGCGGACGAACGATTTTTTAACACCAAAAAATAAAAATCATTTCTCAGCAATTATTTTTTGAAATGTATCTTATTTTGATGTATAGAATACATGGTTCTTGTTTGACTGTTCATGTCTTTTACACCCTGTATGTACATTTCATCAGTTTTCCGACTAGGTAAATAGTCTAGAGTCATTATTAGAACTCGCAGAAAAAACTTAGATGAAGAGGTACCAGTTTTACTAAAAGTGCATAGGTGGCATATTTATCATCATATTTACCTAGTTTGGAAATAACCAACAGTGAGCGGCGCCTCTTGGCTGATATATGAAATAAAAAGCTCTTTATTTTCATGGACTTTGCTAAATATTTTTGAATTGTCAAAAGCCCTACCACCATTTCGGGACAAAATAATTAATTCACTTAAATAATTATTATTATGCTTGTGATGTTGCTCTTCTTGGTGAATAATAGATAGATTAGAGTTTTGTACCTTAATCACTTTATTTCCAGAATCTTATTATAAAAGAGTTACATTGCAATATTAATATAATCATGACTCACGACCGAATCCCACAGCGAGAGACGCCCTAGTGATGTGTCCGGTTTGCTAGTGATGTCCTAACGTTTACACTTACATCACATCCCTTTCTCTAAGCTAATGTATTTACTTACTAATCTAATATGTAATCTCTAAATCTAATAGGCCTTTTACAATTCCTTTGCGGCCTTTGTGGTTCCAAACAATTATTAATCGAGTTATCTTTATCAATCATATCATTATTACAATTAACATTCGAATCTATAATGATAGACTTATTATTATCAATCATTATGTCTTTTCCTTCATCTGGCTCATAATTATTTAGACTAGTGTAACTATTAAATCTATGTATAAAATTTTTGTTTGGAGATGTAATTAGATGAGCTCTATTTCTTCTGTAGATCCCATCAATTGTTTTGATTATATATGATCTGTAAGGCAAACATTCTATAATTTCACCATATGTTTTTTTGTCAACTATCCATACCCTCTCCCCAATTTTTAGTTCTGATAATGGCTTAGTTCTATGATGTTTATTATAGTAATATGCTTGTTTATCTTTCAATTTATTATTATGTGTATTTACAAAATTAGATTCTTTAGTTACTAACATGGAAGGAATAACTGGCAAAAATGATTTTATTTTTCTCCCCATTAAAAGTTCTGCAGGAGAAAAACCATTTTCTAAAGGTGTTGTTCTATATGCCAATAATGCTTTGTCTAAGTCTTTATTTTTCTTTATAAGATTTTTTGCTAGTTTTACAGCGTTTTCAGCCAAACCGTTAGATTGACTGTAGTAAGGTGAACTTGTAACATGTGAAAAGTTATATTCATTAGCAAATTTTTTAAAACTACTTTGAAACTGTGGGCCATTATCAGACCTAAAAACTTCACAGATACCATATCTAGAAAATAACTCTTTTATTTTTTTAATAATTATTTCTTCTGACATTCAACTCAATTCAAATATTTCAAAGAAACGAGAATAATAATCAGTTACTACAAGATACCATTTGTTACAAAAGAATAAATCAGCTGCAATTTTCTGCCAAGGCCTAGTTGCAGGACACTCATCTTTACAAAAAAACATTTACTGGATTACTACGCATTTCTATACAATTAGGACAGTTTTTTACTAAATTTTCTATTTGTGCACTAATACCAATCCACCATACAGCCATTTGAGCTCTACGTCTACATTTTACAATGCCTTGATGCCCCATGTGTATGAAACCTAATATCTCCTTCTGTAAACTAGTAGGAATTACTATTCTATTTCCTTTTAATAATAAATTTTCATATAAACTAAAATCATGCCGGAACTGATAAAAGTGCACCATTTCTACTGGAATTTTACTCTTTTCTGGCCAACCATCTTGGCAATATGATTTTAACATTAAACATATTTTATCTTGCATCTGTTCATTTTTTATCTTATTTAGATAAACATCAGTTATGGGTATATTTTTGACTACAAAATTAACATACATATTTTCATCAGAAACTTCGGTACATTTGTTAATCTCTAGAGGAGCCCTGGACAATGAATCTGGTAATACTAAATCTTTACCTGGCACATATTTTATAATATAATTAAAAGACATCAATCTGATTCTAAACCTTTGCAATCTGGGTGTTAAATCATCAAGATTCTTGGTTTGCAATATTTGTTGTAATGGTTTATGATCAGTCTCAAAAATAACATTAATTCCAGTTATATAATCTTTACACTTTTCCGCTGCCCATGTCAGTGCCAAAGCCTCTTTTTCAATTTGAGAATATCTTCTTTCATAATCAGTCATTGCTCTTGATATGTAGGCCACAACTTCCCTACTTCCATTTGCAGATATTTGAAAAAGACAACCCCCTAATCCATACGAACTAGCATCTGCACTCAGTATGACTTGTTTTGTATGATCAAAAAACGCTAAAATTGGTGAACTACAAAGTTGCATTTTTATTTTCTTAAATGAATTTTCTTGAATTTCCCCCCAATGAAATAGCATATCTTTTTTTAATAAGCAATTAGGGTGTTCTAAATGTGTCGCCCTGTCTTTTAAATGTCTAGCCAAAAAATTAAGCATCCCCAGGAATCTTTGTAATTCAACTTTATTTTGTGGCTGAGGAAACTGTGTTATTGCTCTTATTCTGTCTGGATCTATAGCTATACCTTTTTTAGATAATATAAAACCTAAATATTTTATTTCCTGAACTCCAAAAATACATTTATCTCTATTTATAGTTAACCCTTCATTTTCTAATCTCTTTAAAACTTCTCTCAAGCATCTATTGTGACCTTCAATTGTTTGATCATAAATTAAGATATCGTCAATGTGATAAATTACATTTAAGTTTTTTAACACCTTTGAAAATTTTGACATAAAAAATTCTGATGAACAGTTTAAACCACAAGGGAGTCTTTTATATTTGAATCGCCCAAAAGGACAAATGAAAGTGGTTAGTAGCGGGCTGTTTTCATCCAATTTTAGTTGATGAAAACTTTTCTTAATGTCAATTTTTGAAAAATATTTTGCACCCTTGACTTTGGCAAGACTATATTCAATTTTATTAATTGGAAAATAGGGCCTCATAACACTTTTATTGAGGTATGTATAATCACAGCATAACCGAATCTCATTACCTTTTGGCACACAGACAATAGGAGAAACCCACTCTGTGATTTCCTCAACTGGTTCTATTATTTTTAATTCTTGCAATCTTTTTAATTCAGTCTCAAGCTTATCTAATAAAGCTATTGGCACTGTTCTGGGCACGGAGTGAGCAAATGGTTTAGCATCAGGTTTCAATTTTATCGATATGGTTTCCTTGAATTGTCCAAGTTCCTGTAAAAGAGAAGGAAACTCTTGATCGATATTTACAGAACAAGAATTAATCTGGGAATTAATTTCTATATTGTCGACATTGAATAACAAAATATTTAACAATTGGCTAACTTTTCTACTTAAAATTGGTCTATTAATAGACTTAATAATGTATGCTTTAGTTAAACATGTTTTCTTCTTGTAGCATAAATTAATGTTTAAATAACCTATAACTTGTAATTCTCTACCGTCTGCTACTTTTATGGAAATATTATCTTTCTTAATATGGCAAATACTTTTTCTAGGCAAGATATCAATTGGAATACACACAATATCTGCTCCGGAATCAATTAAAAATCTTATTGAAAAACCAAATTCTTCTACAAAAATATCACTCATCCATGGAACACCTTGAACTTCTAATGACCATAAGAAATATTTTTCCTCACCTCTGTCTTCTGGAGTTATGTCATCAGTTTCTATTAGTCTAATATTTTTATTCTGCCTTCGGCAAGCTCTAGAATAATGTCCTTTTATTTTACAATGAAAACAAATTGCATTCCTAGCTGGACATAAATGTCTGGGATGATTTTGATTTGCACAATAGTTACACTTCATTTTTGAGATATTTAGCCTCCTTATATTATTTGTAGCCTGTTTAGTACTCATAGCATTCAAATCATATCCTCTCTCCCGATCCCTGAATAGTTCTTCAGTTTGCTTATGCTGCACTTCCCATTGTCTAGCTAAAGAAATAGTGTCCTGAAGAGTTATATTTTCTTTCATCTGTAGTTTTTCGCTCAAATTTTTGTCTTGTAAACCCACTATTAATTTATCTCTTAATATTTCTTCTATGGTTATATTCTCAAAGCCACAACTTTGCGATAGCTTGAATATTTCATTTATAAATTCGTCTACATTTTCTCCTGGATTCTGTCGTCTATTGTTGAATCTAGCCCTTTCAAATATCAGATTCTTTCTGGGTTCGAAATATTCGTTAAAATTGGTAATTAGCTTTTCATAATTTTCTAACTTTGTCGAGCTCGAAAATTGTGATACAATTTCCGTACTTTTCTCGCCCATGCAATATAAAAGCAAATCGCATTTTTCTTTATCCCTATTTTCTCCAATAATCCGCAGATATTGATTGAATCTGGATAACCATTTTTGCCACGTGGGTGGTTCTTGAAAATTAAATTCTAGAGGCGGCTTCACTGCCATAGTACCTGATTTCCGCTGCCACCATGTGATGTTGCTCTTCTTGGTGAATAATAGATAGATTAGAGTTTTGTACCTTAATCACTTTATTTCCAGAATCTTATTATAAAAGAGTTACATTGCAATATTAATATAATCATGACTCACGACCGAATCCCACAGCGAGAGACGCCCTAGTGATGTGTCCGGTTTGCTAGTGATGTCCTAACGTTTACACTTACATCACAATGCTGAGATGCCGAAGAAATGGCGAAAGAAACTCCACAGATTATGATGGTGATAAAGATGATTAAACCTGAGTATTTGACAGTACGTACACCACCAACTTCTATAACTCATAATCATTCCTGTTCATCCAACGATCGTTTGGTAGAGCCAAAGTAGATATTAAATACGAGTAGTTAATCAGAAATTACAAATAGTCATATTTTTAGCAAACGTAGATAAGTTTCTAATATGTTACACTAATTTGATATGAACTATGAATATAGTACCCATCAGCCAGAACAAAATTGAGATTAATGTAAGTACTAAATTATATCTCAATGTAGAATAGCCGGTATCTGAAATTATACCCGAAAACGGCATCGAATCCACCTTGTAAATTGTGATCTACAAGACAAAGGTGACAAAGGTCTTCACAATAACCCGATTCGAAACGCCTGTAACAATTATACAGCGCTATAGGTATATATTTGCATCAGAAATAGATTTTTGCGAGTAGTCGTTTTCCACAGTGCGAAAATGTCACGTCTCATCTGCGTCGCTATATTGATTGCTGTCGTCTGCGCGGTAGAAGCAAAAGGTAAGGAACAACAATTTACAATAAATATAATTAAGTTACTGATTGTTGCATTTTATTGTTACCGATTTATGGTAAATATTTAAAATATTAGTTCATCTTATTTTGTGAATAATATAAAGCCTGATATTACTACTGGACCACTTAAGAAAATATTATGTCTAGGCCCGTATTACTGAATGACACTCAGAAGTCAAATATGTCTGGAGTATCACTCACAAAGTGATAGAGACGTATAGGACGCTCAAGTCAGCGTTCATTCTTGAAATTTAATCCTTCCTCTGAGCTTGAAACTCCTTCTATTATATAATACGAACATTAGACAAAGGATTTTAGTGGATATTATACTACCAAAGTTCAAAATATTAATTTAAATATTCGATACAAAAGGCGACACGTAGCGTATTCAGTAGAGAGAAGAATACATCTGTGCATAATTGAAAATGGGTCTCATTTTGAGCAATTTATAAGTTAAATGAACTATTATTTCTTTAGATAGTACCTAAATATAAGCTTCACAATATGTTTTTTCTTAATCTTTCTTTTTTAAGATACTATGTTGTTTAAAAATGATCCTCATGAATGAGATGACTCCTTCGGTTGGTTTCATAAAATACAGAATGTTTTTTTTTTCACATTTCACCGGTTCGATTCCCGGTTCAAGCAGGTGATTTTTCAAAAATCGCTAAATGCAGTTTTAATTGTTTGAAAATAATGGAATGTATGAATGAATGGACTTTCTAGTATTATATTTACGCGTTTGTAAATGCAAAAATAAAATTATTCCATAATGTAAGGTAGTTTCATCTTAGCTGGGCGTCAAATATTTGCAAAAATATTTCGTTCGGGTCTTGGAAGTGCAAATTTCAAAGATTTGATGAAACGATGTTTACCATAAAAACATAAGCACCAAGCACTGACAAATTTCGACAGCGAAAAGCAGTGCCTCGGTGGCGAAATTGGTTAACGCATCCACCCGGATTGTGGAAGGTGCGGGTTCGAGTCCCGCCTGAGGCAAGTCGATTTTTTTCAGTGCATTTTTCTAGTATTATATTTACGCGTTTGTAAACGCAAAAATAAAATTATTCCATAATAATGGAATGTTTTCTTCAGTAAAATTTGGCATCATCAATATTATGGGTACTTTTCCTCTAAATCTGGAATATTGCAGATAGAAAGTTTTATTGAAAGCAGATTTCATTTTAATTTTAAATACAATTTAAACTGCATGCAAAGATTCTTGAATAATCGCCTGTCTGAACCGGGAATTGAATCCGCCAAATAGTAAAAAAAACACCCGTAATTTTACGATACCGATGCAAAAGCTTAATCGATCGTTAGGATTATTTTTTCCAGATAACTATCAACTTAAAAAAGGAAGACTATGAAATTTTACATTCATTAATTCAAGAGAATGAATAAGCCTTTCCTTTGACTTTTCCGTGTAGAAATAATTTTATCATTTTATCATACAAATGATTTTATCATTTAAAAATAATATATTATCTGTGCTAATAGGTAACTTACCCCTTGAGATTTACATTTTATTTCCCTATTAAAATTGCATAAAAAAATAATAATGTGATAAATAAACTCTGGATTTTAATGGGATTATGTAAAATAATTTAGTTGACAAGGAGCAGTATAAAAATTTGCAGGAGTTACTAATTACTGCATATTGAATATAGCAAAACTGAACTTAGACGTATCGTTTTTTATTTTAAAAAAAAGTACTTTTATTCTTAATTCGTGCAGGGCTCTACCATGCGAAACTAGACTGTAGTGCACTACTTCTCACATTCACAATGACAAAATAAATAAATTAACAGACAGCGAAATTGTTAAAAGATTTACAATGTCTATAAGTACTACAAAATTGGACAAATTTTCTAATGGAATAATTTTATTTTTGCGTTTACAAACGCGTAAATATAATACTAGAAAAATGCACTGAAAAAAATCGACCCGCCTGAGGCAAGTCGATTTTTTTCAGTGCATTTTTCTAGTATCAAATTTTCTAAATTAAATTATTTGTAATAAAAACGTAATACTTTTAAATAAATGTAAAAAATCATGGTCTTCCTTTTATTTCAGATGCTATGTTATTTGGAAAAAGATAATGCTTACGATTGAGCCTTTCGATAGGTATCGTAAAATTATGGGTGTCTTTTTTATAATTTGGCGGGTTCGATTCCCGGTTCAGACAGGCGATTCTCCAAAAATCTTTGAATGCAGTTTAAATTGCTTTTTTTATGAAGTCTTCTTTCAGTACCATTTTTTACCTACAATATTTAAGATACTTTCCCTCCATGTGGCATAGACGTGGGCCTGTAGATCTAAATATTGTTTCAGGACCGCACCCGCCGGATTGCGATGTCAACGAAGAGTACGTTTTATCTAAAACATGTCCTCCCGATGAATGTCAGGCTTTGGTGACCAGATACCTATGCAACGTTAACGAAGTGGAACAGGAGAGATGCAGGTGCAAGCCCGGCTTTTTCAGGAATGGGCCAGGCACCCCTTGTATACCTATATGCGACTGCCCAGAAATGGAGCATTCTCCTGAATGTTAAAATGTGAATTTAAAAATATGTCGTCGACGTTATATTGTTCTGAATTTGCATTACAATGATGAAAGTAAATACCTATTGGATCAGTCGTAAATATAAAATTACAATACGAACGACGTTTTTTTTAACACTCTTTAATAACCTGTATGTTTGTTTATGTAACCGACTCCTTTGTACGCAATTTCGACTGGTCAGATTCCATTTAAACATTATAGACTTATCAAAGACCGATGACATTACAATAATTCGATAAGAATATCCCATTATCCTGATAAGAATCGCCAGGACTGATCAATTAAATGCGAATATGCGCCTGGCTGTTAAAATTTGAATTTAAAATTATGTCGTCAATTTTATTCTTGTGATTGATAATGTTCTGAAATCGTATTTCAATTAGAAATTAATCATATTAAAATACGGGTGACTGTTTTTTTTATTATCTACTAGCTTTTGACCGCGACTTCGTCCGCGTGATTAATTGCTACAGGTGATGTATGAAAACAATAAAGAATTTCGAGAAATCCTAAAATATCTCTGTCTTAATATTTAACCTGGCCAAACTGGCCATACACCATTTTTTATGGATTTTACTTAAAAATAACGGATTTGCATACAAACCTTCATATTTTAGACCCTTTAGGGTAGAATTTCGAGAAATCCTAAAATAAGACATTCTTTATTTGTAACTGAAAAGCCATATTCCAATTTTTATGGATTTACCTTTAAAAATAACGGATTTTCATACAAACTCTCATCCCCTATTTAAGACCTCTAAGGGTAGAATTTTGAGAAATCCTAAATTAAGTCTTTATTAATTTGAAACTGAAATGCCATATTCAAATTCTAATGGATTTTACTTTAAAAGTGACGGATTTGCATACGAACCTTCTACCCCTATTTTATACCCCTAAGGGTAGAATTTCGAAAAATTCGGAATTTCCATACAAACTTTAACTCCCATTTTTACCCCCTTAGGGGTTGAATTCGGAAAAATCCTTTCTTAGTGTACCCCTAGGAGTGAGACCTTATATGTCAAATTTGATATCTCTAGACCAGTGGTTTGGGCTGTGTGTTGATATGTCAGTCTATATCCCCTTTTATGTTATATTGATTTACTTATAACTAAAGTCAAAAATAAGTTAAGATTTTTAATAAAATAATCTTGGTTTTTCTTTCATTTTGTTTACCTTAATTGGTAGAGACATTTGATCCTTACGATTGACCCTATCGCTCGATCGATGCCATAATACAGGCTGTTGTTTTTCGGATTTGAGCAGGTTCATTTCCCAGATGTGGCAAGCGACTTTTCGAAAATCTTTGAATGCATATTTGTTTATTATTAAAAATAAAGGAATGTTTCGTTTCAGTACAATTATCTATCTATCTAATACAAACTTTATTTTGGATTTATGCTGCCTACTACTAACGTTGTAACACGCATTCATTGATTGACTGGAAGAGATCTTTTCTAGAGATAAGTTCGCCCTTGCAAACTATGTGTTAGTGGAATATCTCTGTAAATTTTTGTGCAATAAAGAGTACAAATATTATTGTACATTTTGAGTTGTCAGCTAGTAGCAAACAAGAGTGATAAGCTTAGCTGAGTTTGTGATCACGAAGTTACGCTAAAAGGCATCCTACCCGATCCTCAGACCAAATAAAAAAGTTATCGTTCTGAGCCCCCATCGTTGACTTTTGTTTCTATACTCTTTAAGTGTGTGAAAGTACCTTCTATACTTTATTTTGTGAATACTTTTACCCAAACGCTTAGATTAACCAGTGGTTTCCAAACTTTATGTTACTACGAAGCCCCCCCTGAAGACTAAGTACCAATTCCGTTCCGTGGAATTTGGAAAATTGTTCACTGTGACTAATTTTCGCGGCTCCCTTTAGACTAGTCCGCGCCTCCCACTCTGGAAAACGCTGGATTAAACCCTTTTGCTTTAATCTAAGCCCAAACCTAACAGTTTTAGTTCGACTTCTTTACTTAACTTCTATTGATAAGCAATAAAGTAGCTACCAACATAAGGTATTAAAAACCGGTTTAAAACGACTGCGACCACATATATAAGTAGGTAAGTATCATTTAGTGATAGCCACAGTTAATAACGCGTGAACATATAAATTACACAAGTGTAGTACTTACCTATTTCATTATAAATATTGAGCCTTTACTTACCGTTACGTACCTATAGTATTAAATTATCTGTGCCATTACCTACTGCTGCGGAATAAAAATGAGATTCGATCGGTTCGACACTCAGTTTTAAAATATCTTCTCATACATCTAATTTATATAACTTGTAGGTAAGTAGGTATTTTTATTTTCTAATGCACTTTTGTGTCTCCTACATACCTGAATGAATGCACCACGAAATAACAGAACCAATACACAAATCAATAACAGTACTGCGACGGTTAGTTGATCTAAAAAATACTTGGCCGATGGAACGGTTCGACATAAAGACATTCGTTTATGTTGGTGAGGAGCGAAGCGACGAGCGGGTTAGGTGTACATAAACACAGCGCACGAGCTGAGCGAGCGCAGCGAGCGTGCCGCGGCAGCGACCGGCGATTACCTACCAGAAGCGACTTATGGGCGTTTCTCACATCGTTGTTGAGATTTCGCGGTACATTGATTCCGGTAAACATTATTCGTGTAAACTATTTTCGTGGTAGCGTGATTTCGGGATGGAGTTATTCGTCTTCCAAGTTTCGTGATTGAGTATCACACACCTTGTAGCCGCAGCGGGTCGCACCGGTTGGATGTTGCGGCGGGCCGTATCCAGGCACTGTACTTACCTAGTCGCAAGCGCTTCCCCGAATATTTAAATAAGTTTTGATATTAATTCTTCATACGATTTTACTATCATCCTAGTGTATCTAAAGAATATGCGCAGACCGCGAACCCAACAGGAATGCGGCGAGCCGTTGCGGCAGACAGTACATGCTGCAGCACGCCGCATTTTTCGCCTCTTAGGTAATAAAGTACGCAAATAAAACTTTGATTTTTCGTTAAATGTAAGTAAACGTTTTGCTACGGTTGGTTTTCTAATTTACCTATATCTTCACGCCATAGAACCTTATTCTAATCTTCACGCATATTCTAAGACCTCATTACAATGCAGCGAGAACAAGTGTCGAAAATTATTAAAATATCTACGTATTATACTTAACAGGTGTAAAACAAAACAGTAGGTAGCATACATACTTTATTGTCAAGAAAAATATTATAAATTCAAAAGAATGAAAGTAAATATACTTGTACCAAACAGCAGACTATCTTTGTACAAATAATTAGCAATTAAACAAAGCTTGTGCGACACCTGTAATAATTTACGACAGAAAAATACCTTGCAGAGTTCTCTATACAAAGAACGGAGGAATCCTGTCGCCACTTCTTCGTGGTATTCGAAGAAAAGATGTCGCGGCTACTCTACTTTGGTCTACTCTTAGTCATCTTTTGTTCAGCAGCAGCAACCAAAGGTAATTAATAAAAACATAATCCTTACCTAAGTAATATATAACTACCTATTATAAATGCGTGAGTTAGTTTGTTACGCTTTCAGGCCTAAACTACTCAACCGATGTTGATGAAATTTGGTATAAAGATAGTTTGCGACCCTGAAAATAATATAGGATACTTTTTGGTGCAATAACCTCACCGACATTTACGCAAGCGTAGCAGCGGGAGACCGTTAGTCAAGTTAAATTTACTATAGTGCGATGTACCTGCGATTAACACAGCAGATTATTTGTAATATGGAACACCTTAGAGCACTAAATTTTTTGCTTCTCGTCTTTAAGTCTATCAATGTCAGCGTTGATATTTTTTAGGAGTTCTAAAGGTTTCTCACCACTCCACCACGTAGCCATTAAAAAGTAAATATCCATAAATAACTTATATATAACTATAACCAAGGAGTCCCCTATATTTTAATATGTTTGAGGTTCAAATTGTAATGCTTTAAAAAGACTTTATGGGATAGATCCCTTTGCATTCCCAGACTTGGTATCGGAAAAAATCAAAACAGGCGTAATTTCGCGCGAAATGATGGCATCGGAGTGATTTTTGTTTTGATACGTAATTCAAAATTGTTTCGGAGTCGATTTTGTTTAGTGAAAATGTTGTTTGTTTGATGCAAATTTGTGAATAATGTTAATTCGACCCACTTCGAAGGAGGTTTAGAAACTAGTCCACCACGCTTGCCCAATGCGGATTTGTGGACGGAGTGTAAGGTGATGAATACCATTGCTAATCCATTACCTAGTCGCCTTTCACGACATCATTATTGGAGGATAGACTGCCGGTATCAATTGGCGATTTTAATCTTGCTAATAGTAATAAATGCACTTTTCTGAATAGGCACAGAATAGACCAATTTTGATGCGGTTTTTACCATAAAATAATTATTATATCTATCTATGAAAGTGAATGGTATTTTTTATGCACATTATTATGTGTCGAGAAATTCTTTTTCACCTAAAAACTAAATAATTAAAATCAAACAAATCTTAATATTGAATGTTTTGAAAAGTCACTAAAGAAAACGAGGTATTCCTCGAAGCGCTCCCTGAAATTTCTGCAGTTCATACGAAAATTTATTCTAAGTGAAAGTTGTAACATTTCATTTTTGTGAAATATGAAATATCTCACAAAGATGAAATAAGTAAGTAGTACGAATGCGTCTCCGTTTTATTTATTAATATCCCTTATCGTATAAATACATTTAGAGTGTTCGTGATGATGCACAAATGAGTTTTAAAAGATCATCGATATCATAATATTACGTTTACTTCATGTTCTTATCTATTTTTCAATGTGGGAGCGCTTCGAGGAATAAAATTTCGATATTTTTAATTGTGAAGCGCTCCTTTTATTAACAGTTATGAAAAGGGGCGCTTCGTTGGGAGCGCTCCAAAACTCACGAAACGAGACACGAGCGTACCGTGACAGCGTGAGGCGGACCGTCATCATTGTAGCTTGCTGTGTGCTGCATACTTGATTGCATGCTTGCTTGTATTCTGGATACTTATGAAATGAAACAACACAGTAACAATGTATATGTATATCTATCTACACAAACAGATATTGCTCACCAGCTTAATTTTTAACATTACAATGTCCCAAAATAATATTAATATTTTTACGGTAGACACTAAAACTTTTCCTTGCATTAAATATTTTTATAGCCAACTAATAGATACTTACAATTATATGGCTTTGGTAGACAACGCGTGTGATATCCCTAAGTCACGATTATTCCTAATCAGTCATAATATAATACTAATCGACACACATACATTATCTGTTTTTAATGCAGCCTGACTTAAAGTTGGCGCCCCGTTACTACTAAATGAAATTTTCTGCTTGCGCATTTGCATTTTTACCTCTGCTATCTACATCTAAGAGTGAACTTCCCCGTAGTTGACGTTGTCACCCTTAGTCCTTAGCACTCGAGGCGGATCGGCCCCTTACGCCGCCACTGCTTGTGAATAATAGTACATTGTTCACCGCGGGACGAAAGTGACAGATTACCAACGAGGGAGCAGTTTGTGGCCCGAAGGCGAACTTTTTCCCAAGTGTTACATAGTGCTTTATACTACACCTGTGAGGAACACTTAAAGACTTGTTAAATTGAAATAAGCAGTACCTATAATAAAATGATAAAATATAATGAAATCATAATCTATGATTATGCAACACTAGTTGCAGATGTTCTGCAAAACACCGGCCAACCAATGGCGAACCAATGACCTGTAGTTGTCGCAGCGCGCGTACTGCTGCCGAGCACCGCCGCCACGCGCGCACCAGGCTACTAATCTGGAGAGAACCACGTGAAACTCTGTACAACCATAAAACTGACTAGGACGCCTTTCGAAATTACATAGATGAAAACACAAACTTGTGCGTACCACTCAATGTGGAAGATGATGTTGAAAATATTCCATGGTATTCCACTAACCTAATACTGAAACAATAAGGAAAACGCTAGAGAGGAAAGAATATTGTTCGACTGTATTCACTGATATACCTACAGCAGGCCTTCGATCGAGTGTGGCATAAGGGACTCTTGTACAAATTAAAGGTACACCTAGCAAATACTGCATATTTGCTGCTCAAATCATAACTGCAACACAGAATATTCCAGGTACAATGTGTAGATAGCCTTTCGTCCATCTGCCAAATTGAAGCATGGGTGCTATTAGGGCTCAGTACTGGGCCCTGTCTTATACACAGTCTTTACCGCTGACTTACCCACATTAGAAGAAGTGGTGACTGCAACCTACGCAGACAATACTACAGTACTCTATTGCATTAAAGACCCTAATACTGCATCGATAAATCTACCTGAACAGAGTCGGAATATGATTGAAAAAGTGGACAATCTAATTGTAATTTGCACACTTAACTTTCACACTAATGAGAGAAACTTGTCCTCCTGTGTCTGAACTGTCACTTGACGGAATTACTTTGCCACATTCCACAACGATCAAATACCTGGGTATGCATCTTGATAGAGGGCTTTCTTGGCGAAATCACACAAAGGCCAAAAGAGAACAAGTAGATAAAAAATTTGAAGGCTTGTTTTGGTTAGTGGATGAAGTCTTCACTGAATTGGAAAATAAACTGCTCATCTACAAATTCAACATAAAACTGGGTACTCCAACTCCAAAGATTCCAGAACAAAATATGAACGAGTTTATGTAATGAGCCATGGTATACACACGTAACGCAGAAGTTCATAAGTACCTGGAAATCTCATCGGTCATCATCATTTACCGACCCCAAATTAATTGAAGTCGGTGCAATATGCCTTAATATCGGCAACTTAAGGATTTGGCATTTGATTGTTACGGCTGGCCGCCTGCCTGACACCAACCCTCCTTGGGAACGACTGCTATCTTTCAACAGCACCCGGGACCACCAGCTTAACGCGCCTTCCGAAGCATGGAGGAAAATCGATTTGAAAATGTTTTCAGTCACCCATCCGAGTACCGAACGCGCACTCCGTTGCTTAACTTTCGTGATCGTTACTAAGAACGCATGACAGAGGTACCATCGACCGCCTCCTGGAAATCTCGTCGATTAGGGAAAAAATAGAAAGGTCTACTGCAGCCGAGCCTCAGTCTGTATAGGAGCCATCTGGCCTCATCACTTTGAATAACAAATGACTGCATATTTCGGCTCAAAAGAGCACGATTAAGGTCACAGCTCATTAAGGCCACCCGGCACCCACTCAGCACCGCCTCACCGCACGGCGTCCACTCGTTGTCCACGGTTGAAAGCCGCGATAACACCAATAAACGTTGCGCGGTCAACCAGTGGACCTTGCATCGTCAACCAGTGGACCCCCCGTGGTCAACGAGTGATTGCCGCGTGGTCAACGAGTGGACGTCGTCCACGAATTTTCGGGTAGTCTGTTAACAATTCGCATTAGATCTACACATGTGTTTCGTAATGTTAAATTTTACTAACTGAGAATTGGCTCTCATAGCTATCGTGCTTAATGTTTATTCCTGGCGTGAATCATTCGCGGTCCACTCGGGACCCGCGCGTCCGTTATAAAAATATGAATATTTTTAGACGTATCAATTTTCAAAATTTTTCTCTAAGAATCCTATAGCTTAATATGTTGTCTAAATATATCCACAAAATTTAGATTTGTGATTCCTTAAAAAATCGCAAATATATGTGTATGGAAAAATTTATTTTCGTTAAATTCTCCATACAAAACGGCAATTTCATATTTAAACCCCTAATATGGAGACACTTGAGATCATTATCCGAAACATGGTTGATTTATTAATACGGGGATAAAGAAATCTTTATCCACTACTGAATTTGTTCTCTATCTATCTACTTATACTTATTTAAAATAACGAATTTTGTCAATGTCAAGTAAAAATATTATATAAGTAACAATATTGTACGATAGGGTTAAAAATGGAGTCTCTCAACACGTGCTATTACAAGAAGAACTCTGAAAATCCACCTGAATTTGTTTTTATCCAATACCTACAAACCCACCACCTTCCCATGGCCTGACGCAACCTTACGGTTATACAGGCCGAATCACGGGAGAGTGCGCTGCTAGTTGCCAGAGGCTCTGGTTTCACAGCGCACCTTGATCGCTCCTTTATCCAATACCTGTAAATGTCAGCTATACGTCAGCCCATGAGTTCTCGCATGTATACACATTATCTCATATTTAAAGTCGTAGTCCAATTGGAAAAGGCCGAATGCTTTTTTTTACCACAGACTACATTAGTATATACGGAAACTGACCTGCAAGAGTTTTGAATAAGAAGAACTTGGATAGAAAGAGTGAAAGAAGTCGATTCCCCCAGGACTTGATTAGAGTTAATTATGCATCATCTTTTAGACTTTTCTGTAAATTGGAATAACGTCTTATCGGAAAGCCTCTTTGAGACAATAATTGGATAGACAATAAAAAAGGAAACTAGAGAGTACATGGCGAGGCTTAAAATATTAAAATAATAAAATATGTCCTAAAATTAAACAATACCGGTTTTCTAAAACTTAAAGTACCTAGGTAGAATTATCGAATTAATTTACTTATATTTAAAAAATCCTTTACAAGCATTTGAAGTTGCAAAACATGAAAACTAATTTTGTACGTATGGTAACAGCTGTAATGTTGTTCGAAAGCAAAAACAGGTGATTTTTCCTTTTTTCGTAGATTACAATGGGCACTAATTTACATATATTTTCGTAATCATACACCTGTTAAAATATTTTTCATTACTTTTACAATTTTGTATTCATAATTGTTTGAAATAACATGGAAAAAACGAAACTCTTTGTGCTATAGGAATTATAACATCTGGAGGAATATTTTCCTCAATAATCTAAAGTCATTGTTTAAATAGCAAATTAAATTTATAATAATTAGAATTTCATCATAGCTTTAAGTATTCGAGATGACGTAATAAAAATAACCAACAAGAGATCTAAAGTACTCGGAATTGCCGAACATGTATGAGGACTGTTATGCTTATGACAGTATGTGAAGCGAAAGAATACGTCAGGATCATAGCAAATGGAAAGATGTGATCCCTGCTTATGAGACAAATAATACGTAACTCTATTCATTTTTTTAAATAGAAAGTGACAATTTTTTTAGGACATGAAGTAGAAACAAAGTACTACGATACAATTTCAACATCAAACGTTGAAACAAAATATGACACAACAGTATCCGAAGAAACCGTGGAAGAGTCAACAGGTAAATACGAAAGTTTTCGCAATTATGTATACTTGCGCTAGATGAAAAAGTGTGCAGATTTTAAAGCTGTTGTTAATGCAAATTTCCTATTCATCGCCGGAGCAAAATTGAAAAAAAATAATTAAATATGAAAAAACAAAACAAATAAAGATGAAGACTCGATAAAGAAAAATAGTAAATTAAAATAAAATAATAAATATATTTTATTTTCATATGTTCAGTTTTGGAGTCCTAGCGAAAGTACACTTTAAACTTGCTCTTTAAAATTAAAATAGACTATTATTTTTTTATTAGATGTACAGTAGGTACAATATGCATAAAAAGACTGCGAAATTTTATTCCTTTTTTATTGATAAATGAAGTTAGTACGATGCTGATTTAAATACAAAATCACATCGAGATACAATTTCACGTCATTATAAATATGTACCACGGCTGTGACTCTGTGAGCTTTTTTTTTAAGATTATACAGTAAACCTCTAAATGCTTTATTTCCCTTTTTTTCTTTGAATTGCTGATTTTATAATGTCCACATTATTATAGGTATCATTGAAATGACTCTACAGCTAAAACATTACTATAAAACTTTCATACTTTCACAACTTTGACTATAAAATGAGGTTATATCCAATAATTTTTGACAGTTCAACGCGATAAATGGCTATATCATTATCATATCATATCGTGTTTCGGCGGTCATGCTAGGCGGGCTGTATAGGAAGCGACTTTCTGCAATTTGACAAGGTACGGCGCGCCTCATGGTCGCGAGCCTTTTCAACTACCTGAAAACTGAATAGGTATCTGGAAAACTATTTATTCAATTACCTACCTAATATGTTATTAATTATCGTTATATTTTTCGATTTTTTGCTGCAGACGAAAGTTCAGAAAGCGAAGAAAGTAGTTCTGATTTTAAAAATGTTGAAGTATTAGAGACTGAAACAACTAAGGAATCAACAAGAATTAAACCAATCGGTAAGCTTGAGTCGTTCTAATGGCAATAACAACATAGTAAACACCTGTCGAATTTCTATGTCATTCGAATTTTCTTATAAGTAATATTGTTTCATTTATTGCAGAAGGCTGCACAAAATGCCCGCCAAATGAAATTTTCTTACTAAAAAAGAAATCGTGTCCACCAGACACATGCGAGTCCTTAGTGGCGAGATATGACTGCTCGAAGTCGCCACCTCCTAAGCCAGGCTGCACCTGCAAGTCTGGTTATAAACGATTAAATGGAAAGTGTGTGCCAATATGTCAATGCCCAGAACTGGCATCCACGCCGGAATGCAATCCAACGTGTAATGGCCCTAATGAGGAGTTCGTTCAAGAGAAAAGCACGTGTCCTGGAGATACTTGTAGGGCTTTGGTAATTAGAGTGGACTGCTCAACGGCTCCACCGCCCCAGCCAGGCTGTACATGTAAATCTGGGTTCTTCCGCAAGTTCAACGAGACATCTCCATGTGTGCCAATTTGTGAATGTCCAGAAATGGCTTCCTCGGCACAATGTGCACCTCCAGGTAAATTGCACCATTTTTAACTTTGGAAATTTGCAATTCATAATACGAATTTTGGTTTTTGTTATTTTTAAGAGATAGAAAAGACTATACCCAGTAGCCAAATATTTCAGCACAAAACCTAGCTGTTCTAGTATATGATTGAAGCACAAACCAAGGTACTTAATTAATGCCTTATTGGTCCATAGTGAGGAAAATTAATTAATCATCTAATAATATTCTAGACGAATGATCACTAGTATTAGAACGTGATACCTAATATTTATCGACTAGTTGATAAATATATATCAACCTACATACATATGTACTATTACACTCATGGTTACACATAAACACACATCCGGCAGTGTGAACCATGCAGTGCCTCAAAATAGCGATGTGTTGCCTGCATGTCGCTTACATTAAAGGGGCATCAATCTCAAAGAAGTAATTAAACCTTTAGTGAACCAATGAACAAAATCCGATAACCAGGACAAATATTACAATTTTAAATCACTGAGATTTAAGATTGTAACATTCGTCCTGGTTATCGCTATCGGCTGGTCGGTACAAATTTTAAACTTCTTTCCGTATAGATAAGGTCTAAAATGACGGACGGCCCAAACTATTGCTAATAATTCAAGCTCGATTACGGGGTACCTACTCTCAGCGGGTTTTAAGTTACGGCTCGCGTATGCTACAACTTTTCCATTATTGTTCATTAAAATGGCTCCGATACCTTGTTTACTCGCATCTGTTTGTAATTTAAAAATATTATTTTCGGAAAAATCTGGATATTGAAGTACAGGTGGATTAATTAGGGTATTTTTTAAGTTATCAAAAGCTTTTTGACATTCCGACGTCCATTCGAACTTTACACCTTTTCTACATAAAATATTTAATGGATAAACAATGTTGGCAAATAGCGGAATAAATCTCCTATAATAATTAGCAAATGCTACGAAACGTTTTATTTCGTCAGCTGAAGTAGGTGTTGGAAAGTTTTTTACTGATTCTATTTTTCCTGGATCTGGAAAAATACCATCTGATGTAATTTTATGGCCTAAGTAAACTATTTCGCGTCTCAAAAATTCACATTTCATCGGATTTAATTTGAGATTAACTTTCCTTAATTGATTTAGTACGCAAATTAAATTTTGATTATGATTGTCTAAGCTATTTCCTATGACTACGCAATCGTCAAGGTAAATAAAACATTTCTTATAATTTAATCCTGCCATTGCTAATGTCATGAGTCTGGAGAAAACACTGGGACTTGTCTTAAGACCCATAGGACAACGTTTCATTTGATACTGTTTACCTACTGAAAACGCTGTACATTGACGTGAATTTTGGTCCAAAGAAAGTTGATACATCTTATTAATACTAAAAGAAGTATATTGTCGCGACTTTTCATTTAAATTTAATTGATAATAAGATTGTGACAAATCTAATTTCGAAAAATAAATGCTCCCAGATAGCGAATCTAATATTTCGGTGATATTAGGCAGTGGGAATTTGTCGTCTTGAATTCTGTTATTTAAATGGCGATAGTCAATTACTAATCTCCATTTTTTCTCATTTGATTTATCAGCTTTTTTTGGGACCAATAAAACAGGACTGGACCATTCCGATACAGTCTCCTCAATAATGTCATTATTAAGCATTTCTTGTATTTGCTTATCGACTTCTTGTTTCAATGAGTGTGGAATTCTATAAGGCTTAGTGTACACTGGTGCCACATTATCTTTCAAAGTAATTGAATGTTCCATTAAATTGGTTACTGTTAATTTATCGCCGGGCAAATGAAACACGTCGGCGTATTTCGCGCATATTTTTTCTATCTCTATTGTTTCCTCCTTATTCAAATAAGTTAAATCCAGCAAATCAAACAGTGTTTTTACACGTTGTGTTGATTTGTTTTCTTCATCAAAATGGCAAACTTCGTAATTATGTAATGGGTAAATATCTAAGTTAGATAAGTCCAAAGTAACTTCTTTATCTTTGGTATTTAAGATTCGGACAGGAATATAACCGTTTTTTTGTTTTACTATAATTCCTGCAATAAAGACTCCGTCTTGTATTTCCTTTGCTAGTGTAACGCTATCCCCGTTTGCACTGCATGGAATGTATTTAATCATTTCACAACGCGGTGGAATTACGTGTGTGAATGAGTCATCACAATTTATATTAATGGATATTGTTTGATTATCTTTTGATAATTGCAAACATTTCGTTTTGTAATCAATTACTGCATTATACATTTTGAAAAAATTTTCACCTAAAATTCCATCGGCTTCACATGATAGATTTTTAAAAACGTGAAACTTTTGGGTAAAAATTATATTACTAAACTCTAAATCTAAGTAAATATAACCTTCTGAAACTAATTTACCACTTACTCCTTTTATAGTTAATTTATCATGACAAAGCTTATCTATATAGCTAGTATTGCTTAGCCATTCGTATTTTAAAACACAGAGGCTAGCTCCGCTATCAACTAACAAGTTAATTTTACTATCACTTATACTCATAGTCACTACGCTATTCATATTATAATTAAAAATAAAATGCTCATTTAATTTAGGAACGAAAAAACTCGGCTTTATCAGGTGCATTGTTATTATCATTGCGCTCTGATGTTACGTCATCATGTTGTGTATGCTGCACTCGAGAGAAATTTTGCCTCAGTGCATTATTCCTGTAACCTGGCCTTGACCATGATGAGCGTGCTAACCATGTACCTCGATTGTGACCGCGTGTCAATCTATTATGATACGTCATGGGTTTCGAATTGCCTTGTGAATTATTAGTCGGGTACAAGTTACTCTGATTATTTCTGTAGAAATTATTTTGTCTATTTGTATTTACATATTTATTAGCGTTCGTGAAACGTTTATTATATGCATTGTATGAATTGACATTATAAGAACGTCTTAATTTCATAACCTGGTCTTCGCTGGGCGACATTGTTTGTTCATCCACAGCGGACCGTATGGCGTCTGGAAGAGACTCAAACTGACGCGAGGCTATTATTGTGCTAAGACGGGTATCAGACAGGCCATCGGCAAAACGCTTTATAGCAGTTTTTTCATTCAGGGGACGTAATACCTCGTATTTACTATCGTCTCCGTCTGCCTGTGCAATGGTCAAATTAACAAATAATTGTTCTAGGTCTTTGCCGAAATTTTCTATTGACCTATGGCCTTGTTTTGATGTAAATAACTGACTTTGAAGCGATACAGGTGATTTTTTCTGAATTAAAAATTTACGCATATCCGATATTAATGTATCTACATCTTGGTAACTTGATTTTAAGCGAAGCTTAGCGCTAGCTGATAATCTAGTTTTTAGAACAAATTGAATTAGTTGAGTGTGTGAGTCATTGTTGATCATGGTTTGATATAACTGAATTCCATCAATAAGCTGTAAAGTGACACTTTCAGGGCCAGTCATGACGGGCAGCAGTGCAATTGCTGTTTTTAAATCAAAAGAAGACATTTTTACGGCTTCTTTTTTCTCTTTGGAAAATAAACTAATAATTTTATTGTATAAGCTATTTATATCATTAATTGTAGTGTTAATTTCCGTTTGACATTCGGCGCTTATCTCACCAGTCTCAATTTTTCCCTTTATACTAGACAAAATATACTCCAATTTATTATACAAAAAATTACATTCTTGATATTTTAACTGGGCTTGTTCGGAACTTTCTCTTCGAAGGGGGCCTATTTTTACTAAATAGTTTTTTATTTCTTTTAGCCCATTAAAAATATTAATTAGCTCACGTAGTGGCATAACTTCTAAAATTAATACATTATCTAAGGTAGTTATTTAAAAGTAAATTATGAATTAAGCATTATTAGGAAAGATTCTTTTAACAAATTATTAATTAAATTTGACTTACTTAGGTATTTCTAAAATGTACCACGTGGTTTTTGATGTAGGGCATGGCATGGTCGCGCCGCGTGGTCCGCTCGTGTCGCCGCGTGGAGGCCGGGTCCTATTTCTTGTGCGCTGCGCAGAACCGCATGCCGCGATGGGTCACGTGTGCTGCTGCTCCTGGCCGTGGGTAGGGCTGCGGGGTGGGCCGGCCTATACCCTGGACTCCGATCCTATGCTCGTGGGCCGGGCTATACCCTGGACACCGGTCCTCTGCTTACTGGACTGCTACTCTTCTATATATAGTATAATATGCGGGGTACTTTCTCCTAGTTATAGGTCCTGGCGAGAGATTGTGCTGATGGTGACGGCATTTAGCTCTTTCCTTAGGGCTTTGATGGCGGACTTACGACATTTTTTGTATGCGTAAAAAATGACGCTTGCGGATATGATGACCACGAGGGCAATCAACAAAATTTCGGAAGTGCCGCTTCTGGTGGCTCCCTGTTGACTTACTGCGGCGTTTGCTTCCCCATTAGCATTTTGTGCTATTACGACTTCCTCCTTTGAATAACTCTTCCCCATGATTTTTTTCGTTGGTCCTCCTATTCATCTATTGCTTGAGTCTTCAAATCTTATCTGTTTTTTCTTCTAGTTTTTCCAATCTTCGGTAATGCAAATCTTCTTTCTTCTTAGTAGATTATTTTTCTTCTTAGATTCTTCTGGCTAAGGGTCGCCATATAATATGTGGCATACTTCTTCTATATCTCATCTTCAGTGAAACACAAGTTTACTTCATGTACGCTGTTTATTGAATGTCCTCATAAAAACTTATTATAAATTACAACTAATATTAATAGATACGTCAGCATAACGTGACTTACGTTTCCATGCGAAACTCTGTTAATATTATTTTATATCGCATATTTGCTGAATTGGCAACATACTTCAATAGCATCCCGGCATAGATAAGTCATTTAAATTATAGGAAATAATTTATTATTGCAGTGACAACGCCGAAACCCTTGAGTTGTGGACTTAACGAAGTTGAAGTATGCGCATATCGATGCCCTCCGGAAAAAACATGCAGAAATCGTAACATTGCATACAGATGCGCGAGGGACGATAAACCCTGCCAAAAGAAATGCGTGTGTAAGCCAGGCTACTTTAGAAACTCCATTGGAGAATGTATCACTAAAGCTCAATGTGGTAAGTGGATATAGATTAGAAAATACTGGAAATAATTAATATTTTGATTTAAAATGGTAGAAGTCTAGTAAATGATAGATATCAATCATAATGCTAAAATGTAATATCTATTATGTTAAACGGAAACACTAACATAAAATTTGTGACAGTATGGCTTGATAAAACAAAATAAAAGAAGACTTCGATAGCCACATACGGTTCATTCATCCAATGGGTATAGAGGAAGAGATTACATTAAAATAACTTCCAATAAAGGAGAGAAGATAATTAGTGTTTGATTAAACAAAGTAATTTTAGTACTTTTATTTTTATAGAACAATGCTCCAAACCCCATGAGTTTTACTCTTGCGGTTCCGCGTGTGACAACGATTGTAAGACTATCCAATATCAGAACCGAACAAACTGCCCCATCATTAATATAAAGTGCAATGAGAAATGCTACTGTGAGGACGGCTATGCCAGAGATGACAAAGGCAACTGTATACCTGTTAGTGATTGTAGTAAGTATACATACAAGAATTTAGTTCCGTCCATTTATGCGACATAAAGAACAATTGACACCTTGAAGCAATTTTGCATACTTTCGCATACTCCTGTCCTGTTGTGCCAACTATAAGATCAAAAACCAGATTATTTCTATTTAACTTTCTAACCGCCTTCTTAATCTAGTTGTGGTCCTACCGGAATAGCTCCAGAAGTTACGGGTTCTATTCCTAGCTGAGTAAAAATTTGTGCTCTGTGTCGTTGGAGGCCCTTCATTTGAGTCCATTTGACTTATTCATTTTATGCTGGCCCTACACATGGCCATATTTGGCAAACATTTGTGTTGCATCTCTTTCATTCTGTATATATTATGATAGAGATGTTACACAAATGTTTGCCAAATACGGCCATGTGAAGTGCCAGCATTATCAAATTCAGTCACCTTACCAATGGTGTTAATAGCATTATTGTTTTGAATTTTAAAAGTTAAATTATCCCTCAGTAATGAAAGTTCCGGGTGAAGCTATCTTCCATTTTTATCAACACTTACTATGCCTGTGGCTTTATCACCACTTACTATGAGGTCAAAGGCTAGTTTTCCCGTCAACCTTTATAAATGTACAAATTTATATAAAATATTAGTTTGGATAGGACTTGCCTGACAAGAAACTTTCGCGATAAAAAAAAACTTTCGTGACAGATTATTCAGTAATACATTAGTGTCTCTAATCCAAAATAAGAAATGGGTCTATTTACGTAGAACAACAAATCAAAGAATTTTTTTATGTGTCTACATTATGTTTTACAAGATTTAATCCCACTATTCCCAGTAGTCTAGTCATTGCTTGAAACTCGTATTTATTTGTTTTACATAAATAAATATCAAGGATATTTGTTCCTAGAATGCCCACAAGAATGCCCTGAAAACGAAGTATTTGAGCTAGAAAAACGGTCATGCCCACCGGACACATGTGAATCCATAGTATCGAGATATGACTGTTCGAAATCACCGCCACCTGCGCCAGGCTGCACGTGTAAGTCTGGTTATAAACGATTAAATGGAAAGTGTGTGCCAATATGTCAATGCCCAGAACTGGCATCTACGCCGGAATGCAATCCAACGTGCAATGGCCCAAATGAGGAGTTCGTTCAAGAGAAAAGCACGTGTCCTGGAGATACTTGTAGGGCTTTGGTAATTAAAGTGGACTGCTCAACGGCTCCACCGCCCCAGCCAGGCTGTAGATGTAAATCTGGGTTCTTCCGCAAGTTCAACGAGACATCTCCATGTGTGCCAATTTGTGAATGTCCAGAAATGGCTTCCTCGGCACAATGTGCACCTCCAGGTAAATTGCGTTATTTTTTACATTAGAAATAAGTAGGTAATTCATAGCATGGATTTTAATTTTGTCATTTTAAATAAATAAAAAAGACTATACCCAGTAGACAAATATAATTATCAGCACAAATCCTAGCTTTTCTATTACATGATTCCAGCACAAGCCAAGGTACTTAATGCCTTATCACTCCCAGTACGAGGAAAATTACCTAATCATCTAATAATATTCTAGACGAATAATGACGTGCTCTAGTATTAGAACGTATAAAGGTACTATTACGCTCATGGTTACACATAAACCCACATCCGGCAGTGTGAACCATGCAGTGCCTCAAAATAGCGATATGTTGCCAGCCTGTCGCTTATATTAAAGGGGCCTCAGACTCAAAAAATAATAATTATACCTTCAGTGAACCAACAAACAAAATCCGATAACCAGGGCAGATATTACAATCTTAAATCGCTGAGATTTAAGATTGTAACGTTTGTTCTGGTTATCGCTCTCGATGTATGTATAGTATATATTTGTCGGGGATATCGTCAGGATTTAGCTCGAATCACTATCTCACATGCGAATGCCGAGTCAATTTATCAACACACATCACAAAGAGGGGAACCAGGGTAGTGCCTGGGACTTGTGACCCAGTGTGTAGGTTTACCTAGGGCACTCGCCTTTACTTCTCTCTAACTATTATCACACAACCGTCGGACATAGCTTCCACAAGCATTCCTAATACAACCAAAGACACGTCCGCACTCAGCGACGGCTCGAACTAGACTGAGCTCTGTCGAGCGCGCACCGCTGCAACAAAGGCGCGCCCCACCACTATTACGTCGCATCGTACGATAGCTCGTACGGCGCTGACGTCACTCGCAATCCCACGTGGACTATTTCTAATGAAAATAACAAATTAAATTACAATTGAACCTAATAATGTCATAGCGCCGTCATATTCATTATTATTGTATACAAAGGAAATAATTTCTGGATGTTATTGCAGTGACAACACCGAAACCCTTGAGTTGTGGACTAAACGAAGTTGAAGTATGCGCATATCGATGCCCTCCGGAAAAAACATGCAGAAATCGTAACATTGCATACAGATGCGCGAGGGACGATAAACCCTGCCAAAAGAAATGCGTGTGTAAGCCAGGCTACTTTAGAAACTCCATTGGAGAATGTATCACTAAAGCTCAATGTGGTAAGTGGATATAGATTAGAAAATACTGGAAATAATTAATATTTTGATTTAAAATGGTAGAAGGCTAGTAAATAATAGATATCAATCATAATGCTAAAATGTAATAACAATTATGTTAAATAGAAATACTTAGTAAAATTTGTGACAATATGGCTTGATAAAACAAAATAAAAGAAGACTTCGATATTCACGTACGGTTCATTCATCCAATGGGTATAGAGGAAGAGATTACATTAAAATAACTTCCAATAAAGGAGAGAAGATAATTAGTGTTTGATAAAACAAAGTAATTTTAGTACTTTTATTTTTATAGAACAATGCTCCAAACCCCATGAGTTTTACTCTTGCGGTTCCGCGTGTGACAACGATTGTAAGACTATCCAATATCAGAACCGAACAAACTGCCCCATCATTAATATAAAGTGCAATGAGAAATGCTACTGTGAGGACGGCTATGCCAGAGATGACAAAGGCAACTGTATACCTGTTAGTGATTGTAGTAAGTATACATACAAGAATTTAGTTCCGTCCATTTATGCGACATAAAGAACAATAAACACCTTGAAGCAATTTTGTATACTCCCGAATACTCCTGTCCTGTTGTGCCAACTATAATATCAAAAAAATAAAAAAAAAATATTTTTAATTTTTAACCGCCTTCTTAATCTAGTTGTGGTCCTACCGGAATAGCTCCAGAAGTAACGAGTTTAATTCCTAGCGGAGTAAAAATTTTTGCTCGGTGTGGTTGGAGGCATTCACTTAAGTCCACTTGACTGATTCATTTTATCAAATTCAGTCACCATACCAGTACCAATGGTGTTAATAACATTATTGTTTCGACATTTAAAAGTTAAATTATTTTCGACATTTAAAAGATAAATTATCCCTCAGTAATTGAAGGTTTCGGGTGAAGCGAGCTTCCATTTTTATCAACACTTACTGACCTGATAAGGTCAAAGGCCAGTTTTCCCGTCAACCTTTATAAATGTTCACACTAATATAAAATATCCTGACAAGAAAATTTCGCAACAAAAAAAAAAGCTTTTATTGCCGATTTGTAATTCAGTAATACATTGGTGTCTTTGATCCAAAATAAGAAATGGGTCTATTTACGTAGAACAACAAATCAAAGAATTTTCTATGTGTCTACATATGTTTTACAAGATTTAATCCCACTACGCCCTGCAGTCTAGTCATTGCTGGAAACTCTTATTTATATGTTTTACGTAATTTAATATCACGGATATTTGTTACTAGAATGCCCACAAGAATGCCCTGAAAACGAAGTATTTGAGCTAGAAAAACGGTCATGCCCACCCGACACATGTAAATCCATAGTATCGAGATATGACTGTTCGAAATCGCCGCCTCCTGCGCCAGGCTGCACCTGCAAGTCTGGTTATAAAAGATTAAATGGAAAGTGTGTGCCAATATGTCAATGCCCAGAACTAGCATCTACGCCGGAATGCAATCCAACGTGCAATGACCCAAATGAGGAGTTCGTTCAAGAGAAAAGCACGTGTCCTGGAGATACTTGTAGGGCTTTGGTAATTAGAGTGGACTGCTCAACAGCTCCACCGCCCCAGCCAGGCTGTAGATGTAAATCTGGGTTCTTCCGCAAGTTCAACGAGACATCTCCATGTGTGCCAATTTGTGAATGTCCAGAAATGGCTTCATCGGCACAATGTTTACCTCCAGGTAAATTACGTTATTTTTAACATTGGAAATACGTAATCCATAATACTAATTTTGTTTTTGTAATTTTAAAGAAATAAAAAGACTATTCCCAGTAGCTAAATATATCAGCACAAATCCTAGCTGTTCTATTATATGATTCGAGCACAAACCAAGGTACTTAATGACTTATCGCTCCCAGTATGAAACTTAATCATCTAATAATATTCTAGACGAATAATGACATGCACTAGTATTAGGACGTGATACGTAATATTAATCGACTATTCGATAAATATATACCAACGTACATAGGTACTATTACGCTCATGGTTACACATAAACCCATATCCGGCAGTGAGAACCATGCAGTGCCTCAAAATAGCCAGCTTGTCGCTTATGTTAAAGGGGCATCAATCTCCAAAAAGTAATTAAACCTTCAGGTTGGTTCACAACCAACAAAAACCGATAACCAAGGCAGATATTACAATTTTATATCGCTGAGATTTAAGTTTGTAACGTTTGTCCTGGTTAACGCTATCGGCTGTAGCGTCCCGGCATAGCTAATATGATATATATCATTTTATATAAGGAAATAATTCCTGGCTCTTATTGCAGTAACAACACCGAAACCCTCGAGTTGTGGACTAAACGAAGTAGAAGTATGCGCATATCGATGCCCTCCGGAAAAAACATGCAGAAATCGTAACATTATATTCAGATGCGCGAGGGACGATAAACCCTGCCAAAAGAAATGCGTGTGTAAGCCCGGTTACTTCAGAAACTCCATTGGAGAATGTATCACTAAAGCTCAATGTGGTAAGTTTTAGATAGTAGGAGCAAATCAAGGCTATTAAAGATGTATGATAAAAGTTGCGATAGGATGGTAAAAAAAAATTCGATATCAACGTACGCAATATATCCAACTGGTATGGCGAAAGAGATGGAAAGGTATTCGTCAAAGGGGTTACTATTACATTAAAATAACTTTTAATAAAGTAGGAAACTAGGATATAATAATGTTTAATTGAAGAAAGTATATTTCAGTATTTTTTTGTAGAACAATGCTCCAAACCCAATGAGTTTTACTCATGCGGTTCCGCGTGTGACAACGATTGTAAGACTATCCAATATCAGAACCGAACAAACTGCCCCATCATTAATATAAAGTGCAATGAGAAATGCTACTGTGAGGACGGCTACGCCAGAGATGACAAGGGCAACTGTATACCTGTCAGTGAATGTAGTAAGTATTCAAGAAATTAGTTCTGTCTACATCACAATGCTACCTAACATCTGAAGCAATTTTCTAAATCCTATCAGCATACTCTGACATGTTGTGCCAACCATAAGATCCATAGAAAATGAGATTATTTATATTTAGTCTTTAGGAATTTGTGCTCGATTTCGAGAGTAGTTAAAATATTTATATGATCTCAGGTAGTAACCCTTCAGTTAAGTTCACCTGTTTTATTACCACTATCATATCTGACACCATCATTACGACGGTGAAAAGACAATATAGCCAGTGCTTCATTCATCACATCAACAGCTCATATAATGTCCCCACCGAGGTGCTTGGGCCCACCCCACATTAGGGGCGATTAGGCCTTAGTGAACCACGCTGACCAAGTGTGGGTTGGTCGTATTCACACACAACCTAAGAATTTGTTCATAGGTGTGTGATTTCTTCACGATGTTTTCCTTCACTGTAAAAGCGTCGATTAAACAAACGTACATATGAATTCAAAATTTGAAAACACATTGGTACATGGCGGGGATCGAACCAGTGCCTCCCGGGTGGAAGACGAAGCTCTTACGCACTACGCCAAAAAATATATATTTAATATATATTTAAAATTTTAAGTTGAATCACACCAATGAATAGAATGAAGAAAAATTGACACGGATAACTGTCTTTATTACACGTGTTCTAAAATATGGTTTATATGAAGAAAAGGTTAAGGTTTGCCCAACCGAATGTGCTTCAGGGGTGGATTGCGGCCCTGTCAGATCGTATGCCAGTGTAAAAGAGGGTATTTCAGAAGCGCCAAAAGAATATGCGTAGTTAAGAAAGCTAAATTTGACAATGAATGCAAGACCCCTAGAATACAGAACAGGCCAATTGCCCCATCTATCTATACCAGAAATATATAATGCTTTATCCTGAATGACTGTCTGACGGATAAACACACAGCCTAAACTGCCGATTGTGGAGACTTGAATTGTAGAAACTTGGACGGTGTGTTCTTTGTATGACGTAGACAATAGGCATCCGATAAGAAAGGATTTTCCGAAATTCTACCCCTTAGGGGCTGAAAAAGGGGGGCAAAGTTAGTATGGGACAACGTGATTCAAGGTCTAATCTACTTAAGGTTGGTTTCGAGCTGTCAACTGTAAAATCTCGAGCCTTAACCTACAGCATTATTGTCGATAGCCAAGGCATACTGCACCGACCCCAATAAAATTGGGAGCAGGGTAGAAGAAAGATGAAGAGTTAGTCTCGCTAAATTTCGCAAGATTGTAAATGTTACGAATAATCATACCAATCTGTAGATGAAAAAAAACATCACGCAAACTGCCTTCATTACAGTTCTCCGACCTCCGGGATGTGGTTTAAACGAAGAAGAGGTTTGCTCAACCGGGTGTCCTCCAGAAAAGACTTGCCAAAATCGCAACGAAGAATATGCTTGCCCAGCGGTAGTACTCCCCTGTAAGATGGTATGCCAGTGTAAACCAGGGTATATCAGAAACGACAAAGGAGTATGCGTAACAGAGGGTGAATGTGGTAAGTGAAATGTAAAGATACTCGGAAAAGTAACGTAAGCAATCGGATCAGCAGCGACTCAGCTACGGCGAGGTAGCCTTTCAATAAGTTTCAAACCTAAAATTGAATAAAATACGCACGCGACTGTAAGTTGCCTTGTTAAATGAAAGCATGTTCGGCAAAGAGGCGTTAACACGTAGACCTGACGGCGACTGTGTGAAGCCACGGTAAAACAATATTTAAAAAGTATTTACAACATTTGAAAACGGACCTCTCGGATCGAATGCAGTTTGTTTCATCTGAATGTCAATCCAATCTGCTTTTGGTGATGAAGCACCATGCAAGACGACTATTTATAGCTGGTTTGCAGAATTCAAGCGCGTTCGTGTCAATCTCAGAGACGAATCTCGCGATGGTCGCCCGTCCACCGCTGTAAACAACAAAAATATCGATACTGTGCGCCATATGATTGAAACATACAGGCATGTTACCTACCTTGGGCATCGTTAGACATATGCCTGCATGAGTCAAATACACTTTCTATTTTTATTTTTTCAAATACAATTATGATTGTTTTCAAATACAATCAATCCTACACAAACATTTGGGTGTGAGAAAGCTGTGCTCGCGGTGGATCCCACACAATTTGACGCAGTGCCATGCTTACCAGATTCAAAGAAGGTGCGTCAAATTTGGTGTGGGACATAGTAACAGGTGACGAAACATGGATTTATTGCTACGATCGCAAAGCAGCAATCGAGCGTATGGCTCTTTCAAGATGAGCCGAAACCAACCAAAGCAGCGCACGCAAAAAGTGCATCTAAGCGGATGATTCCTTCTTTTTTTTAATAAAACTAGACACGTGGTTACTGTTGCTTTAGAGAATCGTCGTACCGTGAATAGTGACTGATACACGACCATTATTTTGCCGCCATAATCTTGCACCACGACAATGTTAGTTCCTACAGGGCTAGAGAGACTAAACGATTTTTTTGAAGGTGAAAAACCTAGAACTTATGAGCCATCCTGCATACAGTCTTGCTCGACCCGTTTAATCGAATGAAAAATTGCATTTACGCAAAGGGATACGAACGAAAAGTTTCCGGAATAAATAAGAAAAAAATACTAGTCAAAATGAATTTATTGTTTCTCAAAATGAGTATTTTTTTCTTATTTATTCCGGAAACTTTTCGTGCGCCCCACGCAAACAACATTTACTACGGAAACAACTCAGAAATCGCGAAAAAAAAATTAGCTATTCCATACAAAAGTGCATAAACACTCAGCTGTTTCATATAAGTATTTTGGTTGCGTAGGACAACCAAAATGTTTGAAACAGCTAAGTGTTTTTCGGGATTTCAGAGTTAATTCCATGATGGTTGTTGCTTTACAAGTAATCCTGTTTATGTGAATATGACAAAATGACTCAACACTCCCGTTATAATTTATAACTTAGCAAGTGTTGCCGTCAAGATAAATTGTAGTTTTACAATTTTAGCTGTTTAATAGCCTCACTAAATTTAATCTCGCGGGATTGAAAATTTTACATTGAATCACATATAATAACCTTCATTACAGCTAATCTGAAATGTGGTATAAATGAAGAAGCGGTTACAGTTTGCCCCACGTGTCCTCCAGGGAGGTTTTGCGCAGCGGTAGTACGGCCCTGTCAAACGATATGCCAATGTAAAAAAGGGTATTTCAGAAACGACAATGGAATATGCGTAGGTAAGAAAAACCGAATGTACAGTCGAACCAACAGAATCATGACCCACTTGGCCGATCATTCCTTTAGAATCATAAATTTAGTTAGGTTTTCTTCGCTATCATGCGTGTTGCACTTAGTACGTTTTAAATTTGAATAAAAATGCGTCATTGCGGGTCAGAGATCTATGCAATTTTAATCTTCCTTATCACTGCACTAAAGTCTCGATTGGAATTTTAAATAAGATGTCGTTCATAATCTAAACTCTTTTCACTACTGACAAAATGGAATAACTATTATATTTTTAAAAATAAAATGACGTTATGTGTCAGATGTCAAGTAGTAGTCTGAACAAATTTTAAAAAGCCATATTTATTAGGAACTGTCAGTGTCTAACAAATTGATAACAGGTTCGTTACTTAAAAATGTCCGTTCAAGCGAATTTCATCCTACTTTGTATAGAGTGACTGTAGGAAAATGATCTTAAGGTGGGTCATGATTCAATTTGGTCGACTGTACCTAATATCCCGCTTTAAGTTATATGGTATCTACGTACATTTAATATAGTAACTTATCGTCTCAGCACTTATAATGACAAGATTTTGTCATGACATTTGTTTTCTATTTAATTTGGTACAAATTTCAATAATTCAATAATTGCATGAATGTTACATGGTTTTATCAGGTAAAATAAGAATTTACAGAAAAGTTTTATCATATCATATCATTCAACATTATTCTACGCTGACAAACTAGCAAGGAAATGATCGGCTCAAAACCTCAATGGGCCCGAGCCTTTAGTAGGATTATCTAGAAGTACCATAAAAATGGCACTAAAGGAGTATTGTTAAAAGACGCACCTCGTGGAATGGTTGTCCACTCCCCGGCTGACACACTCAAAGATTTTTTTAGGATACTCACTCATAGGCTACCTTAATAAATGGGAAGACTCAGCAGGACCCAAATGCGCTGCCTAATAGGTGCTTTCACTGGCCATTTTGCCACTAACCTGTGTACAAATTGTACAATAGGCAAAGCTGATGACCCCATCTGTAGAATGTATGGTGAGGACGAAGAAAGCATGGAGCACATACTATGTGACTGCGATGCACTAGCCAATAGGCGACTAAAGGTCCTGGGTTTAGGTTACCCTAAACCAGAGGACTTTATAGACCTTATTCCCGCCAACATCGTGAAACTCATACAAATTGTTTTCCATGTTGGCGGGGATGGGTGATAAAGAAAGGGGAAACACAAAAGATTCCATAGGGTCAAAGTGCTCTGAGACACATCCTCAGCCCCAAGCATAAGAATAAGAATAATTCTAAGCGTGAGTTAGGTTAAATTTTACCTTTACATGATCTGAGTTCTTGACAATACTTCTTCAGAGGCTCAGACTAAATATTTTAATAATAATAATAAGATAGAAACTTTTCTATTATAGAAACAACATTGAATTGTGGGTATAATGAAGTAGAGGCATGCGTACGCCCGTGCCCTCCACAACAAACATGCAGAAATCGTAACATAGCATACTTATGTATAAAAGATAACAAGCCATGCCAAAGGAAATGCGTGTGCAAACCATGGTACTTCAGAAACTCTATCGGGCAATGTATCACTGAAGACCAATGTGGTAAGTAGATATTGTTTACTTATCAGGTATACTTTTTTCTTCTTCCGCCAACTCTCTCTGTCAGATGCACTTCGCAAACACATTATTATTCGGGCCCAAGAAGTATTTGGACCACTCTGTAAAGTCTTTTAATTGGTCAGTCCATCGGAGGGGGCAGCGCTCCCTGGATCTTGACCCATTCACTCTATCCTGGGCAAGGAGGCTCTTCATAGCGTCAGTATTCTTGCCCATATGTAACCAAAGTAGTTCAAGATCCGAGTGTGAACGATTGCCGTAAGTCTATGCGCGAATTTTAAATCCTGGAGAGTAGAAATCCTAGTGCGGTATGCTTAGGCAAGTGGCAAATGGCCCAAAGCTTTTCTGCGAGTAAAAGTGCTAACTCTAACATTTACGACAGGCCGCCATGATGTTTTGTGAGTAATATCAGTTTCATCGTAAAATTAGAATAGTTTTGCCATTTGTCGAGCACTGAGACCTTTTGTTTCGCGCTATTTTTCACGTATTAACTACAAATCAAAAATGCTTCAGTTTTCATATATTCCGAATGGCTGAGTAATGGGTAGGTTATTGGTCAGTCTGAGGATTACTGTTACCTTTTTACTTAGTTTTTATGACCAAGCGTTCGAGTGCACTGTTTTTTTAACAGTCCCTTCGATTAAACCCTTTCTTGCTTTAATCTAAGGATAGTCTAATGTTTTATACATACTACATGACTGAGTCATAGGTAGGTTATGGCTTATATTTTTATGATCAACCGCAGTCCACGTTTTCGGGAGACTAATGTTTTATGGACCTACATGGTATTTATTTTATACACTGCCGGACGACCAGCGTGTATTTTATACAGTGCCTGAATATTTCTTACATTGCCTTCGTGATTTTGTATAGGTACTTAGAATACCTGATCTGAAGAGTCCACCTTCCCACACGTTTAGCTACCGACGCTTCAAAATTAATATAGTTAATATGCAGAGATCTGCGGCTACAAACCCAATGAAAAAACAGAGTAATATTGATGGCAAAATGTTAATGCTTCCCATGGCCCAAACAAGGGAAGATATGTTAGGTAGGTACCCGAGTAACGCGCGTGTGCCTACAAAACTGAGACAAATGACCCTACTACGTCGCAGTCTCCAATAGAACGGTGAATCGTTTGTACGTGCATGGTCCGTGCTATATTGTGAAAGAAATATTATTAATAGCTTAAAAATGCCTTCCTGTGATTTATACAGTACACAAATCACTTAGTGAATACTTTTTCACGCATAATTACACTAAACAGTAATATTTTCAAGAAGATTTCTATTAGAAACATTATTTTTCAGACATTTTCAGTAAACGAAACAAAAAATACACTGATGCTACTTTGTAATGTAGTAACGTCTCGGTACTCGCTGACTTGCTCGCGCTTACGTAGTAAGTGATCACTCTATCTCGCTTTCTCGATCGGCATTATTCGGCACCTTAACGATGCTGTACGTAACCTTCATTGACAAAGTGTGAGTGATAGTGTGTCTGTATGGTTGACAAGGCCTACTTTTTGATAAATGCGATAAGGATAGTGTTACCATTTAGAAATTTGAAAAGTCCTGACAAAATGCCTGACTGTTCAAAAAAGTCCGCACATTTTAATCACAAAATGCAAACATCAGAACATCAGTACGCACTTCGTAAAAGTAGTATGGACATGGTAACTGACAGTCGCTTTTAGATGAGTGAGTCATTAATGAAGATTAAAAAACTTACTTATGTAAGTTTTATTACTTGTATTCCATCTAAAACAAAAAATCCGTACAAACTAGTAGTCCGGACAAAGTCCGGACAGAACCCTAAAAGTCCGGACATGTCCGGACTTATCCGGACGGATGGTAACCCTAGATAAGGAGGATGCCGTATCTTCCCTTATTTGCTTTATTCTAAGCTAGGGCCTAACACTAATGACGTTCCACTAAAATACAAAATATCTACACTTCGTTTGTTCATAGATCAATGCTCCAAGCCACATGAGTTCTTCACCTGCGGCCCTGAATGCGACAATGAATGCAGGACCCTTGGAATACAGAACAGGACCAATTGCCCCATTATTAATAAAAAGTGCAATGAGAAATGTTATTGCGAAGATGGTTACGCGAGAGACAATAAGGGCAATTGCATTCCCGTGGACCAGTGTCGTAAGTTGGAAGGGTTATTGAATTGACATACATATATTATATTAACGGTCGTAGTCCCAATAGGAGTTGAGCAGAGCTTGTAATATTTCCATAAACACAAAGCCACTTCTGGCAATATAGGCCATGCAGTGCCTGTAAATAGTGACAGATTACTAGCCGACAGATTTGGTTGGTGCCCCTTTTAACCACCAATGGCACCAACCAAATATGTAAAATTCTTAAGTAAACAAATATAAAATAAATAAGATAGAAACTAATCTTATAGAGAAACACCGCCGAAAGTCGGAACCCTCGAGTTGTGGGTATAAAGAATTAGAGCAATGCGATCACCCATGTCCCGTCCAAAAAAATCATGAAAAATTTATTTGATAATATTAACTCTCTTACCTATTATAGCATATTAGCTTCATTCTTTGAAATTGTTATTCGGATACAGACTATTAATTCGTCATAATTGTTAACAGAAACTGAAATAAAGTGTCCAGAAAATGAAGAGTTGGTGCCAGAATTAGTAACCTGTCCACCGGACACGTGCAGGGCCCTAGTACAAAGAATCGCCTGCCCTAGTTTGCCGCCTCCTCAGCCAGGGTGCACCTGCATATCTGGCTATAGAAGATTAAATGGAAAGTGTGTACCAATATGCCAATGCCCAGAAATGGCTTCCTCGCTGATGTGTAAACCTCCAGGTAAAATAAAGTATTTTTAGTTAAAAGTATAATAAGTATTCTTTATTACTTCTACTATTTGTATAAGCGAAGTACATAAGTACTACAAGCTCGATCAACCGAGATCCCAACATTAATACTCTTTTTGGCTCTATCGTCTTTAACATCGTCTATCCATCTTTTCTTCAATCTTTCTCTTCCTTTATGCCCATTCATATTCATCGTCAACAAGTACTTTCTTTGTTACTCGCTCATCATCTCTTCTCGTGTCCATACCATGACAATCTTTTACCTAGCTCTCAGTCTTTCTGCCACTGGTGCTAGTTTCAAACTTCCTTGTACTGTACTCAATTTGTCCATTCTCATCTCAGCGTCGTGTAGCCGATTTTCATCCATCTGCTTTAATGCTGAACTTTCTGGTCGAAGTAAGATGACAGATCTTATGATCGTTTTATGGATTTTCCCTTTTCATTTATGGGAAATC
This sequence comes from Elophila nymphaeata, assembly GCA_955850985.1. Taxonomy (NCBI): domain Eukaryota; kingdom Metazoa; phylum Arthropoda; class Insecta; order Lepidoptera; family Crambidae; genus Elophila; species Elophila nymphaeata. The sequence continues at coordinate 10,896,472 of OY039073.1, forward strand.
TGGGAGTCATATTGACCCGTAACCTGCCTTCCTGAGCTAATTCGATGCTTCACATCTCGGCCTATGTCCGTTGACCGGAATTTGATCCAGAGGACCCTGTTTCGCTCTTCAATGGAGTGCATTTTTTTGCTAATTTTTGGTTAGTGGTAGGACCTTTTTTTTTTTTTTGACGCTGAGGGGAAGCTCTACCAGCCTATCCCCCGACCACCTAGGGAGGGAGCCAGGGGGGTGTGTGGGGCTCTCACCCACTAAACCCCTCAGCGACGCACCACCTTACCGCTACCTGCCGACATTGCGGGATGGCCCGGGCATTTCGCCGCACTGCCAGTAAAAACGGTCCGACCGCTACCGGTCCCACCTCGGAGTCCGTTGTGGGAGGCAAAAAGGGGGAGGCCTGTAAAGAGGACCTCCACCCCCCCACAACTTACCCGCTTAACGTCGGCATACCGTGCGCAGATACACCGACGGGGCTGTGCGAATCGGACAACGGTCCCTCACCGTTGCCCGAAGCCCAAGATGTTACGGCGGCAGGAGGCGTGTAAAAAGCGCCCTCCTCCGCCCCGTCCTTCGGCGGCGGACACCAGAGAGGGCGGCTGCTTCCCGCAACCTCTCGGCGTCCTCCTTCGCCCTCATGACTGCCTCGCAATAGGCGAGGACAGCCTGCCACGACCCGTCACTCTCGACCATCTTAGTGATGATGGTCGGGAGGGAGAGGTCGTCCCCAACAGCAGCTGTCAGCGCTCGCCGCTCTTCCGCCCATGCTGGGCACTCCGCGAGCGCGTGCTGCGCATCCTCGTCGGGACAGCTGTCGCAGTGGTGGCATATGGCAGTCGGCTCCCTTCCGGCGATCCGACACAGGTATCCCCCGAAGCATCCATGCCCCGTGAGGACCTGTGTCATGCGGAATGTCAGGACACCGTGCTGCCTCTCCACCCACTGCTTCAAAACGGGACTGACTGCCCTGACCGTGCGGGCTCCAGCGCTTCCTTGCGCGAGCCTCCGCACCCACACCTCGATCGCTGCATCCTGCAGCCCCGCGCGCCAGTCATCGACCTCCCGCGACGCTGGGTCTTGTCCCCGAGAGCGCGCCTCCTCACGCCAGTAATACACCGACGCGAGGGCTCTCGCCTCCAGGTCCCAGGGGACAGTTCCCGCCAGCACCGCTGCCGCCTCGCCAGACACCGTCCGGTATCCCCGTATGACCCTCGTAGCCATCGCTCTCTGCGGTTTGCGCAGAAGGGCGATTTCCCGGCCATTGAGGGTCTCCGCCCAGACAGGGGCCCCATAAAGGGCCATCGACCGGACGATGCCGGTGTAAAGCCGTCGGCAAGCCACCTCCGGACCGCCCAGATTGGGCAGCAGCCACCCGAGAGCTGCGGACGCCTTCAACAGCTTGGGGACCAGTCAAAGTCAAAGTCAAAGTCAAAATTTCTTTATTCATTTAGGTACAATTTGTACACTTATGAAAGTCAATTTTGATGCCATCGGTTCGAGAGTCTACCAGGAGGCCTTGTTCTGAGAAGAACCGGCAAGAAACTCAACAAGTTTTATCCTCCCTTTACAGTTTTCATAGTATTGATTTGGAAAGAGTCATAATTCACATTGTCAAGTTTTTAATAATTAATCATAATAATATAATAAAATAAAATAAAGACTCATAATTAAACTTACAATAAATAAATATATATAAAAAATGTGATTTAAGACATCTTTCCTTTCATTCCTCGAGCACATTTGGATGTGTCCACACATTTTTGTCGTCTATATATTCCTGAACTTTATAATACGCTTTCTTCATTAAAATTTGTTTAATGTGAAGCTTAAATTTATGTGACGGAAGTTCAGTTACATGATGTGGGAGTTTATTATATATTTGTATACATTTCCCCATGAATGAGTGACTAGTTTTATGAAGTCTGAAACTTGGTACAGAAAGTTTATTTCTATATCTTGTGTTTAAATTGTGATAATCACTTTTCTTCAAAAATGTATGTAAATTTTTATGAACATACATAATGTTGTCATATATATATTGGGAAGCAACCGTCAATATATTGATTTCTTTAAATAACTCTCGAAGCGAGTCACGAGGTCTTAGTTTATAAATGGCGCGTACGGCTCTCTTTTGTAATACAAAAATGTCTTGAATATCAGCTGCTGATCCCCACAGCAATATACCATATGACATAACACTATGGAAGTAACTGAAATATACAAGTCTTGCCGTCTCAACATCAGACAGTAATCTAATCTTTTTAACAGCAAAAGCAGCAGAGCTAAGTCTTCCTGATAGGGTAGTAATATGAGGATTCCATTGTAGACGTGAATCTAAAGTTATTCCTAAAAATACTGTTGAGTCAACACATTGTATAATTTCCTCGTTAATTTTAATATTTGTACTGACCTGCTTGACATTTGGTAACGAAAATTTAATACATTTAGTTTTATTTGAATTTAGTAACAAGTTATTATTAGTAAACCAACACATTACTTTGGAAAGGGCATTATTCACATCGTCAACGTTTTCTGATTGTCTATTCAGTTTGAAAATAAGGGAAGTATCATCTGCAAATAATACCGTCTCACATTATATCGACGTCACACAGTATATCGAGATGAGCGCGGAAATTCCAACGCCCATCTATCTGGAGCCCCAAGTACCGGAACGAATTCCTCAGGACGATCCGCACTCCTCCAACCACAATTGCCGCGCCTCTTGGCGGGGATCTACGGGGCCCGTGGAAGCAAATCGCCTCCGACTTCTCTAGGGCCACCCGCAATCCCAGCCGCCTGATTCGGGCCACAACCTGCGCTACACCCGCTGTCGCCAATATGGCCGCATCCCGGTAGCACTTACCCCTAGCGAGCACCAGTGTGTCGTCAGCGTAGCACACCACACTGATGCCCGGTAGGTTGGCCCCTCTTAGCACCGAGTCGTAACCGATGTTCCACAGGAGCGGCCCTAAGACCGATCCCTGTGGGACACCGCACGACACCTCAGTCGTCCTCAAGCCTTCCGCGGCTTGGTAGACCACGCCTCTTTGCGCCAGGTAGTCGGCCACCACGTTACGAAGGTAGGGGGGCACTTGGTGAAAAATTAGCGCCCCCTTGATGCACTCCCAGGGAAGGGTGTTAAAGGCATTGGCGATGTCTAAAGACACCGCCAAGACGACCTCTCCCCTGGTCACCGCCTCCTCCGTCTCGGTCTTCACCTGGAGTATCGCCCCCACGGTGGACCGCATGCGTCTGAAGCCGAACTGCCGCTCCGACAAGTCCGGCCCGACTTCCTCAAGGTGTCTCCTGAGGCGGACTGCAATTACCCGCTCCAAGAGCTTGCCCGCCTCGTCCAAGAGGACAATCGGGCGGTACGCCGACGGCGAGTCCGGCGGACGGCCCTCTTTTTTGAGCAGCACCAGGCGGCCAACCTTCCATCGCTCTGGGAACTTGCCCTGCCGCAGGCAGACCGTAAAAAGCCGGCGCATGCGCTCCTGCAGCGGGCCCAGCGCGAGCGCCCACACCCTGCCGTGGACCCCGTCGGGGCCGGGGGCGGTGTTCTTCGCTTTCATGCGAAGCACCGCCGCGCCCAGCTCACCTTCGGTGACCTCTGGCACCTCGTCAGCCCTCGGCAAAGCCGGAACTGCCGACGGGTGCTGTAAGTAGGGCAGCTCTTGCCTTTCCCTGGGAGGAAAAAGAGCAGCCACGACATTCCCCAGAACTTGGGGCTCCAGGCTCTCCGTGAGTGGGGGGGCCCATGCCCTCAATTTACCACGCACTGCACGGTAAGGCCTGCCCCACGGGTCCCTGTCTAGGGTCGCCAGTTGCTCCTCCCTCGCGCGGGTCTTGGCCTCCGCTATCGCCACTTTAAAAGCGGACTGCGCCGCGGAGTAGGCCGCGCGAAGTTCTGCCTCCTGTGCGGGGTCCCTTAATCTCCGCCTTCGGCTACGGGTGTACTGGCGTCGGGCTGCGGTGCACGCCTGACGCAACTGCGTCAGCTCGGCCGACCACCAGTACACCTGGCTTTTGGGTGCGAACGCCTTGGCCCGGGGCATTGACGCGTCGCAGATCTGCGACATTGCCCTCCGGAACCAGGCCGCCTCCCCATCCACCTCTACCTGGGCGGGCATCGGGAGCCACGCCTTGACCTGCGCCGCCTCCTTGAGTACGTCGGGGTCCAACTTCTTGAGCGCCCAACGGGGGCCTATGTCCCTCCGAGCTACCGGGATTGAACTGACCGGCACTGACAACGAGGGGGAGACACTGAACCGAATGTATTTGTGGTCGGATAGCGTCTCTTCCTCCCCGAGAACCCTCCAGCCCTGCACACGGCGTGCAAGAGTCGGGCACACAAGGGTTATGTCCACAATGGACGAGCCCTGCGGCCTCACGCACGTGGCCTCGGAGCCCCGATTCACCACCGAGAGGCCTGTGACGACGGCCCAGCTCTCGAGCATCCGGCCTCGCACATCAGTTGCCGGAGAACCCCACGCCCTTGAATGGGCATTGAAGTCCCCAGCGACGAGCGCCGGGAGCGGAAGGCGTCGGCCAACAGTGGCCCCTACCGCATCCAGCAGCCGCTCAAAATCAGGTCGGCTCCAGCTGGGGGGGCAATACGCCGCCACCACCACAATGCCACCGATATCTGCCGCCACATAGCCCTGACCGCTTTCCACCCTCCTCATTGGAGGGGCACCAGCCACTCTATTCACGTGGAGGGCAACTGTACCCCCCACATCTCCGGCCCAGTCATCCCTGTCTGGGATATGGTATGGCCACCACAACCGTCTGTATCGACCACTGCGCCATGCTCTGGTAAAGTAGGTCCTGAGCCCTGGTGCAGTGGTTGATATTCGCCTGGAGGAAGCTTAATGGCGCCATTACAATTCCATTGCAGTCGGATCCTCCGTATTCCCAGCCTGACTGCCGGGATTTACTGACTGCGTGGATGCTGAGACACCAGCGGCCTGCTTCCCTCGTTTGGGTTTTAGGAGTGGGGCTTTGCAAGCCGAACCACCCACTTTGTGACCCGCCGGCTTCTTGGCTGCCTCGCAAATCGGGCAGTGTGGAGCCGCAGCACATTGGGCTGCTTTGTGGCCCGTCTTACCGCAGCGATAGCAGGCCTCGCTACGATCCACCTCGGACGGGCACATGCCACGTACATGCCCCAGCCTTAGACACCTGAAGCAGCGGGCAGGACGCTGCTCCAGCATCTTTGCCCGAGCGGACACCCACCCTATCAAAATTCGCCGGGACTCGGCAACCTTTTTGGCGGTTGACACAGGGCACCTTACAAATACGGCGCCCATGCCTGACGCATCTGGTTTCACATCCCCCGCTTTAATTAGGCTTGGGGAGCATTCGCCTGCGCGGGCTACCGCCGCAACCACCTCTTCGGATGTCACTGAGTCATCCAGGCCTGATATCCGCAAGTCTGCGGTTTTAGTGGGCCTGGAGACCTTCACGTCCTCCTCGGCGAAAATATTTCGCAACTGCGCTGCTAGCGCATCCGCCTTATCTCCGGCAGCTCCGGGTATTTCGAAAATACGGCCACCAGTGGCCGTTTTGCGGCAGTTCATTTGCGTCAGCCCAAGTTGTTCGAGGCTGACGCGACTTTTGGCCTCCCCGATTACCTTGCCGTAAGTGATCCCCCTCTCAATCGCTTTCGGCTGTAGCGTGAGCACTACCGCCACAGAGCGTGGAGGACGGGGCACCGACTTCACCGCGGGTGCGGTCTTAGGCGCAGGCGCTTGCGCACGAGCGGGCGCAGGCGCTGGAGCAGCCGCCGGCGCGGGCGCAGTCGCAGGCTTGGGTGCAGACCTAGACGCAGTAACAGCCGCAGGCTTGGCCTTAGCGCTGCTAGTCGCCGTCTGGGGGGGGTTCTCAGATTTCTTCCCCTTACCCTTGCCCCTACCCTTCTTTACCACCTCGGTCCATGGCTCCTCTACTGGCTCAGGAGCTGGTGGTATGGGGCATGAAGCCGCCGACGTGGACGGGCTTGGCTCCGTCGCCTTGGCTGCCACTCCCTTCTTTGACTGGGGGGCGGCCTTTGCCGCAGTCGCTGTCTTGGTGACAGGGCTGGCCTTTGATTGGCTGGCCTCCGGCCCTTTTTTGTCACCCGCCAGTGGGGGGCGATAATTCCTCTCTGGTAGGAGACGTCCACCGATCTCCAAGCCTTCCAGCCTGGCGCTCACCATTGTCCCCACATGCTCCATAATTCCCTTCAAGAGTTCGGGGAAATAGGGCGGCAGCTCAACGTGCTCTGCACGGGGCTGCGGAACAATGCCAACATCGACCACTGGTGCCGCCACAGGGCCACGCACCGATGACGACTCACTCGGAGTCACCTCCATCTCCTCTTGTAGTCTGGGGGACGGCTGCCTGTTCCGCTTAACCTCAGCGCGCAACTCAGCCATCTCCTCCAGCCTGCTAACCCGCTCCTGGAGCCGGCGGTTTTCTGCTCTTAAAATAGCAGTCTCCTCGCTAACGGACCGTTGCACCAATTCTAACGTGGCCTCTTCAATTGCTTCCCGCGCTTCCTTCAGGGCCCTAACATAGGTACCCTTCAGGTTTGAAGATTTTTCTGCAACCATCGTTATTGCTCCTAGAGCATTGGCAATCTGCTCTTTTAGCCCGATTGCGTCCTTCTCGCTGGCCTCCCCCATATCCTCCGCCAGGGTACCTGCAGCCTTTGCTTCAAGCCGGGCGGTCCTCTGCTGACGCGAAAGCGCCATGGACTCCAGGAGATCCCGCTCGGCTTGTTGTTTAATTTCTTCCTCATTGGCCTTAAGAAAGGCTGCTTTGGCAGCTGCTAGACCAACAAAGTCCCCGGTTGTCGCAGGCCGACCTCTCCCTCTTTTGCCTGGCTTGCTCGATCGAATTGCCCGCTCCGGGTTCGAGCAAATGCTCCCCTCGGATTCGGAACCCGAACCACCTTCTGCCTCATTTACGCGCGACCTCTTGCGCCAGAGACGTCCACCTATTGAGTCGCAAGGGATGAGTAGAGACTCCCTCGACCGCGACCTCAATGTCACCAGACTGCCGCACGATGAAGACCGTGACGAGTCCGACAACGACACACCTATTTCCTCGGCGCCACCCATTTTTGGACAGGGCGCTTTGTCCTTTGTTTTGAGGATATCCTCTAACACAACGACCGCTTTGGCGCCGTCTACCTTAGCACTGTTTGCACCAGAAGGTGCTTTAACAGTCCCGCTCCTCAACGAGCGCTCTCCACCATCATCCATACTCCCTCCAGAAAGAAACGATTTTTTTGAACTATCCATATGAGTCCCACGAGTATGGGGGAAAGACGGTCCACCCGGGCGGTGCCCCCTGCACCCGGGTAACCCTATTTACACGTGAGTGTCGGGCGGTTCTCACGGTTGGCGCTAGCTGGTGGACATCCCCTGCCCACCACCTAAAGGCCCCCTCGTCGCCACGTTCCCAGCGACGGGGGTTTGGGGTTTTTTATTGTGGTTGTCTCCACTCAGGGCCGGCCAATTAAGGCAAGCCCCCCTGGCCCACGCGGAGTAACAGGTCGCCCGACGGGGAGCCGAAGCCCATCCAGTGACTGCAAATCCACAGCCACTGAACCCGCCGCGCACGCAAACCTTGCAGGTTCGCCAACCACGCTGCTGTGAAGCAGCCGCTGAGCCGGCCGGTTAAGGCAAGCTCCTGTCCGACGCAGACGGGATGTGGAATCACCCCACGTCAAAAATGAACCCTAGGTTCCGCGGGCCTTGAAGGCCCACCATGCCACGACCGAAGTCCGCTGGCCCTTAAAAGGGCCGTTTACAGCAAAAGGCGTCAGAACGCCATGGGCGAAAGACGCCCCCACCACGGGCGAAAGAGGCCTCCACATCTGCGTCCCGACCGCACTCTGCTAGATCAGAGCGACGACGGGAGCAGGCACCGCGGGCCTTGCAGGCCCGCCATCCCACGCCGCCCCTCGGGCGGCCACTTTGTGCAGCGGCTGTCCGCGCCGGCCAAGCCGGTACCCCCCATATCTGGGGGGCATCCCCCTATCCGCAACCCGGGGACGCGTCCGGTGGCGGTGCTGCACCCCGCCTCCCCCTCACAGGAGGGGGCCCGGATTAGTGGTAGGACCTGTTTTAAGTCCGCCTGACCAACTACAACTATCTTACCAAAGTCTGTTCCATAATAAAACGGTAATCAACATAATTATGTTACTATAGTGGTGATAAAATAATTAGTCCCTAAGTGTTTGAGAGTCTCGTGTAAAGCTACCACCTTCAGCGTTATCAACTCTTACTATCAAGTTCTTTCCCGTCACTATAAACTAAAACATATTCTAGCTCGCAGCGTATTTACAATAACTTGGTCATTTATTAAATAACTTGGATCTTGTGATTGGATTTCAAAATGATGACGTTTAGAATGAATGTTTAAAACAGAAAGAGAAATATGTAATAAAGTTTTTTTATTGCAGCGACTACACCGAAGCCCTCTTGTTGCGGTTTGAATGAAGAAGAGAAATGTGTAATACCTAACTGCCCGGAAAACACGTGCAGTACTCGCAACGTAGTGTACGATTGTTTCCCGAATGAACCTTGTACGAACCAATGCCGGTGTAAGCGAGGTTTCTACAGGAACGCTATTGGCGAATGCATTTCTAATGCTCAATGTGGTAAGTATCACCTTTTGGAAAGACACTTAAAGACTTAGTCGGAATAAAGTAACAAAAAAGGAAAATTTCAATGAACAACTGTAATCTTACATAGTAACTTAAGTTAGATAGTAAAGGAAACAAATTGCATTCACAAAAATGTCTACACTTTCTACCTGTCGAACAGTCGCGCGAATAGTAAATGACTATAGGGCATAATTTCGCTTGTGTGATTTAAAAGTGTTTATTAATCGAGCGAATCGAGCCAACACAAAGTAACGCCCTCGTGGACAGTCACGCTCGTCCACGTCTGATTTTAGTTTATTTGATGTTGATTTGAAAGTCGAAGTCAATACCAGTGTGCCGCCTCGAACTGTCTTATTGGCTTTGATAAAAACGCCAGCTACTAAGGCATTCTCATGTTTCAGAGACAATATTTTTTTTTACAAAAATTATGCGCATATTTAATTTTTTTTAACAATTCATGAGTTCAACTAGCGCGGAATAGGCAAAAGGCTGTGGCTACAAAACCAATAAAAAATCACCGTCTATAGAAGCTTCTCTCTAACTCATGTTTCAATCCACAGAAGAGCGTTTCGACTTATCAGATCCGATATATAGTTATACTAATGACGTTCCACTACAATACAAAATCTTATATTTTACTTCGTCTGTTCAAAGACATATGCACCAAGCCACACGAGTTCTTCACCTGCGGTCCCGAATGCGACAATGAATGCAGGACCCTTGGAATACAGAACAGGACCAATTGCCCCATTATTAATAAAAAGTGCAATGAGAAATGTTATTGCGAAGATGGTTACGCGAGAGACAATAAGGGCAATTGCATTCCCGTAGACCAGTGCTGTAAGTTGAAATGATTACATTGAATTTAAGTTTTTGTTATTTACTTTTTATATACTTATTAGCTAGTATACGAACATACGACCCACGAACAGGAAAATGGTTATTTATTAATTTTTTAAATCACGATTTTTATGAAAACAAGTAATTTATGACTTAATTTATAAAAAAAAAATGCCAAAGGGATAAATTCCGAAGGAAAATAGTCAAATTATTTCAAGTAAAATTAAATAATCTAAAAACCAAAGCTGAAAAAGATGTATAGGGTATTTCTAAAAAATGCTCATGGAATATTGAAAATGTACAGTCGAACCAACTGAATCATGACCCACTTGGCCGATCATTCCTTTAGAATCATAAATTTAGTTAGGTTTTCTTCGCTATCATGCGTGTTGCACTTAGTACGTTTTAAATATGAATAAAAATGCGTCATTACGGGTCAGAGATCTATGCAATTTTAATCTTTCTTATTACTGCACTAAAGTCTCAATTGGAATTTTAAATAAGATGTCGTTCATAATCTAAACTCTTTTCACTACTGCGAAAATGGAATAAATATTATATTTTTAAAAATAAAATGACGTTATGTGTCAGATGTCAAGTAGTAGTCTGAACAAATTTTAAAAAGCCATATTTATTTGACACTGTCAGTGTCTAATAAATTGATAACAGGTTCGTTACTTAGAAAAGTACGTTCAAGCGAATTTCATCCTACTTTGTATAGAGTGACTGTAGGAAAATGATCTTAAGGTGGGTCATGATTCAATTTGGTCGACTGTACTTAGGGTGAATCGTATTTTTCAAATTGGTTTAATAGATGTCTTTGCTCCATCAATGTCCCTGTATGAAAAGTATATTAATAAAGCTTCTAATATTTTAGGTAATGTCTGCAGTGATCCCAATGAGGAGTACGTTCTCAGTAAGAGCTGTCCCCCGGATTTATGCTTTACTATATCGGCTTCATACAGTTGTCCCGATGAAGAAGACCAGTATAGGTGTAGATGCAAATCAGGTTTCTTACGGAAAAAGGAAGGATCCCCTTGTATACCTATAAATCAATGTGGAAAGTAATTTAAAAAAAAATAACAATTCCATAATATTCTTAAACATAACACCACAAATCCAGAACCAAAATTCTTGTTTTTACAGCTATTTATTGTATATTTTTATTGAGTTTTGTTAAATAGAAATACTTTTCTTTTCTGTATCCGGGTTAAAAAAAATTACCAACATGCATTATTGTCAACAATTAAAATCAGTAAATCTGCAAACCACCCATGATATTTTATTTTATTGAATCATTATTACAAATGACATTTTCAGTCCAATTAATTTATTAAATGTATTGGCTGAAAGAACGCAGTATTGTATGTAAAGACAACAGCACGTTGGGTTACCACAAACTGTCAAATTTTCCCAATCGATTATGCACTTTATAATGAATAGCCTTAAGTTGAAAATCGTTTGGAGAAATTTGACAGTTTTGTATAGCCCGACGTGCTGTTGACTGTACACTTCACTTTCGTCAAACGGGCGTACTTACACGATTACCGTGGTACTAAGGTGGCTGGCGCCCAAAACAAACGGGTAAATCGTAGCTATACGCTCCGTCACGGTAATATCCGTTTTGAAAAATGTTGTTCCAATTCACAGCAAAATCACCGCAAGTAGCGCTGCATGATCTTACAAACAAAAATGGCGTCACCATTCGGGTGACATTATACAAAATTTATTTAAAATCGTTTGACGTTAAGTCCGTATTGGATTCTTATCAATATTGGTCTGTATATTCCAGTATGTTGGAACGGAGATCGCTTATTAGTATTGGTAGGTTCAGGTTATTTGTTTTAATGACCAAGCGGAAATTGTTGCATCACCACATTAATTTACAGTAACGATCACGAAAGTTAAGCAACCAAGTGCGCGGTCGGTACGCAGATGGGTGACCGATTGTTTTTTAAATCAATTTTCTCCGCGCTTCCTAAGGCACGTTAAGCTGGTGGTCCCGGGTGCTGTGGAAAGATAGCAGTCGTCCCCAAGGAGGGTTGGTGTCAGGTGACCGGCCGTAAAAATGTAGGTAATGCCAAATCCTTAAGCAGTTTTGTCGATATCAAGGCATACTGCACCGACCCTAAATAAATAGGAGCAGGGTAGGAAAATAATGATGAATCCTTAACCACAATTCCAAAAAGAATAGATAGGTACCTACCTAGCTGATTACATAGGTAGGTACCTTTTTTTTGTTGACGGGGAGGTAATATGCGTTTACGCATCGTCCCTGCGGGGTGGTGCCAACCGCAGGGGATATGTGGGACTCGAGGTAAAGGCGTTCCCTCTATACCCATTAAACATCCTCCCCGACCTGACCTTCAGTGCGCTATAACGGGTTTTGGTGTAATGGCCAATCCCAAAACGGCTTAGGAGGGTACCGGCACAATATAGAGAACTATACAGTACTTTGACTCCATAACATATTGACGAATCGGCCGTTTTTGCCGTTTTGCAGGCTTTGCCGTTCAGAGCATGCGTAGCGGCCGCGTAAACGACGTTTGTATGTGTACGTGCGCCGATTCGTCACTATATATGGAGTCAAAGTACTGTATCGTTCTCTATATTGTGGTACCGGTGGGTTTTAGCGGAGTAACCGGCGCTGTTCTGCGCCGGTGACTCCTGCACGCGCCGGTGACTCCTGCACACGCCGTACGCCCAGCCAGCGTGCGGTATGGTCCGTAAATGGATTTCCCATCATCACACAAAAGGTAAGTAGGTATTTGTAGTAGGTACCTAGTAGGAGGAGAAACACAATATCTTAGTACTTAAGTATTTATCGTGAAGATAGGCAAGTAAAATAATATAATTTAGATCAGTTTCGGGTGAATAAGTAGATACATTTAATGATTATGAACAATTTTAATTACAGTGCTTATAGAAGAATATATCCTTCTTACACTCTAATTCCTGTTTTTCTTACACTCTAAGTTATTTCTCATCTGTGGGCAGGTGCAGATGGGATTACACGGATAGCCATAATTTAGCCTGTAGTATCCCCTTTTGCACCTACACACGTTTTGTTCCACTTGGTTATCGTCACACTTGTAACTGCCATAGTTTATAAGAGTCACACAGTGGTCGGGTGGGCATGGTTTTATTAAAGTATATTCTTCGTTCTCACCAGTACAATTCGAGTGTACTTGTCCTGCAAACAGAAAGGATTATTCTTATCATCATATCATCATCATTTAAGATGAAAGACGTCCACTGTAACATCCCCCAAGGATCTCCAAACCGGTCCTGCGAAAACCCCATCGAGGGATTCCTCGAGCTTTATCAGATCGTCGGTCAAAGTCGACAAACAGAAAGTTAATGTTCTTATCATCACCATCATTTTAGCCGAGAGACGTTCGACTGTTAAACATAATTATGCACCAAGGATTCCCAAACGGGTCCTGCGCTGCCCGCATCCCACGGCTTCCCACAACCAAGGATCGTATTTTCGTCGATCCACCTTGTTGGGGCCTACAACGCTGCGTCCCCCGAGCCCGATACGCAACCGCTACTCTAGGTCCCAACAGCCGTCAGTGCTCTTTGCAATTACCTATAGATAAATATTGACCTTCTCACCTAAGACAAGTAAGTTACTCGAAAGTTGTAATTTTTGTATTCGATATTCGCATTTTTAAATGTATAATGGTTAGTCGACTGCAGGAATGGCAGATTGAAATCACTATGTTAACATTTTCACTGTTTCTATTGGTGAGGTTACGGGCACTAAAAGGCATTAACCTGTATTAAGGAAAGATTTTTTTATATTCTTGACTCAGACTAATAAAAGTCATTAATTGTAGAAACAATAATGCTGGATAACATTATTATTATGACGACAGATTTTGATAAGATGGTGATTATGATATGATACAAAACCAAGCACAATATTGGTAGTTCCCGGGGGATCAAACCCGAGGCCTCTGTAAGTACTTATTTCGAGGGCGAACTACTATACCACAAATAGAGTGACTATACCAAGGTGGCGGTTAAAATATCTAATAGACTTGAATTTTTCGAACTCCGATATCAATACTTAATTGTAATCAATTAGATATGACATATACATTAAACATTATACTTATCCAGTAAAAATAGATATAGTCGATAATTTTTAGCAAGAAAAATAATGAAAACATTAATTTGTTGAATTTTTAACTTCAATAAGACAATATTGAAGACAATGATTACATTATACATAAAATTATCAAAGAATTATTAAAAATAAGTTTATGTTTACTTTGATAAGAGTAGATATCTTTTAAGTAGGCAAGTAATATCTTACCTGGTAAACATTCCACGGCAATGCAAACAGTGAAAATAATCAAAAAAGTCTTCATGTTGTTAAATCAGAATCTTGACTAGTTCTGTTTGTTAAGTTTGCTGTTCGTGCGTTAAATACTGTCTTGAGAATGAAAAAGAACAAGATATAAACATGATTTCGATCCCGATTTACCTCATCGTAAGGTTCCTCCGCTGCTTAGTAATTATAGATTTTTAAACAATTGTAATAAGAGTCAATTCAGCATGAAGTTATGTTAATAATGTTAATGAAAAGTGACGTATAGATCTATACAGGTTCAAAAATCATATAGGTACCTAGGTACATTGTTTACAATAATATTATCGTACCTACTTGTTTTTACCTGTTTAACAAGTTTTGGAAATTTAGTAGCTAGCTACTTATGATAGACTAGATAGTAACAGTATTACCTCTACAGGGTGTAAAAGACATGAACAGTCAAACGAGAACCATGTATTCTGCTCACCATCATAACATTTTTTTTCCTTTAGACTATACCTGGGAAATTGATAGTTACGATTTTATTAAGGGTCAAAATGATAATTTTTTTAAAATTGTTTTTACGAAAACGTATTCTATACGTTATTTCTTAATTATTGTCCAAAGAAACATAATAGTTTTTTTTGTACATATTTCATAACAAAAAATGGCTTCAAAACGTTAGCGTTCAATGTACCTAGCTCACTCGATGCGCACGGAACGGGGCCGCCCGCCGCGCCGTCTGGCAAAAATAACGCGGTTTTACGAGTTACGTGCGACTTGAGCCTTTACATTGCGCGGTACAATTTGCAATTTTTTTTAACACCAAAAAATAAAAATCATTTCCCAGCAATATTTTTTTTGAAATATGTCTTATTTTGATGTATAGAATATATGGTTCCCGTTTGACTGTTCATGTCTTTTACACCCAGTATATTATACAACATGTAAACACCCTGAATACCGGTGATTTGGGATCGGCTTTTGAGTTGATTTCAATACTTTATATTTTTTAAAACGTTTCGGGTCAGATTCTCGCCTAACATACAGCTATATCTGCAAAACTTTTCTAAAAGTAAGTATGTGAGGTGTTGAAAGTTTGATACCTACCTCAGACCAATGATATACAGTGTGTCCCTGGGTAAAGTGCAATCCTGCAAGGGGATGAAACTAGATCATAAATTATCGACAAAAAATATAGAAAAAAAAATTAGAAAAAATATTGCAATTTTTTATTAATTTATTCACATACTAGCTTTTGCCCGCGACTTCGTCCGCGTGGAATAGTTAAATCAAATCAAATATCTTTATTGCGTATCACTTGCTTTCTTGCGAATAGTTACTTTAGGCAGCATTTTATTTCTTTGTATACTTATTTTGCAAAAAATACACATAAAAACTGCCATGTACTATACTGTATATGGCATTTTTACAATCTATCATTTTATGTTTTCCCATCCTTTGCTAACTTACATGCAACCTTTCATCCCCACATGGGTCAATATTTCAAAAACGCTAGAACAAATATTTGTTTATTTCTTATCCCGTGCTATTAAAAATTTCATGGTTTTATCTTTGGTAATGAGGAATCTCATAAAAAATTTCATCTCATATTTCAAGCCCTTCATTCCCTCTTTTACAAAAAAGCTTTTATTCCATTTCGACATTTAGTCTATTTTTGTACCAAACATCAAAATCGGTTCAGGTATGGGCGTGAAAGTCATTAAGTTAAAAAGTCGCGTCCGCCATCTTGGATCTCAAAATGGATAATCCGTACCCTATAAACCACGAAAATGATATCCTTTTTAATAATAAGTTAAAAAGTAGCGTCCGCAATCTTGGATCTAGAAATTGATGATGTATTTGGAATCGACTCCCGAAAACTATGAAAATGATACCCATTTCGATTTTATGTTAAAAAGTCGCATCTGCCATCTTGGATATCGACATAGATGATGTATTTGGAATCAGGACCCCCGAAAACCTCGAAAATTATACCCATATTCCTATTAAGTTAAATAGTCACGTCACGCCATCTTGGATCTCAAAGTCGATGTTTTATTCGGAGTCAGAACCCCCCAAAAACCACGAAAACGATACCCATATTGATATTTTGTTAAAAAGTCGCGTCCGCCATCTTGGATCTGCAAAAGGATCGTGTATTAGTAATCGGGACGTCCCAAACCCACGAAAATGATATCCATATCGAGTTTATATTAAGAAGTCCCAACCGCCATCTTGGATCTCGAAATAGATGTCGTATTCGGAATCGGGACCCCAGAAAACCACGAAAATGATACCCATATCGACATTTTGTCAAAAAGTCGCGTCCTCTATCTTGGATCTAGAAAAAGATGTTTTATTCGTAATCCGGACCCCCAAAAACTACGAAAACGATACCCATATTGACATTATGTTAAAAAGTCGCGTCCGCCATCTTGGATCTCGAAATAGATGTCGTATTCGGAATCGGAACCCCCGAAAACCACGAAAATGATACCCATATTGACATTATGTTAAAAAGTCACGTCCGCCATCTTGGATCTCAAAATGGATAGTGTATTCGGAATTAGGACCCCCAAAAACCACAAAAACGATATCCATATTGACATTTTGTCAAAAAGTCGCGTCCGCCATCTTGGATCTAGAAAAAGATGTTTTATTCGTAATCCGGACCCCCAAAAACCACGAAAACGATACCCATATTAACTTTATGTTAAAAAGTCGCGTCCGCCATCTTGGATCTGGAAAAAGATGTTTTATTCGTAATCCGGACCCCCAAAAACCACGAAAATGATACCCATATTGACATTATGTTAAAAAGTTACGTCCGCCATCTTGGATCTCAAAATGGATAATGTATTCGGAATTAGGACCCCCAAAAACCACGAAAACGATATCCATATTGACATTTTGTCAAAAAGTCGCGTCCTCCATCTTGGATCTAGAAAAAGATGTTTTATTCGTAATTCGGACCCCCCAAAAACTACGAAAACGATACCCATATTGACATTATGTTAAAAAGTCGCGTCCGCCATCTTGGATCTCGAAATAGATGTCGTATTCGGAATCGGGACCCCCGATAGCCACGAAAATGATACCCGTATTGACATTCTCTCAAAACGTCACGTCCGCCATCTTGGATCTCGATATAGATGTTTTATTCGTAATCCGGACCCATAAAAACCACGAAAACGATACCCATATTGACAATATGTTAAAAAGTCGCGTCCGCCATCTTGGATGTATTTTTGTACTGGGGGTTCTTACGACCTTTCATCCCCTATTTCATCCCCACGTGGATCAATATTTCAAAAACGCTAGATAAAATATTTCTTTCTTTCTTATTAAGTCCCTAATTTCAAAGTATTATGGTTTTATCTTTAACAATGACGAAGTCCCATACAAACTTTCATCCACTATTTCACCCCCATACAGGTCTAAATTTCAAAAATCTTAGAACAAATATTTCTTTCTGTCTTATTAAGTGCCTAAATTCAAAGTTTCATGGTTCTATCTTCAAAAATGACGAACTTCCATACAAACTTTCATCCCGTATTTCAACCCATACAACCTTTTTTTCGCGATAAAAAGTAGCCTATGTCCTTCCCCGAGATCTAATCTATAGTTGTACCAATTTTCATCAAAATCAGTTCAGTGGTTTAGACGTGAAAGCTTAACAGACAGACAGACAGACAGACAGACAGACAGACAGACAGAGTTACTTTCGCATTTATAATATTAGTAAGGATTTATTACTTTCTGTAAACTAAATGTACAAAAAACTCGATTCTTAAAAAAGTAGTGGTTCTACTATTTATGTAACAAAAACAATTGATAATGTAAAAAACCTTGTGCACCTACATGATAAAATAACAAATAGGTCACAAAACACTGGATATCAGGTAATAAATTTTATTTATTGTACAAAAAATGCATTTTATTAAGCTGTTTTTTTCAATAAAACTTAAATTTCTTAAAATTAAGCCCCTATTACCATAGAATTTTATGAGTTATTATTATCTTCTATCATATTAGCTTTCAAATAACAAAAATCTAGACTCTTAGTAGAGTAGTTAACTTTGTCACCAAATTAGTTTAGTTTAAATTTTAGTTTTTCCAAACAAATCTGATTTTTGTACAAACAATAAAATTTATGATCCGATCCAGTGTTTTGTGGGTTATTTGTTATTTTATCGTGAACATAAAGTATTTGGCTTAATTATTGTTTTTATTTTATTACAGAAATAGAACTACTTAGGTACTACTTTTTATCGAATTTTTTGTACATAGAGTCCTCAGACAGTAATAAATATCTTAATAAATTAATAAAAAAAAAATATTTTTTGTAATTTTTCTTTCTATGTTTTTTGTCGATAATTTATGATCTAGTTTCACCCCCTTGCATCAGGATTGCACTTTACCCAGGAACTACACTGTATAATATAAAAAGTCCTCAGACCTTGTATTATTATAAATCTGTGCCTCAGACCAATATTTTATTGGTCTCAGTTAGATATGGGCTTAAAAATAGTTTAATATTGTTTACCAAAACATTGGCTTGCGTATTTACCTACTTATTTAGCTTATCTGTAGTTTCTATTTTAAGTTATAAATACACAAAGTTTACCTACTAATTAGTACCTATGGAAGATTACTGCCAATTAGTCAATTAGTACCTATCCACTAAACTTACCGCGTTGAGGGCACCGAAAATATAATTATACCTTTAAGATTTATACCTATGTTCGTTCTGACGTACGTTTACTGAATTATTTAGGAATCCAAACCCACAACAATAACCTATTAAATGTCTTTTTTTTCATTAAAAAGTTTGCGCGAATTACGACAGTTTCATAAAATAAGTAGGTACCTACAAAAAAAGTTTTGTTGTTGCTAACCAGCGATAAAATAATGTATCTAATCATTTTATCGCTGCCTTGAGTCTGTCATGCATGCCGAAACATGCTGAGATCGCTGTACGTGGATATGTTTGTGTGCGTAAGCCTGTTTACGCGCGTTATAGGCAGCCGGTCTTCTATGTAGGTACTATGTATGTTCGCCACGAGGAGGCTTCCGGACGTGGACCCCAGGTAGGTACCTAAATAGATACATTATAACTAATCTAGTCTATGTCCAAAACATAAACAGGTAACTTACGTGTTTACCTGTTTATGTGTTAGACATAGATTAAACGATGTAGAATACTTATAGGTAGCTACTGTTATTGTAAACAATATTAAATATTTAACCTGTATAGATATATCATTATAGGTACGTCACTTCCTTTTAAAAATCCCCACAGCCAGAAGTAACAATAACCTTCAATAACATCCTCATGCCGAGCTCTTATTACAAGCGTATAAAGACTACAATTATGTGGGTACTTAGTAAGCAGCAGAGGAACCTTTACGGTGAGGTAAATCGGGGTCGAAAATATGTTTATATCGTGTTCTTTTTTCATTTGCAAGATGCAAGACAGTATTTAACGCGCAAACAGTAAACATATCAAACAGAACTAGTCAAGAGTCTTAACTAACAACATGAAGACTTATTTTGTTATTTTCACTATGTGCATTGCCGTGGGATGTTTACCAGGTAAGATACCTTTTTTTGCTATCGGGGAGGTCAAATGCATTTAGGCATCGTCCCTGCGGGGTGATGCCAACCGCTGGGGATATACAGGATGAATTTTTCAAGTGGGCCTGCAGGGCCAAATCCTAAACTATAAGGAATATCGAAAACTCAAAGGAGTCGCGAACCCGATTTAGATGAAAAGAAAAACTGCATCATTTGAATGCAAAAAAAAATTGTTACAGACATACTGACGACCCAGTTGAATCTCCTGAAATGTCAGAGTCAACTTTTTTAACACACTGATAGATGCTATAATAGTCGACACCGAATGTCGATTTTGAGCCATTTGGTTTTATTTATAATATCAATCTTTGGGAAGGCCATAGTCATGACTATGCAGGAGATGTTTAGCTTATTATTCTTTCATAATCATAATTGGGTTAAATAATCTTTTTTAATAATAAGTAACCATTATATGCTTGTGGTAGCCTGGGGGGTAGTTTAGTAGTTTAGGTTGGAGCACACATCTTTCTTTCATAATACGATTTCGAAACCACTTTTCAACGAAGTAGGAATGAAGAAAGATACAATTATTAGCAAAAGTGTTACCGTGGAAAAAATAAAAACGGGTTTTGTTAGAAATTTTTTTATGATCACATTCACAACCATAAATATTATCAAAACCATAATATTTTACATTATTTAATAATAAAAAAGTATAAATGGAAAAGTTTTAATCTTGTAGGTCTGTACCTAATAGGTAATTCTTAGAAGTTGTTATGAGTACAATTACATTAGATTTAACTAAAATCACAAATTCTATTCTATTCTTAATTAATGGCATCGCGCTTCTTATAACGTAAGTACGCATTTTGCCAATGTCAAGTGAAAATATAACTAAAGTAACAAAAATTGTAAATAGTCCTAAAATAAATTAATAGGCATCAGTTATTTTAATTAAAAAAAAATTATAGTCTCTCTATGAAAAAAAATCAATTTAAAAAAATATATGTACCTAGCTTTTTCTTTCTCATTGTGCAATGTGTTGGTAAAGGTTAAATTTCTATAGAAAATTAGCTTGGGACGAATAGCAGAACAGATTTTTTAGTATTTTTGGTTTTCTTCAACTCGTGCTAAATGGGCCGTAGGTATGTGGACCATATGACGAATTACTCCAGTACTTACTGTATAATTTTGTGATAGCATCTTCGTTTGGTTGCTACCTGCATGTAAACATTACCTATGATTATTACTTAAAGACTCGATTTTTTGCAAAATGTAGTTGATTTTAAGGTATGACTGTACGGTTTTTGACTTAATATTTCAAGGGGGGAACGACTGCTTAGAAAATATTATAAATATTTTCATCCCGTTTCAAGGGGCGCGTGGGTACCGTAATAAGGGGCGAAAGGACAAGTTTAGGCAAAAGGGACGAAATTTGAGGGGCGTACACGGGTGCGAGACCAAAAAAAGAATTAGCGAAATCTGTTCAGCTGCTCTCGAGATTTTCCCTTAGCAACACATTCAGAGATCCATTTTTATATTATAGACTAGCTTTTACCCGCGACTTCGTCCGCGTAGAATAGTTTCATCATTTAAAGTTTTCATTTTCATAGTTTTCATAATTTAAATACTGTCCATTTAAATTTTATTATTATTTCTTCTAACCCAAGCGCCATATACCAATTTTCATGGAATTTACTTTAAAAATGACGGATTTCCATACAAACTTCCTTCCCTTGTTTCACCCCTTTCTAACTGAAAGGCCATACAGTCATTTTTATAGATTTTACTTTAAAAATGACGGATTTCCATACAAAATTTGCACCCCTTTTCACCACCTTAGAAGGTGAATTCCCAAAAACCCTGGACCTCTTAAGAAACAAACGTACCAAATTTGGAATCTCTATATGTTGATTTTCAGTTGAATTTCCAAAAATCCTTTCTTAGTGCACCCCTGGACCCTACGTTCCAAATTTGGAATCTCTAGACCCAGCGGTTCGGGCTGTGCGTTGATATGTCAGTCAGGCAGTCATTCATTCAGTCAATATTCATTTTTAAATATATATAGATAGAAGATTAACATAAAGATTAAAGAAATAAACAAATATAGCGAAATTAATAACTGATTGATTACTCACCCGCTCGCCATTTTGTTTTTGCTAAGATTATTAGGTAGGTTAGGTAGGTAAGTACAAATTACTCTTTATTGCAATTGAAAATACATAAAAAAAAACTTAAAAATAATACATAGTTTGCAAGGGCGGACTTATCCCTAAAAGAGATCTCTTCCAGTCAACCCATGAATGTTTGTAATAACTTAATTGTAGTGTAGGTGACTAACAAAATGCAAAATGTAAATGTTACATCAATAAATATTATAAGTACATATATAAACTATACATAAATTACGAATAAATCCAAAATTATATATACATAGAATAACTATACTTATATACATATATACAAATATATATACATACGTACAAAAGTTAGGATAAACGTAGGTACCTACGATGATTAACCTGAGGCTTGATACAAGTAGTGCTTCTTTAATCGATATTTGAAACTAGTGATGGACGGACTATCTTGGACGGAGGTAGGTAGATTGTTCCACAGTAGTGCAGCGCGAAAGGAATAGGAGTGGAGGAAAAAGTTGGTGTTGCCCTTAGGAAGCACCAGTGCTTTAGTTAGACATGGGCGTCTTGAGCGAGTTGGAGGTTGACACAGCTGGAATCGGGATCGAAGGTAGGAGGGGGCTTTAGGATCGTGCAGGATTTTATAAAGAGTAGAAAGGATGTGCACATTACGGCGCTCCCGAATCGGAAGCCACTGTAGTTCAGCGCGATAAGCAGACACACGGTCATACTTGCGCAGGCCATAAATGAATCTAATAGCAAGATTTTGCAACCGTTCGAGCTTATTAAGTAATTCTTGAGTCACATCCAAATAACAAACGTCAGCGTAGTCGAGAATTACCGGAAATTTACCGACCGGCTACAAAAAAGGCTTAAAGGTAACTTATCAAAGTGAAGTTTAAACTTGGACTTTATGTTTGCAGGACAGGTACAATCACAATGTAAAGGAGAGAACGAAGAATATACTTTAAGAAAACCTTGTCCGCCCGATCACTGCGTGACTCTTCTGTACTCAGGTGGACGAATCAAGTGCGAAGCTAACCAAGTGGCACAATACGCGTGTAGGTGCAAAAGTGGATACCTTAGGTTAGCAGAAGGTTATCCTTGTAAACCCAACTGCTCCTGCCCACAGATGAGAAATAACTTCACGTGTCTTAATAATAGGAATGCAATTGTCTAAGCACTGTTATAAATAAACGTAGGTACCTCCCTAGTAATAATTTTGAATCTGATCATCCAAATTATATTATTTTAATTACACGACAAAAATAATTATAGTGTTTCAATCATAATATATATATCCTTACCTCCTTCCTACTACCTACTGCTAAGTACTTACTCAAGGTATATTTTTGTATTAATTTTATATGTAGGTATTAGGTATCTACCTACCTAGGTAGGTAACATATATACAATACAGTCATACAAAATATCGCGTTTTTAAAATTAGTAGGATTATTGTCAACCTGACACCAATAAAAATCTGAGTTCTCAATAAACATTATCCCTATCCCTACTTTCCTACTATATCTAAATATTATAGTATAAAACTCAAAGGTGACTGACTGACTGACATAATGATCTATCAACGCACAGCCCAAACCACTAGACGGATCGGGCATGCAGCCCTCTTAGCATGACCACCGAAACACGATATGATATGATATGATAATTTCAAGTTGACGGTTATATCTAATAATTTTTGACAGTTCAACGCGATAAATGTCTATATCATATCATATCATATCGTGTTTCGGTGGTCATGCTAGGCGGGCTGGTAGATGTTATGACGTAGGCTAAGGAAGGATTTTTGGAAATTCCACCCCTCAGGGGGTAAAACGTCCACGCGGACGAAGTCGCGGGCGGGAGCTAGTAAAATTATAAATGCGAAAGTAAGTCTGTATGTCTGTCTTTCACGTCTAAACCACATACCCGATTTTAATGAAACACCAAGTTTCATTTAAATTGGACTACAAATATAGACTAGAGCTCGGGGAAGGACATAGGCTACCTTTTAACGCGAAAACAAGGATTGAAGGGGTAGGCACTTAATAACAAAAGAAAGGTATATGTATACTGTTCTAGGATTTTTGAAATTTTGACCTGTGTGGGGGTGAAATAGGGGATGAGAGTTTGTATGGGAGTTCGTCATTTTTAAAAATAAAACCATGAAACTTTGAATTTAGGCACTTGATAAGAAATATTGAAAAAGTGATATAGAAAAACGAGTGAAAGCGGGAAATGCAGTTAATGGAGCTTTGCACGCTTTTATGAGCAGTTAGACGCTGTCTGACAAGGCACGACTGGCAGTACATAACGGTGTGCTGGTTCCAACACTAATGTATGGAAGTGAAAGTTGGGTATGGGAGAAAAGGCATGAAAGTAGAATAAATGCAGTAGAAATGAGAGCCTTGAGGAGCATGGCAGGTGTAAAATTGAGTGACAGGTTGTATAATAGCGTGATAAGAGAGATGTGTGGTGTGAAAGAAGACATAGTGACAAGAATTGAAAAAGGGATGCTCATATGGTTCGGACACGTGGAGAGGATGAATGAAAGTAGATTGACTAAAAGGATTTATGAATCAGAAGTGAATGGAGAGGCGGGGCGAGGTAGACCTAGGCGAACGTTTAACGATCAAATCGAAGGCGTTTTGAAAAAGGGCCAGGTTAGAAGTACGCGTAACCGCCGAGCATGCATGAAGAATGTGATGAAAGTAGATGAAGCGAAAGAGGTATGCAAGGATCGTAGCAAGTGGAAACAAGTAATCTCTGCCTACCCCTGTGGGAGAAAGGCGTGACTCTATGTATGTATGTATGTATAAGAAATAAATAAATATTTCTTCTAGCGTTTTTGAAATATTTATCCATGTGGGGGTGAAGGTGATTATAGTACGTAATGAAGTCTAAACAAAGTCACGCTTTAACACTTAAACTGATTTTAATGAAAGTAGGCAGTAGGCACAAAAATCGACTAGTCTTTGAGATAGGACATAAGCTACCTTTCGTTATAAAAGAGGACATAAAGGGGTTGAAATAAGGGATGAAATTTTGTATAGGATTCCTCATTATCATAGAAAACAACAATGAAACTTTACATTTAGGGTAGGTACCTACTTGATAAGAAGTAAATAAATATCTGTTTTGGAGTTTTTGAATTTTGACCCGTGTGATGACGACGGAATAGGGTCTGAAAGGTGGAAAAGAAGTCCAAACAACTCACGCTTTCACGCCTAACACCCAAATCTATTTTGATGAAAGGAGATTGCCCAAATCCAGGCCCACTTTAATTTGGGCTTGTGCCTTAATGAAATTTTATCTAAAAATAATAACGTATATTTTTAATTATTTTGATGTATAACAATACACTTTGTACACCCGGTGATTGAAAATACATTTAATGAGGCTTCTCCATTTTAAACGTTGACTTCCGCCCGACCATGAACTTAAAATTGAAAAAATTTTTAATTTTTTAATTCTCCCTAATAAGAGAGAAGGCAAAGGGATATATTATATAAAGCCCATACATTATTTCAATGATTCTTAATAACTTATCATCAATACGTGTGGATGATGAAATGTTTTGATAAACAACATTACATTCACTGCACAAAATCCACTACGAAACAATTTAAATGGGAAATAATAAACCGAGCAACTAAAGAATCCAGAATGAGTGACTAGGAGTAGGTACTAAATAGGCGCGACTCAGTATTTTTTTGTCGTCCATTAATTTTTTTTTGTTGTCCACATAATATTATAGGCTTAGGTTAGGTTTATCTGCTGACCTGTTAGTTATATACGATCCATTTTAAATTATTGAAACGAATACTTCCCGACGCCATTATAGCGCATCAAACACACCTTGAAAGAAGCCAAGCCAAATACATTACAAAAAAAAAACACACCTTGAAAAAAAGGTTTGAAAAATAAACTCTCTGCTCTTCTTTACCCCTTTTGGCGTGATTATTTAAAAAATAGGTACCTATAATATAAACCAATCATTTCTTTTCATTTTGAAGAAAATAACCCAAGAATACTTATGATTTATAGAAAAATAACCTCAATATTATTGTGAATGAAACTGAAAATAACAAATATATCCGGGTATCAAAGTGAAAAATAATGGTTGATATTGTTAGAGTGGTTCTTTTTCTACAAACTACAACTGAAATCGTTGAGGCACAAGCTTTTTTTGGGTGTAAAAGACATGAACAGTCAAACGAGAACCATGTATTCTATACATCAAAATAAGACATATTTCAAAAAAATCATTGCTGGGAAATGATTTTTATTTTTTGGTGTTAATAAAAATTTCAATTTGTACCGCGCAATGTAAAGGGCCTAACTCGCACGCAACTCGCAAAACCGCGATAAATACGGCGGCCCCGTTCGTTAGTGTCCGTGCGCATCGAGTGAGCTACATTGAACGCTAACGTTTTGAAGCCATTTTTTGTTATGAAATACTAAAAAAAATTATAATTCTGGAATAATTTTATTTTTGCGTTTGCAAACGCGTAAATATAATACTAGAAAAATGCACTGAAAAAAATCGACTTGCCTCAGGCGGGACTCGAACCCGCACCTGTTCGAGTCCCGCCTGAGGCAAGTCGATTTTTTTTCAGTGCATTTTTCTAAAAATGATAATGTTTCTTTGGACAATAATTAAGAAATAACGTATAGAATACGTTTTCATAAAAAAAATAAAAAAAAAATTATGTCTTTGACCTTTAATAAAATCGTAACTATCAATTTCCCAGGTATAGTCTGAAGGAAAAGAAATGTTATGATGGTGAGCAGAATACATGGTTTTCAACCGACTTCAAAAAAGGAGGAGGTTCTCTATTCGACTGTATGTTTTTTTTTTCGTTAGGAAGGACATACTCCAAAGGTGGTCCCGTATAAATTATACCGAAATTGGTTCAGTACTTTTTTGTTACAATGAAAATTTCATTGGGGATGAAATAATAATATCGTCCACGAACACAAAAATAATGTCAATTTTTTTTTGAACTTGCCATTACCTAATATGCAATAGTGAAATTTTGGTTAGTAGGTCCAATAGTCAACACATAAACTATGACAAATTATTTTTTGAACTTAAGTTAAATAACTAGGTTCATAGTTCATTAACTTACCATTCATTTTGAATGAATGGCAGGCATTTGTAATGAGATAAGGGTCTGAGACGTGATATTATTTGTTAACCGACTAAAAAAAAAGAGGAAGTTCTCTATGCGACTGTTTTTTTGTGTTTGTTACCTGATTACTTCGTCAATTATGAGTATTACGACTCGATTTTTAATGATTCTTTTTTTAGGTACGTCAAGATCAGAGATGGCCCGTATAAATGTTATCTATATAAATTCGACCCTTTTTGAACAAATCAGTAATAGCAAAAAAAACGTTTTAGTTAAAGTTTCCATTAAGTTTTAATGAGCGCCTAGTAGGCCTATCCGTTTTCAATAAAATATACTTTATTTCCACTAAAAGTAATAAAATAAAATATTTTTAGCAAAAAAAATAGGACAACCGACTTCAATGCGTACAAATTTAAACTAAAAAGTAAGAAATAAATAATATTTTCATGAATTAGTTGAAAAGAGCGTCATAGAAAACCAAGGAAAGTATTGATACACATTTATAATTCTTTATTTATAATTCATACTCCGATATATTTGGAGTCGGTGCCAGCTTAAGCAAAAAAAAACTTACCTAATAGATACGAACTTGATTAATCCATTAACTATACATAATAATGAATGATGAAGATAAGAAATAATCCGCCGCTCCGTGAAGGTCGAAAATTGCAAACACTATCCTCCTTGGCTAGCTGGCACCGGCTCCAAATATATCGGAGTATGAATTATAAATAAAGAATTATAAATGTGTATCAATACTTTCCTTGGTTTTCTATGACGCTCATTTCAACTAATTCATGAAAATATTATTTATTTCTTACTTTTTAGTTTAAATTTGTACGCATTGAAGTCGGTTGTCCTATTTTTTTGCTAAAAATATTTTATCGTTTGACTGTTCATGTCTTTTACACCTGTATACTTAAGTTATTTTTTTTTTGTAAATTGGGTATGAAGGGGTTGAATGAAAGTTCGTATGGGATTCCTCATTATCGAAGATAAAACCATGCAACTTTGTATTAAAGCACGTTATAATCTCAGACCAATAAAAAAGTCTTTATTGGTCTGAGGTTATAATGAACAAAAAATGTTGTAGCGTTATTAAAATTTTGACACCCATTTGGGGATGAAATAGGCAAATGAAAGGTCGTATGGAACGTAGCAAACGATGGAAAAACAAAAAAAAGTACCTACCTAGTTTATAAAAGGTATTAAAATAAGCTATTTACAGTAATCTACAGCAGTTTGTTTATTAGTAAAATAATTACCCTAAAAAATAAAAATGCTTCCCAAAATAACTACTCCATGACTAGACCATGTCGCGGGCAAAAGCTAGTTTATTAATAAACCCGTATCTTTACATGGGTCAACTGTTGGGTACCTACCTACCTTATTAGTAAATAAATCCCGCCGCGACAACAACATTCGGCCAGCAACATCCTCAAGATAGGTAGGTTGTGTTGTGATGAACAATAATAACATCCTCAATCCTCAAGATACGTTTGTGACAAACAAAAATGACTCTTATCACGTGTACTTAAGAACTATTACAATAATGTCATAGCAAACGAAGGAAAATCTGGGTCAAATCAGCGTCATGTGTTTTTTATATCTCACTTTTGAGGGTACCAGGTAATAATCAGTTGTAAACCAGTATTTAACGCATATCAGTACACATAACAAAACAAAGCTAGTCTAGTGTTAGTGTGGACAACATGAAGAGCGCTTTAATTGTGTTAACCGGCATCATTGCTTTGGGATGTTTATCAGGTAAGATATTATTAATAATATATTTTCCACACTCACACCAATTATCTAGCCTAAAATAAGGATCATCAAGAACTTGTGTTATGGATACTAGATAACAGAGAAATTTAAAGTACATATAATATTAGTGTAGATATTTTTATAAGTAAATAAACTTAAATAAATACCTAAACAACTATGACTCGTGAACAAATCCTACCAGGACTCGAACCCGGACCGCTTGATGTGTAGGCAGCGTTACTGACCACTCCACACCGACGGCGTCAAGATTAAATTTAGTTAGCTACCTATACCTAGGGAATTAAGGACATGTAAGTAGGAATATGTATCTCACGTTTGGTCAGCATCAGAAGAAGATTAACAATTTAGTATGTAGGTAGGTGGTACCCACAGATTTAATAATACAAAGAGATAGGCCAAGCCAGCGTTTAACTTATGACATGCATTATTGATTTATTTTAAATAAATAAAATTATAATAATTTACTTGTTATTAAATTTAGTTGGTTGAGGTACCTAATAATATACTTATGCAACATAATAACAATCACTTTTATTTCAATAGGTCAATCAACAGCCCAACCCCCATATTGTAAAGCAAATGAAAGAATAGGGTGGGTGAGCTACTGTCTACGAGAGAACATTTGCAATCAGGCCCCGTTTCCAAATTGTGGGGCCACGCAAGCTTATCCAAAATGCGTCTGTGTAGATGGGTATATAAGAGATTTTCGTGGAATATGCATCACTCATGAGGAATGTCGTAAGTGAAACTTATTAATTTATGTAGGTGTAAGTACACGTAGATCTGGAGAGTTTTGGGGGAGGCCTATGTCCAACAGTGGGCTCGGCTGACATGATGATGAAAATTAAGACTATAATACCTAGATTAGGTTAAGAACAAAAAATAGTTACTTACAGTAATAAAGTTCTGCGACTCATCGTCATTCATGCATTAATTTATATTTACCTACTTACTTTTAATTGCACCTCTTTATTATTCCTTTACATTAAAATATTATTTTTGTAAAGGATTTTTAGGAGGCTGAGTTTGTTGACTCAATATGTACTTACATAATTTTCTCATGGTTAAATTTGAGTAACGTAAGACACAATATGGGGCGTTATAGGTATTATAAGGGACATGACATCTTTGAAACTCAGACCAATTTAGTGGTCTGGTTGAACTTTGAAACTACTGATTTTTCCAAAATCTTACCTATGTAATAAGAAAGTGCGGAAATATCCTATTTTCACCTCTACTGATCTCGTGTGTTGATCTCGACTAATATATAATGCAATTGCAGGAAGGAGTGCTGTGGCGGGAAAGTGATCCTCTACAGAAAACTGCGACTCGTCTTCTTAGCACAACCCTCGTACCACAACGCTTCGTCGAGGTCGCGGCATTCCTAATAATTATGGGTATATCTAAAATTAGTGATATAAAATATCACTAATTTGATTTATCCATATTGACTTCCTGACGAACAAACTTTTAACTCTACGCTAAACACAACGCTCTATCTTTACTTAATTATTTTCCTAGATACACAAGTTTATTATTTTTTTATTTTTAACAATTCTTCCGAATTATCAAGAGTGATTAGTGTAATTTTGCATGTTGTTAATGTAATGCATGATTAAATTTCATCTAAATGTATGTATGTAGGTATCTACAATAGTTGAAA
Organism: Elophila nymphaeata; assembly: GCA_955850985.1. Taxonomy (NCBI): domain Eukaryota; kingdom Metazoa; phylum Arthropoda; class Insecta; order Lepidoptera; family Crambidae; genus Elophila; species Elophila nymphaeata. The sequence continues at coordinate 10,926,584 of OY039073.1, forward strand.
ATTCTATAAAAATAAATGAGCAATAATAACAAAATTCTAAATTGTTAAATTAACCTATGTCTTTTTAATTTTTTTCCTTAATTCCTATTATTCCTTATTAATAACAACAAAGTTGCTGTGCAAAGTGTTAGTAAATAATTTTAATGACAGTTTTGGATAAGAAGTCACCAGTGTAACCTTTTTGTTTAATGTGTCTTGACGCGTATTTAAAGAGTTAATTAATCTTCTGCAGTTACCAGTAATTACTAAATACTAAATATACTTCCACGCTCACACCTATTATCTAGCCCAAAGTACGGAACGAACGGACATTTTTTTTTATATACATAATAATTTTAGATATTTTTATAAATAAACTTAAATAAATATATAAACAACCATGACTCGCAAACAAATATTCGTGTTCGTCACACAAATATTTGCCGCTACCCGGATTCGAACCCGAACCTCTTGAAGTGTAGGCAGCTATACTGACCACTCCAACACGACGGCGTCAATTATAAGTAATTATTTTTTTATTATTGATCCAAGAAGGTTTACAATACGTGAATTATTTAGAATACGTAAATTACCGCGCACTGTACCCCTAGTATGAGTTTTGATAGTTATCGAGCTCGATCAAACGTATCGTCTCTTTCCATACCCTGTCGCTCCCTTCCGATCCGGACGACCTAGGGACGCTAGGCGGTCGAGAGACTCCCCATGGGTGAGATGTTCGGTCGCCCAGTAATCCCCTAGGAACGTCCGCCCTACAGGCTTGAGGACCCTCCAAGGTTTTCGCCTTCTTAAAAAATCCGGTGGAGCAGTAAATGCGATCAGCGGCAAACTGCAGTAGTCATTTAAAAAAAAATCCATACGCGCTAGTGGCTGTGCTAGTGGTTTTGTCACAGTAACTACACTTACGTGCAATGAAATCGACTCACCGGTACGCTTTGGTTCAGAACTCCCTAATCAAAAATTTACAATTGGTAAATAATATTTTTTAACCTTACATTAGACCAGGTTTTACTGTGATAGACTTTGATTTATTTGATTTTACAAATTGAAAACCAAATACAGTTAAAAGAGAAAATCAGCTGAATTTTAAGGGTCAATACATCTGTATGATTAATCAATTATTCAATAAACAATGATTTAATTAATTAATGATTAAACAATGATTTAATTAACTAAAAATGAGAAACGAGGTTTTCCGAAGAAATGAGTCTATTTTCACCCAATACTTCGTTTATCGATGTTTAGAGTACATTAAATAAAGCTTATGAAATAACATTCAAATTATATTTACAGGTTTAGTTTATCTAATCTTATTTCTATATACCGATATATTCAGAATCGAAACCTACGAGGTGAGTCGGTTTTATTGCTCGTAAGTGTATTTCGTCACTCTTATCAAGCCCATGGATCCCAAAGACTATATCCGATACGTATGGAAGTGCGCACACGTTACAACGTGACAAGTGGGTGACATTTGGTGCATCTCCATACATTTTCATGTTCGCTCGCACTTCGCACTACCGTACTTCGCACAATCGTCTTTCGAACGGGTTTCTGACGTAGTAAACCCGTTATCGTCAATATCAATTTATTATTATACCTGTATCTACATCTACATGTCATTGCCTCAGCCTCGTAAAAAATCCCCACAGCTCGAGTTGACAACAAAGCGTGACAAGCAGAAATGAGTCATAAGACAAGCAATTAAGAGCTACAATTACGACGTAACGAACAGGAAAATGGAAGTCAAATTCGTCATGTTGGTTTCTAGTTTTTGTTTTAATCGTAAGACAGTGCCTATTTAACTTACATACAGTAAACATACAACTACAGAGGAAGACAATACTCTGAATCGACAACATGAAGTCTGTTTTGATTATTTTTACTGTCATCGTTGCCTTGGGATATTTACCAGGTAAGGTTCAATAAGGTTCAAAGTTAGTTCCTAGATTTAGCTTAGTTGCGTTGTGGACTATAATTTACCTATACTTATGGGAAACTTGATTAGCGGAAAGAAGCGCAAATCTCGCTTCCCATACAAATTAAAAACTACGCTCCTAAAATAGTTACGCTTATAACCGACTTCAAAAAGGAGGAGGTTATCAATTTGACTGTATGTTTTTTTATGTCTGTTACCTCATAACTCTTTACTGGGTGTACTGATTGTGAAGATTCTTACGACCTTTGGTAGCTCGTGTTTGTCATTTGGTCCCATATAAATTTCATCGACTTCTGACGAATAGTTTTTGAGTTATCCCTAATAATCCCTATTTAATTGACATCGATGATATCGTTATCTTATCACTTGTGTGTCTAAAACACCAAAAGATCTCGAGATATTTTCCTGAAAATTTATATACTTAGGTACTTAAAACACTAAAAAGCAAAAAAATAATTATTTTTAAATAAAAAAACCGCCTTAAAAACTAAAAACGGAGAAATAATAATTCTGTAGGTATATAAAAATCTAGATGTTTTTTTGATGTCGGTCGATGTCTCAATATTTGGAATATCGTTGTCACTTGTACTTAGTACCGACCTCAAAAAAAACATTTCAATTTTTATTTCTCCGAAAAAGTAAACAGAATTTTTATTTCTCCGTTTTTAGTATAGAAGGCGATTTTTTTTATTAAAAAAAATAGACCTACTAAAAACTTAAGGGTAGGTACTGATGGTTTTACCTACTTATTTTGTTATTTTTGCACCATAGCTGTCGACTAACCTCAATTCTAATCGACGGGCGCTATTTGTATTGTACAGCACAGATTACTATTTAGGTACTTAATTTTGCAGGACAGGTGCGCTCACAATGTGATGGTGAGAACGAAGAATATACTCTATCAAAAAGCTGCCCACCCGATCTCTGTGTGGCTCTCGTGGCTAGATTTAAGTGCGACGGTAATGAAATGGAACAGCACAGATGTAGATGTAAGCCTGGACACTACAGGCTAGCCGAAGGTTATCCCTGTAAACCTATATGCTCCTGCCCCCAAATGAGAAATAACTTTGAGTGCCTCAATAATAAGTCCTCTCTTCTATAGGCTAATGTAATGCTAATCTATCAATGTGATATTAAGCATTCAAATATTATAGTAATATTAATATTCTGTAATTTAAAAAAAAATAAAGTACCTAAATATATATGATAAATCATGTTGTTTCAATTTAAACACTACAGCAGCATTTAACTACTATATGCAGATATCACCGTTACATCTAAGCATGCAAACTAAATTCAATTTCTATAATAAAATTAGGATATTGCAATAGGTACCTACTTGTGGTATTATCTCACATCATTGTAAGTAAAGGGTACTTACCTATTAAAATTGCATTTTTTTATTCTTGGAATGACCATAATCCCATTAAAATTTTACATATTTTTTACGTAACTAAATTGTTTAGTTACAAACTGCTTTGATATAATTAAATTATTATAATTCACTTTTTAGTCCGATTTATCATCACACATTACATAATTAAAGGGGTTATTCCGTATTCATCCTATGACGTCTCATCCTCCTCATTATTTTTTCCTTGCTCAACCCATTTATGTTCCTTACTCAACCCACAACTATAATTTCATTTTAAATTCCTTATTCATCCCATCAGTATTCCTAGCTCAACCCGAAGTAAAAAACACGTAAAAATGTGAGATTTGTGCGTACGGTCTTAACAAAAATATTATTTTAGAAATATTTTCATGCTCAGTTAACTTTTGCTCTTTTATTGTTTTAATAAATAAAACGGCAGGAAATCAGATAAAATCACGTATTTAGAAAATATATAAGTACATAAATATTAATAAAAAAATGACACACATCTGATACATTATACTCTTATAAGCATAATTATTATTACTTATAAACAAATAAAAAAATGATATTTTATAAAATAAATTGCAATGAATAAAAATATTTATAACAAACATTTCACAATCAACAGTGTTAAATCATCTTTCACTATCGTAATAGGGTTGTCTGATCAAAATTATACACGTAAATTGCTTCCAAAAAAACACAGAGTGAGGAACGATTTGGACTATAAAGTTTCAAATTAACAAAAAATAAAGAAAACTGTATTATACAATATGTAAATGAAATAACCAACACCCTGAATACAGGTGGTTGGGTATCGGCTTCGGAGTTGATTTCAAGATATTTTTTTAAAAAAAAACGATCTGAAGTTGATTGTCTTGTTATAAAAAGTTTAAAAATAATAGTTTTGTTGATCTTATAAAAGATACAGGTGGTTGGGATCGGCGTCTGAGTTGATTTCAATAATATTTTTTTTTAAATCGATTTTTAAAAATACCCACCTGTATTCAGGGTGTTGGTTATTTAATTTACATGTTGTATATATCTTTTATAAGATCAACAAAACTATTATTTTTAAGCTTTTTATAACAAGACAATCAACTTCAGTTTGAAAATTGTATATAAAAATCGCACTACTAGACTAGTACAATATCGAAATAAGATATCACCTTTAGGCATATTAGGTACATCAAAAAAATTACAATTATTACTTCTATTAACTAGACTTAACTTGAATTTAACCATTCAAAAATATTTCTTTTACGCAATTCTTATTAAGACAAAGAATTTTTGATATTCGAACAATATATTAAAAATAAATAAATGGAGCCAATTTTTTAGGCAGTGGCCCAGCGCTATTTTTTGATGAAATAATTCTTAGAGAGCACTGTTCATTCAGTCTTCATTTTCCTTTTCATTAACTGATGAAGAGGTCAACGCACCATTTTGTCGTTGTAGAATCCTCGTGTTTTGTAGAAGTGCATCCCTTTTAAAAATATGTAGCAATTGCAGCATATTCAGTTTTTTGTTCGGAATGAATCTATTTAATGTAGCATTCCAACTTTCGAGTACGTTGGTTGTCCTGCTTTTTTTGTCCCGATACATTCCAAATATGTGGTGGAAATTTAAACACAAAATAGTCATTAAACTTGGTAATATTGTTTTTCCTTGGACAGTCCTCCATAATGTAGAGATAGGTAAGCGTCTCCAATCAAATTTTCTCTCGCACTTACACTGTTTATGGGCGACGCAGAGATGGCCGTTGTTTGTTTTTAATAAACGATTCCGTCTCGAAAGAACAAAGCTTTTTTTTATACTAAGCACATTTAATTTCTAAAACTTATGGAAGTATTTCTATAGTATAACAATAATTTTCTGAAAAAATATTAAACGTTGTTTTGCTATCCATACTTTATATGTATGATAATGAGGATGAGTAACCCAAATGCATTCCATTTGGGTTAAATTAAGAAAATATATTAAAATAATGTAATAGGTTGAGTAAGGAATACTAGTTTGGGTTGAGTAAAGAAATGGGATGAAACGTCATAGGATGAATACGGAATATCCCGATTAAAGTGTTTTTTTAGTTTTTTTAAAATCATTATTTATTTTCGCTTCATTTACAGTCATTACAGTCCTCATACATCGGCGATTTCGAGTAGGTACTACTTCTTTTTGATTAAAAATATTCTAATACATCAAAGATCGGATAAGATATAGGTACCTACTTAGAGGTAGGAAAACTTTTTCTCGGCTTGTATGGAGACGTGTGCGCGTCGTATTCTTAAGTGTAGAGGTCAATGCGTAGACAAAATTACTATTCTTAATTAGATTTAAACCCCTATCTTTCTTTACATGGACAACTAAGAACTTACTTTAGTAATAAAGTAAATTCCCCATGCCCGACGCGACAGCAACATTCGTTCTACAATATCCTCCAGACTAGGTTGTGATGAACAATAATACCATCCGCGAGATAGTTTGTGACGAACAAAAATTCTTTCGAAGGGAAGTCTTGAAAATCTGGCTCAAATCAGCGTCGTGTGCTTTTTTTATATCTCAGTTTTATACAAGGTAATACCTACCACGGTTTAATACCAGTTTTAAACCAGTATTTAAAGCAATTCAGTAAACTTAACAAAACAAAGACAGTCTTGTGTTCGTGTGGACAACATGAAGAGTGTTTTGATAGTTTTTACCGGCATCATTGCCTTGGGATATTTATCAGGTAAGATTAAATTTAGGTCCTAGGTATAAGGATAAGGATAGGACATTTTAGTATTTATGTAGGTAGCTGAGTAGGTAGCATGTCATATTGACGCATGCGCTTGTGCAGTAATAAGTACATAATTGACACCGTTATGTCTTTCTCCTACCCTGCAGCGCAGTTCTGTAAAGATCTAATTATTTTTCTCACCTCATGTCTCATTTCGATTTTATCTGTCTAAATTTTATGGAAAATTCCGTGTTTGAAAAACTGAAAACGAAGTAAACCAATAGTACCTAGTGTATAACGACATAATATTTAGGAGAGTTTCTCCCGAGTTCTCGTTGTAAAAACACGCGTTGAGAGACTCCATTTTTAACCTAAATCAACCGTACAATTTTTAGTTACATTTTCACTTGACATTGGCAAAATGCGTACGTTTAATGCGACGCGACGCCATTAATTAAGAATATAATAGAATAGACATAATATCTAATAGAAACCATATTGATGAAAAATAATCCGACAAATAGTCGTTAACGTTTGACAGCTAAATTCGAAATAAGATGTGAGAAGTGAGATCCTTACAGAATCGCACAGCCGTTCCCAATTATTTGGGGTCTGTGCAGTGTTTCTTGATATTGAAAATACTTCAGTAGGTTTTTGCATTAGAGTTTTATGGCCTTCCGCCTGCCTGACACTAACCCTCCTTGGGAATAGCGTTGCCATCCGTCCGGATGCTGACAGTGTTAGGCTTTCCGATCCTCTGTCCGGGCCAATTTGACTGCGTCCGGCTTTTATTAGGCTTTTTTTCTTTTGATGCAAGCAAGCCGCACACACTTCACCTTACTCGAGTTCGCCCGTTGTCGAAAATCCATGTGTTTTATTTGAACTTTTAGTCAAAAATCCTTTCTTTTTTTGGTTCGTGGGACTCAAAAGTCCGGCGTTTTAGCGGGTAAGTCTTGTTTTCTGATTTTTAGAAATGGTATCACTACTTGGGAACGTCTTCTATACTTCAACAGCAGCCGGGACCACCAGCTTATGTCTTCTGAAGCACCGAATTGCCACCGTTATGTATAAATGATTAGATTATTATGGTAAATATACTAAATATTATTAATCTACTTTCTTGATCATTTTTATGTTGTTGGCAGACAAGCACAGTCTGCCTGGTAGTAAGGCAAGCAGTCATCGCAGCCTATATAACTAGACGCTTGCAACCTCTTGCAACACTGAGGTGGCTAATAGGTACAAGTGATATTATAACATAATAATAATTTTAAGAAGTGACAACTTCAAAATATATTTTTCTATGCGCCGTATGCGCCGAAATGCGCCCACGAACCAAAGATAAGATCACAGAAATAATAATAATTAATTCTGTGGATAAGATGAACATTATTGCAAAAAGTACATAAATCAAATGACGTCCTTTAAGTAGTTGAAGTACATATTATACTTCCAACATAACAACACTAATCTTTATTTTAATAGGCCAATCAACAGCCCAATCTCCATGCCAAAACGCAAATGAAAGATTAGGATATGTGAGCTACTGTCTACGGGAGAATATTTGCAATCAGGACCCGTTTCCAAATTGCGGCGCCACGCAAGCTTATCCAAAATGCGTGTGTACAGATGGGTATATAAGAGATTTTCGTGGAATATGAATCACTCATGAGGAATGTCGTAAGTGAAACTTATTAATTTATGTAGGCCTATGTCCAGTTAGGCTCGGCTGAAATGATGATGAAAATTAAGACAATAATACCTAATTAGATTAGGAAAAAAAAAACATTACAGTAATAAAGTTCTGTGACTCATGTATATTTACTTAGGTTTAATAAATTTTACCGCCTATTTCTTTACATTTAAATAACATAACATTTACTAAAGCTTGTCGACTCAATAGGTACCTAGGTACATCATTTTCTCATGATCAAATTTCAGTAACGTAGAAAGACAAAATATGGCGTTTTATTTTAATGTAAGGGACATGTTATCTTTAGAACTCAGACAAATTTATTGGCCTGAGCTTTGAAACTACTGTTTTTTTTCCAAAATCTACTTTTTTGCTTTAATCTAAGATACTTAATATGAAAAAGCGGAAAATCTAAGGAACTTTGCCATAGACCCAGAGGTGTCTCTAGCCCATGTAGCGCCCGTGTGCAATTATTACCCGAGCGCCCTCCTTGATAGAGATTTCTAGCGAAAGCTTTAAATTCCTTATTCATCCCATCAGTATTCCTAGCTCAACCAAAAGTAAAAACAACCTCAAAATTGTTAGATTTATAATAAATAAGCACATTTAATTTCTAATACTTACTACTACGTAAGTATTTCTATCGTATAAAAATATTTTTCTGAAAAAATATTAAACATTGTTTTGCTATCCATACTTTTTATGGTAATATTTGTTTCGGGATGAGTAAAGAATGCATTTGGGTTGAATTAAGAAAATATATTAAAGTAATGTAATAGGTTGAGTTAGGAATACTAGTTTGGGTTGAGTAAAGAAATGAGATGAAACGTCATAGGATGAGTACGGAATTTTGTTGTCGATATAATAAAGAAAATATTTTGTACTTTCAAGAAAAAAAATAAGAATAATGTGTGTCGATGCCCTAGATTTGTCAAAAAATTTAATGTAAGAAAAAGAATATGATTATTTTCAGTAAAATTATAAACTTTTGGTTTTTTATTAATAAATTTGGGGTAAATCTCTTCAACTGGATATTGTTTACCTACATTTTTAGCTTTCAAATGTGACCCTTTTCTAATTAGAGCGGCAGTACATGAGTTCATATTACATAGAGTTCATATTACAATAAAAAAATAAAATAAGAGTCATTTAATGCATCGTATTTAATGGGTCAGCAGATTAACCTAACCTAAACCTATGCAAAAGTACTAAGTGGGCATCATTAAAATCTTTAATGAGCGACTTACAAATGATTAGTCGCTCATTTAGTATTTTTAGTCTCTCATTCTGGAATTTTAGTTGCTCAGTTTATTATTTCCCCCATTTTATTATAGTTTTAGTAAGTATAGAAAATATTTATCCATGAAATTGATTGTACTTCATAGTAATAAAACCACCGACCTCGTTACACAAACACATTGTACCTACCTATAGTATCCATCTCAGTTTTGCCACGGTAATATTATCATATTACCGTGGTTTTGCCGTTCCTCTGCTTTCCCTGTGTTGATCCCCCAGTTATATAATATGATCTGAGGTTGATAACTATAGGTACCTACTAATATCACCTAATATACAATTGCAGGAAATAGTGCTGTAGGAAAGTGATCCTCTACAGATAACAACTCGTCTGCTTAGCACAAGTATGACAGCTCGTGGAGGTAGCGGCATTGCTGGCTCATTGGATTGCCTTATTATCGGTTTATCTAAAATTAATGTAATTTAACTTCCTTACAAATAAGCTTTTCACTCTGTACAACGCTCTGTCGTAACTAAATTATCTAATTGAATACACAAGTTTATGATTTTTTTTTCGTTTTATTAATTCTTCCGAATTAACGAGTGGTTATTGTAATGTTCTTAATTGACTAAAATGTAATGTACGTTTCAATTTCATCTAAATGTAGGTGTATGTACCTACAATAGTTGAAAATTATGTAAAAATAAATGTTAACAAAATTCTTGATTGTTTAATTAACCTCTGTCTGGGTAATTTGCTTATTTTCCATAGTTCTTTATCAATATCAACAAAGTTGCTATGCATAGTGTTAGTTTTGGGACCTATATCAATCATCAGGGGACGCGTTTTTAAAGACTTCATTAATCCTTCGTACCTGATAATATCTTCATAGTCTAACTTAGCAATAAATTATTTTTATTATTGAGTAATAATAAAAATAATTACCTACTGGGAGTAAGGATTGCAATCCGGATTATTCGTAATCCGAAATATCTGGATTTTTAGTAAAATTTACATTTATTTTTCTGAACATTTTTAGAATGTTATTTTACTGTATCTTGACAAGATTAAAAAGTCAATACACATATCTATTTTATTCTCCCTTCCTAGTCAATTCCATAAAGATACAAATGTTTCTTTAAGAAAGCAGATGCTTTAGAATTAATTTCCCATTTAATGCCAGAACATAGTCGGCGGTCTACTGGGGATCTCCTTGTGTATGCTACCCACATTATGGAGTGAAGTCATAGCGAAACACTGTAAAGCTCGCTCCGTTTTTCTTGATATCTCCCAAGCTCGGACCAAATAAAAAAGTACACCTACAGACAGAGTGCTGCGAAGCAAAACCTGAGGCCGGTTTTATATCTATGTAGTGAGTGAGCCGGCTTTTTTTAGTATAAAGCTGGGCGTAGTTTCATTACGTGTGTGTGCGTGTACCTAACTGTGTAAGTATGTACATACGTACATGCACGGGCGACGGTTTTTTTTCCTGTGTCAGTTGTTTTTTTCGCGACGCTTCGTCTGTGTGAGCTCTCAAGTCTTTTGACAGGATTTGGCATGCGAATCTTATTAGCAAGCTTCCTTCATACAGTCGCTACCGGTATTTCCAACTGGATGCAGATTTTCTGAGGGTTAGATCAATTCGGATAGTCAGTAATGGCTCCTCGTCGGTTCTGCTTCGGGTACCTATTAATGCTGGTGTCCCCCAGAGTTCTGTCTGCCGCAACTCTAATCCTGCTGCATATCAACGACCTGCTTTTAGCTCCCGGTATCTTTAGGTACGCAACGTAGAAGACAGTAAGTACCTACAGTCTTGGAGAGGTAAGTAGAAGTACCTCTCTAAACAAGTGTTTGATGTAAAGTCTGGTGCAGATGTGCGTTCATTGAGGGAGGCGATGGTGGAGGGAGTGAATACAACCCTGAAAGTTATTTCCCTCTGGGGTGAACCTAATTTGGTAGAGTTCCACTGCATTTCCAATACAGATATGCTATGTAGCTATACTGCAAGAATGTAAAAGCTAAGATACGAAACTATGTGACCGTTTCCACTTATGCTAAGCTATGTAAGAGAGTAAGATGTGCTATGAGGGCCGCCACCGCGCCGCTAGATAGCTTTGCAAGGAAGATGCGCAGGTTTAGCTATGCGATGTATCGACAATAGGGAAGGCTCTGCACACAGATATATCAATCTAAGGAGATCGGTCGAATCGTTGAGTTCATAGGAAGACCTAGTGTCGCGGACGACGGCGTAATGGCGGCAATGTATGCCCACTGGGCATACGCTTTGTCACAAGTTAAACGGCGGCTTGGCCTTTTTTTTTGTTGTCGGAGAGGTCAAATGCATTTACGCATCGTCCCTGCGGGGTGGTGCCAACCGCAGGGGATATGTGGGACTCGAGGTAAAGGCGTTCCCTCCATACCCACTAAACATCCTCCCCGGCCTGACCTCCAGAGCGCTATTGCGGGACGACTCGGGATCTGCGCACGTGAGCGCAACTACACCGAGACCGTCCCAACGCTGCCCGTCTAGGCACTCCTGGTGCACCAATTGGTGGCCAGCAGCCCACAGGGGCTACCGACTAACGCCAGCCCCTGTGGGCCGCTGGCCGACGCCGGCCTTATAGGCCGCCCCCTCACCGACGGCTGCTAGACCTGGCGCGTCCTCCTGACGAGGACACCGGGAGCAGCCATCGGACCGCACCCGAGGTCATCGGGCGCGGTCGTGGCCCTGAAAAGGGCCGTCCGGTACTAGCCGTGGTGGGAAAACAAAAACAACTCGACGATGGCATGTGACTTCGAATGCCAAGCGGACACACTTGGCATCAAAAGCCGCACACCCGCCGAGAAAGTTTCCCCACCACGTTACCAGGGTCCGCCACGAGGAGGCTTCCGGACGTGGACCCCAAACGCCGGCTTGGCCTATCTCTTTGTATTTTTAAATCTGTGGCTCTGCACATAGTTACACTGAGGTTACACCACTCGTTCACCTATACTTATAATGCTTTTTGCCACTCGCGACCATTCGTCCGTAGCACGCATCCATAGCACGCAGCCTCAGTACGCAACCTTCCATATCACAGAAATAGAATAATTGAATATTTCCTATCGTGTTCCATATAGAAAACGTAGCCTAATTAAATCAGGTTCCACCAATGCTATGATATATGGACAAATAAATATCATGTTAACAATGTTTTCACTTGTCAAAAATGAGGTTGATCGTCTCGAATATAACACCATTCCAAGAATAGATAGGGTAAGCCTTAGACTAAAAAAAAAATTCGGGAGTGGTCTCCCCTTGACTTTCTCGTATAAGTAACCTCCCTTACGTCCCTTAACGTGCCAACGAAGCACGGAGGCAAATCGATTTTGAAAAATTTTCGTTCACCCATCCGAGTACCGACCGCGCACTTGACTGCTTAACTTTCGTGATCGACGACTCAAAAGTTGATAGAAACCTTATATTTTGATGTCATACACGCATTTAAATTTGGTTGCAATAAGTTAAAGCATATCTAGGTACCTACTCGAGTTATCGTCAGACACACACAGACATAATTCCAAAAACGGGTAAATCCGTCAAAATCTCGAGTTCAAATTTTTTGACGATTACAAGACTTCCTATAATCTCCGTACTTAAACTTACGAGAAAGTAATAAATAAGCGTAGATCATTATTGTTTATAAATTACCTACCTACCTGCTGTTTATTTTCAAAATAAATTACATAAGTAAATAAATATTATTGTAAACAATCTGAATGTATTAATAAGAACATAGAAGTATACATAGGAATGTATACGTAAGCATTAGTAACCTCAGACCAATAAAAAAGTCATTGGTCTGAGTTAGTAATTAATAAAAATAAAATCCCCACGCCCGGTAATGTTACCCCCACCACGGTAATCCCGACGCGACAACAAACTGGCCGGCAACATCCTCAAGATACATTTGTGACGAACAAAAATGAATCGTAAAACATGACCTTATGAGCTACAATTACACTGTCGGTCGTATCAAAAGCAGGAAAATCTGGGTCAATTAGCGTCATGTGTTTTTTTATATCTCAGTTTTGTACGAGGTAATATCAGTTGTAAGCCAGTATTTAACGCAAAATAGTAAACAACAAACAAAACAAAGGTGGTGTTAGTGCGGACAACATGAAGAGCGCTTTAATCGTTTTAACCGGCATCATTGCCTTGGGATATTTATCAGGTAATCTATCTAATATATAAAATTCTCGTGTCGCGGTGTTTGTGGTTAAACTCCTCCGAAACGGCTTTCCCGATTCTCATGAAATTTTGTGTGCATATTGGGTAGGTCTGAGAAAAGGACAACATCTATTTTTTATCCCCCTAAATGTTAAGGGTAATCCACCCCCTTCCACCCCTAATTTTTTTATTTTTTATTTTTGGATGAAATTTTTTGTTTTTATTTTTTTATTATACTTACATAATAAAAAAATAAAAACAAAATATTAAAAAATACATACAACCCTAAATTTTTACTTTTTATCACCAACCCTTATTTTTTTATAGCCATTTTAGTAATTTAATAATTTTTGTAAGGCAAAATAACGTTTGTCGGGTCAGCTAGTATTTTTATAGATTTAATGAAGGGCAAGTATTTTTATGTTCCGAAACGAACCATGAACTTTGTTTAGAATTTAGTCCTCGTCAGGGGCGGCCCTAGCTAAATTTTTAGGTGGTGCGAAAATCTCCTGGTGGCGCCTCTCTCCTCCTCACAAAAAAATTGAGCTCTTTCTATGCAGTTATGCTTATTTCTATGCAGTTAAAAGTATATTATCGTACCAAGCTGCCATTGTACCTAACTATGAACTCAAATTGCTTCATGTTATGAATCAGTAATAAAAAGACAAAGCAACTTCAATTATATAGGTGATAAACATTTTGTATTCCTTAAGGGTTATAGGGAAATATTTTTCCCACTTGAAGATTCCATACACGGCCGTAGGTTAATAATTTCCCACTATTTTCGAATGACAAAAAATAAAACAACGTAACAGGTTTCGTACGTTATTTTGTTATTAATGGGTAAAATAAAGACACACCGGCGTTGGTTTGACAGATCGGCGTTTGCCAACCTGGGGCTCATCATTACGCTCGGGCCACAGCAACCTTAAGCCTGCAATACATGTTGGTCGAGCTTAGGCCAACGCGAGCGTAGGCAAACTAATACAAGGCAAGTGCTACTGTCTACACGTTCGGCAAGTTTCTCAAAAACCAATGCAAATGGCCAATATAGACGAATATTGAAAAGATGCCCACACGTTGGGCTCCGTCAGTATGTATTGTGAATTGAAAGTTGGCGTTGGTAGACGTTGGTCGTCTGTACGCGTACAAAATGTCACTCTCAACAAACGTATCCATATAACAAGTAGGTACAAGTCATCCATCTTGTTTCAATTCACAATACATACTGACGGAACCCAACGTGTGGGCATCTTTTCAATATTCGTCTATATTGGCCATTTGCATTGGTTTTTGAGAAACTTGCCGAACGTGTAGACAGTAGCACTTGCCTTGTATTAGTTTGCCTACGCTCGCATTGGCCTAAGCTCGACCAACATGTATTGCAGGCTTTAGCAAGCGAGACTTAGTAGGAGATGGGTTTAATACCCGGGCGTTTGGTACACCGGCGATTGCCACCCTCTGAGCTCACTCCACGTAGGTACAGAGCTCATCGCGTCCCATCGGGCACGCCATCCAACCGTCCCAGGAGACACCTGACCCCTACTCAGGCTTTGAGTTGAGCGCATTTCAAGAACCACGACTCGCTAGGAGGGGAAGGTGCACGCGAAAATAATCCGTTGCGCCTTTTAGTAATGTAGCGCGTTAACATACGATATGGCTGAGACGGGTGCTCATAACTTTTCAATTCCTATCATTGGAGGTCCGAAAATATTTCTCATACCATTTAAAACCATTATGATCATTCTTCATAACAAATCATTTTTCATAACTTCATAAAATAAAATCATTGAAATTCATAATATCATTAATCATACTGCCAACAAACTGTTTCACAGTTTGGCAGAAGTTAAGTTTTACAACTGTTTGTATTATTATGTGAAAAAGAATTTTTAAAAAAATACATTTTTGGGTGAGTCTAGTGTTTTATGCACCTACATGGCTGGGTGATGGGTAGGTTAGGGTTATTTTTTTCATGACCAGGCGGAGTGCACTGTTTTTGTAAGCAACAAGGTAGTAACAGTATCTACCTACCTATTAATAAAAAAATTATGATCACCAACTGAGCTCGTTGCTCCGTTGGTAGTAATAAAAATGTAGGTATGAATAACAATAGTATGAAAAATAAAATTATGAAGAGTGATTATTATGAACACAAATCGGTAGTAAGACAAAGAATAGGATTTAGAATATTATGTGAGCTAATATGGAACCGGCTGAGACATACCTACCTACATTAACAAACAAAAATAATGGAAACGAATTGATCATCTTTATTTTAATAGGTCAATCAAAAGCCCAAGATTGTGGAGGGAATGAAGAAATGGGGTGGATAAACGGCTGTGAACGAGAGAAGATTTGCAATGAGGACCCGGGGCCTATGGGCTGCTGGCCTATGCCCGCTATGCCAACATGCGTGTGTAAAGTGGGATTTATAAGAAATTATCTCGGACAATGCATCAGTGATGAGGAATGTGGTAAGTGAAACTTATTACGCCGTACGTACGTATTTATTGACGCCGTCTTGGTGGAGTGGTCAGTTTAGCTGCCTACACATCAAGCGGTCCGGGTTAGAGGCCTGGTAGCGGCAAATATTTGTGTGATGAACACGAGTATTTGTTGACGAGTCATGGTTGTTTATATATTTAAGTTTATTTGTAAAAATATCTAAAAATACTTACTAGGTGCGAGCTTTCAAAACTGCGCCACGGTAATATTATAATATTACCGTTACTTTTGACCTTATGCGTTGCCTTATGCTCCTAAACGCACTTATTTTTAGTAATGTTCGGTGCGTTGGGGGATCGCTATTTAAATGAAATGAAACCAAAATTGAAATAAAAAGAATATTGATAATGCTAAAGTAGAGGATATGGACGGTCTCCGCGACGCGGCGACGTTCATCTTGATAATATATATTATTAATAGGTTCTTTTAATGAAGTTAAAAGGCCGAGAAGCAAAGTTTTATTTTGATTCTTTTTAGTTTTTTTTTTGTGTCGGGGGTTAGGTACCTACTTAGTTTTTTTAAAGCTTTGTCAAACAGAGCTTCATGCATAACATTTATCATCTCCTGCAACTCTTGGCGGACGACGCAAGTATGGCGTGCCTTCCGAAGCACGGACAGCAATACAATTGAAAATCGGTCACCTATCTGATTACCGGCCGCGCACTTAGTAGCTTGCTTTCGGCATCGCTCTTTATTATTAGGTATTTCTTTGCAAAGAACGCACGACCGGGTAGCCATCGACCTGCTCCAGGTAAGCAGGCAAATAAGATTAATCATTTTCCTTTATCTTCACAGCCCGGTGTTCCAAGCCCAACGAGTTCTTTGGCTGTAGCAGTGCGTGCGACAACGACTGCAAGAACATCCAGACGCAGAGTCGTTTGAAATGCCCTATTAAGAACATCGTATGCAACAAGCGGTGTTATTGCCAAGACGGTTATGCGAGGGATCCCCGCGGAAACTGCATTCCTGTTGAGCAATGTGGTTTGTAGGTTTAGTGTAGAGCCGTCTAAGGAAGTAGGATATTAAATAATAGAAGTAAAGACGGAGCGTTGCAAAGAACGCAGTTTGCAGAGCGTTGCCAAGAACATACCTTCAATAAAACTACTCCTCACCCGTGGCGTGTGTGCTTTTGCAGTTGGCATATCCACAGAAATAATAATAAATATTATATCTGTGGGCCCATCACAGATGACGGTGGAATAGAAGGTACATTTGTAGGGTACTTACAAAATTTCATCTAAAGCCGTCTAGTAGTTAAGAGTCTATTCATTACAAACATACAAATTTTTCCTATTTATATTATATAGTTCAAATATAGATATCGGATTATGTACCTAGCTTTTTTTAAATAAATACTTGACATAAGACATTCTGTATTTTCATTTAGAAAAAGTGTAGAGAACTACTTACACACCTACGAAAAGACTAAAATATACAGGATGTAAAAGACATGAACAGTCAAACGAGAACCATGTATTCTACAACATGTAAATTAAATAACCAACACCCTGAGGCCTTAGTATGAGTTTTGATAGTTTTCGAGCTCGATCAAACGTATCGTCTTTCTTCATACATTGGCCACTGTTTCAGATAGTCAAGGGGCGCTAGTGGGCAATGTATGAAAAGAGACGATACGTTTGATCGAGCTCGAAAACTAACAAACTCGTACTAAGGCCTCTGAATACAGGTGGTTTAGAATCGGCTTCAGAGTAGATTTAAAAAAAAAAAATTTTTTTTCAATATTTTTTTTGTAATCAACTCTGTAGCCGATCCCTAACCACCTGTATTCAGGGTGTTGGTTATTTAATTTACATGTTGTAGAATACATGGTTCTCGTTTGACTGTTCACGTCTTTTACACCCTGTATACTTGTACACACTGACACACCTAAGTATACCTAACATAGATTTATAATTACCGACGTTTATAAATTATAACAACCGAAGATTACATTTGCTGTGGTGAAGAAAAAACAGCAGTGTATTTACTCGTGCTTCGTTTAGGCGCAAAATGTGTCCAATTCGCAAAATTGTCAAAAATATTCATCGTGACGTGATTAATTTACTAAACACCTTGTTTCTGCGATATCACGTTATGATATTGGACATTTTGCGAATTGGACATTCTGCACCTAAACCTCATGCTTTGCCCAGTGGAATGCTCGCGTGAGTGCATTGCTCACACCACCACTATTAAAAATATTGAGGTATTTACAAAGATTAAAACTAAGTAATAGGTACATTAATATTAAACAGCGTTAAATGTTTGGAAAACCTTTGTACTATGCATAAATATGAAAAAAAAGACTCTCGTACTTTAGTATTTTTATTAGTACAACAATATAACTCTAAACAGTCAATCAGTGCATTCTCTCTGAATATACTAACATATAAGCACAAGGAAGCACTGTGCGGCTACTTTACATAGTGTAAATAACGCCAGATAAACTCTACGATACAAAATATAACAAAGTTAAATGGAAAATATTAATCAACTCTTTTTTACATTGACATGTAATTTTTAAAAGTAACATCACTGAGTGATAAATTTGTCAACGTAAACGATTGTTTTGTTCCTCTCTAGTCAAAAGTATACAATATTAGGAAAAAAAATATTGAAAGAAAAATAGTCAAACTTAACTTTACTAGGTATTGAACAGTCAAAAATGCAAACTACAATTAATAGGCAAACTTGAAAATGCAAGTCAAATACCACTCTTTCGAAACAAGATGCAATTTCATAGAATTGCAAAGAACTTGTTTCCACAAAGTCAACGGTATGTTCTAGAGTACTAAAAAGTCCAATCTATTCTTTCAAGAATAAAACTTAAACTTTCAATCTTATATCCCATGTTCCTACCCTACCTTATCATTATCAGTCAAAAATATACAAAATAAGAGTTCATTTCTTTAGAAATAAGCCTCGTATTTCTGTAAACTAATCCATATACTAAGAGGAGATACCAAGGTTCAAATTATATAGTTCTCCAGATTGTGGACACAGAGACGGGCATAGGGGGTTGTGGACGTGAGTACATTGTAAGGTAGTCGCTGTACGGCAACGGAACGCAGTTTGCCACTGGCGGAAGGGGATACACAGGTTGCACAGGTGCTGTAGAGCGCTGAATTAGGTCTGTACGCAACATCTGAAAATAAAATAAACATACTCAAAGCAAAGAAGTAGTTATGGAATAATTTTGCAAAATAAAAATAATTCAAAAAAAAATATTATTGGACAATGGGAGGTCCAAAACGTCTAAATCCATCAAAATCTCGAGATCGAATTTTTGACGATTAGGTACAAGACTTGCTCTTAATACATATACAAGAAAGTAAAAATAACACTACAAAATTGAACTATTTAGGATAGGGTTTAAGTTTGCAGAAATCAAATTATTACACATTTCTTGTAATCTTATAAAGTATCCTGGCCAGCCCCTTTGAATTATGAATAATAAAATGCTCTAATAATATTGTACTTTACGCTGATTATATGGGTGGACCAACAGTCAAAATATTGCAGTACTAGTTTCTTAAAAAAATAGACTAGGAAATGCATAAAATGATGATTGCACATTTACAGAATCGGTGCGGGTGATGCAGTAGTATTGGCCAATGCGCTCACGTAAATTCTATTTACATCTACTTTTGGTGTGGATTTGTGCGAGATGCCATCTTAAAAGGCAATTTAGGAGGAAATTCTTTTCTTTATCAAAAGAAAATTAAAAAATAAATTCTAAGGCAGTTCACAAAGTCAAAAATATTGGCATACACACCAAGTAAATTAATTAACTTAATAAAAAAAAGAGCTACCTTTATATAATGCAGAGCATTCTCTGCCGCTTCTACATATGCCTGTTGCATGGAATAACAGGCACGTGTAGCAAGTGGACCAATACAGCGAGGGACGGTCAGTAGCGGTGGGCCTACTGCTGGCAGCTCTACACGAGCAACCCATTCTTCCGTTCCAGCAACATCTACATACTTTTGATAGGTATATACTGGAGGCGCCCACATGTACCTAGAACATTCATATTGCTTTACAAAGTGTAAAAATTTTGCAGATTAATTATTCAACTGAAATTGAAGGGTACATTACCTCTTGCACATTGAATCTAGCTTTGCTGGAGCCAATGAATAATTCTCTTTAGGAGTAGAAGTACATTGCAAGGTAGGCTTCACATCAATAGGAGAAGTGCAGGTAGAACGGCCTGTTTCCACTGGGCTGATGATCTCGCTCTTTGGGGGCTTCGCATATTCTTTTTTCTCCAAATGCTGTTTGTAAAGCAAAAGAGTCTGTGTCAAATCAAGACTGTTATTGAACTTCGCATTGCCACGGTTTAGTTTTTGAATTCTATACAGTTCGCGATCAACAGGTTTAGCCCATCTTATTTCAATATTACTCCCATCAATCTCGGAACTTTGCAGTTTTGTCATAGCTAGCTCAGCATGTTCTCGCTCATAAAAATGTATAAAAGCATAATCGTAAATCTTTTTGACCCTTTCTATTTTATTGTTAATTGTATTTTCAAATATTGTTTGGATAGTTTCTGGTGTGGTTCTTATTAAGAAGTTTCTAACATAGAGCACTTTAACCTGCAATAGATAAACAAACTTGAGCCAATGTTTATAACAGTGAAACCTTAGTAAGAACAGGTGAGCATGCTTATCAATAGTTTATGATCATGTAATTAGAAACTTCATATCTATTATTGTTTCAAAGTGTGATAAAAGTTGTATCAGTCAGCAGTCTCGAACTAAATTTAGACTATGACGATAGGACAGGATACTAAAATGTTCTACCTACGCAATTTATAAAAATTCGCAAAAGAAAAAAAAGAAAAACCAGAAATACGGAGAAAAAAAATCGCATCGCAAAAAAAAAACTGCTTAGGGCTAGTGACGCCTTCGGGGAAAGTTGGAGTATAGCGTTCGGGGAAATAAAACTAGAAAAGTATTTAAAAATAAATCTTGATAAAAAGTCAAACCTTGGACATCTACAAGGATGAATAAAATAGAAGGAAATAATAGGTAGGTAAAAAAACTTACCCTTCGCATCTGCTCATCGTCAACATCTGGTTCTGGTTCAGCCCAATCAACCATAACTTCTTGGTCCCATATCTTCACATAACCAGGCACCAGCGCGCGGCGTGCCATCGCCGCAGCCCTATGAGACGTAAACTCCACGAACGCAAACCCCCTATTCAACCTCCGGTCGAAGCAATTCGTGTAAAGAATGACGTCAACGATCCCAGACACCCGCTTGGAGAGTTCCTCGTATATCTCTTCCTTACTCTTGGTTTTCGGAATACCACCAACGAAAAGCCGGCAATTGTCCACGGACTTCACAACACCGATGTGCCTCCCGGCTCTTATCTCGTACCCATTTAACTCTCTTACCGCCCTGTAGGCTTCAATTTTCGTCGTGTATGTGACGAAAGCGTATCCTCTATTGGACCCAGAGAAGTCCATCATAAGTCGCATCTCGTATATCTTGCCAACCTTCGAGAAGATCGGAACCAGCTCATCTTCAAAGATTTCCCTGGGTAGCTTGCCTATGAAGACTTCACAGCCTTTTGGTGGTGGTGGTGCGGTCCACTTCGGCGGCGGCCCGAACTTTCGCTGTCCATTGTGTTGCACTATAGGGTATCCGGTACTCTTCATCAAATCCAAAAGTTTCTGCGTCAACTCAGTGTTCTCCATCGTAGTAAAGTAGTTAAAACAAATTCTAGCCGCAAGCGCCGGTGTAGTTTCTCGCAACAAGATCGGTGATAGAAAAACGGCGTTTTCAAAGTGGCGGCATCCTTTATACTTTGCCGACAAACGGGCGCGGCGGTTGTGACGTCACAACGAATGGCGGTACTTTGAGGGAATTTCAGAACTAATTAATTTCATAATTATGTTTAAAATGCTATATAAAGGTTTTCTTTTTAAACTGTAATGTTTTTTCTTATTTTACAAGGTTTAATTAGTTAAATATATTCTAACGACAGGTTAAACAGTACGTTTTAAAAAATAAAAATAGTTGTATTGATCGTGTAAGTCATCTTTCAGTAGAAATAAATCTTCTGCTGAAGTACCAATTAAATTAACTAGGTAGTTATTAATCGTTACGTACATTATTGTGTCCATAAATTTTATATTATTGTTTTACAACTAATTATATTAAACCAATGTAATTTATTGAAGGGAAACTATTAAAAAGGAAATGCTCTCGATAGGCATTTTCTGAAAATAAGCACCAATTTAACATTGAAATTATTTAATCAATTCATTTAAAAGTTCATAATTAATTTTTGCAATTTATAACGCGTTTAAATCTGGATTTATAAAATAATGGAATTGTAATCTCTATCGATAAATTCTCCAAATCTTTACTAGATGGCGCTATAATCATATTTTTTTGTAGTGTTTGATACTTTATCACTGTGTACAAGTTTTGGAACTGTACAAAATACAGTTTTAGAGCAGCTCAATCACTATAAAAATATATTTTTTCTATAATTGAGAACTTCGACATTTGGGTATCCTTTGCGCGGTAATTTCAAAATAATTGTTAGATACAACTTTGGATTCAGTGCAAATCTAATCATTGTTTCTACTTATTGCATTATATTTACAACTAAGTTTTCCCAGTTTATTTTAATTGCATATTTAGATAAATTGTTGCACTATAGAAAGTTTAGGTATATTTAAGAAGTTTCCAAAAACATTTTCTAAAACACGGGGATGTTCATGGGGTTAAGTATCGCACATTTATAAGATCATCGTTAGCACTATTTTTTACACTGGCACATTGCCAGTGTAAATAGTGCGAGGGGTTAAAAATAAAATGCGTTTGTACACTTATTTGTAACTATATAATTATTTAGGTATATCTTCACATTATAAAATCACGTACACAGGCAATGCATCAAATAATTACAATGCATTGATATTTATAACCGCATATACACACATTTCATCAATCACATTTAAAAATTAAAATAATGGGCTATTACATTTTAAATGATCAAAAATATTTGCAATTTACAGTTATATGAAGGGAATTATAATATTTGTCACATCTAGATAGAATACCTACTAACAATAATAAACTTTACGACTACTTTGAATTGGGGATAAAATACAAATAAAAATGCCCTTTTAGGTGGAAAATTTAATCGACGAACTGTCTATAATTTTGTATCATTCAAAACTTGTTTGTACATATATCGTTTATATACCTAGTAATATTTTGATGCATTTGTAGCGAAAGTGTATGTTATACAATCAACGTTTTAATTTTATCTAAAAAAAAGCATAAAGGGCAACCGCTACTGTATGATCTGTTATCAACACACAGCTCAAACCACTGAATAGATTGTGCTGAAATTTGGCACGCAGATAGTTATTATGACGTGGGCATGCGCTAAGAAATAACTTTCCAAAATTCATCCCCTAAGTGGATGTAGGCGGACGAACTCACAGGCAAAAGCTTATGAAATAACGCAGTATGATGAGATTTATTAATAGATTTTGATATACATTTTATGTTTTATGTGAAATACATATATTCAATAAATACATAGGTACTGTCCTGCTCTTATCAGAACCCACCCGTATGTAAGTTATTTGAAATCTATACATAGCTTAAAAGATTCCCCGTATTCGATTCCCACCTGAAGACAAGAAATTTCTCTGGGCATTTTTTATTGTAATTTATTAGCAATCTAAGTTTTAAAAAATCACAGATGCTTTCTTTTGGAAACAATCAAAAGAAAATAAAATTATAATTATCACACAAAAGCGAGGCAAATAATTTTTGTAATAGTTTTTTTTATTGTAAATTGTTTAAAAAGACTATTGAAAAGAGCGGGAAGTTGCTAGGCACTTGACATTAAATTTATAACTCTAAGTTACCGAATGGGAATGAAAGAGCCACAGTGCATCAAGCGTGGAACAAAAATTACGCTCATCCTGAAATAAGTTTGCTTGGAATCAGCTTCTGAATCGTTATATTGAAATAAAAAATATAATCTTGATTTTTTATACCCATATTAAGAAAATATGTAAGTACCAAAAATAATTAAAATATCCCTAGATACCTTAAAAAGAATTTTACAATACAACTAAAATTGAGTTTTATGTAACGGTCATAAAGTTTACAAAAACTGTACGATAGAAACAAAAATCTACAAGGACATCACACAATGACCTATTTTAAAATGAAAATGTCGGAATTATTATTATTCCCATATTAGTAACAAAGTACTTTCAGGGTGTGCGTTATTTCTGTTACACGTTGTACTGTACCTATACTATTAAGCTGTTACCTCAGAATAAACAGTATAAATCTTCAAATATTTCCATTATACTATACTTACTAAAAATGGAACGTTCAAGTTGACATTAGTAACTCATATGAACAGCATTTTTTAAATGAAATTATTTTTACTTAGAATTAAAATTTGATTAAAAAATTATAATAAGTACACATTAGTCTTATATTACACAACGTGGTATAAATGTAATCCAAAATATCATTAACTATTTCAAGGTATACACAATCCAATACCACATAAAATTATTCTAATTTATATCTCAGTCAAATGTAAATCAAACTGTACAATATTAAGGTGACAAACTAAAATCGGACTTGTTATAATAGAGTTCAACATTCTGCAAAACTTATTTGTGACTTACGACGTAATGAAATAGTGAGCAAGCTTTCCTCTTGCGGTAAGGGAATTTTGCAATTTGAAATGATTGAAAATTATACCAAATTAAATAGTAAAACAAATACATAGTTGTTTTCACATCTTCAGCTAGAAAATTGTTATAGATGAGAAAAACAAGATAATATTTAAAACCATGTATGGTTCGAAAAATCAAAAGTAAAATCAATGCAATTATTTAAGTTGAACGCTACAGTCTTGTTTGGAGCTCGCAACAGAAAGCGTTTTTCGTTCGAGATTTTACAAAACAAAACAGCTCATTTGGTGCTGGAAAGGTGAAAATATTTTTTTGTGGTGATCAAGCGCTGTCACGGGACACGAACCCGCGACCTATCGCCACCTGGGCGAGTGTACTTCCAACTGACATACACGAGACTGTGAGATTTAATATAAGGAGATAGATAGTATGTACCCTTCTATAAACAATAGATCGAAGTAAATCTCGCGACAAGCGATTCAAATTGTGTGACTTAATAAATTGATGGGTTTGATTCAATTTAAAGTATTTTTTCTTCTTTTTAGAGCATGTAAATAAAAGCCTGTATTTAAAAGTGTTTTTTTTAATTAAATTTATTTTGTGATTAGACATTAATTTGCTCATAACACGATTTTTTTATTGTTTTCCGTTTTCTAATTAATTTGTTTTCAAACATTTCAGATCATGCCAAATAAAAATGTAAACAAATTGAAAGCTTTGAATATATTGAAGTCTACATACAGTCTTTTTACAAGGATTGTTTTACTACATAGACTGTTCTGTTAACTTTAAAGTAACTAATAAAGGGGTGTGCCCTTTTCAAGTTATTCAATCGCAGCGTCAATTAAAAGTATAAACTCTAATGTACATTTTATTTAGTGCTATTTTCCAGATCTAAAAATCAGTCACGTGTGGGTATTTGTGAAATAGGGCAGTTGACATTTAATAAGTAGGTCAATTGTAACTGTAAAGGTTGTATTGATAATATGATTAGAATTCTTCATACTCGGAAATTCGGATGACGTCACCAGATTCGTACGATTCGACGCGGGCAGATGTGCGAGATTTTATACAAATAAAGAATTCTAAAGTTCATTTGGTTCGGCTAAATGTGCGTCCACCTTAAAATTATTATTAGGTACCTATTAAAAAATACTTATTTTTAAATGTAGAGAAGCATTTGAAAACTCCGTACTGTACTCCGTATGAGTTGTCATGACGGCCAAAGTGACATGTAAAACCTTAATACGGTATTCGCTTGTTATAGGGATCATGCAGGAACTATGGGTGGCAGCACTTAACTAAGCATTGATAAAGTAAATTCCGCCGGTAAAGTACGCATACCAAGCGGTTTTTAGCGTCATTAAAGGCCTATTCAGATTACAGCGGGTATTCGATATCTTTGTGGGTAGCGAATACCGCAGCGGACTCACTGTTCAAACCAAAGCGGATTTCGCTACCTCGATGGGCAGAGAAACATTTCGCATACACCAGCAACATGACTAGACAACAGTCACTTTAATGCCGTCCGTGAGTGGATTAAGCGTATCGTGTGTGACCAGTGAAATAAAACATAATTTTTATAATGAATAGCAACGAACGAATGGATACTAGTGAAAGCTGTTTCGCAAATCAAGCGAAACGATACCGCGCCATTTTTTACACAAGTTTACTCCGAAATGGCGTGTTATAGGGCGGCCGATGAGGGCCGTTCATTGTGTTCAATTAATTACCTTATTGCCGTGTGTTTAGTACGGTATTTGAATGATCTCCGCGCCGCGGACTTGCCCGTCGCCAGATTGGTGTGCTTCGCGCCTAAGACTTTCTCTTAGCTCTTCAGCTCAGTGAACCTATTTTAATGTGAAAAAGCACGTTCCCTATACCATGTGCCAAACAAACAAACGTGTATTTATCAACTAACATAGAATCTTGAGCCCTGGTCAACTGTTCAAAGCAAAATATACAAGTTAATACTAGAAAAATGCACTGAAAAATTGACTTGTCTCAGGCGGGACTCGAACCCGCATCTTCCACAATCCGGGCGGATCTAGTATTAATATTAATTTTTCTAGTATTAATATTTACGCGTTTGTAAACGCAAAAATAAAATTATTCCATAATGTAAGGTAGTTTCATTTTAACTGAGCGTCAAATATTTGCAAAAATATTTCGTTCGGGTCTTAGAAGTGCAAATTTGATGAAACGATGTTTACCGTAAAAACATAAGCACCAAGCACTGACAAATTTCGACAGCGAAAAGCAGTGTCTCGGTGGCGTAATGGTCAACGCGTCCGCCCGGATTGTGGAAGATGCGGGTTCGAGTCCCGCCTGAGACAAGTCGATTTTTTTCAGTGCATTTTTCTAGTATTAATATTTACGCGTTTGTAAACGCAAAAATAAAATTATTCCATAATATACAAGTTATTTTTTTTGTCAACTACCCTCATAAACTAGTTTCTAAGATTATCACATTTCATGGTCCATAGCCTTGTTGTCGTATCCTTTGTCATCGTACCCCCTCGCCGTGGTGACTGAAGCGCCATCTGTATCGAAACTGGCGTCGGAATCAACCTCCACTACCCAGGGCTGTTTCTCGCCCGAGCAGAATATGCCGTATACTACCGCGCCCACGAGATAGATGGCGCTGGATATGAAGAAAACTCCGCGCCATTGTTCCGCTGTCTGTTGGGAAAAAAAGAAATTATCATCGCAAGGATCAACTAATACTGGATAAAAATTTCAAAATATGTTATTTTTAGGTCTTAGTAAGCATTAAAATCGCAGCCGCCCGGATTGCAGAGATTGCTGGGTTCGATTCTTTTCAGTGTATTTTTTCTAGTTTTAAACGTTGTTTCATCAAATCTTTGAAATGACAATGCCAGATTCTGACCCACCATGTACAGTAATATTAAATCTATGAAAAAATAATATTTGATTTCATTTCTCGTAGTGATTTAATTATTACTTTGTACAACTTGCAAATAATAAAATAATGTGTACCTACGGTTTACGTTAAGAAGAACGAAAACATGGCTTCTGCATTTTATTGCACAATAGAGAATAAAATATCAAACAAGTTTTCGAAATATGTCGTTCCCTATTTTAACATTTTGGATCTAATAAGCATTTCGGTTATATTATTAATTAATTTATGTTTATAACTAAGTTTAACAATTCTAGTACCTTTTATTTATATGCGTATATCCATATAATTAAGAGGTATCTATGTAAAACTAAACGCCATTCTGGATTGATACGTTTCCTCTTTCGTGTTGTGACTGAGGTTCGTTGACAAAGTGAACGAAACGAAGAAGAATCGGGTGTTTTAGAAATATAATAAAAATCAAAAATTGGCGATAAGTACCCAGAAAATAGTTATTTATGAGAATTATGAAAGCGCCTAGTTATTAATTTACAGCAATTTCAATTTCCTACTCATATGCAGCTCGAGAAACTTAAAATAGTTGTAGTCTTTGTTAGTACATTATTAAAAAAACCGCAACAACTAGAGAAATTACAACTATTATATTTTAATTACGGCTATCGAATGTCATTTATCGCATTCATGTAAACCAATTTTATCGGGTGGGTCAAACCTCTATAGAACTTCTGGCATTGTCCTTTGCACTTGTAAGATCCGTACGAAATATTTTTGCAAATATTTGACGCCCAATTCAGATGAAACTACCTTATATTAGGGAATATTATTTTAAGTTACCTTATCAGTGACTATAAAACCCGCTAGGGGTGGGCTAATGATTCCGGGTAGTGTTGCAATAGTATTGGAGAGACCCATTAAAACGCTGGCGTGTGGCGGCGCGATATCCAGATGATTGACACTGAAAATTAAAAATATATAATAAGTAAGGGAAAGTCACCCAGTACCGGCCGGCTTTTAGTTCCAGCCAGTAGCAACTTCTATAATCATACAATAGGCGGCGCTGAGATTAATACCGCTGTTAGTACTATACACTCATGCTAGTGATACACTATATGTCTCACGCTGCCTCAAAAGTTCCAGTGCCCCTTCTTGACATGGACGCCCTAGGGACCCTAGGCGGTCGAGAGACTCCCCACGGGGGATATGCTCGGTCGCCCAGTAATCCCCTAGGACTTGAGACGTTCGACCTACAGGCTTGAGGACCCCCCAAGGTCTTCGCCTTCTTAAAAACCCGGTGACGCAGAAAATGTCATCAGAGACAATCTGCAATAGAATTTAAAATAAAAAGTTCCAGTGCAAAGATTTCTGTTGTCGCATAATAGACGTAGACTACGTAATTACAATTGTGTCGGTGATTTTCGAAGTTCAGAGGTCTAGATTAAAATGAATTACTATTGGTAACATAGTGTACCATAAATGGCTATTAATCGTTGTATTTTAAAGCAACCTTTGTACTGTAGTTTTAGTCCGTAATCGAACATTTTTTTTGCCTCAGGTACCGGCCACTATATTGTCCTGCAGTACCGGAAGTCCTTAGGTTAATTTCAACATAAAAATAAAAATACAGAATAAAACAAAGGATGGTCAGACGAGGCGAAAGAAGGGCACCTGAGATTCTGCAGACATGCATAAAATAAAATATAAACGAATAAGTACCTATCTCCTCCTAGTAGACAGATTGAAAAGAATAGTTTGTCTTTTGTGTGCTGTGCTATGGAAGCTATCAAATCAGTATATTAAATGGTTATCTCATTACTGACCAGTACTGGAGGCCAATTTTTTAATGAGTTTTCCTACTTTCGAATTGTAGTAATTTAGTTGATTCAGATACATACTGGTTGCTTATTATTTTTATTGATAGTTTAATATATATTTTAGACATATTAAGAGGTATTGAACATGTAACCTTAGGTATTTTGATTTTTTTGTTAATAAACCTTAATAAACTGGGAGACTCTCCCCTATATCTCTCAGTACTGCAAAATATTCCATTGGTTTTCTTTTTAAATAAAATACTGCCTGTGTGTGATTGGCTTTATCTGCAAGTTTCTGTAAAGATACTATTAAAATATTTACGAACTGGTTGTGTAGGCTACATTCCTTCGCCTTATTTGAATAGGATAAGATAATTTAAAAAATAAATAGGTATTCAATTCTCATTACCTGAATCCAGACCAAGCGAATCCACCAAGTCCGACAGCAATGGTGAGGAACATCACGCACATAACCACAGATTCTGCGTAAGCGGCGGCTATCATGAACACTGTCTGAAATAATGAGAGTAAAATATTTGAGTACATCTCAGGTACCTAACAGATTGGGGTCCACGTCCGGAAGCCTCCTCGTGGCGGACCCTGGTTACGTGGTGGTGAAACTTTCTCGGCGGGTGTGTGGCTTTTGATGTCAAGTGTGTCGCCTTGGCATTTAAAGTCACATGCCATCGTCGAGTTGATTTTGTTTTCTCACCACAGCTAGTTCCAGACGGCCCTTTTCAGGGTCACGACCGCGCCCGGCGTCCCCGGTGTGAGGTCAGATGGCTGCTCCCGGTGTCCTTGTCAGGAGGACGCGCCAGGTCGAGCAGCCATCGGTGAGGAGGCGGCCTATAAGGCCGGCGTCGGCCAGCGGCCCACAGGGGCTGGCGTTAGTCGGTAGCCCCTGTGGGCTGCTCGCCACCAATTGGTACACAAGGAGTGCCTAGACGGGCAGCGTTGGGACGGGCTCGGTGTAGTTGCGCTCACGTGCGCAGATCCCGAGCCGTCCCGCAATAGCGCACTGGAGGTCAGGCCAGAGGGGATGTTTAGTGGGTATGGAGGGAACGCCTTTACCTCGAGTCCCACATATCCCCTGCGGTTGGCGCCACCCCGCAGGGACGATGCGTAAATGCATTTGAAATCCCCGTCAACAAAAAAAGGTACCTAACAGATTAAATTTAAAATATACATATTGACAAATTGGTAGGAGTCAAATCCCCAAGCCTTCGTAATATAGGTTTGTCCCACTGCGGGCGATTGAGCGATTACATATACCTATACAATCACACTCATAACTCCAATGGGGGTTGAGTAGAGCCTTGAGTAACAATTGAAGCCACTGGCAGGAAGGACCATACAGTACCCAAAATGCGAACGGAGTTTTAGAGATTTTAGGAACAGATTAAAAAAGTAAATTTTTAAAATTTAGTATAAAATTTAAATTGCATATTTATGAATAAATATCGATATTTCTCGTTTATTTTTACAATATCTATCATATAAATGCAATTTTATATTTTTTCTTTGATGGTGTAAAATAGCATATTGTTTCACGGCTGAAATAGAAAAGGCGGTGGCACCTACCTAGATGATACATACGGGCCTACCACCTAGTAAGAATCACTTAGTAATTTCAGCACAAAAGTAACTGAATAATAAATAATTATTACCTGTGACAGAAAAGCTCCACAGTTGAACAGTTTCCTTATGTTGGTTCTCGACATAACTCCTTTTCTTAGCAGCCAGTCGGCCAGATGTCCTGCCACCTGTAAGACTATCGCCATGGCAAGATACGGGATGGCGGACAACCAACCAGTCTGCGGAGTCTCAAAGTGAAACACGTCTGAAATTGATATTTATAATTATTAGAACTCTACAAACTCTCCCAAATTATCTCTATTCGGTGACCGTACTGTAGTACGGTCACCGAATAGAGATAATTTGGGACATTGATACCACGGTACGCATCCTTATCGCTCCTGAGCAATTAATGTTGCTGTCACGCTCACACAGGTATTGTCACCTCACCGCCCCTTTTAGCGATTCTCAACCTTTTGACCATAGTAATAAGACTTCTATAGACTGTGGTACTACGGTGTTTACGTGCACCTGTTTGATAAAATTTGCGAGTTAGAATTCTATAAAAGATTTTAAATATTATTTAGGTATTAATCACAATTCAGTTGCATTTGGAGAATTTGAAATTAATTACTAAGTAAAGTAGGTATTTCATGTCTTAATTATCAGCAAATAGGTACCTACACTAAATGCCTCTTTGAATTGGAAGTAGCTATGGCTACCTACAAGCCAGAGTTCAGGATAACATTGTGAATAGTGTTAATAATACATAATATAATTAAAAATATTAAATTTGACAGAATTTTATATCTTTGACCTCAACGATTTATGTATTCAAACCTTTCAAACATTGTTGACCATTAAACAAGTTTATGACAACTGCCAGTACTAGGCTACAAGGTCATTGTACGAAATTATCTCTGCTCTGCAACAGTGCTTTTAAACTTAAATCCTACTAATTATTGTTTATTACTCTTTCACGCAAAAACTACTTAATGGATTTTAATGAAACTTTACAATAGCTCATAAATCAGAATAAAATATAAGATATAAAGCCACTTACGGGCAGTAAGAGCCATGCGGTGCCTCACAACAGTGACAGGTTGTCAGCCTGTCGTCTACATAAAATGGGTATCAAACTCAAAAAGTAACTAAACCATCAGTGAACAAACAAACAAACGCATTCAGGACAGATGTTACACTCAAAAATATCTCAGCGGTCGGGGTAGAGCCGAACTGTAAAATTAAACCCTATGTCTTGAGGTTTCCTTGGTTTAATTTTACGCGTACGCTCTATCCCGCGTGAAAGAGCAAATCGCACGCGAAAGAGCGTGCGTGTAAAGGATGTTGGAAGGGAAAGGAAAGAGCACGCGCCGCGCGTGTGAAGTGCACACACTCCAACAACACCGTCAACAAGCAAAAAGTGTAGGTAAAACACTATAACCCGACTACGGAAAAAAAAGAATGGAATGAAATTGGTTAAAATCGGGGTTTACAAGGTAAAATCTCAGATAAAATCAACTGCACTCGATTTCAATAGAAATCGTCAATCAAACATCATTTTGACATTATAGTCAAATATAATCACTACGTTTTAATTACAGTCGTAGTTTCATTTTTGGCCATTTCACATTGCTTAGCAACCACAAAAAGATTTTGTGTACAAATTTCAAAGGAATTTAATTAAAATCGGTAACAAGGAAATGTTCTCAAACTCTTCCTTTTCTTATAGTCGGTTAAAATGTAGCCTATGTTGCTCGAATCATCATAACGAATTGATTGACACCTCATTCATCAAAATCAGATGAATAGTTTAGGCGCTAGGGTGGAACATACGTAAATACAAACATACATACAGATTGCTGAAATTATTACCCTTCCTTTTGGCTTCGCCGTAGTCGGGTAAAAACCAACACGCTAAATTACTTACTAATTTATTTGTTACAAGTCACAATTTGAATTTTCTACCAGTTTGTTTAAGCACGTTCTTTCGCGCGCGAATACTGGTATCGTTTTTGACAACAGATAGTTTTTGACAGCGGCCGTGTAAAGGCTAATCGCGTTGCGATAGACCGCGCGGATGTTGGAGTGTGTGCGTGCGGCTTTCCTTTCCCTTCGCAACATCCTTCACACGAACGCTCTTTCGCGTGCCATAGAGCGTAGGCCGCCATTATTACGTTGTGTAATAACGAGTTAAGTTTTATACTTATTTGACGAACGCGGATGAGCGATGATTGCTTGTATAGGTAGATATGCATGCACTTCAGTGCCGATACTGAACACCCACACGGTCGCACACAGACAATATGCGTGTCTATCTACACAACCATAGCTCACCAGCGTTTGTGAGATCTTGTATAATTATTATACCTTGCATAAAAGTAGGAAGAAATGTAAGTAACGTGTAGAATCCCCAGTTCTCGCTGAAATGCGCCACCACGATCGCCCATACCGGGCCCGATGTTAGCATCGCCCGCCATGGATGTCGTATCTTGGACCCTTCTACTGCTTGTGTGCCTCGAGAATCCTATAAAAATACCATACCATCTTATATTATCAATTACCCAAAAATCGGTCATTTCAAAGTTTACAGACTTTTCAACATTTTTTACCTTTAACAGGGAAGCTTGGACTTGATCTCAATTCACATTTAACACAAATCACACCACAACGCCAGCCATGTGATGCCGACAGAGTAGAATAGCATCACCCCATATCCTTCGATGGGTGTCGTAGAAGGCGACTAATAGATCAGCAAAGGGGTATTGGTCACCTTGTACTGCATCCACAAATCCGCATTGGGCAAGCGTGGTGGACTACTACCTAAACCTCCTTCGATGGCAAGGAGATGCCTTGTGTCCTAACAGTGCGTTGAATTATAAAGGCTGTTATGATGATGATGATTTGTTAACGCCACACCGACAACACGTGGGCGGAAGCTAATTTGTATGAAAATTAATAGCTTAATTCTCACAAACCAGATAGTGCCGTCAAATGCAATCCTGTGGTCAGTGCCGACCACATTGTAACCACAAGGCAACTATTAAAGACCGCGTTCTCGCAGCTGATCACGTCACAAACACAATGACAAAGCAAGGAGCCATTTATTTATTACGTAAGACGATTATTCCTAGTCTTTGACCCCCTCCCCCCTAAAGCAAAATAAATTATACAAGAAAAAAACCCTTTTATAAGAAAAGTCTCTTATCACAACTGTCGGAACGCCGTAAGACCTCATACTTCCAACACATACAGACACCAATTAACGGCAGTGGTATAATAGTTATCACTCAATTTCGTACTCTACTACTATGGTATTTGGTTGGATAATAGCGAAGAAAGATTTTTTTACTAGGAGTAAACTGCGAGAACAGGATACAAATTCGTTTCCATTCTTAGAAAGGCCAACCCCTTTGGGTAAAATACATTCTATGCTCTTTTTCCCATTCAAAATTGTTTATTACCTGAATATCAACTCTACTCAACTGCAATAAGGTTGTAACTTTCGACATTTTCCGTATAATCATTGTATCATACCTGTATGTATTTCAGTTCAGCTGGTGTTATGTGGGGATCCTTCTCAGGTGATTCCTTCACCACCAACCACCATACCGTCGTCCACACCAACCCCAATATACCTGTATGAGAAATTACATAAACTTTTAGAGCTCAAAGGAAAGCATTGTTATGAAAATTTTGCTTCATGCCCTAGTCGAACCTGTTGAACTAGCGCATATTTTTTGGTTTATAATCGGTAGTTTCATAAATATGTTTATGAGCAAGTAGTGTAAACTGTGGACATTGTCGAATAACGTAGTCAAGTAACTTGTTCATACGTAGTTGATCTGCGTATACATGTATGTAGGATGGTCTACGTAGTTGAAATCTCGCTTGACTAAGACAGGGTAATTGTCTTAGTCAAGCGAGATCCACTGACGACCGTATTCACAAACAATACTTGTCTAAGTAAAAAAGAATGCTATGCAAAATAAGGCGTTTCTGAGTGCGTGCCTTATGGCAAGGTCTCATAGTGCGCTTGGACGCACAGGGTCGTAAAAACCTATTCATAGACAATACTTAAGTGGGGTACTATGCGTACTTTAAAATGAACGCACTGCTTAGGTAGCTAGCTAGCTATATTAGCCCAACGCACAGGTCGAGATGTCAAAAGCAACGTCCAGATGTCAAAAATTTTAAGTAATAAAACGTCAGTAGGTACATTCAACGATGTGAACTAGGCAACAGAAACGAACCAATCACAGAGCACTATTCAATGCAATGCGTTTACCTAGTTATCCAAGAGTCGAGAAACTTCATAGGAATGTTTGTGATTAAGGGTGTGACCGCGCCAAGAGAATTCGCGTCTTTCTATGGTAATTTAAACTATAATCTCACAGATATAATGTTCTGTGCATATTTTGGTAATAGGCAAAGGCGTGGTAATAGCGAACTATAGCAAGGTTGTATCTAACTATTTAAATTTAAATCTTTACAGGTGAAGGTAATGTTGAAGATGTTTAATTATATCTTACCGAAAACGTAGAAAATGCCCGGCCATCCGGTGTACTTTGCTAGCATGGAGCATATAGGCATGGAGACGACGGTGCCAGCGTAACTCCCGCTGAATGCGAACGTGGCGAGCCTCGCGCGCTCATCACTTGGTGCCCAGCGGGACCACACCGCGTGGATACATGGGTATGTCACACCCTAAATACCACGAAAACAAAAAATACTATTTTTATTTTATAACAGGATCACATGTGTAAATATCCGACAGAGACCAAGCTCTCTAACGACGGCAAAATTAAAAAAAAAATCCTTTATGAAATAGTGATTGACTGTGTGTAAATAGACATGCAGATTGGCTCTGTGTGCCAAACTTAAGCACCAAGTACTGACATATTTCGACAGCGAAAACAGGGTCCTGGAGGCATAGTGGTTTGACCGCCCGAATTGCGGAAGATGCTGGGTTCAATTCCCGGGTAATTTTTTTCAGTGCATTTATTCTAGTTTTAAAAACATTTACGCGTTTGTAAACGCAAAAAATATTCCATATTGACATGTAATTAACAAACAATGTTGGCGACTGGCTGAAGATCGCCGGCCTCTTTTATATTGTCTTTGTATTTTGATTCCTTTACATGTTATATTAATGTCTTTCGTTTTTTTTTGATACTACGCATTGTAAGAGCCTTTGTAGCCACCTCTTAGTAAAGCTGTTAATCCTGAAGTCGTGTTTCCATCATCACACAACAGAACCACATTCCTATACAGTCCACACCTCACTCGCTATCAAACAAGTTGAATTTATTTTCCAAAAATTAGAACATAGCGCATAGACTAGACATGTTTTCTTCTTGCTAAAAATTTAAAAAAAAATGTTTGGTGTGCTGTGACGGCATCAGGATTGTGTTTTGTTGTGGATATTATGTGAGAAACACATTTAAAGAAGAAAATAATGAAGTTATGGCTGTGTGGGCTAGATCTTTTTGCCTCTCCATAATAGGTAGAATCGTAATTTAAAAACTTTATGAAAAAAATATTCTTTACTGCACTAGTGCGTAATGGACCCCATTATGAAACTGAAATCGATGTAGTAATGGCAGTTTTATAAGCAAGGGTGTTGAAAAATCATTTACAAATTGGCTCTAGTATAGTTGACAGGTATTCCTGGTAGCTGGTAACCAGATTTCTTGATGTATACGCACTTAAGATGGTAAAAAGGTCAGCTCAATAATCATACCTCAAACAATCCCTCGACAACCCTGACAGCGATCAATAAAGCTGTGCTGGTATACGCAAGCGGTGGAGTCAGTAATGTCAGCAAAGACGTCGCTCCAATGCCTATCGCGAACACCCTGGAATTTAATACAATTGCCATTAAAAACTTATCGTAAGAAAAAGTTGATAAAGCTCTTTGGGACAATCCATAATAAGTATAATATTTATGTTGTTAACCTATTCGTTAATTTTTTTGGTAGGTATGTTTTAAAAAGATTAATCGGTAAGTAGTTGAGATTTTTACCAATACAATGTGGCGTACTGTACGAACACATTTGTTATATTGACAATTTTTACTTTCTCGTTTAAGTAGTATAGAAGAAGTCTTGTTTAATTTTATTTCTCTTTCATATTGATATTTTTATTTAATTTTTTCTGCAAAGTAGGTAAATGTCTGGCACTTTTATTTTTGTTAAATTTTCCCTATAACGGGACGGCAATGCGATCTAGCCGATTCCTTTCTTGATTTTCGCATTAAAATGAGGGTGTCACACATTTTAATGCAACCAAGAATTCTTTGTTTACAAAATAAACAAAGTGCAAATGTATTTTGTGGACGCTTAACTATAAAGCTTGGAAAAAATAACACTGGAGTAATATGTTTATGTTTATCTACTACTCTCGGGAATTCACTAGCGGTCTTAATTTTAATTTTTGTCAGGTGACAGTCAACCTTAGTCATTGTGCCCTTTTTTTTTTTTTTTTTTTTTTTTTTGATGTCGATGGGGAACCAATTGACTGGCCATACCGCACGCTGGCTAGGCGTGCGACGTGTGCAGGGATCACCGACGCGGAACAGCGCCAGTACTACCTGCTAAACCCCACCGGTACCCTCCTAAGCCCTCATGGGGGCGCTTTGGGATCGACGCACTATACGTGCGCCATTTCACCAAAGCGTCCCCGGGCTGGCCCGGTCCAACAGTGGACCGGGCGACGCGCCTGTGGGGGATTACGCTAGGGTACTAGGTAATCCCCAGACGGGGTGGCCTATGCCGACTGGCACCAGGGGCGCGCGGCTTGCCAAGCCGCGCCCAGACCACCTTAGGGCCGACGAAGACCGGCGGGCATAGCCGCCTGCCTTCTCCGACCCTGCCGTCTACGCCGGAGGGGAGCGGCTAGAGCATCCTCCTCCCGCTCCCTCTCCGCTGCCTCCTTCTGCCCCATCACAGACTCGCAGAAGGAGGCGGTAGCCTTCCAAGCCCTCTCATTACCAAGCATGGCTCTAACCATGCTTGGCAATGAGAGCGCTCCTCCGCCGAGCGCCGCCACCAACGTGCGACGCTCGTTTCGCCAGGCCGGGCACTCGACAAGCGTGTGCTCGGCCGTGTCGTCGGGGTAGTCATTGTGCCCTACATCATAAAGATATGTTTTGCTTTTTCAACTCATATTAAGCTATGTGTTTGTGAAACGGAACGAACCTGTTACCTCCTATTTTAGCTGCAAGCCAGCCGCCGGGTAACTGCGTCACCAGGTATCCATAGAAGAAGGAGCTCAATACCAAGCCTTTTGTCTGGGAGCTCCAGTCGAACTCGGGTAACTGGAATGTAAAAAAAGCTGTTAAATGAACAGAAGGTATGCATTGCTGAAGAATGCTTCATTTCAAAGTTTGGTTTAGTGACAGGGCGGTAAGCTCGGTAGAAAAGTGAACTTATACACCATCTTGGGAGGAACTTTAACACTGTTCAGTTTGACCTTGTAATCGCATGCAGTCGTTCAGCGTGGCGCTGTGTACATTATGAACTTAACCTATGGTTAAGCAGTAGTTGTTATATCTATAAAATTATGCTAATTTCAAAATTTAATCATGTTTTTAATAGTAATTTACAATATCCTCTTGATGATACCTATCACCATCATCATAACAGCCTATATAATTCGACCCACTGCTGAGACACAAGGCCTCTCCTTGTCATCGAAGGAGGTTTCGGCAGTAGTCCACCACCCTTGCCCAATGCGGATTGGTGGACGGAGTATAAGGTGATCAATACCCCTTTGCTAATCAATTAGTAGCTTTCTATAGAATCACCCCATATCCTCCAATGGGTGTCGCATTGGAGGATATGGGGTGATGCTATTCTGCTCTGCCGGCATCACATGATACCTATAGGTATTTGAAATTAAATAGATTTAGACGTTGATTCAATAACAACGCTTATTAGCGAAATCCAAATCAGAAAATTAACATGTTCGCAATTTAATTACATTATGGTTATATAATATTAACATATTAATAAATGAGTAAAACCAAAACCGAATATTTTGTGCTGCGATTTCCGCGGTCTAACCCTGAGCCGGTTTCTCTCGACGGAATACTTATACTAGTCTGCCCTGAATTGCGATACCTGGGTTCATACATACAACACAACGGTGAATAGACAGAGATGTCAAGCATCGAATTAGCACAGGATGGATGAAATGGCAGAGTAATAAGGGAAAATCTATACAAACACGATAAAAGACCTGTTGCCCTGTATGGATCAGAGAGTTGGGCATTAAAGCGTGTGGATAAAAATCGACGACACGAGGTTGAGATGACAATGCTACTACTATGTATGTGTGGAGTAACAAGAATGGACAAAGTAAGGAATGAGTGAGTAAATTAAAGGAAGTTTGAAATCAGGACCAGTGCCAGAAAGACAGAGGTAACAGATTGGCATGGTATGAACATTGGGCATATAAAGAGATGATGAGCATGTAGCAAAGAAAGTAAGAGAATAAATATGGATGCAATTGGATATAGAGCGAGGATGACCGAAGAAAAGATGGATAGACTGTCTTAAAGGTTAAAGATGATATGGCAAAGAAAGGTGTTAATGTTGAGAATACGGCACGTGGAAGAAGAAACATAGGTATTAACCTACGTCGACCCCAAAGCAGATTGGTAGAAGTCACACGTCCTTATTGATGAATGTAAACTATAACACTTAATTCTTGGCAAATAAAAAAATACCCTGAAACTTTTACCAATCAGTTTTGTTAGGTCAAGCGTTGAAACAATGTGGAATGAAGTCAACTTGTTACTGCATGCACTCATTTCTACTAGTAGAACTAGTG
Organism: Elophila nymphaeata; assembly: GCA_955850985.1. Lineage (NCBI taxonomy): Eukaryota > Metazoa > Arthropoda > Insecta > Lepidoptera > Crambidae > Elophila > Elophila nymphaeata. Next base: position 10,966,066 of record OY039073.1, read on the forward strand.
ATACCGTCCAATATTTCTCGTAGGTTTAATATTTTACTATGTTTTATCTATTCAAAACTTATGCTATTTTACGCAGTGCGTAGCCCGCTTCAGTTACATGTGTACCTACAACATTTTAGCATAATTTAGAATTATAGCAAAATTCTACACCGAAAATGTTAGAGGGTCAGCGATTTTATAGCTAGTTGAAACTAAGGTTGCCGATCATTTTTCAGGAATATATCAGAAAGTTACGGTCTTACGGTTCTCGATTGACGTTGTGAATTGATCTTTATGTTTAAAGAATAAGGCTCTAAAGGCTCTCGCTCGAATCGTTTACCCCAGTAAAATCTTGAGTTAAAACGTCGTAAACAGGTCATGTTTCCTTCATCGTAACGTCGATTTAGTATCGCGTAAAACCGGGGTTGACTGTATAGGTACTACATTCGATCATTGATATTAAATAAAATTTATAGCTGACATAACCAATTTTACTTAACAAGCTATCACATAGCTAAAGGTTTTATAGAAAGGTGTCATACGACGGAATGGTGCGACCGAAATCTACATTTAGAATTACAACTTAGGTGTTTTGTTATATTGAGATTGAGAGGCAGATCATTCACATTGTATGACGTGTCGCAGCCATATTGTATAACACGCCGTATTCCAAAACGGCGCTGCAGATTGTAGTGTGCGAGAATTGTTAACCAAATAAAACCATTTGTTGATAAATCCATAGTATATTCTATCTACATTACTCAGTATAATCGAATGGAGATCGCTGATTATTGGTAGGTTCAGGTTATTTTTTTTATGACCAAGCGAAGTGGAATTATTGTTTAACACACTACAATCCGCCGCCTCGCGTCGGTTTGTAATACGGCGTGTTATATATACGATATAGCTGCGACCACAGATATATCAATCTAAGGAGATCGGTCAAATCGCTTAGTTCATAGGAAGTCCGAGTGACGCGATCAGCGGCCGTACTAAGTACAGACAACAACACGTTGGATTACCACAAACTGTCAAATTTTCCCAATCGATTATGCACTTTATATTGAATAGTCTTAGGTTGAAAATCGTTTGGAGAAATTCGACAGTTTTGTATAGCCTGACGTGCTGTTGACTGTACATAACATGGCCTAGTTGAGCATGCCGTAATATAAACTATTGATTGCATGCCTATTGACTGCGAAGCAATGAAAGTTAAGCACAGCCGCAATGTAATACAATTTGTAAGATATTAGTAACGCATAATTTTAAGCGATAATTTTTTTTATTAATAAAAATCGGACTATTTGTTTTAATATTGTTTTTTAAATTTAAGTAAATCTAAGTTTTTTGGTTTTTACGTATAAAAAGTTATTCCATTACTTGATAAATAATTGATTCGCTGCAATGATTGCATGTTACAGTTGAACAGGACAGCATTTTGAAAGAAAAACGGGTATTTCTTTCTGACATACGTAATTACGTACGTATTCACTCGACTTTATTGGACGGCGAACTGGCGGCAATGTATGCCCGCTGGACGTACACTCGTTAAAAATTAAGATAAACGCCGGCTTGGCCTATCTCCTTGTATTATTAAATCTGTGGCTGCGACATACATATAAACGTCAAAAACGTACAATTTAATTGAGCGTTTGCAAAACAGTTTATAGCCACAAAATTAGGAGCGGATTGTTAGGTAGTTATTGTTGCAATGACAATAGTGACGAACGGCTGAACATGACTTTCAAAACACCGAAGAATAGAACCTAGGCTGGGGCTAAGGTATTTGGTCGGTGACCAAGACCAGTATGCCGGACGTGATAATTGAATGATGCACCGATTAGCGGGGGCAAACGAAGGCGACTTCCCGGATCCTGGGCACGGTAATATTATCTACTTGTGACAAGTGTATGCCCAGTGGGCATACATTACCGCCACTTCGCCGTCCGCGTCACTCAGACTTCCTATTAACTCAGCGATTTGACCGATCTCCTTTGCGGCTGTGCCAACTTTCATTGCTTCGCAGTCCTTATGACGCGCGCAATGAATAGTGTATATTACGGCATGCTCAACTAGAACCATTTATGTAGTACGGCCGGTGATCGCGACACTCGGTCTTCCTATGAACTCGGCGATTCGACCGATCTCCTTAGATTGATATATCTGTGAAGGAATGTCTTTACTTCGAGTCTCACATACCCCTGCAGTTGCATCGTACTGCGGGGAAGCGTAAATAAATAAATCTTTCTGTTATAAATAATATGTTTATCAAAGGACATGAATACCTTAACAATAGTGCCGTTCTCCAACTTTGTCTCGACTGGTTCGGTCATAGCCACCACGGCTACTGACAGATTTACCCTCAGCGCGTACACATTGAAGAAACCGAAGAACGCCAGCAGTGCGACAATGAACCTCCGCCGCTTCCATGGACATAATGTCCTGGGTTGATGTTGTTCTTTTGTTTTTTCCCTGAAACAAACAAAAAATAATTTAAAATAATTTTTGTCGTTTATTTGCCACAGAGTGACCCTTGTGATTGAACTTGCGCTCAGAAAAATTCTGCATATAGAATGCTCAGACCAATAAAAAAGTCATTGGTCTGAGATAGAATGTCTCTAAATGCAGACTATATGGCGTTTCTTGCTTTGTTGAAGAAATAAAAAAACGAACAAGGCGTTGGGCTAAGCAGTGGCATTGTTAAGAGACAGATTTACTAATGAACATTTGCAAAAGGTTCTTCATGTGACGGAGCCGAATATCCATTCTCAAAAATTTTTGAGAATGGATAATATACTTACGTTTGTAACATTCAGGAAACATGAAAATACACTGAAAAAAAATCGACCTGCCCCAGGCGGGAATCGAATCCAGCATCTTCCGCAATCCATACCCAGCCGCCCAGATTGCGGAAGATGTTTGGTTCGATTCCCGCCACAAAAAAATGCACTAATGTTTGAGTAATGCGCATGTGTGCGTGAAAAATGTACTGCAGTCTGACAGTTGCTGTCTTTTCTACGTGACTGGACAGGCCGACTTAAGCCGCCTGTGTGTGTGTACGTGAAATGGTCTCGTCTATCTATCTCGTTCTAATATACCTGTGTGTTATTATGCTCTTTCTCTTTCACACTGCCCATCTACAGTTTTATATAATATCTATGGTATTACCACAGTGTAAATTTCGCTTAATGACGCGTCACGTCACACCACAACCTCCACAACACAGTAGGTAGGTAGTGTGCTTAAATTACCTACAGCAAAAATGCTTTAATCTAAGGTACCTTGTATGTCTCTTTCCGCAGGGGCAGCCTTTAAATTTTGTAATGTAATATTAGCCTCTCATATTAATCTCTATGGCAAATCGTAATTGTTAAGTCATATTATTGGAGTTTACTCCTTAAGAATCGATTTGCATATATAAGGGGCCCGGTATTAGAAAAATGTGAGGAGTAAAATCTATCGATGAATGACCTCGTTACGTTTTTGAAGGTCAAAGTCATAATTGGTGCACATCCTATGTCGCGCAACTTTCTAATTGTCAAAACACGGATGACAGCAGGTGCGCCATCTCACCTGTCTCGGAGTAAACTCCAGTCGTGCGTAGGAGCTGACACACACAATTTTTTCGTCTTAATTTCGAGGCGACCAAAACAAGATGAAAAACAAGGTAGGTATTGTATTTACTCAGTCAATTCGTGTAGACGCCTGTGAAATAAGTATTATGAGTTCATCGTTAACAATATAACCTAGAGGAGAATCATAACAACCTGTGAAGCCGGATTTAGGTACCTACCTACCTATTTGAATTGCACAAACAAAATTCATAAAGGTCGATAGGATTTTTTATGTCTGACGGGAGCTCTTGGACTTCAACTTACCTGATGGTAAGTAATGATAAGAGAAAAAATATCGACTTCCCTTAGGCGGGAATCGAACCCGCATCTGCCGCAATCCGGGCTGCGTTGACCATTACGCCACCGAGACACTGCTTTCGCTGTCGAAATTTGTCAGTGCTGGTGCTTATGTTTTTATGGTAAACATTGTTTCATGAAATCTTTGAAATTTGCACTTGTAAGACCCGAACGAAATATTTTTGCAAATATTTGACGCCCAGTTAAGATGAAACTACCTTACATTATGGAATAATTTTATTTTTGCGTTTACATACGCGCAAATAATTTTAATACTAGAAAAAATGCAATCCTCGACCACCATTGCAGTCATTATAAATCTATGTTGACTGGGGCTGGATATCTTCTACGTATTCTTATTTTTCATAGATGGTTTCAGGGGATTACGCCTTTAGCCAATGTCAAGTAAAAAATATGGATTGTACGGTAGATTGAAACAAAAATGGAGACTAACAATACGTGTTATTTTACAACAAGAACTCTGGTAAAACTTTGGCTGGATATCTTATCAATAACTGTGGGAACCCAATAATGGTGTCAAGTGGTAGATATAACACTTATGGCGACAAAATTTGATAAGAAGATAGTAGGTAATCAAACCAGGCATAGGTACTTATAACAAGACCTACTATCAAGCAAAACGAGCACAAATTGATACCTACTTCTTTGGGAATCCAAATGTAGACCTTGGACTCCGGGCCTAATTACAGTGGGAGAACCACTAGACCACCCAGGCTTGACGCAGGCGGTTGAAGGTAGTATGATCAGCATCAGAAGTAGATTAACACTTAACACCTTGTCATATTGGTGGCAACTGTTACTGCAGAAGCGCTGGGGTTGATATGAAATGGTGTGTCTCGTGTGTCTCTTTGACGCATGGCAGTGATTGCGAAAAGTACCCTGCCGTGCGTTGAAGCCTCGACTAGAGCGGAACACATTGGTTTTTAGTGGGTAATGCTGTAGACTCCTACATAACCTACGAGAGCCCCACTGGCCCGTAGGTACCCATAAAGGGTTTTCCAACGGAAAAAAGGTAGGTACTAAAGTGTTAATCTAGGTACCTACTTATGATGCTGACTGCACGTACAGAGTAAGCTGCATTTCACGTAAAAAGACGACAAGTTGTCACAAAGACAAATATAAGGAGGAATTTGATATAAAAAGTTATTTGGAATGCGGACATAATGATTTTTTGAGTAGGCTATCCAATGCAAGCGACATGATATGTCTTTTCCATAGCTAAAATGAGTGTAAATAAAATTCACAGCAGTGTTTCGGGCGTCAATTGATTCATCATGTAAACTTGTATCCATGTGCTAGGTAGATAGACACCTTCTTAGATGGTATTCATAATTTAATACAATGAAATGTCAGTTCAAGGTGGCTCAAGTACAGGCGTCTATCAATGACGTCACTTCATGCGAAGCATACTGTGCGTAGTGTGTCCATGGGTTGCAGTGTAGGGTATCTATCACTACCATTTTTATATACTTAAAGCGAAGCTTTATACACGTGCGTAGCTTCTCCGTGCGCCGCAGTGCAGCAGCGACTTTATATTTAGTGGGACACAATCACGTGTTCAATCGGATGGCGGAAATATCGTCTGTCGATTGACAGCTCGATATCGATGGAGAACGAGAATTGGGTGGTTCTGTTTCTGACATAATGTTCGGCAATAGACGTAATAGAGGTACAGTACTGCTGTATTGCCTTTTCTAGTATTCAGAATTTAGTTTTCCTTAAAGAATTTTATGTTAAATATTAAAACGTCAGAAGATTGAAGCAAAAAGATATTAATTACATTCTTACATTTTCGTAGGAGTAGTTTCCAAACCTTCATTGAGCTCCAACCCCTTCCTAGTCAGGGTTAGCAGCACAGAACATAAGAGGTTGGCAGCAATGATATATTATCTTTTAATTTACAATATCACTAGCTTTTGCCCTCGACTTCGTTCGCGTGGAATAGTTACTTTGGGCAGCATTTTTAGTATTTTTGGGAAAGTTGGGCAATGACGTAGGCTACTAAAAAGTCTTGAAGGGGTTGAAATAAGGGATGGAAGTTCGTCATTGTTAAAGATGTCACTTTGAATTTGGGGACTTGATCGAAAAAAAAATCATTTTAGCGTAATTTTTGAAAACTTGACCTGTGTGGCGATGAAATAGGGGATGAAAGGTCGTATGGAAATCAAAAGTTCAAAAAATGCTGTCCAAAATAACTCTTCCACGCGGACGAAGTCGCGGGTAAAAGCTAGTTTGTAATATAGGTAATTTTATAAAAATATGCAATAAAACTTTTCCTTACGTGATATATGTAGGTAAAAAAAAATTGTTAGGCTTGTTTTTGAATAACTAATACGCTTGATTAAGACTTTTTTAACACGCTTATAAGCTTCACCTGTATGTTTGCTTGTATGTAAGCGACTCCGTGCGCAATTTTAACCCGCGGTCAGATTTCATTTAAACTTTATAGACTTATCAAAGACCGACGACATTACAATAATTCGATAAGAATATCCCATTATCCTGATTAGAATCGCCAGGACTAATAAATTAAGCTTGACCTGTATGTTTGCTCAGGACTAATAAATTAAGCTTGACCTGTATGTTTGCTTCTGTGTAACCGACTCCTTTGTACGGAATTTTGACCCACTTTAAAACGGTCAGATTTCATTTAAACTATACAGATTTATCAAATACCGATGACATTACAATAATTCGATAAGAATATCCCATTATCCTGATTAGAATCGCCGGGACTATTAAATTAGGTAAGCGTTTGGAATGTTACTTCAGTTATACGTCACTAGATGGCGTTGTCATTGTTAAGTTGGCGGTGTTAAGATTTTTTTTTTAAAATATTAAATACTTTCATCGGCGGATATAATTATTATAGAAACTAAATGATGAACGAAAACTATAATAATTATTACTAAAACCGATCGAATATTTTCAAGAACTAAATGTTATTGAGCACCCTACGCTTTTCTCAGTATGGGTTCAGTATGTGTTACCTAATGTTTTAGGATGATTTTATATGTCTCTAATAAATTTTTTGTTAAAAAATAATGTTAATTCAAAATAGCTCATGAACCTACACGAAAATTAACACTGTTAGTTAACAAACACAGCATAATTAAATGTCTTTCCAATTTCTTTGTCCTTTATGCATTTTAATATCGGGTTTTTCCTCCTCATACCCTGATAACAGCCTGCATGCGGTTTGGAATGCTTTGGATGATGTTACGTACATCTCTTGCGAAAGGCTGTTCCAAGCATCAAACACTGCACTTCGAACCTCGTTAAGTGTTTGCGGCGGGTTGGGAGAAGTCTTTATTTATCCTTCTTTTTAGCATGTCTCATATTATATTATGTGCTCGATGAAACGTGATGATGTTAAACGTGAGCTTCGAAGCAGGCCACTGCCAATTTTGGATTCCTAATGTCATGAAAGTATTCGTCCACGTATCGAGCTACGTGTGGACCAGTATTGTCATGCATCAAAAGGAACTGGTCGAACCTAATAAATCCCATATAGGGCACAAGATGTTCCTGAAGGATCTCTCTGATGAACTAGTAGCGACTAGGAACAATGACGATAACAAGCAGTTAATCGTTTGTCAATGGCAATCGATTCTGTATCAGCATCGGAACTTACTCTTCCCCACACTACTATGGAGCCTTCATAAAGTCTTATGGTTTCTGTTGTGATGATGGGCACCTCACGTTCTTGCACTCCCTGATTAAAGCTACGGCTTGTGCAAGTTGGACTGGTGCTAAAACCATTTTTTTTTGTTTTAATTAAGGGTTAAATGTTAAATTGAATCTACAAAATCACAAAAGTTAAGTACCACTGAGATACACTTTTACAGTACCGACTTGAAAACTTGAACCTGTTTGCTGAAATCTCCCGATGCGACTGAAACTTTAAAGCTGATCCCATAACACTCTCAAACATTATGAATATCCTCTTGAAATAAAACTAAATATTTTTTTGACCTACCTCTATAAGCAATAATTTGTTACAAACACTTAAAATTTTTGCCGTCACGAAATAAGCGCTTGTCCAAGATTTCGTACCTGTGAGTGTAGAATACAACTCATCTAATGTTAAATGATCCATGTATCCTAATTTACCTTGATTAGTTATAGAGCTTTTTATAAATATACCTATTATGCAGGAGAAATAAAACATTCGCAGCTTGCCTGCCAGTATCAGCTGTTCTCGTGCTAATGGAGCATAAGCCAAAGGGAAAACTCGTGTAGTTTAAGTGGGTCAAACCCGGAAAACATTTTCAGAAACGTCATAATAGTAAAAGCGTGAACTAGGCGAAGCGAAGAAAACTTCTATTTTGCAAAAAATAAATGTGCCATTTTTTGCTCTCTAATGATCTTGGTCATTCTATAAATGAAATGTAAAGCTTTTTAAATGAACATCACTACTGTATCTGCAATCTTCGTATTTCGGCCCTTGTCATCTTTCTATCAGTCGGATAAATTTTTGACTAACGACAGATAGGTAAAACTGTAAGTCTGAAAGGAGACGAGGAATTTACCGGTCCACTTCACGCGATATTTGCCTTAGTCGAATCTGGATCGAAGTAGAAAATGATATTTACGATTTAGTTAGTTAAAATCGCAATCTGAAAAAATAGCATACTCTTACACACTCAGATCTAGATTAGTTTATGCGTGGACGAGGCGTATGCTATCATTTAAGAAAAGCGTTATTTTGTTTTCAGCAACATCCCCTGATTGTAAAAACATGAAGAGAGCTGAAAAACATTACAAAGTATAAATAAAACAAAGATCTATAATATTAATAAAAGAGCTATACTGATGGATAATAATTGTGAACAAAATTAATTAAGGTTCCGGGCAGCAATAGATAATGGCTGGCTCCAATAAGCTAAATTAAAATATTGAAGAAATATCAATATTTGTTTTCCGAACATGTATAGCTTTTCTAATGTTTTATTGCTGTTCAATTTGATTTTGAACTCGGTGTACTTCAGTGAATGCGTAAAGCTCATAATGCGAGTTCGAAATTAGGCAGTCTCGTATTCACTGAATTAACGGTTTTAAAGCAATTGTAAAATAAGAGTTTTAAAAAACTAACTTAAAGTATACTGTGGATCTATTCGATATAATGCTCACTGCAGCGATAACTTTAATCACAGATAATATTATAATAATAATTTGTTTCCACGCTCACACCAATTGTCTATCCCAAAGTAATGTTTTATGGATATAACGGACATTTTAATAAACATAGGAATTTTAGAAATTTATCACACCCACAACCATGACTCGCAAACAAATATTCGTGTTCGTCACACAACTATTTGCCGCTACCAGGAATCGAACCCGGACCGCTTGATGTGTAGGCATAGGCAGCTATACTGACCACTTCACCACGACGGCGTACCTATATACTAAACTAGTAGACATTGCTGATTAAATATTCTGAGTAATCGGGAGTTTTTTTTAGTTTTTAATACTTATCTTGTATTTTTAAAGTCGTAGACAGAACTCATAAAAAAAGAAACAAATTCAAACTATCATTAAGAACTTGTATTTAGGAGACTAGTTAACATCTTCAAGTAGGGTTACCAGGCCCAAAAACACAAAAGCCGGATAAAATATCCGGTAATTAAACGCCAGCCAGCGTTTACCTTGTTGCCGAAAGTTGCCGGTGTCTAGTTAATCACTCTATTGGAGATCTTGTCTATTCAGTAATGTGATACTAAAAAAATCTTGCGCCTTTTTTGCGCCAAAGTGATTTAAGAGCCATAATGTCAATCGAGGGAAAAATAAAGAAATCTCAAAAAAATTAGGATTATTATTTTGTCTCTCTGATTATATTCTTTATTTTTACCATTTCTAAGATAAAAGCATATATTAACAAATTAATAAACTACTATTATATTTAAAAAATCTTCCAATGGCATTTTTGTTTGCAGTGATCACCTTAACCACAGGTATGAAAAACTATACCTACATCCTATTATACATATTTCTTAGAGTTAAGGTTTTGAGAAGTTGTCTACAACAACTTCAGATAACAAGAAACTTAAAGAAGATAAGAAAAAATATGTCCCACAGTGTTTCCGAGAAGTGCTTGGTTTGCACATTGATAAACTACGTTACGTATACAGCAAGGAGTTTTTCCAAAATTACCAATGCTCTGCAGAGATAACCGGAATTGATGAAGAGTTAATCAAGAGATTATATATATAATTCTTCAAACTATGTCCTCGGGATTCCCTCTAAATACAGAAAAATTCGGCCGGTATACATTGACTATCGCGTAATTATATGTGGGCTAATAAAATACATAAATATGGTGCTAAAATAAATGAAGCATTATGCAGTTTTGCCTATACGACAATCATCCGAAGATGCCCAGGAAGCACGAAATAAAGTGTAAATTAAATATAGGTTACATCACGCTAGCAAGTGTTGGAGAACAGCCACAAACGAAGACGTTTTGCATATTTTGTTATATACATCTAATAATCCCTATATAGATATATAAATATATTATTTAGCTTGAATAGACCAAGTTTTCTTATGTCCAAAGAATTGTTTGACTAATCTAAAGAATTGTTGGAAATAACTAAAGATGAGTAGGATAAGCGCTGAAATTTTAAAAATTCTCGCCGTCATGTAACTGTTTATATACTAATAATTTAGTTTTCAACATAATTTAAGCAAAAGTGTTATGTTTATTTCTATTTTAATAAAACTGTATTCTTCTTTGTATGAAACTTTGCATAACTTTATTTTTGTCATTTTTTTACGAATAAACATATTTTTTTAAATGATGACGTTTGATTTATCTTATAGCCTAGGTATCTATTCACCAATGTGTGAAGAAAAATCAAAACGAAATATAGCAATACAAAGGAGTTATCGATTTTTGAGATGGAAACTACCGGTTGGTCCCATAGTGCGCCCGCCCGGCCAACAAAAACAACAACCACACAAAAAGCACAAAAGCCGGACAGGACGGACGAGAAAATATTTTTAATACTAAATAAAATGCACTGAATAAAATCTACTTGCCTCAGAATATAGAAAATATTTGTCCGGACACGTCCGTAAAAAACCAAACATGTCCGATTAAAGCCGGACGCCTGACAACCCTACGTTAGAATCATTTACGTAATCAGTTAACTTAAAGTGAGCTTTATTATACAGTTTAGATTTAATACCAGTTTTGAATTTATCTCTAATATTATTTGGGAGTTTGTTATAAAAGCGTATACATTGCCCCATAAAAGAAATACTTATTCTGTGGAGACGAGAACTCCAAGTAGGTACTTGTACCTATATCATATAGGTACCTACCTAATATCTAAAGATGAAAGATATGGCTTAGAGACAATTTATTAACTACCTACTTACTTATATTAGACGGTAGTCAAACATAATCCTTTGACTCTCGTTTTATTTGTCTAAGGACCCTCTATTAAAGACGTAGACGTATTTAATGTAAATATATACATTTTGTCCTCTATAGGTTACAATGGGACAATATCATAATGTTGCAAAACGAAACTGTTACATAAATAATGTCGCTTGTACCTATATGTAATTTATGATATGTGCCAAATAAATTATTTCTGTCTTAGTCAACCACGCTGGCTGCGGGTTGGTCGACTTCACACACAACCTGAGAATTTCTTCATAGGTGTGTGCAGGGGCCCAATTCTCGTGCATTCGAAAAAAGTTCACATTCGTAAAAAATTTCGAAGATCGAAATTTTTTCGAAGGAAACACTTTTTGTGTATTCTCGGGACTTCACAATCGAATAATTTCGAACGAACGTCACTCGAACGCTTCGAGTGCTAAATACCAGTAGAAGTCGGAATTCGTATACGAATCTACCTGTCAAACTTCCCGATATTGAGGTTAAGTTGTATTGTTGTGGTTGTTTGTTTGTTTATTTGTGAGATTCAAAATCGATATGTTCATTACGGACTTCGTAAATAATCTTAAAATGATTTAGAGATGGCGGCGGCTTCGGCTTCGCTACACTTAACATAGTTTTTATTTGTATTTCTACAGTAAAATCACATTTTCCATCAAGAGATCACAATAATTATAAAGCTTTTTATTTTTAATTAATCTAATAAAGTAATAAAACCAACAAAAAAAATCCGCTGAGCCGCTGTTGACACTAACTTGACTGACAGATGCGACGTTCCGTTTAGTTAAATGCACGTTAGGAAATAATATAAATTCGACTTCCTTTTATATTTTCTGTAATGATCAGTACCAACCAATTTACATATTTTGTATCATAATGTAAAAATAAAAGGATTCAGCATAAAATTTCAGCCTAAAGACTATAATTATTTACATTTAAAAAACATTTGACAAAGGGGTTTTAAAAACGCTCGAAACGAAACGTAATTGATTGTCTATGCTATGTACGACTGCATAGTTCGATTGGTAATTCTTCTATTGGTACTGAGAATACGATCTTTAGGAAACCATTCGAACTTTTCAGTAGAATAGAAGTAATTACCACACGGAAAAAGTTCGAATGCACGAGAATTGGGCCCCAGGTTTCCTCGCGATGTTTTCCTTCACCGTAAAAGCGTCGATTCAACGTCTACATATATGAATTCAAAATTTGAAAACACATTGGTACGTAGCGGGCATCGAACCAGTGCCTCCCGGGTGGGAGACGACCTGTAGAGACGACGCTCTTACGCACTACGCCACCAACGACGCTTTTCTTTTGACTATACTACCTATTTTGGTATGACCTATTTTCAAGATACAATAAAAATGTACCTACATTTTTTATAAGCTCTAACTTTTTGTGTAAGTAGCCTTGTTTTACTTACGTTTAACCTTTTGAATTATAAAATAAAGTTGGTTAAAACAATTAGAGGCAGCATAAATAATATTATTTTATCTTATCACAGTATCTCAAAGACTATATACTCCGTGCAAAATCTGAATGAACTCAAGCATTATAAACATCCGCATTATCCGTATCTTTATTACGTAACTATTGTGAAAAATACAGAACAACAATAACAGTGAATGCCATGCACGTGAAAACTAGTTCACGGTCAATTCTTGAGCAAGTAGGTAAATGTGTAGTTAATTAACTTTTTAATCAATTAATTACTCACTTACTCTGCAGGGTAAGTATTCACTTTGTGTGGGTTTCGGATCCGGTTGCTTATTACGGACGATGAATATTTATTCAAAAAAAATGGTAATTGCTAACTTTGCTTGCTTTCCCTTTTGGATTTTAGTATAAGTAGATATTCATTGTAGAAATAATAACAAACTTCTTCTAACTATTAAAGAACCACCTTACACCCATCCGCCTCGAATGCTCGATGACCGCAAGAGATGTTTGGCGACTAGAAACCTCTAGAATTACAGGCTAGACTCTAGCCTGTAATCCTAGAGATTTCTAGCTGCTTGAGGATCCACCCAACCACCATAATTACGCGACTATAATATAACACCGTTAGTCAGTCAAAATCAAAACATTTTATTTAATTTTCTAAAATTATTTTTAACCACAAAGTGAATTGGTAAAAAAATATTTACGTATTTCTAAATAATCAATTCAAAAGCACAGTTTTACAGATCCTATTGTGTTAGGGATTCATATCATATTATGACTATTGTACTTATCTACCAAAACAATTTGTATAGAGAAACGGCTTTCTAAGATTAAGGAATCAGCGAAGCATATTTTCAAGTGGCAAAACTGCCGGATATTTTTTTTTCTTTGATTAAGTTATGCATTTTTATACATCCCAAGAACTCCAGAAATAGCCTACCGCGATTAATTTTGTTGCTGACATTTTTAACAGTTTACTACGATACTGAGAATCCTAACAATGATATTTAAAATCGGACAAAAGCAATTGTTTTTCACAATTCTTGAGCAAAATTTGATCAGCTGAGCGGAACGAAGATCATTGTTCTGAGTATGGGTACATACTGATTGTTCCGCGGGTGCTGTGAATCGTTCGTCGCAGATCCGGCTATCTGCGTTTAGTTAGATAATTATTAGAATATACAACCTAAGAACGGTCTCGCATCCGTACGCCCCGTATGTTACGCCCCTTATACCTAAACCCACAGATTTAATAATGATATATCTGTGCCTAAACCCAACCTTTTCTCCCCTTGAAAAATAAAGTAGCTCTGTTTGCCCCTTAAAACTTGCACCAAAAAACAAAATGTTTTATTTGTAAATAGTACCCGTAGTAGTGTAAGTTTTTCGTTTAAAATACGTAACTATTGTAGTTCTCGATTTGTATAGGAAAAGTGAATAGCGCCTCTAGCGGAAAGAAACGTAAATCGTGTTTCCCGTACAAATTGAGCTCTTGACGCAACTACAATATTAGTTACGTCTTTTAAACGAAAAAACTTACACTACGGGTACAGGTAATAATTATAGCGAAATACAAAGAACCCTATCTCAGAGAAGTCTATGTTCTTTGCACGAGTATATGCAGCCCCGTTCCGGCTAGAACCCCCGAAGAGACTAGTCAACAGAGAGATTTGTTCCCTCGTGGGAGGGATTGGTTGGCTAGAAATTCGGGGCGTTCGCCTTGATGACCAAGGTCCTCGCCATCTCAATACGCATCTATATCCAACAGTGATAGTTGAAAAAAAAATATTTTGTTTCATATAGTTTCTATTTAATTATCCAAACAGGAGTTGGTTCGCCGGTAGGTTATCAACTCTAATGAATCTTTGAGAAAGGATCTATTTCCTAGGAGATGGAAATTAGCTAAGGTCATGCCGATTCACAAAGCAGATGACGACCAAGACGTTAGGAACTATAGACCGATCTCTATTCTTCCTGTTCTAGCCAAACTACTGGAAGCATTACTTTGTACTCATATACATGATTATTTAAAAAAAAATATATGACAGTTAAACAATACGGATTTGTAGCATCAAGATTTACTTCTACTTACCTCATCTGCTTTGCTAAGGATCTAATCGAGGCTATTGATGCCAATAAGCAAGTAGAAGTCATTTATACTGACTCCAGCAATGCATTTGACAGGGTTCCTCATTCCGTTCTGCTCCAGAAATTAAAATCATATGGTTTCGCTGGACCTAGTCTGCATTGGCCAGAGTCATATCTGTGCGATAGATCTTTTTATGTAGTGATTAATGGCTACCAATCGAATTGTTTTCCCATGTCATCTGGCGTTCCACAGGGCTCCCATTTGGGCCCTTTATTATTTAACATATTTGTTAACCTTCCGGACAGTTTTTCACACTCATAGATGTATGAAGACATCTTCAAATCTGTCCAGGATCATTAATAATGACAATGATGTAATGGACTGAGTGTGAACGCAAAAAAAATTTACACACATTAAATTCACTAGGAAACTGCATGTTAATCCTACCTCTTATTCTATAGCAGGTTCCATTTTAAAAGAAACTGAGTAAGTTCGAGACCTAGGGATACTTTTTGATAGAAAGCTCACATTCATAGCACATATGGAACAGATAATTGGAAGGGCATCGAGATTGGTTGATTTTATTATAACGGAATAGTAAAGAGTTTCGGAAAATTAAAGAATACTTTACAATAGCCTAGTGCGAAGTGTGGTGGAGTACGGTAGTGTTATCTGGCGGCCGCATTATGCTACTCATATGTTAAGAATAGAACGGTTACAGAAACGATTTATGCGACATTTGGCATACTCCGTTGGGGTAGGCAGCAGGCGTATGGACTATGAGACACGTCTGCAGCGCTTTAACATGATAAAGCTGTAGCTAACGAAGATAAATTTTGGACTTGGTATTTCTATTTAAATTACTACGCAATCGAGTTGATAGTTCGGATTTACTGGGAAAGATTAAGTTCAGGGCCCCCACGAAAGCCTATCACACCACTCTGTCCTCCTCTACGTCGCACTATAATGGGATCCTGTTCTCCTAAATGCAAAATGACAAAGCTGATGAATAAGGTTAGTCACCTCATCGACGTCAATTATTTACCCTTACCTAAATTTCGCAAAATCATTTTTGAGATACTATGACTTAGGTACACATTGAAAGACCACTCTAACCTTTACATAACTACGATAAAATTACATAATAATAATATATTTCCACGCTCACACCAATTATCTAGCCCAAATTAAGTATCATTAAGAACTTGTGCTATGGATATTAGATAACGGACAAATACATATACATAATAATAAAGATATTTCATAACTAAACTTAAATAAATATATAAACATCCATGACTCGAGAACAAATTCGTGTTCATCACACTAACATTTACCACTACCAGGACCCGAACCTGGACCGCCAGATGTGTAGGCAGCGTTACTGACCACTCCACCACGACGGTGTCATACCTACTTACTTATCTCGAACATTTTTTTATGTCAATGTCTCAACACTCTTTTTCATGCATGTGGTGTTTGCCTGTACGTGACTGTGCACTTAGTTTTACTTTTAAATAGTTTAGTAATCAAAATTGTACTAGTGTATAAGTTGTAGATGAACTAATAAACTAAAATAAATAATCCCAAATAAATATTTCTTACTGTCAACGCTTTCTAAATTTCAGTTCCCTTAGTGCGTTCATTATTTGCATAATGCATTTTACTTCCTTCACTGCACTATAGCTGACGACACATGTGAATTTAGTTTTAGTTCAATTCTAATTCAAATTGAATTGGTTCTCCAGGTCACATTCATTCTGCGCTACAGAATCTCATCAACAGAAATTGTTATTATTATTCTGTTTATGAGGCATAGTTTTCTTGGGGGTTTTCTGCACGTTTTTATACTAAGCTAACTAGATTCCTTTTATTCGTACGTTTTCAGGAAATGCGTCCATTCAATCCTCCGAGGTACAATTACAATTTACAACGATGGGGACCATAAGATGCTCGATGGTGGTGACACCCGACCTAATTAAGTTGTGACCCAATTGCAGATTTGAGGCCTCTACCACAAATCACTTAATTTTGTCGCTTAATGGTCTGTTAAATGTAGAAATTAGTTGCCTTTTTGGACTATAGTCGTTGAAACGTTATTAGTTAGTTATTTGACTGTGTGGGGGCATTTAGAACTTCATAAAACCAGTTAAATTCTACAAAATGGGATGGAAGAATCTGTTCTAGAATTTGTTTCTACTAAGTAATTACTTTTCTAAGTTTGATCAGTTGATTGATATGTACCTACTTTGAAAGGTTGACTGAGTAACAAAATGGTAGGTCAAAGTAAGTAGTATACTGGGTGTTATCTTCTTTTTGGTGATAAGCAGCAACAAAGAACTAAAATTTAATTTTCTTTCTCGCGACCGTTCTGCAGCAAAATTAAAAACAGTTACAATTATTAATTAGGGCGTTAAACAAAGAATGTCTCACATCGCAAGATTAATATGCGATCTGAGGCTTTCTTTTATACACCCCTTGACCAGGTTTTCCGTACACGTAGCGTTTGGAAAGTGCCAATTTCTCTTTCAGGTGTGGCATAAATATTTTTTTGTCTTTATACGAGTGGCACGATACACCAAAACAATGGAAATAGAATCCGGACTGATGGACACAGTTTCAATTCGGAAAGTCACATTGTCTTACACTAAACACGACATTAAACTTTACTATCTTACCATTTAGGTAGTTTACTGTAGGGGCCGAATCGTAAAATTGTTTACAAACATAACTTTCTTTGCTACCACGCGAAATTGTTTAACAATCAATATTTTTGCAATTTTAATGGTCTTATTTTCGATATTTATTATAAAGCAATATTTTATTTCGGTTATAAAAGTGTGGAGCTGATAATATGCATTTCTTTCAGAAGCCCCCGTCTAAAGCACCCACCTTTCTGTTCTACAAATGATAAAAATTATAAATCCAAATGGAAACAGCAGGACTCGGTAACGGGATTGGTCAACGAGTTAATAGTTGTACTCATTACAAAATCTATCCTTTAAAAATTACATGAACGTAAGAACTTCTTTGGTAGGAATTGATGCAATAATCTGATGTTCACCTTCGCGGTTTAATAAAAAGGTAATTTAAAAACGTAAAGATACATCGTATTATACAAAATTTTCAGATGACTAATATCAGTTTCATGCTGAGAAGTGAAAAAATATTATAGTACCAATAAGAAAGTTTCACGCGTGTCGACACCGACAGTGATATCTAGCTCTTGATCTAAACACTAAAGAAAGTTTTACAATTCTAGCTGAGAAACTAAACACCTAGGTACCTACTTACAGGTTGAAACTCGATTGAAAGAACATTGATAGTTCGTAGACGAAATATTACATCGCTTTATACATATAAACTCGTTTAATTTGAAATCTATTCTCTGGCACTAAATTATAAAATTACCTTTAGAGTATAATAAATATTTAAGTTATCGTAGGATTATAATCAGCCAGATGAGAGAAAATGGGGAGAAATTGTAAACAGCAAGTAGGGTCATTACGCCTGTTATCGTCCACTTAGTGGAGTTATCAACTTTGAAAATAAAATTAAAATATTTCTTTATTATAATTTTATAAAATAACTACTGAAATGAATTCCTTTATTAGTCTATTTATAATTATTGCGAACGTGTTAGTGGTGACTATCATGTTGTTTTTAATATTTTAAAATAAGTAATAAAATGCCAATATTACCAGTTTCCGACCGCAAAGTTCAGTTTTCGTCCACCAGTTGGCCTATTTTCGACCGCATCAATTGAGTATGGATTTCATGAATAAAAATATGTTTTAAAATGAAATTGTTAATCAAGATAATAACTGTAGTCTAAAAATCAGTCTTTGTTACAAAAAGTTGTTAATAGTTAACTAATTCAAAAAAATACAAGCGATCAGAATTAGTTTTCGTATTAATTAGGCATTTCTCTTAATTTAAATTTTGGTTTTTATATCTTTACTCACACACTCACATGATATGAATCTCATAATACAGACAAATCAATTAATATTTATGGTATGTTGAGTACTGAATTAGTGGACTGTATTTGATTTTAATTTGAAAATGGGTTCTAACACACCATATAATAATATATGTACCCTTAGGTCCAGTCGGAAACCTTTTCTGCGATAAATACGAAAAATACGCTTGCATGGAGTAATAGGAAATGGTTTGGACTTACTGCTGGATATTCAGGAGGATCTAGGCGGCGAAGCCAGCCCAGAACGCATACACTGCACACCACGTTTGTTGCACTTTGTCTATAATTAGCCTACAGGCCTGCAGCTGCAATATTTATTTACCAAATTGTCCTTGCGTGATTGTACATATAACTTAGCACTTATATTTACGAAACAAACTTATGATTGCGATGATATAAATCGATTATAGCCGCACACACACCGTGAGAATTTAACTTGTCAGTCAGGTGACCAGCAACGAAGTGGCCAACGTCACCTTCTTCTCGGGTTGACAGCGCATCGGCAGATAAATGAGGGTAGGTAGGATATAGGAATACCCTCATACAAGCGTGTAATAAAAATAAAAAATGTAAAAATACCCGACACGAACTATAAACTTAAAAACAATACTCAACATTCCCCCCACCTTGAAGGAAACCCTTCGAAAAGAAAAAAAATACTTAAGATAACCTACTCTACGACTCTATCCTATTAGCCTATACATATATGCTGGTTAAACTTACTTTACTGCGTAGGTAAAGGGCATAACTTAACTATAGGTCGCTTGAGAACACCACTCTTAGTTTTGACGTCGACGACACGTATAATTCCGTCTTTACCAGGATACAACTTCGTAACAAGCCCAAGAGGCCATTGAAGAGGTGGTGCGTTATCAGTAACAATTATTACGACGCGACCGATAGCAATCGGATTAGAAGGAGTATTCCATTTTTCTCGCGTTTGAAGATTGTGGAGATACTCCTTTCTAAAACGAGACCAGAACGATTGTACCATAGAGTCTAACAACGAGTAACGAGATAAAAGGTTAGTCCTTTCATTGCTAAGGTTCGCCGCAGGAATAAATGTTAATGGTGATAAAGTTAAAAAGTGCGAGGGAGTCAACGCGCTTGGTTCCGAAGGATCAGAACTTAGTAAGTAAAGAGGACGACTATTCAAAATCGCCTCTATTTGTGTAAGTATAGTTAAAAACTCTTCAAAAGTTAATAATTGAGCTCCAACGGCATTATTAAGATGCGATTTGACGCATTTAATATTAGATTCCCATATGCCCCCAAAGTGAGGTGCACTGGGCGGATTTAGCTTCCAATCTATACGGAGTTTAGCAAGCTCATGAGTGAAAACTTCAAAATAATCATCCGATTTTAAAAATGTGTGTAATTCGCTTAAATACGATCTAGACGCTATAAAATTAGTGCCATTATCACTGTAAAGGCACTGACAGGGTCCGCGACGCGATATAAATCTTTTAAAAGCATCTAAGAATGCCGATGAACTTAGATCTGAAGCGAGTTCGAGATGAACTGCTTTTGTGACGAGACAGACAAACAAACATAAGTATGCCTTTTGACTTCGAACGCCGCGTTTACGTGTTAACGTTATGTAAAACGGACCTGCGTAGTCAACACCGGTATGTGTAAAAGCTTTACTCTGTTCTACCCTGCATTCGGGAAGATCAGCCATATTAGGAAACGAAGGCTTTGGATTAATACGAAAACAAGTATTGCATCTATGAATGCGCATGCGAACGATACTACGGGCTGATAAAATCCAAAACTTTTGTCGTAATATAGACAATAAAAGTTGAGGCCCAGCGTGACAATTACGAACATGATAGTTATCAATTAATAAGTTCACAATGTGTCCTTTATTTGGCAGCAAAGCTGGGTGCTTATGTGAAAATTCTAATGATGAATTAGAAAGTCGACCTCCTACACGCAAAATATTATTATGAAGAAATGGCGAAAGCTTACGTAACGCTGGTGAACAGGTACCAGAGTGCTCAAGTTTATTAAGATCTAACGAAAATGATGAACGTTGGAGAGCCCGTATAACGATCAACTCTGCTTCATCCAAGTCCATTGCAGTGATGAAATTATTACGAGGAACCTTCTTAATGAATCTTAAAAAATAAACTACGCTGCGAAGGTATTTTTCCCAATTCGAAAATCTTAAACTTAGTACAAGAAGCGGGTGTTCCGTGGTACTAGTTACAACATACGACATGCTTTTTTCCTCGGCGAGGGGAGATGGAGATACTACAAAGTCTGAGATTGGCCAATCGCGAATAGGAAGCGACATCCACGGCGGTCCCGTAAACCATAGCTCATGATCTAGAAGTCTATTAGGTAAAAGACCACGTGAAACGCAGTCTGCTGGGTTTTCAATACCCGAAACAAAACGAAAATGATCCTGTGTAAAATTTGATTGAATTTGTGCAATTCTATTTGCTACAAATGTATTAAATTTGTGTGATGATGAATGAACCCAGCATAAGGCTACTTCTGAGTCAGAGAACGCAAAGACATCAGCTACATTAAATCTACCTGAAATGGCATCATAGACGACGCGTAATAACTTCGACATTAATAGTATACCACAGAGCTCTAGTCGAGCTACAGTGACCGTTTTGACAGGTGCGACCTTGGATTTTGAACACAAGATTCGCACGGTAGATCTGTCATTATGAATTACATAGGAGTATATAACACAACCGTATGCTTTCTCTGAAGCATCTGAGAAAGCCACTAAATAAAGTTTTGAACTATTAGTAATGCCTAGATGGCGTGGGAAACTAATACGAGAGATCAAAGGGAGTTCCTGAATAAATTTATGCCACATATCTATAATAAAAATGGGAGGCTCGTCATCCCAGTCGAGTTTAAGAAGCCATAATTCTTTAATCAACAATTTTGAATAAAGGATGACGGGGCCCACGAGACCAAGTATGTCATACAAACGAGCAGTCGCAGACAAAATAGAGCGCTTAGTACATTTGGTACTCGGCGTAGTGATGGTAAATTTAAAACAGTCTGTGGAGGGAAGCCACTGTAATCCCAAAATTCTTAAAGTAGTGTTGTCTTCGAAAGAGACTGATCCCTGACGGCGATGTGATTCGGGAATGGTACTTAATAACTCAGGCGAGTTACTAGTCCATTTCATCAACTCAAAGCCACCTGCTCTGAAGATCTGTATTAATTCAGCTGCTATCACTACTGCTCGATCTACAGAAGGAGCAGAGGAAGCCAGGTCATCAGTATACACGTCTCTTTCTAAAACTTCTGCGGCAAGCGGATAATTATCTCGTTCGTCATTTGATAGTTTCCTTAATGTACGAATAGCTAAAAAGGGCGATGATCGCAAGCCAAAGGCGACCCTATTAAACTGATATGTTTCTATGGGAACGTCAGGAGAAAAACGGTACAAAACCCGCTGATAAACACGATGCGCAGGATGCACTTCGATGCACAAGTACATTTGCCGAACATCGGCGAAAAAAGCTATTTTAAAAATACGAACGCTCAAAATAATATTAAAAATATCGTTCTGTAAATTGCAACCGGTATGCAAGACGTCATTGAGTGATAGACCGGAGTCGGTTTTAGCACTGGCGTCCAGAACAATGCGAAGTTTGGTTGTTTCCTTGTCATCACGAATGACAGGATGATGGGGTAGGTAAAACCCTGGTGACAAAGCGTCTTGTGGAGAAACTAACGAAATAATATTGTTATTTATATAATCGGCAATAACTGCATTATATTTTTCACGTAAGTCCGGTGACTTTAAAAACTTATGTTCGAGAGAGAAAAAACGTCTTTTTGCAGTAGCAAAAGAATTGCCAAGTAGGCCTAAATTATCTTTAAACGGCAAAGTAACCGAATACGTACCACTAGCACTACGAGTAGTAGTAGCTATATAATTGTCTTCGCAAGCTTGTTCATCAGGAGATAGGTATTTTTTAGTAGGAACCTCTTCCAACGTCCAAAATTTTTGTAATGTTTGATCCACAGATTCGCGTGAAAACGCACAAAAGGAACGTGTAGAAAAATGTGTATATGTAGGCACGTCACCCATTAAAATATACCCCAAAGTGGTCTCTAACGCAACAGGTAAATTATTTCCCGGTACTATTTTATTAAATAATAAAATTTCGCAGTATTTATTCACGCCTAATAACATTTCAATTGAAGCAGGTACATTAAACTCGTCGTCCGCTATAGGTAATTTTTTCAAATACTTGAAGGCAGTTGTATCGACACAGGAGTCGGGTAACTGTGACGTTATTTCGTCAACAACGAGCGGCCGAGATACATAGCTCCCGCTATTATCAAATCGAGAAGTGAATCTAACTGTAGTTATACCTAAAATATGTTGAGATGTACCACCTATGCCCTGTACTTTAGAAAATCGATTTTGCGTTGAAATAGGAAGCGATAAGCGTTTACAACAAGGCTCTGTTATGTAATCACTCTGCGAACCAGGATCTATCAAACACCTGATGTAATGAATGCGATTACTACTATCTATTACTTTAATTTTCGCAGTGCCCAATAATGTAGTAAATCTTCTAAGACAGTCATCTGAATCTCGCGACATATTGCATACAGAAGCACTTTGTTCAATGTGAGTAACTGGAGTGCTACTATTTTCGACCTTCTCACTAACGACAGATGAATCATTATTCTTTGACGATTGAGTAAAATTATTACGATTGCTAGTCGACGGCTGATTATCAGGAGACTGATCAGAAGGCGTATATCTTTCACGCTGCGTATTTTGATGCGAATTTGTAAAATGTAACATCGAGTGATGAGTTTTGGAATTACAATAACGACAAGTGCCATTTGAAGTACATGAATATAACTTATGATTTGAGCTTAAGCAGCCGTTGCATAACATGTTAGATTTAACAAAATTAAAACGTTCAAGTGGCGACATTTTTAAGAAACGTGGACAAAAATATAGTTTATTATTATGATTCTTTGTGTTACACAAAATACAAATGTTTTTATTATTTTGTTGCGATACTTGAGTATTAACAAAGGATTTTGTATGCAATTGCTTAGGAGCAGGATTAGGTCTATTTTGCGAATTTTTATGGACAACCAACTTCGAATAAGACGATGATCGAGATATAATTTTACTTTGTTCATTAACAAACTCAATTAAATTATCGTATGAGGGGGTACCTTGCGAACGATATGACATTTCAAACAACTTAATAGTTTCAGGTTCTAATTTTTGTAGACCTAAATGAAGAAGTATAAAATCAGAAAGGTTTTGTAAATTAAGTTGTTTTAAGGCTCTTACAGACGAGTCAAAATTATTAATAAAATTATCTAAGCCCGTTGTGGAGTTGCACGAAACAGGTTTAAAATCTAAAATTTGATTTATATAGGATGCTGCTAAGGATCTAGGATCATCATATTTTTTAACTAAGGCCTGCCATATAATGTTATAATTCTCCGCAGTAAGCGGTAGACCCGCACAGACAGACGCAGCCTTATCAGTAAGTTTACTGACTAGATAATGTATACGCTCCGAGTCTGAAAGCTGTGGATTATTATGTACTACATTTTTAAATTGATAATAAAACGCAGACCAGTTCCTAACATCCCCATTAAATGAAATTAATTCTATGGGTGGCAAGGAAGGTAAACTATGCTTGAACTTGGGAACAGAAGGTTCACTTTTAGTCGTTGGTTTTTCTAACTGCATGTCTTTTATGACACGCTTGACATGGCAATAAAGATCTTCAAAGGCTATCCACATCTGATAGTTGACCTTTGCTTTCGGATTTAATTTCAAATATAATAAATTGTAAGCGTCAAGAACGCTCTGATAACTAGCATACAATTCCTCGAGAGTTACAATATTATTTAAGAATGTTTCAAGAGTACTATTATTAGCCTCGTGTTGTAAAACACCACTATTAGCTATATCGTAAATAGATTGCATACGCGTGAAGTATGCACTGCGTTTGGACTCCAACAATGCTAATTGCATTTTATCATCATTCTCCGTCATTTTGGTGTAAATAAAAATGAATATATTATTGTAATATAGAACAAATGGGTGTGTCTTGTCTTATATATAAGTATAGAACGTTAAACAAAGGAAATATAACAAAGTGCAATCGGTAACTAAGTAAGTAACTAATATTTCACCGGTAGCAAAAGATAACAATATATGTATAGTAATACATTATTTTATGTTTCCCAACACTAAACACTAACGGTTATGTTTATGTATAGGAGTAGCGAACTTACGAATCTTAGACAAACGAATTAACGATAAAAGATTTTTATGCGAATAAATTATTTATAAATTTTTCACCCATAAACTGTTTGCTTTGATTATATCTATGCAGAAGTATCTGCAAGTAAATAACAAACGAAAGCTTATCACTATCTGTCGCAGAGTACTGCTAGAAGTTAAAATATAATATTAATAATTAACAAGCAAGACACGAATAAAATAAATTGATACGAGTGTAAACAGAACACGGGCGGCAGCCGGCCGGGGCGGTGGCGCGACGGCACAGCGCGGCGTGATGTGCGCGGCACTTATGTAGCAACGAATAACAGTATTTACACGTTATGCCAAACAGTAAATAGCGATATCTATTGATGTTAAATGCGATTATGATACTTGTAATTTTAGTAAGTACGATCACCTCGGACAACCGTTTAATTATGTATGAATAATAAGTTAACCAGCATATACTCGTTATAGTATGTAAAACAAAATAAGCAATAATTAAGCAAGGCACCAACGGATCCGCTCGATTGACCAAAAATATGGTATGTTGAGTACTGAATTAGTGGACTGTATTTGATTTTAATTTGAAAATGGGTTCTAACACACCATATAATAATATATGTACCCTTAGGTCCAGTCGGAAACCTTTTCTGCGATAAATACGAAAAATACGCTTGTATGGAGTAATAGGAAATGGTTTGGACTTACTGCTGGATATTCAGGAGGATCTAGCCGGCGAAGCCAGCCCAGAACGCATACACTGCACACCACGTTTGTTGCACTTTGTCTATAATTAGCCTACAGGCCTGCAGCTGCAATATTTATTTACCAAATTGTCCTTGCGTGATTGTACATATAACTTAGCACTTATATTTACGAAACATACTTATGATTGCGATGATATAAATCGATTATAGCCGCACACACACCGTGAGAATTTAACTTGTCAGTCAGGTGACCAGCAACGAAGTGGCCAACGTCACCTTCTTCTCGGGTTGACAGCGCATCGGCAGATAAATGAGGGTAGGTAGGATATAGGAATACCCTCATACAAGCGTGTAATAAAAATAAAAAATGTAAAAATACCCGACACGAACTATAAACTTAAAAACAATACTCAACAATTTATAAAACTTATAAAAAGACAACGAATAATATAACAAGACATAGTCTTATTCAACATAAATATCATAATTTTCTACATCACAATCACGACATATTTTTAAAATAAATTAATAATAATAAGTATAATAATTTTTGCGTTTGTGTAAAATTTTTTTAAAACTAGAAAAAATACACTGAAAAAGATTGACCTTCTAAGATCCGAACGAAATATTGCCGTATATACAACATGTAAACTAAATAACCAACATCCTGAATACAGGTGGTTTGGGATCGGCTTCCGAGATGATTTCAATAATTTTTTTTGAAAAAAAAAAACATATAGTACCCAGAAAATATTGTACAACATTTTATAGGCACTTTTTTTTTGTTTTTTTTCAAAAAAAAAACGTTTTTTTTTAAAAAATATTGAAATCAACTCGGAAGCCGATCCCAAACCACCTGTATTCAGGGTGTTGGCTATTTAGTTTACATGTTGTAGAGTAGAGGTAGGGCACAACAGACTAGCCGCTAGAATTTGCAGTCCAAGTTCAGGCTGCAAATTCTAGGTAGTACCTACCTCCCCATTACGAAAGACCACAGTCAAAAAAATTTTTTGTGGTGTTGTATTTCTGTTGGTAAGTAAGGTCGCTAGAGCTCCACGGGGAAGGGATAAGGGTTGCCGAACGCGAGTGTCAGATCACTGTTGCAAGCATCTAAGGCTACAGTTGCTGATTACCACCAGGCAGGACGTATGCTTGTCTGCCAACCATTTACCATAAGAAATAACACCAATCACTATTCAAATAATGAGGTCATTACTATTATCCATCATAATATTACAAATTTAAAGAAAATTGGCCGAAAACAACCCGTTAGTCCGTTCTGCCTTTTTAACCCAAAAAATATGATGTTAAACTTGCATATTTTTTCATTCATCATCATCATATCAGCCGAGAGACTTTAGGACATAGGCCTCCCCCAAGGATCTAACCGGTCGGTGCTGCGCTGACCGCATCCAGCGGCTTCCCGCGACCTTTACTAGATCATCAGTCCACCTTGTGGTGGCCTACCAAAGCTGCGTTTCCCAGTACGTGGTTGCCAGTCGAGGACTTTTCCTTCCACCCTAATGGCCGTCAGTCCTCCTCGCAATGTGCCCTGCCCACTGCCACTTAAGGTTCGCAATTCTTTGGGCTATGTCGGTGACCTTGGTTCTCGTGCGGATCTCATCATTTCTGATATGATCACGCAGAGAAACTCCGAGCATAGCCCTCTCCATTGCCCTTTGGGTGACCTTGAGCCTTCTGATCAGACCCATTGTAAGACATTGTAAGGCCCATTCATTCAACTGTTTGAATATTATTTGAAAAAATAATATTGTAAAATTTTATTACACTATCATAAAATAATCACTTTAATTTATTCTAAAATAACAAAGTATGTCGAAAACTAGGATTTTTTACTTTATGTCGAATTTTCGACCGCATGCCATTTAAATGTCTTACATTTATACTTTATTAATTAAATCTAATACGCGGACTGAAGTTGGCCGTCGTAAATATTTTTTCATTCATTTATAATCATTGTTTTAATATTATTTCATTTAATAATATTGTAACATTTGGTTGCAGGTATCATAAAATAATCACATTTAGTTCGTTGTAACAGAGTATGTCGAAAACTGGGACGTATTGTACTTTATGCCCGATTTCCGACAATAGGCCATTTCAACGTATTAGGTTTATACTTTATTAAAGCTAATAAGCGGACGAAAATTGGCCATCGCAAATATTTGTACACATAAAGTTCATAGTGCTAAATAAAATTTAGTTTACTTACATGCATTTTCGTATATCAGACAGAACCTAATTGACATGGGCGGGCCTGTTAAAGACCACCCGGTCGAGATTAGGACTTTCTAATAAAAAGGGCGTACCCTTTCTCGTCCACTTCGTTTTATATATTAATTATTGTAAATTAGAATAATAAACTATTCGTCCACACTATATTTATAGCAAGCTTTAAGTATAAACAGTAAACAAACCAAGAAACACAATAGAACTATTTTTTATTTACTGCGTAAGTTCCGGCACGACACTATTTTTTCTGCAATATTTGACACATTTTCACTCTTTCGCCGGGTACCATAAACTGCATAGCTTAATCCTAGTTAATGGCCGCGTCCCAGTGAACTGTGTAGGCATGTACTTACTGTGAAGTTATTCAGGTTGTAATACATAAATATTTTAAGGACCTATGTATAACCGTTTTACTATTTTTTGGCGTTATATCAAGGCGGGCGGTTAAATGGACGAATAGGGGAAGCGGTCGGCAAACAGGCGCAATGACCCTAATTAGCTTACTGTCTAAATGGTTTTTCAAACATTCTTATATCAAATCATGAAAAAATAACAGTTAATAAGAAAATAAAGTAGTCTACAAAGAGCTCTGTAGAAAATTAGGGATTGAAATTGTTTTAGCTAGGTTCCTGCTTCCTTCATAAAACTTGGTCTCAGTATATTTTTTAACGGTTTGCCATTTAGAATTGAATATATTCATTTACTTATAAAAGTGTTCATAAAGGACTTTGCAAAAACTGATCTATTCTTATCCAACTAAATATAGAACTACGCGGAAATAGGAAGGGATATAATGTGTAAAGTCATGCGGATCAGTTTTGTTTAAATTTATAAAAAGTAAGTTTAATTTAATTCCATGTCAAATCAAAGAAGTATTATTTAGCTACGTATCTAAGTAAAACTGTGTCATTGTACTCAAAATAACTTTAGAAACATGTATCAGCCGCAAAAAAGGGAACTAAGGGCTATTTACAACCTCAGACCAACAATTTTATTGGTCTATACATTATAAATGTCTTACTTTATGCTATGTAACTTATTGAAATCTAAAGACAAGTACCTATTAAGTCTTACGTTCTCTAACTGCAAGTACGTGTCTATATTTCGAAGGTATTTTCATTTTATTTTACCAGTGCCATTACGCGGGCAATAAAACAAGCATTATCCAATGTTCTTAGTTAAGTATCCTCTTTTGTCTCCGGTGTTGGAATTCAAAACGAACGAGACAGGCCATATCTTTCTATCTTGTAAAATCCAGCTGTAAGTCTTGGAGTTGTTTTATCTTAAAAGGAATTAGGGCATGAAATCTAGATACAGACAATGAATATCCTGAGCTGTTGGTTTACTTATATTAACTTTATTTTTGCAATCATTAATTTATTAAATTTTACTTTCGTCGTGACAAATATTTAACTTTTCATCAGCCTGCATCCCTATACTGATTTGCCTACATGGTAGACACGCATCTGTATATCGCTTATAGGCCTCGCATTGTAAAGTATGAAAAGCTTCATGTAAATGTCCAAGAAAATAATTAAACTAGTATTTTTATTAAACACATCATTGCAATGATTTGTAAACGAGCTCTCGTGCGATATGCATATTTTATGACACAGATGAGAAGTTTAGAGCTATATCGCACCACCGCGTTGACCCAATGGTGAATAATTCTATCCACAACAGCTGCCGTCCCAACCTGGACCATGGCTCAACAAGCCGGTAGTGACGCAATCTGCATCCACCAAGGCTAAACATGCTCCTTATCTAAGGCATTGTTCTTCTAACTACTGAGCAAGAATTCTGGACAATCTATGTGTCAGCCTATTTCTTTAAGCAGAGCTTAATATGTTTGTAGGCACCATTATTATTCTCTCTAAGTTTACCTGTTTTGTATCTGTTGGTGGTATCCAAAATGAAGAAGACTGGACGTGTTTAACCTCTGACGAAGAGTGTTTAACGTTATTAAGTATACCTATGATTAAGATTCTATGAATTTTGATTTCTTTTTCACACTAAGCATAAGCATTTAAAAAATTGTGTGTGTCAGCTCCGACGCACGACTGGAGTTTACTCCGAGACAGGTGAGATGGCGCACCTGCTGTCATCCGTGTGCCCCGAACTATTTAGTAACTATTTTATCTCTTCTATGACAACAGAGGGCGCTTTTTACATTTATTGATGATTACCTTAGACCATTACATAAATTCTAGCTATGTTTATTTATTTATTTCACTTATTTTTTATAAACTAACACATGTTATTTTGTTCTATTATCATTATAATTATGAAATATTTTAAAATAAATAATCAAGATCAATAATCAAGAAATAAAAATATTGATGTTTACATATATTCTATCTACTT
Source organism: Elophila nymphaeata (assembly GCA_955850985.1). Lineage (NCBI taxonomy): Eukaryota > Metazoa > Arthropoda > Insecta > Lepidoptera > Crambidae > Elophila > Elophila nymphaeata. The sequence goes on from OY039073.1 coordinate 10,996,488, forward strand.
TTATTTATTTTGTGTTAAATAGACTACTGCCTATCTAAGTAATAATTTATACAATTATTAGTAGGCTATCATGAAATATTTTAAAAAATTAAATATCGGATGCGTGTATGTCGTGTGTAGATATAGTCCGCCTATTTCGTCAATTTTGTAATAGGTGCCCGTGGCCTAGCGGTTCTACGGACAGACCGGCAACAACGGCAAACCAACAAGCCGGTTTTCAATCCCACCCACCGTGAAATATTATAAAAAAATATTTAAATTTGTGAAATTGTCTCGGGGCTTCGCCCTATCCATCGTTTTTGTGTTACCGTGATCTTCTCCAGATTCCTCAAATCGAAGAAAACAGAAAAAACAACATTCAATTTTGAAGCAATTTCTCGCGGGGATCGAACCGTGGCCCGCAGCGTGAATACCGGCGATATTGACCGTTCGGCCACGGACGCTGGAATCGTCGCGGCGAAATAAAAAACGTAACGAGGTCATTCATCGATAGATTTTACCCCTCACATTTTTCTCATACCGGGCCCCTTATTATGCAAATCGATTCTAAAGGAGTAAACTCCAAAAATAAATAAAGCGTTTATTTTTTATTTTTCAAAGAATACGTAAAGCACTGTAACACTTTATTGTCCGTAATGCCAAGAGTATGTACGCATTGTGATTACGTTATGTTGCGCTTGAAAGTAAAACCGGACAATATGATAATACTGGGCGTCTACTATTGTGGCATACGTAATTTGCTAAATAGTTCACATAATGCTTTTGTGATGGAAACGACACAATTGTATATAGACAGATTCAAAGTCAAATTTTTGATATAACCGCGCATCGTTAAAACAAACGAATAATGCTTGTGTAAAAAGAACTGCATTATGGTCATCCAGGTCACAGTTGAAAAACAGCGATTTGTTCGTTAAGCTGAAGTACCTATCGACTATTTACCTCGCACCACACATGCAAACGTCCTTTGACAACCTGCCATTTATATTAGCAATTAAGTAAATAAATTTATTATTATTATTATTATCGATAGCGCTCGTGGATTAATCTTTAATGAATCAAACTTACCTACTAGCAGTAGCAGGTACCTTACCTACTTGATTAGTACCCATATATTCGAATCTTTAGATACCTACCTAAGCCAGGATACCCAGGATATAAGTGTGCATTAAACAGAATTTACAAAATTATTATAATGCGCCGAAATGAAAGGAAGGGAAGCTTGTGGTTAAATTAATTTACTAGTTAGTACTATAGAAAGAGATGGCTAGGTAGGTACATATTAAGTAAGTAGTAACATACTTTTTGACGACCGAAACCTTTGCATGGTCCTAATAAAACCCGTCTTGTAATCTAGATACTAATAATAATGTATAAAGAGAAAAGATTTGTATGATTGGGACCAATATTAAAAATTATTTCCCCGTTAGAACACAGGAGTAAACTAGAATACTACTTTTTCACTGACATTACATAAAAAAATATACGCGTAAAGAGGACGGCGCGCTAGTTGTGGTATAATTTAAAAAGACAATCGTCTGCAGGTTGCCTATCCTAAAAATTATGTAGTATAATTTCATCAATGAACCGAGTTGGGTTGACAAATCTCATTTCTTATGAAGTAAAAATTGTGCAGTTGTTTATTTACATCATTAAAAGTTGGCTATGGGGGTGTGTCTACAAGTCCGTTGGGATTAGGAATACTGGTTACTGGTTAATAAGGCTCAATGAAAAAGTAATTGGAGCTTTTATGGGAAAATGCTATGGCCTTCCTTATTTACGCCTGAAGGGTCGCGAGTCTATTAATTTTCATGTTTATTATGTAATCAAAGGGACGTGATGTTCTTAATCATAATTATTTGTTATTCTTAAGTGTCCAGTTATGCACAACTGAAGGACACTTAAGAATAGCAAACGTGTAGGGGAAGATTGATAGATCACAATATTTGCTAGAAATATGTTTTCAGGCATGATTAATTTATTATGGACTAGCTGTGCCCGCAGCGTCGTTCGAGTGGATGTTTGAAAATAATAGGTTATTATTATTAAAAAAATATTTTTATGTTGGATAGTCAGTGAACGCATTGGATAGTCCATTTATCGTTTCTTGATGAATGGACTATCCAAATAACATGATAGCTGTAAAATGCAGAAACTCCCAATATTATAGGGTTTTTCTTTTATAGAGGGACACAAGTTTAAATCATAATAAAACAAAGAAATATATTTTTAATATCAATAAAACGGGCTTTATTTGAAAGAAAATTTTATGACATTAATGTTTAAATATGATTGCATTATTGAAAACAGAGACAATTGAACACCTGGAAATCAACATTCGAAGAGTTATTGGCGAAATTCGGCCGCAAATGCTGCGAAAAGTTTGTGAAAATTGGTGTTCCAGATTGCGCCTTGTACGCGCCAGCCGTGGTGACCACATGTCCGAAATCATATTAAAATATTAATGTTATAAAATTTTCTTAAAAGTAAAGCCCGTTTTATTGATTTATAAATATATTTTCTTGTTTTATTATGATTTAAACTTGTGTCCCTCTATAAAAAAACAGCTTTACAAAGAAGAAAGAAAAAACATTACATTATATTACATTACAACACAAAGCAGTTATATTTTTGTATGAAAAAAAAAAACATGATACTTAAGGCATTACGCATTGAATGATACTCGTATTAACAAATAAATGTGAGACATTTTCTTTTGGGAAACTATCTTTGCTATTAGTTGGTCTTACCAGATGGTAAGAAATAAAAGTGTCTTACAGAACAGAATATACGGTAATGTGCCCCAACTGTGCTATCTCGTCTAATAAAAGGGGATTTTCTAGTGTACTCTATCGTTAAAATAAATGGAATTAGTCTTTCTTTAGTATTTCGTACTGATACAAACAAAAAACTGATATTACGTCTAGTTGATATAACGAAAAAAGGGTATTGTAAAGAGACAATAAAACTGATTTTCCTTTATGGAGACAAAATAGAAACGGGTAACCTGATGGTAAAGGATAACCGGTGCACATGATCAACTACGAGATCATTTTGAAGACAGATTTATTCTGCAAGATAATGAGTCAAATTCACTATAATGTATATGGAATAAATACAAATCAGTGACATTTTTGTATGATGGAGAGGGACAAACCTATACAAAATGACATTATGGTCTGTAATTCTAATTTGGCAGAAGTAGGTAAGTATACTTAGTTGAGAATATTTGATAACTGTTTTAAAACTTTTCATAGGGTCTGTATTCATCAAGCCGTGCTACGCCGTCATGGCTCCAAGCCCCAAGCATCAGGTCCAAAATAAAAAAAGAAGAAATTATCCAAATATTGGCAAAAGACGAGGCGTCGCGTCTCGTCGTGACCCATAGACCAGATTTGCTGGATGTCCGAGGTTTGCTTCATATGGTATTTTCTGTCCCATGACATGATGAATGGGTTTATTACGTTTTTATTTTTAAAATTAATAATTTATTAATTCTATGTTACCGTTATTTTTCTTATTATCAGCAAGAATACAGCGTAAGTTTACATTTACAACATGTAAACTAAATAACCAACACCCTGAGTACAGGTGGTTTGGGATCGGCTACCGAGTTGATTTCAATAATTTTTTGAATTGAGTTGATTTCAATAAATTCAAAAAATTATTGAATTCAATTCAACCCATTCTTGGTTGGAATAAGATCAATCAATACTATGACGATTGAACGCTCATTATTCTACAAATTCTACAAGTAGGAACTATTCAGTTCTAATTCTAATAACATTAAATATTTAGTCAATTTAGTATCTTATATGATTACCAAGTGTCAAAGTTTAAATATCGTTGGTAAAAACCATAAATATAGGAAACTGTAGATTGGCAATGTAAAAGAGAAAGAGCATACTAATGTGTATATTAGAGCGAGATAGACAGACGAGACCATTTCACGTACACGCAGGGGGCCTAAGGAGGCCTGTCAGTCGCGTAGAAAAGACAGCAACTGTCAGACTGCAGTACTATTTTTCATGCACACATGCGCATTACGCACACATCGGTGTATTTTTTTCGTCTCACCAAGGAGCTTATATTTTACCTATAGAATGGAGTCATTAGTCAAATGAACAAAGTGAGGGCAAAAGTTTTGACAACACTTGACATTTCTTGACAATTCTAGAGAGGCTCTGTCTCTTTCTAGTAGGGTGCCTGTAGCACAAATTAATCACGGACAGTCTTGTGCCACGGGTAAGGTCTCACGTGCTCCCACGGTCCTAAGATATAGGGAGTTAAATGAGACACGAGAGATCCGTGCAGAACAATTTATTAAATGGTGGTATAATGCCCAATAGCGTGTACTCCCCTGGTGGTAGCCGGAAATGGTCTCGGTGAGGGTCGCTCGGTGGGACGAGTTAGGGCGGCTTGTACTGCTGCTCACTGTAAGTCCAGCCCTGGGCGGAAGTGAAGTAGCGGAGGCGACAGCGGCTACCTTAGCCTAATCTTGGACCCCAATTAGGGGTTAAACACATTAAATAAATAACTATTATTGCACACGATTATCAAATTAGTTAATTAGTATTAGGTAGGTCTTGTCGGTGCTCAATTTACTTAGCGAACCACGCAAGCGCAAGACCGAATCACCAAGCCTTTGTATGCGATTCCTGACAAGATCGAGACTGCCCGGCGACGCAGGCGCAATCTATCGGAGATTGCCCGCAACAGTCGTACGGTCACTAAAATGTAGCTTATTAACGTTGATATGGAGCGCTAAAACCTGTTGATAAATTTAGGAGGCGAACTCTAAAGAAATATTTCAATTAGATGAGCTTCCTTTATATCTTAATTTATGTAATATTTATAAATAGTGTAATCTGATTTAATTAAAAAAAAATTATGTATGTAGGTCGGTAAAATATGTATGTGTAACGTTACACTTGAACTTCGTTACGTTAATAAAACCACAAGTTGAAAATAATTTGAGTTTTGAGTTTTCCATGACAAAGAATTAAAATTCATAATAATTACTTTAAACTTTTTTTCCTGAGTGCCTTTTAGCACGGTAATGTTATCTATTTTCGGCTCCCAGGAAAAAAATCAGCAACCAAAATACGAGGATTTATCGCTTCTGTGACTCTGATTTTAAGAGGCACGTTACAGTTTATTATATAGCTTATCTCATGTCACGTCAACTCATAGACATTAAATTGTTCTTTTTTTTAGGTGCTAAGCATACATTTAAGGTTTTCCGGTTAGCAATGCTATAAAAATATATTGTGTGGTATACCGATCTAGCCGTTCTTGAGTAATGATAATAGGGCCATAATGATGCGCAACTTACCAACTTACTACCAGACTTTCTTTATATTGATAGATATTACGGCTGAAAGCCGAAGTGCGGTTTTTTATACAACAGAAGAAATTGTTAGCTCTAGTAACTTTCCGTGAATTAGTTACATTAGTAACAGCTACTGGCTACAAATCGGCTAAAAGTAAGTTTAGTAGCACTTGGTTTTTAGTATAATACAGGCTGTAACATGAAGGGTACTTAAACATGGTACCCTACATGTTACAGCCTACATTATATGTAATATTTGGGGTGTTTTAGGCCATCAATATGAACAACTTTTTGACGCCGTCATGGTGGAGTGGTCAGTATAGCTACCTACACATGAAGCCGTTCGGGTTTGAATCCTGGTTCCGGCAAATATTTGTGCGAGGAACACGAATATTTGTTTGCGAGTCACGGTTATTACATATATAATTAAGTTTATTTATAAAAATAACTAAAGCTATTAATTTATATTGATAAAAATGACCGTTATCTACACTTACGTGCAATAAAATCGACCCAACTCGTCAGTTTCAATTCGACATTTATCGGTATATAAAAAGAAGATTAGGCAAACAAAACTTGTAAATATAATTCAAATCAAATCAAATAATTTATTGCATTCATGAATGTAAATAACAGATGTTCACAAACAACACCAGCACATCATGTTGCCCATTTGGGCATAGCATAATCAAGATAAAAGTGTAACGGACTAGATTAGAAATTATTCATACTATATTAACTTAATTCGAATGTATATTTCTTACGCTTTATTTAACCTATTCTAAACATCGATAAATGAAGTGTTGGTGACAATAGACTAATTACTTCGGAAATCCTGGTTTCTCATTTTTGCGTCATACGCCATTTTTGTGACTATGCAGAATGTTAAAATTCAATTGAGTCATAGTTTTTTCAATAATTGATGATGCCTGATGCCCTTAAAATTATTTCCCCAAACATTTTAGCTCTCTGTATTAACTGTATATTATCAAGAAAATTTTTACTAACCAATCCAAGGGTTGCCTTTGAAAAGTGATTGAGTAGTGGTTTTATTGAAAAAAGGGCTTGAAGTTTGACATAAGCAGTTGCCTTGAAAGTTTCGGTGTCTTGAAATTGAAAGCTACATATTTTCGAACTTTATTAAAATTTTGTTTTTCAAGGCACAATAGACAACCATATGGTCCGTCGCTTCGGAAATCTAAAAAGAAAAGAAAATTTTATGTATATAAGTTAAAAGTGTATATAAATATTTATGTACACTTTTAACTTGTAATCAAATAGCATATTAAAAACTATCATTTGATAGATTTTAATATGCTATTTGATTACAAGTGCAGAAGAGCGCAGCCACAATTTCATTAATACTGTCTGTCTGTGTGCAATGTATCTGCGTTGCATGTTAGTACATGCAAATGTGAATGATAAACATTATTACACTAGTACAATCCAATCAATACTCTCATTATCTTTTTCTCAAATAAAATAATTTACATTACACAAATTACATATTTTATTTGTAAATAAACATTTCGAACTAAAAATGGGTAAAACTATTTATGTATTTTATCTATGTAACAGTTATTTCAAAGAATTAAATAAAATAATCTATCAATTTTGATTGCCATTTATAAAAGGAATGGATAGAAAGGGATATTATTTCCTTATAATTCCGGAAATCCTAGTCACCCTAGTCATTTGTTTACAGATATTTGAATAAGTAAATTATGTGCAAAAATTCATTAAATTCTAAGATAGGATTAAATGCGAGTATCAGAAATTTCTCCCTCTTATGGAGTTTTGCAAAATAACGCTAATAATCTGGAATTACGGGTGAAAAATGAAATTTATAGATTGAACAATATTATATGCAATTATGACACTTACAAGTGAAATTCACACTGCATCCTCAATACTACTCACTTCTACCAGCTCGAAATATGTATTTGTTTACCATTTTGCACTATTTATCCTTATTTTAAAGTAAAAAGCCGTACCAAAATCGCGAGTCGATATTTATGAATACGTCAATTACGACAATTTATGTCATGTTGAGATTTCGGGACATTGACACATGAAGAAGGTGCTGCCATTACATAAATCCTTTCATTTTCATTAATTATTGAAAGAATCACAATGATGATTTTCAAAATAAAATACAAACCTAAACATTAAAAGTAAATATATTATATTTATTTCTTTCATTGATAATAAATACTGATAATTGAATACAATATGTTAAGTTTTTAGCTACTTTTCTACTTTTGTTTTAGAAAGATGGCGAAATACTGGGGAAATCTTGTTTCTATGTAGTCGTGTTTAGAAAGAGATGACGACAATTTCTAGAAAGAGAAATGTGAAATTTGAAATGTCAAGTATTGTCAAAATTTTTGCCCTCACTTTGTTAATTTTACTAATGACTCCATTCTTAGTATAAGCTCCTTGCGTCTCACCCTAGTCGATTCATTGCCAATCTATAAACGTCAGTAATAATAAATATATGGTAAAAACTGAAGACCGTGATTGTTTGGTGCGAATAAGTGAATGTAATGCAACATAATTATGTACAATTATAAGTGGGTATAATAAGAATAATAACAGGAAATGAGAAGGCCAACCGCGCGGCCACCGAGTTTAAATATTCAGTGTTTGAAATACACATACCTATCTGTACACAGGTACTTATTTTTTTATACTTATAGCTTATTCGAGCAAGACATATTAGTTTATATTAGTTCCTTGTTTAGTTGTAACTTGTAAGATAAAACAATCCTCGTTTATTTATTTATTTATTCATTCATTGTTTGTCACAGGTATAAAAAAGGTGTTACATCGTAAGCATAATATGTTTCAAGTATTATTAAATGGTTTTTCAAGTATTATTAAGTGGTTTCAAAGCTGGGCAAAGGTCTGCATGGAAGAAAATACATGAGAAGATTTTAGGGTTGTATTGTATACTTAAACACAAAACAAAACCAAAATTAAGAATTGACTAATTGATACTATTGATTGATAAATTAGAACCAAATTGTGCGGTTAAAGCACGCTTACTTTCTTAGTATTTCACGAATTGGTTACTAAAACAACACTTGTTTGGTCTGTAGTGTAGAAACTACAGCAATAAAAACCAGTGTCAGGGGTATAACGAACGTGATGTGAGAAAGTAAAAAATATTAAATTGTCTTTCCAATAAGTAGGTACCTTGGTACTTGTTTAATTCATTCGTTTATTCGTTTTTCATAAACCTAATTTTACGTCATTTGTTATGTGACGTAAAATCAGGAAAGAAATAGTTTTTTTAATAATCGTTATTTATCTATACTAATATTATAAACTGAAGAGTTTGTTTGTTTAAACGCGCTAATCTCAGTCACTACTGATTCAAATTGAAAAATTCTTTTATTTTATAGAATAAATTTATTTTAAAAATTCATTTATTGAGGTAGGCTATACAACATTATTACAAGCGAGCATAGTCGCGGGCACAGCTAGTAGGTAGATAAATTTTTGGAGGCTTATTTTGGCAATAGCAATAGTGTTGGTCTTTATTCGAAATATAATTCATCTGAGTTTAAACCAAACCATGAAATACAGTGCGTATCTAAATTGAAGCCATGTATTAAAGCAAATGAGACGTTCAAAAATAAAGCAAACGAGTCGAGATAGATAACACTTTCAGGAGTTCATATTTTGTTTAATAAAATCACAGATAATATAATACTATATAGAATCTATTTCTTTATTCTACATGCAATCAAATTCCGAAAGCGTTGATAAAGTAACGATGGAAAAGTGAATTTCTCCAACGACAGCTTTCCTATAGGTATCATGAATGACATATCAACAGTCAATGCGTAAATATCTATAAAAGTAGTTGAAGTTCGTTGTATTAGACGCTTGCAAGAAACTTGTGTATAAAATTGAGAATTTACTAGCACTATTTAATTTAATAGCACTACTGATTTTTATTGATTAGTGGCTTTAATTTCTTCTAAAGACCAAGAAGCTTTTATTTACCAAGCAAATTCGACCGATGACACGCCACCTTGGCGAGGTTTATATCTACTTATCTATGTATATATATAAAAATGAATACTGACTGACTGACATATAACGCACAGCCCAAACCGCTGGGTCTAGAGATTCTAAATTTAGAAAGGATTTTTGGAAATTCACCCTCTAAGGTGGTGAAAAGGGGGTGAAAAGTTAGTAGGGAAATCCGTCATTTTTAAAGTAAAATCCATAATTATTAGTACATGGCCTTTGAGTTACAAATAAAGAAAGACGTATTTTAAGATTTTTGGAAATTCAATCCCAAAGGGGGTAAAATAAGGGATGAAAGTTTGTATGGAAATCCATCATTTGGCTTGGGTTAGAAGAAATAATAAGAAAATTTAAATGCTGCCCGAAGTAACTATTCTACGCGGACGAAGTCGCGGGCAAAAGCTAGTCGTTTACTTATAAAATCAGATACGTGTCTCCTATTTCACGGCATTACATTCCAATGATAATTCAAACCTTTCAAATATTTTAAATGTCAATGACTTACCTATATTACAACAATAGAATAGGTTTCTCTCTCGCATAAGGCCATTTACTATCGTACTAGTCATCTAAAATGACATAAGATATAAATTAATAAGAAAAAAAAAAAACAAAAATCGTGTAGGTACTTACAAACGACAGCAGATTGTTCTACCAATAAATAACTATCAAACTTCATCAATAAACCATAAAAACGTAATCATCAACCACTGAAAAAATCCCGGTAGCGTAATAGGGGGTAAAACAGCCGCCCGGATTGCGGAAGATGCTGGGATCGATTCCCGCCTGGGGCAGGTCGATTTTCTTCAGTGTATTTTCTAGTTCTTCAATAAACTTTTAATTTTATTAAGTATACGGTCACAGAGTAGGTTGGTACTGTTTAAAGAAATTTGAAAGTAAAGAAAATAAATGTTGGTTGACTTGGTGGTAGACCCATAAGCAGAAATAAACTGACTAAAAAATTAAAATACGATAACTACGATATCATCAGCACTCACCTTCGCTTTGCAGATGATATCGTAGTCATGGCTAAGACTCTATAAGGCCCTGGTCACAATGCTTGCCGATCTCTTCTCACAAGTGGTTCTTAAAATGAACATGGGTAAGACTAAAATATTTTGTCGAATTTCCATGTTGAACCCACTTCTATAAAAGTTGGAAGCTCTACACTGGAAGTTGTCGACGATTTTGTTTACTTGGAACTTCTTATTTCTGCCGTGAAGCACTTCGCTGCATTTCGGATTGAAGGGAAAGTTTAATTACTGGGCATGGAAGGCATATCATCTTAGTCCCCAGGATGGCTACGCATTTGCAGTGTTATGTGATTTACCTTTAATATTGTAAACTGTCTAATACGCAACGGTAACCACTTAACAACCAACGAATTATTAACAACAGGTGGTCCGCAAGCTTGTTTGCCATCTCGCCATATAAAAATAAATTTAAAAGTACATACAGCAGAGTAGAGCCTAACCAAAACTATCAAATTTCTTCTTGTTTCTACTTATGGAGTTCAATCTGATGACGAAATTTGACCGGTAGCCAGGACCTACTGTCATCTGTCCCTTAATAAGAATCCGATGCCCATGTTAAATTTTTACTCGAACTTGTACAAATTCTCAAGCTCAGCGCCGATGAAGAGACAATCGGCACGAATATCTTCCATATTATTATTGAAAGAACTGAGTTCTTATTACATTAGCACTATCGATTAATTTTGACAAGTGATACTGAACGAGCTTATACGATATTTATACAGTGTTAATTGTATTCTAATTTATGGATTATTAATAATCCAAATCAAGGTTGTTTTAGTACAAATCTATAAAAAAAGGGTTATGTTTTACGCTCCAAGTTGAATTTAAAGCACAGTACCTACCTATATTATAAATTATATTAGACTAGCTGGTCGGCCACACATTGTTCTGGTTAGTTTGCAAAAAATGAGAACTACATAATTATCAAGATAAAACTATGTTATAAGTAGTTTGTTAGGCAAACTAACACCAAGCTAACTAACACCAAATGATTTACAGGTAGGAGGAACAGATTATTTGGGAAAATAAAAATGTTGTTTTTACTATTTTTATAGTAATATTTCCAATTTAAACATTCCTTGGACTTCCACACATATTTTAAAACCAAAATTAGTCAAATCGGTACGGATTGCCGAAAACGTCTACGCGTTTAAAATACGCCATTTGCTTGTATATTCTATTTATTACTTACAGCAGTATTTGAATATGCATCAGGGGCGATTAGGCCTTACTCAACCACGCTGGCCAAGTGCGGGTTGGTCGACTTCACATACAACCTAAGAATTTCTTCATAGGTGGTGCGTACAGGTTTTCTCAGGCCCTGTCCGCACAGCGATAAAATATTCGCACGGAAATAATCCCGCACGGTATCGCGTTCAATTTGCATCAAAACACAGTTTTTTTCGCGCGATTTTTTTATCGCATGTGCGGATAGTCCTATAAGATCCTATGTGTCACAGAATTTTGCGAGAAAAAAACGCGCGGTGAAATATCGCTGTGCGGACAGGGCCTCACGATGTTTTCCTTCACCGTAGAAGGTAAATATGAATTCATAATTTGAAAACACATTATTACTTACGTAGGTCCGAACCGGTGCCTCTCGGGTGGGAGACAACGCACTACGCCACCGACGCTACCGATCATTTATAACGTCTTTTATTACATAAATCTAACTTTTATACATAGATTTATGTAAAAAAAAATCGATAAAAATGGATGTGAATGCCTCAGACCAATAAACACTTTTTTACTGGTCTGAGATGAATGCATGGAAACAATAAAACAAACTAATGATAAATCCAGATAAATTCTTTCGTAAAATCGATTAAAATTATACATTTATGTATTACCTACTTCAACAGAAGCGATCGCGAGATTATAAACCGATTACAAACAAGATTTCGTTGTGCATAACCAAACATCTTACGTGAACAATATTATCATAATTAACGTGAGAATAATAATCGACTTTCGTATCTCTGTTAAAATCTGACGCTGGTCTACATGTGCTTGGTGCATTAAGTAAATGGAAATCTTTTTGTTCTAGAAGCACCAGTTTTTACACAGGTAAGTATAACTCGTTTACTGTATGTAACATCTATTGTTCGTGTCTAAAACCTGATAAGTACTACTGAAGTAAGTACTAACATATTCAGCAGACCTGTTATGTAAATAGGTCGCAAATTACGCAAAACAATAAAAACTCACAAATCAATACCAAAGGCTCTGTTTTTGAAGGTATTTTAGCTAGAATCAAAATACAATCATCATCATCATAATATCAGTCGAGAGACGCCCACTGTGGGACATAGGCCTCCCCTAACTAATATAACATCAGGACTTGAAATAATCGATGTAGATATCAACTCCTTTCAAAAATATTTATAACTCATTAAATTGTTTACATTTATAAAATTTACCTACATTTAAAGAGAAAGCAAAAAAATAAGCGTTAAATAGAGGGGGGATTATCAGTCACGAGGTCAAGGAGGAGAAGGAGGGCCTAATTCGATAAATAAGAAGTGAAGTTAAACAAGAAGCAATGTAGTTTTAATGTCAGAATAATGAAATAAGTACTTACATACCTAGATACATATAAAAATAAAGCGGTACTTAAATATAAGTTAAATTAAATAAGAGAGGGGAGAGGATTATGAGCTAGTATGGTTTACCGAATTACTTTAATGTAGGTAAACTACCTATGGTAATAGTAACTTTGAATTTACAGCTGTTAATTATAAATACGTTTAAAACTCTAGACCTGAAGAAATTTATGGATCTTTAGGGACTGTCAGTCAGAACAATCTCATCCATTATAACTATAATAGCTCCTTATTTAGTAGTCGTACGGATCGTATTTAACAATTGTATTGACTCTGGTGTATTTTCTGACTTGACGAAAAATAGTAAAATTATACCGTTATTTAAATCTGGCGAAACCAAAAAAAAGAACCCACCAATTTTCGGCCTGTTTCTATTCTACCAACTTTAAGTAAGACCTTTGAGAGACTAATGCTCAATCAACTATTAAAGAATTTCAATAAATATAACATATTATTTCATCAAAAGCAACTGGGTTCACTCGGGGTCGCTCCACCATTGATGCGGGTGTTGAGGTGTTTGCTGCTTGGGAAGAATCACATGACGCTCTTGGGGTTTTCTGTGATTTATCTAAAGCTTTCGACTGTGTTAATCATGATACTCTGGTCAGGAAATTACACCATTACGGCGTTAGGAACAAGGCTCTCAACCTTATGACTTCATACCTGAGCAATAGAATACAGAAAGTTGATATAAATGGTAAAAGATCTCCAGGTTCTCTAGTCACAATGGGTGTTCCGCAGGGCTCAATTCTTGGTCCATTTCTCTTTCTAGTGTACATAAATGACTTGCCTTACTACATAAAGGACAATCATGATATTGTGTTGTATGCCGATGACACTTCTTTGTTTTTCAAAATAAATAGAAAATTAGACAATTATGACGAAGTGAACAATGCACTTGCAAAACCAGTTTATTAGTTTGATATTAATAACTTGTTGCTTAATGAAAAAAAAAAGAAATTAGTTAAGTTTACTATACCGAATGTGAGACGTGTAAATGCTAGGAAGAAACACAATCTGGTTGTATAATGTATATAAAACTCGTCTCCACAGAATAAACAATTCCTTTGTGGACTAATGTATACGTTTTTACAATAAGCTTCCGAAGAATATTCGAGATTTGCCTGTTAACAAATTCAAAAAAATAGTAAAATCTAAATTATATATAAAAGCTTATTACAAGATAAATGATTATTTAAATGATCCAAATGTGTGGGAGTAAAATCTGCCCAAAATTTACGCATTTAAAATTGTAATTTGTTCATATTAATATATCTATTGCCTGTAATGATGTTTTGAATTCATTTCGAAATTGTAAGCTGTGGAGTTTCTTTCGCCATTTCTTCTCCATCTCAATCATCAAACATGTTTGTCGCCTTGAGTAGCTAAATCATCTATCGCGAGCAGAAGGAATATCCGCTGTCGATGCATGTATTTTGTATGGAAGATTTGGCTAAATAGGATTATGAATGTTATACCTAGATCACAATCACACACAATGTTATTCTATTCTATTCTAGGTACCTCAGAGCACTTCGACCCTATGGGATCTTTTGTGCTTTCTCTTCCCTTATCACCAATCCCCGCTAACATCGAAAACATTTTGTATGAGTTTCACGATGTTGGCGGGAATAAGGAAGTCCTCTGGTTTAGGGTACCTAACCTAAACCCAGGACCTTTAATCGCCTATTGGCTATGCATCGCAGTCACACACAATGTTAACTAACCTTGTGTGGTATTACGTGGTAAATTTCCATGGCTAGTAGGTAAACAATACTGCCAATAAAAAATATTAAAAGTAGGTACGTATAATACATACATAAATGAACTCGCAAACAAAAGACGATTTTACTTAATTACAAACAACGGATTTAGGTTATAGCTAATCTAATGATGTTAGACTATCACAAGCTTTTGTAATAAGTCTTATGGATTCAGATCAGCTTATGGATGCTTATTGATCGAAGAAAACTAGCTGTAAAGCTATTGTAAAATACAATAAAAACGGAAGCGTTTCGAATTTGATTTTGTTTTGCGTTAATTTAGCCTTAATTTATCCTAGCCCAAACGCTAGGAAGGAATTGCTCTCAAAGTTAGATGCTATCAAGCTGTTGTCAAAATACATACCTATATGAAAACCGAAACGTTCTGAAGTTAGTTAAACGCGTTAAATAGCACTTAAGGCCCAAGCGTTAGGAAAAAATTAGTTCACAAAGTTAAATGAGTGGCACATGAACTACTTATTTACTTTCAATTAGAGGAAATATGCTAAATGCAACGCATTGAATTTGGTGTAAAGTTACGTATTACCGTGTATTTTGTCTGTCCTTCATAGGGAAGGCACTCGGCTTATTAGAATTCCACACATGTTGTATCAGAAAATGTAAGTAGGTAGGTACCTACCCACTTCATTAAATTAAAATCTACAAAATCAGTAAGTACCATTTTTTTTAATGGTTGTCCATTGAACATTAATTATATGATTATAGGTCCTAGTTTTTCGAGGATGGTGTTATGAAACTTGACATAAATTGTTTATTTAGGTGAAAGTCTGAAATTTTATTATTCTACTTATACTGTGGTTCCTTCCATCCCAGTTCATTAACCCCCATAGTTTATCGAGAACTTTACGATTTTTTTAAGACTTGAACTCTGAGAAAGTTATATTTGTTCTGCCAATTTCACTGTTACCTAAGTATATTTCTCCAATACCTATGAGAATGTGTAGTAAGTAAGTCGACATTATTTGCAGAAACATTCATGGGCACAGAGAGAAATCTAAATAGGAGGTAGGAACAATTTTTTATAGGGTCGATAGCTATATCAAATACTACGTATGATTATTCTAATGTTAGAATAATGTATTGTATGTTTATATCTTACATATACTTATATATAAATACCTTAGTACAGACAACAGCAGGTTGGGTTACCACAAACTGTCAAATTTTCCCAATCGATTATGCAGTTTATATTTTAAAGCCTTAGATTGAGAATTGTTTGGAGAAATTTGACAGTTTTGTATAGCCCGACGTGCTGTTGACTGTACCTACTTAATACAACTTTAAACTAGGTGCTAAGCTCAGACCAATAAAAAAGTTATTTGTTCTGAGGTTACTAAGTAATAATATTTCAAGATAGTTTGTATGACTTTTTGTTACATAGTTAGGAAAGAAGGTTATTTTAACTTTGAATCACTCACTGCATTTATTTAATCAAAGCCTTGCAAGGGATTCGCTTATTTCCTTCACTAGTGTAAAAACACGAGTGAAACAAAGTCTTCGGCGTTATTGATATTCGACCTTATTACTACTACGCAAAAGGTTTACAATGCGCAGAATAATGTGTCGCAAACATTTGTCCGGATACGTATAGAAACGGTCTTCGAGTTACTTATTATTGTTAAATCAACTAAACCAACCTTTCCGTAGAATTGTAAAACATCGCGGCCTGCCTTTTCATGTCGTCTGCAACGGAATTTTCTTCGTTCATTTTAACACTGCACTACACACAAAATGCCACGGGGTCACTGTTCTCAACTTTGGTTCACCATTAACGCGCACAGGGTCAAACTGGTTGTGTTCCCGAGGAATAGAGTTCGATTTCCTTTGCAATTCACAGTTCAGAGGTGAGTTTGGTATTTGGAGGCCGGCAAGTCAGACGACGCCCGCGCCTCTCTCTCACTGAGTCGGTCGGCGAATAGATCGCCCACTCTCGCGATCTCAATCACCCCCCTCTTGTTATTAAATGCGAACGTGTCCACTAACACACGACTAATGCCCGTATACGCGGAGAAGTATAGTCTTTGCCCTTATGTAACCAGATTTATATTTTATTCATGTAAGTATACTTTAACGGATTTAGTGAACTGTTTTATCATTTTTTCACTAAGAGATTTTGACTGGGTGCTTCGATATAAGTTAATGAGAGTATTGCAATTATGTAGTAGGTAGGTACCTACTTTACGTTATGATTTTCATTGCGTATTAATAATGGATTAGTTTCCATTATTGATATGAATTGGTAACAACTGGGCGCGTAAGTTTCTAATAGTGTTAGTCCTGGTTTAGCAGTAGGTAGGTAGTCAAAAGTTCTCATTAGGCACCAAGTTCTTATATGGCAGTAATACACAAGCTTACGGCCGTAGTCTAACGAACGAACGAACATTCCCAAAGACCATAGTATATAATCCAATAAATAATTTGATTTCACAGACCAATTAACAACAAATGGCTATATCGTTGGTTTGTATGCGGCAGAGGTAGGCGCTAGTATAATAGCTAAATCCGAACTTACATAAGTTCTATATTGGAACGCATATCCAAAGTAGCTCTCGTGGAATCGTATCAAATATGGCTAGACTGGCAGAGAGAGGAGCCGGGGTAGTGGATGGGGATGCCGGTGCACCACAAGGAGGCCTTCTTAACCCTTCGCTTGCGGTCACAAGTCCCAGGCACTGCTTCTGGCTCCTCAATCTACAACGCAATGGACCCAGCACCGTGCGGGTGCTGGGTCCATTGCGTTCCATTTGGTGAATCCATGGAATGCAAAGAGAATTCGTCTCATATTTGCATTTATAAACAGTATTTCTCCTTTGTATAATGGAAACATACCATGTCTTATCAGTGGATCATAACAGCACAGGTGCAGAGATAGCACAGTTAGTTTAACTAACAATGAAAACTAGAAGCAGATTATCTCATTTAAGGAGTACCTATGTGTAGTTACTAATTATCTCAATAATTTTAACAATGAGTGTACAACAAAGTGTAACACATTTGAGTAAATAAGGCCTCGTCATAGTAAGTACACACTAACTGCACAATGGAAACAGTTGTTGCAAGAAATGTAACCTACGCCAATAAACAATTTTATGGGTTTACCAATAACCTACTAACTATTCACCTTTTATGGTTAAAAATATTTTAACTCAGATAAATTCACAGGTTTTGATCTTAATTAAGTAAGATCTTTAAAAGTGTTTTGATCATAACATTAAGTACTAATTTCATCTAAAAAAAGTTAATAAGCTTAGGTAAAAAATATTGTTTTATGAGGAACTTTTAACTTTTATGATGCTCCATCTTTAAACATGTTTGCAATAACTGATTTAAATTATAAAAAGAATGTAAAGTAGTTTTTTATTTTAAGTAAGTAGGTATGTAATGGTAAACAGCAATGTTTTTTAATTCAATAGCCCAAGTTTTTATAAATAACTTCTTTACAGTAAAATGAGATGACAACTGGTAGAAAAGTTGAAAGGCAAGTATTGTATTGACACAATTAATTGAAGATAAGGCGAAAATATATATAATATAATCTTATACTGCAGACTAACAACAATCATAGTTCGGAGGTTCGTAAGAAGCATGAAGTCTTCATTTTGTAATGTAAAAATAAAAAAATAATAAAAAAATTTAAAATTGAAATGGAATGTGATGTTAATGTTGAGTAACCTTTGATCAGGTGGGCCAAAAATAAGGGTTTGTTATACAAAAAAAATCTAAGTTCGGGCGCCAGGCTCACCTGTTATAAATGCACGGATTCTATGGTAAAGATAATTAGTCTTTTAATCATAAGGGCAGGTTTATGTTCAATAAAAAACTATGTACTCTTGTTGTGTTTATTGTTTATGTCAAATAGAGCCTTAAGGGCGTTTACAACATGCTTTTTAATACCAATTTATAAATGAACTTAAAATAATCTTACTTGCTGTTAACAATTTAGAACCTATGATTTTAAAAGTTGTTGCTACTTGTGAGAATAAAAATTTTAGAAAATAAGTGAGGATTCAGATACCTGGCTGGCCATTGTGTGATAGGTGTTAAGGGCAGATGTTGTTACCTCTGTTTTGTCATCACTCACATGGGTGGCGTGGAAATTTGTCTCCCAAAATCTCACATGCAGTCAGTCAAACAATATCGTCTCAAGACGACTAAAGATTACGTGCTGAAGCCGTAGCTACAGTGGTAATAAAAGTAAATGTGAAAATAGAAATGTGGAAATGTAAAAAAAAAAAGTATGGAAATGTGGCATATTCCCAATGTTTGTGTACACATAAAATTTAAGAAGGCTTCATGCCTTTTTATTAAAAGGGGCTCAGGGCCTAAGATCCCGGCCGATTAAATTATCGTTTCCAAAAAAAATCTTCCTGTTTGAAGATAGGTCGTCAAGTCAAGTTTGACAGGTGACAGTTGTCAAAGACACTTTTTTTTTTAATTTTCCCATCGATAGGGAAGGCAAAGGGGGATAAAGCCGTACAGCCATTTGTCCGAGCCTCATGGTGAGGAGTTATGGATCATGATTCACATGTGACTGGGCAGAAAAACTCATGTGACATGCAAATCATGTTACATTTCCCCCTTCCCCACGAAAAGCATCGAGAATCGAGGCTGACGTTCGAAACCCAAAACAAACAAAAGATAAAAACTAAACCAACACAACAAAAGGTCAAAAATATCTAAACAAACCACCAAAACCAAAATACCCCAAACCTAAGTTTGTAAAAGAACTTAGATAATACCAACACCAACAAAAACAAATAATGAAACCAATAAAAAACTAAATCTTGTTTATAGAAATCAGTTGGACACCCTAGTCACTGACTCGAAACAACATCCTATCTATCCGTCCTTCCATTTGTTGAGATCAGTTGGACACCCTGGTCACTGACTCTAAACATCTTCTTAACCATCCTTCTATTTTTGTTGAGATCAGTTGGACACCCTCGTCACTGACTCATCCTCTCTACTCGTCTTTTTTTTAAAGGGGAGATCTGAAAACAAAATGTTTAACAGACTCTATAAGCACTATCATGGTCGGCACAACTCCACCAACTTTCCGAACATGAAGCGAAAAAGGCGTAATGTGACCAACAATACGGGTACACAATACAAAAAAACACAATCACGGCCGGCACAACACCACCAACTTTCCGTACATGACGTGGAAAAAGAATGTGAATGATCCAACAATACGGGATCACACGTCATAAAGCAACACAATCATGGCCGGCGCAACACTACCAACTTTCCGTACATGATGTGGAAAGAAAAAAAATGTAGGTGGGTTCCAACAATCCGGGAACACTCACATAACAAAAAACAACACAATCATGGCCGGCACAACTTTCCGTACATGATGTGGGAAAAGGTGTATGAATCCAACAATTCGGGACCATACAAAAAGAACCACCAGACACAAGTCTGAGGAAAAAGTGAAAATGGGAAAATCCGGTATTTGCTCAAGCAATAAATTGTCCAATCCGAGTTAACCTAATAACTAAGACTAACAAAGATATGTCTACAAAAGGACAAAAAACACAAAAATGAATGTCTAATAAAAACAAATTATACAAAAATGTACAGAATAATTTGTACAAGAGATTTGTTACAACAAAAGGCAACAATAATATATACAAAAATAAAATCTTATGCTGTTAATTGAGTATGTAGTTTGGAGATTAGTTAGGAATATAGCTATGCTGAAACATTATAACTTATATATTAAGAAAATATGTATTGGCAATAATACTTTTATAAAATTTGGAAAAACTAGACTTTAATTTTAAATAATTATATATATATATTTTTTTTTTAATGTGACTAATTTTAACTAAATAAATTTTAGCTGTTGTTATTTGCAAATTGAATTACTACCTTTCATTCATCCTCATTCATAGGCGCACCAACCTATCATTCATCTCTCTGCACAAAACTTTCATGCGCCCTATAACTCAAGTTACAAGAAAACAAATAAAAAATAAGTTTTAAACTTTAAGAATGTCTTTTATATGGTATCTACCTGTACTATTTTTATCTAAGTCTTTAAGTAAATAAACATTATTGGAAATTTTCTCTATTATTCTACATTTAACAAACTTTGGAGCAAATTTAGCTGAAAAATAATGAGCAGCATTAGACTGAACGAAATTTCGCCTCCAAACCACATCGTTAACCTCATAAGAAGTGACAAGACGACCTCTATTATAATAAGAAGCATTACGCTTATAAGCTTTAAATAAAGAAAGAACAACTTTCTTAAAAATTTCTTCAAGTGAAGAAAGAGATTTTGCAAAACCAGAACGATCTACAACATCGATCTGTGTTAAATTATCAAAAGAATTACTAAAACGGTGTAAAGAAGCATCAAAAATTAATTCTCTCCCAAACATGAGAAAATTAGGAGTAAATTCAGTAGCTAAATTAACACTACTATTCAAGGCTAATTGAACATGAGGTAAGAATTTTGACCATGTTCTGTGATCATCACGAACAAAACAAGAAATACAAGTCTCAATTGACTTGTTATAACGTTCCACAGGATTATTCTGCGGGGTATAAAGTGTATTATAAAATATTTTATTAATATTATATCCCTGAAGGAATTCTACAAAATTTTTAGAAGTAAATTGTGTACCATTGTCACAAATCAAAACTTTAGGACAACCAAACTTAAGAAAAACATCTTTCTCTAAAAATTTACAAATTGATTTAGTAGTAGCATTGGCTAAAGGAAATAACCAGCAATATTTAGTAAAAACATCTACAATAGATAATATAAATTTATGACCAGAATAAGTTTTTGGTAAAATACCTATCAGATCTAATGATAACATAACCATAGGTCTATCTACTTTTTTAGGATTTATCATGGTACCTAATGGTGGAGAAGTTGAATGTTTATATGCCTTGCAAGTGTCACATTTATTAATATATTTTTGAATATCATTAAACATACCTTTCCAATAATAATGAAGTTTTATTTTATGCAAAGTTTTATGAATTCCCAAATGTCCAGAATTTATATCATCATGATTGGATCTAATTGTATCTAAAATATCTTCCTTTGGAATAACTATTTTCCATTTTAAATTTTCATTCAAACTAAATTTAGATTTACAATAACGAAACAAAGTATTATTTTCTACTCTAAAATTTTTGAATTTACAAGGTCTTTTCTGGCAATCCAAAAACATTTTTCTATACCAAGGGTCTACTATTTCATGATCGACAGGTACAATTTTATCAGACAAAACAGTTATATTAGCAATATCATAACGAGAAAGAGTATCTGGTACAACATGTAGTGCACCTTTTTTATGAATAATATCAAATGTAAATTGTGAAATTCTAGCAGCCCATCTAGCCAAACGACCAGAAGGATTATTTAATCTTAATAACCACTTCAAACTAGCATGATCAGTAACAACTGTAAACTTCATACCTTCAATATAGGGTCTAAAATGTTCAATAGAATCTAAAATTGCTAAAAGTTCTCGTTCTGTGACACTATAGTTTCGTTCACATTTATTAAGGGATCTAGAATAATAAGCTATAGGGTGTTGTTCTTTATTATCGTCTTCCTGGCTCAAAACGCTACCAATTCCAACAGAGCTAGCATCACAATGTAAATAAAAAGGTTTACTAAAATCAGGGCATTGAAGCACTGGTGAAGTCATTAATGAATTTTTCAAAATAATAAAAGAGTTTTCTGCATCTGTATTCCATTCAAATTTAATTTTAGATTTCTTTCCTATCAATTTCGTTAGAGGAGAGGCAATATCAGCAAAATTTTTAATAAATCTTCTATAATAAGAACATAATCCTAAGAAACTACGCAATTGTTTTAAAGTTTGAGGTCTAGGGAAATTATTAATAGCATCTAATTTAATGGGATCGGTATGTAAACCGTGTTTATCAACAATATAACCTAAGTAACGTAATCTTTCTTTACAAAATTCACACTTTTTTAAATTTACAGTTAAACCAGCATCTTTAAGAGCTTTATATATTCTTTTAAGAAGGACTAAATGACTCGAAAATGTATCACTAATGCAGACTAGGTCATCTAAATAACAGAACGTATTCTTATCAAACTCAGGTCCAAACAATCTATCAACTAATCTTTGAAGTTCAGCAGGAGCATTGGACAAACCAAATGGCATACGGACAAATTCAAACAGTCCTTTACCAGGAATACAAAAGGCAGTCTTCTCTCGTGAAGTAATTTCTAATTTAATTTGCAAAAAAGCTTTAGATAAATCAATTGCAGTTATATACTTGGCACCTCGAAGGTTATCTAAAATATAAGATGTATAAGGCAATGGGTAAGAATCTTTAACAGTTACTGAATTTAATTTTCTAGAATCTAAACATAATCTAATTCCACCATCTTTTTTTGGAACAGTTAAAACAGGAGAACTCCAAGGGGATTTCGAAGGTTGTATAATTTCTTCTTTAAGCAAAATTTCTACTTCATCATAAACTTCTTTTTGTTTAGCAGGACTCAAAGGATAATAACGTTGTTTAATCGGATCGCCAATAGTATTAATTTTATGTTCAGTAAGATGAGTTAAACCTAATCCATTTTTTCCATATGAAATATCTTCAAATAATTTAATAACATTATTTAACTGTTCAGTCTCAGAAGGAGAAAGACTAGCAGCAGCAGTAATAGTATTCACTTGCATATCAAAATCGTTAACAAAAGTTACATTTTTAATCAAATCTTTAGCTAAGTCAAATTTTAACCAAAAGTCAAAACCTAGAATAATATCAAGTTCAAAAGATGGAATTATCATAAACGGTATATATTTAGTTATATTATCACAAGTTATAGGTAAATCAATGATTCCAATAATATTTTGGGACGAACCATCAGCTGTACGAGCTGTTTTATGAGAAGATCTAATCTTGAAACCCATGTCCAAAAATCTCAAGTGACTATTTGCACCCAATACACAACAATTAGCACCGCTGTCCAAAATTCCTGTAAAAATCTTATTGTTAACTGAAAATTGTAAATAAGGTCTATTATCTTGTTTTTTCACTAAAAGCACAGGAGCTACTTTATAAATTTTAAAAAATACTTTTAAGTAATCTAACCATTCTCTAAATTCTTCTCTACATTCTAATTTATTAGGAACAAAATTTTTCACCGAGGTTCGATTCGCTTCAGTTTGAAGAGGAGCTCGGTGAAAGCCTATAAGTTTTTTGAATTAAGGTTCTCTGAATTTGAAATATCTTTATTGCAATTTGGACAAGTAGATGTGATAAAACCCTTACTTCCACACTTGAAACAAACTTTACCAGTTATAATTTTACAATTTTTAAAATGATGACCACTATTTTTACACTTTAAACAAGTTAAATCCTGACTAACAACATTAACTTTTCTAACAAAATTATAATTTTCTGATTTTACTGATGCAGTGTCAGAGGTTAAACTTTCGATTTCCTTGCCTAATCTAATGATTTGGTCAATGGAATCTATATTACGGCCTATGAAATGCATCGCATAAGAGCGCAACATATTATGTTTAATTATTTTAATTAAATTTGGTTCACTAAGTGGGTCAGACAAACGACATGACATATCTTGAATTTCAATAATGAAATCAGATAAAGATTCTCTAAGTTTTTGTTTTCTAGTACGTAAAAGGAATTCAAGTTGGTAATCAAAATCAAGTTTATCAAAATGTTTAAGCAAAGCTACTTTAATTTCAAACCATGACTTAACATGAGAACGAACAACACGATACCATTTTTTAGCTAAATCTGTAAGAAAATCTGAAAAAGAAGTCACAACAAAGTGTTCATCAACATCTCTTGAAACTATATATTCTTCAACGTTTGAAATAAATTCTCTAACACAAGACTTACCGTCAAAAGTTATTTTACTTTTAGAAAAATCAGGACGCTTAAAATATCCATGTTTAGCAGAACTACGAGCAAATAAATCATTAGGTAACTGTGATCCACTAGGCAAGCAAGAATCCAGCAAAGAAGATTGTGCAACATTATGAGTATGATCCAAGCGAGGAGGTTCTTCAGACATTGTAATTAATTGCGATTCCAAGTCACGCGGAAATACAGTAGAAATTAAGTCGGAAGTGTCAGTAGCAACAGTAATGTATTTGTGTGATGGACCAGCAGAAGCAGGCTTATCAGTGTCCATAGTGACAAAGTTTTACTAATAGTATGATATGATAACGCTATTTCAATATCAATTTAATCAAAGTAAATAGTTGTAAGCGGAAATCTATTCAAAATCTAATGTGTAAATGTATTACTATTAATTTGCAAAGCAAACAAATGCAACAACTTTTCACAAATGTACCTCTTATATCCAAAACATTATTATAAAAAAATGTTATTACAAAAAACTTTCAATATAAAATAAATTTCTCAAAAATTTAACTACTAAATACAAAAATCAATATTTTATAAGTTATATTTTGTAAGCTATATTATAATAAGCAAAAGTCAAATTTATTATTGACAACAAAATGATATGTTAAAATTAAACTTGAAAACAACCTCAAAACTTTAACTGAATAACTTGTTATAAGTTTACATAAAAAATTCAATAAAAACTCTCAAATGTTTGGTAGAATATGAAAATTCTTAAATAATAGCTTCTTCACATCAATATCTAAATGATATCTCAAAATACAGTTAATGTATAATTATCAAAACACATGGAAAAAATGAAAGTCATTCTTACACAAAAATATGGGAAAAATAAATAAGTATACACAGAACATTTTTTTATTGGGAAATATACCACTATATAATGCAAATAATTGAATCTAATATTAAAACAAACAATTGTTTTACTTAATGAAAATTTATAGCAAAAAATTAGGTCAAATGCAACAACTTTAAAATCCACACAACAAAGTTACATAGGTAAACAATATTCAACGTCCCTGTTCTATGGCGACAATTGTGATGTAAAAAATAAAAAAATAAAAAAATTTAAATTTCAATGGAATGTGATGTTAATGTTGAGTAACCTTTGATCAGGTGGGCCAAAAATAAGGGTTTGTTATACAAAAAAAATCTAAGTTCGGGCGCCAGGCTCACCTGTTATAAATGCACGGATTCTATGGTAAAGATAATTAGTCTTTTAATCATAAGGGCAGGTTTATGTTCAATAAAAAACTATGTACTCTTGTTGTGTTTATTGTTTATGTCAAATAGAGCCTTAAGGGCGTTTACAACATGCTTTTTAATACCAATTTATAAATGAACTTAAAATAATCTTACTTGCTGTTAACAATTTAGAACCTATGATTTTAAAAGTTGTTGCTACTTGTGAGAATAAAAATTTTAGAAAATAAGTGAGGATTCAGATACCTGGCTGGCCATTGTGTGATAGGTGTTAAGGGCAGATGTTGTTACCTCTGTTTTGTCATCACTCACATGGGTGGCGTGGAAATTTGTCTCCCAAAATCTCACATGCAGTCAGTCAAACAATATCGTCTCAAGACGACTAAAGATTACGTGCTGAAGCCGTAGCTACAGTGGTAATAAAAGTAAATGTGAAAATAGAAATGTGGAAATGTAAAAAAAAAAAGTATGGAAATGTGGCATATTCCCAATGTTTGTGTACACATAAAATTTAAGAAGGCTTCATGCCTTTTTATTAAAAGGGGCTCAGGGCCTAAGATCCCGGCCGATTAAATTATCGTTTCCAAAAAAAATCTTCCTGTTTGAAGATAGGTCGTCAAGTCAAGTTTGACAGGTGACAGTTGTCAAAGACACTTTTTTTTTTAATTTTCCCATCGATAGGGAAGGCAAAGGGGGATAAAGCCGTACAGCCATTTGTCCGAGCCTCATGGTGAGGAGTTATGGATCATGATTCACATGTGACTGGGCAGAAAAACTCATGTGACATGCAAATCATGTTACAATTTAAAAAGTTAAATGTTTTATTGCCGTTTTTAGAGTTTCTTGTTAGGAGATATCTGAAGTTAAACTGACAGTTTTGTATGGACTATCTGTTAGATAAAAACTAATGGGAACTTACTTAGAACCTGTTTGATTTACTAATCTGATCAACTTTCTATACAAGACGCAAGTACGGTCCTGTATACAGTATTGCTTGCACCTGTGGGAGCGGAAGAGGTAACCAAACATCCGGAGCCTCCCAATTACGTCACAGCATGCTGGTTTACATTGTCACTGACAAGCAACTTGTTACTTTGTCATGCATTCAAGAAATGGAATTCACTACTGGCACACATGTTCCCTCTTTCCTACAATCCTTTGTTAATCGAAAGAAGCATGAAGAAGCACCTTGCAGGTTGGTAAGGCGAGGGTGGCTAACACAGTGGTTTATCTCTTGTATTCGTAGCTATCTTTCTATTTCGACTCCACGTCTGCTTCAATGCCTTAAGTTCTATGGACTATGTTGCAATGATATCTATTATGTTAAACTGGTTTAGAGCAGACCTTGCAATTTAAAAAAATTAAACTGAATTTAAGTACCTAGGTAAATGTTTAATTAGGTAAGTATCCTGTTTTATAAATAGTAGATGTTGTAAACATGTAGGTGACGTGGTGCATCATCTTGATATAAGTATGTAATTGTTAAAATTATATTTCCTGTTCTGTTTACAAAAGAAATAACATCTTATCGTATTACCTAAGTTTAGTACCTGTGTCAAATCAATTAAGAGATCGTGTACAAAAAATGGTTTATTCAAAGATAACCAATCTAATTTATGGTCGGCTTAGTACCTACATAATAAGCTAATAAAATTTAAGATGTCTATATAGTTATTAATTTGTCGGTAAAACATACGTATACTTACCCATCACCGACTAAAGGCGAGTAATTGTATTCATATTCCCGTTTGTTCATGATTTGGTATGAGTGATGTTTATGCAAATTGTTTATATTTTCAGTTTTAAAACTAGATTTATCTTAGAAATTAAATTAAGAAAAACACTGCAAAACAAAAACAAATCGGACAAGACAGGTGACTGACGCTGTCAACGTCACTTTCGAACACAGATTAGAAAGAATATGTTTTGAAAAGCGAACGTAACGTCAAAGTCATTTCCGTATTTGTTAAAAAGGCAAAGGGGAGTTTCTCCCGAGTTCTTGTTGTAAAAACACGTGTTGAGAGACTCCATTTTTTACTCAATCTACCTGCCGTACAATC
The DNA here is from genome assembly GCA_955850985.1 of Elophila nymphaeata. NCBI lineage: Eukaryota > Metazoa > Arthropoda > Insecta > Lepidoptera > Crambidae > Elophila > Elophila nymphaeata. The sequence continues at coordinate 11,024,457 of OY039073.1, forward strand.
ATCCTCAGAAGAATGATTATAATTATCTGTTAACTACCATAGATATTTTCACTTGACATTGGCGAAATGCGTAATCTATAAGTGTCGCGATCGCCGTTTATTTAAAAGAAGAAGAAATGCAAAGGGTGTCTGCTTTATACAGACATATCATTTGTATTTTTTGGGTCCATATTATCTCACTTATTATTCTAAATCCTATTCTTTGTCTTACTACCGATTTGTGTTCATAATAATCACTCTTCATAATTTTATTTTTCATACTTTTTTTATTTATACATTTTTATTACTACCGACGGAGCTCATAACAGTTAATGATCATAATTTTTTTATTAATACTGTTACTAACAAGAACGATTTTAAGTACATATTTTTTTTCAGATCTTTTTTCTTCATAACATTCAATGATCATATTGCTTTAATTAATAATGTACTACTAAGAACATACTTCAACTCATAATTTAGTTGTTCAGTACCCGTAGTGTAAGTTTTTTAGTATAAAAAACACAACTACTTTAGTTGCGTTAAGAGCTCCAGGCAGTGGCGTAGCGTGGGTATCGGCCGCCCGGGGCGGAAGATAATTTTGCCGCCCTCTTATGTAGGTATTTCAATTGTATACTATGCATTACACACTAAGAAGTTCAAAAAGTATAGATGCGTTGCACTCGCTCCAAAATGGCAACGAAAAAGTCGGGCAATTGCCGGATTTACATTCAGTTTGGAACTAATGAAAAAAGAATCGGGAACGCTCTCGTATTTCGGCTGGTCGACTGCACTTCATTGCAACGCTTTAAGGTAAGGAGCTCGAAAAAATGCCTTCCTGTGTTGTTAAAAAGTGTACAAATTAGGTACATTTATCATTGTTAGAGACATGAAAAGGTGTCATTTCATTTGACAAATACACTTTTCTTATCAAAACAATTTCATTGGAACATTTTTTTTTGGGTTTACATACGCGTAAATATTTTTAACACTAGAAACCCCTCCGCCTGTCCGAAAAAAGGGCAGGTCGATCTTTTTCAGTGCATTTTTCCAGTCTCTAAAATATTTACGCGTGTGTAAACGCAAAAAATTATTCCACACTATAAGGTAGTTTCATCTTAACTTGACGTCAAATATTTGCAAAAATATTTCGTTCGGATCTTAGAAGTGCAAATTTCAATGATTTGATGAAAATATGTTTACCATAAAAACATAAGCTCTGGTAGTGTACCTAGTGGTTAACGCAGCCGCCCGGATTGCGGAGGATGCTGGGTTCGATTCCCGCCTGGGGCAGGTCGATTTTTTCAGTGTATTTTTTCTTGTCTTGAAAACAATTTCAATTTAATTTTTTTTTTATTTGACTGTCATTGACAAAAAGCACGCGTATGTATATCCTCTGTTATCGGTATCGGTACGCGATCTCGCCAATGAGCGCCAAGCAACAATCAATACGTAACTCATGGGGTATATAAATTTATCTCTTTCTAATAACGGGTTTGCCTAATCATTAAGTGATCTATGCATAAAACTTTCTTTGAATAGTCATTATCGCTGATGATTATTCATAAACAATTAAAGCACAAAATATTTCTCGTGAACACAAAATAAACTACATCGCTGATTATTAGTCATAAACAATTAAAACACAAAATATTCTCGCTCGCTCTAATCGCCGCAAGTCAGAATACACGGTGTTGCCAGCTGTTGCTACAAAATATCATTCAAAGAAAGGGAATTCGTCACAGAATAACTAATGAAAAATTCCATACTCTTTTCAATTGGTCCGAATTTGTAGTTGCAATAAAAATATGAAATGGGTTTTTTTTTTAAATTATTGTGAAATTTTGCCGCCCCCTCAAATGTGCCGCCCGGGGCGGGCCGCCCCCCCTGCCCCCACTACGCTACGCCACTGGCTCCAGGCGTTTTTGACAGCGACCTCCAGGAAGTCGCGCGACACACAAGGGGTTAAGAAATGTGAACAGCGCCCCTAGCAGAGAGAAGCGCAAATCATGTTTCCCATACAAATTGAGCTCTTAACGCAACTACAATCGTTGTATTTTGTATACTACTAAAAAACTTACACTACGGGTACAGAATAACCAGACAATCATCATAATTTTTGTATTATTTTAAGGCAATACTAAGAAAATTTAGTCGAAAGATCGTATCGAATATTCAGATCAGTAATAATTAAGTGAAAACGCCCTAAAGTCGCTTCTGGCACTCGCCGGCCGCTCCCGCGGCACGCTCGCCTCGCTCGCTCGGCTCGTACGCTAGGTTGACATGAACCCACCTAACTCGCTCGTCGCTTCGCTCCTCGCTAACCTATTGTTCTATTGAACATTCGATGAAATGAAAATTATACCACCTGAACAATACATCAATTGAACATTATACTTTTTGATCAATAGCGCATGAATATAGACATCGTGATTTTCAATAATATGGATAAATACACTTATGATTAAGAAATGTATAAAAACAAATATTAGAATAAATCACATTTATGAATATTATAGTTATTTATTCGAATGATCATGAGTTTCGACCATTAGCACAGAAAAATATATGAAAACAAATATTATTAAAAACTAAGTGTATGATTAATGAAATTATGAATTTCAATGATTATGTTTATAAATATGTAGTTTTTAAATTTTTTATGAAGGATGATCATTATGGTTTTAAATGGTATGAGAAATATTTTCGGACCTCCAATGATAGGAATTGAAAAGTTATGTAAGAAAATGCGCACCCGTATTTTTTATTTGCATAAATTGTTCTACACATTTTAAACTCCTTTTTTTGTTGACAGGTCAAATGCATTTACGCATCGTCCCTATGGGGTGGTGCAAACCGCAGGGGATATGTGAGACTCAGGAGGATCACATCAGGGAGGTCAGGCCGGGGAGGATGTTTAGTGGGTATGGAGTTCCCTCCATACCCACTAAACATCCTCCAGTGCGCTATTGCGGGACGGCTTGGGATCTGTGCACGTGAGCGTAACTACATCGAGACCGTCCCAACGCTGCCCGTCTAGGCGCTCTTTGTGCACCAATTAGTGGCCAGCCCACAGGGGCTATCGACTAACGCCAGGCCCTATGGGCCGCTGGCCGACGCCGACCTTATAGGCCGCCTCCTCACCGACGGCTGCTCCACCTGGCGCGTCCTCCTGACGAGGACACCGGGAGCAGCCATCGGCTGGAACTCGACGATGGCATGTGACTTCGAATGCTAAGCGGAAACACTTGACATCAAAAGCCACACACCCGCTGACTCGCTGAGAAAGTTGCCCCACCACGTTACCAGGGTCCGCCACGAGGAGGCTTCCGGACGTGGACCCCACACATTTTAAACACCTAGTAGGTACGTGCGTGACGATTGACGAGGAAAGAGCAATTATTATTAATCTTAGTTATGGCAAGCATTTAGCCAATGTCGAGTGGATCTTCTCGATTGGGTCCGGTTGTGTCGTGTAGGCTGGCTTCGACAGGGCGGCGCTGCCTCCCATGATAACAGAGGTCTCGTCCATCCGCCACCTTTGAAAGTAGAGGCGTCTCAGGAGCGACCGACCTACCAATTCCGACCACGAGTGAGTAGGTGTTAAGGACCTACCTAGGTAAGTATCTACTTTACATCCTGGGGTTTCATTCACTTATGACCAATAATCTTGTCTACATTTGTTGAATGCATTACACAAATGCATACAAAGTTCCCTTTATATATTCATAAAAGGTTTTGTAAAATAATACACAGCGCAGCGTCTCACTATGAGCTTCATTCAACGCTCAAAATAGACTTAGGTCTTTACACGGTAAAGATATAATTTCATGTCTGCAATTGGTTTATAGCCAGCAGAATTTTATCTCTGGGTATAGCAGAATACAAGCATTATTATTTGAATATAGAATTACCTACTAGGTAGATATTATTTTTGTCTCAAACTTAAGGAAGAATGAAGATATCATACCCTAGTAGGTATCATACACTCACCGTGAGATATTTTTATGGTTTATACCGACAATAACTAAACGAAGTCCATTTACCTACTAAAAAGATTCTTGTTTCGAGAATTCAATGGTACCTACGTTACCTATTTCACTTTGTTCATAAATAACAATTGTTTGTAAAATTTTTCTTTGCAATAATTACCTACCGATTTTAAAGAAGAATTCGTATTGAACAACAGGCTACGACCTGCCCCAGGCGCGAATTGGAACCCAGCAATGCCGCAATCCGGCAGTCCAATTACCGAACTATAGCAACCGGTAGCTAATTGTACAACTGCAACGCGTAGACAGAGAAAACTATAGACTGCTGGACATTCTTTATTTCACTTACACTAGAAAAGGATGCTCATATACGCGTGGCTGATGAAAAAAAGAGACAAAGAGAATCATTTTTTGTCCCTCACTGCGTGGCATACGAATTTATGTTTTGCTAGCAATAATTGTACAATTATACAACTTGCGACTGTCACTTAAAGATCGGTAATAAGACTGCGGGCGACTTTTATCGCAGCCGCCCGCATATTTTGTTACACGTAAAGCCACATCTATCAGTATGCGCCATGTCGTGCCTCCAGATAGCGACAAGTTGCACCTATAAGTAACTTCATAAAATCCACTAGTTGCTGGAGATTTTCTTTAGGTAGTAGGAAACTAAACTATTAGTATCTCTGGTTAATAGAAGTAATTATTGGTTTTATAGTAATTATCCTCCACAGTCATTTTCAGTTCAGCTGCTGTAATAATTTTTCTGAACTGTACAGCCGGTAGGTACCTATTCTTATTCTAATTAATGACGTCACGTCCCACATAGCGTACGCATTTTGCCAATGTCAAGTGAAAATGTAACTAAAGTAACAACTAACAGTGCGTTCCAAAACTAGGTGAAGCCAAGTAGACAGCGTAAGATAGCTTTCTAATTGGTGTAAATTAACTATAGATTAACAAAACTAACCAATGGTGAAAGCGCTTCTTAATAACGACCAATAGTGAGCTACCATTTACTCTACCCCGAGTAAATTGAGATCGTTTTGGAACGCACCCTAAATCAACCGTACAATTTTTAACCTAAATCAACCGTAGGTATCTACAAGACGTGTTTTTACAACAAGAACTCGGGAGAAACTCCAGCCGATATCTTACCTGTATCTACTACAACTTTTTTATTGGTCTGAGCTACTACACTACCTAATATTTTCATTGGAATGGTTCATTGGTTTCTATCTTTAGACATATTCTTTCTAATCTGTGGTTTCTACTTTCTATCACCGATGTTTTTCTTCTTGTGTTATTTATACCCTAATTGCGTCATTAATTGTACGAATCAGCAGTTTATCAACATTGGTTTTACCTAATGAAAATAAATACCGTGATTACATATAGGTGTATGAAAAGTTGAAAGCATAAATATAATTAACTAGGTATTTAAACATACTGTGTGCTTTGAAAACACGATAGTTAGGTACTTTCATATGAAAAGATGATCCAGAAAACATTTTACCGTTATTTTGACGAGGTAAACAATAGAACTTCGTATTAAGGCTAGACCGCACTAGGCGGAACTGTACTGCAGCGGGGCTGCGCGGCAAATATTGCTTCTGTGTTATTGCCGCGACGCTTCGCGCAGTTCCGTTGCCGCGTAGTGCGATCTAAGTATCTCATATAATTACCTACATAACCTGCGAATCGATCCGATACCTATGCGAAAACACTACGAACGTTACCAACAGTGTAGCTACATGTCTTGAATAGAATTGAATACGGTGCTATTAGCACTGTAGTGCAATAAATTCGATCCACGCTTTGTGTGTAAATGTCAAACATTCAAGAAGAGATTATGTGAAAACTGTAAACGCTAAAGTATCACTCTAGGATTTTTAATAGAGTAAAAGAAAGTTGTTGTTATTGTAGTAGGTAAAAAAACATTAAGCGATATCTCATTACAAATTGGTTGTCTGTAAAGTCGGTTTACTGACGATAGTTGAACGTGACAACGTCTTAAGAAAATACTGATGGAATGGTAGCATTTTTCAAAAGAAAAATTTAATTTCATTTGTTTAATAGATTTTTGCTTGCACTTCAAGCCTTACATGGAACGCCTCAGAGCGAGGTAACGCCGCATGCGTCATGTTTTTTCGTGCGTGCAGCCGGCTCTATCGAATTATAAGACGTTGTCACGTCAATAAAGTCTATAACAATTCACAGACTTAGGTAAACGTCAAATTTGAGTTTAACATTTGCGCACATACTGCACTAGGTACCTACCTACCTCTTTTTCGTTGGTGCCGATAACGCGATATTGCATATTTTGGAGGTGATCGGTATGGTTCTTAGCTAAAATTCATGAAAATCTGTTCAGGTGTTTCAAGGTCGTCAGCTGTCTCTTGAATAATACTTATTTAAGAAAAATGTAATTTAAGTACCTAGTTATCTATCGGACTTAGGGTTCGCGAGTAATTTAAAAAAGAATGAAATAAAAACAAAATCAAAAATTTTAACCTACACAAAAAATACTAAAAAGAAAAAATATTTTTTTCTCTCGGCCTTTTAACTTCATTAAAATAACCTTTTAATATTTTAAATGAACGTCGTCGCTGCGTTGGGGGACCGTTAAGTAAATAAAATGAAACCAAAATTCAAATAAAAAGAATATTGAAAATGCTAAAGTATGGATTAGCGGTCCCCGACGCGGCGACGTCTATCTTCAAAATATTAAAAGGTGTGTTACATAAAGTTTAAAGTAAAGGGTTACTTAAAGTTTTTAATTTTATTTTTATCATAATAAAGTATTTATAATAAAGAAATGAAACTATGGAAGTTTTCAATTGAAAGTCCGCCTTTCTTATTTCTGCCGTGAAGCAGTTCGCTGTATTTCGGATTGAAGGGAAAGGTAGCCAGTGTAATTACTGGGCATGGAGGGCATATCATCTTAGTCCCCAGGATGGCAAACGCACTTGCGGTGTTAAGTGGTTTACACTTAATATTGCAAGTGTCTATAGGCGGCGGTGACCACTTAACATCAGGTGGGCCGCAAGCTTGTTTGCCATCTCATAACATAAAAAAAAACTCGATGTATATTTTTAATACTTTAGCACTCTCGCTATGAGATTATCTCTCTTGCAATAACAATCAACTTCTAGAGCGGCGTTGTAATGCAAGTTAGACACAAAATTCACAAGAGTTCTGGTAAGGGTTTGAGTAGGTTTAACAAAAAAAAAAAAGTAAAAATTAAAATAACTGTTTTCTTTTGATTATTTCTAAATACATGCATAAATTAAAAAATGTGTGACGTCACATCAGGAATTTTCCATCCCAGTTCGGCTCCGTTATAGATAAATGTAGAACTATAACTTTGATATTTTTTAAGCCATGCATGCAAAATAATTCGAATAAATACAGAAAGGGGAACAGATGAATCTCAAACCTCGATAGCGTGGTGATTGGAAACTAGTACACGTTGGAGTCACAGTATCATTCTAAGCAGTATGTTTTTTTTTTTATTCTACTAGATGACAAATACGAGGGCCATATACTGAAAGTTTTGCATAACTTCAAAATAAGACAACATAGATGTAAATATAGATATTACCTATTATTTTTCAAAGTATTCTCCGTTACATTTCAAAGATTTTTTCATGCGCTTTAACCATTTTTTGAAATAGTAGGATCATTGATCCGAGGGCATGTTTTCCACATGCTGGTTATAAGCCATGACGGCCTCTTCTGGTCCCGTAAAAGTTAAACCTCTCATCAAATCCTTTATTTTCGGGGATACAAAGAAATCTCATTTCCAACGTCCAGACTATGTGTGGGATGGGTCACGAGTTCCACTTTTTGATTAGCCAAAAAATTTACTTTGTTTTGTTCGCGGTGTGTTCATGGTGCAGGAGGATGCCACTTCTTGGCCGTTTCTCTGACTTTTTCAAACACACTGGGCAAACAAACGGTAGTGTACCACTCAGCATTTATTGTTTTTTGGTCGTCCAGTGGAATTGTGCAGAATCCTGTCTGCACAATTCCGACATAGAATCCGGCCTGTGCCACGTCAGTGTTGCAATCTTTAATTGTCTACGGTGGCTGCTTATCTAACTACAGTAGCCGCTAAAATTATAGTGTTGTTTAAAAAAAAACTATTCTTACTGAATTTCATTACACTATGCCAATAGGCAAACAAGTTGATTCGCAAACCAATGTATAGGGTATAGGTATCCGATATTCACACGCACAGTTAATTAAATTTTACAGTGCGCAGGCGCCTCACAAACAGATCACTATGTTTATACTGAGAAAGAACGTCATTATCAATTGCATTTTGCGCATGTGCGCATTTTATATATTGTTGTGTGTAGAACATTTGAATCAGAAGAATATCGGAATCAACCTCAATTAGTTTGGTAATAAAAATTGTATTTCTAATACGGCCAATTTTACCAAGTTTTACGTTTTACCTTACAATTTTGCTAAAAGTAATGTAAAATTCAACTAAATTCATAGGAATTAATTATTTTTAAACATACTATATGTTAATTTTTACCGAATTTGTAAAAAAAGTATAGATAACTTAGAGCAAATGGTGGTTAGGCTGCCTGTCCATTGGAGTGAAGAGAAGCAAGGCGGCGGAGCGGAGAAACGAGGAAATATTAAACAATAGGATTGCATAAAATCTCCGCTCTGTCGTAGTCACGTCGTAGTGTAAGTTTTTTTAGTACGTAACAATTCTAGTTACGTTAAGTTCTTAACGCAACTACAATAGTTATGTTTTTTAAACGAAAAAGCTTATCCAGTGGGTGGTCAGATTTTATGCAATCCTGTTGGTTTCTCCGCTCCACAACCTTGCTCCGCTCCAATGGATAGGAAGCTTTGGTGATTCATTTCGTAGTCCATTGTAAGATAAAAAAGAAATAATAGAAAATAAAATATATTTATTGTTTTATTTATTCTAGTAGCCATTATTTTATAATAATATTTCGAAATATCACTTCTTAATTTTTTAAAGCTCTATTGTAATTTTAATGAAGGACCTTTATGATCTGAGTGAAAGCCTATAAAAATGACTGTCGCTCCCTAGGTAGATTCTTTCTTATTTTTCTTCTTAATGATCACGTGGTTCGATTGTTTTTCAGCAATTCCTTCTTGTGCCTTTTAATTGTAAAATTTGGATTCCAAATAAACTTGAGCATCTTGCTAGATTTGTAAATATTAAACCAAGTTACAGACCAAGTTAAAGACACAAGCGCCCAAAGTCTGCTGTAAATTAATTTGAATTAACGCTTGATTAATCAAAGATTAAACGAAGTGACTGCGGTTAAAAGGGCACTTTCGTGAATGCGACAGATGTGTGCGACTTATGCGCTGACCCTCTGAAATTAATCAAATTGCAAATGTGAACTCGATCATTAGTTAATTTGTCTACTTATATTCGCCACGTCGAAGATGCTTACGAAGGCACTTGGACGTGTCAATGTCTAGTCCCTTCAGGTCCAAACGCCCTAGAGACTAGGGGCGATGTCGCGCTGTTTACCAAATTGAGAACGCTTCCGTTTCATCTTAATATTATGTTATGTATGGCTTCGCATAAAACCAATGTCGAGTGAAATAGTTATTCTATACTAAAATTGTACGGTAGATTGAATTAAGTGTAGGTAGGTACGGTAGATTGAAGTGAGTCTCTCAACATGTGTTTTTTTGCAACAAGAACTCGGGAGAAACTCCCTCCCGTGTCTATTCTATTCTTCATTAATGGCATCGCGTCGCATTAAGCGTACGCATTTTGCCAATGTCAAGTGAAAATGTAACTAAAGTAGGTAATAAAAATTGTATGGTTGATTGAGGTTAAAAATGGAGTCTCTCAACACGTGTTTTTACAACAAGAACTCGGGAGAAACTCCCCCTCCCGTGTCATGCATTTTGACAACAACTTGACAGCTGTCAGATGTCAAAATAGTATAGGAACGTTGATGATTTCGTTTTAATCTCTACTATCGTAAGGGTACGACGACGTGGGTACGACGTATCGTGGTAAGGCCATAGAGGCCAGCGAGAGAGACTAGAAACAATGTTCGCTTTACAGTTTAGAGGATGCATTAAAGTCTGAAAGCCGAGGACTTAAGTGCAGTCCTCGGCTTCTTAAAAACTAGATGAAGCTATCTGCAATCAAGTCGCAATCACCAATAGTCTAACAAAATATCATCATCAGCGTCATAGTCTTTAGAGTATGTTGCTGGACGCTTCTCGTCAATTTCTCTATGTGGGTCACTTGAGCTGAGGTCCGAGCCTTTAGATGCACTGTCGACTAGAAACCCTAGGAATTGTTCGCCCACAGGTCAAAAGACCAACTAATGTCCTCGCCTAAGCACTTTTTAAATCTCCGCGGCAATGTTCATAGTTAGAGAAGGTACTAAAAAACGTAAGGAATGTTTTGTTTTTGTACATAATTGTCCACGATATACAGTAAGTACCTAAGTACACTTATTGTAAGTTTTTCAGTGTAAAAATCGTTACAATTTTAGTAGCGCTTTAGAAACGTTATTAGCGTCCCAGTGGAACGAAGTGCAACCAAATACTACGGGCACAACAGAACTCTACCTTAACGCGGGTGGGTTGTGTGAGCGTCCCTAATAAGGCAGACTTTTTAATTAAATTTGTCTCTACATTTGGTAAGGCTCTCCACAGATGGAGACTGCTAGGTATATCGTATATGCAGGGGTAAATTTGGTTTATTGATTTACAACTCCTGATAAATTATTAGGGCTTGCTATTTAAAATGAGCGGTACTTTATTGCTTTTTCTGAGATCATATTGAAACGTGACGAATTTTAGGATTGTTCATATCCCGGAAATTCAATTACAGTGCAACGATTTCTTTGGCGCGTTCGGCTCGTTTGAACGTCCACCTTTAAGAGAAAACTTTCAATAAATTAGTGATGTACTCAAACTATCATCACATTGTTAACAATAAGACTTTAAATTTTGAAAATAAAATATATCTACTTTTGAAATTAGACTATTTCTACAACAAATTAGACTACTTCTACAAGACTATTTAAACAACTATGAGAATATTCAAAATTTGTACATTGTAGTTTAAAAAAAAAACTTGAAAATAGGTCTTTCTTGCCAAAATATAAAAACCCTGGCAAGTGCGAGTCGGACTGACGCATGAAGGGTTCCGTACCATTATTTATAAAAAAAGGCAAAAAAAATAATCTCTATCGTATGGGATCGTAAATGTTTTTTTTTATTTCAACTTAGTTATTTATTTTTAAAGCGAATATATAAATAAATAATCTGTGAATATTTTAGCGTCTACCTCGTGCCGTTAGCAGCATAATCTCAATGTTCCTCAATGTATCTCAGGCCGCGGACTCGAAGACAGCGACGAGCGAGCGGGGCGACAACAGCGGCGGCGCGAAAGAGCGGCGTTATTGAATGCATCAATTGAAATGGAATTGGCCTCGAAGGTAGCGGCACGAGAAGAAACGCATGAACGATGTGCTCCAGTCAGCGCCAGCGCGTATGCATACTAACGTAGTGTTGTACATTTTTTAATTGCGATGTACCTACCCGTAGTGTAAGTTTTTTCGTATAAAAACGGCTATGGTATTTATTATTTAGACAATTCGGGGCTTTTTGCGTCACTGCGACCTGTAAAGATCTATTGTGACTATCCTCCAAGTAAGTCCTATTGAGGCCTTACATGTGCTCCTTTAGCTGGGCACTATCTTAAAATGATAAGGTATTCCTAGCTTGGATTGTTTTGATATCGTCTGGGTCGAGAATGTGTCTTCCCAAATGTCGGCTTCTTTTGTGAATGAGATATTTACAAGAGCACAGGAGGTGCATTGGTGTTTCGCGCTCCTATTCACAGAATCTGCAAGCATCAGTATATTTTAGTCTCATATTGTAGAGTTGTCTGTTCAGCTTGCGGTGGCCAGCCAGAGCCCTAATCAACAGGCTCAGGTTGCCCCTATTAAGCATCAGTAGCTCGTCAGTGCGCTTACGAGAGTATGGTTTGGTTAGTGCTTTTGAATGCGTTAACTCAGACGTTCTTTGCCAGTCCGGTTTTGCTTCTTGGAGGAGGTGGGTTTTTAAGTATTGCATGACCTATATAGCTATGGTACGTAGTGTATCGTTATTCATAGCTGATAGGTATACCTACTACTACTTTAACTTCGGCGATCGTATGAAGACCGCACAACTATGGCGCCCATCTGTTTTTGATATGATAGGTACATTTTGTCTGTTTAGGTACTTATTTACCCAGTTTTCCCTTAAGCTGAGTCAGGGTTCAACGATACAATAATCGATTTCCTCGAACATATTCGACTCGAACGATAATGTATCCATCAATCGTGTCCAAATTTAGTCTTCCCATTACACCGGCTCGGGCTTGACACGTTTAGCAAACGTGCAACCAGACAAATCCACTTACTTATCATCAAATGCTATATCCGCGGTAGTGGTAATAAATAATATCGAGGGTTTGAGCAATATACAAAGTTATTATTGAAATCAATTGAATTTTTTTACTTTTACATTTACTTTGTCATAGAATTTTGTACCACGTAGGTACCTCTTCTTGTACTGACATACTGCTATAGGTTCTGACGTCTGATTTTATGGCCTGCCGATTGCCTGACACCAACCCTCTTTGGGTGTGCTCTAGATACAGTCAACAGCACGCAGGGCTATACAAAACTGTCAATTTTCTCCAAACGATTTTCAACCTAAGATTATTAAATTTAAAGTGCATAATCGATTGGGTAAATTTTACAGTTTGTGGTAACCCAACATGCTGTTGTATGTACCTTCCTATATTGTGCATAGGTAGTTTAGTTGCAACCTCGCAAGTGACCCCTGGTGAGATGATCTGTGCCTGTAGTGTAAGTTTTTTCGTTTAAAAAACTTTACTATTGTAGTTGCGTTAAGAGCTCAATATGTATGGGAACGCGAATAGCTCGAAGAAGCGCAAATCAGATTACAAATTGAGCTATAAACGCAATTACAATAGTTACTTTTTTGTACGAAAAAACATGGCTACTGCAGAGAGCTCAGAAACTCAACTATTCACGATGTAGGTAGATACTTACCTACATTAGGTATTTTTATCTCACAAGCCCGCGAACTATTTATTTGCTGTGTGTTCGTTCACTGGGCACAATGTATAGATATAAATGTACATTAGCTATAGTTACGTACGACATATACTACGACGACTATTGGTAGTACTTTATATTATTATAAAGAAGAAAGATTTCATCGTTTGTATGCATTGAATAGGCTCCGAAATTACTGGACTGATTTTGACGAAGTTTGGTAAGTATGGAGATATGTTAGACCAGAGATTATCAAACTTATTTCTTTTACCGCCCCCTTTGAAAATCAATTATTTTTCAGCGCCCTCAATTTTTTATACACTCCTTAAACTTAAAAACCACAATTTCATTCCTTTAATTACACAAACACGCACAAACTCGTTTATCTCTTTCGAGGCTCAATCGTACTGTATGTACCTCTAGTATGAGTTTTATTAATTTTCGAGCTCGATCAAGCGTATCGTATCTTTCATACATTGCCTACTAGCGCCTGCAGCGTAAACTATCAGAAACAGTGGGCAATTTATCAAAGAGACGATAGGTACGTTTGATCGAGCTCGAAAACTATCAAAGCTTATACTAAGGGTAGGTACTGAGCAAGTTAGGACAGTAGGTATCGATGAACCAGCCGATTGCTTGCGGATTGCACCAATAGCGCCATTTAACAAAATCTTGTTACAACTTGATTGCATACGGCGTACGTATCCTACGAAATCTGTGTTAAGTATTTTTAGTTTTAATACCATCATACAGGGCAGAAATATAATTGTAATAATTCGATGTTAAGTAGTAGGTACGTAGTGATTTTAGTGAATTTTAAATTTAAGTACTTAAATGAAATTACAAATCAACCATCGCCCCCCTAAACTACGCTAACGCCCCCATTTTTTTCTGGGCCCCTTAACGCCCCCCTCAAGGTCTCCAACGCCCACAAGGGGGCGTTATCGCCCACTTTGAGAAAGACTGTGTTAGACCTTAATTGGGAAGGAAACAGGATACTTTTGGCGCTTTTTTCTTTACTTCATCTTTCACCTACCCTGCTCCCAATTTATTTGGAGTCGGTGCAGTATGTCTTGATATCCACAATACTGCTAAAGGATTGGCATTAGACTTTTACGGCTAGGCGCCTGCCTGACTCCAACCCTCCTTGGGAACGACTATCTTTCGACAGCACCCGGGACCACCAGCTTAACGTGCCTTCTGAACCACGGAGAAAAATCGAGATGAAAAAATTCTCGGTCGCCCATCCGAGTACCGACCGCGCACTTGGTTTAACGCTTAACTTTCGTTATCGTTACAAAGAACGCACAACCGCGGCAACTTCGGCCTCCTCTATATTTATTTCCTCCAGTTTACTTACTACCTTTCCATAAAATCCACCAGTAACTGGAATTGCCAATTTGCCACGCACTGTTTTTCATTTTAGAAAATAAACACAAAAAGAAATCACGTTTAACTAAAACAACAAACAAAACTACGTAGGTAAACAAAAACCCCAATCCAATGTTCCAAAGTCAAATTAAATCTGCCATAATAGTAAATGTTACTCATGGTACGAGTTGAAATGAAAACTATTCGATGCGCGTTTATACGCTATCGACTGTAGCAACGTAATGTCAATTTTCAATATCAACTCATGCTAAGACTACTGACTTAACCTAGAGCTTTTTATGATCGCTTAATAAGAGCGTTATAATGTACCTACCACAGATTTAATAATACAAGGAGATAGCCCAAGCCGGCGTTTAACTTGTGACAAGTGGATGCCCTGTGGGCATACATTTCCGCCACTTCGCCTTCCGATAAAGTCACGTGAATACGTAACTCAGCGATTCGACCGATCTCCATTGCGGCTGTGCTTAACTTTCATTGTTTCGCAGTCCTTAAGACGCCCGCAATGAATAGTGTATATTACGGCATGCTCAACTAGAACCATGTTATGGATCGCGACACTCGGTCTTCCTATGAACTCGGCGATTCGACCGATCTGCTTAGATTGATATACCTGTGGTACCTACCTATCATGTAGTTTTTCGGTTAGGTTAGGTTAGGTTACTAAGTACATAAATAATGGATATTTCGAGATTTTGTAGAATTCGTTTTCTTTTCTCGCTATCACTGCGTGTATTCTCATATTTTGTAGTAGGAGCTGCATGTCAACCACACATGCTTTTCTATATTCTATTCACAGATGGTCTTACCATTATTTATAAGTGTTATGGTGAATAATATCGTTACTTATAAGTGCTATGGAAAGTAATCCATTGGCCTGCCCTGTTCCCGATTTCATTTGGGGTGACCGTAATATATTTTCCGCTTCAAATACCTCCCGTCAGCCGTCATTTCAGCATTCATTCCTGTCTTTGGCATATCATCTTTCATATAAATCTATTAGTATTTTCTTCGGTCTTCTTCTCTGCAATCACCTACTTTCATCACCTTCTTTGATTAGGTACTGCAGACATCTTTACAACAAAAGACCGAAAGAGACTAATGCTTGCACATTCTCCGAACAGGAGAGTGAAAAACCAATGCCTCTCCTGTGCTTTTCTGAATCTCTCATTCACAAAAGACAACATTTGTGGAGACACATCCACTACCCGGATGACATCAAATCCCAGTGGATGCGAATATCTTATTATTCTTAGACAATGTCCAGCTAAAGGATTACCTACATGTGAGGCCTCAATAGGACTTACTGAGTGGCTAGTAATATTAGATCTCAGGCTGCAGTGACGCAATAATTAGCCCCGAATTCACATACTCACCTACCTATAAAAAAATAATACTAGATGCTAATAAAAAATCGGGAGTGGTCTCCCCTTGACTTTCTCGTATACCGGAAACGACTCAAAAGTTGATAGAAACCATAAATTTTGATGTCATACATGCACGCTAAATTTTCGTTCACCCATCCGAGTACCGACCGCGCACTTAACTTTCGTGATCGACGACTCAAAAGTTGATAGAAACCTTATATTTTGATGTCAGTGTTTGACATCAAAATATAAGGTTTCTATTTCAATTTTTAAATTTCAACTTTTAATTTTTGTAACAATAAATTTAATTAAAGCGTACTCGAGTTATCGTGGTGCTAACGCACAGACACACAAACATAATTCCAAAAACGGTATTTTTGGACTCAGGGAGGTTAAAACGTGTAAATCTGTCAAAATCTCGAGGTCGAATTTTTTGACGATTACAAGACTTCCTTTATTCTACGTACCTATACGAGAAAGTAATAATATTATTGTTATAATGTTGTTTTTCTTTCTGAAAATAAAGAACATTGAAGAACAAATAGGGCAAAATCAAAACGGTGTCTATAAACACAGCTCTACTGTCTTTCTACACATTAACCCTTAAAACTGTGTCGATATCTAAACGTTTTAGTCAGTATACCTTTCAACAATGTAAATGAGGTACCTATCTATTCGTCACACCCGAAGCTACTGTAATTTGTCTCAGTTCATCGTTTAAATTAGATCAAACAGACTACACAATTAGCTTCCCGTTCTAATTAGTTAGCATATAGTTTCTAGTATTAGTTGTGTGTTGTTCCTTTGAATCTATTAATGGTGTTTAGAATGCCACGTTTCCTATACATATATGTATGTGTAGTGAAATGCATTAATTGTAATTCTACGTTTACCTAGTTGTGTAATAAAACGTATGTAAACGTTTACACGAGTTTCAAAAACACGTAAAATTGGGAGCAATAGAAACTAATTTCGTATACGTTTTGCTTTCGTGCATGAATTTAAGATTCACTTCGAATGATTCTCAAATGCGTCTCCTGGTGTCTCCGGTCTGGTTTATAACAATCACTGGTTGAGGATGCCGGGTGAAGCTTGCTTCCACCTCTGGACTTATCACAGAACACTTCCTTTGAACTGTGAGCATTATAATTACTTTCCATTAGATGAGATAAAGGCCAAGAATTTCCATGTCAAAGAATATAAAAAATACACTGAGAATAGCAACGATAAACTATTTCTGAGATCGGCAACTGTACTGGAAATATGGTTTTGACCCACATATATACACACGATCACTCTCGTAATCCCAAGAGGGATTGAGCAGAGCATTATGTAACATTTCGTTACACATAAAGTCACATCTGGCAGTATGGGTCATGTAAAGCCTCCTAATAGTGACAGGTTGCCAGCCTGGTTACATGAAAAGGGGCACCAAATTCAAAAAGTAAGAATTGTAACAATCTTTCAGTACAAACAAGCAAAGGCCAACAATGGACAGATATTACCTACACTCAAAATCACCTCAGCCGTCCGTAAAAAATGGGCAAAGGAGTTCTATAGTAATTGTGAGCTTTGAAGTACGTATCAATTTTATACAACATCTTTAGCTATATGCTATATTATTCGATTTGTTTCGCTACTCTGCCAACGATTTGCAAAGGAAGCGAACGTGCCATTTTATCGAGGTTCAAACAGCTTCTTTTATTTTATGCAATTTCTCAAATGTTCTTTTTATTGTTTCAATTTGTAACAATAAAGAGATAAATATCCTGTCCCTTATTTTTTATTGTAAAAACGTGTATAATAATTTAATGGCTATATATACGTATTTCTTTAATACATAATTAGCCCCACTACTTCCCAGCCAGGTCTGCAGCTCTGTGTTAGGGTATTATTGGAGAGTTATCTATATGATAGGTTTAAGCTTACCTAGATTACCTACTCAAATATGTCTCTCACCTCTTGGAATATGTAAATTATAGCCTATATGTTAATCTGATATATGAGCTATAATATTGTAGAGTTTCATTAAAAACCACTTCCGTACTTTTTGCGTGAAAAAGTTACAAACATCCACATATCTAATATTAGCAGGACTGTGTAAGCATAAGGACACAGCTAATTAAGTGATGCTCAGTCACTGTACAGTTACGAGTAATAATAAATGTATGCGCATTTGACTCTTATGCCGTAAGTAATAAAGGTGCTTTGCTGTCACAGTGGGTACATATTGTTGCTCGTACTTATTACGGGCTAAATAAAAGTATACCCAGAGGAAAATATAACCTGCCGTTGCCCATTTCGGTGTAGGTAAGCCTAGTCTTGGGGGTGGTTATAGCAAGCGGTTTATTTTAATTTTATTAATAACGAAGTTAATATGTCCTGTGTCTAATTAAAATTCTGCGGCCTTAATAAACGTTGTTTAATTGCTCGTTTAGTCGGCATATAGATCTGACTGGTTTATTCAATAAATTTATAGTAATACTAACCTATTACCTATACGTAATATTTATTTTCTGCACAATTTTAATTATGCTTAATCTTGCAATCCTCAGTGCGCGCAAAATGCTTAAAAAGGGGTGCAATTGACTAACTACTGCAGGTTATCGCTGATGATATTCTCTGCGTCAGTTTTAAGAAGACAGACACCGTGGGGGTCCTCTAGCCCGTAAGTCGAACGTTCCTAGGGGATTACTGGGCCACCAAGCATCTCTGGAGTCTCTCGATAGCCTAGCGTCGAGTTTAGAGTCGTTGGTCACACTAGAGCGACTGCGGGCAGCGAAGGCGACCTGCAGAAACGGAGGGAAGACGCTGCGCCTTGCCGCTGTAGTATGCCATATTGAAGCGGCTGCGTGACATACGGAAACCGCGGAATAATCAACACCTGCTATGTCCTCCTCTGGCTGCAATCGCCTGCCGCGCTCTCTGGCGCCTCCCGTTCATCTCGCATTGTAATTTATCACGCTCCCCGCGGACGCAAACCACCGTGGCCAAGGCCTTAGGTATTAACACGGACGGCCAAAACCAATCCTCCAAAGTTTCAGTTCTTTTGCAAATATTTTTAGTAAGCATTCAATAATCACATTAATTGGAGACATTAGTGACCTCACCACAGGGTAGCTGTTAAAAATATTTTTATTACAAAGCCGTCTTTGTTTGGACGACTAGAGACGCACGATTTTGCCGCATGGCAAAAGAAATGGCAAAAGGCGGGTGGATGATTAAAATTGACCGTATTCATAGGTTCTCAGAGAGCGATAACGTCCCCTTGTTGGCGACTTTCAGGGGCAGGTATTCTACTGCCCCTGAAAGTCGCCAACAAGGGGACGGCAAAGAAAATTAAGGGACAATGAGACGAGAAAATTAAGGGGATTGCCTAGAACCCTAGCGCAATCCACCTGAGGCGCGTGGCCCGGTCCACTGCTGGACCGGGCCGGCCCGGAGGGGTTTTGGTGAAATGGCGCACACTATGTGCGCCGATCCTAAAACGCCCCCATAAGGGCTTAGGAGGGTATCGGTGGGTTTTAGCGGAGTAGGACCGGCGCTGTTCAGCGCCGGTGAGTCCCGCACACGCCGCACGCCCAGCCAGCGTGCGGTATGGTCCGTAAATGGATTTCCCATTGTCACAAAAAAAAGGTAGGTAGACAAGGTGAACCGATGATGTAAAGGTCGCGGGATGCCGCTGGATGCGGACTGCGCAAGACCGATCGGATTGGAGATCCTTTGCCGTCCAATAGTGGGCGTCTCTTGACTCATATGATGAGAAAGCATATAATCGTTGTAATAGCTTAAATTTGCGACAGATGATAATTAATTTTCTGTAAGTACGAAAAATAAGTTTGAGAAATTATCTGTAAACAGTCATTTGCAGGAATTGCAGACGATCGCCAGCCACATGAGGTGTGTACCAAAACTCGCTCTGCACAAAATTTTCTTCTGAAAAATAAGTGGCATGCGATTTTTATCGACACGTTCAATGAGGTGGAGATTCGATTTTCAAGCGATGCGACTGGTGACTTGCCGTACCTATGGCTAATAACGACTCGTGTATAAACTCCCCATTTGCCGTCAGTGACATTATATTTTTCAGCGTACCTATAGGTACTATTATTCTTATAAAACGAAATTCTGATACGTAACATGTAGATATTTAATTAAAACACTTCTATTTGAACAAACACTCTATTTGAACAAACATCGTAAGACAAATTCAATGCGTGAACTCTTTAAAGATGGCGGGGTTCTTCATAAATTATTACGAACCCTTGACATTCAATTCACAAGTTCGCGGAAACGACAATAGCCTGCTTGTCATTTAACGTCGACACACAGTCTAATGAAGTCTACACAAATGGAAGATGCGGAATTAAATACTTCTCTTAAAATGAATATTTGGCCATTATTCAAATTCAGGCACTTACTCTGCAATGTTGCGCATAAAATTTTAGACTCTTTTTCTTGTTTTATACATATTTAGAAAATAGTAGCAGAACCTGGCAGATTTGTATTTTAACTCATGAATTAAAGACCCAAGGAGTATTGGTGTTAAGCAGCCTGCCGGCAATGTTGATAACAAGACACACTTACTGCACCGACCCCATATAATTTGGGAGCAGGAAGAAAAGAATCCTAGAAGGATTTTTTTACTTTCTCGTAACGTAGTTTAAAGGAAGTCTTGTAATCGACAAAAAATTCGACCTCGAGATTTTGACGGATTTACACGTTTTGGACCTCCCCGAGTCCAAAAATATTTTTTTTGGAATTATGTCTGTGTGTGTGTCTGTGCGTTAGCACGATAACTCGAGCATGCTTTAACTTATTGCAACCAAATTTATCATACGTGTATGACATCAAAATATAAGGTTTCTATCAAATTTTGAGCCGTCGACCACGAAAGTTAAGCAACCAAGTGCGCGGTCGGTACTTGGATGGGTGACCAAAATTTAACACGCATGTATGACATCCAAATATAGGGTTTCTATCAACCTTTGAGTCGTTTCCGGTATACGAGAAAGTCAAGGGGAGACCACTCCCGATTTTTTATGATGAAAAACCCAGACCGTACCGTACTGTGGGCTAAGCAGGTGTGGGGTATGAGGAATTCGTCCAGGAATTCCCGGGAATGCCTAGAAAAACTTTAAAGCTGGTGACCTTACGGCCCTTTATAGAGACGTTTCGGGAAGGCGCACAGTGTACGCCTCGTCTCCGATACGTCCTATCTGGGCTGCTCGATCCGATAGCTGGCCGGGCTTCGCCTGAGGGGGATTACCCTTTTTTTTGTTGACGGGGTGTTCAAATGCATTTACTAACCACATGGGACATGTGGGACTCGAGGTAAAGGTGTTCCCTCCATACCCACTAAACATCCTCCCCGGCCTGACCTCCAGTGCGCTATTACGGGACGGCTCGGGATCTGCGCACGTGAGCGCAACTACACCGAGACCGTGGGGGGGATTACCCTAGGGTACTAGCAATCACCAGACCGGGGACCTCCGGTGTGCACATGGGGAGCCACTCCATGTGCACTAATGCCACACATTTTGACGCCGTCTTGGTCGTGTGGTGAGGAATATATCGGGCGATTAGGGTTCGAATCCTGGTAGTGGCAAATGTGTGGTGAACATGAGCATTTGCTTAAAAGTTTATTAAAGTTTAAATTTAAGAGAAATTATGCACAGGTTCATAATGATACTTAATTTGGCTGATAATTGACGTGAGCGTGGAATAGTACATTACTGTAGCAGCCAACAAAAGAGGCATTGATGAACGAACGTGGAAATGTGGGCTGAGGCGAAGCCGAGACACACATGTAGGTCCATCAATGTCTAGTTGTGGCCAAGGCGTCTACTTTTATCAAATAATGCGCGGAAATTAAATACGGTTACTTCTCAAAATCAAATTGCAGGAGTGTCGCCTGCGCTGGTAGAGGTCTGTATGGTGCGCCGAAATACCCTCCACCGAGTAGGACAGTTTTCCGAAAGGTAACACTGTACTCCGACGGTTAGTTGATCTAAAAATACTTGGCCAATGGAACATCGACAGTTGAAAGTGCGAAAGAATCCTTCGCCGATAGAACGGTTCGATGTAAACACACTTCAACGATGATTGGTTAAACGAACATAATGATCATTCATTCGCATAGGTTTGAGAAGTCCGACAAACTACGTTGGCAACAAATATCTTGGATAGCACCTCCGCCAGGTGCCAGTAAAACAGGAAGGCCCAAGAAAGGCGCTGGTTTGATGTCGCGAAGGAGAACTTACGTGCCAACGGTCTTTC
Source organism: Elophila nymphaeata (assembly GCA_955850985.1). Classification (NCBI taxonomy): domain Eukaryota; kingdom Metazoa; phylum Arthropoda; class Insecta; order Lepidoptera; family Crambidae; genus Elophila; species Elophila nymphaeata. Next base: position 11,046,576 of record OY039073.1, read on the forward strand.
CACCAAGGATGCCGAAGACTGAGCGAAATGGACTATATAGGTAAGGAAGGCGGACCTCGGGCCCTCGCGCGAAAGCGTTTAGGTCACATCACAACGGGGAGAGCAACGAGAACAATAATAATTTTCACTCGCCAAAGTGTTTCATTTGTTTTTCGCCAAAGTGTTTACAGCCAGTTCGAAATTTAAACAAAACCTTTGATTAATTACCGCCTTGTTTGCCATGTTTCGGTAGTAAGAAAAAGATCGTTCCATTTTTGAATTTCACGGCAAATATGAGTTTACGTAGTAATTTACCTATTTGGTTGCTACAGATATGGATTTTCATACAACTTTTGTCGGCTGCTGCTCGCATGTATTTGGCCAATACAGCAATTTAGATTTATCTTGATGAAGGTTGTTGTTGTAGAAAAAGCATTATTTTAAATGCTTTTTCTAAGAAAAATATTATTAGGGCCGGAGAAGGCTGGTGGTCGTTGCTACCTGCCTTCTCCAGCTGTTTATAATTTGGCCCTAGAGGGGTTCACGGTTCACCTACACAGATACCACCAATAGTCTAAAATAAAACCAAAAAAGGTCAAGAGCCTTTTGGACTAAAATTAAATTACCTATTATTTTTTATTTGCAATATTTCGCGTATTTTAATCTCAATTTCATAAGTTTAGTGCGGCATTGCAAAAATAATCTCACCATCTACGCAATATTCACACGTAAAAGCAATAAAAAAACCTAGTGCGACATCTGCGGGCTACGTGACTAGACCGCTAGTGATTATAACAGTTATAACATTGTTTAGAAAAAATCTTAATACCAAGGCAAAAGGATAAAAATGACGTTTTTTGTATTCAATAACGTGCATGGGTCGTTTTGGAGACAGTTATGAAACTGTAAGTCGTTGTAATAAAAGATAGGAGCTCATTTAAGTACGTATAAAAATAGTAAAATATTTATAGAACTGCCTATCGCAACTAGCCTAAAATTTCTTAATGACGCATGATTTTTCCTAGTTTGAAGATATTATTTAAGACATGTTTAGTGATCTAGGTACGTCGATAAGGTAAGAAATAGTTAGTGTAGCTTATTTTTTATGTTCTAACCAGTGGTTAATGTGCAAAAAAAATTTAAAAATGTATCTTTTTTTTGTTGACGGGGAGGTTAAATGCATTTACGCATCGTCTCTGCGAGGTGGTGCCAACCGCAGGGGATATGTGGGACTCGAGGTAAAGGCGTTCCCGCCATACCCACTAAACATCTTCCCCGGCCAAATATTTGTTCTAGCGTTTTTGAAATATTTACCCATGTGGGGATGAAAGGTCGTAAGGAAATCAAAATAAAGTTACGCATTCACGTCTAACATCTGACTCGATTATGACCTCCAGTGCGCTATTGCAGGATGGCTCGGGATCTGCGCACGTGAGCGCAACTACACTGAGACTGTCCCAACGCTGCCCGTCTAGGCACTCCTTGTGTACCAATTGGTGGCCAGCAGCCCACAGGGGCTACCGACTAACGCCTGCCCCTGTGAGCCGCTGGCTGACGCCGACGTTATAAGCCGTCTCCTCACCGACGGCTGCTCGACCTGGCGCGTCCTCGTGACGAGGACACCGGGAGCAGCCATCGGACCTCACCCGGGGAACTTAGAGCGCGTCGTGGCCCTGAAAAGGGCTGTCCGGAACTAGTCGTGGTGGGAAAACAAAAACAACTCGACGATGCCATCGTCGAGACACTTGACGTCAAAAGCCACACACCCGCCGAGAAAGCTTCCCCAACACGTTACCAGGGTCCGCCACGTGGAGGCTTCCGGACGTGGACCCCACAGTAAGTATGTACCAAGATACATCATTATAAATTAATCACGCTTATTATCCCAAACGTGGTTAAATTAGTGTTGAGAATTTGTATGCGCTCTCGTTGCATAGCAACGGTTGTTTGTGTCACTTATCAGATTCGAGCTAGTCCACTGTACCCATAGATTTATTATTACTGACGTTTAGCTGTACCTCGACTACAACCCGACATTAAACTTCGTATTTTCCCAGCACAGACGCTACAATTTTGATCTACTTTTATTGACAACTTTTCATGATTTTACATAGGTATTTACAACCCACTTTTGACTTAAGTCTTGTTATGGTAAAGGGTCTATTATTATGTTCTAATTTTACAGCCCACATTTTGTACTCAGTGTTTTTTGTAAAGCAAGTATGAAAATGGTTTTCGTGTGAAGAATGTAGAAACAAGACGTACAAGAGGCGCTTAAGGGAGCGCTCATAAAGAATAATAGATGCTTCAGACAAAGAGCTTTATACAAAACGAAAAGACTCCGTCGTTGAGCTAAATTTAATTTAATTGTTACTTGTATTTTGACTTTCTAAATATCTATCTACTATAAAATGAATTTTAGTATTTAATTGATGTAGGTATCAGTAATAATAGAAAAATATAACTTGGCGTTTGGGGTTTCAGCTTTCATAGGGGAAAAGATCACCGGAGCAACGTATCGGCGTTTTTTTTATCATACATGAGTTGTTAAGTACTTAGATTATTTTTATTAAAGCTAGTGAGTGCCAGTAAAATAACATACTTATTTTATTGTAAAATAATTACGTACAAAAATAATTTGAATTCGTCTCTTGCTTCATTCAGAAAGGTGCATGTCAATTTAAAAAAAATAATAGTTTTGAAAAAACGAACTAAAAAGTGAAAAATTACTTTTTAGTATAGAAACTAAATGATGAACGAAAAGTATAATTATTATTTAGAGAAAAGCGTGGGGTGCTCAATAACATTAGTTTTTGAAAATATTAGATCGGTACAATTAAATTGAGCTTTTCTCTAAATAATAATTATACTTTTCGTTCATTATTTAGTTTATATACAGTTTTTTTTTTCACTTTTTAGTCCAATTTAATATAAAAGCGTGTTTTTTAGTTTTTTTTTTTAAAAATATTATTTTATTATCCACTTTTTAGTGCGAATAATAACAGCCGATGAACAAACGAGTCAGTTACCTACATACAATCATACAGGAGTTACAAACATACAGATGAAACAAATAAAACATGTTAAACTTAGATTAAAGCAAAAGGGTTAAAAATGGAATTACTTCTGTGATCATTCATGATGATAGGTGAGAGTAAAATATGTACCAACCACAACTATACACGAAATATAGGGCAGATCGGGGCTAGTTGGTCTAAGTAGGTAGACTAATCGTTCATAACTTCGGCAATACCGGACTGAGAGTGATAGTGATGCGCCTCAAAAGACCAGCCTCCCATTTTGACAACAGTTTGACAGCTGTCAAAACGTATGAAAACGATAACGATTTGGTATTGGTAAAAACGATCTAAATAGCGCGATAATGTGTAAGTTTATGTTAAAATTAATAGACGCATTCGAACACGTTTATTGAGCGTACTAATGACGCGCCGTTTTTTTTTGTATTAGGCGAGTGTACCTTTCAACTAACTTCTCACTAACTTTTACGTTTGCTCACTTCGAATACTTATTCGTTTTTGGAGGTTGGCAAAACATTGATTATACGACTTAATTTAAGTTACCAAATTTTGTCGTATTACATTACAATAAAATTAATCCCGTTACAAGACATAAAGGTTGTTGATTTAATTTATACGAATATTAATTTTCAGCAATCAAACATCAAAATCATGAAATTTATTGGTAAAACTGGAAACCTCAACTCTCGAATATAAAGTGAGGATAAAATATTTGACCTTGAAACTTATTATTATCCATTTTCCCCTTTCTAAACACTAGAGCACGTGTCACGTGACCATCTAATACGTTATACGAACGTAAGTACGTCATCATTTTAGTTGTGGAGAGACTTGGGCACGTATTATAGAATGAGTCTCAAGAATCAACGCCGACTTGAGCGTCGTACGTCTCTATCACTTTGTGCTTGATAGAAAGGGACAAACGACTCTCAAGACATGACTGATTTCTGAGTGTCATTCTCTAATAAGGGCCTTAGAAAGAGAGGTAGGAACTGAACTACCGCACAGTGGCATCAAACAACGTGAGCGAAGGCGTCGTCGCCAGTGAGAACGGATTTTCAATTTAAGAAACACCTACGTAATTTTCAGCAATTTTCTTACTTTGTTTTAAAACTGTATTTCTTAAACATATTCTTGGTTTTATGTTTTTATATCGAATTATCCTAATGTAAAAATCTACCTAACTATCTACATACAGAAAAAAGGAACGTACGTATGTGTTTCGATAGAATTTTCTTCAATGCAAGCATTTCGCTGCGGTTTACGTTGAATCAAAGGGAAGTGCCTACGGTGCTCCTCTGAGCTTTTCTTTGTAATGCAAATACTTGGCATGGAGAAGTTTCAATGCTTCGTCAGAAGATTGCATTTAAAACTTCTGTAACTGTAACCACGAATTTATTATACGAAAGTAGGCCTTATTTATGATATCTTTACTGTAACATTTTTGTTAAAGGAAGGCTGGAGGACATTAGGGTGAGCTTCAAATCTCCAAGGATATGTTGTGCACGTTGTTTAACGTATTCTGGGTTATTTTTTTCTTGTATTTGATTGTAAGCTCTCGTCGAGGTATGGCACAGCGGATGCTAGAATATGGAGCGCCTGATCTGGCGTGTAGGGGTCAGGTCTTTATTAAGTAAAATTAAACTCGTCAATTTGCTTGAGATACGTGTACTGCGTGCAATTGTAACACAATTAGTGAAATTTGTGAGGTAGTGAGAAAACACTAGTGATGTGCGACGTTTATTCGCGAACATGCCCCCGCGCGTTGAAGGCTCGTCCTTCAACCACAACATCTTCTTCTGGCAGCAACGGAACTATCTTGCTGAAGCTACGTCGTACGACACCATTTGCCGTTCTTATGTCAGCAACACGACATATGCCGTCACTGGCACCAGGGTAGACTGCTACTATACGTCCAAGCTTCCATTTAAGCGGTGGAAGGCCTTCTTCCTTTAATAAGACCAAAGTGTCAATCTTTAGCGAGTACGTTGAGGATCGCCATTTGACTCGTTGTTGGAGTTCAGCAACATACTCCTTACTCCACCTTATCCAAAAATGCTGGCGTATCTGTTCTATGCGTTGGAAGCGTGTCAGCCTGCTGACGGGACAATCTGCGTAGCTGCGTTCAGGCAGGGCGGTGAGAGGCCGCCCGATAAGAAAATGTCCGGGCGTGAGCGGCGTCAAGTCTGCGGGGTCCGACGACAACGGAGAGAGTGGTCGAGAATTGAGTATCGCCTCGATTTGCACTAACGTGGTAGTAAGCTCCTCGAACGTAAGGTTACAATTTCCCAACACTCTATTTAAATGATACTTTGTCGACTTGACTCCAGCCTCCCAGAGACCTCCGAAATTAGGACTGTACGCAGGAATGAAATGAAAATTGATACTTTCCTGAGCCGCATTAGAAGTCAGTGAGTCACAATTACTTTTTAAGAACTTAGAAATATCATTATATGCACCTACGAATGAGGTACCGTTATCTGAAAAAATATGCGTGGGTTTACCTCTACGTGAAATGAATCTGCGTAATGCTAGTAGGTAATTATTGCTTGTTAAATCTCCCACTAACTCCAGGTGTACCGCTTTAGTATTGAAACATACGAAAATAGCAATATAAGACTTCGTAAGTCTACACCCGCGACCAGCGCGACTAGCGACGGCTACTGGACCCGCGTAGTCTACTCCCACACTGTCAAAAGGGTATCCACCTGGTTGAAGTCGCTGCTGTGGTAAGTTACCCATCAGAGGGTTATAAACCTTACCCTTTAAGCGATTACAGCGTACGCATTGCCGAAAACATTTTTTCGCTAAATTACGACCTCCTATCGGCCAATAAGTTTCTCTAATCGTGGCTAATAAGAGTTGAGGACCGGCATGCATTAACCTTATGTGTTCAAACTCAAAAATTAACTTAGTTACTACATGTGTGGACTGTATTAATATTGGGTGTTTCTTTTGAAACGAAAAGTTTGAATTATCTAAACGGCCTCCGACACGAATCAAATTATTACTATCTAAATACACATTAAATTTTATTAGTGGGCTTTTCTTAGGTAAATCTTTATTTTTAATTAAATTATCATATTCTGGGAACGATTGAATTTGTGACACTCTCAAAATTAAAATCAAAGCACTATCTAGTTCGTTACAGTCTAGAAATTTTACTTTACGTGCAGTTCCCTTTTTCAAATTATTTATAAATCTTAGCACAAATGCTACGGTACGTTGAAGTCTAGAAAGTTTAGAAAATCGACTAAAATCTATAAGTTCGCACTGGATCGAATTATTTACATTATGTAACGAAACTTCATTTCGAGTCTCTGGTAACCTTTCGACAGTACTTGGAGTGATGGGCCAGTGCGAGGGATCGCGTTTTAAGTAATCTGGTCCATGCCACCATAAATCCAGTGACTGAAGCGAATGTACTTTGGATCCACGAGATATTAGATCGGCGGGGTTCACGTCAGTTGGAACATATCTCCAAGTACAGTTACCAGTCTTATCTAAAATTTCAGCTACGCGATTTCGGACAAACGGTTGCAACTTTGAGGGCAACATTTTTAGCCAACCTAAGACGATCATCGAGTCTGACCAAAAAACAACCTGATTGATTTGCACTCTTAGCGCAGCGACAGCCTTTTCATATAAGTAAGCACCAATTACGGCACCGCACAGCTCAAGTCGTGGTATTGTCGTTGGCTTAATCGGGGCGACTCGGCTTTTGGCAAGCAATAAATTGACTGAGACCTTACCTTGACTATTCGTACTACGTACATATACACACGAGCCATAAGCACGCTCAGACGAGTCTGTGTATATGTGTAACTCCAGCCGGGAAGCTGAATCACAGATTACTCGTCGAGGAATGCACAGGCTATTCAAAACTGGTAAGCTTTCCACCAACTCTGCCCAAGTTTTACTTATTTCTGGCGGTAACTTATCATCCCATGACAGTCGCTGTAGCCACAGTTTCTGTAATAGAATTTTCATCAAGATAACACAAGGTGATAGGAGCCCCAATGGGTCAAATATCTGGGCAATGACCGACAGAATCTCACGCTTTGTGCTGCCCTTGACAATGGTGGGACTAATGGGAAAGTAAAACTCATCAGACGTGGAGTGCCACCCGAGACCTAATGTCTTACTTTCACCCGTATCAGTTATACTTAAATCAGGTGAAAACTGATCGGTGTTAGGCAGTAGTCGAGGCTCGTTAGACTTCCATTTTCGAAGAGGCATACAAGCTGAGGCCAGCTCGGACGTAATTTGGTCACGTATGTTTAAAACTTCGGTAATATCATCCCCTCCACTCAAAAAGTCGTCAACGTAAAAATCATGGATTATAATTTCTCCAATTTTAGGGTCTTTACACTCTAGACCTATCTGTTTTAAGCAGCGCGTCGCGAGGTAAGGCGCACTAGCCGTACCATAACTCACCCTGTTCAACGCGTAACATTTAAGGGGTGAATTAGGTACATTTTGATTTCGCCAAATAATTTGTGGTAGCGGCCTATCTGCGACGTCAACTTCAATGCACCTGTACATTTTTTCTACATCAGCTACAATAACATACTTGTGCTGCCTAAAACGTAAAAGAATTGAAAGTAGGTCATCTTGGACTGTAGGTCCTATCATTTGAATTTGATTAAATGAAACTCCCGTGGTAGTAGGACTACTTGCATTAAATACGACTCGTAACTTAGTCGTCACGCTACTCTCGCGGAGAACACCATGATGTGGTATAAAATAATGAGGGACCGACGTGATCGGTTCGCACTCTGTCATATGACCTAACGATTCATACTCTGACATAAATTCATTGTACATTTTATTAAATGACTTATTAATTTTGAGTCTACGCTCTAATGATAGCATACAATGCTTGGCTCGCTGATAAGAATCACCTAACACGCTCGGTGTTTGTTTTAACGGGATTCTTACACAGAAACGACCGTCTGCGAGGCGAGTTGTGTTTTTTACAAAATGCTCCTCACATTGCTTTTCTTCCGGAAAATAATGAGATGACTTAGGGCTAACTTCTTCAAGCTGCCAAAACCGCATAAGTTGGGCTTGAACGTCATCATCAGAACGGCAGGAAGTTGAGGAATCAAACTGCGCAAAGTTACATTTAATTTGCGGAAAGCTATTTACACGGCCGCGATTTACAGGACCGGAAACTATCCAACCTAGTCTAGTTTCATAAAGTATTGGCTTTCCATCACCTAAATTAATATTTTGCGACCCTAATATGTCCCAAAAAACATCAGCGCCGATGATCATATCGACGGCAGCAGGTTTATAAAATTGAGGGTCCGCCAAACAAATATCAGAAGGAATATTTAAGTTCCTTACATCAATTTGACACCCAGGAATGTTGTCAGTAATTGACGGCAGAATGAAACAATTTAAATAAGTTGAGTAGTCTTCACTTAAAGATCTAATAGGTATGCAACACATTTTATTTATATTTGACGATTTATTATTTATTCCTACGACGATCCTATCGGTGCGAGTAGCAGGTAAGTTTAACTGTTTATATAGTCGTTCAGTTAATAGACACGAAGTACTACCACTATCCAATATAGCACGCGCAACAATTTCGCGGTCATCGCTATCTCGCAGTTTTACCAATGCAGTTGATAACAAAACATCAGTGTGATCCACAGTAGATACGCTTCCGGTAAGTGCGACGCTAGAATGATGCGAACTTGCGTCGGCAGGTATCGAGTTATGTAAGCGGCCGCTTGGCGCGCTCGCGGTAACTGCAGGTACAGACGTGGACAGCGGTTTTTGTGAAGCGAATTCGTTTATGTGAATTAGTGTGTGATGCTTGCGCTTACATACCTTACAACCAGGGCGCTTACAAGTATTAGCGTAATGTCCGCTTCGGAAACAATTAAAACATATTCTATAAGTAGGTAACAACTTGTATCGCGCTTCGCTACTTAGTGCAAGGAAATTAGGGCAATTATTTAAATAATGATCATCATTACAATTAGGGCACGGATTCATCGCAGAAGAATTCGATTCCTTTTTATTACAATTCTGATAAGAAACCATAGCTTTAACCTTTGTGGTGTTTTTGCTATAATTTTGTTTCGCGTTGTTTTGATTTTGAGACAACTCAATCGTTTCAATCAAATCTGCACGATTACGCATAAATTCTAGAAAGGCTTCAAAAGTAATAGGCTTATCTTTAGGCAAAATACCTTTACGCTCCTCCCACTCACGGTAAGTCTTTGCATCTAATTTCTGTGTTATGATATAAATTAAGAGAGTATCCCAGTGATCAACCGGTTCCCCAAGCGATTCTAAAGAACGTAAGTTCTTATTCACTTGATCAATTATACGTTTTAAATTAGCAGAGGACTCCTTTGTGATCGGTTCGATATTGAATAAAGTTGAGACATGATTTTGTATTAATAAACGTTTATTATCGAACCTGTCACACAAAAGTCTCCAAGCAATAGGGTAATTTTTGGCAGAAAACTCAATGGATTTAATTACCACAGCAGCCGAACCTTCTAATGACGCCCTCAAGTAGTGAAATTTGTTAATTTCATCAATTTGGTCATTTTTGTCAATTAAACTTGAGAATGTGTCATGAAACTCCATCCAGGTGTCATATGAACCGCTGAATTTCGGTAACTGAATAGTGGGTAATTTAACAAGCTTATTATTAGAACGAGTACTATTAACTTCACTTTCAAGTTTATCTTGAGCCTTTCTATAGGTATTTAAAATCCCTTGTGCGTTCGCAAGTACACGATAATAATTATTTTCAAACTCAATTCGTTCGGTTAACTGCAAATCATCATCAGAAATACACTCGATTTTTAACTGTACCTCATCGTATAAATCATATAAAGATTCGATCTTACCAAATCGTAATTGTAACTCCCTGGCCTCCAGGCTACTCAGTAAGGATCCGTCCAAATTATCCAAATAATTAGCGAACGCAGTAATACGACCTTTAATACTGCCTCGTTTTTTCTTCAGGTCCCTTTCATCGGTCATTCTAGGAGACTGGGGTCGACTAGGCACTTTTAATTCCTCTGTCATCCTGGAATTGATACAGTAAAATACGTTTACTTGTGTACTTAAGACTATTACAAAATATATGGAACCTACCGATTAACAATAAAAAGACTAAGTACCGTATGGAATGCGACAAATTTAAAAATTACCGTTAAGTACGTAAATAGATTAATCCATACAAATAAAATTGATAATTATGCAAATAAACACTTGTAAAAATTATATTTAAATTGATTTTAGTAAATATATAAGGCTTAACATGTAAAATATTAATTAAATCTACTATATGGAACAAGTTATAAACACCTACCTTACACTTTTATAATTGATCTAGACTGAGTGTTGAAATTAACGATAAAATGGTTACATTTACATGCCAGGGTTAATTATCCGACATTAATTAGCGAATACAATAAAATAAACATTGAATTAGCATAAGTAACCACAATAACTTATCTACACTGCGACTTTCTAGATAGCAAAATGATAAGTGCCTTTTAGTTCACAAATTTTAAACAAAACAGTAGAAAAATAATGTTACTAACCTTATACGGACGATTAATTATACCTAATAATACCTGATAAGAGTGATGGGTTCTATAGTAATTAACTTTAATACCACTTTGCATACGATTTCACCGTTGAATTTTGAACTCTCGACCACTCTTTGATGACGCGCAATCCCCAAAGCAATTAATGCGCTTATAGTGCTCCAATCGTAACGAAAACAGTTTCTTCGATAGTAAATCAGCTGACAATAATTATCCGGCTCGAAGGACCATGTAGGGGTCAGGTCTTTATTAAGTAAAATTAAACTCGTCAATTTGCTTGAGATACGTGTACTGCGTGCAATTGTAACACAATTAGTGAAATTTGTGAGGTAGTGAGAAAACACTAGTGATGTGCGACGTTTATTCGCGAACAGGCGTAGTATCTTCACCTTGGAGCCATCCATTTATTACGTAAGACGATTATTGCTAGTTTTTGACCCCCTGTTATATTATATAAGAAAAAAACCCTTTTATAAGAAAAGTAAGACATGGTCGCCCCTAAGTCGTCTTACGTAGGAAATAATTGAATGGCCCCCTTACAGAAGAGCACAGTCAAATAACACTACTTATACCCGTAAACACAAATATTACTATGAGATCACTCGACACTTGGATAAGAAACGAACCAATCACAGAGCTCTATTCAAGGCCATTGCGTTGAATAGAGCTCTGTGATTGGTTCGTTTCTCATCCAAGTGTGGAGAGATCTCATAGTAATGTTTGTGTATACGGGTGTTAGTTACCTAGTTTAGGTACAGTCGACCAAATTGAATCATGACCCACCTTAAGATCATTTTCCTGCAGTTATTCTATACAAAGTAGGTTGAAATTCGCTTGAACATACATATCTTAAATAACGAACCTGTTATCAATTTATAAGGCACTGACAGTCACTGACAAGGCTATGATCGCTATGATAAATAGATCGGAGTATTTGAGTATTGCACGAAAAAGTTTGTACCAACTGAGCACTACAGTCCGAGCTCTTTGTTCTGCTAAATTGACCATTTGTTTATAATATTATCTAAGATTTTCATTTTGCCTTTATTTTTTCTGACTTGACAACTGACACAATGTCATTTCATTTTTAAAAATATTATAGTTTTTCGTTTTTCTCAGTAGTGAAAAGAGTTTAGTTTATGAACGACATCTTATTTAAAATACCAATTGAGACCTTAGTGCAGTAATAACAAAGATTAAAATTGCATAGATCTCTGACCCGTAATGACGTATTTTTATTCATATTTAAAACGTACTAAGTGCAACACGCATGATAGCGAAGAAAACCTAACTAAATTTATGATTCTAAAGGAATGATCGGCCAAGTGGGTCATGATTCAGTTGGTTCGACTGTACCATCATTTTGTAATTTATTTTAATTTAAGGACTTCACTGTCAATATTCGAAGCAATGGTAAACAATAAACTTTTATTTATTTATTTACTTTACTACATTTTTGTGGTGTTTTGTTTCTGTTGATAAGTAAGGTTGTCAGAGCTCCTACTACTATACAACCTACTATAGAAATAGTCCCTAATCCTAGTCTACCCTGTCTAGACTAGGATTAGAGACTATTTCTAAGGATTAGGGACAGGGGCGGCCCTAGCAAAATTTTCAGGTGGTGCGAAATCTCTTGGTAGCGCCTGATCCAGAGAATAATACAAATAGTCTTTGGATTCCAAATAAAGAAACCGATTTAACGAATGATTTAACTGCATCTTAATTTTTCCTTGATCAATTTCACCTTGCTCCCCGCACCGCTTACACGATTTGAGCGCACCATCGATAGATAGTCGATCGGCGGTCGGATGTTTTCGGCGCCCCTCTTATGACGGCGCCCTGTGCGGTCGCACCGCTCGCACCGCCCTAGATCCGCCCCTGATTAGAGACTATATAAATAGAAAAGTACACTGAAAAAAATCGAAGCAGGTCGATTTTTTTCAGTGGACTGTTTCTATTTATAAAAATATTTACGCGTCTGTAAACGCAAAAAATATTCAATGTCTATATAAATCTTATGGATATTTTGGTATTTATATTCGTATATGTATTTCAGCATCACTAGGCTAGTGACAGTTCACCATTAGGCAGGCCATTATGCTTGTCTGCCATTTAAGTAAGTTAGTCACCTGTGAAAATAATAATATATATCTTTATTCAATATCAATATCGATATAATCAATGTGCCAGTGAAACAGCAAATAACAAACAGACTGCTACTTTCAGAAGCATGTGTTTAGATAAACAACTTTGTCAATGTAGTCTTCAAACATTTAAGTGGCTTCAATCTCGTAAAACGGATAAATAATGCAAAGACCATTTTATTTTCTTAAGTGCTAAGCTGAGACGAAATAGATAGATCTAGATAGATGTAAGCGTCGGTGGCGTAGTGCGTAAGGGCGTTGTCTCCCACACGGGAGGCAGCGGTTCAGACCCCGACACGTACCAATGTGTTTTCAAATTTTTAATTAATTTGTACTTAATATTTAATCGACGCTTTTACGGTGAAGGAAAACATCGTGAGGAAACCTGCACACACATCTATGAAAAAATTCTTAGGATGTGTATGAAGTGAAGTCGACCAACCCGCACTTGGCCAGCGTGGTTGACTAAGGCCTAATCGCCCCTAATGTGGGGTAGGCTCGAACCCCTTGGTGGGGACATTATATGAGCTGTTGATGATGAGGATGATAAGATAGATGTAACAATGAGAGTGTAAAACAAGTTTTTGAATCATCTGAGCTTTTGCGAACGTTCGACTCTGATTACATAAATATAATCCAAGCTGGGAAGATCAAAAACTAAAAAAAGTAATTAAAAAAAATTACACCGACTTCAAAACTGTATTGTTAACTACTTAAAAAGATTATTTAAAAAATCATGTTTAAAAAATCTAAAAGTAATTATGACAAAGTATTTTTTTTCGAGGCCGGTGCGGTGCTAGCCTCAACTTACTGCATGTAAACATTGAAACAATATGCATAATGACATGTATTAGAATTACGACACGTTTTTTAGTGACTGATACATAATGTGTAGCGTTGCATATATAGCATATATATATATTTTAAATTTATTTTCACATAATACAAACAGTTGTAAAACTTAACTTCTGCCAAACTGTGACACAGTTTGTCGGCAGTAGCTCTCGTGGACATTACCATTAACAAAATGCAATGTAACACATATTTTTGAAGCTCTCATCAGTTTTCATTCGAAAAGTAGAAACTACAGATGTCCTAACTAACCAGTCATCATCATCATCAACAGCTCATATAATGTCCCCACCGAGGACCTCGAGCCTACTCCAAATTAGGGGCGATTAGGCCTTAGTCAACCACGCTGGCCAAGTGCGGGTTGGTCGACTTCACACACAACCTAAGAATTTCTTTATAGGTGTGTGCAGGTTTCCTTACGATGTTTTCCTTCACCGTAAAAGCGTCGATTAAACGTACATATGAATTCAAAATTTGAAAACACATTGGTACGTGGCGGCGATCGAACCAGTGCCTCCCGGGTGGGAGACGACGCTCTTACGCACTACGCCACCGACGCTTCTAACTACTAACTAAACTAAACAGTACATAGAGATAAATATATTCAATAGACGAAACTTTTTTTTTTCATAATTTTTCCTATTGGGTTTATGGGTATTACCTACGGAGTTTGCTTGAGCAAAAGCTCTGATCGAAAATAAAGGCTAAAATAAATATATTAAAGGATAAAATAAATATATTACATATCAGCAATTCGTCTACGAGTAAGCCAATTGATTGACGAGCTTAGCAGCAATCATGTGGGTTGTCATGTAGATCAAGCGTGTGATGTCGGGGTTGTGGTTTTGGTTGATTAGTAGTTCGAGGAAACTTCTCGATATCTGCCTGTTGTTTTTAAATTTTTATTAGGTTTGGGTATCACCTAATAAAAATTTAAAAGCTTAGTACTTACATCCATGTTTATAGTTATCATCTTAAGTTCTTACTTGAATAAAAAAAAATAACTAGAAAAAAATATTTCTAAAAAAACTTTTATTTTAAATTAAATGCACTAAAATGATAAAAATAAACTTTAAATAGCTATAAAAGCTTGTCGCGAGATTTACTTGTAATTAAGATAAACGATAGATCGAAGTCAATCTCGCGACAAGCTTTTATTGCTATTTAAAGTTTATTTTTATCATTTTAGTGCATTTAATTTAAAATAAAAGCTTTTTTTAGAAATATTTTTTCTAGTTATTTTTTTTTAACTTTATAGTCAATATTCGTATTTTTCTCAGTAAACCCTTTGATTCGATACCCATATTGTAGAAATGCATTTAAAATAACTATTCCGCCATCTTGGATGGTCCGCCATATTGGATTTAGAATAACGTCACATAGCTTATTGTGTATTGTCATCCTAATTAAACGTGTATACAAAATTTCAGCTCAATCGGTTGAAGAACTCTGCTTCAAAATCGAGTTGCAAGATTCCACCCGAACAAACATACATTGCAAGTTAAATATTAGCTTTTAAAATTTGGACTTTGACAATGACTTAGTTTGATGATTATTTAGCAACATGTAATTAGGTACTCCTTTGTAAATACAAGTGTAAGAGTCAGAGTTGCAATCAAAATGCTGTAGAGGTATGCATGGTAGAATAACTGTTTTATAACATAAACAAAATTAAATCTTAAGATCAATTTGATAGCTTTTGATTCGTGGGTATTGCCGCTGGCTGTAGATCATCTAACAAGTGCTTAGTTATTTTTTCTTCTGGAATAAATTTGTTTTTCAGAAGAACTCGATAAGACCAATTTAGAAGTAATTACACGGTTCGTGACGACAAGGAGTCTATCTGAGTGTAAGCACATGTTAGGTACAGTCAGAAAAGACATATTACCATTAAAGAAATATTTTATCATGAATAAGGATTATTAATGGAAGGGGGTTGATTAGGGGAGGGAAAAAAAACAATGCCAACTTTACAAAAACCAACATTACTTGTAGTGCTAACTTATAAATAATTTTTGTATTGCAGGCCCAAAAAATCTACGAATACATTTGTAGTCGGCACTACGTTACAGTAGAGCACAGCGAGTTATCTCGTGTCTGATACCTACGGAAAGAGTTAATTAACTAGATTGTAGTAACTTATTTTAAAACCACTTTTTTAATTATTGGTACCTACTTTCCTCGTCTGTCTGCGCTCAGGAACTATGAATATCAGCGCGAATACAACAATACTAACACATTTCATACCAAAGGCCATTTTCTGTCTGGTTTACCGCTAGTAAAATGCACAATATTATTAGACCCAATTTAAACATTCTTAGCGATTTAAGCTGATGTTCACCGCAACTCCAATTACCCGATGTTTTACGGAACTTTTGTGGTGAGTTTACGATTCAGCTGGGTTTTATGAGGGCGATCGGGCCTCTGATTTCGTTAAAATAACTCAGTTGTTATTTTGCATCCCAATACATTTCCATTGACCACTAATACTCGAAATATATTAAGCTTGTTTATTTTATTTTCGTGCCTATATCTTACTCTTATTGTTCTTTTTCATTCACATTTCGTGTGATCTCCTCAATATAAAGCTTGAGTTTTAGTTAGGAAACACCAGAATCATTCTCATAATTGTCAGAAATTCTACGAGAAGGCGAGAACTACGATAGTTTCTTGTTATTTGAAAATAAATAGGCAACTGTTTAAGTACTGTACTTTTATTTATTTACGATAGCCATTAAGTATGTTTCGTAAAATTTGATAACCATTTTATATGTGTATTTATTTTTAACTATAGAATAAAACAACAAATACAAAAAAAGTTTAGGCTACAGAATGTACGAAGTTACTAGAACATGCGGAAAATACCAACATTAAAAGATGTAAGCTAATGAAAAGGAATTAATCGTTCGTATCAGAGAATAGCTTTGTTACTTATTTTTAGTTTCAATATTTGACGCCACCGGTGTTGGAGTGGTCAGTAACTCTGCATATCAAGTCGTCCAGGGTCAAACCCTGGCAGGGACAAATGTATTAACTTGTAAGTTTGTTCAAGAGTTATGTATTTATTGATATTAATCTCTTTTTTTTGGATATCGGACAAGGTTGTACGAAAAAAGTGAGATTTTTAATACATCTAATTCTGTATGTAGATATCTATCTATATTAAAAATCGCAATTTTTTTGGACAACGGACATTTTTTTTAAATCTTTTGTTAGAAATATCTAATAAGCAATGGTGGAAACTGAATCAACTACTTTTTTATATAGAAGCATGCGTGCTATGTACCTACATACGTACATACGTGTGTTATGGACGGTCGCAAGTGGAGTAACTATGTTTTTTATTTATTTATTTAACAAATAACAATTAATGAATCTTTATAGCACTTAGAAAATGACTGGTTTGCAGGAGCAATGCTATGTGAGTCTACTTACAATTCTGAAACTAAATGGGTACCTACTAAATTTGTTACCAAATTAAAATAATGTGTAGCTGTAGAGCCTTACCCATACATTTCCCTTTCCTTACTGTCCGTACGTCGCATCGTTGGAGCTGTGCATCTTCATCTTCCGATATCATCAGTGGAAAAACGCATAGTTTCGTAGCTTAGCATACATTGTCACAGCATAGCTGCATGTCACATCTCTGGTGGAAAGGCATCCTTAAGTTCCCTTTACGCCTGATGTAAAGCAATGATGAGGCTAAAAGGGTACACCCTCGCCTAGAAGTTGCTTGTTCACGCGCAGGTCATAAAGATGCCCAGATTATACTGATCCAGGAATACAGACGTCGGCAAAGAGGGCCACTCCTTAGTAGTTCGCATAAGTAATAAAAGCGGAAGCAAATCACAGCGTGTGAATGGGATGAAAGTCAACAACATAAGGGTGAAAGCCCTCGAGGCGCCTAGTAGTCGGGTGGTGGAACGCAGCAGGGGGATCAAAATGACCGAAATGTAACCGATAAAAAACCGTGAGGTTATATGATTTGAAGGTAGTTGGTGTATGTCAAAATAAGGAGCACCGCACAACGCACGTGCCGCGTCCAATGTGCGTTGCTCTGCAGAGAAGCGGTGCGGCGCGGTTTATCGGCAATACTTGCTGACACTTCGCGGGTGGCAACCCCACCGCGCCGCGTTCAATGTCTGGTGCTTCATATACACGCAAACAAAATTTGCCAGCCACGGTCGCCGCACCGCGTACGATAAGTACGCGGTGCTCCTAAATCAACTCCTTCCAGGTCATCTCGGTAGTACAGTCAACAGCACGTCGGGCTATACAAACCTGTCAAATTTGTATTATTTTCAACCTAAGGCTATTCAATATAAAGTGCATAATTGATTGGGAAAATTTAACAGTTTGTGGTAAAATCAAAATCAAAATCAAAAAGTTCTTTATTTAAATTGACTTAAGACTAAGTGCTTTTAAATCGTCATAGTGAGGAAATACATGAAATTAAAATTTAACAACAATAATCAACATTACAAAGATTACAATTTTTTATTTAAATAAACCGTTATTGTGCAATTTATTCACTCCCATGCTTTTTTATCAGTAATATAATCATTAATTGTATAATAAGCTTTTTTAATCAGCTTTGTTTTTATTAATGTTTTAAATTTGTTAATAGGTAGTGCCCTTATATCAGTTGGCAGTTTGTTATAAAAGCGTATACATTGCCCCATAAAAGAATTGTTTATTTTGTGGAGACGGGTAGTGTGTCCAACAAGATTATGCTTCTGCCTTGTATTTACATTATGTGTATCACATCTTTCACTAAATTGCGTAATATTTTTTCTTACATACAGTAGATTTTCAAATATATATTGTGAAGGTACGGTTAGAATATTCACCTCCTTAAACTTTTCTCTGAGTGAAAATCGAGGGCCTAGTTGATAAATAGCTCTCACGGCTCTTTTTTGCAAAATAAAAATAGTATTAATTTCAGCAGCGTTACCCCAAAGAATAATTCCATAAGACATTATACTATGGAAGTAACTGAAGTAAACAATTCTAGCAGTATCGACATCAGTAAGCCGCCTAATAGTTTTAACTGCATATGCTGCAGAACTCAGTTTACCTGATATTTTCTTAATGTGTGGACCCCATTGCAATTTATTGTCTAACATTATGCCTAGGAAAACCGCCGACTGAGTAGGAATCAATTCTATACCATTTAATTGAACATTGGTATCTACTTGCCTTACATTGGGCGTAGAAAACTTCATTAATTTAGTTTTATTTTCATTTAATAATAAATTGTTAACAGTAAACCAAAGTACAACTTTTGTTAGTGCATTGTTAACTTCGTCATAATTTCTCAATTGTCTATTTATTTTAAATATCAAAGAAGTATCATCAGCGAACAATACAATATCTTGATTTTCCTTTACATGGTACGGCAAATCATTTATATAAATTAAAAACAAAAACGGACCAAGAATTGAACCTTGTGGTACACCTATAGTTACTTTAGATCCAGAAGATTTTGTTCCGTTAATATCAACCTTCTGAATTCTGTTACCCAGATAGGAAGTCAGAAGGTCGAGAGCCTTGTTCCTAACGCCATAGTGGTGTAATTTTCTGACAAGAATGTGTAACCCAACGTGCTGTTGGCTGTACATTTTTTTTACCAATATTAAATATAAAATTATAATAAAATGTTTCGAATGTGCCTTATTAATATTTCTATCATATTACTAGCGGACCCGACAGACTTCGTCCTGTCATTTGAAAACATTTGTATGGGAAAAAGAAAAGGGCTGTTTTTATGGTATTTCCGGCAATTATTCGATTTTTTCTCGCCCTAAAAACCATCCTTGAACTTCAACGAACATTTAAAAAAAAGAATTGGCCAAATTGGTCTAGGCGATGTTGAGTTATGCGCTTACCAACACATTATGCGATTCATTTTTATATTATAGATTAAGTTCAACAGTTTGTTTGTTTGTTTGGTGGAACGCGCTAATCTCGGGAAGTACTGATTCAAATTGAAAATTTTTTTTGATTTGGACAGTCCATTTATCGAGGAAATATATAGGCTTTATAATAACCGATATTATCGCGAGTGAAACCGCGTGCTTTTCTATAATTTAATAGCGGTCTATTAAATTATAGAAATGAATAAATATAATAAATGAAAATTTTGTATATTTCATCAACATCTTACGCTCGTACGACCATTTGAAACACGACCTTAATTAGATTTTCTTGTTAAAGACAAAAGAGGAATCAATGTTTTATGAATAAATTACGAAGTAATAAATTCACGTTACCATTCGTAAGATGTAGCTCTGAGTAACACCATTAATAGTTGCCAAAACTTTGTTAACTCGACCAAAACGCCTACAGGCTGTTGGTAGAGCTTCATCCATTATTAACTTCGAGTATTTATTAAGTTTGAATATTGTTGTTATATTTTTTAGTGATTTATGTTTGCTAATCAATAACTACTTACAAACAATATGAATATGTATATTGGCCGCCGGAAAAGTAGAATCGAAATCAAAAGTAGTAATAATATATTTATCCGGTCATCAATTTTAATAATTATGATATGATTGTGTGCGTCACAGAATCAGTGTTATAATAGTCACAAAAATAATTCCACCTAATCATAGAGATTTTCACCGGATTTAAAAAGGAGGCAGATGGTAGCAAATACTTTATTCGTAATAAAGTTATGACTAATTTCTTGTTCATCTTATGTCAAAATATTTTGGAAATGCATAACGACAAAGAGGAATACTGAATCGGAATAATAACATCGAATAGATTGCAAAACATAATAATATCATGGTGATTAGTCCTGGTGCATGCGATATATGTAAACAAATAATTTATGCGCAATTAAACCTAGACATATTACATATATACTAGTGTTTCTACGTAGCTATCCAAACTCCAGTTAAAGCCGTATGTTTAGTAAATGAAACATGCAGTAATATGTTAATTAACTTGTATTAAAGATTTTTAAACAATATTTGGAAATTGACGCAGGAATACAAGGGTGTAAGTAGTAAGAGAGAGTGTTGCCAATCTCAACACATAAAAACTAACAAAAAGTGTTGCCACTAAAATTATAATAAAATCTACAGTTTGTTTAGTATTGAACACCGTAGAAGTGAATTCACTTAACACTGTTAATCCCCTTGAAGAAAGGGGTTCGCGGAGAATATAATTATACAGGCTAAATATAAATAATTCCAAGTAAAAACCTTATACCTATATCAAACTACAAAATGATAAAGAATCGCACCACCTACACGAAGATATTACAATGTTGCCATAAATAAAATAATTTGATCCCATGATAACGTTGGAGCATTATTTTTGTACAGCGGTGCTTGGAAATCTTGGAATACGAGTAGGTAGGTGTTCGTTACACGATGAGGTGAGTTCATTAACATAGGTGTTTTTGACACTAAATCTTGTAAGATAGATCTTCACAATACTAATTATAAAGTTAGTTTAATTCCTTAAAGTAATGTATGTGTGAAGCGTGCTTAAGCAATTCAAAAACAGTTTCCTTTAACGCGTAAAATTCACACGACGTCGACTTGTCACTGCTTGATTGTATTTTAAGTTTTAAAATTATAGGGATTACAAATACACATACCTAAATGATTTTTTTTAACATTTGTCAGTCTTGCGTTGCGCTAATAGTTGACGTGTTTGTGTGAAAAATATCAGCAAGCGATTTTGGCTCAGGTACGTGAACCCGCGATAGTACCACAACACACCACTATCGCAGCGACAAAAAATCTTGATTTCTTATTTAAATACATAATATATTTATACAAATAATTAAAATGAGTTCCGACGAAGTATTAATAAAAAAACTAATCCCTACCTGAATTTTCCAAGCTATTGTGAGGAATAAAATATGTAGCAGTTTTATTAATTTGTGGATGTATTGTTTTCCTTATAATCTTGGGCAATTTACTAATCCCTCTAGTTTATTTTCTTCCTCTGTATTGTTGTGTACTTTATCACGATTACCTGTTACAACATCAGTTTACAATTACTATATTATTTCAAATTTAGTGGAACAGCCCACAGAACATAGATATAAGAGGTGTGTTCTGTGGTAGGTACTATTACCTACGTGAAAATGAACGCGTAGTCACGTAAAGCTAAATATATACAAAAGTTAGACGCCTGCTCATCTTTTCTTCGAGGATGTCAACGAAAATTTTCGACGCCTTCCGTATAAGTTATAAATTGATCTTTCACAATCTATAAGAGCATGGTACCAGTATACGTGATACGTGTAAATCTACGGGGATTTTGCCGTAGCAAACCCCCATAATGAGTTGAACCATAACTTCAGCAAAAAATGCCACAGGCCGCTGAAGCCGTCGAGAGCCATTTGTTGATATCACGTTGTTTGCTCGGACGATGGAGCAGCCATGATTCAGTAAATATTGCTTCGTTTGCACATTTCTGTGAGTGGCTTCGAGACTTATGATGCGGGATAATAGTTGTAAACAAATTACGTAGTAACTACTCCAAAAACTATTCAGTGTAGTAAGAAGTTTAGGAAAATTTTATTGAGAATGTTGAGTTCCTATTGGCTAGTCATTACTGGCTATATTTTAGAAATCATAATATTTAATCAAATTCAAATCATCATGACGTTTGGTTCATTTTTATTTTTGACTCATTCAACTACTGACTGTGTCCTAGAAAACACTTAGCACCTCTATCAACGAATTAGGAATGATAATAAATACGTACATACTAAAACTATTTTAAGGCACTATAAAATTGTAAGTACCTTTTGATAAGCTTTTCATGTTTTTGTGTATGAGTTTTAAATGTTATTGTTCAGTTTTTACAGTGTTTTATTATTTTCAGAGTGCCTTATGTACTTATATGTTCTTTATATAAACCTTTTATATATCATATAAATTTACTATCACCAATAAAAATAGTACGAAAACGGGTCTCATTCCTACGTGGACCATACTAGCAGTGTTGGACCCATAACGACACGACGTTACAGTTTCAATATTCTGTTCACAGTTACAGATTTGCCAGTACAGGGTGTGGTTACGCTACTAAGGGACCGCTTTTATTTTAACGTTAATTGCTAGGTAACCAAACTTCAGTTAGCTTACTTTTACTAGCAAATAGAATAATTGAAACCGGCCGTATACGGTGTAAAGTTTTGTGACGAATTCTAAAGAAAACAATTCTTTTTTCACTTCTAATAATAGCACCTCACAGCCGCTTGGTAGTTTTTTTTAACATCACTTATTTTAAAACACTTGGCCTGTCAATAAATTTAACGATACCTTAATTATACAAATCCGTTCAGCCGCTTGAAATATATGAGGTAATAAAGAATATTACAAATACATACAAGATACGCGCTAAAAACATAACCCTTTCCTTGCAGTCGAGTAAATTAGGAGATTCTAAGTTGACATGTTTGTTGTTTAACTAATTGCGTTAAAAATCGGGTCAAGGAAAAACACAATCCCATACTGTGTTTCATGTTAAGCGGCAATGTTTACAATGACAACCCAGTGCGCATTAAAAATACAATTATTACAACCCTGTTTCAATTAAGTAAAATATATTAGCAGCATTACTCTTTTACATGGTTGGCCTAAGGAGCTTTAAAAATTCATATTGTTCTAAAAATTAATAAAAGCGACTGTTTACCATTGGGTGTGCCATAGTATGCCTTTTTACCCGACTACAGCGAAGCCAAAAGGAAGGGTTATGATTTTATCAGTCTGTTTGTATGTTTGTATTTACGTATAAACGTCCGTGGTGTATAACTATTCATCCGATTTCAATGAATAAGGTGTCAATCGTTTCGTTATTATGACCCGCTATATAGTAATAGAGGTTACATTTTAACCGAATTGATTGTACCCTGCCCGCCTAGCATGACCACCGAAACGATATGATATAGCCATTTATCGCGTTGAACTGTCAAAAATTATTGGATATAACCGTCAACATGAAATTTTATCGAAACTGCGAACATGTTTAAGGCTTATTATACATGTTCGCAGTTTCGATAAAATTTGCAGTTTTCAAGATTGCGATTATATCCTATAATTTTCGACAGTTCAACGCGATAAATGGCTATATCATATCATATCATATAGTGTTTCGATGGTCATGCTAGGCGGGCAGTAAACCCGGTTTTATTTATTATTTCGTCGTTTCGGGGCTTTTTGCGTCACTGCGACCTATAAAGATCTATTGTGGCTAACCTCCTAAGTACCTAAGTCCTATTGAGGCCTTACATTTTTTTTTATAAAAAGGTCAAGCAAATGACTCCATTCCACCTGATGGTAAGCAGAAGTGGAGTCCACATGCGAAGATAGCTGGTGTGAGATAAAACGCCGCGCTAGCCACCCTCGCCTTGCCGACCTGCAAGGTGCTTCTTCACGCCTCGTTTGAATGACCCAGGATTGTAGGAAGGAGAGAACACGTACTCCTTTAGCTGGGCACCAACCAAAAATTGTAAGATATTCCCAGCTTGGATTGTTTTGCTATCGTCTGGGTCGAGAATGTGTCTCCCCAAATGTCGGCTTCCTTTGTAAATGAGAGGTTCGCAAGAGCAAGGAGTTGCATGCTTGGTAAACCCAGTTTCATTTCTTTTTACTTTCTTGTAACGTAGTATGGAGAGCGACTTCGAGATTTTGACGGATTTACACGTTTTGGACCTGTCTGAGTCCAACAATTTTTTTTGGAATTATGTTTGTGTGTGTGTCTGTGCGTTAGCACGATAAGTCGAGCATGCTTTATCTTATTGCAACCAAATTTAACATACGTGTATGACATCAAAATATAAGGTTTCTATCAAATTTTGAGCCGTCGATCACGAAAGTCAAGCAACCAAGTGCGCGGTCGGTACTTGGATGGGTGACCAAAATTTAATACACATGTATGACATCAAAATATAAGGTTTCTATCAACCTTTGAGTCGTATCCGGTATACGAGAAAGTCAAGGGGAGACCACTCCCGATTTTTTATTTGCGCGGCTTTTGCACAGTACACAGAAGAGTTTTACGTAATTTTCGTAGTCAGGTTATACTTTTTAAATTTTTTACTTGTTGCCAACCAAGTCAAATGAATAAAAAACTAAGTGCTTAGTCGTAGCCTACAATATTTTGTAGTTGTTGTTAACTTAGCCATATTTTGTAATGGAATGACTGATGAAGCAGTTCACTACTACACGCAAGAAGGTCACTTCTTGAGTTTTTTGCCTCGATATAAATCAGACAGAACATGAAATTCAGAATTTATTGCCCCAACAACGCAAAGCCAATTTCAGCTGCGAACAAAAGATAAATATAACGAGGACCAAATCGTAAACGGTCCATCCCTACATTTAGGAATTCTAATAAAAACTTCACGTGACCCGGTTTGTTTTTAAGCCAGCCGGGTTGATGATTATTGCAGCATACATAATCCCTAAGAGGGTTCCTGTTGCTTACATAATGAAACTTGACTTCTTTTCGCATATTTATAAGGCTTAATTCAATTACTTGCAAATTATATCTGGAGCGAGATTAAATTCCACAGATTCCATTTTGATTAAATAAATGTTATTAAGACAAAAGATTTATATAGTTATGTGTTTGCAATAAATGGGCACAACTGGTCCGGTTTGGAAAATTCTTTGGTATAATGCTACAATATATCGCACTTCCGGTACAATACTGTCATTATTGCAAAATTGTTTTTTTTTTCAGTAGAGACATTTAAAATTTTGGTGTTTTGTAAAATAATAATACTTTCATAATTTGGCAAGGTGAATAGGTTTTATCATTAGACGTACTTTTAAGTTTAAAGTTTATAATTATTAAACAATATACTAAAATATGTTAATAAACATACTATTTTATTAATTTAAACTGGGTGGCTCCCTCATTTGTGCCGTTGTGGCATTAACATAAAAATAATAAAGTAATTATGACACAGTAAGCTACTCTCTTAATTAATTTATTCAATAATATTCTTCCTCAGAATTTTTCTTTGAGTTATTTAGACTAAGAATTTGTTTTCGCCCTATTTTTAATAGTAAATCTCATTAATGTCATAAATTCTAATTATCAAAAGTGTGTACTTAGAACGTTATTGCTTCATACATTAATAAAATATAATGCCACATTTACTTTAGTAACGTTGTAGCTCCAAGAGACTCCTACATTTGTGGTGGGCCGCGGCATAACTGACCTGATGAGTCGATGTCGCTGTTTGTGTCCGCTAGATATGGGTCAAAGCAACAACGAAACTTAGCCCTCACGCGGAAACTATTAGTATTACATAAGTGACATTAACGCACCAAGCGCAGGGGTAGTTCAGGTTACTTATTACATGTATAACTCATTTTTCAAAAACTGCATAAGTGACAGTGTTGCATCGGAGGTGCGATATCTATAATCTATCGAAGAGAAATCCGTGTATCTTCCTTTTTTAAACATATTGCGCACACGGAGATATTTGAGATTTGGCATAATTAAAGTACAATTACATTAGACACTGTCTTGGTGGAGTGGTCAGTATAGCTAGCTGCCCACACATCAAGCGGTCCGGGTTCGAGTCCTGGTAGCGGCAAACGTTTGTGTGACGAACACGAATATTTGTTGACGAGTCATGGTTGTTTATGGTTATTTATAAAAATATGTAAAAAATGTTCTATAGATAAAAATTTGTTCGTTATCTAGTATCCATAACACAAGTTCTTAATGATACTTAATTTGGGCTAGATAATTAGTGTGAGCGTAGAAATATATTATTATTATTATTCTTTATATGAACAAAGTGCAGACTGTCGTGTAACAGAAGGTAACGAAGCAAGATAAGAAAGTACCTAACAGTGTACCTAATCGAAATGGAAGAAGAATTGGGAGAAACAAGTTTCTTCGATTAGTATGGCACGTCCAGGATTGATAAATTAAAAAAAGCATTTAGTGGGGTCCAATACGAGGGGTCGGGCACTATGCGGCTAGGAGGATCAGGCACTCGCTCGAAGTGATGCGCCGCCGGTAGCCTAGAACGCGTAAATTTGGGCGTGCCCACTACGTGCACGCCTATTTGTAATTATTAAAATATGATTGAATAAATTAGGAAGCTTTTTTCCGACTAATCGTCGACTAGTGAGTACATTAAAATCTACAATGTCTCCGATTGAAATAATAAAAGGTTAAAATAACCTATCTACGAATACCGATAAACTAATCAGTTTAATTATTCGTGTCTCCTGCAAAGGTACAATCTGCTTATCTATAAAAAAAAACATGAACCTACCGTACATATAGTTAATTGATATACATACATAGAACAGAGCTTCAGGCAAGCTTCAGGTAACATTCGGTTACACACAAAGCCACATCTGGCAGTATGGGCGATAAAGTACCCCCCAAAATAGTGATAGGTTACTGGCCTTACGCCTACAATAAAGGGGCACTAGACCCAAAAATTAACAATTCTTCAGTTAACAACGTAAAGGTAACGAACTGGACATCACTTAAAACGTCTTTGACTTAAAATCATCTCAGTAGTTCGAGTAATTAATATAGGTATTAGTAGGTAAATACTCCTACGCTGTCCGATAGAATTATCGATGCTTATTCATAATTAAGTTACGATTTTAATAATTATTTTGGACTCTGGTATTATATCAGAGTTACATAAAATTTTATTTGATATTTGAATCTTCGATATTGTAAAGTTACTATTTTTATTGTAGATGTATTAATTTTCGAAATGCAAATATGAAAGTGGTGGTTCACTGCATTCCGAAAGTGAAAATGCAAAGGCAAATTTAATTAAGTGTCATATTTGCGATGCTTCATCTCACACTTGATTCAATTAACTGTTTATTGTTAATACGAAAAGGTATTTAATAATATTTGAAGTCTTCGACTCTCGAGATAGGCTAATAGAGTTATAGACATAAATATTTTCTTTTTGTTAAATAAATTCTAATATAATTATATTAACAACTGGTAGTAGAGCGTATTCTTGGTTTGTAAAGAGACGTGCTTGACGTAACTATCTTCTTAATCGTATGCAGTATAATCAGTACAGTAATTTTTCTCTGAATTTCCCGGAATTCACATCATTCTTCTTCTGTTTTCTCCTACCCTGCTCCCGATTTATTTGGGATCAGTGCAGTATGACTTGCTATTGACATACTGCTGCTAGTATTAGGTTTATGAATTAGCATTATGGCCGGCCGCCGACCTGAGACCACCTCTCCTCAGGAATAGCCTGGTGTCACTAGCTTAACAAGTTAGCATTGGCTTCTGATTTGACTTATTTTACGACGTAGCCAGATTAGAGTGCCTTCCGAGGCACGGAAAGGCGGAGCGAAGCGTGGGCGACGTCGGCACCCGCCTCAAGCCTCGAACATATTTCAGCCGAGACGCCCAATGTCGGAGTTGAGGACTCTCGCAAGAATCTCAACCAAACAGTGCCTGTCTGTATCTAGCGGCTTCTTACCACCTTTCATCAGTCACGTTTTTTATCAATAGTTTATGTCAGCCAGGGGGTTGTGCACTTAAGGCCGCCTGCCGTGTACCTTGCCTACGTCAAATTGAGGTTTTGCTAAGTCACCGCACGGAGGTCACCCACCCGAGTACAGACCTCGCAGTTGGCAGCTTGATTTTTGTGATCGTTACTAAGAATTCACGACCGCGACACCATTGGCCGCACCCTGTGATATTTGAATCGCGAGCTGAGGTTAACCAGCCCTTTATTCTCCTTTGTAAACATAAAAATCGCATTTGCTTAATATAATTCGGAGAGCAGCATGTTTCTGTAGCTATACTTACATGAAAATATCAAATACATTTCAAGACATCAAACGGTCTGCCGTTCGCGATTTTTATAACAATAAAAACAATAAGAACCTTTTTTATTACCATCATTTTAAGGGTACATGTGCAAGTGCATGGCAATAAAATTTTGGAAAAAACTTAGCGTTCTTTTAGAAGAATCATACTTAGGTACATCTTTCAAACCCTACCTAATTGAAAATTGATTTTATTGAATTGTTTAGATCGTGTAATTATTTAATTATCATTGTAGAACTAATGATTGCACATAATACTATTGACTGCTAACAAATTAATAATATGTTGTTTGTTTGTTACGTTTTCACGCCTAAAACTAAGCTAATTTTGATAATACTTGGTATGAAGATAGTTTCACATCCTGGGAATGACATAGGATTCTTTTTGTCGCTATAACCCACATTGACGCGAGCGAAGCCGTGGGCGACCTCTATAAAAGGAAAAGAAATAATTAAAAATACTTTTGTAGACTTATGATTGAATATTTTCTAATTACTAGGAAAGCTGTTCTGATGCATAGGAACATCTTTCATGGTTGGGGCTTTTGATTGTTGGTTCAACTTCACAGTTACTTTTTGTGTTTGGTGCCCTTTTTATGTAGCCGACTTTGTGTCGAAGTTATGACGCAAAAGGAAACGGCGGAGCGAGCCAGGGAGAATGACCCCCAGGATCGCCGCCGTAGAAGGGAGAAGGCGGCGTTTTGCCCGCCTCCTTCCTCCAGTCAGGTGACCAGCGAGGCCTTGCCCGGGAAGCCCTAACCTCGCATTGCACCTGTCACCGCCAGTTGTCGATGTCCAGGACGTCACGGGGCATCGTCGGCCTCCCCCACCTTTTGGGGTGGTAAGAGAGCACCGACGCGACGGGATCATGGATGTTTTCGCAAGGGTTCGCATGGTCCCGTCCGGCAGCGACACATCTGCGGCCGACGCATTCTCGTCGTCCGATGACGGGGGGGAAGTGGCGGTCATTGATGTTTTCGCGCCAAAGTGCATGTAAGGGACATCGTTGGGTTTTATTGGGTAGGCCCTTCTTTAGTAGGGTTTCCCAACATTAAAAAAAAAGGCTGGCAGACTGTCACTATTTTGAGTTACTGCTCTGCTCATATTGCCAGATGTGGTTTTATGTGTAGCCAAATGTTACTTAGGTAACATTTGAGGTTAGCCTCAAAGCATGTTAAAGCGGAGTTCAACCCCTTTTGGGATCACGAGCGGGTTTGTAGGTAAAGCATGCATGGGTTGTGATTTTTTTCTAAAATTAAACTTAAATCTACCCCAGTGACGATCAAGCACTCACCGAGACGTGAAAAATTAATAAATAATTCAATCATTTCAAATTCTACCAAGTTTATAAAATTAAATTACAATAATAAACTTAATTGTAATTTCGTCATGTGAATTTTTTCTTAACAAAAGAGAAATATTTATTTCGGTAATCTTTTTTTTTTTTTTTTTTATTTTTTATTTTTATTTCCAATACATTATTATAAAACACACATAATACATAAGCCGTACACGGAAACCTGTAAGGTTTATCTGTGTATGGCGAGTCACTAACATACACTCATATTTTCTTATACTATGGTAGCAGTAGCACGATCAAGGCAATAATTTTGCAAATAGAATTTCTTAAATTTGGATTTGTATTTAGTTATAATAGTATTCATGTACATGTCCTGTAGGTTATTAGGTAAATCATTGAGATAAGAAGGTATTAAGTAATTTAATTTTCTACAACCATGTACGTTATTGTATTTCGGTAAAAGAAACTTTTTATGATACACTTTTCTTAAGTTACTTGGTCTTTGATATACATTCAAACATCCAGTTTCATTACA
Source organism: Elophila nymphaeata (assembly GCA_955850985.1). Classification (NCBI taxonomy): domain Eukaryota; kingdom Metazoa; phylum Arthropoda; class Insecta; order Lepidoptera; family Crambidae; genus Elophila; species Elophila nymphaeata. Next base: position 11,076,841 of record OY039073.1, read on the forward strand.
TTCGGTTAAAATAGCATACTTTACTTTATCAAAGACATTTATGACGTTACAATATTTAAATAGATCTTGGGCGTTGTTCTTACATTTATTTTTTATGTATTTAGGAACAATAATCTTAAGCATTTTATATTGTAATTTAAAAATATCCTCTAAATAGGTTTTATATGTCCTTCCATAACTACTAAGGCCGTAACTTATGACAGAATCCGCTAGCGACATATATATAAGCCTTAGGGTTCTGTATGGCAGTTTATACTTTAAAATGGATAATCTACTGGCGATTGATCTTAGTTTGGCGCATACATATTCTTTGTGAGGGCCCCAGCAGAATCTTTCATCAATCACTAGGCCTATATACATATGTTGTTTCACATTATCAATTGGCTGACATGAACAGCTTTGTGGTTTATTATGCAAACAGTTGTGAGTATGAGCCACGATGGTGGGAGTAATATTGGTGTTGTTGTGAGCGGTATGTATGTGTAGTAATTTAGTCTTTTGAGCGTTTATCACTAATCCAACATCGTGAGCCCATTTACATAATATATTAAAGTTGTTTTGCATAGTCTGTTCAGCTTCATCTACACTCTTAGCCGCTACTACTAAACATGTATCATCAGCGAATAGATATTTGGACCCTTTCGTTATTAACGTACACATCTCATTGACGTAAAGCAAGTATTCCATCGGCCCAAAGATTGAGCCCTGTGCCGTTCCCTTCTCGGTCCCTATCATGTTACTATATTTATTTGCTATTTTGACAACGGTATGACGATTATTGTGGTAATTTTTAAATAACTGTAAAGTAGGGCCCTGTATACCGCAACATTGCAACCTGTGGAATAGTGTATCATACTGTAACATATCGAATGCCCGGCTAAAGTCGATGAATATTACCAAAACCTGCAATTTGTTGTTTAAATGGTCATTAATTTCATCACTAAATTTACATAAAAGTTTCGTCGTATTTTTATTTTTTTGAAAGCCGTATTGATTTGCATTGATAATATTATTTTTTGTGAGAAACTCATTAATTTGATCTCCTAAGTAGCGTTCTATAATTTTGTCAAGACATGATAGGATGGTTATTGGTCGGTAATTACAATAATCTGACGTACTTCCTTTTTTAAAAATTGGTCGAATAACTCCTATTTTTAATAGGTCCGGGTAAACACAAGTTTTAATACAGCAATTTACTAAGTGAGTTATGACAGGCACCATTTTATCTGATATATATTTTAAGTCATAGACTCGCACATCATCAAACCCAGGGCTTTTTTTATCGTTCATTTTTATTAACAGTTGTTTGATTTTGCTATCCTGTGCTTTTTTCATGCGCATTGATCTATTAGAAATGGTTTCGTATGATAAATTATCTAACAATTTTGAGTTGCAATAGTTATGAGATTGATTTTGATTATTAATTTGGTGAAATTCATTTGCAAAACTATTTGCTAATTGTTTAGGTTCGATATTAAATGTTTTTAGTAAAATCTCATCAATACAATTAGTTATTTTACCTGTTAGTCTGTTAATTATTTGCCATATTTTTCTTGAGTCTTTAAAGTTTTCTATTACCTCTAATTTAATTTGTTTATTTCTAATAAATTGTGTATATTTATTCGTTTTCTTCCTATATTTATTATAAAGTAACCTTTTTTCTGCATTAAACTCATCACAGCGCCATATTTGGAATAGTTCATCTCGTTTGCTACACATGTTTTTTAACCGCTGGTCGACCCACGTACAGGAATTACGTTTGTTTTGATTTGATTTTACGAACGAATATTTGCATTTATCGTGAGCTTCGTTAATGTTTTTGTGTATATAACTAACTATCATATTAGGATCTGAATAACTAAGTGGTACTACCCAATCAATTTTACTTAATTCAGCTCGTATTCTACGTTTATCAATATGTTGCTTTGTTTCACGTGAGATAGACGCGTTACCGTAATTACTACGTAATGCGTTTATTATCGCACAGCCTGTAATATAATGGTCAGCAGGGGCGTCACTCACTACGGCGGTACAAACATCTAATGAGTTCAAGTTGCGAATAAGAACGTGATCGATGCATGATCTAGTGATCATGTTACCATATTTTTCAACTCGTGTGTAGTTACTTATGCCACTTTCCATGCCCCATTCACAAATTGCATTCAGGTAACGATTGCTTATAGGGTTTGATTTATTTAAGTCTAAGTTCATATCTCCCATAACTATGTAATTATGTGTGTTTGAGTGTTGAGTTACTAAATTTGATAGTTCTTTTATAAAACGAGTTCTGAGAACGAATTTAAAATCTCATTTATTTAGGTACGCTTTTGAATTGCTTGTAGATACGAGTATAACATTATTTTTCTTTTCAGTTTATTAGAAATGTGAGTAAAGAATATTAATATATGTTTAAATTTGTTGGCGGTTCAACGAACCCTAGGACGAATGGTTTCTCTGAAGCGCTACGGGAAGCCTTCTATTTGATAAGAAATACCGTATTATTAAAATGAATCGCTGAATGCGTTGCTAAGCGCAAATCTCGAGAGCAGCTGAATCGATTTCGCCAATTCTTTTTTTAACGAAGATGGTTCCTACGGAGAGAAAAAATTTAAAAATTTAAAAGAAAATAAAAAAGATATTTAATTACACAATGTAATTGTTGACTTATTAACTTTCTTTTTTCTGCTATTCGGGACACCGGATCTAGAAATAGCAGAACAAGTATTAGTAATAAAATAAAATGAAAGAATCGACTGTTAGGCAGTACGCGCCGGGTCAGCTAGTTCCCAATAGAAAAGTATGTATTTGTCTACGTGTCTTGGAAAGGAAAAATTGCCTGGATTTATTTACAGAGATTGCGTCGCAATTGGCGAAGGAAAATAAATATTAAAGTAGTACGTAAGTATTTTATTAAAAATATTTCTCCTACCCTGCTCCCAATTTATTTGGGGTCGGTGCAGTATGCCTTGATAGCGACATTACTGCTAAAGGATTTGGCATTAGCCTGCCTGCGTAACACCATCTTTGGGAATGACTGCTGTATTTCGATAGCAACCGGGGCCACTAGCTGTGCATTCCGCAACATGCAAGATTATCGAGTTGAACAATTTTCGGTCACCCATCCGAGTACGACTGCGCACTTGATAGAGCTATCGTGTTCTTTGCAAAGAACGCACGACCGTTAAGCAATAGACCGCTTCCTCTCTTTTTAAAAATATCTAACCAAAATTGCTTTGAAGTGTTGCATCGCGTTGTTTCTGGGCTGCTGCTGAAGACTGCGCCTGGATACTGCAGCCTTACCTTTACTAAGGCGCTGCCTTGTTGCCGCCGCCCGGTGGCCGCGACCTTGCGATGTCTGAAGCGCGACCCCCTCGCGACTGGAACGTAATCAAGTGCACTGGGGTGACTTTAGTCCATGTTATGATTTCTTTACAGATTTTTTATTTCTTTTTGTTAAGAGGACGAGCGATACAATTCTTTACTGTTCAGTCTCATTTCTCTCGTGTATGTAGAGTTTTATATGATTTTACGTAGAGTCGCGTGTAGTTTCATATAGAGTCTCATGTAGAATCATATGTAGAGTCTCATGTAGAGTCATATGTAGAGTCTCATGTAGAGTCATATGTAGAGTCATTATGTAGCATTTGTGGAGGTGAGGAGGATTAAGAAAGCAGCAACACCGTTAAATTTGATGCTAGTTGACTGTAATGAACATGTTATTAAGTCGTTCCCAAACTGATCCCATTCCTACGCCCGCGTCATTGCGAGTGTTCCTAAAAGATTTTATTTTTAATAAATACTGTAATTTTTACTTCGCAGTCGTAAGATTACAAAACCCCCTCACACCCTATTTTTGTTTCCTTTTTTATTAATCGGTGCTCCTCTTCCCGAAGAGAGGTAACGTGACATTCTGGTGCGTGCGCAGACATTTCGAGTATGGTATACCTACAAATAATACAGCATTGGTGTTAAAAATAAACATTACAATTTCAACTTACTTTCGTTACCTTTTCAGTGACTTACCTCATTTGATGTCTAAATATTTTTTGTTTTATTTGACTGCGATCCTGTAAGGTGGCTAGTTCGATGTGCCCTACCTCAGCTAATTTTATGTATCCAGGCTTAACAGACAGGGTGCAGTACTTATTTGCACGCCACTGACACAAGTAACGCAAACTGCTCAACAGAATACTGAGGTGCACTGTCTACGGCGGCATAGCTGCATAATCGCGTATTCGTCATTGTACTCTTGGTGTACGCCTGCTTGCAGCTTACATATAATACTAGGAAACACTGTCGAAGAACCAAGTGTATAATGACGAACGTCGTTCGCTTCGTGGACACTGAAACTAAGATAATTTTTTTTTAAAACAAGTAAATTACAACAATGTTTCTGAATGATTAGGTCATCATCATATTATACAGTTCATATAATATCCACCGAGCAGCTCGAGCCTACCCCATATTAGGGGCGATTAGGGTTTAGTCAACCAGGCTGGTCAAGTACGGGTTGGTCGACTTCACACACAACCTAAGAATTTCTTCATAGGTCTGTGTAGGTTTCCTCACGATGTTTTCTTTCACCGTAAAAGCGTCGATTAAACGTACATACGAATTCAAAATTTTAAAACATATTGGTACGTGGCGGGGTTCGAACCAGAGCCGACGCTCGTAGTTAGGAGACGACGCTCTTACGCACTACGCTACCGACGCTTAAATGATTAGGTATTTCAAATGAATTTGCAAAAACGAGAAATATCATTACCTGTCATAGCTTTCAAGAGTGTTCCCGCCAGTCTGTTTAACTTTGGGCCTATTAAACGAAGCGGGAACACTTGGCGTGGACAGCTGGATAGTCGGGACGTGATCTGGAATATAAGCCGAGATTCAATATAAAAAAGAGGCTTGGAGATAAGGTTCATATATTTGATAAATTTCGCAGACCTCGCTATAAGATATACGGTAAAGGGCATTCCTGGATATTTGTTCAAACAAAGTGTGCAAGCGCCTATAGGCTATGGTAACTGCTTACCTGTCAGGTCATATGCTTGTCAACCAAATAACGAACAAAAAACACAGAGGCGATTAAAATAATTATGGTCTAACGGCCCTGAGCTCATATTGTTCCATTAGGTAAAAAGGCATTTTAGACAACCTGTGGCATAAAAACTAATCCATAAAATAACAATAACAGCAGCAATATGAAAAACCTTGCTAATTAGTATTCCTAGGCCTTTTATTTTTGAATATCCTAACGACATAGCGGTCATACACACCGGTTGCAGAGTTGTACAAGAAAAGTTACTGTGGATTTTATTTTGCATTGAACGCGGGGTTCGTAGTTTTTATTAGCTGTTTAGTTATAAACTCAAATTTATTCAACTTAGGTACAAAGTGTACACTTATGAACGTCAAATTTGACAATTATGTAGGTATAATATTAAATATGCATGTATTATGTTATGTTACACAAGAATTACATACAAAATCTATTTATAATAACTAATCTCGTAAGTAATAAAATCGTGTTAAATTATTATTAAATTAAGCTTAATATTATATGCCATCGTGAAGTGGTCAAGTAACGCTGCCTACACATCAAGCGATCCGGGTTCAAATCCTGGTAGGAGCAAATGTTTGTGTGATTAACACGAATTTTTTTTCAGCAGTCATGGTTTTTTTAAATATTACGAGATGGCAAACGCGGCCCACCTGGTGTTATGTGGTAACCGTCGCCTATAGACACTTGTAATATTAGGGGAAATCACTTAACACTGCAAATGCGTTGCCATCCTGGGGACTAGGATGATATGCCTTCCCCTTCACTGGCTACCTTTCCCTTCAATCCGAAACATAGTGAACTGTTTCATGGCAGCTTATTTCTGCCAAGATAAGGTTAGGCGTACTTGAAACACGTCTTCACACTAACCAAACCGACCACATACCTGCACTCTCCAGGTGCTCGAAACCGGGACCTTTGAATCTAATTCAGATGGTTGAACCAGACCACGGTTTATCATCATCATCATTTCAGCTGAGAAACTTCTACTGTTGGATACATGCAGACCCCAAGGATATCAGCCCGAACTGCTCTGCGTTGTCCGCATCCAGGGGCTTCCAGAGATATTTAAAAAATCGTTAAAAAAACCGGCTTCAAAACTAAAATCGAAGAAATAAAAATTTTGTTAGTAGGAATCTAAATGTTTTTTTGAGGTCGGTCCCAATTCAATACGTGACAACGTTTATTCCAAATATTGAGGTTGGCACTGACCTCAAAAAAACATTTAGATTTTTATGTACAAAATTTTTATTTATCAGTTTTTAGTTTTGACGGCTTTTTTTTCTTTTTAGTGCTTTAAGTATAGAAATTTTCAGGAAACTATATCGAGATCTTTAGACAAATAAGGAATAGATCTACATATTACGATATCATCGATGTCAATTAAATAGCCATTATTTAGGATAACTGAAAAACTACTCGTCAGATGTCCACATGACAAGCATCAGCTTCCAAACGTGAAAAGAATCTTCAAAATCGGTAGGGTACACTCTTTAAAGAGTTGTGAGGTAACAAACATAAAAAATACAGTCGAATTGAGAATCTCCTCCTTTTTACTTTCTCGTATACGTAGTATAGAGGAAGTCTTGTAATCGTAAAAAATTCGAGCTCGAGATTTTGACGGATTTACACGTTTTGAACCTCCCTGAGTCCAAAAATACCATTTTTGGAGTTATGTCTGTGTGTGTGTCTGTGCGTTAGCACGATAACTCGAGTATGCTTTGACTCATTGCAACCAAATTTAACATGCATGTATGATATCAAAATATAAGGTTTCTATCAACTTTTGAGTCGTCGATCATGAAAGTTAAGCAACCAAGTGCGCGGTCGGTACTCGGATGGGTGACCAAAATTTTGCATTTTTTAAACACGGCATGCATGTATGGCATCAAAGTAAAAGGTTTCTACCAACTTTTGAGTCGTGTCCGGTATACGAGAAAGTCAAGGGGAGACCACTCCCGATTTTTTGAAATCGGTTAAAAAAAACACTTAAACACTTATTCTAATACTTAATTACTAATCCATCCCTTAAAACTCAGGGCAAACTAAAAGAAGAAATTAATTAAATATCTCATAACTCTTGTTTTCCGAGACATAGGGGAAAGTTGTCTGACATCACGCGACGTGTCGAACATCTTGTCCCGCCGTCCTTCTCTCCATAATAATGCTCGAGTCGCCAAATGTGGATATACAATTTTCAAGTCTGGAAACTTTGACTTACGAAAAGGAAATAAATCGTTCACTTTTCCTCTTTCGTACGACGAAAGGACGTTTTAAAGAAACTGATACTTTTAGAAAATAGCATATTTTATTATCTGTGTATGACACTGGACGGCAAGACTTTTGCGTTTTATTATTGCAATGCAAACATCACTTAACTTACACAAAATAAATACAAAACGATTTCACAACAGCAAAAATGATTTCCTGAGCAAAAAACAATAAAATTAATGAACTAAACGATAATATATGTATAATGTAGACGCAATGCGTGTTAGCTGCGAGTTTTTAATTAAATTTTGAAAGTCAGTTGAACTTTAAAAACTTTATAGTGTATTTGTATAGTAAGTATTGTTAATCCTTTCCCTTTTTCTGCTCACCAATTATTTTAGGGTTAAGATTTGTGTGTTGTAGGTAAGATTTGTCATTAGATTTTTTATCTTTGGGATATACAAAATAACTTTCGACAGCAGTCAGGACCGCCAGCTTAACGTGCCTTCCGAAGCACGGATCAAACCCAGTTTTAAACATTTCCGGTATATATCCCAAGGAGCAAAAGTGGTTTTATAATTACCTATCATGGAACCACCAATTTCTTCTGCTAATAGTGGGAAATACTGATAGTCAGCACGCGCTGTAGGTATGCACCGGCCGCGTCGCATTATATGACGTCATCAGCATTCGTCCTCCAATATTCTGACACCACCCGCATTTTTGAAATTCGCCGCGTGCGGTACGGGTTAATTGTGTGAGGTTTTATAATTTTAAACAACGAATTCTATAATGCGCCGCGTGCGGCGAGCTTGGTGCGTGCGATGCTGGTAACTTTGCGATCACCTTAAGAGTTCAGGGAAATCAAGAGCTGAAAAAATGCCGATTAATAAAAACCGCATTTTAAAAAAAGTTTATTTTACGTTATTTCTGTGAATATTTGTCATTTCTATTACAATGTGCTTATAAAACGCTTAAAGGGAGACTCTTAAAAGTGATTAAACGTGACAATAACTTAGAGAGGTTTGTTAAGAGGTATTAATAAAATAGTAATTGATCTATTCGTACAAGTGCCTTATCGCGCTATTTATTTAATAAAAACCAAAACCAATTAGTTAACATTCCCACCATATTTCGACATCTAAAATGTCTAAACCTAAACATTGTAAAGCTGGAGCCGAAATCTGCTAGTTGACAATTGGCTCGATGAATAATTATATGAATATCAATATAATTGTTTGATATTTTACCTTAATCTATCTTCGTGTGCTACAATAACATTAATGTCAAATTTGTGTCTTACAATTTTATTGAGATTTGGACCCCTTTTGGGCCCTTCTTGTCAAAATGGGACAGAAATGGGTTCGTTGTAAATAGCATGATAAGACGAGGAAAGTCAAAACGACTTCGTAATGTTTGACGTCGTGAATGAGGCAATATATGATCGCACAAATAATTAATATCTAATTGTTAAAATATTTCAGTCAGGACGTTTCCATTCATGTATTAAGGAGTTATGTGTTTGATTATTTATTTCTAAAAAATAAATATTTTAATTTTATCATCCTGATATTTTATTAATAGTTCACTTTCTTTTTAATACAGCAAAGTGGAAATAAATTTAAGCTTAGCTACTATGAGGGATTACATCACTTAACGGACATATCAAGTGTCACAGCGTTCTTAAGAAAACCTTCCCCTAACACTTAGCTTAATTATTTTAGATTAATTTCTTTAGTGTAAAATTTGAAATATCATCGTTCATGTCCAAATTTTGATTAATTTGTTTCTTGAAAGTTGTAGTGCTCAGAACATAGAATTATTGGTGTGAGTTGTAGTGTACCTAAGTATTTGACAACTTGTATCTATACAACTACTCTTTTTTATTATTTGGTGGGCAGTCAAACATACGGCTTGCTTGGAATGTTTCAAGAATAACATAGAAAAATCATATGAAATTATTTTCATTCTTCACATCTGCTACTTCTTTTCACATCGACTCTGTGAAATAGCACATCATTTTCATTTCATTCCATTGTTAAAGTTCGTGGTTTTAAAAAGTATACAACACATATTACAATTAAACGACTAATAATTCATTACTAAAAGCAAACGCAAATGTGACATTAGGCCACTGCGAAAAAAATGATTGCCTGTGAAAATTCATAATTCAAAATTCAAAAAATCATAATTTCATTAAATTAAAATTAACGAAGAGTAGCAATCATTTCCATGCCTGCTACGCTTGCAGCACTGACGTCGACCCTATTCCACTTTCGTAACATGTAGCTCTGCCACCCTTACTCCTTCCTACACGACTGAAGTAAAACTGGCTATTAAAAATCTACAACTACATAATAATATCCTATATGGCTAGGTAGATAGGGAACCTGAATTGCTGAGAGGATTTTGAAGTGTCACATCGGTCCTGCCCGCCTAGCATGAATACCGAAACACGATATGATATAGCCATTTATCGGTTTGAACTGTCCAAAATCATAAGATTAAACCACAATCTTGAAATTTTATCGATACTGTGAACATATATAAGCCTTATAAATGTTGGCAGTTTCGATAAAATTTCAAGTTGGCAGTTTTATCCAATGTTTTTTGACAGTTCAAAGCGATAAATGGCTATATCATATCGTGTTTTGGTGGTCATGCTAGGCGAGCTGGTGTGGCTTTTGTTTGTTCTGAAGGATTGTTATTTATTGGGTTTGGTGCCCCTTTTCCTAGGCGACAGGCTGGCAACCTGTCACTATTTGGAAGGACTGCATGGCCCATACTGTCAGATATTGCTTTATGTGTAACGACATGTTACATAAGTAAGGCTCTGCTTAACACCTCTTGGGTTGGGAGTATGTATGTATACAGATAGAGAAATCAGGTTGCTGAACGTGAGTGTAGATGCATCGGTTGAATGAACACGGGAGCCTTTTCAAAATGTACTTGGCTCAAAATTCCCAAATACTGCTCCTTGTTCAGCCCTCTGCAACAGTATGAAACCGGTACCCGCTCGGTGAATCCATGAAATGCTAAGAATTTTCATCTCTACACGCTACGCATAGAGAAACGTAATAAAAATTTTCTTATTAAATTTTGTTACAGCTATGATATTAGGCGAGATATAAAGGAGAATGCTCAAATCTGCCCACAATGCGCAATATACCAAATATACTTCAAAATAATTTAACGAATTATGTTTTCTGATATTGTATATTTTTTATATCAAAGCAAAAAGGTGTTAAAAAGTTATATTTTTGTTTTAATGCTGCACTGACTTCTTATTACTTACATATTATTTACCCTTTACTTGGAACGCAAATGAATTTATATGTATACAGCCTCATTTTGGTTGCTTTCGTTAAAAAACGATCGTGTTTAAATTATTGGCCACATGGCTATCCAATTAAGGTCAATAAGGTTTTTAAAACTAGAAAAATACATTCAAAAAAAAAAATTTTTTTCAGTCCCTATTTTTTCCAATTTTAAAAATATTTCCGCGTTTTCAAACGCAAAAATTATCCTTATTAATGTTGTTTTATCTTGGTGTTATCTCGCAAAACGAACTATAAAATACAAAATTCAAGAAAGAAAAAATACCAGATACGTGACTGTATAGGCTAGACCCCTTTGCCCTCCCTTAAATAGGGAGAATTTATGAATAGAAACTACAGCTGTCATTCTGTAATTATTTTGATGCGCCCTCCAGACTCACGCCGAGAACACCCGAGAAGCGTGAGTGTGATTAGTTTCTCGCGTTCTCGTTCTCGGGCTCGCCTGTTCTCCGCTCGGTGTCGGTTTTTTGGCCCGCTTTAAAGGGTTTCTCGGGCGAGAAACGAGAACCTTATCACATTCTCGTTCACTGTAAATACCAAAGCCGCTGCACTGTCAGTCATCCATTTCGCATAACGGTCGAGAATGCAAGTGAGAAGTTCGCGTGAGTGTAGATACCATCTCGTTTCTCGGGTCAAGTCTCGGCGAAACTTCTCGCCGAGACCTCGGCCTGTAAGAATGATGATTATCTTGTCAGCCTCTGCTTGGTTGAGGGTTCCAGGTGGGCCTGTGGATCTCGATTCTATCTGCGGCCTTATCGAGCTTCCCTGTCAAGAATAAAAAAGAAAAAGTTTTCATTAGTTTTCCTTGGTCGTTCTACACCAGTACTACGCCGTTATTTTTATGATTGTTAAATCTAAAAGCTGGTTATAAATAAAGGCTTAGATCTCATGGCTTTCGCAGTAAATCTTCTGTTGCTGTTTTACTCTGGAAAATAAATAAAGTCTATCTTATCAGCTTAGCGGCATGTCAGCTACAATAGTATCTAATTTATGTTCATGAAACCTTCTCGGAGATGGTAACAGCGTTGAGAGAACAGTTGTTTGTGCTGTCGTTTATACTGTTATGGGCACTGGAGATATATCTATTAATAAGTTTTTAATTTTATCCATCATTACGTAAATTTTTCTTTTAATATTTAAAATAACTGTTAGAAACAGTAGACAATAGACAACTTTTTGCATCATACTGTATTTTTTTCAGGACAGATTGTTGTGCCATTTCTTCAAGAATTAATTATTGAATTAATGGCACAAGAATTGACAAAACTTTCAAGTCCTTGAGCTGCCAAGAAAATAATTTTCTTTTAAGAAAATTTTATGTATAAACTTTAATAAACGTTTCTATGAAATGTGAAAAGCTCGAACCGTTCATAGAAATGAATGACTTTCTTATAGTTTTTTAAACTTGAATTTAGAAACACAATGAGAAACCAAAATAACTACGAAAACCGTACAAATTAGGAATAGCCTAAAAAGTCTAAATTAACCTAGCCAACCCCACAAAATAGAAAATTAAGTAACTTCAATACATACTTTACTCCTTGAGGATCGGAATCTGGACTCCTAGATCTGAAGCCAGTTGGCAAATTACTAGACTAAACACGAGGTTTAAGGTCAGTCAGAATCATTATAAGCCCATGGACTTACAATAAAATTGATTGACAACAAATAACCTTATGTACGTTAAACGAATATTGTTCGACGTTTGTCCCCATGAGACAATGGCAACAATCAGTCTACGGGAAATACCTTAGAGAATTGGAGATACAAGTTTCAATTACGTACGATGTACGACGCTTATCTAATACTACGATAATATTTGTTTACTACAGTTTTAGTCGTAGTCAATATTATTCACTAAATCGAAAACTTGAGATCAGATAATGCTTAATGTTTGTAAACAGTGCGTATCTAGACCCCAAATACAATTATAATTTTTTTATAAATGAACTTTTTGTTTATCAATAAACGTGAAAAAATACGCAAATCGCACGGCGACGGCATCTTGCCGTCCGACGGTGACGGCACCGTTGGACCGTTCCGTTCACCAATGACGGGACCGTTGGACGGAGTGGACATGGGATTTTCCCTTGTATTAACTCTATGCAAAGGATTACGCCCTATCTCTGATACGATACCTCCATTAAAAGACTTGCAATCTCAAAACCTATCTTTATGTTAAATTATGAAAAGCTCTGCCTCCATTATTTCATTTTCTCTTTTATTGTATTTCAGCTCATTCAAAGCGCTCAATTGAGGAATAGTGTCTCATGTAATTTTATTAAAGAACAAATATTTTCATTTTCTTGTCTCCTGGCACTGACGGGTAACTCGAAATTTATTATAGCATTTTAGCGTGTTTAAAAACATTTTTGTTTAAAAAAGTTTAGATTAAATTGCGCTTCAGTAACTTATGTCTGGTGAACTTAAGTATCGAGTCGCTTTATGGACCTTAGAAGATAATTGGATGTGGACTAATAGTTAGAAAGTTAGTTTTGCAGTCAACCGGTATAGGGGCTTAGGTATCTATGAAAGTTAACTTGTTGAGCTATCGTGGGCGACTGAATTATTATCGAAAATAGTTCTACTTTATTGTCGCCATCAAGTTGAATATCTAATAAATTTAACCTTATATTATGTAAATTAAACTCGTGTTTTCTTGATTTTTTTTTCATCAGAGATGTATTTTGGTTGTGTTATTGTGTAGAAAATGTCGCAAATATTTTTACAACAATGATTTTCGTACTATTATCCTCTTAAGCTGCAGGACCATGTGCAATAATTTTTATTGTAAAATAATAATTCGGCATTTGAGCTACATCCTATTTATAGGTTATTTGCTTTTGGTCATGCAGACGCAAGTGGTTCTATTCTCATTCGGTCCCATTCTACCGTATTATTTATTCTTCTCACACATTTAGGACAAACATTGAAGTAAATAAGCAAAGTCTGTGGATGAAAATAGAAATGCGGGACCAAAGGTAATTGACGCCCATTCTGTTCGAACGACGACGATCCCAAACCGGCAATCGGAAATCCAAGAGCAATTTTGTTGATTGACCAAACCTCGAAATAAATAGGTATCACAAAAATATAAATACTGATACGATACCAAGCCGCAAGCGGATTAGTTAAGCCTGGTGAAGATTACATTTCACCCGTACCTATTTACGTAGCAGGGATGGTCAAATTACTTATTTGCCTGCTGAATGCTTTATGTTTTGAAATCATTACCAAATTGTAAGCTGTGGAGTTTCTTTCGCCATTTCTTCTCCATCTCAGCATAATAATAATTATTTCGTCCCAAATGGTGGTAGGGTTTTGACGATTTAAAAGTACTTAGCAAAGTCCATTTAAATAAAGAGCTTTTCATTTCATTTCATTTTCATTTTCATTTCAATGCGCGCTTGTTTGATATTCTTCTTCTCATCGTATATCAGCGTTTTTTAACGCTGAAAAATTCCTTGACGGACCATTACTGCACGCTTAAGTGGTAATGTGGGATATATTCGGCGCGGAACAGCGCCGGTCCTACCCACTAAAAACCATCTATAGGTACCCTTTTAAACCCTTCTGTGGGCGCTTTGGTATCTGCGTACTTTATGTACTTACTATACATCACAATGATAATATATTTAAATATAATATCATTGTTACGCCATTACACCAAAATTATTCTGATCGTATATCAGCCTGGTTAGCCTGGTGTCAGAGCATCTAACGTAAGTTTTGTACGTCTTTTTTCTTTTTATAAAAAAGCTTTAATAAATGACTCCATTCCAGTTGATGGTGAGTGAAGTTGTCCAAATGCAAGAGAGAGAGTGATCACTCTGCTCTAGCCATTGAGAATTTATTTATTTATTTGGGTTAAAGAACATTGTACACAATAATACATAAATTCAAAGAAAAGTTTTAACAAATAATGTCATTGTATCACCCAATGATATAATAATATCATTAGTGTGACCCACATTATTAACCACGACAGTATTTAAACATACATAGGTTAGATGTTGTTGCTAATCATACATCTATGATAAATATGAAAAACTTATGTTGCAGATTATAATGATACTACTTTATTCAATAGGTATCTATATAGATACGAGTACCTACGACTTATTATTTTTAGCAAAAATATTTTTTGATAATGCTTACAAAACACGATAAAGTTAGAAGAACAGATGCCATTTTGTGCTTAAAATACATGCATACGTGATGAATTCTCTTCTACTCTTTTGAAGTTTGTCAAAAAACAAGTCTGGCGAACATCCTACGTGATTACAATAAATACAAAACATTTGCTTTGATTCCAATTTTGATAAAAATTTCACTGTTTATTTTCAGCATGTGCCTGGGAAAATCAAGATAGGTTTATGCAACGTGAAAAAGATGTCTAGGGTGATAATTTTTATTTTAGTTTTAATGTTGGAAGTTGGAAGGCCCAGATTTCGCGGCAGGCTCCAAAAACGCCTACTTATTGCATGCCATGAATTCGGATATGAAAGAGAACCAGGTAACAACGGATGAGGCACATTACTGAAAAAAGTAGAGGCATTTGAATCGAAAAGTGAACCTAATCATATTAGGCCGTCATAATTGGATTAGTTTTTAATTGCAAAAGTAAATATTATTCTGCCTAGATCTGGTGCCAGGGTTCACTTTCCGATTCAAATGCCTCCACTTTTTTTTACAATAGGTGCTGAAAAAAGCGGATGCATTTGAATCGAAAAGTGAACCCTGTCACCAGATCTAGGCAGAATAATATTTACTGTTGTGATTAAATACAAATCCAATTATGACAGCCTAATACGATTTGAGTTTAATTACAACATTGCACCCGAGTAATTCAGAAATACGTAAAATCAGGACCAAACTGATTTTGCAAGCGAATTAATTCATGCTCGAAGTCTAGTTCAGTTCTAATGCTCTAAGTATTCGTCTCCAGAAAGATTAGTGTATGATAAAGCCCAGTAGCTCTTATCGGAGTGAAGACAGACCGAGGATCTAGTAATAAATTAACTTTGTAGACTAGCTTTCACTATCTACTATTTAATAGAGAAATCAAGCAAGAATAAGAATTTTACACTTTATAATACTTATTAAAAATTGTCTGGCTATTTTTCTCGGAATTTGATATTTTATTTTATATTATTTCGACTTAGCACGGTAAACGGCGAATTTCGGTTTAACCGAATTTGGGGCCATATCTATTTAAAGTTGGTGTGGACAGTTGGTATAGAAATATCACTCAGTGCTTTTGTACTGACAATTCCAGATACACATCAATTTCTTTTGATTTGGAAATATATTAAATTCAATAAAATACTTGTCATGAAAAGAGAATGAAAAAAAATCTGTTTTATCGACGGCTATCCACCGTTCACATTATTATAATGGATAGATAAATTCGTCATTTTGGGGTCTCTGATTGGTGAGTACACTTGTAATGAACTTGACTTTATTGGTGAAAACTCTGAAGAACGTTCATTAAATAGCGAACGCTCAAAAGATGAATATTTTTTCCAACCACTTTTTATTAATTGTAATTGTCTTATTTTGGGTCCATTTACACTAGCACAAAAGTAGAGGCCCAATGGATTGTCAATCTGAAAGTGAGCACAGCAAATTTACCTATTGATTTATTGTTACTTCTTGCATGTACTCATTACAATATGTTAGAGAAAATTTAGATATTATCTTTTTAGTGAAATGGAAGTTAGCCGGTACTTATAGGACAGATTAATCCTAATTTAAGCATCGGCAGCATTATTGTTCGCGATTTTATACTTAGTTAAAGTTTGTATTGTATTAGCAAATAAGTTTATATTATTATACGCTAAAAGGAGTTTTTATTATGTGTTTTGATGTAATTTACATATTTTTGATGATTGTATTACTGTATTTTCAACGTGAATAGTAGATTGTTGCATCTAGCAGAAATTGAACTATAATTGCATCAAGTGTTAGGGCGCCCGAGCTTTTACCGAGGGCTCTAAAACACGAGTGCAATTAAAAACGTCACTGTCGCGAGGTTCATAATCTACTTTTCTTTCAACTAACAAATAAAGAACTGAATGAAAATAAAGTAGAAACAACTTATTATGTAAAAGAAATAATAGTAACATTCGACAATAAAACCACCACTTCGTACAATAAAAATAGCACTGATTGGCTGGTAGAAAACTAGTTGGTCATGCAACCTGCGATTGGCCTGTTGTGTGGTCAGAATAGCGCTGATTGGCTTAATAAATCTAGTTGGCCATGATTGTAACGATGAAGCCTGCGATTGGACAGTCACCTTTGATTTGTGGCTTTAGCTAAGGCAAAAACAATTCAGTAATAGATTCACAACTTTACTGCACTGTTTTATTCTGAAGCAGTAAAGTGCTGTTTTGTTGTCACTTTTTAGGCTAGGTTTGATGAAATTATTGCGTAGTTGGAAGAAAACTAATTTTATGACCTGACCAGACAGTGTAATTTTCCGCTTCCTACGCGTACGTAAAATACCTGCGATCTGAGATATTCTTTGTTTTAACGCACTTATTTTCTGACGTTGGGAAATTCATTTATGGACCATACCGCACGCTGGCTGGGCGTACGGCGTGTGCGGGACTCACCGGCGCGGAACAGCGCCGGTCCTACTCCTAAGCCCTTATGGGGGCGTTTTGGGATCGTGTGCGCCACACCAAAACGTCTACGGGGCGGGCCGGTCCTACAGCGGACCGGTAGATGAGCCTCAGGGAGATTGCGCTAGGGTACTAGGCAATCCCCTTCTTTTACCGCCCTAGTTAATAAATGTACTGTTACCGTATCTGCACCAGGATTGCGAAGATGATTTTGAGTGTAACATCTGTCTTGGTCGTTGGCTTTTACATATATGTCTGTTTACTGAAGAATTCTTAATTTTTGAGTTTGGTGCCTCTTTTGTGTAGGCGACTGGCTAGCAACCACTATTTTGGGGGTACTGTATGGCCCATATTGCCAGATGTGGCTTTGTGTGTAGCTGAATGTTACCTGAAGCTGTGCTCGATGCCATTTGGAATTGTGAGCGTGATTATACGTATGTATGTATTACCGGATCTGTTATTCTCGTTGAACCACGCGGAATTTACCCCAACATTGTAACTGTATGGCTGTCATATTGTGGTATCTAACAGAACATAATAAGTTAAAAAAAATTGAAAGATGCACCGCTCTTATTTTATTTTACTAGCATTTCTTATCTATACACATAAAATGCTTTGTCCCGAATGACGGATACACTGCACAGCCTAAACTGCTGATTGTAGAGACCTGAAACTTGAAGGATAATAAGAAAGATTTTTCCAAAATTCTACTCCTGAGGGAGTAAAAGTGTATATGCAAAATTTTTAAAGCAAAATATACAAAAATTGGTCGCCTTTCACTTAAAAATTAAGAAAGGTGTTTTAGGATTTTTCGAAATTCTACCCTTAAAGGTATAAAATAGGGGATGAAAGTTTATATGAAGAAATAAGATTAGTTAGACTATTTTATTGGAAACTTCAGAGGACACGTGTTTCAAGTTTTTCAGAATTCAACCTGCAAGGAAAAAAAGTAGTGACAAAGTCTTATAATCAGTATGTGTATTTTTTGTATGGTTTATCGGGTAGGAGATGATAGTATTTTTTATTTATTATATTTATATTTATTGTTTGTAACAGACTTGTTACATTATGTTATGATGATTAAATTAAATGCTACTTATTATTTAACATTTCCTATCATTTTCTTATATACATAGAATTTCAAATACACAGATTACCTTATGTAATATATAACATAACAATAAAAATATTATATTACGGTTGAATAGATTTAAAGAAATAGGTAGAGAAATAATTTAAGAACAAAAATCAAGAAAAGAAAGCCTTAATTCTTAGTAGAACTGGAGTTATTACAGTTTTTTTAAAATTCGAACCATAAAAAACCCTTGCCTGTGACGTGGCTGAAATCCGCCATCACAGTTGACATCAATCACTCATCTGACAGTTCAAAAATCTTCCACAGTCGAAAGGATAATCAGTATGTGTATTTTTTGTATGGTTTATCGGGTAGGAGATGATAGTATTTCACGTCCGTCACGTAGGACTTCATAATCGTTGTATAATAAACATAAGTTGTAGCCACGTTGTAGCAGATGGGTTGATTATGTCTGGTTGATATCTATAGGTACTAGGATGTACTCTTGTTTCCTCATACAAACTTTGGACACACGGTTCACTACCTTAGGGAGTAAAATTTAAAAAACTGTTAATAAGTGCACTCCTAGACCTCTTAAGGAACCTACGTGCCAAATTTGGAATCTCTGCACACAGTGGTTTGGGCTATGCATTGATATGTCAGTCAGTTCCTTCTCTTATCGAAACCCTTATAGCTATAAGGATCTCCAGTTCCTTCTCTTATCGAAACCCTTGATGACGTTTCACCCTCCTCAATATTTTTTCCTTGCTCAACCTATTTATGTTCCTTACTCAACCTACAACAAAATTTTTATATTTTAAATCCTTATTCATCCCTTCAGTATTCCTAGCTCAACCTGTAAAATACACGTAAAAATGTGAGATTTGTGAGAAACAAAAATTTTATTTTTAGAAATATTTTCAAGCTCACTTAACTGTTGCTTATGTATTGTTCTTACAGTGTGTTTTATATTCTTTTCAGATTGCCTTTTATTAGGTACCACCTTATATTATTAACTTTTGCTACTACTTTGTTACCTTTGGCAATAGTAAAATATAGTGACGAAACCAGTGCCTCATTTTTAGACCCACATTCATGATGGTAGGTTTACTAGGTGGTAGACCCATATGTAGGGTCGTCTGGGTAGGTACCACCGCTTTTCTTATTTCTACCGTGAAGCAGTTCGCTGTGTTTCGGATTGAAGGGAAAGGTAGCCAGTGTAATTACTGGGCATGGAAGGCATATTATATTAGTCCACAGGATGGCAACGCACTACTCTTAATATTGCAAGTGTCTATAGGCGACGGTAACCACTTAACACCAGGTGGGCCGCAAGCTTATTTGCCATCTCATAGTATAAAAAAAATATGTTAGGACCCCATTGAGGATATAACTTTACAAAGCTATCACAAGTTGTAAACTTAATTTTTTACTGGATTTGAAGTCTTCTGTACCTACTGTTAGAAAGGATCATTAAAGTATTTACTTTAATTTTGTAAACTTCCTAGGAAACCTATATAATTACTACAATAAGACTGATGAAACAATAGGTAATGCTTTTGTTAGTTCATGGTTATACTTTTTATGAGCAGGTGGTGTCGACGTTACCCGGAGAGTTGAATAATTGAACCGCTCAGTGTAGGGCCGTTTCCTAATATTTGAGGGTGAACATTAATTAACTATTTGTACCGTTGCGTGGTCGTTTGTGTTAAATTATATTTTCACCCATTTCCTCAATAAGCCCGGAGCAGATTTTACAGAAATTTAATACAATTGTATACCGTCCCTAGTTTTCACAGATTTCTGTAACTTATACAAATAAATACTAAAGTGTACGCTTTGAAGCTAAAAAAGAATTATCCAAATCTGTACTGCCGTCTTCGAGTACCTAATATACCTACCTAAATAAAAAATCGGGAGTGGTCTCTCCTTGACTTTCTTGTATACCGGAAACGACTCAAAAGTCGATAGAAACCTTATATTTTGATGTAATACACGTATGTTAAATTTGGTCACAATAAGTTAAAGCATACTCGAGTTATAGTGCTAGCACACAGACACATAGACATACAGACGCACAGACACAAATTTATATATTAGGTTGGGGAAAAAGTCTTTTCGCATTATAGTATGTATAAACTTGTAATAAAATCTTTTTGGCTATACTATTTGTATCTGGCTGGTTTTGGTATCATTGAAAGTTTAAATTTTAAAGAACATAATTCCAAATTCAAATTAGGAAAATGTGTGATTTTCATTGGTTTTTCGTACCGCCAAGATGAGTGAATCTAATGAAGAAATTCGATACATTTTAAAAAATGCAACGCAAGCCGCGAAAAAAATTTGCGATGTTTACGGACCTAGTGCAGTGTCTGTGAGAGTAGCACAAATTCGGTTTAAGCGTTTTCAATCCGGAAATTTTGATGTCAAAGATGCACGTCGCTCTGGTCGCCCTATTACAGATAAAATGGATGCCATTTTTGAAAAAGTGGAGCAAGATCGGCATGTCAGTAGTTACGACGTAGCTGAAGAACTGGGAATTGACCACAAAACAGTTTTGGCGCATTTGAAAAAAACTGGGTACACAAAAAAGCTCGACATTTGGGTACCTCACGAGCTCACTGAAAGAAACCTAATGAACCGTGTACTCATTTGTGATTCTTTATTACGACGTAATGAAACCGAACCATTTTTGAAGAAGCTGATAACTGGTGATGAAAAGTGGATCACGTACGACAAGAACGTGCGAAAAAGGTCGTGGTCAAAGGCCGGTCAGGCTTCACAGACTGTGGCGAAACCCGGGTTAACTCGCAACAAGGTGATGATGTGTGTGTGGTGGGATTGGAAGGGCATTATTCATTATGAGCTGTTACCACCAGGCAAGACCATCGATTCTGAACTCTACTGCGAACAACTGATGAGATTAAAGCAAGAAGTTGAGAGAAAGCGGCCGGAATTAATCAACAGAAGGGGTGTGGTTTTTCATCATGATAACGCTAGACCTCACACATCTTTAGCCACTCAGCAAAAATTAAGAGAGTTTGGCTGGGAGGTGTTAATGCATCCGCCGTATAGTGCTGACCTTGCACCTTCAGATTTTCACCTGTTTCGGTCTCTTCAGAATTCTTTAGGCAGTGTCAGGTTAACTCACGAGAGGACTGCCAAAACCACTTGTCGCGGTATTTTGACCAGAAGTCCCAAAATTTCTATAGCAATGGGATCATGTCCCTATCTACAAGATGGCAAAAAGTTATCGAACAAAATGGTACCTACATACTTTAGTTAAATGTAAATAAACTATATTAAAAAATGTTTTGAATTTTCTTAAAAAATGCGAAGAAACTTTTTCCCCAACCTATTACATACCTAGTCTTTCTTTCTCTCTGACAAATATTTTTGATAAACACAAATAATTTTCATAATGTGCAATCTAAATAATATTTCGTATTTGCCGAATGTTGCTTTATCTAAACTACTCAAAAGCACACCTCATAAACAAGACAATTCATGTGGACTTTGCGAACGTACAAAGCTAACTACCTCCGAGTTTTATCTCTTTCCATGCGAATAGAGATGATGTCAAATTAGTATCAATTGTTGAAAAGCGTTCCTTCTCACACTATATTATTCCGTTGGATTATGGACTCTAGCCAAGAGACCTGTGGATTCAAAATAGTAAACTGTAGCCTAAATCTATATGATAGTCGTTAAGAAATTAACAACGGTTGTGATAGTTTTACAAGCACTAAAAATTATATAAAAGTGCTAATAAAACGGGTTACTTTTTGGACAATTAGCTGATAAATTGTTAGCGGTCTTTCAATTACAAAAGTCCTGGGTTGAAGTTTTGTTTATCTCACATAAATCTTGTAAGTTTGTTGGTTTTCTACCTTTCGTTAATCAGGTCCGATTAAGGAAAAAATAACTTTTCATTTCTACATTAGGTCCGATTTACGAAAAAATAACTTTTCATTTCTACATTAGGTCCGATTTACGAAAAAATAACATTTCATTTCTCATACTCGGGAAGTTGCGTTTGTTGAACCTGAGTATTGGGTGGAACACACTAATTCCCACCACTGGCCGGAAAAACTCATAGTAATTGCTGCCTTCCCTAGAACAGAAATGAATTTGGTTCCAAATTTTAAAAAAAGATTCTTTATACATAAAGGGATGTTGACACCATTGAATAATTAGAAGGAGTTTAGTATTATTAATCTTAAAATATATTTATCAACCCACTTGCTTATCAAACAGTTTTTACTGCATCTTTTAAGTTTTGTAAATGGGCTACCTTTACAAAACAAAATATGGCTCCATTTTTGAACGATGTTACTTAGCGGAAAGCGTCGGTGGCGTAGGGCGTAAGAGCGTCGTCTCCCACCCGGGAGGCACTGGTTCGATCCCCGCCACGTACCAATGTCTTTTCAAATTTTGAATTCATATGTACGTTTAATCGACGCTTTTACGGTGCAGGAGGAAACCTGCACACACCAATGAAGAAATTCTTAGGTTGTGTGTGAAGTCGACCAACCCGCACTTGGCCAGCGTGGTTGACTAAGGCCTAATCGCCCCTAATGTGGGTTAGGCTCGAAGCCCCTTGGTGGGGACATTACATGAGCTGTTGATGATGATGATGATGATGTTACTTAGCGACGGATTTATAAAAAATACCCACGAAATAAGTTTCACTTTACTGTTCTTCAAGTATGTTGAAAACAGCCGTAGGACATTCGTGAGCAGCACAATATGCATATGGATGAGTTACGCTCTCCTGGCCTGCAATCCATAGCCACATGTGCATGAGCAGCCTAGCTCAACTGCATCATACATAATATCGGTAAGATCAACATGTGAAGTCTCCAAAGCAAAAATCTCTTATTCTAGCGTAGGTATGCATATTTAAAGCATCGGCAAGAATTAAGGATTTTACAAAAAAAATTGAAATATTTAAAGGGCATATTAAATTTTTACAGTACAGGTTGTACAGTACAGTACGGTACCCAGAATAGTTCTAATAAATTTAGTTTGCAATGGAAAAATATTTACGGTTGCTCTTGTAGTGACCAAATAGCTTCAGATGTCGGAGTTTGAGCATTTCACTTGTCGACTACGCGCCTCAGAGAGCGACCGCGTCAGTCGTGATCAACTCGCTCCCGCGTTTCCCGCCGAAAGTGCAATTCGAAAATTAAATCGAACAAAAAAGAAAACAATGTTCCTGTGTGATGTCACCTGATTAATTAATTTTTTTTTGCCTTATAACCTCTTCTACGAGTTTCGCAAACTTTTGAGTGTGGAACGATGTTCGTAAAAAGTTTTAACGTGAGAGTAAGAGTTTTGTTTTTGAAATTAAGTTGGATGTGCGAAGCTTTGTTATCAAGGGCAATTTAAAAATCAAGTAAGTATAACTTATGATGACTGGTGTTTCGAGTGACCATCGAAATCAAGAATCAATTTTGAGTAATCCGCAGTAATTGATAACACCGGTTGGTCAATTATAAATTTTATTGCTGCAATTCGGGAAAAAAATATTGCGACGACGTAATTGATTCGATAAAAGCTCGAGAAACCGGATATTAAATGTTGTTAACTTAATTATTTAAATTATTATTTATTATCACGAATTAACACGGCTATAATTTTATGAATTATGTTGCACATGAACTCCTTGGAACATATTGACACTGTCGTAATTATTCTGCGTGTCTAGCATGAAATTGACCTGTAGTAACATGTGGATATAATTTGATATATAATTTCCCTATTAAGTAATTAAATGCACGTTTTAATATGTTGAGACCTTGGTATGATGTGATCACCAACAACACAACGAAATAGCAAAGGTAATTATAGTAATTTTGGTAAGTTTAACAGTTAAATGTTTACGGATATTATGAAGAATAGAATGACTCGATCTATATTAATTAAAACTCATTTGCAATTTTGCAACTAAGTTATAGAAACATAAAAACTAGCTACTTAATACTACATCTAGCTACTTAATACATGAATTAGATGAGAAATTTATGTACAGAAATATAGCTCATAATTTTTTAATGATTATTTTTTTACTTACGTGGGATTTCAGAGTAAATACTTTTAAAACATAATTCTAAAATTCATTACGTATGCCACTAACTTCTTAATTTATACTTAGGACTTTTGATCAATACGAAAATAATTTGCAATCAATTCATCTTTTGTTAAAACTAACTCGATAAGCATTGCAGATTTTCCGTTAACTCGATTACGAAAAGTACTTAGGAAAATGTATAGCTACTTATTGGATACCAAAGACGTAAAGCATTGGCAGTGATAAGATTAATGATGCCAACGCAAAAATGAAATATTGAGAACTTCGTAGCTCCAATAGAAAGTCACTTTCGATAGGAAGAACAACGAACGATGCGGACAAAGAATCTCATTTGTATAAACTTTTTAAAACGTTTAAAACATAGATTAATATACAGGTAAATTTAGATCGGTCAGTATGGGCAAGTCTAACTATAAAACATACAAAGATCTGTAATGTAATTAGGAAACATGTCATCGATTTTAGTGACAAGAAAAACTGCAAAGATAGATTAAAAAAACTTTGTACTCAGGGAATCGAACCCGGTCTTATTGAAAAATAAAAATTACATTATTTCTATTTGGTTATCGATTGTTTAAGTAATAAGTAGTAAATGTTAGTAGTTATATGAATAAAATGCATTGTTTTTCATACTTTTTAATTTAATTAAGTAAATGTTCGATTATGACAACTTACCCCAAAAATGGATTGGTACAAATGGCCCCGGTAAATGGCCCGCGAGGTCGCCAGATATAACCCCACTAGACTATAAAGAAAAATTGGGAGGACAGAAGTGTCACATATAATCATACTCACAGTCTTAAAAGCAGCGTAACTCATCAATCATAAATAAAATCCAGATACAATTATTAAAAGATATCTACCGACCGAGAACCAAAATGTTAAGGTAACATTTAGTTACACATAACGATGCAGCACAGCAGTCACATTAAAAGTTTCCGGAACTGGCCACTTACATAAACAATATTTAACTCGTTAAGCCCCGTTCGCGCTCAGGAGCGCGAGAACACAATTAAAATCAATTGTGTCTGGATATTAATAATCGTCCAGGGATTAAAAAGTAATTACAACATTTGAAAATGGAACTCTTTGGCTGTAGAATGCAGTTTGTTTCATCTGACTGTCAAATGTTTTTACACTATGGCGCCATGTTAAAAATTGCGTGTCTAAAAGACACGCATGGATTTAACTCGGGAAAATTTTCGTAGTATGATTTTCTACGATTTGAACAATCCGCTGTGAACAACAAAAACATCGATGCTATGCGCCGTATGATTGAAACAGACAGGCATGTGACCTACCATAAGATTCGTGCATCCTTAGACATAGGCCTGAGCCAAATATAATCAATCCTACTTAAACATTTGGGTGTGAGAAACCTGTGCTCGCGGTGGATCCCACACAATTTGACCGAAACTCAAAAAACGGACCACGTCACTTGGTGTAGTGACATACTTACCAGATTAAATGAAGGTGGTTAAATTTTGGTGTGAGACATAGTAATAGGTGATAAAACATGGATTTATTGCTACGATCCCAAAACAAAGCAGCAATCGAGCGTATGGGTCTTTCCAAGCGGCAGTTTACCAAAGCGGCGCGCGTGAAAAGTGCATCTAAGCGGATGATTGCCTCTTTCGGATGATCAGTAAAAACAACCGTAAACGTTGTATCATCTTGCACCACAATAATGCTAGTACCCACACGGCCAGACAGACAAACGAATTTTTGAAGGTGAAAAACGTAGAACTTATGAGCCATCCTGCATACAGTCCCGACCCCGACCGAGCTTTTATGTTCCCATAAATTACGCGGTCAACGATTTTCATCATCAGAAGAGGCTGTTGAAAGTTTAACCATAAAATAAGATCCAACAACCTGGATAGATGCACTCTGTAATATCTTAGCAATCCGGGCACAACAACAGTCCCGTTTTATGAACAATAAATAAAGTAAATTTTGATTATTATCACAGATTAAATTGTTGCTCACTTTTTGCTTTTATATGCCAAACAAGAAAAGTATTACAGTCCAACAAAGTGCTTGGTAAGTAACACGTTGTCTACACTGCATAGTACATAGTCCTTTGGACCGTTCTCGGTGCATTTTTAAAACCAAATGCATAAGGGGGAATTCGTAATCACGCCCATCAATATTGTCAATTCGTTTTCATCGGGATGCATCTCTATTTGGTGTTATTAACTGACTTCCAACAAGGAGGAGGTTCTGTATTCGTCTGTATGTATTTTCCTCATAGCGAAATATCATGGATTTAATTCCGCAGCGAAAGTAAACCACCTTTTGTTACAATTATTAAAATATTTTCGAAGTCGGCTAAATAAAAATTAAAGTAGGTTTATTACCTCTACATAAATAGCAACCGCGGATTGTACGATGTGTATTACGAATAAAATGAGTACAATTTTTGAAACGGATCCATTATTCATGATGCTGACCCATTCGTGTTAGTGTCATCTTAAAATAGCAATTGAGACAAATGCTGTTCCGATGTACTGGTCTCGGTCTAGACTGTCTTGTGAGTATAATGCACTAGTTTAAAGAGTCATGAAAGTAAAACACAAGATTATTTATTTTATACTACAACTCTGACACGCAAGCTTAAAGCTAAGACATCGAAGTTCCTTATGAAGAATAAATAACGAAATCAGGTGGACAAAGAAATTTAGACATCATAATAACTATGTGGTATAGTATAATTGAAAAAAATATTGTTCTGTCCACATATGTGCAACTTGTTCTTACAACTTGGATCCTTCAATAGAGGAGTGAGGATACACTAGCACTAAGCGACGTATATGTCACAGGTGAAAATGTGGGCGTAAAATAATACAATTTATCTCTCGTTTAGAATCCTACGAAAGTTTATAAATTTCCTAGGAAATTTATAAACTTACGGTTCTTGTTATTACCCGTTGACATTACCGGCAGGAGAGATGGGAGTCATTAACTCGACCTTATTGTATGAAAAATATGAAAAAGGTTTACGCAAAGGTTGTAATAATTATAAAGTATAGACATAGTCTAATTTAATATATAAAATACTCGTGTCATGGTGTTGGGATCAGTCCACCGAAACAGTTCGAGCAATTTGTGTGTATATTTGGTAGGTATGAGAATAGCTCGTAAGGATATTTCATACCGATAAAAAGAACAAAACAATTATCGGCAGAACATAGTTTTCCTGCTCAGCTAGTGCAATATATAAAAATCTCTTGTCACGGCGTTTATGGCCGCACTCCTCCAAAACGGCTCGACGGGTTTTTATGAATTTTTTTGTATGTATTTCGTAGGTATGAGAATAGGTCGTAATAGTAGTTTATGCAATGTCAAATATGGGTTATTAAAGCACGAGCGGGAGTTTAAAAAACGTGCCTCGGCGAGTTTAATGTCCACAGGTGTTTTAATAACAAGTTATGTGCATACACTTCTAAATCTACTAGTTTTCCAAGACAAGAGTTTTTCTCAATTTTTCATTTGAATATGCTTGTTAAACACAGTTTACAATACGGCGCGAACAATTCGTGCATTTTTACCAATCACCAAGCGTTCTGTTGGAACTGTCCAATCGGAAGTGCACCACCGTGACGCGTTATGCACAGAACCAATAAAGGGGCGGGCGCCAGATTCCTTAACGCAACCAATCGAGCCAATAGAATAATTACACAATTAATAAAATTAGGAGGCTCGCCAATTTTCCATTTAACAATTTAAAATCCCAATTAAAATCTTTGTTTGTTTGTTCTTTTTTTGTAAAATTATTACAATGCTTTTTTGATTTTTCTTGCAACAAACTATTTGTTATCTCCGTGGCTTTTTGCAAATTATCTAGCGGAGTCATATTTGTTATTTTCTAAGAAAAATAGCTGCAGTTATATAATTATCATTATGTTTCAGGTTGATTTTTTGAATTTTATTTTGACTATCTGTATTAAAAAGTCTGTCATTTTATGTTGACCTTTCAGATCGTAATTCGAATATTATGACATGGGTGTAGATAACGTCTACTTCTAACAACGTTTGCTGGGTCAGCTAGTATTTTATATCTTTAACTATCATAATAGCTATCTATTACTTTGAATTTTTGTGTATGCATTAGCATTGGTAATTATGCGAAAAATAACAATACAATACAATTACTCTCTAAAAATAACTCAGCCGTCCGGGTAACTTGTCTGTCTATTATCTTCTCACGCCTAACTCCAGACCCGATTTCAATGTTTGACGTAGAGATTACATCTTGAAAAAGAACAAACTTTTTGTCGCAATAAACCACATCTAAGTGGCCGGAGCCGCGTGCGGCTACTAGTCATAAAAGTCATAAAAATATGGGTTCACTGGGGCTGGGTAGACCCTTAAACTTTGAGCGGCTAATACGTTGTAGCCTATATTGAACATAGTAAAGACATTTTTGTAAGGACATAAAAACGGAGAAAAAGGAAAACCAGCAACTTACAATTCAAAAACCTATGTGAACCAGGTGATTTGGCACAGGTGAGCAAATGCCGCCAAGCTAAGATCCCAGACTGTTTTTCAACGAGTATTTGAAGATTTTCATACAGAGTTCTATGCTCTTCAAAGAGATTGGCCGTAAAATCTTGATCGGAGAGGGATTTTAAAAACTAATTAATATTTTATAGTCAATTTACGAGTTAACAATATTACCCATGGATATTAAATGTTGTTAGCAATATCTATCTAATAGGCAGTTTTCTTAATTTATTCACATACTAAGCTATTTACTGTGTGATTTAATTATGATTTGTTTGTATTAGTATATCTGAGGTGGAGATCGATGGTGCTGCGTTCATGCTTTCTTTGGTAATGATCACGAAAGCTAAGTTACCAAGTGTGCGGCCGATAATTGGATGGTTGACCGAAAAATTTCGACTAGATTTTCCATCGTGCTTCGGAATGCACGTGAAGCAAGTGATCCCGGCTGTTATATGCAGTGTTGCTTTGTAGAATAACTTTTGAGTTTTACAAACGCGTAAATATTTCTAATACTAGTAAAAATACACAGAAAAAAAATCGACCTGCCTCAGGCGGGAAACGAACCCAGCATCTTACGCAATCCGGGCAGCTACGTTAATAACTACGCCACCGAGGCAGTGCTTTCGCTGTCGAAATTTGTCAATGCTTGGTGCTTATGTTTTTATGGTAAACAATGTTTCATCAAATCTTTGAAATTTACACTTCTAAGATCTGAACGAAATATTTTTGCAAATATTTGATGCCTAGTTAAGATGAAACTACCTACACTATGGAATATGTTTGCGTTTTACAAACGCGTAAATATTTTTAATACTAGAAAAAATATACTGAAAAAAATCGACCTGCCTCAGGCGGGCTTTTTTTTCAGTGTTGTTTTGTCATGTAGATTGGTTATCGATAGTTCACAGATACCCTCTAATATGACTGGGTTTTAACAATATAAAAGTATTTAATTTGTACCAGACTAAAGAAAGCTCAATCTGCTCCCGAAACACAGGAAAATCGTGACGAAAATTCGGCCTAATATCCGCATACCAATTGCGCGGAAGTGTGCTTTTCTTTGGCGATAGAATAAATATAATATAGACTGTATGCCCTGACCCTACGTCCTCTATGTTAAGATTTTCCATAAGTAGATACAGATAAATATTGACCACCAGTTTTATATGTATCTATCAGTTCACAGTAGTCAAATCAAATCAAAGCAAATATCTTTATTGCATATCGCGTAGTCTTTTATTTGTTCTTAAAACCGAATCACATACTGAGTTTTTTTAGAGCACTACTGTCATAAATACGCATATATGTATACAGAGTGGAAAAAAAATATGGGCCCTGGAGGGGAAGTACCTTAAATCTTTAAAATAGCTCAATTTACTGAAAGGTTCCTTTATTCTTTATTTCCAACCTGTATACTATTTCATAGGGAAATTTTAATGTATTATTGTAATGCTATAAAAATAAAATTTTGTAAACCAATATTATTTTGTACATGTGAGATTAGTTGCGTACTAAAAACAATTGCTAATTGACCTGCGAGACTTCTGAGGAAAATGTCGCATAATGACAATATTCATATAGGTAGTCATCTTTATATCAAGTTACAAGCAATAAAGATATTTAAATTGAATTCATTATTTTAGTAGTCAATGTGTAAGATGCTCGTTATCATTCATTTATGCACAGACTTCAAAAAGGGAGGGTCTATCTAACCTAAACCAATGTTACCTAATTATTGCTTGGTTGTGGCCGAATGAAATAACCTCCTTTGCCTTACCATTATCAATAAAATTTTAAAACAACAACAACTGACAAACTATTTGTTAAAATATTTTCGAAGTGTATTTGTATGTAATTTTGGAATATTTAATCTTTAAATCTAGTGAACATTTAAGTAAGTGAAATTTCAGTTAATGTTTCAATAGTGAGTCTATCTCTATCTGCACAAAACGTGTAAACTTGATATATTATACCTATCTCTATTAAAAGCTGAGCCGGGTCTCAATACATCGTAGTCTTTTTATGTACTTTCCCCGATTATGTGAAGACGCCTGGACCGATTGGAATTTTTTGTTTGTTTGAATGGGTCCCACAAAAATATTATATGAATTAGTTCAGTGGTTTTTTAGAATAGTAAAAAATGCAACAGCATTATGGATTTTTCAAACATTTCTAAATTTATGCGTCGATATCTTCGAAAATTGTTGACTAATTTCGATGATTCTTTTTCTCTTAACAATCGAAGTCTTGAATAGTTTCTGAATTTTTTTTACAGTTAAGTTAAGACCTGTAGTTTTATTACTCTGAAAAATAACAGGCCAAATCTTGTTTTAATTTTAATCATTGATAACTTTGAGTTGTAAGCTAATTTCGATAACTATCCAACATACCTATTTTATACTTACACCATTAAAAAGTAAAACATAAATTATTTTTAAATAATAAAAAAAGTCTTAAAAACACACAGGAACATAAAGCAAAAATATTTTTTGCTAAATTTACATACCTATGTTTTCAAAAATCTAAAAGAAAACATGCCAGCTACTGTTTTTGAGGTCGGCACCAGCTTCAATATTTTTAAAAATTGAGCAACTCGTTTCCAGCACCTCAAAACACAATGCAGTCAACAACAATGAGGAAGTATAAGATTATAAATCAAGCACCTAGATGTTTGGTTGTTTGCTCGTCATAAACATCTATTTATATCTAACTCGCTTCAGGGACGATCTATAGAAGGGCGCTGTACAATGGCGACTGATATTGAAGGAATACCCATTTCTTTGGCATCAAATACAGTCGTCCAATATAAAACTCTTATCAGATCAATATCCGATTCGTAAACATTTCAAAATAAAAGACCTTTGTTGACTGTTTTATTTTTTGAAAAATCTAAAGTATTTTTTAAGGAACATAATAATTCTTATTATTCTAAGAAAATAACCGAAAACAAGGACTGTTTTTATTAGCTTCCAGGTTTGTTTCACAATAAAAAAGTTGACTCTCTTAATTTGTGTAATAATATGTAATTAAGATCCAAGGAGGCTACATCGTAGGGTAATGATGGTTCGCCTGAGGGCCATCTTTTAATTATCCTAAAGGTCAAAAGAATAATTACGAAAAGAAAGAAAATTATTAATGAACTAGGAGTGACCTCCGCACATTATTTACTGTCGAATCTGTGTCCAACTCTTTTCTTTCATTCTTAAATGAAAGTCTTTTATTATGATTGTCATTATATAAGCTGAGAGATATAGTTTCAATACTTTCAATAAGGAAGTTGAATGACACACTATCAACATTATGGGGTAATTTTAGCTTGTGACCAATTTAAATTTGTGTAATTCATTTACGTTGATTGTAGAGCTTGTCTGACGGTCGTAAAAATGAACAAAACATTTTGTATAACTCCAGTAAAAAGATGTAATACTTGCTAGAGGGTTAGAAAAACCTAACCTTGTGGCTGAGCCGAATATTATGGTCAAAGTCAAAGTAAAAATTTCTTTTTCTTCTTCTTCTTTTTTAAATAAATGGCATTCGCGTCGCGATATATAACGCATTTAGCCAATGTCAAGTAAAATGTACGTAGAGAAACCGACAATTGTACGGTAGATTGGGGTTAAAAATTGAATTTCTCAACACGTGTTTTTACAACAAGAACTCGGCAGAAACTCCCAAAATGTCTTTTTTCTTTTAAGTACAATTTGTACACTTTTAAAATTTTGTCAATTTTGATGCGATCGGTTCAAGAGTCTACCAGAAGACCTTGTTGTGAGAAAAACCGGCAAGAAACTGCAAGTTTTTTCCTACCTTTACAGTTTTTATAGTATTGATTTGGAAAAAGTTTAATCCACATGTTGACGTCATAAAAAATAAACATAATAATATAATAAAATAAAGACTAATGATTAAACTTATAATAAAAAATAATTGTGATTTAAGACGTCTTCAATTACAATATTGGCTTAAAATTGTAATGGGAGAAATTAAATCCCAAAGCCTCGGTTGGCCATATTGAACGGATGTGAAACTAGTGTTTTTAGGTCTGAAAGAAAGAATGATATCCATGGATTGCGTTCAACGTTAGGGTTTATACATAAAGAAAGCTGGTCAAAGGTGCCCGCTGTTCTGTTCACGCTTTTCGGAAGGTATTTGTACGCGCTAATAGTCGGCGCAGGTATTCTCTGCTAGAAAGTGCCGACCTACTCCCGTCAGCGCTGTTTTGCAGGGTATTATGTAGACAGGTAGCCCCTGCCTATATCAGCTTGCTTAATGTAGCAGTTATAAGCGTGAATCGACGCTCTCAACTTACTTTCTATGTGTATGTCGCAGGCGAATCGTATAACACGCCGTATAACAAAAAGAGGCGTGCCGGATTGAATTGATTAAAACGTCGCCATGTGTGGATGTTTGTTAATCTTTCACGTAAAAACTACTGAAAAGGTTTTAAATTGACTCTAAAATGTTTATCGGGTCACACATCAGATCAACATTTGGTCTGTAATTTTTAATAATTTTGCGCAGAAGAACTCGCGGACAAAAGCCAGTTAAAATAAAACAATAACGAGCAAGACATGCAAAAATAAGATTAATTTTAATATTTAACTTTGAACGATTTATCAAGACAATGTAGACTATAATTAGAGATGGCATTGCCTAGTTAATCTTGCTAATTAATTTTCCTGAGAAAATGTAGTAAATAACCGTATCTAGGGCAAATCATATATCTTACATCGAAATTGTGATTTTTACGGAAAGTCAGCGCCCTGAAGAAGATGCGGCGCCTACATTATCTCTCACACAGCTATCTTTGATTGATAAAAAATGGTGCGTGGAGGCAGTGGAATCCAAATACGAGAGAGAACCCTAGCCTCGACAGCCAGTTCGCCATTTCGAAGGACTAAGGGTTGCAAAAAACAGAAAGCACGGTTCCAACTTTTGACAACCCTTTTTGTTATCGGATAGGTGAAATGCATTTTCGCATCATCCCTGCAGTAGGAGTCAAAGGTACCCACGCCTCAAAGGTCCGCTGGCCCTGAAAAGAGCCCTTGCATGTTCAGATGTCAGCACCAGCGCAGGGTGCACCGCGGGGAGGTCTCGCGACATAGCACCCCACATTTGACAACTATGGGTCCTGGCAGAGAATTTCAACTTAATACTGCGATATAGTAGCGAGTCCCTTTTTCATATCCCTTTTAACTATTGTTAAAATCGCGATACCAAGGAAGGGCTATGTCCCAATTTTATACAATTTACTTTTGATACAGATAATTGAAAAAAAAAATCGGGAATAGTGATTTTCCGTAAGGAGGAGGCTTTAACGTAGAGTTCCTCAATACACTAACAGCCTTAAACACTCAATAAACCTATTTTAATTATTACCTTGTTAAAAAGTGTTTTGTCTTATTCATTTCGTTCCAGAGTGACAGAGACAAGCAATTTGTAAATCTCTAATAAATTCACTTGTTTTTATGAATAAGGGGGTAAGGGTTTTGCAACTACCTTGCGTGAACACAAGTAATCCATTTCGATGGAAAAGTGTTACTGTATATGGGGAGAGCGGGTTTTTTTAATTATTTTTGTTTAGTTCATATAACTTGATTTATGATAGCCATGAGTGAAATATAATTCGTGCCCAATTTCTTACTATTAAACTTAACCAAACAAAATGCATTTAGTTAAGACAAAAGAATGTTCTAGAAAACAATTATTATTCCAAAAGGCTTGGGATAGATCTGTTTGAAACAATGGGACTTCAAATACGCGTTCACTGCTTCAAATATCAAACTTCGCGAATCGGTTGCTAATTGGTTACCTAGGCACGAACGTAAATAATTTAGTTGCAAAATAAAACAAATTGACATGTTTGTAAATACGTAGAACTAGTACCGCGTTTGTATAGTGTATTTCAATTCCTCTGTGTACAAACAAAATAGTTTTATTAACCCGGTGACATAAGGGTTGAGTCTGTGAGACCTGACATATACTGGGTGTAAAAGACATGAATTCTATACATCAAAATAAGACATATTTCAAAAAATTATTGCTGGAAAATGATTTTTATTTTTTGGTGTTAAAAAAAATTTCGAATTGTACCGCGCAATGTTCGCGTAATGGCTCAACTCGCACGCAACTCGCAAAACCGCGATAATTTTGCCCGACGGCGGCCCCGTTCGTTAGTGTCCGTGCGCATCGAGTGAGCTAAATTGAACGCTAACGTTTTGAAGCCATTTTTTGTTACGAAATACTTAAAAAAAATGATAATGTTTCTTTGGACAATAATTAAGAAATAACGTATAGAATACGTTTTCATAAAAAAATGGAAAAAGAAATTATGACTTTGACCTTCAATAAAATCGTAACTATCAATTTCCTGATGGTCAGCAGAATACATGGTTCTCGTTTGACTGTTCATGTCTTTTACATCCTGTATTATTGTTTGAATTTTGGTTACTATTAAATAGAAATCTTTTAAATATAAATAAAGATTTTGTTTACTTTTTTCTCTTTTTTTAATGATAAAACCTAAATATTGTGTGATATATATTTTTAATTTATTTACAGTAATAAGATATAAAAAAATAAACCCAAATAAATATTTCGATATTTATTTATTTATAAAGTGCTTGGTACTGGTATAAATCCTATCTAACAAGCGGGTCTGCGTGACCCAACCCCGACGCCAGTGTAATACTTTTCCACCCCCATGACGGTGGGTTTATACGATAATTGTGATTTCTAGAAACTATAAGGAATTCGTAACGTATTATTATTGCTGTCTTCATTGTCTTTTGTTGGTCGCCCACCGATCTCCTTTGGCAGTATTATTTTATTTATTAGTAGCATTTGCCCGCAACTTCGTCCGCGTGGAATAATTACTTTGGGCCGCATTTTTTTTTTAGGGCACTTAATTTGTTTTAAAATCATCCACAGTCATGTTGATTCAAAGTTTCATGGTTATCTTGTATAATGAAGAAAGAATACCCATGTTGATTATTAGACTTTGTCATCTCATTTTCGACTAAAATAGTCTAACTAATCATGTTTTCCCCTTATCCCTTGTCTACGCCATAAAAGGAACCTCTTTGCAAAATTGCAGCTATCCGGGACCAGGGCTGGGCGTTGATCAGTCAGTCGGGACTTTTCTTTTTTACACGCTTTTATAAGCTTTATCTGTATGTTTGCTTGCTTGTATGTTTGTAACCGACTCAATTTTGACCCACTTTACACGGTCAGATTTAATTTATACAAAAGTTAGTGATATGATAGCTAGTCTCTTGGCCTTACCCAGAGGAATCCGGGTGCAGTGCAGCTGGCGAGAGTTCTGCAGCTCGCTCCCAGCTTCGGTACCTAATAGCCTCGTTTACAATTAGCTGAGATAAATGTTAAAAGCTTCTCCCTCAAGTTTATATTGTATCCGCTAATGGCCCTTGTGTTCTCCTGCCATGTGGGTACGCTGAATTCTATTTAATTACAATCTGAAATCCAAATACCACGATTTATGATTTTATATTGCGCTGCGCTGAAACTTGTAATATCTATAAATATGCCAACAGAGTTTATTTGCATCCCTTTACGTATACGACTCGTTCCAGAACTAATATTGCAATATTGTATGGCGCCTGTATGTCTTATATTACGTTCGGAACCAGTAATTAAGTACTTAAATCAATGTTTGTAGCGTAACCTAGCGTGAGCCACGAGTCTGGCTTCCACTTAAGCTGCTACGTATGATATGTAAATGCACGTCGTAACCATATTTTAAATGTGGGTTTGTTTTGGTGTTCGTACAGTAGTTGTATGGTGTTTGTTAGTATATTACGTAAGAAGTTTCGAAAATTAACATAACTTAATCTAAGTTTTGCTGGCTGATTGCCAGAGCCCATTAGAGCGGAGACGAGTTGAGAGGAGATGAGCAATGTTTTAAATAATCAATCTTCTTTTCTTATCATTTGGTTAACCTAATAGGTGTCAGACTTTTACCTAACTTGTTTTTTTACACGAACTCTATCTTTCGACAGTAACCAGCACCATCATTTTAACGTGCCTTCCGAAGCTTGAAGAAAAATTGAGTTGAATCTTTTAAGGTCAGCCATCCGAATATCAACCCGCGCACTAAGTAGCATAGCTTCTGCAATCGTTGTAAAGAACGCACGACCGCTGAGCCTTCGAACTCCTCAAAACCAATAGGATGTATATTTATTTATTTTATCATATCCGCTTAGTTTCTGTGCGAAAAGAGAGATGTCAAATAAAGTGTGAATTTTACGTGTTTTTATAAGTTTATTATAAAAACTAATTATTAATTATTTCGAGCTGATAAGTTTGCTACAACCTTTAACCTGAAATTAGGATTAGCCGGTCACATAACTAAACGAGATTTCCAATTAAGCAATGACTTAATTATGTCCAATTTTATCTTATTCAGTTTTGTTTGCTTAGGTACTATATGGGACGGAGTTGTTAAAGGAGTAGCCCTTTTAACTAAATCAAAAGAGCATTGACTTAGAATGAAGTAAAGGGTCATGGTTTGTTGACATTGGTCAGATTTTACAACGGGGCTACACCCACTTGCCAGAATTTCATTTGCCATAATTTCATCTGCTATACAGGTCAACAGACATAATATTGTTTCTCATAATTTCATATGGCATACTAATTGTTTACTTTATTAGTCACGTGCTAGAAACTTTGTTTCCCTTAAAGTCAATTTCAATAACACCATTTGTTATCATCATTGTAAGCCGTAATTATCATATGCCATAACATCATTTGCCATCGAAATTGCTCCTAGAAAAGAATCATAAAATCGGTTTAAACTAAACGAACAAATAGGTTTAGGTTTGGTTAGGTTAGGTTAGAACATGAAAAACAACGCACGAGCCGAGCGAGCGAAGCGAGCGTGCCGCGGCATTGGCCGGCGAAGTGCCAGAAAGCCAATCGCTATTTAGGACAAAGGCGTTAGGTTGATTTCATGGGAAAATGCATAGCTTGGATGTATTTTTTTAAAGAAATTAATTTAGTATGGCGTTGAAATATTCTGATAAATAATATTATTGCAATTAATAAAATGGATAACAATACGTATGGCACTCGTATCATTATGGAATAATGTACGGGCAAACAAGAGTCTGTCACATTTTTTCGGGCAAAATGAAATTTGGGCATATGAGTGTTATTGCATATATTTTTCGGGCTAACAAAAGACAATCTTTACAACGGCATGTAATATATCGAACATACATACATAGGAGTCATGCCTATTTTCCACAGGGGCAGCAAATGAGGCAAATATAGTTTCATGCCACATGTTACGATTTTAAATCTTCTTTTACTTCATCACAGTCCTCCAAAGGTGGTTTCAGACCAGCCTTTTACAAGTGCGTGTAGGCGCGTATAGGCGTGCCTTGTGTCACACGCGCACCTGGTACGAGCGCTGACACACTTATAAGCTCGTACAACTCATGTTGATACTGAATCACCGATACTGGTTCGAGAAAACACGCTGGAATAAGCCCGTGTATCTAAACACTTGGGAGCGGGCGTAGAACTGCGGGAGGCGCGTCAAGATAACCTTAAATTCGTAATTGGCAGCTACTCAAGCGCGGTGAAACGCTAAGTTTGGTATTATAAAAATATAGACGATTTTTTGCGACAGTGGGTCTGTCACATCCTGCCAGGCATGCCAAGGGTTAAAGCGAAGTCTCATACTACGTTACAACGCGACCTGTCCCATGACTTTGTTGCTTATGTCCAATATGTTTCATGCTAGCATACAGATTTGAAATGATGACTTATAGATGTTTAGCTTTGGCTCACAAGATAGTTTGAGGTGCAAAAACATGAATGAAAAATAAACCAGTGGAGCTAGGGAACTAGTCAACTGAAACCCAGCATTATAAGAAGGTACTGTATTATGTAAAGTAAATCCCTAGGGTGTGAACTCCAATTTAAGAGGTGAATCCGCTTTGCCCTACTTCATAAAACTCTCATTAAGGCGTATTTGTTAAGGAGGAAATCGATACCACCACTGTCGTGCATTTTTTGTAACGATCGTAAAAACTAAATACTTTCAGGATGTGTGGTTATTTTTTTTGTCTTGATTTCTGCTATGCTTCCTGTATGCACCTTAGGGCAAATAGATCTCGCATTTGGCTGTGCCATAGATAAAAAAGTAAAATTAAATAAAGCGAAGTTTAGACATATGTCACTTCAGAGACTTTTTTTTTAACTTAACGAGTTTTCTTCCGAGTTCTTGTAACGTTGAGAGCTTAGTTGAGAGTCTCCATTGTTATTCAATCTACCGTAAATTTTTTCTGTAGTTTAACTATTTTAACTCCAAATTATGATCAGAGACTAAACTTTGGTTTAGTAGGTACTTCGGCAAGACTTCGTAAGATGCTGCTGCAAAAAGTAGATTTTAGTGGCGGTTTTTAAATTGGCGTGTTTGAAGGCAATTTTACAGTTTTGAACGTTACCGGGGTTACAATTTGATGTAACCGCGGTAACTTTTGGGAATTCCCTCACTTCACTATCAAGCTCTGTTGCGAGTCATTTGCACGATAAAACGAGCACGTGCCTCAAGTGAACAGAAATTCCCTTTTATCCTGTATAAATAAAAAAAGAGTCGAGGAATGAGGAAGTAGCTTTAATTTCCGTTTCAGCTAGTGATCATTATAATGTTTATTTATTTCTCTTTTATGATTTAACTGAATGTGTGAATGTGAATTTGTCTCCATAGAGAAGTACTTTTTTTCTTTTGACACGGTCCGCTTCATGATAAGCGTTCACTGGTTGCATAAAGATATTTGCAATACCGATGAGACATTACCTTTGATACGCCTAGCACTTTCCTCTATTGTACCCGTACCCATGGATCATCGTTTTTTCTTAGTATTTGAATATGAATATGTGTTTATATATAAACAAACTACAGGCACTTGCGAGTAAGATCAAAAACATTTT
Organism: Elophila nymphaeata; assembly: GCA_955850985.1. NCBI lineage: Eukaryota > Metazoa > Arthropoda > Insecta > Lepidoptera > Crambidae > Elophila > Elophila nymphaeata. The sequence continues at coordinate 11,116,718 of OY039073.1, forward strand.
TAAGGATATCACTCCTAACGGCCACAGTATACAAAGAGCAGTAGTTTATCTGCGGGCTGTCGGTGAGTTATTAGCCTACTCTGCGTTGACGCTAGGGCTATCGTAAATGTGCCGGGCGGGAACGAGCGGCGAGCGAATGTGCAATGACAAAAACGCGGGATCACACCGAGACGGCGCGGCCCCCACTGCAGCCTCCTTATGCCCCCATATTTTTATGTCAATGTGTGCGTCACAATGCGTGCGTACACGGCGCCGAGTAAGCACGCACGCATTCTACTGGATAGAGGCCAGTTTGAATGTGGGTGTCACAAATTTTAATTAATCTCTATAGGCACTCAGTTCATTCAAATAGATGAGATATCTCAAAAATAGTTCTTACAAAAATAATTAAGTGACATAACTTGGAAACTACTGCTGGAGCTATTTTCATTAAACATTATTTATCTTGTAGATAATTTGATTATTGAGATATTCATATATGTACATGAAGAAAATAGCATCTATGTGTTTTCTGACTATGCTATGTAGGCGCAGGATACTCCGCTCAGATTGGCAGAGGTAGCCAGCCCTTATCGCCGCCTTCAAAACTAAAAACGGAGAAATACAAATTTTATGTTTAAAATTATTTTAATGTTTTTTTTAGGTCGGTGCCAACCTTAATAATTGGAATAAACGTATTAACTTGTCTTTGGGGCCGACCTCAAAATCAATTAGATTTCTTAATCATAATTTTTACTTTCTCGTATACGTACTTACGTAGTATAGAGGACGTCTTGTAATCGTAAAAAAATTACACCTCGAGATTTTGACAGATTTACACGTTTTGGACCTCCCAGAGTCCAAAAATATTTTTTGGAATTATGTCTGTGCAGACGGAAATATTTTTTGGAATTATGCTTTGGAATTATGTCGTGCTAACGCACACACACACACACACACACACGTGTGTGTGCGTTAGCACGATAATTGGAGTATGCTTATTGCAACCAAAAATGCATGTATAACAACAAAATATAAGATTTCTATCAACTTTTGAGTCGACGATCACGAAAGTTAAGCAACCAAGTGCGTGGTCAGTACTCGGATAGGTGACCAAAATATAACATGCATAAATGACATCAAAATATAAGTTTTCTATCCACTTTTGAGTCGTTTCCCGTATACGAGAAAGTCAAGGGGAGACCACTCCCGATTTTTTTATTTTAGTTTGATTCGAAATTATTACACGTAAGTCTCATTTGACTTTCAATGTTTACAAAATGTAAAATTTGTAAAAAAATATGTTACTGATATTTGTGAGTAGAATTCTGAACTTGGAAAGACCTTAACAGCTGCATTTGCTAACTAACACGCGCCCATTTTTTCCCCATGGATATAAAGTGTCATTGGTGTCACGAAGTGGTGACAGTAAAGTAGTATGTTCGACCAAAGTTTAGCTCTTTTAAGTAGCGGAATGGTGGTTATAAATTTATTAAGCACATTTTCACCAAGAAAATGTGGATAGAATTAGCTTAATCAGGAATTATTTGCGTTTGTTACTGTTGTAATTTATATATTATAACTTTTATACCCTTATTAGTGAATTTGTTTATTTATTTAAGCTTCGTTGTACGAAAAATGGTATACAAATAGCGGACTAAATGCCAGAAGACATTCTCTATCAGTCAACCGGAAATCTGGGTACAGAAATAATAATAGACGGTACTGAAAGCGATTACCATTATGTGAATAATATTAGGAATAAAAGCTACGAGACAAAAAATATATAATTACTTAGACAATTTTGTATTAATATTTATTAACGTTCATGTCTTAACAGGTAACTTAGGTACCGTCTAAATCAGTACGAGTCTAGGCCCTGTTCAATAAACGTTCCAAATTGTAAATTGTTATTGTAGATTATAGGCTACCCATCTACAAGTTCAATAAAGTTTACAACTTTCAAATTGACAATGACAGAAATTTTTCAAAAATGTATAATTGTGCCTACAATTTTACATATTTCTGTTTAAAAATATTTTCTCTTTACAGGTGGTAATTTAAATTTTTATACGGAAAACTGTTTTATTAAACGCAATTATTAGCAAACAGGGCCCTGGTTCGATTAGCGATGAGCATAATTATCTAATTGTGTGTAGGTGTACTTTACTAAGTATGACTATCTATTATCCAGAATCCTACTAGATAACTGTGTGCAATAATCTACTCTATAAAAGGCAAAGTCCTGACTCACTGTCTGACTGATCAACGCCCAGCACAAACCCTTGGACCTAGATAGCTGTAATTTTGCACAGAGGTTCCTTTTATGAAGTAAGCAAGGGATAAGGCCGGATTTTTTGAAAGTCAACACCTAAGGGGGTAAAATAGGGGAGTACAGTTTGTATGGAAATCCGTCGTGTTTAAAGTAAAATCCATAAAAATTAGTATTTTCTATTAGCCTTTCGATTGAAAATTAAGAAAGGGGTATTTTAGAATTTCTCGAAATTCAACCCCTAAGGGGATGAAATAGGGGATGAAATTTGGTACGGGAAGTCCGTTATTTTTCTAGTAAAATCAATACAAATTGGTAAGTATTATTAAGTATTGGTAATTCTACGGGGACGAAGTCGCGAGCAAAAGCTAGTGTATAATAATAGACAACACGTTGTGCTATTATAATAAGCAGTCAATCAAGAGTGTTGTAATTTCATTAGCTATTATTCACCAGCTATTTAGAGAATCAGCTGTAGACTGAAACAATGCTAAAACAATTCTAGTACGTGTAAACTCTGTAGTGTGCGTACAAATTACTATTAGGTGCGAGAGAAATAAGACGCGTTTTTCACCGCAGCTATTTTTAATAAACTAGTTTATATCGACTTCAAAAATATAACACTTATCGATCTAACGATCAGTCAATTTGAAATGTAGGCCACCATAATACTATTGGCACAGCCACAGATATATCAATCTAAGGAGATCGGTCGAATCGCCGAGTTTATAGTAGACCTGAGTGTCGCGATGAGCGGCCGTACTACATAACATGGTTCTAGTTGAGCATGCCGTAATATACACTATTCATTGCGCGCGTATTTAGTACTGCGAAGCGATGAAAGTTAAGCACAGCCGCAAAGGAGATCGGTCAAATCGCTGAGTTACGTATTCACTTCGCTTTATCGGAAGGCGAAGTGGCGGATGTATGCCCCTAGTCGATTCATTGCCAATCTATAAGCGCCAGTATTTTTAAATCTATGATTAAATTGACATTCTAAAAGAGAGTCGTTCTGAACTTTGATCTGTTTTATACTCTCATCTTATTATTACCAAATCCATTAAACATTAATTTTTCAAGCTTCAGAACAATAGACTCTATTTCCTTAACTTATGTATATTATGACTTGGCTTGGCGCTCTCTGCAGTTCCTTGATTCATCATATTTTTTATACTACTAGATGACAGACAAGCCGGCGGCCCACTTGGTGGTAAGTAGATACCGTCGGCTGTAGACACCTGCAGTGGTTTTTAGTAGGTAGGACTGGCGTTCCCCCCGATGGGCCCAGACGTGGGCGCTATACGTCGTCTAGTCTTTGACGCATGGCAGTGATTGCAAAAAGTACCCTGCCGTGCGTAGAAGCCTCGACTAGAGCGGAACACGTTGGTTTTTAGTGGGTAATGTTGTAGACTCCCACATAACCTAGGTAGGACTGACGTTGTTCCGCACGGGCACATACGCCGTATTCCTAGCCAGCGGGTGGTATGGTCCGTCAATTGATATTCCATCGTCATAAAAAAGGTGCGTTGTCATCCTGAGGCCTTGCATGTCCGTTAATAACATTGGCTACCTTTCCCTTCAATCCGAAACACAGCAAACTGTTTCACGGCTGAAATAGCAATAGTCATCATCATAATAGCCTTTACAATTTTACCTATTTACCTACTGCTGCGACACAAGGCCTTGCCATCGAAGCAAGCGTGGTGGACTACTGCCTAAATATCAGGCAGAGGCACCACACTTGCCCGATGTAGATTGGTGGAGAGAGTGTAAGGTGATCAAAACCCATTGCTAATCCGGCTAATGGACTTCTACAGCACCCATTGAACTTTGAATGATATGGGATGATACTATTATACTCTGCCGGCATAACATTGCATCAGTTCCTAGTTTATATAAATAAAATTCTAAGGCCTTAGCGGAGACTAATGACTGATGCGAGTCACTTTCCTCGTCGCTTTGTTCAGTTTTCTCACCATTAGCTTTTGTGCGGTCTTTGTTTCAAATATGACAGCGCGAAATTACTTGTCATTGGAGTTGTACCACGAATAAATGAAGGCGTTTTATTATTAATAACTAATGTTTCAAATGTCCAGGGATGGCCGGAACAAGTAATTTAGGCAAGGACATTTAACGTTTTCAATCAAATTATGGCGCCTGAAGGCACTTGAACTAAATATTTTGCCCGTGACTTATAAATGCTAAGCGGTGTTGTTTTACAAAAGAAAAATTCCTTAACTAGCAGTGGTAGGTGGTGTTCTTAGAAAAACGATTCAATTAATATTTATAATCTTTAAACAGCTTCTTTAACCCCCGCCGCAAAAAGAGGGGTGTATGTCTGTCTGTGGCGTCGTAGTTCCCAAACGGAAGATGATTTAGTTTTATATCATAAAGCCAACTTGATTTCCAATCAATATTACGTGTTTCAATGATTAAAGAATTTTCAGCTTAAGTTCAAGTTAAGCTGTTTGAAGAACATCAGCTATTTTATCAGCGAATTAGGAATGATATATTTTATAGGTTGATAAAGATAATTTATTAAGTTTCGTAAGATCGATTCAAAATTTGGTAATAAATAACGGCCCGCGAAGCGCCAGGAAACCATTTTGTAACTCGATGTAATGAACTGTCGATGTATGTATTGGCATTCGATTTATTAGAATTCGTTTTAGCGGCTTAAATACCTTTTTGTATCCATTTACAGTAAAATAAAATTTTTCTATAAGCTATATAATTTCCCAAATTGATCTGAACTCATCAGAAAAAGGTTAGACATAGTAAAATATAATGCTCATAGATTAAGCTTCTATTTCAATTAAGCCCGGATTAGGGTTGACTTCAAAATGTCCGACACTCGCTATTTTTGAACTGGCTTAAAACTTATTTACGGGTCGAACCTGACATAGGAAACTGTTGGGAGTTTAAGCGGAGTTGGATGCTAATCTGTGCTGAGCAGAATCTAATAGAACCCGTTTGGATTAGATACGTGTAACACTTTGTGTTATACTTAGCATAACGACTAAATCAAATAAAATTTCAATAACAATATTTTATCGACTAGGTCCCCTATATATTTATATATTTTCACGCTCACACCAATTATCTAGCCCGAAGTAAGTATCATTTAAGAACTTGTGTTACGGATACTAGATAACGGACTTTTTTTTTTAATATACCTACATAATATTTTTTAGATATTTTTATAAATAAACCTGAATAAATATATAAACAACCATAACTCGCAAATAAACATTCGTGTTCGTCACACAAACATTTGCCGCTACCAGGATTCGAACCCGGACCGCTTGATGTGTAGCCAGCTATACTGACCACTCCACCACGACGGCGATAAATAATAATTATTGAACCACTGTACACTAATTGTCATTCAGCAGTGTACTGACAAAAGACGCTTAAAATAAAATAACCACTTTCGTCGACGGCAAGTTTTGTAAGCAATAACGGAATAGACAGAAAGAAACAAAACAAGTAGAAACGACAGGCAGTCATACTTCCGAAAAATTACAAAAAAAATCAACCTTAAACATGGGTATTTTAATGGGCAAAATCTGTTGACTGTACAATGATTCAGACCTTGACTATCGCCCAATTATTGAAATCAAATCAATTGGCGGCGCTAATTCTTTTTATCCTTCGTCTTAAATCAACATAATTTTCTTTGATAATAATTGTTTTCGTTCTTGTGTATATAGAAGACGTAAAGTTTCAGCAACGAGTTGGGATCAAGATTAGACAAGAGAGTTAAAAATATAAAATAATAGTAGAATATTCATAATTATTTTTATCAATCTAATTCTAAGTTCTTGTCTTATAAATCAAATTCCGTACCCTCTACAGTAAATTTCGAATGCATTCTTAAATAGCGTTTTGTGTACCATGAATAACAATGTTGCAGTAAATTCTCAACTTGCGTACCACCGAAAGCTTCAGAGATACATATCACTCGATGTTGTAACATAACTTAGTAAGGGTCGCTTTGTTTATGTTTTTTTTTATCTCGTTTCGCATCCCTTACTTTAAGTAATTAATGTTGTTACTTTTAATTACGAAACGAAAGTAGAAAAATTGTTCTCAGTCTTCATGCTCCGTCCTTGCGATCGAAAAGTTTTCTTTCATTATTGATAATGTTGTCAAAAATAAAAATATTTGACTAGTAAAAGTTAGTTGAAGGGTATTTGAAAAAGTAGGTATCTCACGCGATATTGAAAGTTAGACGCGAAAGACTACAACGAATTCGTTACCCTTTCCCAATTATTACCTATAGTGAAACAGCGAGAGATTCGCTATTAGCTCCAGGATTTTTTTTAACCGCAGTCTTTTAATCCTTTCACAATTGAGTCCGTGGCCTGTAGATCGAAATCTGGTGAAAATGAAATGATAACATATAATGAAAAAGATTTTTAATTAAATGGACTTTGCTTATCAAACCACTGGAAGAACGCGTCGCTGGAGATTTTTAAAGAAGACGATGGCTACCATGTTTAGCCTGTTTTCCATTTTTTGGCGAGCTGCCCGTAGAGTCTCACTTTCGTCTAGAGTTTCTGCACCGTTCGAGTTGACAGGGGGCAGCATACCTGAGTGTATGCCTAAGTAGTCAGTCCCCGGCCGCGATGTAAGAAGGAGAGAACACGAGCGGTAGCAGTCAAGGTAGGGCGACTAGCTAGCCGGTGAACTTGGAGAAGACCTCAGTCAAATATCATAGTCTAAGATCCGAACCTAAATCGACCTTCACCGAGCTGATAATAGAATGAAACATATTTTATTATTAATTTAGTATATTAGAAAATATATTAAAAATGGGTTGTCTAAAAAAATCCTGGACAGACTATTTTTAATTATTTTTTGAAAAATGATTTTTAATAAAATATTGCAACATCAAGATAATAAGAAAATTTTGTCGCGCGCTTATGATGATATAAAATTTATCCAATCGAGTGAAAGTAACTGATATCGACATACCTGTTCATACCTGACAACCCAGTAGTTCGCGCAGGTAAATAATAGACAACCCAATGCCTGCACATTCTATACGGTTTCTACTATCAGTCAGGACAAAATTTTCTTATTATCTTGATGTTGCAATATTTTATTAAAAATCATTTTTCAAAAAATAATTAAAAATAGTCTGTCCAGGATTTTTTTAGACAACCCATTTTTAATATATTTTCTAATATACTAAATTAATAATAAAATATGTTTCATTCTATTATCAGCTCGGTGAAGGTCGATATAGGTTCGGATCTTCTACTATCACTACATTTTTGTGGTGTTGTGTTTCTGTTGATGATTAAGATTGGCCGAGCTCCACGGGGAAGGAAAGGGACTAATGCCCGTTTTCACCAACCAGTCCCTAACGGATCCCTAAGTAGTCGTCTCTTACCCTAAGTAACAACTAAATCGAATACTTACTTAAATTCATTTTCACAGTGCTAAGTGTTACCTAATAAGGGGACTCTTTACTAAGTGACAGCTATGACATTTTTATGTGGATAAAAGTGTAAAATATTCATTTAAATCTTGAAAATTGAACACTTAGTAAAAAATAAAGACAAAAAGGTGCAGATATTGTTAAGTTACAATGTTTTAGGCTTTAAATATACTACTTTTATTTAATACTACTACTTTGATCCCTAACCTAAGATGACGGTCATAATATGACCGAAGACGTCAAGTCGTAAAACGTCGGCGTGCGGTCACGACTTAATAATTTTTTTTTATACTTATTAGTTATAATAAGAAAAATCAACAAATCCAATGCTTAACTTTTTGTAGTATTTTTGGCAGTTGACTCGAAATCATTTTCACGGTTTCTAACGCTTGTAATTTGTAAAAACTGATGCAAATCAATGCTTATTGAAGAAAAATACACATATTTTCTATACAAAAATTAACTCACGAATGGTAAACAAGGTTAGGGAACCGATAGGGAGAGCAAAATCGGGGACTTAAATATTAAGAGTTCCTTAAGCTTTTAAGTGATACCTAAGCTTTGGTGAAAACAAATTTCACTGTAAGAGTTCCTTAAATTTCGCTTAAGGGAGCCCTAAGCATAATAGACTATTGGTGAAAACGGGCATAACACCCGTATTCACAAACATTACTATGAGATCTCTCGACACTTGGATAAGAAACGAACCAATCACAGAGCTCTATTCAACGTAATGGCATTGAATAGAGCTCTGTGATTGGTTGGTTGGTCGGGTGTAAGGGTTGGCATTGGCAGCGCGCGAGTGTCACTTTAGTAACGCAAGCGTCAGGTGACGGTGAATGCTTACCACCAATCAGGCCCTATGCTTGTCTACCAACCAAAAACATTTAAAAAGAGCTTAGATCAAACAAGCTAAAAGTGTAAAACACTGTAACCTGACAACGGAATAATAATGGGGCACTCAATTTCAACATTTCAACCTAAGAGAATTCCCTGAGGTTAGTTCCATTTTTGGCCATTTCCCATTACTTAGCAACCACAACAACATGTTTGTGTACAAACTTCAAAGGAATTTAATTAAAATCGGTTAAAATCGAGGTTACAAGATAAAATCTCTAACTCCTCCTCCTGTTATGTAGTCTTTTGCCCGAATCATATTAACGAATTGATTGACACCTCATTTATCAAAATCCGATGAATAGTTTAGGCGCTAAGATGAAACATACGTAAATACAAACAACCATACATACATAGACTGCTAGAATCATTACCCTTCCTTTTGGCTTTGCCATAGTCTGGTAATAAAAAAGTTAAGATTAAGCTTTGTGACAAACGCATTGAGGCTCATAAAATAAAACTGTATTACACGCACACATGTGCAACGAAACTACGCCTTGCCTTATAAATAAAAATACTGGCTTACGCACTTCATAGCTATTTAAACCGGCCTCAGTACATTCTTCATGGTCTGTGTAGTAGAGAATAAAGATAGTTTGGCCTTTTTAAGTAATTAGGATATTAATACCTTTTAAGTTTAGTATTAAATACTACATTATTTTTCTTTAAGACTAATTTAGTCTTGGAACACATTTTATTTGATAATCAGACGAGAACACTCCTATTTATATCAAAAAAGGAAAATTAAATTACGAAATATAATACTCCATAATATCAAAAAGGAATAGATCAAAAGTAGGTACTTGAATAGTAAATGGGTCGTCTGTTGTTTATATTTATAATTAAATTAAATGCTTCTTTATTGAAATCCAGTCTACTTTCACTCGTTGAGGTTAAACAGAAGCTTAATGACAATAATAGCTTCACAGCGCACATCAAAGGAAGGAAACCGTAAAAACATGTTTATATACATTTCAATTGAAACTATTATATCTTATTGATCAGTGAATTAAAATTGGTATTACATAATTATAAGACGTAATATTCTCAAAAGTAGTTTTTTGTTGAATTCTCTTTAAAGGATTGTTCGAGTCTTGTAAAATCAGTTTAATACTATTATTAACACATGATCAAATTCGCCCACAAAATACGGATAATGTCACAAAAAGTCGTACAAAGATAAACATTTGTGCGAATATTCGAAACACAAATGAAATGTGAAAATTGACCATCGATAGCACGTTGATGAAAGTTTTTTTTTTAATTTTTTATGAATCTAGGTAATTGGAGATAATTTAACGAGGGAATTAAATGAAAACAAATATGGTTCCGCGTCCGGTAAAAATTGTGAGCTGCTAAATGAAAACCTTTTCAGTTTTAAAAGCACTTATACTATTTCAATTCAAATTTATTCAAGCGGCGCAAACTCTACATTTAAAAATAAGAATAAAAATAGTACTACTGCAACTACGTTCTGGACATTATGTGAAACTTTTATTACTTTGAAAATTTTAAGAGAGGCAAGGAACAGCGGATTAGCAGCTAGAATTTAGCGCATCCGAACTGAGAAAGTACAGTCGTGGTAAATAAAACTTTCGCCAGTTCATTCCTTTATCAAATTGTAGTCTTTACCTTTTCATACTATAGCATTAGGGGCAATAAGGAGTAACATGAAATTTTCGAAAGATCTTCACGCCTATACAATAAGACCGTACATTTTGAAAAAAGGTCATTGCAATCACATACCAATTACAAATACAAATTTTAATTGTTAATTGAAAAAATATATTTTTGAATATAGACTTTTTATACAACAAATTAGTATAAGAATATTTGAGGGTATTAACAAAAACAATAGAATTGAGGGTATTAACGAAAATAAGATAAGACCTATTTTCAAGATTTTTGCTCATATGAATATTTAAGAATATTAAACCTTAAGAATGTATAATTTTCTATGCAATTTATTCTGTTATACATGCCTCACTACTGACTAATTTGGTAAAAATACAGTTTTTTGTTTTGCAAGTTTCTTGTTTTAAGTAAATGTGTATAATTGCACCAATTTATTTTTGCATCATTTCCATGCTTATGATATTTTCAATTCTATGATTTTCGTAAGACTTTCAGTGGAGTTTTTTCTGAGAAGAACTAGTAAGAAACTGAGCCAGGTGTCCCGTTCCTTACATTATTCATAGTAATCGTTGGAAAAGTGTCATAATTCACAAATGTTAGCAGTTAGCAGGGCACTCTGAAAAAGAGAGAACATACAAAAATTTGCGAACTTTTCAAGTGATGATTTATGTTAGACCATAAATGTTCTTCATATTTTTTTATTTGGTTGGTAGGTTAGGTTAGGGTTTGCTCGAGAGTTACCATCGTCGTATGAAAGTGTGTCGCCATGTATTGTTAATAGAAGTATTGTGTTAAAAACAGAAAATGTAGCGTTCTACCGTAGATAGAGACAAAAACACAAAGTCTTTTTTCATTATAACATTGGTCTAGAAATAATATAGAAGTAAACGTTACTTATTGCACATTGGCAAATATGAAATATTACAGTTCAATGTACAATAGGGAGCCTCATCGTGCGATCTCTTCCAGGAACCTTCGAATGGACAGGATTGAAATAATAATAAATAGAAGGAAGACGCCGATGCAACAAACAAATAAATAGCTTGTTTATAAGGTAACATACATAAGTTTAACTTTGACGTCGTCGTGGTGTGGTGGTCAGTACAGCTGCCTACACATTAAGCGGTCCGGGTTCGAATCCTGGTAGCTGCAAATGTTCTTGTGACGAGCAGGAATACTTGTTAACGAGTCATGGTTGTTTATATATTTATTTAAGTTTATTAATAAAAATATCAAAAAATTATTATTATATATTATATTCTAGTATCCATAACACAAGTTCTTAATGATACTTACTTTTGACTAGATAATTGGTGTAAGCGTGGAATATTACATTATTATAGGTACAGACAACAGCACGTTGGGTTACCCAATCGATTATGCACTTTATATTGAATAGTCTTAGGTTGAAAATCGTTTGGAGAAATTGACAGTTTTGTATAGCCCGACGTGCTGTTGACTGTACAATAAAAATAAACATATTTATTAGGGCATATTTAACTATTTAAGTCTTTGTTTTTTCTCCCCGGAGTTGGAATTTGTTTCAGATGGGTTGGTTGGTGGTGTTGCAAGCTGTCAAAAAAGATAATGGTAATAAGAAAATATCTAAATTATATTTCGTACTATTGTAAACAGTGCTATGTTTTTAAAAAAGGCAATAAACTACTTCCTTTCTTTTATATTTTTTATGTTTCAAAATTCGCTAACTCTGAACAAATGACAAACGATCGTTTGCTCTTGGCTCTGCGATAATATTTTTTCAGTGAAACATTTGTTATCGTGTTCAGTCAAGCTTCGAAGTTGCAGTATTGGGCCTTTCACAAAATATCGGCGCAATACGTTTTCAAAGGCGAACGATTTAAACGTTTTAATTGGATTGTTGATTTTTCAGATTGTAGAACAATGTCGGCAAACAATTTAATTAAAATTCGCAAGGAGTTTTGCCATATTAGTCGTTCGATAATTTTATTTATTGACTTAAATGTATACACAGTGGTAAATAGCTGGTTTGAAAATAGTTGATAAATATTGTCTATTCATAGGTCACAGAGTCGTTACAAATGATAAGCGAATGTGTCCATCTAAGCACTCACGGAGCGGTTTTTAACCGCGTCCGTCGTGGTTGCGGGCCCGCAGCCTTTGTAGAATACAGATATTTATGTCAAAATTAAAGTACATTTCACGACACGCCCTCGGCGTGTGCGATTGTTTGCGGGTCCCGCTGCACCGGCGGTCATTTTGTACCGGCGGGCGCGGGTCGCGGTCTTGCACCCGCGCGCTCTGCTATTGGTTGGCGGGCAACCGCAGTGGGCAGCGGGGGGCAACTCAACTGATTGTTTAACAGCTCGTCTTGCGATAATCAACCGTCAAGATTGCGAGCGATAATCGCAACCGCGACGGCTGCGTAAACGCACAAAACTCCGGTCTCGTGAGTTTTGAAAATAAAACTTCAATCCGCCACCGCAGCGTGCGCGGGTAATAATCGCTCCGTGAGCCCTTAGCCTTAGACATTAAATTATCAGTAAAAAAAACCATTATATTATAACACATACATAATTATATTTCATATTACTTTTTTATATTATTAACTGTTGAGTTTATTTTTTATTGTACATACTATGCTTTAGAATTTCCAATTATTTAAAGCGTACTCAAGAAGGTGTCCTCTCGGAGTAAATGGTGTCCTGTAATATGAGCTTTTCCTTAGACTTCTGCAATAGGATTTTTCTATACCATAGATATAGGAAATTGTAGGTCGGCAATATGAAAGAGGAAGAGCATACTAACGTATATTAGAGCGAGATAGATAGACGAGACCAATTCACGAACACGCAGGCGGCCTAAGGTCAGTCACGCAGAAAAGGCAGCAACTATCAGACTGCAATACTATTTTTCACGCACACATGTACATTACTCACACATTGGTGCATATTTTTGGTCGCGTCCTAGTAGATGAATTACCAATCTATAAACGTCAGTTTTTTTATAAATCTATGTTCTATACTATCATCATCATCATCATCAGCCTATCGCAGTCCACTGCTGGACATAGGCCTCTCCAAATGTTCGCCACTTCGATCTATTTTCGGCTTCTCGCATCCAGCTCCTGCCAGCCACCCTGCGCAAATCGTCACTCCACCTGGCCTGAGGGCGTCCCACATTACGTTTGCCGAGACGCGGTCTCCACTCAAGAACTCGTTTACCCCAACGGTTGTCGGTTCTGCGGCTAATATGGCCGGCCCATTGCCACTTCAGCGTGCTAATTCGGTGGGCTATGTCGATAACTTTGGTTCTCTGCCGGATTACCTCATTTCTGATTTTATCCCTAAGAGAAACTCCGAGCATAGCCCTTTCCATAGCCCGCTGGGCGACTTTAAACTTGTGGACCAACCGTACCGTCAGTGTCCACGTTTCAGCTCCGTAAGTCATAACGGGTAGGACGCACTGATTGAAGACTTTTGTCTTTAGGCATTGTGGGATCGACGATGAGAAGACTCGACGTAGTTTTCCAAATGCTGCCCAACCCAACTGGATTCTTCTGTTCACCTCATCCTCGAAGTTGTTTTTACCTAACTGCAATGACTGCCCGAGGTATACATATTTTTGAACAACTTCGAGGGCGGCGCCGTGCACCACAATCGGTTCCGGTAGTACATGCTCGTTGAACATGACCTTGGTTTTATCCAAGTTCATCCGTAGGCCGATGTGTGCAGATGAACCAGCCAGGTCATTCAGCATTTGTTGTAGGTCCTGCGGCGTTTCTGCCATGATAACGATGTCGTCTGCAAATCGTAAGTGAGAGATATATGCGCCATTAATATTGATGCCCCGTCCTTTCCAGTGTAGCGTCTTGAACATATCCTCCATTGCATTTGTAAACAATTTCGGGGAAATTACGTCCCCTTGTCTTACTCCTCGATGCAATGGTATGGGTTTTGTTAGTTGATTCTGTACTTGGACGGACATGGTGGCGGCTTCGTAGAGACATCTCATCACTTGGACGTATCGCCAATCTACTTGGCATCGCTGCAGGGACGCCAGAACGGACCAGATTTCAATCGAATCAAAAGCTTTCTCATAGTCCACGAATGCAAGACACAGGGGCTGCTTATACTCCTCAGTCTTCTGTATTATCTGTCGCACTGTGTGGATGTGGTCTATGGTACCGTATCCGCTCCGAAATCCAGCCTGTTCCAGTGGTTGGAATTCGTCGAGTCTTCGCGCAAGACGGTTCGTGATGACTCTTGAAAACAGCTTATAGACGTGGCTTAGAAGGGAGATGGGTCGATAGTTCTTCAGCATGGTCTTATCTCCCTTTTTGAAGAACAGGATGACCACACTTCTGCTCCACGCCTCTGGAGTTCTCCCTTCAAATAGAACAGCATTAAAAAGCTTTTGGAGCTCCCTCAATACGGGTTTGCCACCAGCTTTGAGTAGCTCTGTTGTAATGCCATCCTCTCCAGGGGCTTTTCCATTTTTAAGCTGTCTAAGAGCCATCTCGATTTCGTCAGTGTTGACTTCTGGCAGGTCATCGGTATGGTGGCGTGTTAACGTGGCTCTAGGATCCTCATTTTCGGGATCAGGTCGAGATGCATGTGAAGCGTATAGTCGGCCATAGAAGTCTTCTATTTCGGAAAGGACTGCCGGCTTCGAAGCAATAACATCTCCGCTTGCTGTGGTCAGTTTCGTCAGGTGGCTTCTTCCAAGAGATTGCACGAACACTTTTGACCCCCGATTTTGCTCGATAGCTCTTTGAATCAAAAGAGTATTAGAGCACCGGAGGTCGTGTCGTACGAGCTTCCTGATCTCTTGGTTTAGAGCACGCTTTCCCTCCGAAGTGACGGGTGGGTTTTCACGTCGTTCCTTCATCAGCCCTAAAGTCCCTTCCGAAAGTTTTGACTTTTTGCCTTTGCGCTGCAATTCGCAGAATCTCGTGCCTTCTTCCCTGAGGATACAAATCACATTTTTGAGATTCCGGTTTACGTCTGTTGTGGTTTCCACGGTAGTGAATCGGTTCTCCAGGTTTGACTGGAACGTTTCGGATCCTGTCATGGACTGGAAAAAAGTAGGTCGGAGTCTTGACCTTATCAGACGGACGCGTTCAGCCTTAAAGTCGATATTCAAAGAGCCCCGGACAAGTCTGTGATCGCTACCGGTATTGAACCTGTTGATCACGGAGACGTCTCTGAATATGTGCTTTTTGTCCGTCATGATGAAGTCGATCTCATTTTTTGTCATAGTGTCCGGGCTTTGCCACGTCCACCTCCTTTGGGGCTGTTTCTTAAAGAAAGAGTTCATCAAGAACAGCCCCTCTCGTTCGAGGAAGTTGACGAGCATTTGCCCTCTATGATTTCTACGCCCAAGTCCATGGAATCCTACTACCGACTCGCTACAATTCTGTACTCCCACTTTAGCGTTGAAGTCCCCCATGACAACGCTGTAGTGGGTCTTAGTGGTAGAGTTGAGAGCCCTCGATATGTCATCGAACATAACCTCCACTTCGTCGTCTGAGTGCGCCGAGGTCGGCGCGTACACTTGCACCACCTTGAGACTATACCTCTTGGTGAGCTTGACAATGAGGTACGCTACCCTGTTCGACACACTAGATATTTCCACAACGTTGTCAGAAAGGGACTTGTGAATAAGGAACCCCACGCCACCTTGGGATTGTTGGTCTCCCTCTCGGAAGTACATTAGGTGACCCGATTCAAGAGTTATAGTGTCCTCCCCCTCTCTTCGGACTTCACATAACCCCAAGATATGCCACCTAATCTTCCCAAGTTCCACCTCAAGTTCTGCCAGATGCGAGTTAGCCGAAGCGTGCGTCCGTTGTATGTCGCCAGGGTCAGTCGGTTGTGGTGGCCTCCCGTAACCCGGAGATTCTTAGCACCCCCCGCCCCGCCGTTACCGTGGTCGCCACCATGACTAGGAATAGCGGGGCTGCCGGGAACTAGGGGCCGTGGCTTGTGTCGTCTTATCATGAGGAGGATTTGCCCTTAATCGCCACGCTGGGCAGGCGGGTTGGCGATCGCAGGGCGTAGTTTCTCGCACCGGTGCCGCTGCTGCCCGTCACCGGCCTGCTACATTTAGCTGCGCCTTGGGTTCGAATGGTTATACCGCCATTGGTCGGTCGCCAGAGCCTCGTCCGTCGATCAGCAGAATGCACCGCGTGCAGGTGAGGTTGACTTGGAGCAAAAGATGGTGGTTCCCCCCCTTGCATTCTTCTATACTATATATGGCCAATAATACTGCGTTAAATATGTACTCGCGTTATTATGATAACGATGATTCAATGCTGTCCTCCATGAAGATGGTCTTCTATACTATATATGGCCAATAATACTGCGTTAAATATGTACTCGCGTTATTATGATAACGATGATTCAATGCTGTCCTCCATGAAGATGGTTCATGTTTTCCATTTAAAAAAATAACTCATAATTTATAAGAGTTCATATATTCCCGAAATAAACGATAAGTGATTGATTAACGCATTGTTGAATTTACTGAAGGCGAGATGATTTTTATGACGTAACGTTTGACCGCTAAACATTTTTAGTGTAACACAAATAGATCAGTTTCTATCTAAAAGTGTATAATATTAAAATCCAAGAAAGTATACTAGTTCCACTGAGTGAGCACTTATGAATATAAACAATACCGTGCTGATTCAATAAGCAGCTACCTATGTATACTTTTGTACTGATATTATAAATAGGAATGATTTGTATGTTTGTAACAGTTTGTAACGAATAAACTCTGAAACTACTAAACTGATTTTGGAAATTCTTTCAACAATATTTCGAATGGGCTTTCAGAGTGGACATAGGATATTTTTAATCCTCGTATATTGACGATAATTAGATAAACGCGGGCGAATCCGCGTCTGGGGTGCTAGTCTTCTTATTTATTATTTTCTATTCTATATTATTTTGTTATGAACAGAAGATCGCCTAAACTCAAGAAATATTTGCAGAAATGTATATGCTATACTAAATACTCTACTCCTTGTTACACCAGTCTCTAGTACATAGTTTGCAGGGGCGGAATTATTATCATGTAATTGTTGATAATATTTTTTTAAGTGAATCATTTACGTAAGCATTATTCAGTGCCTTCTTTTAACCTTTTTACCGCCCGTCACTGTATACCATATAATGATATCAGACGGTTTACTCGAATGTTCACTCCAGTAAATGCTTAATTTTTATTTCACTCCATGTTCACATGGTCGAACTGGAATCAAACAGAAATGAACATTCATCTCCTCTTTTCTTGTGTTTCATTTTGGGTTCAGACACTTCATTTGGAGTGAAAGGTATCGAGTGAAAGGCGAAAATGAACGAAAAAGGAACCGCCTGATACCATCTGCGACCGCCCGCCACTGTATACCTCGCATAGGCGTGCCCTAAGCTCCACGGTAAATCAGAATAACTACCTAGAGGAGTAGAGTTGTCATTTTGTATCGATAACCAATAAAACATTTTGACATTCAGTGTAGGTAAATAGATATTTCCAAGAATGTAGTTTTTTCTATATCCTATTCCAATTTTAATATGGTAATTACCTACGTCATAATATCAGACGCAGTACTGGGTACCAGAAGGCGCAGCGTTGGTAGGCCTACAAGGTGGACCGACATTCTGGTAAAGGTCGCGGGAAGCCGCTGGATGCGGGCAGCGCAGAACCAACCGGGTTGGAGATCCTTTGGGGAGGCCTATGTTCAACAGTGAGCGTCTCCAGCTGAAATGATGATAATGATGATCAGTAGCAGTACATGGTATTTTTATATCTTGAATATCGATTTGATTGATTGATTGCTTGTATAGATCATACGTGTACATTGTCTCTGGCGCGCCAGTGAAAACTAGTGAATGTTCTCTGAGGAAACGTAGCAAAGGAAAGAGCTCGCGTAAGAACTTCTCATGTTACGGTTGTAGCACACTTATCAGCTCGGAGCCGTATCGTCTCTTTTTACTATTAAAAAAACCACATTCAAAACTAATAACGAAGAAATAAAAAATATGGTTATGAAAATATTTTTTTTTGCGGTCGGTCCCAAATACAAGTGACAAAAACAAAGTGACCTCAAAAAAACATTTAGATTTATATTAACAAAATTTTTATTTCTCCGTTTTTAGTTTTCAAGGCGGTTTTTTTTATTTAAAATAATTAATTTTTTGCTTTAACAGTGTTTTAAGTTTAAAAAATTTCAGGAAACTATCTCGAGATTTTTTAGACACACAAGTGATAAGATTACGATATCATCGATGTCAATGAAATAGGCATTATTAGGGATAACTCAAAAACTGCTCGTCAGATGTCAATCAAATTTAAACGGGGTCACATCACAAGCACCAGCTTCCAAAAGTCGAAAGAATCGTTAAAATTGGTGCACCCAGTAAAGAGTTATGAGGTAACTAACATAAAAATGTTGGCAGACAATAATAAATAATAAAAAAAAAATACTGTCAGAAATACAGAATTGAGAACCTCCATCTTTACCTCCATCTTTTTTGTAGTCGGTTAATAGAGGCGATGAGCTACGGTCCGTAGCCGTTTCGTAACCGCCATTCCGTAGCCTTCAAGAAAGAGACGTTCTCTTTGCTTTTTACCTTAAAGGTCGACGGTCATCTGTCGAGGGCGGCGTGTGTTCTTTCTTTTCCCATCCGAGATTCTTCCTCTTTCCCGTGCAATTTGCTCTGGCACGCGCGATAAAGCGTGTAAAGGCCGATTGACGCATATAAAGACAATGTGCACGTATTTCATTATCTGGCAAATTATACGATTGGGCCACGTCATATATATGTTACCGGCCAAACCCGATTTTAGGATAAATTAGTTTTTCCTAGGCCAAACCAGTTCACTCCCATCACTCAGCCAGGTAGGTGCATAAAACACAAGACTCTCCTAAAAAAACTGTGCACTCCGCGTGGTCATAAAAAAAAATAACCCTAACCTACTCATCACTCAGCCATGGTAGGTGCATAAGACACTAGATATCTCCAAATCGCATACAGGACTATTTGGTTTGGCCTAGAAAAAGCTAGTTTATCCTAAAATCGGGTTTGGCCGGTAACATAATTATATATGTCGTGGCCCAATCGTATAATTTGCCAGATAATGAAATACTTGGGCATAATTATCGTCTACCGATCACACAGATACGTAGATTAGAGTCTCCCACAAACGGTCCACTCCGCTTGGTCATAAAAAATAACCTTGAACCTACTGATAAATAATGGACTACTCGACCAGTTTTTATGGTCTAGTAGCATTTCATGATATATATGCCGCACATTTCATGATCTGGTCAATTATAGGATCGGGCCACGACATACCTAATACACCAATCATACCCACGTTCGTTTAATCGAAATAATATCGTATTGTTTCAATATGTCATTATAATAACAAAGCAAATTAAAGTTAAAACAATCAGGAGATCTTAGACGATCCTTATTATCATAATTTCTGTACAGAGATATTTACGTAACCAATCGATAAACAAATTGGATCGGCAATCGAACGTTTTTTTTGTAACGTAACGGCTATTTTTTCTGAAAATTAAATGAGTGTCGAAGGGATCAGTGCTCTGACAACAATCTAAGTGGACGATCAGCGGAATTAATGACTTCCCCGCCTATTAACCTAATTTCGGACGGCAAATAAAATCACTTTTGATTTCCCTTCTATTAGGTTTGTATGCAATTACGTCAGGGCTACTTTATCTGGTGCTACTAGATAGACAATTGAATGTAAACTTGCTATTTCAGAAGACTGATAGCATCACAGTCGTTCTTCGATCGCAAAAGTCAAGTAGCTAAAGCGCTGTTGGTATTCGGATGGGTGGCTAATTTTTAAAATCATTTTTTAATTGGCAAACTCTTGGCCAGCATCTGAACTGATGTTAAGTGATCAATTTGACTTTCTGAAATTAGTTTTAGCTTCGTTACAGAATAAGTACTTACCTACCTAGACAGACTTGGTGTCTAACTTAGGAAGGTACTATCCACTTTTCATTATTTATGATTCACTTCAATTTGACCTATCAGGAATAGTGAAGAGTGACTCGAATATGTCCTGCCTGGTGATAAACAGCTAATAACGTATTATTATCGATGCTACATGTTTCAGAACTACGAGTGTGCATTTTTTATTTTCTCGCATACGTAGTATAGAGGAAGTCTTGTAATCGTAAAAAAAATCGACCTCGAGATTTTGACGGATTTACACGTTTTGGACCTCCCTTAGTCCAAAAATTTTTTTTTTTGGATTTATGTCTGTGTGTGTCTGTGTGTCTGTATGTCTGTGTATCTGTGCATTAGCACGATAACTCGAGCATGCTTTAACTTATTGCAACCAAATTTAACATGCGTGTTTGAGATCAAAATATAAGGTTTGTATCAACTTTTGAGCCGTCGATCACGAAAGTTAAGCAACCAAGTGCGCGGTCGGTACTCGGATGGGTGACCAAAATATAACACGCATGTATGACATCAAAATATAAGGTTTCTATCAACCTTTGAGTCTTTTCCGGTATACGAGAAAGTCAAGGGCAGACCACTCCCGATTTTTATTTCATAAATTTTGATACCACGAAAAGTTAAAATTCCATTGCATAATTTTCTTGGACGATTGTTGCTAAAATTTTGCCCTGATTGAAAAGCTGGATTCCCGTGGGATGTTTTCGAGTCCAAACAAATGATGTTTCGGATGACATTTTATTCAGGATTTTATACGTCCCTTAAATTGAGAAAGTTATAACGAAGTCAAAAATAGCATCAGTTCTTTCTCTATCCTCTTCTATTGTGTACCGAATGAAAGAGGAGTTTCTAATAGGCAAACTAATCAACGCCTCCGTATTATATTGGACACTGGAGTAATCGTCGCACATGACTACATAGTATAAAACAAAGTCGCTTCCGCCGTCTGTCTGTCCCTATATATGCTTAGATATTTAAAACTACGCAACGGATTTTATTGCGTTTTTTTTAATAGATAGAGTGATTCTTAAGGAAGGTTTATATGTATAATACATGCATATTTACATAAGCATTGCCCCTGTGCGAAGCCGGGGCGGGTCGCTAGTCTTAAATAATTGTGCGATCTAATTGGTGCTCCGTACACTATGCCGCAAGGGAAGTCGAGAAAGTGTTAATTATATTAGGTTGGGGAAAAAGTCTTTTCGCATTATAGTATGTATAAACTTGTAATAAAATCTCTTTGGCTATACTATTTGTATCTGGCTGGTTTTGGTATCATTGAAAGTTTAAATTTTAAAGAACATAATTCCAAATTCAAATTAGGAAAATGTGTGATTTTCATTTGTTTTTCGTACCGCCAAGATGAGTGAATCTAATGAAGAAATTCGATACATTTTAAAATTTTACTACAAAAAAGGTAAAAATGCAACGCAAGCCGCGAAAAAAATTTGCGATGTTTATGGACCTAGTGCAGTGTCTGTGAGAGTAGCACAAATTTGGTTTAAGCGTTTTCAATCCGGAAATTTTGATGTCAAAGATGCACGTCGCTCTGGTCGCCCTATTACAGATAAAATGGATGCCATTTTTGAAAAAGTGGAGCAAGATCGGCATGTCAGTAGTGACGACGTAGCTGAAGAACTGGGAATTGACCACAAAACAGTTTTGGCGCATTTGAAAAAAACTGGGTACACAAAAAAGCTCGACATTTGGGTACCTCACGAGCTCACTGAAAGAAACCTAATGAACCGTGTACTCATTTGTGATTCTTTATTACGACGTAATGAAACCGAACCATTTTTGAAGAAGCTGATGACTGGTGATAAAAAGTGGATCACGTACGACAAGAACGTGCGAAAAAGGTCGTGGTCAAAGGCCGGTCAGGCTTCACAGACTGTGGCGAAACCCGGGTTAACTCGCAACAAGGTGATGCTGTGTGTGTGGTGGGATTGGAAGGGCATTATTCATTATGAGCTGTTACCACTAGGCAGGACCATCGATTCTGAACTCTACTGCGAACAACTGATGAGATTAAAGCAAGAAGTTGAGAGAAAGCGGCCGGAATTAATCAACAGAAGGGGTGTGGTTTTTCATCATGATAACGCTAGACCTCACACATCTTTAGCCACTCAGCAAAAATTAAGAGAGTTTGGCTGGGAGGTGTTAATGCATCCGCCGTATAGTCCTGACCTTGCACCTTCAGATTTCCACCTGTTTCGGTCTCTTCAGAATTCTTTAGGCAGTGTCAGGTTAACATCACGAGAGGACTGCCAAAACCACTTGTCGCGGTATTTTGACCAGAAGTCCCAAAATTTCTATAGCAATGGGATCATGTCCCTACCTACAAGATTACAAAAAGTTATCGAACAAAATGGTACCTACATACTTTAGTTAAATGTAAATAAACTATATTAAAAAATGTTTTGAATTTTCTTAAAAAATGCGAAGAAACTTTTTCCCCAACCTATTATACGACTACTTATTGGCCATTTTATTGTGATTTGATTGGTAAGTAAGATGATCATGTTAATAATAACGAACAATATATATCTTTGTTTTGAAACCATTAAATGAATATGATTTACAGGATACATACAATTAATATGGAATAATTTTATTTTTGCGTTTACAAACGCGTAAATATAATACTAGAAAAATGCACTGAAAAAAAAAAAAATCGACTTGCCTCAGGCGGGACTCGAACCCGGATTGTGGAAGGTGCGGGTTCGAGTCCCGCCTGAGGCAAGTCGATTTTTTTTTCAGTGCATTTTTCTAGTATACAATTAATAATCAACCTAAGCATGTGAAGAATTAAGCTCAATAACTTTTTTAAAGCAAATAACTATAAAAATACAGGAAGCCTTTAAAAGAAAACTTTACTTACCAATCTTAAAGTCTTTTTTTTGATTTTTGCTAGTAGGTATGGATCTGTCTTCTATATTCATTTCTTTAGGGAATTATAAATTTAATAATATTTTTTCTGTCAAACTGATTAATTTATTTACATTTCTAGGAATTTGTATTTCTATATAAACAGGCATATCTCACTCGCGTTCATGAAATTAAAACGTTAAACCAAAAGTTACGTTACATATCTAGTTCCTGTTGCTGATCGCAACTTCTACTAGGACATTTGTAGGAGTATATATGTTACCGGAAATATACGAAATTTAGGAATTGTATACAATTCCGAAGCTATTTATATAGGAAATATATAAAATATTGTTTTAAAAATTATTTAGTACATACATATCCTGGGAAATGTATTATTTGTATGTATGACCAGGCGGAGCGCATTGTCTTGGGTGAGTCTAATGTGTTAAGTACCTATCTATGCCTGCGTACCTTAAATATTTTACATCTCCGATTGCTACTTAGGAAATGTACACATTTCCTAGGAATTGAATACAGTGACGGACTACATAAATTTCCGTTACCATATACATAAAAATAAAGGAAATACACGAGTGAATAATCCCATTCTTGAGATGTAGTCTATACTCCCAGAGGAAATACAAAAAAGTGGTTTTTACGTCAAGTGTTTTCTCGGCCCTAAGCTTTGTGTTTCAGTAATGACGAGGTCTCAAGATAAAACTCAACATCATTTGGTTCTGATTGCATTGTGAATTGAAAGAAATGACTTAGAAAAAGATTTCGAGGAAAACGAGAGATTAATGAAACATTGATGCGGCTTAAATCAGAGCAAGTTTAATTTCATTTCACAATCTCGCTGAGAACAAGTAGATAAATTAAATAAATGTTACTTTTTAATGTTGTGCAAAAAGTCTGGTGCTTTCGTCATAAACTTCGGATCCGTTCAAGAAGCTTATATTTTAGTGGATCCGTTGGTTCAATGGAATTTGATGTTTCAACTGTCATTATCATTTGAAGCAGGATATGAGTAAAGGTGAAGATAGTGAGCTAGGCAATAGGCATGTCAAGTGGAGTAAGTTGGGAGTAAGATTGATTCTTTTCGACTGTTTGTTTTTTTAAGTGTGTTACGTCATAACTTTTTACTGGCTGTACAGATTTTGATGTTGTTTTTTATATTCGAAAGCTGGTAAATGTAATTTGGTCCCAAGATTTGACGAGTATTTTTTGTGATATCCCTAATCATGCGTATTTATTTGACATCAATGATATTGTTCATATTTTATTATTTTCTTTGTCTAAAGGATCTCGAGATAGCTACCTGAAAATTTCAATATTTACAACACTAAAAAGCAAAAAATAAATTATTTATCAAAAAAAACTTAAAAATTAAAATCGGACAAATATAAATGTTATAATTATTTTAGGTCAGTATTTGGAATAAACGTAGTTACTTGTCTTTGGGAGGCTCGGCTGAAATGATGATGATAATGGGTATCTCCTGCGGTTTGCGGGTTGAAGCCGGGAGCACGATTGGTGAATATACATTAGGCTCAATACAGTAGAACTATTTGTTTCCATCGCGATGAACATACATGAGCTTTTTTATTGAGTTTACTAATGGGTATGTAAATATACAAGGGCGCTATCAGTTTACGCCCGATCTACGTTCCATGTTCTGTATATTCTCTCTTATAAATGTATGTTTGTTTATTTGGTTACTTCAATGAAATGTTTATGTTAACTGATAATTTTGTGGTTATGTAAAGTTTCAGATTAGGAATTGTTGTAGTTTTAAAGGTTTTCAACTATATGTTTTGTGTAATTTAGTTTTGTTAAGTTTTTGTATATTTAATCATAAAGAAAAAAAATCTAAATAATATATTATCTAAAAATTATTATTATAATTTGATTACAGTATTCATCTTTTTCTCTTCATAATAAAATCTTTCAAGAAAACTTTATTAATTAAATGTGCTTTTTTGTATTCCTTCAATCTGTAATTAAAATAATTATTTATTTATTTATTTAACATTTAATGTACACACAAAGACAGTTACAAAAGAAGACATTATATTACACAGAGAATTGTACAAAGGTACTGCTTATTTCTATAAGAAATCTCTTCCAGCAGCCCCATATATGGGAGAGAGATTTTAATAGGTAGACGTGTGTACCCGTTTCATAAAATATTATAAAATTCATACCTATTACAAAAATACATACCTATATTTAAATACACATAAATACATTATAAAGAACCAATATGACATCAAAAAACAAATACGATAATAAAATACATATCAACAATAGTAAAATAAATAATAAACATATTTAAGAAGAATTTAAAGAAAAATAATGCGCTCTTACTCGCGCCTTAAACTGCGATATTGTTTGAGAATCGCGAATCGAGGATGGTAATGAGTTCCACAGCCGGACTGCATGGACAGTGAAGGAGTAGGAATAGAAATCGGATTTGTGAGGTGGGATGTAAAGAAGTGTGCGAAGATGTGATCGACAGGGAACTTCGGGAGACCTGGAGAAAGAGAAACGCTCGCGAAGGTAGACAGGATAGGATGGATTGTAAAGGATATTGAAGAGGAGACAAAGGATACGAGTGTTCCTGCGATCCCTGATAGGAAGCCAGTTGAGTTTCTTCCGGAAATCAGAGACGTGATCAAATTTTTTGAGGCCGAATATAAATCTAATGCAGAGGTTTTGAAGACGCTCTAATTTGTTCAAGATCTCTTCAGTAGCATCAAGGTAACAGGCGTCGGCATAGTCGAAAATGGGTTGGATAAGGGATTGGGCAAGGTAAGTTTTAGTAGGTAAGGGTAAATAGGTTTGGAGACACTTTAGGGAATGAAAAGAAAAATGGACCTTTCTACTCACTTCGCTCACGTGCGACTTCCATGAGAGGTTTCCGTCAAGTATAACACCCAAATTCTTCACGGTGTCGCAATAAGGAATTGAGGCATTCTCAAAGATTATACGGGAAAGGGAAGAAAAATCGAGGGAATTCCTAATAATTCGACTACCAATAATAATGGCCTGAGACTTGCTGGGATTAATGAGCAAACCGTGGCACCTAGCCCACACACCAATGCGCTGAAGGTCATTGTTCAACAAGGAAATGTTAAGGTTAGCGTCAGAAGCAGGAAAATGTCTGTAGAGCTGCAAATCGTCTGCGTAGAGATGGAAGTGTGAGGAAATTATATTAGCAATAGAATTAATGAAAACGGAAAAGAGAAGAGGAGAGAGAACGCCACCCTGAGGCACACCCGCAGAAAGTTCATACCAATCAGAAAATGAATCATCAAGGCGAACACACTGCGAGCGGCCCCGAATGTAGGAATCGAACCATGTTACAGCTTGAGGAGAAATATTTAAGGACTTGAGAATACTAGTTAGGACATCAAAATCAACGGAATCAAAAGCGTTACTAAAGTCGAGGAGAACTAAGGCTGTGACGAGTTTTCTCGCCATAGCCCAACGAATGTCATCCGTGATTTTTAGTAAAGCAGTAACTGTACTATGCCCTTGGCGAAAACCGGATTGGAACGGGTTAAGAAGATTATTTTGATATAGAAAAGAAGAAAGCTGCTTGTGGACAATGTGCTCGAGGACTTTCGAAAGGAAAGGGAGAATAGAAATGGGTCGATAGTGGTTCGGTAGGGTGGGATTAGATATTTTAGGTAAAGGGATAATGTGCGCACGCTTCCAAACTAATGGAAAGCAGTTAGAGGAGAGTGAGAAATTAAAAATGTGTGTTAAAATTGGAAGGATAAAAGGAATGATTAACTTAATCATCTTCGAGCAAACACTGTCGCTACCAACTGCAGAAGAAGAGATGGCAAGAATGGACTTTTTAACTGAATCCTCAGTAACAGTAGAAAAGGTAAACATTGAACATGAAGGCGCGGACTGTCTGGAAAGCTCCAATAAAGTGTTGGTCTTCAATATTGGATCAATCGTAACCGGAGGTGATGAAAAATAGTTATTTAGATTATCTAGATCCAAATTAAAACCACACGCAGTCGGAGACTTGCCGATGCCAACCGACTTCAAGAACTTCCACACATCCGCAGAATTTTTATTTACAAGGGAATCGTGGAAATAGCGTCTCTTAGCATCCCTACTTAGACGATTACAGCTATTGCGCAGGTGTTTGTATCTGGCGACATTAGACTCAGAGGCACAACGTTTAAGCCTCCTTTTGGCTTTATCTCTAAGCGCCATTAGGTCTTTAATATCATCAGAAAGCCACGGTGCAGGAACATGCTTGACTTTTACCCTTTTGATTGGAGCATGTCGATCATAAAGACCAAGGAGCATGGAATTAAATGTGGTTACTTTGTCATCAATACAAGGACTGTTTACTACCGCAGACCAATCAGTGGCACTGGCATCGCACTCGAGCGACTCCAGATCTAAATCCTTGTAGTTACGGAGAAATAAGAATTTGGGTCGACGCTTAGGTGGGCGGACACGGAAAGATACATATATGAGGTCATGGTAGGAAAAAGATGCAACGATTTGCCCATGAATACCAACTTTGTCAGAGGATGAAACAATTATTAGGTCAAGGAGAGAAGGATTAAAGTTAGGGGAGTGGTGAGTTGCGGCCAAGGGTAAAATATGGAGATTGAAAGAGGAAATGAGTGATTGAAGTTTTTGTGCCCGGTGGTCATTTTTTATTAAACATGTGTTAAAATCACCCATTAAAATCACATTTTCATATTCAGGGCGATATTCATTTAAAGTAGCCTCCAAGGTGCTGAAATAATCAATATGAAGATTGGGGCTGTAGAGTACTGCTAGAAGAACTTTGTTACGGTTGAGCAAGATTTCAAGAAAAAGGTACTCACAAGATTCGGAATAGGAAGAAGGAGAACTACAAATAACTTTATACGGCAAGTCTGCACGAAGGTAGATAGCAACACCGCCGCCACCTTTACCTGTGCGGTCATTTCGAATGAGAATATACCCAGGAAGAGCGAAATGAGCTGAAAGAAGAGAAGGCTTTAGAAAGGATTCGGAAATAAGCACTGCGTCAACTCGATCACTACTGAAGGAAGCAAGAAGATCAGAATAATGTCGCGGAACACTCTGAGCATTGATATGGACAATATTAAAGTTTTTAGGGAAGTTGGAAAATAAGGAATTAAGCTGATCATGCAGGTGCTGACATATAGAGGAATCACCATCCGCGCTTACAAAACTGCTAGAAGAAGAGCACGAGAAAAAGCTGTCATCGAGATCCAAGGCATCATCCATGACCTAAAAACAATATACAAAACTAAATATAAAATTACGTAATTATAGTATTAAATATAAAAATATATATATATATACTGAATATAAATAATAAACATACAAAAGAAACACCTAATAAATACCAAATAAATAAGGTACAGTGCACATTGACCCGCTACTATTTGGCTGAAAGAGATATCGACATTTTACAAACATGACAAGTACCTAACAATTTAAACAAATTGAATATTATTAAAAAAAAAAAAATTTTAGGCACTAAATTGGCAACGTAAAATATAACAAACAAAAAACTAAAATGAATGGCTGTATAGAACAGATTCCTCTGCCTGAACAAAACGAAATAGCAAAATAAACTGTTGTGACATCGTGACATCTAAACGTTAAAATAGT
Organism: Elophila nymphaeata; assembly: GCA_955850985.1. Classification (NCBI taxonomy): domain Eukaryota; kingdom Metazoa; phylum Arthropoda; class Insecta; order Lepidoptera; family Crambidae; genus Elophila; species Elophila nymphaeata. The sequence continues at coordinate 11,145,471 of OY039073.1, forward strand.
CATGAGATGACAGTGACAGTATAGTAATTTTGATTGATAGAAATTACATTTAAGAATTATTTACGTGAAACAGGTAGAAAACAAATTTTATTATTAGACACTGGAAAAAAATTACGGATACCATCATACTAAGATCATGCAAAATAAGCTAAAAAGGCGTTAGACAACTTTACCGGATATAATCAAAAGAAAAAATGAAAGTAGTAAGGGAGCACAAAAACAAAACAATGACTACCGTAAAATGGGGGTAATCGGGACACTTTTGGACTTCAACACTAATTATTAGTATTTTTTAATTTGAAAGTACATACATATAATTATGATGTTAAAATGTTTCCGGTACTTAGTTATTTATTTCTTTTAGATGCATTATATACTTAAATCACTTGAAATAGCTAAAAAACTTAAAAATGTAGCTTGTCCCAATTCACTTCGTCTTTGGGGTGAATTGGGTCACGTACGGGGACAATAGAGTTTTTCCATAGGGTTGGCACTTTATTATATAAGGTGACATTCTAATAAGTGTAAACATGTTTTAAAATATTTCCGGTACTTAGTTACTTAATAGGTACCTAGGTAATCGTTTTTTCCTTCGTTTAGTCGATATATACACTTTCGAAGGTCAAGTTCACGACGACTAAAAAAATAAATTAAAATATTGGCATGGACAACCCTAGAAACCAAAACCCAATTCACCTAACAGCCGTCCCAACTAAACCCAGCTTAGTCCCTATTAAACCCACTCTACGACCCAATTAGCCTCCTTTACGACCCAATACACCCCCTTGTTCGACCCTTGTCACCCCATTTCATGTTGAAATTCTAAACAACAAAGTTTTGTTCAAATAAAGAAAAAATACAACGTTAGATTACTTACAGTGTAGATTTTTCTGTTCCTAAAACACGGAAAATAATACTGAATACTTCACTTGTAACAATTTGCAAATAACAATCGAAGAAATCTTAAAGTTTCGAGAAGCAAATTTTGCGGGTTGAGGAGCGCATACACAAATGACGGTTTATTTTTTAATTCCCAATGACAAGAGTACTTTGTGTTGCCAAATTATAAGAAAAACATTGCAAGCTTCAAAATAAAAATCTGCCATACACAGTTAAACAATAAAATAAGGCATGGTAAGAAAGCAAAGTAAATCTCTGAAATGTCCCTATTCGCCCCCTAGTCCCTATTACCCCCATTTTACGGTATATCCTTTTACGTGTTTTCCTGGGTGCAGTTGGTAAGGATGCAGTCTGCTTCGTAAGTGGCAAGTCGACGGCTTCAGCTGCAGCATCACCACTGGTTGATGGAAACTGGGCGACCAATTTCTGGAGATCGGCATTAGTTTCAATCTTGCGCCTACTGTTGTCCGGCAATATCGCCACCACTCTGCCATCTGCAGTCCAGCATCGATTTATGCCAAAGTGTTTGCGCGCAGATAAGAAAAGTTGATGTCTAGACTTAGTGAGAAACTCTGATATAGTAATGCCCGAGCCCTTCAGAGCAGTTTTACTGTCCCACATAAGATGACGATGTTCCAAGCATCTAAATCTAACAAGCACAGGCCTTGTTTTGTTGGGTGCGGATCCAAGCCGATGACATACTTGAAGATCTCCAGGGGTGATGTCAGTCACTTTCATGCGATCATTTAATAGAGAGTGAACGGCTAATTGCAGATTTTCATTTGGAGATTCAGCGAGACCATGTACAAGTAGGACTTTACGTCTCATGGCAGTTTCATGTCTATCCAGGCCCAGAGAGATTATCTCAATCTGCGATTTAATGTTAGCAAGAGCTTTCCAGGCAAATGTCTTAAAGTCGAGGAACTCACGAGACAAAGATATTATGTCACTATGTGCTGTGTTTCTTGCCTCATATTCTTGTAGACGATTTTCATATGCTCCCATGCGAGTAGCAAAAAGCGCTTCCAGCTCTTCAACATGACAAGCTAGTTTGGAATCCATAGCCAGTGAAAGATTGGTACGTCAAAACTTATAAGTTATTAGTGCAGTGAAGGAAATTATGTGAAAGTGTGTAGTAGAGAGTCAAACACTGATTTTACATAAAAAACATGTAAGTTATTACTTTTAAAATATAAATTTTAAATATTTAACAGAGAGCACTTTATTTTACGTGAGTACAACAGGTCTACCCACAGGCAAAAAAAAGTATTATTGTTTGTTTCTCAAATATAAATTAAGAAGTTCTAAAAATAAGATTAAAGGAAAAGGCTCCACAATCGTAAATTTTAAAGCTAATAAATTTTTACTTCAAGCATGGCAGTGGAAATCTCAAAATATTTAATATTCTTCACCTAATTCTCATGAATTCTAAGCAATCTATTAATATCTTCATGGTGAATTTCCTAAACAAGACAAACCTTTGTCAAACTGTTGACAGCTATGAAATATGCATTCCTTGATGGTGGTATCAACTAACAGGGGCCACGGTGAGAGTTAGTGACGTCAGATCTCACCGAGGTAATATTTTGGTAGGATATGAAGTAGTAGTACATTTTGCTTTCAATAAAATATAATTTAATTCTTTATTAATAGGAAATAGAATAAAATTCTAATGCGCAAATCTGGTAACTTTACCTAGCAATGAAAATTAGTAGGTTCTGTTGAAGGCAAGCGGTGTTTACCTTAAAAGATTGTTACACTAAATTATAAAAATGTTAGCTGTAATTTAGATTAGAAAATAGTGTAAACAGATACTGTTGAACATTGAATAAATAAAAATAAATAAAGACTAGTAAGGAGCTCAATATAAATGTTACCATTTACCAAAATAGTGTGAAAAAATATAATTGTTTATTAATGGAGCTTTGGTATAACGACAGTCCGCGAAAATATATTTAGTTCACATACTTTTTAAACATCTAAGGTTCACAGCAATGATTAATATATCATTTCAGTTCACACCATAGCTAAAGGAAACTGTAGATGCAAAGACAGCAAATGTCAGACTGCAGTAATATTTTTCACGCAGACATGCTCATTACTCACACACTGGTGCATTTTTTTGGTCTAGCCCTATAGTCAATTCATGGCCAATCTATCAACTTCAGTAATTATTTTATGGTTCAAACACATAATGACAGGAAACTCAGACAGAAAAGCTAGTTAGAAAAGCTAGTAGCTAGCTAGAAATCAACCTGCAAAATAAAAAATCCTTTTGGACTCAGGGAGATCCAAAACGTATAAATCCGTCAAAATCTCGAGGTCTAATTTTTTGACGATTACAAGACTTCCTCTATACTACATAAGAGAAAGTAAAAAAGTAAACTACTTTCAAATAAATAGAACCAGCCAGCTACTCAAACTTCAACAACTAATGCGTCTTCGTGTGATCCCCTCTTGAAATTTTACTGCTAGCTTTCCGAGCTCTTATTTCTGTATTCATTAAAAATATTCAACCACTCGTCAAAATAAGTCAATTTCTTACAGGACATGGTTACACCAAGCAATATTTGCATCGGTTCAAAAGAGCCCTTGATCCTTTCTGCTCATGTGATAATCAAACCATACAGACGTACAGGCAATCGACCACGTCTCTACTCATCGTGCATTCGTTTTGCCAGTGGCAAAAGTTCGCACTTTAACAACTATAATTCGAATAAAACTGGCCCACATTCCTTGAATTTCAAAGAAAGATACAACAAGTAATTTGTTGTATCTTTCTTTGAAATTCAAGGAATAGAAATGAAATTCAATAGTAAATAATGATGTAAGAGATATTTCAATAAACCATTGATGAAATATTTCTTTAAAATTATTAAAAATAAAAATTATTAAACCTATCTACGCGTAAAGCACACCATATTCAGATAAGCCTTAGCAAGCTCGCGGTCGTGCGTTCTTCGTAAGTATCACGAAAGTTAAGGTAGTAATTGCGCGGTCGTTACTCAGATGAGTGACCGAAAAAAAATCTACACGATTTTCCTCCGGGCTTCGGAATGCACGTTTAGCTGGTGGTATCGGCTACTATTGGCATATTATATACTATAGCAGACTTTCTCAAGGAAGGTTGGTGTCTGGCAGTGCCTGGTGTCTGGTAAACATCAAATACCAAATCCTACAGCAGTATTTTTACTTTCTAGTACTTAGTATAGAGGAAGTCTTGTAATCGTCAAAAAATTCGACCTCGAGATTTTGACGGATTTACACGTTTCGGACCTCCCTGAGTCCAAAAATACCGTTTTTGGAATTATGTTTGTGTGTGTCTGTGCGTTAGCACGATAACTCGAGCATGCTTTAACTTATTGCAACCAAATTTAACATGCGTGTATGACAATTAAGTGCGCGGTCGGTAGTCGGATGGGTGACCAAAATTTAACATGCATATACATGTATAAAACAAAAAAATATAAGGTTTCTATCAACTTCTGAGTCGTTTCCGGTATACGAGAAAGTCAAGGGGAGACCACGCCCTATTTTTATATATATTACGCGATGGCAAACCAGTTTGCGCCCCACCTGGTGTTAAGTGGTTACTGTCGCATATACACACTATCGCTGCAAGTGCGTTGCCATCTCGGAGACTAAGATGATAATGCTTTCCATGTCCAGTAATTACAGCACCTTTCCCTACAGTCCGAAAAACAGCGAACTGCTTCACGGCAGAAATAAAGGCTGTGGTACTTACCCAGATATTATGAGCTTACATATGGGTCTACGGCGGTGAGCTGCTCAACCTGGCGCGTCCTCCGCGACGAGGACACCGGGAGCAGCCATCGAACCGCACACGGGGGACTCCGGGCGCGGTCGTGGCCCTGAAAAGGGATGCCCGGAACTAGCCGTGGTGGGAAAACAAAAACAACTTGGCGATGGCATTTGACTTCGAATGCCAAGGGTCCCCTTGGCATTCGAAGTCTGAACACTTGACATCAACATCACACACCCGCCGAGAAAGTTTCCCCGCCACGTTACCAGGTCCCGCCACGAGGAGGCGTCCGAACGTGGACCCCGTGTCATAATCGACTAAACACCCTGTTTCGCTGAAGGCAGCCCACCAGCCTATCGGCCAGCCAAACCCAATACTACTCCTGACCCACGACCTAAATATCCACTGGCACTGAAAAGGGACCTCCCGTGTTCCGACGTCAGCTGTCTGTCGTGTTTCAGACGTTGGAATATGTTCCAAGACCTCTCAGCGGCGCACCCGCGCGCGCTTGTAGGTGAACTACATAAAAACGTATTAAGTTTAGATTATGGTGCCACTTTTCTGTCGTAATTAAATGTATTGAGTTATTTAGAGGTAGTTTAGACAGTTTTGTACGACCGAGCTTAGATTTTGTAGTAGAATAACAATCCTTCAGTCAACAAACAAAAACCAACAACTAGGACTGAAGAATAAAACGCCCCCAAATAAATTTGAGAGCATTCAAATGAAAATGATTAGCAAGCAAAAGCTTTTGCAATTATTTTGACAGCCGCAAGAGCGAGTTCAATAACATTTGGATTTAAAATTACCTATATTATCACATCAAAACAAATTTTGAGGTCTGCGTCTGTTAAACAGTTTAAGCACCCCTGTTAAAAGTAATTAGACGATGCTTACTAATTAATTTGAGCAGGTTTTCATATAATTTGTTGCTAATTAGACTGCGCAGTGTAATCTATTCATACCAGTGCCCGTATTTTGCTTAATCAAACTGTCTATAGCAATAAATATATAGTAACATTGTCAGTCGTAAACTTATTAATTTATTTACTGTTATTATCTAACTTCAAAATTAATTCATTAACATGGTATTAAAGTGTAATCTATTGCTGATGCTGACTGTACTATCACACTCATATTAAATTTTTGGAATAATTCCAAAAAGTGGGAGCGTTTTGGATATATGTATGTATGTATGTCCTGCTTATAATTATAATATAATGTATTTCTACGCTCAGCTCACCCAAATTATCTAGCCCAAATTGAGTATCTTTAAGAACTTGTGTTATGGATTGAAGATCTTGTGTAACGGACAAGTATGCTTAATCCAGATATTTTTATAAATAAACTTAAATAAATATATAAACAACCACGACTCATGAACAAATGATCGTGTTCATCACACTAACATTTGCCACTACCAGGACTCGAACCCGGACCGCCCGATGTGTATTTTAAATTATCACTATCAACTTTTATTGGAAATAGGCACGGCCGAGCCGAACGAAAGTTGAATGAAATTTTACATAGGTGTATTATTTTAAATTAATGTTCAAAACCAATTTATTTTTCTGTTAGCTTTCGCTTTGCGTGCTTCCAAATACTTCAAATTAACTCTTTTGTTAGCTTTATTTATTCATGTCTCTTGATTTGAATATTTTGTTTACTTTCCACGAACCTTCAATCAATTTTGATTTAGTGACGTTCGTGTTTCTACAGTAATCGTTAAGCTTAAAGGAATCGAGTCTTCGAATGCCTTCGAGTAGCCAATTTACTTTAAGGGTTCACGTTGAATTAACTTCGGACAGACAATGACTTAAGAGTTTCAACTGTCATGAAATTATGTATTAACGAAATTAATGATCATCACGAAACATTATTAACGTATTTATGATTTATTAGACACTAACAAACTTACAATGGCTTTTTAAGAAAGCTTAAGGTAAATCAAACTGCAAAGAAAACTGCTATACTTGTAGTTTCCATGCGTGGTCATATCAAAAATGATGAGATCCGCAAGAGAACCAAGGTCACCGATTTATTCGAAGGTGGATGTGTGCAGGGCGTATTGCAAATGGGTATGACGGCCGTTGAGGCGGCAAGGTCCTCAAGGACCGGGAGACACAGCGTTGGTAGGCCACAAGATGGACCGACGATCCGGTAAAGATCGCGGGAAGACGCTGAATGCGATTGGGTTGGAGATCTTTGGGGGAGGCACAATATGTACAACAAGAGATCGTTTCTCGGCTGAAATATATGAATAAACAATGAAAACCATTCTCCTGCAATTTAATACGAGGGATGACAAAAAACACTACCTATTTTTATTTTAAGTTATCCTATATTTACAATTAAGCTTCATGATATTAGCACTCCGAGTCAGGAAGAAATTAAATATCTTTAGGTGTGACTCAAAAGTGCTAATCAAAAAAATATTTGATATGCGTTCACTTATTACCTTATCACATTTAATAAATTTAAAAGAATTAGTACACAATACACAAATTTAATTAATAAGCAAGTGCTTATTGTTAAACTCTTTATTGCACTTCACAGTTAATATTTAACAAGCATGAAGTAACAAGGTTTGCTAGGGCGACCTTTTCTCTAAAAGAAATCTCTTCCAGTAAACCTAAGTAAGTAAGAATGTATGTAAGAGACGACATCGAGTGCACGGTTGTAAGAAAAAGAATTCTAATTTTCCTTTATATATAATAACTAACATAGAATGCATACATGAATAAATATTAACATATATAATCATAAAGTACACACAATAAATACATAATGATAAATACTCCTTGGGAACGACTGCCATCTTTCGATAGCAGTCAGGACCATCAGCTTGACGTGCCTTCCGAAGCACGGTGGAAAATTGATTTAAAAAATTTTCGGTAACCGATCCGAATACCTACCGCGCACTTGGTAGCTTAACTTTCATGTTCGTTATGAAGAAAGCGCAACCGCGGCGCCATTGACTTTCTGATATTCTCGTTTATTACAATATCACGAAGTAAACAGTTTGAACATAAGCAATTTACTTCAATGTGTAAGTTTCCAATATAGTTTACAACTTTCACACATTTTCTATGTCTCGTGTATCCAGAAGTTATCCAATAACGCCGGTTTATCCCAGTTTATTATTAGATATAGTAAATTATAGTTTAATGACTTTGTAATAATTTACATGCCAATCATTGAATTCGACAATAGTTGCTTTGTAATATTGATTGAACACTGAAATATGTTAGATTGATTTATTTTCTTGTATTACAAAGATGGGAAGAAGAAACCGACTTAAAGATATATCTTTAGTTCCTTGTTCTAAACAACATAGAGAAAAGTGAAAGCAATTTCAAACTTCCTTCGTGGTGTGACTTCGTGAAAAAATGGTTGGCAATTAGTAACAACATTTTAAGTACCTAGTTACTTAACACTTTAGTAACTTTGGTGACTACTAAACTCTGTAGCTACTGTTGCTAAACAATGTCAATTGATTTTATTTAGCTAATATAGCTAAATATTAAGTAACGTATAACACAACCAAATATTTAGTTGAAAATAGCTAAACTAAATTAAAAGATTAGCAAGGACAAGCTAAACTCTTCAGTAAAAAGCTCACGGTCTACCGGTTTAGCTAAATATTACTAAATATTTATGTACATTAAACCGTACAATTTTAGCAAAATCTTATTTATAAGATTTTGCTAAATTTGCTTTGCGTCTACAGCTAAACCTATTTAGCTGATGATGTTACACTTTGGATATTAATTACTAAAGTTTAGCCACAGAAGTATTAGCTAAACAATTTAGTTAACGTATTTTTTGGAGGTACGGAATATCATGAGTGGTCGAGGGTTCCTGGTGTAGCTTGTTTCCAATTTCGATCTTATCATCATTTACTGTTGCCATGTCAGCGCTAACGTTCTAATAGAATGCATCGCAGTGGCACACATCACACTTTTTTCCCTCCTCTGACCGCCCATCCCCCCGCTGCTTTCCCTTTCCTTTCCCCACGGGGAGGAGCGAAAGACAGAGCAGCGAAAACAGTCGAAGAACCTTCCGGACAAGCGAGGGAAAGAGGGGGTGAATCCTCATGGATACCCTAAGGGCCGGCCCCTAGGGTTATGTCAGACTTTTACTGACTAAACCCTCCCCTTATTGCCTATTTCCAAAGTGGCTATAAGGCTATCGGAAGCAGCCGCCCCCTCAAGAGAGAGGGAGGTGCACATGCTGCACTAGACATATAGACTACGGCATATGCGTGGAAGCGCGAACGGGCACCACAGCGGGGCCGAACGCATGTGTCTGAGGGGAATGTTTACGCAGTGGCGGAGAGTCGATAAACCTGGATTGCCAGAAGGGCTGAAAAATTAATCTGACACGTCACACTCGCTAGCACAGATAGCGAGTGTGACGTACGGGTAGATTGCCGGAAGATACTTTAAAGGCGATTTGGGTTGGTTGGAATCACCCAGCCTCTCTGACTTAAAATAGGCGCAATAATTGTACTGCGAAAACATCTTGTGAAAAGAAGGAGGTTGTCGACGAAGAAGAAAAATGTTTTTGTTGGTCAAATAAATAGTTGAATTTTCTTGATCATATGTTATTGTGGCTAAAATACTTTTTATTTTTGTTCAAGAAAGTTTTATAGACATTCGTTTCTAACTACCAGTCTATGCAATCTTTCGTGAGAGCTATATTTTATAAAACCTTTTACTACTTTCAAAAAGTCTCATTATACGTGAATAGTGGAAAAGATAATTGCGAAAGTTTCCCCAGCTCGGTTTTGGTAAATGGTACGGTACATTACTTATCTGTTAACGCTTTAGACATATATTCGGACTCCATGAAAAGTTGATATTTTTTTTACTTACGTTTTCGTAGGGATGCATTTTATTTTATTATCTTAGGCCAAGTTGACATTTTCATCTTAAGTTGTATTATTTACTTCATAATTTTTTATCATTTTGTGGAGAAAAAATAATATCGTATATTAATTTTATCTTCAGTTTTATTATGTACTTCAGGATTTGTATTATTTTGCAAAATGGCGACTATAGTCATTGTTGAAGTAAGGCAATAATTTGGGTTTAATTATCAATACTTGATAATAAGTCGATGAGACAGATTAAATAATAGATTTATTTGTATAAATATCTAAGAAATTTAAAAACTATAACAGGTATTCAGAAAATGCTGTACATACCTATATGTAAGAATCAATTTTTAAGTAAGTGCTAAGTTTGAAATAATTTACCAAGAACTGCTTAAAATTACATGCCTTTGTTTGATTAGCCAGTTTAGCTAAACAATCAGTTACATAATAATAAAATAGGCCATAAGATTTTTATATACGAACTTGTAGCTTTTATTTATAATTGAAATAATAATATTTTGGCTTAAGAAAATTTTAAATTAATATTCTACTTATATTTTATATAGCTCTAATATTTGTGTTGATTTCGAAATTCTCGAAATAATGGTAGTAGATATATCTCAAAACTATGAAGCTACTCAGCGACTTTTACAATTATTTTTTTCCAAATGAATAGTATGTTCTTGCATGTATCTCCCTGATAACTATAAACAAATGATACTGTCATGCAAAAAGTATTTTTTACTCTTATTAATATTATATTACAATCCAGGCAAAACATTTCATAAATCATACGAGCAGAGGATAGAATATAGGACAATTCTTCCAGTGATAAATAGTCTAGATAAACGCACGACCGAAATGAGAGGATCTAACAAAAGTTACACGTAGTATTATTTATGTGTATAAAACAGTATTGTATCGTTTGTATTAATCACAATATAAAAAATTGATTTATGTTTATAAATCACAAAGTACATATTTATATACTATACTAGCTTTTGCTCGCGGCTTCGTCCGCGTGGAATAGTTACTTTGGGTAGCATTGTTATTTTTAAGGGTACTTATTTTGCAACTAATACATTTAAGATATAAAAAAATACTAGCGACCCGCCCCGGCTTCGCACGGGTGTAATGCTTATGTAAATATACATGTAATACATATAAACCTTCCTTAAGAATTACTCTACCTATTAAAAAAAACCGCATTAAAATCCGTTGCGTAGTTTTAAAGTTCTAAGCATACATAGGGACAGACAGACGGCGGAAGCGACTTTGTTTTATACTATGTAGTGATGAGATCTTATCATCCAACTACAATAGTCTTACCTGCGTTCACAATTAAATTTCCAGCTCATTGAAAGAGATGAAATTGCTAATAGCTACTAGTTTCGTCTTATAAATAGAAATAGTAATTTCTGATATCGAAGGAATATAGAGTACCTAATTAAACCATGAATGTTTTTTCGCTAAAATGTTACAATTTGAAAGTAACAGCGATGAACAGTGAGGCGAAACTTTTAATAGACGAAAGAGAAGAGATGGTTATTACAGCAGGCGTCAAAGGAATAAAATTGTGCAAAATGTGAGCACCACTTTCTGTAGATAATTTTGAATTCAGAAACGCTTGCTTATTATGTTGCCAGGAGGTATTTTTGTTATACAACGTGGCGAACGTGAAATCATCCCCTCAAATGGTTCTATTAAATATATTAATTGAAGTAAATAACTGTGAATGACTCCCATATCAATGCACAACCCAAGCCCAAGATTTCATATGAGGTCTAGGGGTGCACTAAGGATTGGACAATAATGTCAATAAATAGTTGCAATTTTTTTTTATTCATCCTTACTAATATTATAAATGCGAAAGTAACTCTGTCTGTCTGTCTGTTAAGCTTTCACGTCTAAACCACTGAACCGATTTTGATGAAAATTGGTACAACTATAGATTAGATCTTGGGGAAGGACATAGGCTACTTTTAACACCAAAAAATAAAAATCATTTCCCAGCAATATTTTTTTTGAAATATGTCTTATTGTGATGTATAGAATACATGGTTCTCGTTTGACTGTTCATGTCTTTTACACCCAGTATATACTGAGCACTCCACCATGACGACGTCACTACCGACAGCGGCATATTGGTAGATGGATTTAATTTTGATTAAAACTTTTTTCCGCCTTCGGGGTCTAGTATTTCATTAACCGGAATTAGATCTAGAAATCCAGTGTTCAATCCCCATTGGAGTATAATTTTGTACTAGGTCTGGGCAAGACTTTTTTGAGTGTAGTATGGAATGTCGACGCACAAAATATCGATGAATGCTAATTCGATGCTACAAGACTGCGATGTACGTTAGTTCAAAACACAGAACATAGAAAGGTTCAAAACATCTTTACTGCGATACTACTGAACTTCGATGCACGTTAGTTCGAACGATCTGCCGTGGTCACGAGCGAACTAGTGTCTCACGCCGTCCTCTGCCAGAAGAGCCGGTTTAATCTTCTTCTTCCCTTTTTCTCTTCTTCCTTCGCACTCTGACATTTATTTTCAGTCCTACCGTCTCTTCGACACACAACACTGACACAATCGGTCTTATCACTAAACTTATGATTCAACATAATATGTGTACTGATTTTGCTATTTTGCGTCAATATTAGTTGTGGTTTTGACTTATCGTAAGTACTTTTCAGGAAATATGTTCATGATTAAGTCAAATGCAAAATTAATGCAATTATGTGGCAAAAAGCACAAAATGTGTAATTATAATTTATGTAAATAAAACTAAGTAATATTGGCTTTTTGAGATATGCGTCTGGGATTTATAAGTCTGTAAACTGGCAACACTGTCCTTGTCACTGATTGGTGAACGTTCCCTATTGGTTCTAACGTGAGCCAATCAGAGCGAAGCGCGTCATTGAGGTGGCTTGAAAGATTGTGGAAGAATCAGAATCAGAATCAGAATCGTTTATTTGCGTTTGAATAGGGTACACTGGAGATACAATTTATAATATTAGTTTCACCTAATCAGCAATCAAGCAAAGCATGCAAACATTAGAGCAATTATTATAATATTGCAATGTGAGACGTGGCAAAAACAGACGTAAGCCTATAAGTATACATTTTATCATGTCTATATGTTATCAGTTTTGTAGGTTAAGAATTCCTGGACAGAGTAGAACCTGCGCTCAATGAGCCATTTATGCAGTGCATTTTTAAATCTATTTAAAGGCATGTCTTTCATCGCCTTGGGTATCTTATTATATATTTGGATACACATGTAAAAACAATTTTTTTTAAATCGAGCGCTTTTTGGAAGAACATCAATGACCAATCTATCACAATGTCTGGTATTTCTCGGAAATAAGTCATGAGCGGTTTTAAAGTAACGTAGATTTGATTTTTGAAGGCAGGCAGTCTGTTTCGAGTCGTCGTTCAGTTAACACGTGTTGCGAGGTTTTGAGTTTAAACTATAGTAATTCTGTGTAAGCAGTGAGTGAGAACAAAATTATGTTCGAGTGAATAAATGTGACGATTGTGCCGTACTGGATTGTTTAATCTATACTAATAATAAAGCTGAAGAGTTTGTTTGTTTGTTTGTTTGGTTGAACCCTAAGATCTCAGAAACTACTGACTCAAATTGAAAAATTCTTTTTCTGTTGGATAGTCCATTTATCTAGGAAGGCTATAGGCTATATAACATCATGGTACGTCCAATAGGAGCTGAGCATTAATGAAGAATGTTGCAAAAACGGGAGAAAAATATTTCATTTCATAGCTTTCCCTGCGTGCGCTGCATAAACGGTTAAAGTTACGGAAAAATTATGTATGACAGAATTATTCTCCATTAAATTTTCTAAAAAAAAGTCCGCGATAGTATATGTTTATCTTTTATGGTTGACTCACTATAACCTTTCTTTTTGGTAATCAAATTTTTTTTTAATCAAAAGTTTATCTGCGATGGTGTTTTTGTATGCATGATATTATTCCTTATCAAAATAAATACATTATTTATCACAAGCATTTAATTTTGAACAAAATTGTTAATGACCTCATTTGATTTCAATGAATATCTTAAGATATAGCATAGTTTGAAATAAACGGAAAATAATAAATTTTGATTTTCAGAGCTTTTGTTGTGTGCGCTGGGTAAACGGTTAAAGTTACGCAAAAATCATGTATCACGGAATTATTTTCCTTTAAAAGTTCTAAAAAAAAGTTCCAGACAGCATTTATCTATCTCTTAAGGTTGACCCGCTATAACCTATTTTAGTTAATAAAATTTGTTCTAAAATAATACATTAGATGCGAAGGTATTTTTGTCAAAATCATATTATTCCTTATCAAAATTTATACTTTATTCATCACAAGTATTTAATTTTGTACAAAATTGTTCTTAACATCATTAGATTTCAATGAATATCTTCAGAGATATTACAGTTTTAACATAACTCCGCAGCTAAATAATGATCAAGTACTACGCACGCATCTATACTGAGTTGTTTTTTTTTGTTTAGTTGAACGCGCTTATCTTAGGAACTACTGATCCCGTTAGATTCGGACGCATTAGAGACTAATGGTTCAGAGACTCCTCCGAGGGAGATGTTCACCGGTCAGGAATCCTCTTTGAGAGTGATTCGATCAGAGATAGCCTGCAAAAAAAACCACCTAGAAGGAGTCGAACGCGCGAACGAAGGGTTCCGTGCCATAGATTTTATCAAAAATCTCCAAAAATTATTTGAAATTTAAATTAAATATTTTGTTAATATTTCAAGTTTCTACCTGTTATTATCGTTAATAAGACCGAGAAATAAAACACGTTTGTTGTTGTATTTTAAAAGTGAATAATATAACTAAATATTCTGTGAATACTTCAAGCGTCTATCTGTTGCCATTATCAAAATCGACCAAAAAAAGTCACGCTTATTTTATGGTAGCCCCATTAATATTTATTTTATTCTATTTATTAGTATTTATTTTATTCTATTTATGAGTCTTAGTAATAGAATCCCGTTTTACCCTTTGGGTACAGAATCCTACAAAGGGGAACTACTGATCTGAAAAATTCTATGATTGTCTATTTATCGAGGAACACTATAGGCCAGAGCTTCCCAAACTTATTTTCATAGTGACGCCCTTAGGAATTTTCTAATTTTTACGAGCCCTCCCCCCGTCATAGTAACAGCCAAGTTAAGTACATAGCTTTTTTGAATTATTTAGGCGTTAACAATGCGCAAATATTTTAAAATAAGAAAGACTAAAAAAAAATTACCATAAAAACATAAAGTAGCACAGACAAATTTCGACGGCGAAAGCAATGTCCCGGTAGCGTAAAGATGCTTATTCGATTTTTTCGCCCGCGCTGGACGGTCGATTTTTTTCAGTGTATTTTCTTATTTTAAAAACAGAGCATCTCAAAACAGGGTTCAAGTTTAGAAATCGCGACTTACATTTCTTTGTCTACATTTATTTTAGTTTGACTAGCTCGCTAAGCTAGCTAGACAGCCATTCTATGTGGATCGTCTCACGACGCCCGCCCCCGGGATAGAACCGCGACACCCCAGGGCGTCACGACGCACAGTTTAGGAAACCGTGATATAGGCTTATATACCTCCATAACATCACTCTAGGACTAATAGGAGTTGAGCATCAATGAAAAATGTTGCAAAAACGGGAAATCCACGCAGACGAAGTTGCGCGGGCACAGCTAGTTCATTATATATGCATAAATACATACATGTATTCACGCAAATAATCCCAAAAGGGTTCAAGCAGAGCTTCAGGTAACATTCGGTTACACACAAAGCCACATCTGGCAGTATAGGCCTACACAAAAGGGTACCAAACCCAAAACTTAACAATTTATTTTATTTATTTATTTTATTTATTTCTAATTACTACAGACAAAATCCAATAACAGTAACTAGTAAAACAGTAAAAAAGAACACATTAAAACAAAAATATAAAAATAGCACAAAATACAAACAAATTACAAACAAGTAGAGACGCATTCATACTTCTCGCAAAACATTACACATTCTTTCAAAAGTACCTGCCATCCATCCGCATATATATCAAGTTGAGGCTGGTTAGCCAGGAGTGCATTGATCTGTGCGGGTATGCGGCACAGCGGAGACTGTACACGCGCTGCAGTACGTGCGCGTGGCACAACAAACACACGGCGAGGCTGACATGCGCGCCGGTACCACGCACGTTGTTCCGGTACGTGCAGTTGGCTTAGCTGGTTATGCATGTCTGGAGCGTCAATAAAACCTCGTAGAATTTTGATTCCAGTTAGAATTTGATCCCTAGCTCTTCTAGTTCTAAGGGAATTTAATCCAAGAACCCCAAGAAGATATAGACTAGGGTATAGGTATGGATAATAAGTATAAATACGCTTATAAAGATACCTTAAAAATACCTTCTGGACCTTTTCAATCATTAGTGAGTATGTGCTTTGATGTGGATGCCATATACAACTAGCGGCTTCTAACTTACTACGGACGAGTGCAAAGTAGAGGAGTTTAATTACCAGAGGATTCTTAAAATCGCGACAATTCCGTAAAACGAATCCTAGACGTCTGAAACTTTCTTTTACCAGGTCTATAATATGATCGTGAAATGTAAGTTTGGAATCAAATATTATCCCTAGGTCTTTGGTTGATTCCACACGCTTAAGGTCTTCTTCTCCCAACGTATATCTATAACGTGTTTTGCACAGTTTCCTACCGAAAGTCATAACGCAACACTTTTTACTATTAAAAAGCATTTTGTTTTGCTTACTCCATTTCAACACACAGTCAATGTCGTGTTGTAATAAAGCACAATCAGATTCATTTCTAACTTTTAATGATAATTTTACGTCGTCTGCGTACATTACACATTTTGCATTTTTGATTACTTTGACAAGATCGTTAATCATTATCAAGAATAAAAGAGGACCAAGTATAGAACCCTGACTGACTCCAGATCGTGTGTGATAGGGTTTAGATACGTAACAACCATATTTTACAAACTGTTGCCGATCACGAAGATAATTGGATAGTAAATTAAGCAAGCGAGGGGCAAATCCTAAGTCCTTAAGTTTACCTAAGAGAATATCATTATCTACTTTATCAAAAGCTTTTTGGAAATCGAAGTACACAACGTCGACCTCATGGCCATTGTCCATACTGCTAGAAATGTATTCTACGATCGTTAAAAGATTTGTTTCAACTGACCTTCCTTTTCTAAAGCCATGCTGTTCGTTGCTAAGGTAGACGTTAACTTTCCTATAGATTTCATCATGAAAAATGCGCTCAAATAACTTAGCAGGAGCCGGTAATACTGCGATGGGACGGTAATCTTCGACAGACAATGCGCAGTTGGACTTTGGAACAGGCGTTATACGAGATATTTTCCATTGGTCTGGGTATATGCCAGTTTCTAAAGATTTGTTGATAATGTGGTACAATGGAGTAATTAGTTCTTTTTTAAACAGTTTAAGAATTGATGTTGGAATACCATCAGGTCCAACAGAGTCTTTTGCTGTAATTTTATTAATACCTCGTCTTATGTCACTTTCGTTGAAAACAGAAATATTTATGCAAACACTATTAAGGAGTGTACTAGTAGTTGATACTATATTGTTAGAGTCTAAAACAGGGCTATCCGACTGAAATACGCTAGAAAAGAAATCGGCAAAAACTTCGGCAGCCTGAACTCCGTGAAATGAAACACCGTCGCGAGATATCTCTGGTTCAAATCCACCTTTACACCTTAGAGAAGTAATATGTCGCCAAAACTGTTGTGGTTTATGTTTCAGGTTGCTTTCAATATGCTGCATATATGAGTTATATGCCTCAAAGATGCGTCTTTTAAGTCTAGACCTAATTTCTGTAAACGCTCTTCGATTATCATCAGAATTATGTCTCTTCCAGGTACGGTGGAGATTTGCTTTGAGTTTGATATCACGTATAATATCACGGTCAAACCACGCTGGATAACGGCGACTGGGATTATTTGATCTTTTTTTTTTAGGTACTGCAGAATCAAAAATTTTGTAAAGAATTTCATAGAAGCTATTGGTTGCGGAGTTTACATCTTTAGTATTTATTACTATTTCCCAATTGGTAGAAGAGAGTAAATATGAAATTTTGGAATAGTCTGCTTTAGCAAAATTCCAATCTTTAGAATTACATAGATTACTTGGATCGATTTTGTTGGTGGAATGGGAGCGGGCTGCTATTTTTGAACTAATATCTAAAGGAGGATGATATGAGTCAAGAGGTACTATGCCTCCTACGTAAGATAATGTCACCTTCGTTACATCATTGCACTCCTGGACTAAAACAACATCCAATTTACTTCCACGAGAATTAAAAATGTCATTCATCTCTTTCAAACCACAATATGACAAAAAATAACAATAATAATTATTTACATTCACTGATGCACTATTTAAATTTAAATCACCTAAAATTATGATATGTCCTCTTAAATTGCAGATAAAAGTTTCCACCTTACAAAACCAGTTAAAATAAAAATCATCAGTAGCACTAGGAGTTATATAAACAACACAAACAAAAACAGTCTCACCATGAATGGCAAATGATGCCCACAGGTCCTCACCCTGACTAGTCTCAAAATCTTTATGACGTTGTAGCGTGATACCTGCACGGGCCGCAAGTAATACACCACCACCTGGTGAGCCACGATCGCGTCGTTGAACACTCCAACCACCACAAGACACTTCACTATCTGCTATCGATCCGTCCAAAAAGGTCTCAGTAACTCCAACTATATCATGCTCCATTAGTATCAGATTAGTTTTCCACACTTTTAACTTTGTCCTTAAGCCACGGACATTTTGATAGAAAAGGTTCAGATCAATAATAGCGTGAGGGTACTTACGAGACAGTTTATTGGTTACGGGTAAATTCATTATTGCGTTCCCTTTGGAAATTATTTCTTGGCGTACGAAATGACATCCACGGTTTCACCCTTGCATTAATTGGCCATATTTCAGATGAGACACATTTTTCATAAAATTCTTCAGGAACTGTTATTTTATAAGACTTATAATCGCCACGGGCCTTAAGCCCTTCCACAGAACATTTCATTCCAGGACAAAGATTTTGTAGATAGCATAATATATCCCCAGCATCTGACTCCATATTCCACAGATGGATGTTTTTACGTGGCTCCATGGCCTTAAGAGAAGTTACTTCTGGACCCGCTGTGCATCGCTGCGATACATTTCTGTGTTTTTTTGTATTGACATTAATCCATTCACCGTTATTGTGACGTTTCGTATCAAAAACTTCTACTTTATTGTTCTTATCAGCAGGTACCTCAAAAGTACTTAATTGAGATATGTCTTGTAAATTAGTACCTACAGCAGCTAAAATAGGTTGTACAGGCAAGTCAGTGTCAGATTTTTTGACTGCTTTTGGGGGCTTCATATTCTTGGCTTTACGTCCTGATTGACCATTTTTCTTACTATTGTCACCTTTTGCAGGTAGGGTTATAGTGCTTGTCAAAGGGAGTTCCTTGAGAACTTTATTGCATGAGCAAGAGCATAAAGTAGAGTTGACGTTTGCGTTTTCAAGCATTTGAAGACGTTCATCTATATCTATAAGTTTATTGTTGCTCAGATCTTGTTTCATGTGCGAGATTTCGACAGAAGAAATAAGGTCGCTTAAGCGCCCATTCAATATCATAATCTGTTCTCGTATAAATTGAACTTCACGCTTTAAATCATCCGAAGCGAGTTCTGTTTTAGGTTTGAAACTTGTAAATTTAGGACAATTATTATCGGTGTCCTGATGACTCTCATTCATGGAATCAGATGTTTGTTTACTGGTTTTCTGTCTTTGCGTAACAAAAGCCACGTCCAGGCTGTCCAACGATAATTTAACAGGAGATGAGTCCAAGTGCAATTCAGTGTACGAACTAGTGGTATTAGATGTACAGGCAAGTGTATTAGAATTATCAGTTTTGGGAATCTTACTACGACATGTGTGGCATACCCACTGTTCTTTACGTTCCATCAGAAAAAATAGTTTGAGACTGACATTTGCACAATCAAGGTCATAGTTTTGGTCACAATTCGAACAAGACAAAAATTGCCTGGAAGTGATGTCACAACAATCTTTGAGTAAACAAACTAAAGCCAGGACAGATGTGACACTCAAAAGTATCTCAGCAGTCCGGATCAACATAACAGCCTTTGTAATTCGACCCACTGCTGGGCCTCTCCTTGTCAAAGAAGGAAGTTTATTCAGTAGTCCACCACGCTTGCCTAATGCAAATTGGTGGACGGAGTATGGCGATCAATACCCCTTTGATGGTACTTAGCGGCCTTCTATGACACTCTTTGGAAGGTCTAAAAACCTGGCGGTGGAAAATCAGCGAAAATGAAAAAAAAAAACACGAAAATTTGTGGCTTTTTTGTTGCTAATTAGTTGCTAGAACACCGATTTTGTTGCTCGAACCGATCGCCAGAAATCGGCAACAGTTCTAGATTTATATTAAGATAGCGTGAAAATTACTCGGTTTTGACACAACCGATCAAACAAATGAGGGTAAATTTGTTGCTAATTTGTTGCTATAAGATGTTACGGAAGAAAGTGGAAAAAAAAATTATTCACATTTTATTTAACCTTGTTAAATTTGATATCGTCCACGCTAGCTTAATTCTCGATTTTTCCAAGGAAATTTCCTAAGAATAATTTGTTGCTGCGCACAGAAGGTCTTCTCTGAGTGCAAAGAGTCAGCAACAAAATAGAAACCGGATGTCGGTAGTGTTTGGAGACCGGTAAGCAATCAAACCGGCCACGCTAGCTTCATTCTCCATTTTTCCATGGAAAAATCCTAATAATAATTTGTTGCTGCGCACAGAAGGTCTTCTCTGAGTGCAAAGAGTCAGCAACAAAATAGAAACCGGATGTCGGTAGTGTTTGGAGACCAGTAAGCAATCAAACCGGCCACGCTAGCTTAATCCTCCATTTTTCCATGGAAAAATCCTAATAATAATTTGTTGCTGCGCACAGAAGGTCTTCTCTGAGTGCAAAGAGTCAGCAACAAAATAGAAACCGGATGTCGGTAGTGTTTGAAAACCGGTAATCAAACAAACCGGCCACGCTAGCTTAATTCTCGATTTTTCCAAGGAAATTTCCTAACAATAATTTGTTGCTGCGCACAGAAGGTCTTGTCTGAGTGCAAAGAGTCAGCAACAAAATAGAAACCAGATGTCGGTAGTGTTTGGAGACCGGTAAGCAATCAAACCGGCCACGCTAGCTTAATTCTCCATTTTTCCATGGAAAAATCCTAATAATAATTTGTTGCTGCGCACAGAAGGTCTTCTCTGAGTGCAAAGAGTCAGCAACAAAATAGAAACCGGATGTTGGTAGTGTTTGGAGACCGGTAAGCAATCAAACCGGCCACGCTAGCTTAATCCTCCATTTTTCCATGGAAAAATCCTAATAATAATTTGTTGCTGCGCACAGAAGGTCTTCTCTGAGTGCAAAGAGTCAGCAACAAAATAGAAACCGGATGTCGGTAGTGTTTGAAAACCGGTAATCAATCAAACCGGCCACGCTAGCTTAATTCTCCATTTTTCCATGGAAAAATCCTAATAATAATTTGTTGCTGCGCACAGAAGGTCTTCTCTGAGTGCAAAGAGTCAGCAACAAAATAGAAACCGGATGTCGGTAGTGTTTGGAGACCGGTAAGCAATCAAACCGGCCACGCTAGCTTAATCCTCCATTTTTCCATGGAAAAATCCTAATAATAATTTGTTGCTGCGCACAGAAGGTCTTCTCTGAGTGCAAAGAGTCAGCAACAAAATAGAAACCGGATGTCGGTAGTGTTTGAAAACCGGTAATCAAACAAACCGGCCACGCTAGCTTAATTCTCGATTTTTCCAAGGAAATTTCCTAACAATAATTTGTTGCTGCGCACAGAAGGTCTTGTCTGAGTGCAAAGAGTCAGCAACAAAATAGAAACCGGAAGACGGTAGTGTTTGGAGACCGGTAAGCAATCAAACCGGCCACGCTAGCTTAATTCTCCATTTTTCCATGGAAAAATCCTAATAATAATTTGTTGCTGCGCACAGAAGGTCTTCTCTGAGTGCAAAGAGTCAGCAACAAAATAGAAACCGGATGTCGGTAGTGTTTGAAAACCGGTAATCAAACAAACCGGCCACGCTAGCTTAATTCTCGATTTTTCCAAGGAAATTTCCTAACAATAATTTGTTGCTGCGCACAGAAGGTCTTGTCTGAGTGCAAAGAGTCAGCAACAAAATAGAAACCGGATGTCGGTAGTGTTTGGAGACCGGTAAGCAATCAAACCGTCCACGCTAGCTTAATTCTCCATTTTTCCATGGAAAAATCCTAATAATAATTTGTTGCTGCGCACAGAAGGTCTTCTCTGAGTGCAAAGAGTCAGCAACAAAATAGAAACCGGATGTCGGTAGTGTTTGGAGACCGGTAAGCAATCAAACCGGCCACGCTAGCTTAATCCTCCATTTTTCCATGGAAAAATCCTGATAATAATTTGTTGCTGCGCACAGAAGGTCTTCTCTGAGTGCAAAGAGTCAGCAACAAAATAGAAACCGGATGTCGGTAGTGTTTGAAAACCGGTAATCAATCAAACCGGCCACGCTAGCTTAATTCTCCATTTTTCCATGGAAAAATCCTAATAATAATTTGTTGCTGCGCACAGAAGGTCTTGTCTGAGTGCAAAGAGTCAGCAACAAAATAGAAACCGGAAGACGGTAGTGTTTGGAGACCGGTAAGCAATCAAACCGGCCACGCTAGCTTAATTCTCCATTTTTCCATGGAAAAATCCTAATAATAATTTGTTGCTGCGCACAGAAGGTCTTCTCTGAGTGCAAAGAGTCAGCAACAAAATAGAAACCGGATGTCGGTAGTGTTGGGAAACCGGTAATCAAACAAACCGGCCACGCTAGCTTAATTCTCGATTTTTCCAAGGAAAATTCCTAACAATAATTTGTTGCTGCGCACAAAAGGTCTTGTCTGAGTGCAAAGAGTCAGCAACAAAATAGAAACCGGAAGTCGGTAGTGTTTGGAGACCGGTAAGCAATCAAACCGGCCACGCTAGCTTAATTCTCCATTTTTTCCATGGAAAAATCCTAATAATAATTTGTTGCTGCGCACAGAAGGTCTTCTCTGAGTGCAAAGAGTCAGCAACAAAATAGAAACCGGATGTCTGTAGTGTTTGGAGACCGGTAAGCAATCAAACCGGCCACGCTAGCTTAATTCTCCATTTTTCCATGGAAAAATCCTAATAATAATTTGTTGTTGCGCACAGAAGGTCTTCTCTGAGTGCAAAGAGTCAGCAACAAAATAGAAACCGGATGACGAGCACATCCGGTGAACATCCGGTGACATACCGGTCTCCAAACACTACCGACTTCCGGTTTCTATTTTGTTGCTGACTCTTTGCACTCAGACAAGACCTTCTGTGCGCAGCAACAAATTATTATTAGGATTTTTCAATGCAAAAATGGAGAATTAAGCTAGCGTGGCCGGTTTAATTGCTTACCTGTCTCCAAACACTACCGACTTCCGGTTTCTATTTTGTTGCTGACTCTTTGCACTCAGACAAGACCTTCTGTGCGCAGCAACAAATTATTATTAGGATTTTTCCATGGAAAAATGGAGAATTAAGCTAGCGTGGCCGGTTTGATTGCTTACCGGTCTCCAAACACTACCGACTTCCGGTTTCTATTTTGTTGCTGACTCTTTGCACTCAGACAAGACCTTCTGTGCGCAGCAACAAATTATTGTTAGGAAATTTCCTTGGAAAAATCGAGGATTAAGCTAGCGTGGCCGGTTTGATTGCTTACCGGTCTCCAAACACTACCTACTCCCTGTTTCTATTTTGTGGCTGACTCTTTGCACTCAGAGAAGACCTTCTGTGCGCAGCAACAAATTATTATTAGGATTTTTCCATGGAAAAATGGAGGATTAAGCTAGCGTGGCCGGTTTGATTGCTTACCGGTCTCCAAACACTACCGACATCCGGTTTCTATTTTGTTGCTATCTCTTTGCATTCAGAGAAGACCTTCTGTGCGCAGCAACAAATTATTATTAGGATTTTTCCATGGGAAAATGGAGAATTAAGCTAGCGTGGCCGGTTTGATTGCTTACCGGTCTCCAAACACTACCGTCTTCCGGTTTCTATTTTGTTGCTGACTCTTTGCACTCAGACAAGACCTTCTGTGCGCAGCAACAAATTATTATTAGGATTTTTCCATGGAAAAATGGAGAATTAAGCTAGCGTGGCCGGTTTGATTGCTTACCGGTCTCCAAACACTACCGACTTCCGGTTTCTATTTTGTTGCTGACTCTTTGCACTCAGACAAGACCTTCTGTGCGCAGCAACAAATTATTGTTAGGAAATTTCCTTGGAAAAATGGAGAATTAAGCTAGCGTGGCCGGTTTGATTGCTTACCGGTCTCCAAACACTACCGACTCCCTGTTTCTATTTTGTGGCTGACTCTTTGCACTCAGAGAAGACCTTCTGTGCGCAGCAACAAATTATTATTAGGATTTTTCCATGGAAAAATGGAGGATTAAGCTAGCGTGGCCGGTTTGATTGCTTACCGGTCTCCAAACACTACCGACATCCGGTTTCTATTTTGTTGCTGACTCTTTGCACTCAGAGAAGACCTTCTGTGCGCAGCAACAAATTATTATTAGGATTTTTCCATGGAAAAATGGAGGATTAAGCTAGCGTGGCCGGTTTGATTGCTTACCGGTCTCCAAACACTACCGACTCCCTGTTTCTATTTTGTGGCTGACTCTTTGCACTCAGAGAAGACCTTCTGTGCGCAGCAACAAATTATTATTAGGATTTTTCCATGGAAAAATGGAGGATTAAGCTAGCGTGGCCGGTTGGATTGCTTACCGGTCTCCAAACACTACCGACATCCGGTTTCTATTTTGTTGCTATCTCTTTGCACTCAGAGAAGACCTTCTGTGCGCAGCAACAAATTATTATTAGGATTTTTCCATGGGAAAATGGAGAATTAAGCTAGCGTGGCCGGTTTGATTGCTTACCGGTCTCCAAACACTACCGTCTTCCGGTTTCTATTTTGTTGCTGACTCTTTGCACTCAGACAAGACCTTCTGTGCGCAGCAACAAATTATTATTAGGATTTTTCCATGGAAAAATGGAGAATTAAGCTAGCGTGGCCGGTTTGATTGCTTACCGGTCTCCAAACACTACCGACTTCCGGTTTCTATTTTGTTGCTGACTCTTTGCACTCAGACAAGACCTTCTGTGCGCAGCAACAAATTATTGTTAGGAAATTTCCTTGGAAAAATGGAGAATTAAGCTAGCGTGGCCGGTTTGATTGCTTACCGGTCTCCAAACACTACCGACTCCCTGTTTCTATTTTGTGGCTGACTCTTTGCACTCAGAGAAGACCTTCTGTTCGCAGCAACAAATTATTATTAGGATGTTTCCATGGAAAAATGGAGGATTAAGCTAGCGTGGCCGGTTTGATTGCTTACCGGTCTCCAAACACTACCGACATCCGGTTTCTATTTTGTTGCTGACTCTTTGCACTCAGAGAAGACCTTCTGTGCGCAGCAACAAATTATTATTAGGATTTTTCCATGGAAAAATGGAGAATTAAGCTAGCGTGGCCGGTTTGATTACTTACCGGTCTCCAAACACTACCGTCTTCCGGTTTCTATTTTGTTGCTGACTCTTTGCACTCAGACAAGACCTTCTGTGCGCAGCAACAAATTATTGTTAGGAAATTTCCTTGGAAAAATCGAGAATTAAGCTAGCGTGGACGATATCAAATTTAACAAGGTTAAATAAAATGTGAATAATTTTTTTTTCCACTTTCTTCCGTAACATCTTATAGCAACAAATTAGCAACAAATTTACCCTCATTTGTTTGATCGGTTGTGTCAAAACCGATTAATTTTCACGCTATCTTAATATAAATCTAGAACTGTTGCCGATTTCTGGCGATCGGTTCGAGCAACAAAATCGGTTTTCTAGCAACTAATTAGCAACAAAAAAGCCACAAATTTTCGTGTTTTTTTTTTCATTTTCGCTGATTTTCCACCGCCAGGTTTTTAGACCTCTCTTTGGAGGATATCAGGTGATGCTATTCTACTCTGCTGGAATGGCTATTTATATATTTCTATAGCAAAACTTATCATTAGTCAAGTGAATAATGCAATAAGAAGGTTAAATAGTTATTTGTTCAACAAGTGAGCAAAGATAGATTTTGCTGCGAGTACCGATATTAAATCACGAACTAGCGAAGTAGTCTAGAACTGAATTACGAGCATAGCGAGTGATTTTATAAATAGACTACTGAGCGCAGTGAGTAATTTAAAGGCACGAGACAAAAAAAATTGCCCTCGTGTGTACATTTTCACCTCTCCAGCGAGAAAATTTATATAGGTGAGAAAAACAAGGCAATACTTTAATACTTAAATACACACAATAATGACACAATAATTATTGAAAATTAAAAGTAACATTTAAATAATTTATAAATATGGTACGTTACAGTCTTGTACAGAACTCGCATCAGCAAAAAACGTTTTTTCCTTCGAGAGCTGGAGAGGTGAAAAATATTTTGCTAAAGTACTGAGCCCATGGGATAACATTACTCCACAATATCACAATCTGGTACGTAACGTAGACCTTGTCGCCTTTCATTTCCATTTCAGCAAACTGCCTTTTCTAAATTAAGTTTAGGGGTATCAAGGAAATGTATAGTTCAGCCATTGTTTGGTGCTCATAATCAGGCTTACACAGATGAAATTCTTAGCAGAAAAGGGTTCGAGATGGCTACTTGAAGATTCAGTATAATAAACCTAAGCGGGTTATTTGATAATCCTCGTAGAAGCTTTTTCTTAACGTTCTATAATATTATTCTACCTTAATTTAAGTATTATCCTAGAAATAGATGATGTTATAAAAACAAAGATAATAACAGGCAATAATGTGCATATATACTACATAGTACATAATCATAATTGGGCAAATAACATCTAGCAACAACAAAGAACGAATACAAAAAGCAGCGCCAATACCTCTTTAAAGAAAACGACAGGACAAAAAGTCAGGAAATCTGAAAGTATAAAAAACGAATAAAGAGCGATAGGATAGATATAGAAAAGTAATAATATAAAAACACGATAAAAATGGTAACCAGTATACTTATAAGAGTAAGTTTAAGATAATGTAAGAAATGAATATACATACATATAGTTAATATAGAAATGTAAACAAGGAAAAATAAATGTTAAATGCAAATGTATGATATGAAATCTTCAGTTTTGAATAAAATAACAGCACTTTCGCGTGTATTCTGTTCACTAAGGCACGAACAAAGAGAACAAGTGTTGCTACACGGCAAAAATGGTTAAAATAAAAATATGAAAATTAAAATTAATGTTGCTAGTTGCAACATTTTTGTAACAACTAAAAGAATCAAATGTAATTAAGATTAAAAAATTTAATCAATAATTGTGACGGCTCCTAATATTAAGTAAATTTTAAATGTGTAAGTGAATTAGAAAAACAAAGGCTCCTTAAATACAAATGAGGTATCTACCTAGATAATAATAATAAAAAATAAAAAAAACATATGATGTTTTTTCCCGATCATGATAAGTGCGGATTTCTTTTACTTATTTTATTTAGCTTTTTAAATCTCATAAGAATGTTTCAACATTTTAATTTCTTTATAGTCTTCTTCTTTCTCCAACTCTATTTATTTGGGATCGATGCAGTATGTCTTTGTAACGAAATTTAACATGCATGTATGACATCAAAATATAAGGTTTCTATCAACTTATGAGCTGTTTCCGGTATACGAGAAAGTCAAGGGAGAACACTCCCGATTTGTAAAATGAAATTAATAAAAAAAGATATATACCGACATAAGTTTTTTAAATCTTAAGTCGCGTAGAGCGTTCAAGTTACTTTGCAAACGCAAAATATAAAGCTGATATATTAGTTCCTAAGCTTTATAGAATGTATCAAGTATATAAAACAAGTCAATAAACCTCGTTTCGTTTATGCATATAATCATAGTCGATCACCTTATTTTGCAGTGCTTACGGTTTCCACTCAAAACATATCATAATTACTATGTAATTTCAATAACATTCGCATAATTTTAAAGTAAATATTGATACAATTATCAATTTCTAAGTAATAAGTGCATAAATAACATATAAGTTGATCTAAATAGTTACCTTGATAAGTTTTATCTGATCAACAAGTTATGTACTGTGCTTTTTGCAGACTTATACTATTTACATGCAGAGAAATTAAATACATATTGTCTACAATCCAAAACCAAATCGTTAACTTGCTCATTATGTTTTGACATTTGACAGCTATTAAGCTCAATAGGTTGACAGCCGTCAACCTATTGAGCTGGTACCAAGCTGGTACTGCGGTACAGCAGTCAGTTATCAAAACATCGTACGCAGGAAGATAGATAAATATAAGCTTCTTTATCGTACGTGTTGTTTTGATAACACGTTTTTAGAGACCTTAGTCTACACCGTACAAAAATTATTGTAAATTTAATTATATTTTCAGTTGAAGTTGGCAAAATACGCAATATATTTAACTGTCACGATAGGTCGCGATGCTATTAATTATGGGTAGAATAGAAATCGGAAGCATTTTGTATAAAAATAAAATTTTCTAATTGTTATTACTTCTTTTAAGTCTTTTAAAATTATCATTTCCCTCTGTCGTACCTTAGGGCGAAGTATCAGGTCATCAGATGAAGGCCTCTTCAAGTCAGAAATATACCTTCACTTTTTTACTCAAAAGTTTAATGTATACCTAGTAGTTAAGAGTTTTCGAAGAACATGTTTGGGAACAATTAGCATTTAACGATTATTTTTATCGCTTAAGCTAACTGTTTTACAATAATTAGCACTTTAGCAGTTCGTGAAAGTGGACCTCGAAATTATACAAATAAATGCAAATATCGTCTGATCGCTTGTAATTTGCTAACTGGGTATCGACTTAAATAGTTGTAGACGTCTCCAACTGATAAAGGGAAAATTAATGCAACTATCCAACTAACACATGTATCGTTTAAAATTGACGGTTCGTAGCTCTGCTTATTCATCAGACAAATTTCTAATTAATTAGAAACTAAATTTAGCAGCGTCTTGAGTTATTGCAGGAGTAAAACAGTGTTGATTCGCTTAGAAGCCCTAGAATTAATTAAAGTGTTAAATTGATATTCTCGAGTTGATGATGCATGGGAAATGAGAGCTGCATAATTATTTAATAAATAAGTGTATACATGTATGATGCAGATATATATATTTGTGCATTTTCAGTAATTTTTATTTCTGTCGTGAAGCAGTTCGCTGCGTTTCGGATTGAAGGGAAAGGTAGCCATTACACTGGCTACCTTTCCCTTCAATCCTGGGCATGGAAGACATATCATCTTAGTCCCCAGGATGGCAACGCACTTGCAGTGTTAAGTGATTTACCTTTAATATTGCAAGTTTCTTAGTCACGTGATGCGAGCAGAGTAGAATAGCATCACCCCATATCCTCCGATGGGTGAAGGCGACTAATGGATAAAGGGGTATTGATCACCTTATACTCCGTCCCCCAATTAGCATTGGGCAAGCGTGGTGGACTACTGCGTAAACCTCCTTCGATGACAAGGAGAGGCCTTATGTCCCAGCAGTGGGTCGAATTATAAAGGCTGCTATGATGACAATGATTGCAAGTTTCTATAGGCGACGGTAACCACTTAACACCAGATGGGCCGCAAGGTTATTTGCCATCTCGTAATATAAAAAAAATAAGACAAGACAAGATAAAATTTATTTCTTTATAAACTTAGTCAATTTACATAGTAAAATTTATGTAAATTACAAAAATATAGTGAAACAGAAAATAATAATGAATTAACGCTAAGTATGAGAATTACTTAACAAAAATAGAGGTTGAAGAGTTCTTCATAAAGCTAACCTGCCTAGTTGTTATCAAAGTAAATCACCACATCAATAATGTTAACTCCATTACTATGTTCTGAGAATTAGTCATAATGTTCTCGCAGATGAGGATTCTATTAAGTGTTCCGTGTGAAGCTTGTGCTCCGTGTGAACCACAGTATACCAAGAACAGTAATACGTCTTCATACAAACTGGCCACTATCCATTAGAATGTGTGCGTGCGTACTCGGTGCCGTGTACGCACGCACTGTGACGCACACATTGACATAAAAATATGGGGCATAAGGTGGCTGCAGTGCGGGCCGCGCCGTCTCGGTGTGATCGCGCGTTTTTATGTTATTGCACATTCGCTCGCCGCTCGTTCCCGCCCGGCATATTTACGAACCCTAGCGTCAACGCAAGAGTAGGTTAATAACTCGCAGACAGCCCGCAGATAAACTACTTTTCTTGGTATACTGTGCTTCCACTATTCGTATAATTATAATTTACCATTGTGAGGTTAGATTCAAGAGCTTCCTGTGAAGTTGAAAAATATTACTTCCAGTCAGTCTGTAGGTAAAAGAAGTTAATATTTATAAAAAGCTGTCGCTCGCTTCAATGTCGGTTATCACGTCAAAAAATGTACCATATCTATTCCCATGTCTTTTCCAGGGTATTAAATTAGCTCCACACCGAATTTCATCAAAATTAGTAAAGCGTACCAGACAGACCGACTTACATTCGCATTTGTTATATTAAGTGGGAATAATTTTTTCGTTACATATAATGCTTTTTCAATAAAGTTGTATTAAATAAAATAACAATGAAATTTTGATTTCTATTCTGTTTTAATGTTTTTTTTTTTTATGTTTTGAAATGCGGAAAAGAGACTTCGCACACGACAGTGAAATGTCGTTGCGGTCTCCTGTTTTTCGTATCATCCATTGAATTAAATTCCTTAACATTTACATTGAAACCCAGTCCAACTATAAATCACTAGCGAAATAAAGGCGCTAAATACTTTTCAACACAAAAATATGTAAGTTCCAAATAACCAACAAATAATACACTACACGTATTATGTAATTTACATGGTGAATGTACTTCGTGGAAAGCTTAAGAGGTACTTATGAATTTCTTATTGCTTTTCGGAAGATCGATCTGCCGACAAGGTTAACGTAATGTGCTCTGCATTTCCCAAGGAAATAAAAAATACTTAACTGTTCAATATACTTTGTAAATATATACAATATTATGATCATTCATAAATAAGTACTGAAATGAGTATATAGGGAATTTTAAGAACCGTGCGAATATCGGATAATTCTCAGAATACAGATGGAGACACGCTTTTTGTCAAATTTTACTTCGAAAAAATCATCATTTATGATATTACGCTCAAAATAAGAATGATAAAAATACCTGGAAATAAAAATAAGTTATTAAATCGTGTTTTCGACTACAAACACATGTAGGTTACATACAGGAGACTCTTCTCTGAAAATCACATTCTATTAATAAATAGTAAATCTAAAATGAGCAGTCGATATTTTTCAGTGTATTTTCTAATTCTAAAAATATTGCTCACTCAGTTATTGAAAATTATCTGATTTAGTACGAATTAAATGAAAACTTGCCATTAGCCTTAAGCGGTATTTAACTTCTTTCAAATAAAATTTAGACACCTTTTTTCGATAACAGGTTCTTTCTTCAGTAATGTAATTACAGTGCCTTTGTTAGCATCAGCATCACTACTATAAATAAAATGTAATTTTCTATTAATAAAATTTTCATTCGTTGCGGCTCTTTTTATTTTGGTTATTGAAAAAATTGCTTTTATTGCTCTTTTGTTGTTGGGCACCTCTGACCTTTGTGTAGTAGAATAGTTTTAAAGTCATTGTCATTAGAAGCAATAAAAATGCAATTTAAAGTAATTTTTGCTTCAACTACTTACTATATTAACGAGTGACTAGATACATTGTTCTGAGATCTTAGGAGGATGAAGCTAGTAATAAAAAAAAAAATTAATCGTAGTTTATTAAAACCTGATTTGACTGATTTGAATGATTATGAACACAAAATTACTTTTAATTATTTTAAATATAATATTTTTGATTGATATCATTAAAACACACACGCTTTATAAATAAATGAAAATAATTAAGTTGAAGGCCGGCGAAGCGCAGCGCAGAATATGCTTGACAAGTTTTCTCAATGCGTCAAATATTAGGCTAAATTTAATAAAACATTGCAGAAATGCGCCAACAATTAATAAAAAAAATTCAAAGCAATGATGAGAAAGGTTGACATTGAAAAATAAGCTACGCTGCGCTTTGCCAGGCTTCGCCGTATGTCCTGAAGCCTCCTCGTGGCGGACCCTGGTAACGTGGTGGGGAAACTTTCTCGGCGGGTGTGTGGCTTTTGATGTCAAGTGTGTCCGCTTGGCATTCGAAGTCACATGTCATCGTCAAGATGTTTTTGTTTTCCCACCACGGCTTGTTCCGGACGGTCCTTTTCAGGGCCACGACCGCGCCCGAAGTCCCCCGGGTGTGGTCCGATGGCTGCTCCCGGTGTCCTCGTTGCGGAGGACGCCAGGTCGAGCAGCCGTCGGTGAGGAGGCGGCCTATAAGGCCGGCGTCGGCCAGCGGCCTACAGGGGCTGGCGTTAGTCGGTAGCCCCTGTGGGCTGCTGGCCACCAATTGGTGCACAAGGAGTGCCTTGACGGGCAGCGTTGGGACGGTCTCGTTGTAGTTGCGCTCACGTGTGCAGATCCCGATCCGTCCCGTAATAGCGCACTGGAGGTCAGGCCGGGGAGGATGTTTAGTAGGTATGGAGGGAACGCCTGTACCTCGAGTCCCACATATCCCCTGAGATAGGCAGCACCCCGCAGGGACGATGCGTAAATGCATTTGACCTCCCAGACAAAAAAATAAAAAGGGCTTTGCCGTATGTGCATCGGCACGAAAACTACATATAATGATGTCGCTCACCCTTACAGGAAAACATGATAAAGCTTTCTTTCTCTTTACGTCATATCTTTGTTCGCTCTACTCTCATGTAGAGATCGTCTAATCTAAAACTGAACTTTAAACTTGATGCTGACGGTACTTTTATGAGTGATCGAAGCATGCTACAAAGTTCGTGTCTAGCCGGCGACTGAATCAACTGAATGACCAATGACTATAGCAAATTTGAGCGTGTTGCATCTGTACACTGATTGTGCATGAGAGAATAAGTCATTGAGGGGCGTTCAGTTTTAGATTAGAAGATGTCTAATGCTATGTGCCTAAAAGTGATGCGTCCAAAATATAAGTTGTTTTCTAATCTTTGGTACAAATTTCGAACATTTTAAATCATGCAAAGTAAAACTAGAAACCATTTCCAATGTTTTCAAAATATTACTTTCAGTTCTCGTGAACTTTTTAATTATCGCCACCTTAAAAGTATCATATTTCAAAACATGTGGAACATTTTATTTAAATTTAACTTCTCAATTTTATTATCAAGTATCATCGCCGTTTCAGAGCAGAAGCACTAGTACCTACTTAAAAATAATTAGCGTAAAAACCCACGAAAGCCATTAAATATTCAAAGATTAAAAGATAATAGTTACCTCGTCGGTAAGGGACCTTATTTGTGTAAGAGGACCAATTTTCTCCTCGCGTTCCTTTGTGCATAATTAAACTTGCATTCCCTAGAGAAACCTTTTTACTAAATGCAAAGTAGGTACCTTATTTGTTAATCAAGCTCATAAGATTTACTTAATTTTATCTCATACTTTCTTATCTTAACTTAGTTGAAGAAACTTGCGTACTTGTATATGAGTTGATTCACATTTACGACCATTTAATACTAAGCTTTACAAGTTAAAGCCGAACGAATATGAATATTACTACGATGAAGATACTTTTGTATCTTACATCAGAGTTTATCTTTTTTTTGCACGCTCACACCAATTATTTAGCCCATAGAACTTGTGTAATTATATAAACTCTATATTACAAAATCATACCAAAATCCAGACGTCCGTTAAATCCAACAAAGTGTACTACATTACTATGTATAGCAAAGCCATAAATCAATATGTCTCCGAATAGTAGGTGTACCAGTAATAATAATTATGTATCCGTTTTTGAAATTTTAGCATCTTTATTTCCTACACCATAAGGGCTCTATCACGCAGGAGGCGGTCACTCGGTTAAGCGTTCAAGCTTAATAGGCAGCTCAGCTTACACTTGCCGGATCCCACAAATTCCGAGATCCCGCGGGATTGAAAATCATCGATTTCGCAAATACTAAGATCACAAAAAAACATGCGGGATTGGATGCCCTATTGGCTTCGGATGGCGTAGTTTACGGTTACGAATGTGACTTCTTCTCATTTTTTGGGTTTTGTAAGAGCCGACTGAGGGAGATTCTGTGCAGACCCCATCACACTAAGGCCGTGTGCTGCGTTAAGCAGGTGCACGGCGCGGGCATCCGCACGGTGGGCTGATTTATGTCATCTCCATAGAGATGCCCGCGTCGCGTGCGACGGGAGACGCAGCGCTGCTCTATGGAGATGGCATGAAACAGCCCACCGCGCGGGTGCCCGCGCTGTGCACCCGCTTAAGGCAGCGCACGGCCTAAAGGGTCACTCGCGCGGTGGCAACCACAACCATCCACAACAGCATTGCCAAGCTGGCTTTGGCAGGCGATTGGCGATAAAACTATGACAAAACCTCTATAGTTTTCCTTCCTATAGGTTTCACTTTTATAGTTTTCGGTCGGTGTAAGGTGAAATACTAAGGATGTTGCTTGTTAAGTCAGTTGAGATACTTTTTATTAGCTGTCAAAACATAATTTTTCCATGGCATTACGAATTTCTGACGTCATAAATTCTCATAGTCACCTGACTGAATATTAAATTATTTTGATAATTTTAGAGACAATTTGAACTGATGGAGATTTTCTAGCATAAAATGCAATCATCCTTTACAAATTTAACATTTTGTAATTATTTGTGAATTGTGTCAACATCCCTATTGTTGGTACACTGCTATATAAGAAGTATTATCTATGTGAGAAACATCGTCTAATGAAGCGTCGGAAGCCGAGCGCGCAGGCAGGTGGACTTGTGGTATCTGTGTGAACGGAGATCGATCCCCGGTCACCGTTAGACTACCAACGTGAACCTGTTCCTAGCACATAGTTGTAAGGGTTAACAGGATTAATACTAATATCTTAGCAACACAGAAAATTAATTGTAAATGGATAGGAAGAAGAAAAGTTTGTGAACATCTATTTTATAAGTGAAGTACACTTAAACTATTCAGGTTTAGTTTTATGAAAGTCACATTGATCCGCCCAACTAGGGAAATTACCAAACTACTTTGCACCCGAATTAATATCACCAAATGTTGTTATGATACGCCGGCGACATGCGATGTGTGTATTAGAGTTTGGAAACGTTTTTGGCCTGAAAGTCTAATTTTGATCGACATTATTAAACGTGTAAATAGTTCTAATAAAGCCAACAAACGTAAGTTAGTTTTGTACATGCTCATTAAGGAAAAAATCTGGATAAAACTTTTAATGGAAGAAAAGGTCATCAGAAATCTTTCATTACTTTTGTTAATATGTCTAGTTCATGTTCCTTATTCGCAAATGAATGAATGATAGTCTGAGTAATTGGAGAGGTATGATTTTATTACTTGTATGTTCATAATAATTTCTTTTATTCTCCGCTTGAGCAAGATGATTGATATTCTTAGGATCGACGCGATTATAGAACTATATTTCAACCAGAAGCGAACTATATTCTTGTGACTTATTTATCTCTAAGCGAAAGATTTGTACCAACATTTTATAGATTATTAAATTTAATTATGTCTGACAACGTAATGTACACAAAAATATTTAATGACATTTTTGTACACAACATAATAATGATTCTTGTATTACCATTTTCTTTTCTGAAACTGAAAATCGTCAGAGTATATGTTTATTGCATTTGTATCTTTTCCGCGTGCAATTCGAGTGACAAATAAAAGTTACTTAGCAATATAGGCTCTATTATCTGTACTTAAGAATTCAATATCAATTTAGAATGTGGTTCTACGCGCACCAACGCGCCATGTGAACACAATACATTAGGTACACCTACACAATACCCAGGATCAGGCTCCAAATTTGAGCAAGTAATTCACTGTTTTCCACCCGTCTATAAGTATGTATCTAAGCATGTATATTGCTTTAGAGACGCGCTAGTAGTGAAAATCTCTCTTGTGACCTAAAAACTTAAATCGATGAACGAACTTAAGAAAACTCGATTATAAGTCTACTACGATAACCCCATCATACGAGTCTCGATAACACGAGAAATCGCTTAGGGTTGCCATTATCTTTGTATTATAATTTATTTGATTTTCTATAGTAACTCTAAAGACTAGTGCGTATGCTTAAGTGGGTACGTATGTGTGAAACTAGGCCTAATTTTCTTTTGAGTTTTGACATAAATGTGACCAAAAATTGAAATATTACTTGTTAGGGACAAGTTTCGTGTGACCGAATAAATTATTTATAAAATCATGATATTCATTATTATCAAAACTTGGTTTGTGCAGTACAGTACACATCATATAAAGTTTGCGTTCACTTGGAAAAACTAAAATTTTATTATAAAATTGAAACTGAAATTTTTATAAAACTGTTTTTTATATTGTTTGTTCAATAGTGTGTAGCTAATTTAATTTAAAAGAAATAAAAAATTAGCTAATACAGACACATACTAACTAATACACACAAATAATACAAGGTACTAAGTATAGTATAATAGTACTAAAAATACATAACCCTTTTTTTGCCAAGTGATCGCTAAATTTTGTTGATGCGTGTATATTGTAAGAAATTGTCGAAAAAAATCACCAAATAATACAAAATTTTAAGGTTAAAAGTTATTCAATTTTAAACCTTAAAAGTACAGTGTGGAACACCTGCAATAACGTTTGACTGTGATATATTAGCGCAGGTACATTAAAAGACCGCAAAGCGCTTATAATGTACTGATCCGTGTGGTTGCGGTCGAATCGAACAAAATACAAATTTCGCCTCCGTTAGTTAAAGATGGGCGACCAGAGTTTTATGACCTCGAACTCCCACGTACTACGGAAGACTGGCTGGTTAATAATTCGACAGTCTACTCACCAATCCTGCATAGCAGCTTATCCAGATTATTACCATCTCAAGACGGTTTGGGATCCATATTTACAAGAGATGGAAATTGTGACCCTGACATAAAGAAACGAGTGAAAGCTGGAAACATGGTGGATGGGGTTATTTAGGGTTATGCACGCTTTTGAACAGAAGGTGTCTAAAAGCCTTGACTTCAAATGTACAAATGTACTGACAGTTTATACTATTATCATGCAGTTAACTTTTATCTTGCCATCGAAGGAAGCTTGATCCGATCCATTATGGAGAAAATCATATTTATAAAGTTATGAGTGAAGCGATGTTTATCAAGTTTTCTTGGTAAATAATTCACTTTTGCTGTTACCTTACCGCGTGTATTACAGTGACTGGTAATATTAATGCATATGTCGTAGGTTTTTCATAAAATTAGGTTTTTGATCAAAAAACTAGGTTTTTAACCAAAAACCGGAAGATGACACATTTTAAACTCAATTTCACCATAAACCTGTAACAATCCAGATTTTTGATCAAAAACCTGAACTAGTTTGGGTTTATGATAAAATTCTTGTCGCCGCCCTAAAGTCGCTTCTGAAAACGCTCAAAAAACGGCCTAAAGTCGCTTCTGGCAGTCGCCGGCCGCTGCCGCAGCACGCTCGCTTCGCTCGCTCGGCTTATTTGCGCTATTAATCAAAAAGTATAATGTTCATTTGATGTATTATATTGTTCAGGTGGTATAATTTTCATTTCATCGAATGTTCATTTGCGATAACAACATTTGCGCTATTGATCAAAAAGTATAATGTTCATTTGATGTATTATTCAGGTGGTATAATTTTCATTTCATCGAATGTTCAATTGAACAATAGGTTAGCGAGGAGCGAAGCGACGAGCGAGTTAGGTTGACATGAACAAAGCGCACGAGCCGAGCGAGCGAAGCGAGCGTGCTGCGGCAGCGGCCGGCGACTGCCAGAAGCGACTTTAGGCCGTTTTTTGAGCGTTTTCAGAAGCGACTTTAGGGCGGCGACAAGAATTTTATCATAAACCCAAACTAGTTCAGGTTTTTGATCAAAAATCTGGATTGTTACAGGTTTATGATGAAATTGAGTTTAAAATGTGTCATCGCAAATTAACATTCGATGAAATGAAAATTATGTCAATCGATATTATACAAAGTGATTATTTTCTTAAACGTTGTTCGAAGAAATGATTTTCGACTAAACGTTGTTATACCAAACAAGGGTGAACCGATCATAAACCCAAACTAGTTCAGGTTTTTGATCAAAAATCTGGATTGTTACAGGTTTATGATGAAATTGAGTTTAAAATGTGTCATCTTCCGGTTTTTAATCAAAAACCTAGGTTTTTGATCAAAAACCTAATTTTATGAAAAACCTGCGACACATATATGTACAGTACGTATCTACATAGTAGGTACATGTTTTTTCATGAACTACACTCTTCATTAGCGGTTGATATTTGACTGTATAAATAGACACAAAACAGGTGGCAATATTTACATTCAAAAAAACAAATATTAAACAATACTTAGATCTTCCTGTGATTTTGGCGGTGAAGATATTTACGGTCAAGGTTGATAGGTCTATGTTTCGTAGCATGTGAGTTACACTTAGAGTGTATCCATATTAAGACTCGATATCCGTGTCGTACTCCAATCCGTATTGGCGTCATAATCTGATATACGATAATGGACCGGACGAGATGATAGGTACAATTTATAATTATATAAAAAAAGCTTTAAATGCCCCCGATATCGTGTCGGCTTCCGATACCGATATCGTATCGGATGATGTGGAAATTCTCTCAGGTGTTGTAAGTGCCCGATTACCATCTAGCGGGCTGTATACAATCACATAAAGATAAACTTCAAAATAACTTTAAAGTCGTATAAAAATATAGGTACTTTATCTTATTCTCATCTATACACAGAGATTGGCTGAGTCGAGGATCGCGGAAGGCATATTTTTTTGCTAACCGCACTTGCTACTGTATAAAACTGACATTTATATACATCTGCACGTCGGTCCCTGGGCGTAAAAGAGACTCTGCAATTGTTTGTGATATTGGCGAGAAGGATGTTACAAAGTTCGTGGTTCCAAAAAGTCAAGATTTTTTTTAGGTTAACTAGTTAGTACTAAAAAGCTTATCAGTTAAAAGTCAGCAAAGTTCATGTACAAGCCTGGTCGAGTAAGACGTCATGGGGCTTAAACGAAAACCTAAGTAATTAAGTACGTGATTAAAATTAGCATGCTATTGAATCGGATCCAGAGGTACCAGATGCGATCTCCAGGGGATTACTTGGTGCTTGGTGTGAAACTTCAAATATTTGAAGGTTCTGGAAAAAGTCTCTAACAGGCAGAGCATCTGACCTGATATTTTTTACCTAATTTACCTTGACTAATCTCTATGTACTTACCTAAATATTATAAATGCGAAAGTAAATTTGTCTATCTGTTACGCTTTCACACCTAACCTTTGAACCCATTTCGATGAAATTTGGTATGAGGATAGTTTGAGATCCTGAGGAATACATAGAATACTTTTGGAGCGACAATCGACATTGACTTGAGCGAAGCCGGAGGCGACCACTAGTATATTATGTTAATAATGGAAATATCCTTTTCTATTTGAGACTACCTAATAGAATTGAGACTACCTAATAGAACTCAGGCCCTTAATAATTGATATTCCATTACGTTGAAAATTAGAAATATTAGTTATATTATCATAATTTTCTACAATGCATGCATAAAGCGAATATCTAGCCGGTCCAACAATCTACAAGTCAAATAATTTATTCTGAAACTGGGAGAACTTTCAAAATAATCTTGCAAAAGGTGAGAAGTCTTGTGACAAACGAACATCTCGTGAGCACATTCGAATCACTTTAATAATGAAGTATTCGAAGTAAAATCCAAGCGCTTTTGTTAAAGAAGAAGTTGTTTGGCTACCATGTTTGCAACTTCTGTGTCGCTCGAATTATCTTTTGCCTGTGATTGAATAAATAATGTAGTCCAGTGTTTTAAATGTACTAGATTAACTTACGTAGTTAGGAATAATTATGAATGATATTATGGAAGCGGACAGTAGGTATTTGTGTTGTATAGACAATGAAAAAAAAACCCACCGCAATGATGCTATTATTATATTTTTACCCACCCCACACATCGTAACGTTACATATTTACACGTTCAAACCAATTATCTAGCCCAAAATGAGTACATATCATCAAGAACTTGTTTTATAGATACTAGACAACGGACAAATTACTGTTCTCTTAGATTTGCGCTACACATTATAAATAAAACAACTTTTACAGATTTAACTCGCGTGTAATTTTTCAGCGTTCGTGGTCACAGGATGACCCGTCCTCCCGTGACCACGAACGCTGAAAAGTGTTACGAAACGTCGGGCAATAATAATAACATGTAAAATCTAATTACCCGCGAGTTAAATCCGTAAAATTTGTTTTATTTATAAGGACAAATTACTAATAAATTAGATACAAAATAAACTTAAATTAATATATAAGCAACCATTACTCGTGAACTATTACTTTGGAAGCTTAAAACACAGATAACACCTTTACTTAGTTTAATTTATTTACTCATGTGGTTTAAGTGTCAAAATGATTAAGAACTCCTCGCACAAATTTTTTATTAAGTAATTCTCATAAGTACGTATGTAAACTTATATATACTCAAAATGATACGCATTAATTCATTATTATTTTCGGTATCACTATATTATGTTCGGTACACTATATTAGGTGGAGAGGAGAAAAAAGAAGCCCATCATCCGCAACCACTGCGGAACCGCACAGACGGAGGACAACCAACTGCGTCCTGAAGTTCGGACGACGCAGCTGTATTTGTCCCGGTTGCACTGGTCTACGAAGGTGGAGGAGGTCGTAGACTATGTCAGGAAGAAGACCACCTGGAAGCTGAGAGTCGAGCGATTGGAGTCTCGCCACAAAGTAAACTTTTCTTCTTTTGTGGTGAGAGTGCCAACCCATCATCTGCCGACTTTCATGAAGGAGGAGTTCTGGCCGGAAGGAGTTGTTTTTCGACGTTTTCGAGGACGACTCCCTAATGAGCTGCGCTACACGTCGCCGACTCTACGTGTGCCTTAGTTTATAAGTTATATTTTATATTATATATGTTAGTTTTAAGGTATTTATCTATGGGCCCTTTGTTTATTTTAACATTTATGTAAGCATTGTGTTGCCTGAAATAAATGAATTATTATTATTATTATGTATTAATTTATTATATAATATTTGCTTTAAAAAGTTATATTTCAGTAACAAATGATAGCCTAACGTTAACGATGATCTGAATGAACAGCTTATGACAGATCCCGTCAGAATCAAGACTAAAATAGAAAACAATTTGTGTTACAGAAACATTTCACGAGCAATTTTATAGAATAATGTAC
Source organism: Elophila nymphaeata (assembly GCA_955850985.1). Taxonomy (NCBI): domain Eukaryota; kingdom Metazoa; phylum Arthropoda; class Insecta; order Lepidoptera; family Crambidae; genus Elophila; species Elophila nymphaeata. The sequence goes on from OY039073.1 coordinate 11,186,612, forward strand.
TGTAAGTAATATTAGTTGGTAAGTTATTTTAATTGAATTCGCCCGACCACTTTGTTACGAGCACTTGTTTGAACTCTTTGATACCTCTATGACGGTGGTTCCCAATTAGTGGTACGCGTACCCCTGGGGGTAAGCGAAGTTGTATCAAGGGGTACGCCAGAAATCTTTTGAATAAGATTATTTAACTAGTAAAAAAAATACCGAAATATATTAAACATAAGAACTAAACATCGTCACAGATCATCATTTAATTAAACTGTAGTTAGATAATAATTAACGTCAAAAATCATTTTTATTTATCACTCCTGCAATAAGGGAGGGGTACGTAAATTTCAGGTCTTTCCTGAAGTGGTACGCAGGAAAAAGTAATTGGGAACCACTGCTCTATGATGACGATTTGAAACAGTTTTGAATTTAATAAAATTGAACAATGAAATGTTTACTTGCCGTTATAAATAGCCATACCGAACTTAATTAATAGGCATTTCATAATTAATCCGCGAAGTCAACAAAATCTTATTTAGAATACAACTTATCTCGTATTTTATTCATTTTGACATCAATTAATGGAATTTGTTGTTTAAGTTAAACGGAGGAGCTTAAAGTTATTTGTTATTAGAATTTAGTTGTTTAAGTTGCTGAATTTGTTTTTGAATAAATCTTTTAATAAACGCTATAGGTATATTTGAGCTGCATGCGAAATTTAAAGTTGCGGCTTTTGAATACCTTTTGAATAATCTAGTTCTCCGTCGAAGTTCCAGTTTGAAATATTCAATGATACGTAAAGAAATTTAATTACGAAATAAATTAAATATATCTCCTTTAGCAAATATTATAATCGTGTTGTTTCCTTTCAGATAATTTCTTCATACCACTGCGAGTCCGTTTTCATTGGTGGACCCCAGCTTTCCTACCAAATTCCAGGTTAGTATTTCAGCTTTTTTTCTACCACTTAGAGACACAGGGTTTCGAAATACGCTATTCAGATAATGCAGTAGCTTCTCCAGCAAAGCCGATCCAGTAAGTAATATTTATTAAAATATAAAACAGGATAATTCTGAAATCTCAATTTCTATACCTTCGTGGAGTCAGAAGTAATATTATGCATTCATTTTTCCCATTGCTAGGCTTTTAATATCTTATGACAATAATGACATGGTTTTAAATAGGGTACCTACTTTTTTATTGCTCGTGATGACCATACACGAATTTCATGATAAACTGGCTATTGAGTATTGTAAAAATTGTTTATAGAAGCTTGAATTTTATGTTTAAAACATAAAATGAAAAGAATTTTGCTGAAATTCGACTATTTGAGATGTTTCAATGGAGATTAGGCGAATACATTCAACTTCGAGAGAAACTTTGAGTACCAACTTTTGGAAACAACAACGCTATCTTATGAGTCTGAGTCGCAACAGAAGGCCTATTCTGAAAGCATTTGCAACATATTGCTTATGTAATGAAACAGACAGGCGTTATAGATTTGTGAGCTATATGATTTTAAATTAAAAAAAATGATATTTATTTACATTTATATAAAATGAGGGAAAATACAAAGATAGACCCTATGGATATTTGTGTATTTCTTTTAGTCAATATTTTGTAAGTAACGGGTGCCTGGTGGCAAAATTCGGCGGTACTACAGCGTTTATTAATTTATAAACATAATTATTGGAAAATCTTTATTTTCCAATAATACTGTTTATAAATATTTATATCAAATGAAAGAGCATAAGTGCGGATTTAATTTTTTTAAAGTGATTCCGCCTAAATATTGTTCCTCAAGACAATAGATCGAGGTAATTCCATGGAAAATAAATTCTATGGGTGTGAGATTCAGCGATCTTGGTGGTCCCACGATGTCTCCGAACCAACCAACCAATTTGGGGAAAAATCTCACAGTGGACTTACTCGTCTCTAGCACTGTGCAGTGTGGCCCTATGCTGCTGAAACCACCTGTGCGAAGTGAAGTAAGCAACAAGCATGTGCTCTCAGTATTGCCATAAAATAATGAACAGTCATACTCTGATAAGATCTATCGCTTTGTCCTGGTCGCTCGACCTTGTTATCCAAGACCTCTACCCCACGATTTGATTAAACTTTCACGGTGCGCATCCCGTAAGCGACGAATATCAAACCAATAGTAGCAGAATCGTTAACTTTGCAGTAAGCCTCCATAAACGCACCTTGTTCACTAGAACGTATTACGACATCATGACCAAACAATCCGCACTTTCCGCACTACCGACGAACCTAACGCGACACATCCTCTTTCCTACGCTCAGTCTTTAAAGAAATATTCAATTTTAAAGTCCTAATTCTGCCACCAGGCACACAGCTTCTTTTCCTTAGTTATTACGTACGAGTTTGCAAATATCAAAATACGAAAATTGGTACGCTGACTTTAGTTTATAATTTCTTCGAAATTATAAACTAAATTAAAAAAATGGTTTGCACAGACAAAGTTGACGTGTCATCTAAAGTTAAGACACTCACAAAGATCGTTAAGTTTTTAAAATCAAATTGATATCAAACTTACTATTTGTGTAATATACAACCTATACACGAACAATGCGATACTAGTTATGAGCTAACAAGATTATGTATTACCTACATAAATCTATTTTGCAGGAAACCTCTGTGGAGACATATGTAAAAAAGGCGTGAACCACGTCGCAACCATAAATTAGGTTGAAGATAATACGCCTACTGCCGTACCTACCGTCTAGGTATTAATCCCGAGGGAATGGAGCTGATATATCTAACTGTTTCCTGCGACGTAATTGATCCTATATTAGAAGGGAACCTCTAATTTAATTAAGAATTTGTGCCCTAATAAAATGACACAATACTGATGTACCTATTAGTCACTTCAAGTAATGCACAAGGGTCTGAAGATGACGGCTCCTGTGTTATGTAGTGCCGAAACGTGGAAACTAGAGTCAGCCACAAATTGAAAACTAACTAAGTGAGCTGTGATAAATGCTATAGATACCTATCTGTCTCCCGTATCTATAATACGAAGTCAGGAAACTAATTCCGTCGCTGGTCAACACTAATATCGAGTCACTTTTCTTGATGAAATCCCGGAAACAAATGAGTAACGTTTATCCTTAACATTCGTATTTATATTCTATCTATCCTCTATTCAGATTAAAATGACCATGTAGAGGTCATAAGACCAATAATTCTATAGAGATCTGAAAACATAGACGACGTTGCCAAGCATATCTATATATATATAAAACTCAAAGTCCTGACTAATTGACTGAGATATCAACGCACAGCCCAAACCGCTGAAGCTAGAGACTAGAAATTTTGCACATACAGTGTAGGCATCCACTAAGAAAGGATTTTTGGAAATTCCACCCCTAAGGGGGTAAAATGTCCAAGCGGACGAAGTCGTGAGCGGAAGCTAGTTGACAATATAGACACTGAATTTCCATAGACGGCATTCACAATAGTTTTGTTTTTACAGCCAAATTCTTAGATATTTTTTCTTATAAGCAAGCTTAATGAAACCTTCGTTAACGCCTACGTGTATTGGTTCACCGTTTAAAATATTCGATGCTGTTTTGTGTTCAATGAATTTCCAGAATTTCACATTTTAAATACGCACTTTGTGACAATATGAATTGGATCAGATGCCTTTGAACCTCAGACAAATGGGTATTGATTTTGAATCACTCTGTGTTTTATTAAAAACCCTTTATTTCGTCGTTCGCAATTAAATTGACGTATTGACACCATCAGAGTGCGGTAAATTAAATGCAGTGACATGTTAAAAATGAATATTTTTTTTATCAAATACTAGCAGACCCGGCTGACATTGTTCTGCCACATATATATATTTTTTTCTATTTAGCGGTAAGAAAAATATACATGACGACCTATTCTTATATTTAGTAAATATACACAAAAATCACAAAAATCAGTTGAGCTATTTCAGAGGAGTCCGCCACAAATACCGAGATTTCATTTACACATTGCATCTTGTATTTACTCTGACTGGAGCGTATACTTCACACGGTGTATACTTTTAGATGTACACCAGGCACCCCGCAGCTATGTCACTTGACAGGATCCTTATATCTTGGAGAACCTTTTTTTTTTTGTTGACGGGGAGGTCAAATGCATTTACGCATCGTGCGGGGTGATGCCAACCGCAGGGGATATGTGGAACTCGAGGTAAAGGCGTTCCTTCCATACCCATTAAACATCCTGCTCAGCCTGACCTTCAGTGCGCTATTACGGGACGGCTCGGGATCTGCGCACGTGATCGCAACTACACCGAGACCGTGCCAACGCTGCCCATCTAGGCACTCCTTGCACCAATTTGTGGCCAGCAGCCACTCCTCCACCGACGGCTGCTCGACATGGCGCGTCCTCCTGACGAGGACACCGGGAGCAGCCCTCGGACCGCACCCGGGGGATTTCGGGCGCGATCCTGGCCCTGATCCGGCCGGGCCGTCCGGAACTAGCCGTGGTAAGAAAATAAAAACAACTCTACGATGGCATGTGACTTCGAATGCCAAGGGGACACACTTGACATCAAAAGCCACACACCCGCCGAGAAAGTTTCCCCACCACGTTACCAGGGTACGCCACGAGGAGGCTTCCGGACGTGGACCCCATATATTGGAGAACCTACAAACAGAAGACATTATTTTATTTCAATCCAAAGTGGATCAGCAATACCTAGACTTTTGAGTTTTTAAAGAACAAGGTTTGAGCTCGCCCAATGACATTACATGAAAAATAACTTTTATTTAGACGCGAAGACTACTTTATGTTTAAAAAAATCAATTCGATAACTATCAATTAAATATATCTATGTTTTATTAATTAATAGAGACGAAAACATGCTAGTACTTCAACAACAATTTGGTGGTTTCAACTGGTACTTCAACTGGTAATCAGATAACATATTAGGATGCGTAATCATTAGTATAATTCATAATTTATGAAGGTATTTTATTACGTACGTAGATGTAGACTGTGGTATTAATAATAAATAAGGTAGGTATATTTTATTGACTTCCGAAATAAAGAAACAGTTCATGTGCGCACTATTTTTCTTTTGCTATCGATAATAAGTATAATTTTAGTTTATCTGCGATATTAGTTTGGGCGTCTGGTCGATTTACGAGCCAAAGAATTATGTCTATGAATAAAAAAGCCACCATAAATTGTCTGCAATGATCAGCTGGTGTTTGTAATATTGCTGGTAATGTATCTTACAATGTCGAAAAATCAATTAGGTATAATTTAGTACTTTATATTCTGGTCTTTATCTTTGTGTTAGTTATAGAAAGGCTTATTAAAGACATCTAGAATTCTTTAAGAACTTAAAATTTAACAGACTATCATTAAAATTAATTAAAACTTATATTAATGTCACACTTAAGTCTAATTACAATTATATATTGAAGAAAAGACCATGATAAGACGCGCTCTTAAATAGGCATAACTGACACTCTTTTCCTAAAAATATTGACTTCACCGAATGATAAAAATTTGATTTTAATTCACTTAAAGATACATCTTAATATTGCTGAATATGTATTATTTGCTGTATATGCTGTATTTTTTCAACTCATAATAATAATAACTTTTCAATTAGTGATTAAAGGAAATTCAAGCTAAAATATAGGTACTTACTAGCTACAGTGAACGCAACTAGCTATCGGTAAAACATACTAGCTATCATACTAACAGTCGCCCGCGGCTTCGTTCGCGTTAATGTAGAACGCTGTTATCAAGTAGTATTCTATATCTTTTTCAGGGATTCAAACTTTCTGTATACCAAATTTCATCAAGAAGGGTTCAGTGGTTTAGACATGAAAGTGTAACAAACAAACAGAAACTTTCGCATTTATAATATTAGGATATATTGGCTGTCATACTCAATTCTTACAATGTTATTACAATTTTTAGATAACTTCTTATCGCATCATATATAAAGCAAAGAGATGGAGTCCATCTAACTGTATAATTTAATTCGTTCCAGCTGCATGCCGATCTCTTTGCATATTTTTTAAAATGTAATCTTCGTCTTGAAACTATGCACGTGTGTAACTTTAAAAAAAGTAGGGGACTTCTTTATGAGGAGAATAATATAGTGGCATAAAGGCAACTTTAACGTGGAGTTGAAGTAGATAGCCCTATACGTATTAATGCAATTCGTTCCTTGCTATATAGCTTCCTTTCTCATTGGATGTAAATGAACGTAAAAGTAATCTGCTTGTAATTAAATAAAAAATCGGGAGGGGTCTCCCTTTGACTTTCTCGTATACCGGAAACGACTCAAAAGTTGAAAGAAACCTTGTATTTTTATGTCATACATGCATTTTAAATTTTGGTCACCCATCTGAGTACCGACCGCGCACTTGGTTGCAGTTTCGTGATCGACGACTCAAAACTTTTGAATTTGACATGTTAAATTTGGTTGCAACAAGTTAAAGAATACTCGAGTTATCGTGCTAACGCACAGACACACATACAGAAACATAAACATACACAGAAATTCCAAAAAAGGTACTTATGGGCACAAGGAGGTCCAAAACGTGTAAATCCGTCAAAATCTCGAGGTCGATTTTTTTGACGATTACAAGACTACCTCTATACTACGTATACTTACAAGAAAGTAAAAACTGACATACATAGTTACAACAGACATAGTATTTTACTATGTTTAGAACATTCTAGGTGTAGTAAAAACGTTTTCTCCATTTGTATGCTCGCCGCTTTCCTAAGTCAGTAGGTGACGTTATCGAGTTTTTATACTTCGGAGTAGAAACTCGCTAACACTTGGGATGTAACGCCGTAAAGCCTAATTCCAAATCGACTATAAATCAAGTAGGCTTGCAAGTTCCCACATTTTGAAGGCTTAACATGCAGGTTATCTATGAAAGAATATATCTTCGTCTTCCATTCTTTTATTGGTTTTCCATGGAAAGTACAAAAAAATAGATTGGCGTGTTCGACGTCGTTGTAATAATTCACGTTCAAGTTAAAATTCGGCCATTTCTGCCTAGTCGAAGATGTTTTTTTAATGTTATTTGGTTTGCAGATATAGCATTAAATAATAAAAATAACCGTAATATGGTCTTTACCCTCAGGGTACAAACTCCTAAAAAAGATGAATACGAATTGAGAACCTAAGAACAAAAGGTGTCAAACTGGGTATCAAAAAATTCTAAAAAGTAAACAAAATATTTACAGACTGATTATATCATTTTGCGAAATAATAATGTAATAAAATAAAAAAATAATTATTTTTAAATTCTGTCAACTCTACTTAAATTTGTTTCCAACAGTAATCGAGCAACGTTGTCGTGAACAACGGAGACGAAACTGAAAAACTTATATTAATCTATGATACTGAAGTATCGCTTTCAAATTCACTATAGTTCGTAAAATTTAGCTTGATCGCTGGGACAGCTGTCATCGACCACATGCCCAGCAAGTTTAGAATTTTGTAACAATTAATTTACTCTACGAAAACGTCATACTTTATTGACAGGATTGCAAGAATAGTGTTGTACGTGATGTACGGCTAAATACATAAATCTAAGATTGAATGAATAAATCGAAAACACTACATAAAAACATAATAAAATGTGTTACTTACCTCGATCTGAAAAATCGGTCCATTTTGCTTAAATTTATTTATAGAACAATTTTATATACAATATTTTGCAATCATCGTATTTAATTTCCATAAATTTAATTCGCTTTTTTGTAACAATAACATGACATACGAATTTTATGTAATTTTAATACAAATGTCACGTTATTGTCAAAAAGAATCGAATTATAGCCTGTGGAAATTATCCAAACAAAAGCCACATAACAATAATCGATACCTAATTAATCGGATTGATTCGATAGATATTTTCATCTATCAAGATTGTCCCAGCCCTAGGAATGTGACTTTGACATCTGTCGCAGCGATCAAGCTAAATTTTACGAACTATAGTTCTCTCTATTTGAGATCTGTCAAAAAGGACTTTGTTAATGGAACAGGTGTAGTCCGCTATATGCAGGCTATATACCTTACTGTGTAGTAATTACTCATATATTATAATCTCAAACACGTATTTGTGCGTCTTTATCTCTGCCAAATATATAGATGTTTTAGGAGTGTAACATTTGTCCTGGTTGTCTTGCATTTGTTAGTTCACTGGAGGGTTAGTTAGTTTTTGAGTTTGATGTCCTCAGGCTGGTAACTAAAATAATGATTTTTTTTTTGACAGTTCTTGGCCCATACTGCGAGATGTTGCTTTATATGCAACCAAATATTACCGAAAGCTCTGCTCAACCCTTTTAGATTAGTATGTTTGATTATTATGTATATGGACTTCCCGAGGAATGTTGAAAAGGGCGTGTTTTAAAGGGTTCCCCTCTGGTTGATCAACAGTTATTATCAAGACGGACGTACAACTGACGTAATCTTCGTATCAATGGTCATATTTCCAATTTTAATAAATCATTGAAAGATATTTAATGATGTTATTATGAGTATTAGTTTCGAGTGTTATTACTCTCTAATAAATAATCGTTCCCAATATGACACGCTGATCAGTACAAGCGCTATTGATACAAAAGTTATTGTCATTGAATCCTTCTTTTAATCCAATGTACTCGAAAATTAATTAAAAAATAATAATTAAATACTTCGTTTTTTGGGAGTTTAAGTCACCTAAAAACAACATTATAAGTAGCTGTAGTTTTTGGGTTTTATCGGCAAAAACCGTTCAACGTTAGTGCGGATCAGAATTGTTACCATAAATCAAGTTAGAATTACGAACTGTAGTAGGTTGAGAAATTTACCGAAGCGGAATTTTTTCGCCGGTGTTTTTATCTCAAGATATACTTGTATTATAAAGGGTTGGGGTATATTATCTTTAGGTTTATACGCATTCCCTTATCTGTTCTCAATGATTACACTTGAACTGTAAGGTGTATAGAATCACTGTTCTTCTATGAAAGGTTTATAGTCGATTTTGCAAATATAGGCATGAGGTTTCACTAAACCTAAAAGTAAAAAAGTAATCATTTACTTACCTTCACTTGGTTCAAATTAATGATGATAACATTCTATGGCTTTTCGACAATTCATTGAATGCATTAGTAGTATTAGAAATTTCAAGATTCTGCTACTAACAATAGACGTTTTAACGACAGCTCCAAATTCTAACCATTCATAAACTTTAACAATTCTACCTCAGCCCTACAAGAAGTTTCGCAGCGTCCTTAAGCAACTGCAAATATAAATTCCCCTTGTTGGAATGATCATTTACCAAGAAATCCGTTTGTTTCATATTTATAATGATACTTAATTAGGTCACTAAAATTTTAAACCGATATCTGTTTAATTGTTCTAAAGAATCATTGTCACAGAATCAGCATCATCTTCAACCCGTTATCGCTCACTGCTTACCATATGAATTCTTCGTGTACCCCTTTAGTCCTGACCCAGTGCTATCTTTATCCAGATGTGACCTTTATTTCTTCCACCGTGATTTCAACTTTTTTGGGGTCGGTGTGGTATGTTTTGCTTTCGAAATACTGCTATACGTTCTGGCATTAGATTATAACGGCCGGCCACTTGCCTGACAGCAACCATCCTTAGAAACGACTGCTATATTTGGACACCAGCCGAGGCAAGCAGCTTAACTTGCCTTCCGAATTATGGAAGAAAATTTACTTGATAATTTTCGATCACCCATCCGAGTACCGACCACACACTTAGGCGATTAAACCACTGCCATGCACCAAGCAGCGTAGCGCATCAATGCGTGTTCTAACGTTGCTCACAGAAAATGCATCCAAGCGCGTTCATGCATCACGCTCCTACAAGCGGAGAAACATGCTCCCCGCGCGTGGGTGCGGGGCGAGACGCAAGGTATGGCACACCGAGTCCCGCAGTGCCGTGCGATGCTCTGTAGGTACTGCACTAGCGAACAGCTTGAATGAAATGAGTTAGAGCCGCGTGCGTAGAAAACCCACACGATGACGCAGATCTGCACTCCCGCAAGTACGCGCGTAGGTGCGTCGACACGCAACATGCAGCGTGGTGCGTGGCAGTGTGTTAATCGCCTTATTACCTTAGCTTTCGTGTAGAAGAAGTACAAAGAAGTCACGACCGCGACGCCAACGATTATCCAGCTGGTGTGACCCGTGATCTTTTAAATGTTGTCGATGAGGTGGTGTATGCCTTTTATCTGTCATTGACCACCAATCCGTCCGGCCGTGGGAAATGATTTCACTTCTGTGACATTAAATTGTAATGTCAGAGAAGTAATTTCATTTCCAATGGTTTCACCCGCCTGCATGCAATTTTCAATGAAAATAACCTCATAATATAATTTCACATAAGGAAGAAGTATATGCATTTATGAATAAAATTTACAAGGTATATTATTACTTGAGTTAAGTATAAATACTTTCATGTTTGATGTCAAGTTAACTGTTGACCCAAAAACATTAAACAAGTATCATACGCACTCTATGGAGGATTGCAAAACAAGTGGTATTAAACGGGCATCATGCCGTCACAATGAAGAATTAATTGCTTTGGTGGGATAGGAATTCAGATAGAAAATCCTGTGTGCTGTTAACTGTGAGGCTTTTCAAAAGATCGTTAAATATTAAACAGATAGACTACAATTTATTCCATAGCAAATAAGTATGCCCAAGAAAATTAAGAAAAATACATAATAACAAAAAAGTAAACAATGCAAGATTACAAGTAGGTATACAAGACATAAGGCGGGTTTCAATATCTTAACTATCTAATAACTACCGATAGTTTCCATGGCAACGGTAGAACTTGACATATTTTGTATAGGATATATGTCAAAATCTTATCCATAGTAAGCAAAAGTGTAGATAGATAAGTTGATGAAACCGGCCATTAATGGACAAAATTAAATACTGGTACTCAAGGAGCTTATACTAAGAATGGAGTCATTAGTCAAAATAACAAAGTGAGGGCAAAAATTTTGACAATACTTGACATTTCAAATTTCACATTTCTCTTTCTAGAAATTGTCGTCATCTCTTTCTAAACACGACTACATAGAAACAAGATTTCCCCAGTATTTCGCCATCTTTCTAAAACAAAAGTAGAAAAGTAGCTAAAAACTTAACATATTGTATTCAATTATCAGTATTTATTATCAATGAAAGAAATAAATATAATATATTTACTTTTAATGTTTAGATTTGTATTTTATTATGAAAATCATCATTGTGATTCTTTCTATAACTTATGGGAAATGAAAGGATTTATGTAATGGCAGCACTTTCTTCATGTGTCAATGTCCCGAAATCTCAACATGACATAAATTGTCCTAATTGACGTATTCATAAATATCGACTCGCGATTTTGGTACGGCTTTTTACATTTTAATAACTATAAATAGTGCAAAATGGTGCATCGCTGTATAGTTCGTGGTTGCAGAAGTGAGTGATATCCAGGATGCAGTGTGAAATTTCACTTGTAAGTGTTATAATTGCATATTATTGTTCACCTAAGTAAAATTGGTTTTTCACATGTAATTCCAGATTATTAGCGTTATTTTGCAAAACTCCATAAGAGGGAGAAATTTCTGATACTCGTATTTAATCCTATCTTAGAATTTAATGAATTTTTGTACATAATTTACTTATTCAAATATTTGTAAACAAATGACTAGGGTGACTAGGATTTCCGGAATTATAAGGAAATAATATCCCTTTCTATCCATTCCTTTTATAAATGGCAATCAAAATTGATAGATTATTTTATTTAATTCTTTGAAATAACTAATACATAGATAAAATACATAAATAGTTTTACCCATTTTTAGTTCGAAATGTTTATTTACAAATAAAATATGTAATTTGTGTAATGTAAATTATTTTATTTGAGAAAAAGATAATGAGAGTATTGATTGGATTGTACTAGTGTAATAATGTTTATCATTCACATTTGCATGTACTAACATGCAACGCAGATACATTGCACACAGACAGACAGTATTAATAAAATTGTGGCTGCGCTCTTCTGCACTTGTAATCAAATAGCATATTAAAATCTATCAAATGATAGTTTTTAATATGATATTTGATTACAAGTTAAAAGTGTACATAAATATTTATATACACTTTTAACTTGTATACATAAAATTTTCTTTTCTTTTTAGATTTCCGAAGCGACGGACCATATGGTTGTCTATTGTGTCTTTAAAAACAAAATTTTAATGAAGTTCGAAAATATGTAGCTTCCACTTTCAAGACACCGACACTTTCAAGGCAACTGCTTATGTCAAACTTCAAGCCCTTTTTTCAATAAAACCACTACTCAATCACTTTTCAAAGGCAACCCTTGAATTGGTTAGTAAAAATTTTCTTGATAATATAGGTACAGTTAATACAGAGAGCTAAAATGTTTGGGGAAATAATTTTAAGGGCATCAGGCATCATCAATTATTGAATATACAATGACTCAATTGAATTTTAACATTCTGTATAGTCACCAAAATGCCGTATGACGCAAAAATGAGAAACCAGGATTTCCGAAGTAATTAGTCTATTGTCACCAACACTTCATTTATCGATGTTTAGAGTAGGTTAAATAAAGCGTAAGAAATATACATTCGAATTAAGTTAATATAGTATGAATAATTTCTAATCTAGTCCGTTACACTTTTATCTTGATTATGCTATGCCCAAATGGGCACCATGATGTGCTGGTGTTGTTTGTGAACATCTGTTATTTACATTCATGAATGCAATAAATTATTTGATTTGATTTGAATTATATTTACAAGTTTTGTTTGCCTAATCTTCTTTTTATATACCGATAAATGTCGAATCGAAACCGACGAGTTGGGTCGATTTTATTGCACGTAAGTGTAGATAACGGTCATTTTTTCAATATAAATTAATAGCTTTAGATATTTTTATAAATAAACTTAAATAAATATGTAATAACCGTGACTCGCAAACAAATATTCGTGTTCGTCGCACAAATATTTGCACCAGGATTCAAACCCAAAAGGCTTCATGTGTAGGTAGCTATACTGACCACTCCACCATGACGGCGTCAAAAAGTTGTTTATATTGATGGCCTAAAACACCCCAAATATTACATGTAATGCAGGCTGTAACATGTAGGGTACCATGTTTAAGTACCCTTCATGTTACAGCCTGTATTATACTAAAAACCAAGTGCTACTAAACTTACTTTTAGCCGATTTGTAGCCAGTAGCTGTTACTTATGTAACTAATTCACGGAAAGTTACTAGAGCTAACAATTTCTTCTGTTGTATAAAAAACCGCACTTCGGCTTTCAGCCGTAATATCTATCAATATAAAGAAAGTCTGGTAGTAAGTTGGTAAGTTGCGCATCATTACGGCCCTATTATCATTACTCAAGAACGGCTAGATCGGTATACCACACAATGTATTTTTATAGCATTGCTAACCGGAAAACCTTAAATGTATGCTTAGCACCTAAAAAAAAAGAATAATTTAATGTCTATGAGTTGACGTGACATGAGATAAGCTATATAATAAACTGTAACGTGCCTCTTAAAATCAAGAGTCACAGAAGCGATAAATCCTCGTATTTCGGTTGCTGATTTTTTTCCTGGGAGCCGAAAATAGATAACATTACCGTGCTAAAAGGCACTCAGGAAAAAAAGTTTAAAGTAATTATTATGAATTTTGATTCTTTGTCATGGAAAACTCAAAACTCAAATTATTTTCAACTTGTGGTTTTATTAACGTAACGAAGTTCAAGTGTAACGTTACACATACATATTTTACCGACCTACATACATATTTTTTTTTTAATTAAATCAGATTACACTATTTATAAATATTACATAAATTAAGATATAAAGGAAGCTCATCTAATTGAAATATTTCTTTAGAGTTCGCCTCCTAAATTTATCAATAGGTTTTAGCGCTCCATATTAACGTTGATAAGCTACATTTTAGTGACCGTACGACTGTTGCGGGCAATCTCCGATAGATTGCGCCTGCGTCGCCGGGCAGTCTCGATCGAGTCAGGAATCGCAAACAAAGGCTTGGTGATTCGGTCTTGCGCTTGCGTGGTTCGCTAAGTAAATTGAGCACCGACAAGACCTACCTAATACTAATTAACTAATTTGATAATCGTGTGCAATAATAGTTATTTATTTAATGTGTTTAACCCCTAATTGGGGTCCAAGATTAGGCTAAGGTAGCCGCTGTCGCCTCAGCTATTTCACTTCCGCCCAGAGCCTTTAGACAACATGCATTTCGACAATCGCTCTCGCTATCGCTAAGTAAAAAAATGTATGGGATTGACATAAGCAATCGATCACTTTTCGATTGCTTATGTCATTCCCATACATTTTTTTACTTAGCGATAGCGAGAGCGATTGCCGAAATGCATGTTGTCTAAAGCCTCAGGGCTGGACTTACAGTGAGCAGCAGTACAAGCCGCCCTAATTCGTCCCACCGAGCGACCCTCACCGAGACCATCTCCGGCTACCACCAGGGGAGTACACGCTATTGGGCATTATACCACCATTTAATAAATTGTTCTGCACGGATCTCTCGTGTCTCATTTAACTCCCTATATCTTAGGACCGTGGGAGCACGTGAGACCTTACCCGTGGCACAAGACTGTCCGTGATTAATTTATGCTACAGGCACCCTACTAGAAAGAGACAGGGCCTCTCTAGCAATGTCAAGAAATGTCAAGTGTTGTCAAAACTTTTGCCCTCACTTTGTTCATTTGTCTAATGACTCCATTCTATAGGTAAAATATAAGCTCCTTGACTGGTACTCGTTAGATCAATAAAGGTTCTATACAAGAAACTTTCTTAGTAAACTCTCTCGTTTGATCCTCGATCAGGCAGCGCAAGCAAAATAATTATCTTTACTGAAATGTGTGTGTGCTGTACAAATTCTTGATAGGAATTGCTCATCAGGCCCGCTTTATAGACATAGAGCAGAAATAGACATTTATTTAGACAGATGACAGAAATAGACAAATTTTAGCAACATAAACCTTAGATTAGATACCTCTAATCTAAGAACATAAACCATAACTCAACCGTAAACAACATTCGTAGAAGACGGAAAATTCTCGAAGGATAAATTATTAACCTTATGTCTTTCTAGTAGCTGACATCGACCCAAAATTCCAGTTGTAGTGCAGAGACAAGCTAACGTAAGTTAGCACGTCTGTTATTGTGTTCTTGAGAAGGTGAGTGAAAGAAACGTTTATGATTATTTCTCTTTAGACTCGCAGTACCTTTTTGTTCTCTAAGGGCGTATACATATAGAAAGCTTGCGCCGATAACCGCTACAGTAAGCTGATATAAGCAGGTGCTGCTTGTCTACAGAGTGTAAAAAGAGCCTAAGACAAAGCCGCAGTCTACGCATTCTATACATCAAAAAAAGAAACATAAAAAACCTTGCTGGAAAAGGATTTTTATTTATTGGTGTTAAAAAACTCCAAAAACCACCGCGCAATGTATTCAGCGAACAATTCGCGCGACGCTTAGTAACTTGGAGACGTGTTATAACCTACTCTGTGGCTGAGTTGAATGGCCCCGATATCGAGTTGTTACATTGAGCGCTGAAGTTTAAAATTTTGATAATGTTTCTTCGGACATGAATTAAGAAATAATGTTTCAATTTGTTTTCATAAAAGTCAAGAAAAAAAATCTAACTTTGACCTTCAATAACTTCATAACTATCAATTTCCCAGGTATAGTCTAGAACAGTGTTTTTCAATCTTTTTGAATATGCGACCCCTTTAAGAATTGAAAAATTTTAGCGACCCCCTTAGGTAATAAACAGACAAAAAGTTAATCTCTATTTCTCTATTTTGTTACCATTCATTATTAAGACCTACAACACTGCAGGAAGCCGCGAGAGCTTTGGAAGCTGTTTGGAAGTAAGTAAGAGGTTAGTCAAAAATAGCAACATGAAATGACATTTTTTTGAAAAATAAATAAGCACGTCCTTCTTACTGAAAGTTTGTTTTGTATTGTAGTATAAAAGCTTGCCTTTTCCATTTACCCCACAGTAAAGACCCACAGATTGAAAATCACTGGTCTAGAAGAAGTAAATGGTCCTAATGATGAGCGGGATACGTAGTTCTCAACTTTGTCATAGGTCTTGTTACACCCGTTATATAAAGCTGGTTGCCAGCACCAATCTACCAGTGACCGATAACCGCTACAGCAAGCAAGCTGATATGGGGCTGTTTGTCTATAGTAGCCTGAAAAAACAGTGCTGATTGGCGCATATTGGCACTTCCCAATGGCATTCGGAATTTTATCGATGCGTATACAGAAGACCAGTGCCCCAATTCACGTAAATACATTCGATCTAAAAATCGTTGTAGTTTAGAAATCGTTCGATCGTAGTCCTATCCAATTTTGGTATTCACATGTTACTCAGCAACATTTCGATAGGACGACAACTCATAAGGATCGGAACTAAAGCACATCTGAACGACTTGTCAAGGAAACAAAAAAGATGCCCGTAAAATGATTTGATTTTCTACTAAAAGGTTGAAATATACTTTATACTTCAAATACAGTGATTTACGATAAATTAATCAAATTAAATCCATCAATATCGATATTATTTAACATAGAACGTGATACGAGAGTATGTTAGCTGAATATCTCTCAGTTGACATTTCATGCAGGTGCGATTTTAACACGATTTATTAGCTGAATACGGTTCGACGATGGTTCAACGACATTGCAATCGAGCTACTTCAAAATCGGTTCATTTGACGTACGTGAATACGAAAAAGTGTTTAAACGACTAAATCGCTGCGATATCCCAACGGTTTTAATACGTGAATTGGGCTACAGTGCTGACCTGCGATGACTACTTACCAGCGCTAACCAGCTCCAAGCACACTGACAGACCTGCTCCGGCAACAAGATTTCTGTATGTACACGCCCTAATAGGATTCCGTTATAAACACCCTACAGGACTAATCGCCTGTCACCAGGACTTGGGCTGTATTTGCTGAGATGAAAGATATGGGTCAACATTATCTTTGATAAGAAACTGGACCGGAAAAAAAGGTCGGCGGTTTTAATTCGGAATCCTAATGTATGTAGAAAAAATGCTCTTAATATTTTTTAAGCTAAGTAATCTTAGCTTCTAAATCCGGACCTTTTACCCAGCACCTGTGAGCGAACCGAGGTAATTTATTTATTTATTTAATATGGGACTCCTTCTCACTAAGATGAGCTGACTGGGAGTAATCATTAAGACCTGAGTCTTCAACAATTAGCTAGAGTTTATTCTTTTGCTGAGACAGATACATCCACGTTAAGCAAAGTAAAGGAATGAAATTGAGCGATAGGGTGGTAGATATAAAGTACGATAACATGGCGCGCCCCTTCAAAATTCAAAACGTTTGAAAGTCACCAAAGCGCCTTCACTCAAGCCCCTGAGCGCCGTAGTATCAATAACTTGACTGTCTCAGACCGCTGCCGGCCTGCTACTGAAGAGGAGTACTTACAAATACTTACAAAATGTGTCTACACACATTGAAACAGTAATGAAGGGGCGCGCCATGTTATCGTATTTTATCTCTAAAGGATTATTTATTAAAATTAATTTACTGTTTCTTGTGACTGCCTCCATAACCTAGGTAAATATATAACCGATTACTTTTTCCTGGTTACGTAGTTCTTTCGTTTAGTTAAAGTATCGGTTTGATCTACACTTCCCTTTAAACTTCATAATAAAATCTATTTCGAATTGTGTATTCTGTTTTAAAGCGGTTGAATCGTTAGAACCCCCGAGTTACTGCCTAAAATATTAGTTGCCTAAGAAGAAAACAGCATATACGATTACTTTCTTATAGCCTAATAATTTCTCATAAGATTAAACTGGGATGGGACCTGAAAAATTTAATAAACGTGACCCGAATTTCCAACAGAATGTCTTGATTTCTTTTTATATGACGTTTTATGCCATGTTATAACAAGCCTGCGGGCACCTGTCTATACGTAGTCCAATAAATACTATAGTGATACGCAAAATCCAACATTATAAATTTCAAATTTCTCCATAGAAATCAGTGAACGCATATAAAACATGATAGAAATACTTTGGTCAGTATAACAAAATCAATTCTACGGTTTTCAATATTTGATGACACCCTACAACCATGTACCAAATATTTTGTATCTAGATAAACTCTGTTATTATAAAAGGTGTATCAGAATTGTTAGAAATAAATAGCATAAGTTGCAATGCAATTTCGTCATACACAATCTTCTTATGTAAAATTAAAAAAGAATTACAACTATAAAAAAATAAAAGTAACTTAATCAACGGTAGCAAAGTTTTTGTGATAATTTTTTAACTATGAAAAATCTTTGAGAAATTGTGCTAAGAGAACATAATTACACGAATGCTCTTGAAACATGATAATATTATTTTTATCAGAAAATTTACAGCTGTAATTTTTTTCAAAATACGATTGATTGACCCTACCTAGTATAATATTCAATCATTTCTTTTCATTTTCATTTGATGACAATTATTTATCACGAATAATGTTTTGTTGAATTCGAATGTTATTTGCAACTATCGATTTTACACCGATAACACTGAATAGAGATTTTTCCACGAAACACATATAAGGTCGTACAAAGTCGTTGGTGCATTGTAGCTTAAATTCAATTTCTTGTGGTATAAAGAATTGAATACCTTTGTCAATATAGCTTGTTTGACTTCGTGTCAATGACTACATTACTGAATACGTATTTTTAAATCCATTATTGGCAGATTGAAAATCTTATTGTGTGCATTGAAATAATGTTTAGAATGGTTATCGTGTACAAATATGTTTAAGTGGATGCAGAGTTTACTCTCGTAGAATCAAAATATAGATGAACACACCTTGAAGTTTGAAAGTTTACTCGCTGACAGAACTAATCACTTTAAAAATCTAAATGTTTTTTGAGGTCGGTCCCAAATACAAGTGACAACGTTTATTACAAATATCGAGGTTGGGACCGACCTCAAAAAACATTTAGATTTTTATAAACAAAATTTTTATTTCTCTCGTTTTTTGAAGGCGGTTTTTTTTTATTTAAAATTTTTTTTTTTCTACTTTTTAGTGTTTTAAGTATAGAAATTTTCAGGAAACTACCTCAAGATCTTTTATTTAGACACACAAGTGATAAAATTACGATATCATCAATGTCAATTAAATAGGCATTATTAGGGATAACTCAAAAACTACTTGTCAGATGTCGATAAAATTTAAATGGGACCCCATGACAAGTATTAGCTTCCAAAGGTCAAAAGAATCGTAAAAATCGGTCCACCCAGTAACGAGTTATGAGGTAACAAACATTAAAAAAAAAAAAAAAAAACATACAGTCGAATTGATAACCTCCTCCTTTTTTGAAGTCGGTTAAAAATGCAGTATTAACTGAATCTGGTCTTACGTAGGACACTGCTCCCCCAGCGCGGCGTTATGATTTCTTTCTGATTGGCCGTGCCGTTTCTTGTTTAGTATGAATGATATAATAATAATATATTTCCACGCTGACAAGTTAGTATGTTACAAAAAGTAAATCTAACTAAACACACCGTGGTGTTTGATGTATGTTGATATATTAATATCAACTTTAATATCCACAGGAAATAACAAGCAAATTTACACGATTAAAAATATGAAATTGTCTATATCTCAATCTATTTAGAAATAGAAATTTTGTTTATTTGTAGAATTAAAATTAAACGTCGATAAATACTTGCAGATTATTTTGATTGCTTCCACAAACTGTCCGATTCTAACGTTCGAAACATGCATAAAATCTTTGAACAAACAAACTTCCGTGATGCAATCTGTTTTGGGGGGATCTAGTATATTGCCTTGTACTATTTTATCTGTAGCTACGGTCTTTGGGCGGACATTGTGTTATTAAAATATTATCATAGTAATTGTTTACAGGTTGAGGGAGTTTTATGTTCGTAGTTTATGTAACAAAGTCAACAGTAAAGCAATTGTGTAATGTATTGTAATATGGGACTTTTTTATCTTAGACCGCTTTTTCCTTCATCTCACGATGGTCATTCGAAACCTTCAAGTATTTAAGGAATGGCTAATAATTACTAGCGGCTATATTTATTTATTTCTTATCAAGTGCCTTAATTCTAAGGTTCATGGTTTTATAGTCACAAATGACGACCTTAAAGGAATTTCACCCCTTATTTCAATAGCTTCAAGCCTCTAATCAATATTTTTATCAAATTTCAGATCAAAATCGGTCTAGTAGTTTTTGAGGTTATTCGTTACAAACATACAAATCTTTCCTCTTTATAAGATTAGTATATATTATTAACTGTCAGAACGACTTAAATAGTATAGCATGATTGTAGTCATGCAGTGTCGTCGGTGGTCTATCGAGGAGGCCGATGGCGCCACGGTCGTGTGTTCTTCATAACGATCTTGATAACTAAGATACCAAGTGCACGGTGCTGAGATGGGTGACCAAATATTTTTCAACTAGATTTTCTTCCTTCGGAAGGCACGTTAAGCTGGACCAGTAGGCCTATTCCCTAACTTTTTTTTGACAATTGAAAGTGATAATCACCGAATGAATTACATATACATCGCTGTTTTACACGACACGCTATTATGGCACTTGTCGCGTAAAACAACAATGGATACGTAATTCGCTCAGTGATCATCACTTTCAACTGTCAAAAAAAGATAGCGAATAGCCCCCCAGGTCAGTAGTACCAAGTGGTTCTGACCGCTGTCGAACGATAGTAGTACGATTGGTGTCAGATAAGTCATAAAAGTCGAATGCTAAATCGTATAGCGGTTTAGTCGATATCAAGCCATAATGCGAGTTTCTCTCTTTTTTTCTTGTTGTAAAAACACGTGTTGATTGACTCCATTTTTAACATATTCTACCGTACAATTTTCTGTTACTATAAGCACAGATAAGTCCATTTTCACTTGACATTGGCGAATATTTATGTGTCGCGAACGCCATCTAAATAAAAAAAAGAAGAAGAAGAAGACGCAATATTTCACCGACCCCAAAATAAATAAGGAACATGGTAGGAAAAAAGTCAGTTCTTATGGTGCAATGAGAAAAGGTCGTGTTTTTAAAATTAAACTCTATTCATTGCCTCTCTTAAATTGCAAATTGAGTTGACTTATTTCATCATTTACACATTTAGACGATGTATGGCGAGATATGGAAAGATCTAGTTTGGTTACCCAGTGCGTAACCAGTTCCCTATGTCCTATCAGGTACATAGAATCACGACCTTATCACAGTAAAGGAAATGACATGTTTGTCTAGACTTTAAAGTTGACTGTCCTGAGCTTTTATTAAAATTAAATATAAATGTTCCACCTCGTCATTGCCGTCCTAGAAATCTACTTCACGTTCCATTATCATGTACAGTGCAAAACTCTCACTTGATCCGAGTCGTCAAGCAATTAAGTTTGTTTGTTTACAAGACAAATAATAACATAGATTTATTCTGTAGTAGTATAAGTAGTGTGAATAGAATGCTGCCAAGTTATTGTTGTATTTTGTTAAAAAAGTTTCCCAAAGATATCTTTTTGTACAATAATGTAAGAAACTTAGGATTTATAGCAGTGCTACCTGTGAAAGCTTGTTACTGGCTTCTTGTAATGTATTGTATTGTATATTTTTCTATTTAAGCTGTAAGCCTTCCAAATAAAATAATTGCTGTATTTTTCAAGTCAATACAAAAGTCAATTTGATTAATATTTTACAATGGGCAGGATTCCATTTGCTATAGTATTGAATTTTGTACACACTATAGCGAATCTATATGGGTACCCAGCTTTACGACCTTAATCTTTGACCTTATAGAATTGACTAGCTGAATTAGGGAATTGCTTCACTCTGATACCCAGTTAGCCTAGCAATTTATCACACGATTTATTGGTTCCACGAGACTGGTTGACGTTTTGTGTAGTATCCAAATGCACGCTTAAATTACTCGCACCTTCAAAACAAATGTGACGTCATCTAAAATTTAGATTTTTTTAGAGGACCCGTGGCCCACCTTGATTGTTTACCTGGAATTACGGGAAAATATTTTTTTTTCTTGAAAAAGTTTGAATTCAAAAAGTCTCAGTCCAATGCTGACGAAGTCCTGCCTTCGAAATCAAAATTTCTTTATTTAAATGGACTTTGCTAAATAGGTACTTTCGCCTTTCTGTAAAAAAGTAGGTATGCATGCCAAGTTAATTAGCAAAACTAAATAAGAACACGAACTTCACATAGAATTAAACAGCATTTGCGTAGCACCGGATAGCTTCTATGTCAATCAGATAAATAGGTAGTTAATGAAAATTTGGTCTGGTGTTGTCTATGCCGTGGTTTAGCGGTGAAATTTATTCGGCGCCAAACGCCGGAACATCAAGTGCTTTTAACTTATCTACGCTGCTGCCAAAAATGCTTTTTTCTCTAGTGGTTTGGTGAAAAAAGCTGATACCGAGCTGTCGATCGTCAGTGGAATTTATCCGCTCGAGTGTGTTGCGATAAGATTTATTATACAAAGGTATTTGCGGGATGGGATTAAACAAGTACTAGTGGAATGTAAACTAGTGACGCAAATAGTGCTAATACAGTCAACGACGATAATAAATATGTCATAATAATAATAATACATTTCTACTCTCACACCAATATTCTAGCCCAAATTAAGTATCATTAAGAACTTGTGTTATGGATACTTAATAACGAATATGTAGAATGCCGTAATTTTGCCTACATGCTATGATTGCGAATGAAATCCGTAATAAGCTATTTTATTTTAAATTTATACAAATATTGACGAGACGTTGAGAAAGAACATAGGCTACCTTTTATCGCGAAAAATAGACAATAAAGGGTTAAAGTAAGGGATGAAAGTTTGAATGGAAGTTTGTCATTGTTGAAGATAAAACCATGAAACTTTGAATTTTCTCACTTCACAAGAAATAAATAAATATTTTTTCTAGTGTTTTTAAAATTTTGTTGAAAGTCCGAAAAAGTCAATCTTTCACGCCTCCGATTTTGGTCAAATTTGGTACAAACCATACTAGACATTAAGATAGTACATAAGCTAACTTTTTTTGGAATATTAATAAATATTTGTTCTATCGTTTTTGAAATTTCAACCCGTGTTTGGATGAAAAGTCGCATGGAAGTCCAAAAAAAGTTTGTTTTAGCGTTTTTGACATTTTTACCTGTGTGTAAATGAAATAGGGGATGAAAGTCGTCTAGCAGTCCAAACAAAGTATTCCATGCTGACAAAATCGCGGGCAAAAGCTAGCGGTTTGTAAGTCTTGGCATAGGTATGAAGCGAATTCAGGAGAATGAAATGAAATTTGATATAAAGCTTACCGCTTGTTTAATTTTAATTTTACAATTAATAAGAAAACTTCATGTAATGTTCGGAAGTTTGTTGTAAAAATTGTATATATACTGATTGCCGCATAAAGTAATTGTTTATTTTTTGGAGAAGTCTGTTGTTTTGTTTGTTTAGGTTGTATGTGGAAGCCCTTTATACAGAACTCATTTTTCTTTGTTTATTTAAGTCTTAAGAATATGTTTGCATTTGCTCCTGTAAAATAAAGTTTATTCACTCATTGTAACAATTTTTAGTGTATAGAAACCTTCATACCTATATTTAGGTCCTTTTTTTGTTCTGTTCTTGAGTGTTTGTCAGACAAAGTGGAGGAATCAGTCATTACATTTGAAACGAGGGATAAGCGTTCTTTGAACTCAACACATCTCGTTTCAAGTGTTACATTAGTGCTTGTAGCTGGCGGTCATCCACCTCTATATCTCACGGTGTAAGTGCAATTCGCTGTTGATTTAGAATGTTTCAGAATGGTAAATGATGTTGGGTTTGATAAAGATAATTAAAAGCTGGCACGTCGCAATACATTTTTTTTAATATTGTAAATTGAAATAGAGTTCAGTAAACAGAAGAGTAGGTTGTGCGAGTAGTTTGCATTGGAGTTCTCTGTTATGAATTTATTGTACTAACCTGAGTCGACTTAGGAAGATTCTGTGCCCCGTTCAGACCATCGCTACAAGGGGTCACTCGCGCAGTGGCGAGTAAAGGTGGTAGCACACTTATCAGCTCGGAAAGGGAACACCTCTGTTTTACTTTGAACGCTACGGAACAGCGGCTACATCACTACGGACTACAGACCGTAGCGCATCGACTCTTTTTCATAATAAACAACTTTTCAAAAAAAAGTCCAACCGACTTCAAAAAGCATAAAAATAACATATTATTAAAATGTGTGCTAGGTACCTGCAGTACTGTTTGAACCCGGTGCCAAGCCATGCCAATCGTTTAGCACCTCATCACCTAAGCTGGCGCGTTCGGTCGGTCGCAATCGCGGGATGGTGTGATCTATGAGTGTGATGTGGCAGGCGGACCTATAGAATACCTAGTTGGCTTGGCACCGACTTCACACAGTACTGCAGGTACCTAGCACACATTTTAATAATATGTTATTTTTATGCTTTTTGAAGTCGGTTGGACTTTTTTTTGAAAAGTTGTTTATTTTTCTATTTTTAGTGTTTTATGTAGAATAATTGTTGCTTTTTTATATATATTACGAGATGGCCAAGAAACTTTCGGCCCACTCGGCGTTAAGTGGTTCCGTCGCCTATAGACACCTGCAATATTAAGGATAAATTACTTAACATTAGAAGTGCGTTGCCATTCGGGGGATTACTTTTTGGGTTTTGTGCCCCTTTTATGTAGGCGACAGGCTGGCAACCTGTCACTATTTGGAGGCACTGCATGGTCCATACTGCCAGAGGTGGTTTTATGTGTGACAAAATTTTACAGTTTTGTACAAGTTTAACATCTAAATACTAAGTATTACAGTGCTTGGCCTTCAATCATCAGCTCACCTAACAAGCTGAAAGAATACAACTATCGGTTTTTAGGTATTAAAGGTAGGCCTTTAATATTTAAAGAATTATTATCCAAATCTTAATCGTTATGGAGTTTCTCCTTCCATCATCAGCTCACCTGAATAGCCTGAAAGAATACAACTATCGCTCTTTAGGTACCTTTAATATTTAAAGAATTATCGTTCAACTTCTAACCATTAAGGAGTTTTACCTTCTATCATCAGCTCACCTGATTAACTTGAAAAAATACAACTAGCGGTCTTTACGTGCCCATAATATTTAAAGAATTATCATCCAACTCCTAACCGTTAAGGAGTTTTTCCTTCCATGATCAGCTCACCTGAATAACTTGAAAGAATACAACTATCGCTCTTTGGGTACCTTTAATATTTAAAGAATTATCATCCAACTCCTAACCATTAAGGAGTTTTTATTTCATCATCAGCTCACCTAAATCACCTGAAAAAGCACAACTACCGGTCTTTAGGTACCTTTAATATTTAAAAAATCAAAAACCAACTCCTAACAATTAAGGAGTTTTACCATCCATCATCAGCTCATCAACATGAGATGACTACCAGACGCAATCATACTAGAATAGCTTTATAAAAAATATGAATAACCCTCCCTTTCCGTTGTTTTTCGAGGGTTGCCCTCGATTTTCCTAGCTTTGCATCATCAGATCCTGACTTGGTGACAATGGGACCACCTCAGGAGTATACACTATCGAATAAAAAAAGAATTTTGAAAATCGGTCCACAAATGACAGAGATATCGGTGAACATACATTTACCTTCCATCATCAGCTCATCAACATGAGATGGTGACTACCAGACGCAAATGCTCGTATAGTTTTAGAAAAAATATGAAAAACGTTGTACATGCCTATAAAATTTGAGGGTTGCCCTCGATTTCCCTGGCTTCCCATCATCAGATCCTGACTTGGTGACAATGGGACCACCTCGGGAGCAAACACTATCGAATAGAAAAAGAATTTTGAAAATTGTTCCAGAAATGACGGAGATATCGGTGTACATACATAAAAAAAAAAATACATACAGACGAATACAGAACCTCCTCCTGTTGGGAAGTCGGTTAATTAAAAGAGGCGATAAGTTTCATAGTTGGTAAGTGTGCTATGACGTTAATACACCCACACCAGCATTCCCGAGGAGAGTTGGGTGTCAGGCAGTCGGCTGGCGATAAAACTATGGTACTTCTCGGTCACCCATCCGAGTACCGACCGCGCACTTGGTTGCTTAACTTTCGTAATCGTCACAAACAGGCATGACCGTGGCACGATCGAACTCCTCGAGTTAGTATAATTTTATATGTACATTTATTTTATTTATATGTACATATAAAATTATACTATATATTTGATTTATATGTACATATAAAATTATACTTACTCGAGGAGTGCCACGGTCATGCCTGTTTGTGACGATTACGAAAGTTAAGCAACCAAGTGCGCGGTCGGTACTCGGATGGGTGACCGAGAATTTTTCAAATCGATATTCCTCCGTGATTTGTAAGGCACGTTAAGCTGGTGGTCCCGGGTGCTGTGGAAAGATAGCAGTCGTCCCCAAATAGGGTTGGTGTCAGGCACACGGCCCAAAAAATGTAATGCCAAATCCTTAAGCAGTATTGTCGATATCAAGGCACACTGCACCGACCCCAGATAAATTGGGAGCAGGGTAGGAAAATGAGCCTGATCTGCTGTCGTCTGTACGTCATATCAAATATGAACTATGAAAAACTTACAATATTACCATTTAACTTAGCCTCAGTTAAATACGCCAAATCACCATGTCCTTGCTTTGATTTTTCAATCCACTATTGTAAAAGATATATTATTTGTGTATTATATGTGTATAGGGCTATGCCATTTATATTAAAATTACCTAAATTATGCATAATATTTAAGTATTTTGCATTTATTTAGTTCTTTAATAAACAACTAACATTCATGGGTTCACTGGAAAAATCTGCCCTTGTAATGTATTACAAGTTATATAGATAATCAATATAATCTTTAACAATCTCTTATATGTAGGAAAATTTCTATTTGTGATAATGCGGGGTTACAACCCCGCTATATATAGACATAATGCGGGGGTTAGTTAAGTCATGACCTTAGCTTTATATAGAACCACAGATAATATAATACTATAATAGAACTTAAGAAAAGTTCATGCTGTCACTGTGTATCTATTAACAACGGTCTAATAGATAAGCTTGGTGATAGATTTAATTGTATCGAAATAATCACTAATCAAGAGACATGTGAATAGATTAAAAACTGCAATGTATCAGTTCGAACAATAACCATTTATGATCAAAATGGGCTAACGAGATATCATATGGAATATCGTAAATCAATTCTACGACAAATTTTGTCATAACGATAGATAAAGTTTGTTTTAACATAAAATTTACTTTGTCGTGGGTGTTTCATTCTATATACTACTCTGTCAAGGAAGTACCGGGATACGATCAATAATACACAAAATGTTAGTTATTCATCCAAATTTACTTCATCACCTTCAAAGTATGCTCCTTCAGAAACGATACACTTGCGCCAACGAATAGTCCAATAATCAAACAATTTTAAAAACACTATTTTCGAAATTGAGTACAGTTCACGCCGCTAATTCTCCTTTATGTCTTCTAACCATTGAAAACAGGTGCCACAAACTGGTAATTTGAGATTAGGAAAAAGAAAGGAGTAAGCCATATCTGGTGAATATGGTGGTTGCTCGATGGTATTTGTTTGTGTTTGGTCATAAATTCGTTCACAGTGATGGCCTTGTGCGATAGGGCATTATCGTGGTGCAAAGATTTTTTTCTACAAATCTGGCCATTTTCGTCGAATTTGCTCTATTAACGCCGCATAACGCTCAAATAATATTCTTTATTTACCGTTTGACCTACCGGCAATTCCGAGTGTACAACACCGAAAACATGACTTTGACTTTTGATCGACTTTAGCGTGGTTTTTTCGGAAACCGAAAAAAAAACAACTTAGGAAAGTTTGTTAACTAGTTTGAATGTCATACTCGTAAACCCACGTCTCGTTATTAATATACCTTCAGTAAACTTTAATTTATCTCAGCAGTACGAGTGTCTTATTATGATGCAATAATTTATGTCATTAAAGAAAATAAATCTTGCTCCAATCTATATTATTCTTTATTATCCAATTATTTACTAACGTAAAATCAGCACTCATTTCGGTTATTTTCCAATATTCCGGTCCAGTCGTTGACACAATAAATTAGTCAATGGTAGATTTAGATTTAGATTAAAAACTTTAGTACCATCTCATAGCAAAGTCAGCTATTGTGCATATTTGCCATCTTTATAATTAGCTGTCCCGGCTATGAGGTAATTTCATACTACAGTCCTATAATATTGAATTCGCAATAAAAAAATGAGGACTACTTATCAAGATAAAAACTATCCTATCTCTCAAGTGGAAACAAAATACACACAAAAAAACGCTAAACTTGATTGTTAGTTTCGGAGCTCATCCCGGACAAACATCGTGACATGGAAATTACATAATAATAGATGAGTAAATATTATGACAAGGTACTGAAGTGTTAATCTACTTCTGATGCTGCCCGCGCCATAAAATTTTGTACGAAGATAGCGGTCGCTGCAAGCTATTTTAATTAAAACTGCCGAGAGTATAGTTCGTCGACCGTAAGATCAGTTTGCATGTTTTATTTTCAGCAAGTTAACGACTTTTTCAACAACTGTCTAAATTTATGACAAGTCGGTTAATTGCAGAAAGCCTAATATCTGTTTTATTAATCCCATGAATCAAAACCATGTTTTGTTGCATTTTGATGGGACATTAGGTAAAAAAGTAAAAATATTATACATAAAGGTCCAGATTAACAGCCTATTTGGCACTGCCCATGGAATAGTATCACACTAGTTCGCATTACGCCGATCGAGTACTTATACGCAGGACGTGTGGTCGTGTAGATAAATTCTATCATCGTCTATTACCGTTTGTAGCCGCCAACCATTGCGCGCTCGACCCAAATCATGTGAAAAAATGCGTACCTACGATGTCCCATACCTAATCATGTGTTTTGTGAGGAGAAAATTGTCCATCAACAATAACAATTTACTTAATATTTACTTTCTCACACATCGATTACAAATCATCTTCATCAGAAATATTCTAGCCGATGCTGATGTAGAGAGGTGGCGTGTCGAACAGAAGGATAAAACTTTGTTGAAATTTATTATCTTTGGTTGCAAAAATAGCAAAAATGTATGGCCTTAATTTATGAAATGTTAAGTAGAACCAAAACGTTACTACACAAGTAAATATAAATGAATTTAGTTGAAACCTTTTTATATAAAAAACGTGAAAGTATTATAGGTAACATTTTCTTTCACGTTAGTAATAAAAACAGAACGTGTTATAAATAAAGCAGCATTTACTGAACATTAACGAATATAACAAAAATGTCTATTACCTGTCTTATTACTCTAATCTACAGAGATATAAAATATATTTTAGCAGTGCTATTTTCGTTACTAGCGCCTTAAAGTTTAAGCTTTAAAATAGGTAACTGTACTGTAGGAAATTTGGATCCAAATAAATTTTACACAAGACGGTTCAAACAAAGACATTTTATTATACTTAATTATACATTTTATTTTATCTTATTTCAGTTAAATATTACTAAAAATATTAGTTCGCTGTGTTTTGGATTGAATTTCCCTTCAATCCAAAACACAGCGAACTAATATTTTTAGTAATATTTAAATGTCTGGTAATCAGTGTAATTACTGGGCATGGAAGGCATATCATCTTAATGTTCTATTAGATTTGCGCGAGCACTACACATTATAAATAAAACAACTTTTACGGATTTAACTCGCGTGTAATTCGATTTTACATGTTATTATTATTGCCCGGCGTTTCGTTACACTTTTCAGCGTTCGTGGTCACGGGATGACTAAAGATGTAGGTTGTCATATTTTATGAAATAGTTAAATCTACCGTCACTTTAATTATTAATTTGGAGTGTTCCGTTTCACGCAAACGGAGCTCACGGTGTCATTAGGTCTTGCTGTGTGGTGGTTTGCTTGAGTTTTAATAATTTTAATTACTGGATCCCAAGCAGGTGGTACGGCCGGGCCCAACCTTCTTCTCTATTGAAATTTGGGTGTTTCTTTATTTCAATAGCCTCGCGCAACATCCTTGGGATGTATCGACGTTCCTTGGCGAGAATGTGTGGTTTATCGAACCTTATATAATGATTGGGTCCTTTTTGCGTATGTTCACACACTGCAATCTAATTACACGCGAGTTAAATCCGTAAAAGTTGTTTTATTTATAACATATCATCTTAGTCCCCAGGATGGCAACGCACTTCCAGTGTTAAGTGATTTACCCTTAATCCCTGGACGATTATTAATATCCAGACACAATTGATTTTAATTGTGTTCTCGCGCTCCTGAGCGCGAACGGGGCTTAACGAGTTAATATTGCATGTGTCTATAGGCGAGGGTAACTACTTAACACAAGGTGGGCCGCAAGATTGTTTGCCATCTCGTAATATGAAAAAGAAGAAATAATACTTGATATTGAAATATTATAATTTTTAAGTGATATTTGAGTTGCTTAACTTCAAACGAAGATAAACCCATCATATTACGTCCGTTTAAAGTTAAACGAGACGTTTAGAAATAATATTAAAATAAAACGAAAACATTTATTTCTTAGCTCAAATACGAGTCCAATATATATTCTACTTTGTGTAAATATATATAGCTATATTGACAGACAAATTATTTAAAATTTTTTGATGTAAGGCCATTACAACAGAATAATACATGAGAAACTTTATTCAATTGGCAAAACTAAACTTATACAGAAATTCAAATATGTAATCATTTCATGCGAACATTTTTCTCACGAACCTTTCGTTTAATGATCTGTAAAATTAGACCAACTAATTGTGTAAATAATTTTCTTCTAGAATTCGTGTAATTCAATAGACATAATACATAAATATACACGGTTGATATGTTTCCAGAATTAAATAAAAAATATTCGGAGATCGTATTGGAAATCATTTTACGGTACTTACACAGAATTTCTTCCCGAATATTTACTTGTAGTTATTTATTTCATTTCACAAATTATTTCAATTCTTACGTTTAGTTTTATCACCATGCGTAGGTATGTTTGTGTCTATTGAACCCCTGGCTACAGTGCTATAATGCTTTTACCTCAATAGCTTTTGTTCAAATCACTTCGTTCCGTTATGCTGATGTACGCCCGGGTTAATGGTATGACGTCTAAATGGGAGAGTGACCTTACCCTTAAAGGATGTGAGTTACCCACGAGTTACCTCAGGAAATAAAAATAAAACTACTATTTATAAATATAGGTTTTATTGTGGAAAAATATTTCTTGGACAGAATCCAAATAAAATTACTTGAATGATAAGAGTTAAATTCAGAATGTTCGTTTCAAAATTGTATAGTAAATTAAATTTTAAAACATAAATAGAAAAATCTCTGTAATTGCCTCTAAACAGTTTTTGGAGAATCAAAAGCTCTAGAAAGTTTAAATCGTCATACTTTAATACCACCACTTCGTGACGATTCAATGCAAATGCAATACAGATATAAATTTAAGTATTTAAGTGAAGAAAAAAGTGGGACTTTTTATAAATAGTCGAATGAAAATCACATTGAAAATTAAAACAGTTTGAATAACGTTCAATGAGCAAATTTTAAATTTTAATCAGTCTTTACTGCTTGTATATTTTAAAAAAGTAGTTCTATTTTACAATTTGTTGGTCAAAAATAAAATATCAAATACATTTACTTAATAATTCGAGAACGTTAAACGTTAATACA
Organism: Elophila nymphaeata; assembly: GCA_955850985.1. Taxonomy (NCBI): domain Eukaryota; kingdom Metazoa; phylum Arthropoda; class Insecta; order Lepidoptera; family Crambidae; genus Elophila; species Elophila nymphaeata. Next base: position 11,218,480 of record OY039073.1, read on the forward strand.
AATTAGGAAAAATTAAAACAAAATCGTGGTGAGATTGTCAAAGCCAAGGTGAAAGCGCCATCAGTTCTAGCTAAAAAATATTCTACTTGAAATTTAGGAAATCTCGCTTGCGCACCGAAATTTAAAGTCAAAGCAATTTTCTTTCGTGGTCAAAATACAAGAAGAACTACAATTTTAATTTACAGTACACAGGTTATTTAGGAAAAAAGTTGATTAGCATAAGGTGCAAATCAAACGGCGGATGAAGACTTGACATAATGAAATGCAAAATTCTTGTGTATTTTATTTAGGATTAGATGAACTGCAATATGTAGGTATATTTATGTTTAGAGAAGCCTGTGTATTATTTTAATGTGTAAAAATAAATACGCAGCTAAATTTATTCCTTATTCTTATACGTACGTATAAGTCAAGAACTAGTGAAGTTGCTTAAACAAGAGCCAAGATTCAACAGAATTTGTGTTAAAAGATGTTTTCCAGATACTATAATTACTACTGCAGCTTATGATATTGCTACAAATTTGTTTCTGTATAACCATTAATTTTATAAATAACCTTGTTTCACAAGATATTAAAACGCATTTAAACCGTAAGCAGTGTTAAAAGAAGCTTAACAAACATCCGCCATCGTAGTGTAGTTGGCAGTTACTCTGCCTACACATCGGGCGGTCCGGGTTCGAATCCTGATAGTGCAACTGTTTTTGTTATTAACACAACCATTCAAACATATGTCCACGATTTATGGTATATTTATGAAATATCAAAATCTATGTCTAATAATGATTATAGTTATTAACTAGCTTCTGCCCGCGACTTTTTCTTCGCAGGATTAGAATAAATGAAAGCCTATGTATATAAAATATATCAGAATAACATAAATTTATATTGTATAAATATACGTTAACGAAATATAATGAAAATGAAATGAAAAAGCTCTTTATTTAAATAAATAATGTACTTTTAAATCGTCAAAATCCTACCATCATTTCGGGACGAAATCATTATTTTACTTAAATAATAATTATCATGCTGAGATGGAGAAAAATGCCGAAAGAAACTGTACAGCTTACAATTTGGTTATAATATTTAGTTATTTTGATGTATGAACTATATTACGGTAAAGTTTCATTAAAATCCAATTAGTAGTTTTTGCGTGAAAGAGTAACAAACACACATCCAGGCTTCCATCCTTCCATCCATACAAACTTTCGCATTAAGAATAGTATAAAGAGATGGTACTTAATTTGGGTTTGATAACTGATTTGAGCGTAGAAATATATATGTTTTTTGAATATTAACAAACACCCGAGGAGGTTGATGGGGTTGCGCTCTTGCGTCTTTAGGAACAATCATGAAAATGAAGCATCAAAGTCGGATGGGTAACCGATAATTTTTCAAATCGATTAATGCACGTTAAGCTGGTGGTCCCGGGTGCTCTTGAAAGATAGAAGTCGTTCCCAAGGAGGGTTGGTGTCAGGTAGGCTTATCATATTTACATTTTTACGGCCGTAAAAATGTAAATATAATAAGGATTTGACACGATACGGCGCCAATCATTTCTACGAGTTTGTATGAAGCGTTGACACTGCAGTGTATTATCCCGCGTTGTGTAGCGCAACAAAAAAAACCGGCCAAGTGCGAGTTGGACTCGCACACCGAGGGTTCCGCCGTACAAACGTAGCGGTTTACAATTTATGACGTATTATATCAAATTCTGAGTTCACGGGAAGTACCTTGTAGGTTTTGATTCCCTAGCGTGTGACGGAAATTCGTCTAAGGTGTCGGTATAAACTGCTGTATCTTTTGATCGCGTTAACTTAGAAGTTTGATTTTTTCACTGCTTAAAGGGACAATAGACCTAGGTATTTGGTATAAATTTCAATTTGATACCTTTATTCGTTTGTGAGAAGTAAGGTAGTAAGTTTCATTTTATTAAAATATTTTTATTATATTATATAACTAAAAAAAATGTGATTTTCGCAATTTTTCCTATATTTGCATTATATGACAATGCTTCATGCCATATTTCAAGATTCTGAGTTTACGGGAAGTATCCTGTAGGTTTTGATTCCTTTGCGGGTGTCGGTTTGTCTAAGGTGTCGGTATAAACTGTTGTATCTTTTGATCGCGTTAACTTAGAAGTTTGATTTTTTCGCTGCTTAAAGGGACAATAGACCTAGGTATTTGGTATAAATTTCAATTTGATACCCTTATTCGTTCGTGAGAAATAAGGTAGTAAGTTTCATTTTATTAAAATATTTTTATTATATTATATAACTAAAAAAATGTGATTTTTCGCAATTTTTCCTATATTTGCATTATATGACAATGCTTCATGCCAAATTTCAAGATTCTGAATTTACAGGAAGTATCCTGTAGGTTTTGATTCCTTTGCGAGTGTCGGAAATTTGTTGAAAATATCGACATAATCGGCTGTATCTTTTGATTGGCTTGGCTTAGAAGTTTGATATTTTCACAGCTTAAAGGGACAATAGACCTAGGTATTTGGTATAAATTTCAATTTGATACCTTTATTCGTTCTTGAGAAGTAAGGTAGTAAGTTTCATTTTATTAAAATATTTTTATTATATTATATAACTAAAAAAAATGTGATTTTCGCAATTTTTCCTATATTTGCATTATATGACAATGCTTCATGCCAAATTTCAAGATTCTGAGTTTACGGGAAGTATCCTGTAGGTTTTGATTCCTTTGCGGGTGTCGGTTTGTCTAAGGTGTCGGTATAAACTGTTGTATCTTTTGATCGCGTTAACTTAGAAGTTTGATTTTTTCGCTGCTTAAAGGGACAATAGACCTAGGTATTTGGTATAAATTTCAATTTGATACCTTTATTCGTTCGTGAGAAATAAGGTAGTAAGTTTCATTTAATTAAAATATTTTTATTATATTATATAACTAAAAAAATGTGATTTTCGCAATTTTTCCTATATTTGCATTATATGACAATGCTTCATGCCAAATTTCAAGATTCTGAGTTTACGGGAAGTATCCTGTAAGTTTTGATTCCTTTGCGAGTGTCGGAAATTTGTCTAAGGTGTCGGTATAAATTGCTGTATCTTTTGATCGCGTTAACTTAGAAGTTTGATTTTTTCACTGCTTAAAGGGACAATAGACCTAGGTATTTGGTATAAATTTTAATTTGATACCTTTATTCGTTCGTGAGAAATAAGGTAGTAAGTTTCATTCTATTAAAATATTTTTATTATATTATATAACTAAAAAAAATGTGATTTTCGCAATTTTTCCTATATTTGCATTATATGACAATGCTTCATGCCAAATTTCAAGATTCTGAGTTTACGGGAAGTATCCTGTAGGTTTTGATTCCTTTGCGGGTGTCGGTTTGTCTAAGGTGTCGGTATAAACTGTTGTATCTTTTGATCGCGTTAACTTAGAAGTTTGATTTTTTCGCTGCTTAAAGGGACAATAGACCTAGGTATTTGGTATAAATTTTAATTTGATACCTTTATTCGTTCGTGAGAAATAAGGTAGTAAGTTTCATTTTATTAAAATATTTTTATTATATTATATAACTAAAAAAATGTGATTTTCGCAATTTTTCCTATATTTGCATTATATGAAAATGCTTCATGCAAAATTTCAAGATTCTGAGTATACGGGAAGTATCCTGTAGGTTTTGATTCCATTGCGAGTGTCGGAAATTTGTTGAAAATATCGACATAATCGGCTGTATCTTTTGATTGGCTTGGCTTAGAAGTTTGATATTTTCACAGCTTAAAGGGACAATAGACCTGAGTATTTCATGTGAATTTCAGCTTGATACGTCCACGCGTTCTTGAGATAAAGGGTCTTGACAGACAGACAGACAGACGGACAACAAAGTGATCCTATAAGGGTTCCGTTTTTTCCTTTTGAGGTACGGAACCCTAAAAGTATGTCTTAGCAGTTTAATAACGTAAATTTATAATAACATAATCTTCTGTTCATGGAAACTAATTAGAATATGAATATACTTTTAGTTGAATAACTTGTTGGGTTCTACATCAAAACCAGAAGTTGAATTGAAACACCCGAGACTTCTGTATCGCGGAGCAGCGGGTCTCGTCTCGAATAATGTAGTTAACTTAAGTACTTGCTTTGGTGCAATGGTAAAAGACAAATGTAAGATGAAATACAGAAGAAATGAGCTAGACGGTTTCAAATACAGACTAACTTTCGTCATGAAAGCTTTTTATATAGGTCACAAGAAGTCACTAGAAAGATACGGAGGATAGTACGGCGCACACGTCTCCAAACAAACGGAGAAAACGTTTTCCTACCCCTATTTGTTATCCGATCTTTGTGATATAATAATGTTTATAATAAAACGAGAAAAATCTGTGTCTCTACGTTTTTCTTTCTGCATAATTCGACAAACCTAAATTCGAAAAAAATAATGAATTTTGAAAAAGGAAATCGTACAGACATAATATTTAAATATGTTAAACACATTCTAAAATATCATAAAAATCGGCTAAGAATTAGGGGTAGGAAATAGTTTTCTCAATTTGTGTTATTTTGTATGAGTACGGCGCTCACCGTACTATCCTCTTAAGATCTGGTTGTTCTTGCAACTGTTATTGTTAACAAATCTTTGGGCGTTAGTTTGTTTTCTAGTTATTCTGGAAAGTAACCTTTTCCAACTATCTTAAGTAAATTTTTTTCCTACCGAAATTGGATCGAATGGTCCCAGATGCGATCCATAGGGAAGTAGAAATATGTTCTCTGTTTGATTGGTCTATTAGCAGACTTAAGTCTGCTTGGCTAGCTACCACCATCTTATCAAAGAATGCCACCATAATAATGCAGTTGACAGCATTATTCTGCTCCGACAATAAGTGATAACATAGCCAGTCCCTCAGTGGGCGAGAGTTCCAGATGAGACTTACTTCCAACTTCAGCCTTGTCGTTAATTATCATTTGTTCAGATGAAGGGCAAGACCAATCAATGGTTTCTTACTCTAATAGGCTAAAATTGTCTCCTTACTATGAGACAGCAATCAGTAATTTCTTACTCTTATAGGCTAAAAATGATTCCTTACTATGAGACAGCATTCAATGATTTCTTACACTAATAGGCTAAAAATGTCTCCTTACTATGAGAGAGCAATCAATAATTTCTTACTCTAATAGGCTAAAATGTCTCCTTACTATGAGACAGCAATCAATAATTTCTTACTCTAATAGGCTAAAATGTCTCCTTACTATGAGACAGCAATCAATAATTTCTTACTCTAATAGGCTAAAATGTCTCCTTACTATGAGACAGCAATCAATAATTTCTTACTCTGATAGGCTAAAAATGTCTCCTTACTATGAGAGAGCAATCAATGATTTCTTAATCTAATAGGCTAAAAATGTCTCCTTACTGTGAGACAGCAATAAATTATTTCTTACTCTAATAGGCTAAAAAGTCTCCTTACTATGAGACAGCAATCAATAATTTCTTACTGTAATAGGCTAAAAATGTCTCCTCACTATGAGAGAGCAATCAATGTTTTCTTACTCTAATAGGCTAAAAATTACTCCTTACTATGAGACAGCAATCAATGATTTCTTACTCTAATCGGCTAAAAATGTCTCCGTATTATGAGACAGCAGTCAATAATTTCTTACTCTAATAGGCTAAACTGTCTGCTTACTATGAGACAGCAATCGATAATTTCTTACTCTAATAGGCTAAAAATGTCTCCTTACTATGAGAAAGCAATCAATATTTCTTACTCTTAGGCTTTCTTATCTGATTCCACACTAGAAAGAAAATGTGCCTCCTTTTAATCATAATCGCGGGATCCCGAATATTATTTTTTCTATTTTGTTAACAGAAACCAAGTGTTACCCAAAAATGTGAAGAATTCTTTTGTTTTATACGGGATGTAATAATGATTATGAGGTACTAGAGATCAGAGGAATAATGGGGACGGTGATAAGGAACGGGAAATGCCGCTCGTCTTAGAACGTTTTATTCAAGATTAGAAAAAAAATGAAGTCATTAACTTTGATATAAAACACGGGTATTGTGTAACATTGAAATTTCTTAGACAAGACTTCTTCCTTAAGACAGATTTATTATGAGGTATAGGTAATTATCGTTTCTGCCTTGCTCCATCGATCTCTTACTAAAAAATATTCGACTTGTGAATTGGAACTGAGCAAATGAAATGTTTTGCTATAATTTTTATATCTATTGATAATTTATTGTATTACGAATCATGGTTTTAACGTTTATTTTTGACCAACTTTTTTATTTCTATGGAGAGAAGTATTTCTAATAGAGGTCCAGTCTTTTGCATTCACTAGGTTATATGTTTAACTTTACTGTGTATGAATTCTGGAATTTTTGATTTTACAATAATAAAAATCCTAATATTCTATTTGGAAATCCTAGCCTTAATTCTTTTCTTGTGGTACTTTCTATTGCTGAAGGTCATGTCCGTTTGGAAATGCGTTCACCACGCTTTAAAGAAACTGGTATTCAACAAGAAGTTCTATCTTTGGCCTGCCACAGGGTAGTAGAAATAGGGAGGCCTGTGAGGGATTCAGCTTTGTCCGACCAGCGAATAGGTGATCCTCCGCGAAGTTGCTTCTTCTCTGCATTGCCCAGTAGTACCAGCTTTTCAAGGTTATCAGACCTCTATGCGCTATGTGACCGAAGTAGCTGCTTATTCTCCGTAAATTTTCGATAATCTGGTTTTGACTTTTATAAAACTTACATACATACACACACACACACACACATACGACCACGCTCGTAGTCCCAAGAGGGGTTGAGCAGAGCCTTATATAACATTTAATTATACATAAAGCCACATCTGGCAGTGTGAGCCATGCACTGCCTCCTAATAGTGTCAGGGTTGCCAGACTGCTGGCTACATAAAAGACCAATCTCAAAAAGTAACAATCCTTCAGTAAACAAAAGCCACAGGACAGATGTTACACTCATAATCGTCTCAGCAGTCTGGGTAGAGACATGATTGAATTAATAACTTGAATGTCTTTTAACTTCTAGTTTTTATGAATAACGTTTAGAGTTTCTCCCGAGTTCTTGTTGCAAAAATACGTGTTGAGAGACTCCATTTTAAACTCAATCTACCGTACATTTGTCGGTTACTTTAATAAAATTTTCACTTGATATTGGCGCAATGCGAAATCTTTATGTGTCGCGATCGCCATTCGTATAAAAGAAGTAGAAGTAGAATAACGTTTACCGTAAATATTTTTTACCCACCGTAGAAGATTTTTCAATTTGCCTTTTCTACACAAACATTACATAAAATTCATGGACATTTTAATCTTAACTCAAGTGGAAAAGGTGAAATTTTTTCATAATTTGTCCATTGGAGAAAATTGTATTTGAGCCTTGAAAATCGAATGATGTAAGCCGTTCACAGGCTAAAATGGCTCACAAAAAATTCATTTAGGTTAAGCAGATTTTTATTATAATTCGATTAGTCTATATCCAGGGGTATTGTGACAAAAATTGTTAGTAACTTTCTTGACGAGTTGGGTACTTACACCTCCACAGTTACTGAGCTTCTTCAGCACTGAAAGTTCTACCGATACATTTTATTTTATTTCTAAATTTCCTTACAGTTTACATAAAACATCGTCCAATTTTTGCCAAACTGTAGAAAGTTTGTCGGCAAAGTTTCCGTGAATACTCGAATTTTGTGTAAGCGATACAAAAAACACATTTGTAAGTAACTGAATAAAATTATAGGTTATACTTCAATATAATTAGCTTAAATATACTTTTACAGCATAAACACCGCTATTAAAATTCCCTGGTTTTAAAAAAATAACGAACTTCCAATATTTTACACACCAAACAAAAAAAAAAAACAGACATTTAGTTCAGATATATACTCTACAGAGCTTTCATAAAAATAAATATCGGTGAACGTTTCCCTTTCGCACAAAGTTATTATTCATAAAAATACACAAATTACTTTTTCCCTCCCACGACTTACAAGTTCAAGTATCAAAAGTCAAGGGCATAAAGAACAGAAAAATTGGAAAGTATCCAAAAGAATCACAACGTAAATTACCACTTCAATAACCATAAATGCTATGAATGACAAGACATCTGACAAATCGTTAGCTATAAAAAGTGCGAGGTATAACATATGGGTATCTCACACCTTTAATGTATAAAGATGAAAAATTGTCTAATAGCATTTTTCATTTTATTTTATTTCGTAGGGACGAAAACAGTCATACAATGTGCATTATTCAGAACTTAAGGGCGTGCACTTGATTTACGTCAAAATTGTCACATTTAGTGGATTTATCCGTAGATTGATACTCTATTCTCAATCTACGGATTTATCAGACCTAATTTTGAAGCGATGTGAAAAGACTTTGCAAAGAAATTGTATATTATAGGAAGTATAATTCATGATTAAAACTAATATAGAGAGATATTTTAATTTACACTTCTAGTTTTTTAAAGCAAGGCGAATCATATAGCATAGTTTTAAGAAAATGCAGTTTGGAGCCATCTTTCAGATGAAATACCAGCATAGCATTATAATGGCTAACAATACTTTTCTAAAAATATTTTTCCAGTGGAAAATATACTATTCTAAACCAAAATTGAGATAACATATTAAAAAAGGATACCATAAATATCTATAAACTGGTAAATTTTAATGAAAATTTTTGCAATGTATTTGAGATTAAATTCATTTAATGTACTTATTATATAAAAATACATATAATACTAGACACAATAACGATATTATAACATTGTTAAATGCTCTCAGATATTTTTAATAATTTAATGAAAAATGGTCTAAATTTGAGCTCGCGGCCATTTTTCTATCGTACACCCAAGGTATTCCCAGCTAGTGGTCTTATCGCTTTTCGAGCAATGTCTATGTGTGTATGGGGTCACATGGACATGTGTATCTAACAACAATAAAGCGTAAAAAATATTTTTGGTATTTCGATGAATGCACGCACAACTAACACGAAAATTTTAACTTACTGTAAGACCATCCGTATCCATAAATTATTAATTTATTACGTAAAGTTACAAGCAAGTTAACTATCATAATATTGTTATCATCTAGGTACAAAGCATAAAAGAGAACCGATATGAATAAGTAAGTAACAAAGTAAATAAAAAAAGGTAACTCTTGCAAGTTTGTACAATTAAGTTTTGTGTGCTATTACCACAGAACATAGATATAACCTCTTGTACATCTATGTTCTGTGGTTATTACTACTAACAGATTGACATTAACAAACCATTTATTCATTATTACTAGGTGCTCGTACATAAAACAACAACAAAAAAAATTAAGGGTTGGCACCTAATATACTTGTACTTTAGACAAGTGAAAATTTTACTTTTGAAAGGGCCTAATGAAGGTGAGCATAATATTAGTACTGTATTTTATTCACCCGGACTGCTAAGATGAAAGTGTAACATTAATTCTGGTTGCTTGTTTCATGTTTTTGTTTGTTGGTCCACTAATGTTTTGTAAATTTTTGGGTACGTGTTAAGTAATCTCCTTTTGAGTAGGCGACAGGCTGACAACTTGTCACTTTTTTGGCGCTGCATGGTCAATACTGCGAATTGTGGCCAAGTGTAATCAAAATTTTTATCTAAAAACCCTTTTAACTCCTCTTCGGAATAAACAAAAAAAAGGTGAGCACATCAATATACCTAAAGTCCTCATAGTAGAAAGGCATACAGTTTTTGCAGCGGGAAGTAAATAGGTAGCAAATTTCTATTTTCATTCATTCAAACTAACAATTTCGATGTAAAATATGGATAGCTGACTGGCCATTTTAATGCACAGCAAATTCTGGGATTTCCGCATCCAGCCACTGCTAACAGCCGGCACAAAATGGTATTGGATTTGGGCAAGCGGACCGTCAGTTTGAAATAGGAGCACTAGTCCTGAAGATGAGCCCACATTCACCATACTTGACTCCGCATTACAATCGTGTTTCATTATGAAAACAAATGCGCCAATATTCCGTACCTTAAAAGCAATTTTATATCAACGAACTTAGGCAGTCAACACATTTGTTGGTTATTTCAAAATGAATTACAGTGACTTATGTATTACATATATTTCAAAAATTTAGTTATCTAATATGCCGGAGCTATGTAGGTAAGTATGTAAAAAGTACTCACAGAAAAAGAAAGTTATGACTGAATTTGAATTGAAAAACCAAGAGATATGAAATTTCCACTATCGAAATTATTATTTTTCGCTTTTGATGTGTTTTTTTATTATGAGCCTTCTTTGTGCAGCTGACAAGATAGTAATAACTACCAAAGAGCTGGCTTCTGCTTCTTTGAAGCTATTAAAATACTCATACCTTATTAATTTTTAATTAGATTTCTTTATGAACGTGCGGATTTTCATTCATTCATGTTCAAGCTCAAGTCTTTTTTCATAGAATTCGGCTCATTATGTTTTATATTGATGAAAGCAATTTGGAAACAAGGATCAAACGACCGAAGCCTTTCATTCACTAGACGCGCCTTGAAGGCTTTTAAGCGATGTTCACTACTTTATACTCGTTTAGTCCCGCGTCCTGAAATATTGTTCTTGTGCTTCGAAATAGAGTTTGAACTATGTATATGTATGGAATAAACTGCAAAATTTATAGATAACAGTTTTCGCTAGACTAATTATTAATGAATTACTTATCTAGTACGACACGTTATACACTTTTAAGTTGATGTTTTTAATAAAAAACTATATAAAACTGTACATAATCTAAGAGTGACGATCCTAATACTCCGACCGCTAAGGTCAGTATTACAAAATGACACTCAGAAATCAATCATGACTTAAGAATCTTTTGTCACTTTCTAACAAGCACAAAGTGATAGAGACGTACGACGCTCAAGTCGGCGTTGATATATTTATCCGCAAGTGTAGTAGGCTCTTCCAGCATTATTCTATAATTCCACTTTTTAATAGGGTATTTTACACCATGAAAGAAAAATATGAAATTGAATTTTTATGATAAATATTGCAAAAAGTAATTGACAAACATCGATATTTATTCATAAATATGCAATTTTCATTTTATAATTCAATTTGAAAAATCGTCTTTTTTAATATATCCCTAAAACCTTTAAAACGCCGATTGCCATATTGAAATGCGACGTGACGTCACTCCGTTAGTTATTCAAAACTAAGTTTTTAAGGCATTTTTTGTTTTTATGAAATTGAAATAAAAATTCTACTGGGTTCTGTGACCAGGATTCTATAAAAGGCTAATAAGTACTTACCTTACATCATTGGCAGAGCCAGGTTGGCTACTGCGGCGCGTATACATTATTCTGTACTATCTCTTCGCATTTGGACTCAACATAATATTTATTTGCTTCGAAGGAAAAGGTGAACGTCAACTCAATGAAGACGACTAATATCCATACCATTTAGCACACTGTGTTCAGTATGAACAGTGGAAATATTGCACCACTTATCTTGACAGAAGCTCGCCACAAACTAATGCAATTAATCGCATTACATGTGTTAGTAACCGCACAAAGGAAATTCTAACAAACGTATTATTCGAGAAAGGAAAATTGTTGAGCCAAATACGCATTTACTACCTTCATTTCTAGGTCTAGATAAAGAGGATACAAAAACAGACATTCCGCTTATTATCAACTTTGTTTTCCTAACTCCGTTCAGGTTTCGGGTTTTAATCTAATTGTTTTACTAGATTGCCTTGTTGTGGATAACTTCTATTTGCAGACCGGATTCAAATGGATGCTAATTGATAATTAAAGATAGAAAATGTTTACACGCAAAATAATTTACGCAAGGGAGGATAAAAATAGATCGCGATACAAGCACCGTCTTAACCTACTTTTATAAATTTCATTATTACATTATTAGTTTTACGATAGTAAGCTTTTACCGTAGCCTAGATCTTACTCCCCCTCTGAGCTCTAGAAATATATAGTAGATTGCTTGACAAGGATGGAATGGAATTAATTTCCATATTATGACGACGTACCTACTCGTAGTTAGACGCCCGAGCGCAATGAATTTGCAAAAATAATCTCTTAAATATTAGTTTGTGGTACCTATAATAGTGGCTTTATGTCTACGATGACTTTGTCTGTGGTGGAAAAGATGGCGCTTCGCCATCTTTTCTTTAGTAATTTTCACTAGTATGAACTTCACTTTCTGTCGAGAAGCGCTAGGCAACGGACGTATACCTTCTTAGTGACTAGAAGAATATAGTACACAATAATTTCTTCAGTAAAATCGTTGTTTCAATTACCCGTAATATCCTATAGTTTTCACAGTTTGGAAAGAGCAGGTATGTTTAAAGAAGCATTTTAAATTTCAAAAAACACATCACGTCACGGGCACTGAGCAGGAGTGTTGCCCGTCAAATCAGTTGAGATCTTAAGTTGCGATACCTTTTATAGCTGTCAAAACAATTATTCTTCTACAGATTTTGAATGGCATTACGAATTTGTGACTTCATAGATTGTTATCAACTAACTGAATATGAAATGATACGCTTAAAAATCAAATTCTAGGGATAATTTTAAGCGATGGAGAGTTTTTTGGTATAAAATGACATTACCTTTTACCAATTTGTAAATATTTGCGAATAGTGTCAACAACCCACCGCCTCACCGCCGCTAACCATCCTGCCGAATTTGAGAGAATACCCACTAACCAAATACAGTTCTATTTTTAAAATTCATTCTTGCTCTAGGGAAGGAAGCAATTACTGTGTTTTTCCCGGCCTGCAAGGTGGGAATTAGCGTGTTCCACCCAAAACACAAATCAATCAAACGCTAATTTCGAATGAAAAGTAATTTATACTTGACCTGATCGGAACAGTAGCTATTATTCCCTCGATTTGAAAAGAGAAAGTTGATCTTTTCTTCGACCTGAATATGGCACAAGTTGAATGAAAATTCATTTCTAACGTGTTTTAGCGGGAGGAAAAGTTGTATGAAAATCCATTTCTAACGTGTTTTAGCGGGAGGAAAAGTTGTATGAAAATCCATTTCTAACGTGTTTTAGCGAGAAGAAAAGTTGTATGAAAATCTATTTCTAACGTGTTTTAGCGAGAAGAAAAGTTGTATGAAAAACTGTTTCTAACGTGTTTTAGCGGGAGGAAAAGTTGTACGAAAATCTATTACTATCGTGGTCCATTCACACCCACCACAACTTACGCTGCATTTTGCCGCAGAAGACCCTCAACCTTCTAAGAGCCCGGCGGTATGGACTTTGTCCCACCACGAAAACCAGAAATTGTAGGTTTTAGAACAACCTAGCACGAGCGCGCCCACTCCTTCTTTTCCTGTACTGTCTAAATGTCGAATACTAATATGTCTTCCTAAAAAAACTGTATCATTTAATTTAAGTAACTGTAAAAATTCTAACTTAATCTTTTATTAATTTAGTCATAACTTACTCCAACAATGCGGCTACTTCAATTTTTGCATTAGTCACAAATGTAAAAATCTCTTTATAATTCTTCTAATCTTCTAATTCTAATCTCTATAGAGTTCTTTTCATAATTTGACAAGTCTTTGAATGCTCCTCACAGGTGTAGTTTAAAGCACTATGAAACATTTGTGAATAGATTAATTAATAGTACATAGTACATTCTACTATGTACTATTAATTAATCTATTCTATTCTTAATTAATAGCCTCGCGTCGCATTAAGCGTACGCATTTTGCCAATGTCAAGTGAAAATGTAACTAAAGTAGGTAACAAAAATTGTACGGTTGATTGAGGTTAAAAATGGAGTCTCTCAACACGTGTTTTTACGACAAGAACTCGGGAGAAACTCCTACTAAATTAGGTCCTGTCGTTAGTCGTCTTAGACCTGTCAAACATTTGATGTTCGTCCTATCGTCTAGGAATCAATTTCGTTCATCTTTCATTATTTACTCTTTTACTGCGCGAGAACTTTCTTTACTTACTTTTGACTAATTTCCTTTATTAACCGTTTAACGTGAACCGTTCTTTGTATTAACTCGGAAACTTCTTAACCGATTTTAATGAAATTTTGTGAATGAGTTTTACTTGTTGATAAGAAGTTCTCAATTTTTTAATTCTAGAAAAAATGCACTGAAAATAATCAACTTTCCTCAGGCGGGTTGATTGGCAAGTTGATTTTTTTCAGTGCATTATTTCTAGTATTAAAAAATATTTACGAGTTTGTAAACTCAAAACTAAAATTATTCCTTAAGGTCTCAATTTTTGAAAACTAAACACATCAAGTGCTATGTCGACGGGGTCAACCAGTTTTCAATTCATTTCAACTTCTAAAGAACGCTTGAAATACACACTGTCTTGCATATGATACTGATATTCGGAATCCGCGCCACCTGTGCAACTTTTAATTACAAAAACATACATATCAATACTAATCTATTATTGCACACAAAGAAGGAAATAAATATAAACAGTACATAATATACGACCTTAGTGTTTAAAAGTATTCTCTTCCAGGCAATATTGAGTGAATACACAGAGATAGCCTTTATGTTATTCTAATGTATGATCTACGTCATCAAAACTTTATGAAGTTTCAATAAAATCTGTTCAGAAGTTGCGTGAAAGAGTAACAAACACTCATACATCTATGCACCCATACAAACTTTCACGTTTATAATGTTAGTAGGATATTGATAATTATATTATTGATTGATTATACAACATGTTAAGTTAGAAGCACTTAGGTTTACTTTAAAATCTAGAGCTAATAAGTGGGTCATCGACCCCATTTTCTTACAAGTTTCACAAGACTTGTTTTCTTTCACCACTTTATCACAAATGTTTCTAAGGTACCAACAATTTTCGGAGTAAATGTTCTCTCCTTCGGATTCGATTAATTCCGATTGGTTAAATATGTAAAGCTTAGTAGAAGTAATTGGCAATGCTTTTCAATTATAATTGGATGCTTATAAGTTTTAAAAGATCACTTGAAAAATAAACTTTTGAGTTGTAATTTGAGTTCATCTCGCATTTCTTAATACAATAATTGTTGAAGTTATTCGATTTACTCTCTTTACAATTGTAGTTTTGATTTTCATTTACACCGCTAAACGACCCATAAACTAAAATGTTATGCTTATAATATAGACAGTTGGAATTCGACCACTGTGCATTTTTCACGCAACTTTCTGCTTGGTTCAGCTAAGTTGACCCACATACATAATCCCCCATTGTGAAAAGAGTCTTACTGATAAAATATGCTTAAGAAACCGTCAGGAAAATAAAGCTAACAATGCAACTTAAAATCGTATAAGATTTTTTGTTCATCTTGTTTACTTTAATAACTTACCATTTATCTCGCTGATATAAACTGATTAAATAATAAATTATTATAAAAAGTTATTTACATATACAACATGTAAATTAAATAACCAACACCCTGAATACAGGTGGTTTGGGATCGGCTTCTGAGTTGATTTCAATAACTTTTTTAAAAAAAAAACAAAAAGTACCCAGAAATTATTGTAAAACATTTTGCAACACAAAAATAATCGTTTTTTTTTAATTGTTATGAAATCAACTCCGATGCTGATCCCAAACCACCTATATTCAGGGTGTTGGTTATTTAATTTACATGTTGTATATTGATTAGAAAACTGTGGTCAACTTGTTTTGTACCATGCGTAAAACTTTACCTAAACAAAAAAAATCACACTTAGCCTGTTTCGTGTAAAACCACGTGAAAACAGAAGAATAAGCAACGTGTATGTTGAAATAAACTTAAAAAGAAACAAAGACTCGTATTTCGTTATAAAACGTGTGGCGTAATGTAAAACATTAAACTGAGAATACATGGTTCGCCTCTCCAGTTCGGTGCAGTGTCTCGAATGCAGGAAGATTTTTCTTGTAACGTGTATTTTCACGAGCACTTTTGCGTCTTGATACAGCGATGCAACAGTTATTATACCAACAATTATATCGCTACTCGTAATGGGTAGATAACGGTAAATAATTAGACGATAAGATTATTGTCGATGATTCAATCAAATGATAGAAAAATCATTAATCCATATTTATTATTCCATCGTTATCTTTGAAACCTGTTCAGAGGGAGAGGTAATGTTTTGCTTTTCATAAAACATTTAGATAATATTCGTGTCTACGCCACAGTACAAACATTCAAGCATAATTCATTCGCCCCAATCACTCCCTAAACGTTCATTCACTCATTTGTTCATTCATACGTTCCCAATCATTCAAAACGTCACTCCGAACAATTTTACCGCTCTTTTTTGTAATACTATAAAATCAAACCTAATTTGTAAAACTACGTTACATCTTTCATTTTGTTCTTCGTGAACAATTCGTAACCAAACATTATAAACAATTTATATTTGTACATTAAGAAAATATATCCAAATCCCTTTTTTATGAAACAGGTAAAATAATAAATCTAATTTTACCTGACGGTAAGCAGTGACCTTAGTCTAAACAAACACGTTTAAGACACCAAGGTCCTACTCGCGAGCTTACAACGTTAGGGGCCGGGGTTATGTTGGCAACGAGTGTCTTGAGCAGCACTTGGTAGGAGGCCAAAGGCTTTCCAATTTCTAGCGCCTAAGTCACTAGACCAGAATGAATAAGATACAGATTTACGATGGACGATCATCATACAACCAATGTCAATCTTTGCGTTAATTTGCAACAACAAGCGACGACAAAAGCAATACTTTTTTAATTACTACTTTCGTTGTATGGCAATAGCTGAGCAATCACTAGGAACAGTGACGGAGATATACCGTACATACTGAATTGATATAATAAGGCTCAGTCCACTGGACTTTGACCTCCTGGGGCGAGTTAAGGTCACGTTCGAGTTGTACGTGAATGAATTTCGGGGCTCAGGAATAAAATTTACAGGTCTCCTTTATGGCCTTCTTTTTAGGTGGTAAGAGAGATCGCTGCTATTTTGATAAAGAAATGCTTGTAGATCTCGAAGTCTATATTTATCTCTAGAGCCTATCTATATCTCCAGGCGTCTCTATACATCAAATAAATTTTGGGTTTTCAGTTTGCTAATACTAATTAAAATTTCTATCAACTCTACATTTCAATATCCATTTATAGTATAATCACTTATATTTTTATACCTCAAATAGTTCTTTTAAGTCAATCTACTTTTGCAATTATTTTCGGTTGAAAAAAAACCCACTCCATTTAATAATTTTGTCTATAACCTAGATACAGAAGCTTTAAATATTCCTTATGGAAAATCAAATTCTTTTTTGAATTTCTAAATATATTTATAGGAAAACCAATGACACTGTCGTATTATAAGAAGTGTTTCAGTAGGAGTGACTGTTTAAGTAAGTTTCGTTCTACAGTTTGTTGTATGTACGTATGTGGCTAAGACCAAAGAAAATATTTTTTTGACAGATTTGTATTTGCTAGCTACGAATGTTCAGCTTCCGTACTTATAGAAGTATCTCATTATAATTGTCACCGACACGTTGTGACGTGCTGTTGATTTGCCATTCGCTTACAAATCTTCTAGGTGAAAATCGTATCCGTACATAATTCTCGCTGCACGGAAAATGTTGACATGTTTTCAATATGTATACCAAAGCATTCATTATCATTGCGAACCGCCTTGCTTTTTAACAGCTTCATATTGTTATGCTAGCTGTTGGATAAAAACTTCAAAATCTCAATAAAACTAAATGATGATTTACCTAAAACCAGACGTAGAATAATTTATTTCCACAAAAGTGAGTTCCAATAATGCTGCATATGCATAATGTATAATTGCATCGTTGGACAACACGTCGAACGCCTCGTGGAGAGCTTAGAACACGTGTCCATTTCCTTTAAGTGTTATTAGACTGGAAATGGTCTTGCTTTGACCGAGTTCAAAATAAGGAGATGTTTTCTGTTAGACATATGCTTTGACTTCTAAAAAGTTTGAAAATAATCTTTCTTGATAATATTATTCCGATAACACCGATTCCAAAAAAACTACATACAGGATTTGCGTCATTCCTGTTACGTAATGTATACAGACATTGTCTCTGTTTGCATCAGGGTGGCAGCGTTCAGTACAGCCAATTTTAAAGAAGTTCCATAATATTAACAGCCGGAGTCACCGAGATTTTGAAACAAAAAACAATTGTATGGAATTTTGTTTTCTTTGCAATCCATAGAAAACGGCAATTTCATAGTTGAAGATAAGAATCTAATTTATGAATTACAATTTATTTGAGTGTAAGCCTTGTAATACTTGTTACTGGGCTGCTGGTATGTAAAATTTGTATTAATAAAGTAACACTCCGTAATTAAACTCCAGTTTCCGCATCACGAGCGATTGACAAAACAGTTTAGTAAACAAAGGCCCCGTAATTCGATATATTAGCAAATTTTGCGGGACTTCCTCGAAAATTTAAATCGATATTGACAGCGGACACTCGGCTCTGCGGTGTGCAATACAAAGTCGTTATTTATTTTATACGAATGCTCCCACCAACTTAGGAAACTGAGATATAGGGCAATTGGACTAGCCGATCGAATCTGGAGCGCCTACACCACTGTCCACTACCTCTACATTTTCGTGGTGTTTAGTGCAATAGAAATAAAACAAACATGTACAAGATAGGCGGCCTTATCGCAAAGCAATCTCTTCCAGGCCTCTTTTTTTTAGGTTAGAAATTATGAAAAAACAAACTATTATATGTTCATGACTAAAGACTTGCCTTTACCAGATCCGGTCACTAGACCTCTCGGTTTATGTTGAACTTCACCGGTCGTCGCTATACGAAAATGCTATAATATCAAGCCTTCAGGACTGAAAATTCCTCAGTTCCGACGAGGTGTGACACAGGGCGACTTCGTATCGGCGCAATTGTTCAAAGCTGCGCTGGGGGTACTTTTAAGCTTCTGGACTGGAGAGGTCTCGGCATCAACATAAACGGCGAGTACATGGCACACCTGTGTTTTGCAGATAAAATTGTAGTCATGGCTGAGATCTTGAAAACCCTGGGCGCAATGCTCGACGATCTCTATAGAGTCTCCCAAAAAGATAGTAAAACAAATATTTATATTTATTTAATCACTCTTTGTCGGGCAGTTTTCTATTTGAAAAATTTTAAGTCCATGCGACGCAAGACAGATTAGTACATTAGCGCGGACCTAAAATGTCTATTAACAAAACGAGGGTGAACTAAAGCCCTGTTTAATGTTCACGTTTACATTAGAGGTTGAAGTCTAACGAGATATTAAGACAAAGGGGTTTTGACACATCACATTCAATTTATTAAACGGTGTTTCACTTTTTAATTCAGAAAATAATAATGATGATATAGTTTTGAATTTAGTGAGGGAAAATATAACACTGTCATTATTTTACATTCCATAAGCATGCTTGGTCGTGATAGCTTGCTTTGAAATTATGGGTCACAGAAAAGTATTGATTCAAAATAAAATGAGCTTTTTTAGACTGCTGAAAATCCATATCGTTCTATATTAATTTATGAAATAAGTGTATTGCTAATATAGAACATTAGCAATACACTTATTTCATAAATTTGTACTATCTAAATTTATTTGAGTCAAAGCTTTAGGCATTAAGTTTTAATTAAGAAACTCTTATCACTTAGCAAGTATGTTATGCGTAATACAAACCAAAGCCTCTGACATAGTCCATCTAGCACCCGTAATTTTAGTATAAAAATTTTACTATGTATTTTTTTATAGGAAAAAACGTTAATTAAGAGCGCTTCTTAGCGGAAAGAAGTGACTAAAGTAGTTACTTTTTCTACTAAAAAACGCACACAACGGGTACAGATGGCGAGTACAAGTGGCATATGAAAAGAATCATGTTACATACCCGTCGACTGGCGGGTGATTTTCAAACGCGTTCAGTTTCCCGGCGACATCCAAGCTAATAGTGACAATACAGAAATAGAGAAAGTATCACATTCGGTGTCGCTGACAAAGTTTTCCGTCTTGCAATATTTACCTACAGACAACAGTCGGGAGCATAATATGAAGCCATTGTTGAGAGTTCAACATCTTTATCACCCACGCAATAAGGGTCACGAACTCACAAAATGTGGTTACATAATACAGATATTATTGGCGGTGACTGGATGAAAAAGCCACAAAATGTTGACTTGCCTTGGTTCGGTTGCTAAAGTGAGTAAAAGAAGAAACAAAGTGCAAACTTTGTTTCTTTTTCTGTCTAATTTGCATCAATTGATATTCTAGACCGAGTCCTACTTTTAATCTTCACAAATTTTCCAATAGGTAATCTGTCTAATAGTTATCTTTAACCAGATAACTTTTTAAAATTTATCTAATACAACGTCCGAGCGCCACCTGTTGATAAGATTGCTGTAACAATTTAAAAGTAAAATTATTACGGTTTAATAATTTAAAGACTAACGACCGGTTGCACCAAGATTTACTTTTAACAATTTCGTAAAAAATTAACATATTTTTAAAAATGGAACAATGCATTCATTTATGAATCAAGTTGACTTTTACGTTACTTTTTGCAAAATTGTAAAACGTGAAATTTGGTGCTAATAATTAAAATACAACTCTGAACCGTAAAATGTTATCTCAATTTAGCCTATTTAGTAAGTTGAACTCAACCATTGAGCACTGGTTATGTGCTCGATGAACTCAAATAAACGAAAATATTTGTTGAGTAGTAGTCAATTGTTCAATAGACACCAAAAATTCATAACCTTTTTATCGATAAGGATATATTACAAACAAAATACGACCTAAATTGATTATTCAATGCGTAGGCGAAACTGTCCCTAAAGACATTAAAGATAAAGTGCTGTGATATTTTTCATTCTTTGGGATTGTTTTTAGCTTTCGAGTTGTATGCATTGTCTATGAAGAGACGCCTAGACCTGTTAGACAAGTAATAAAAGTTTTTTTTAGTCTGTATTAGTATTTCTAAATTCCTCGCTGTCTTCCAAATACTTTATAATATATATAAATATTATTATATGTTTCTATTACTAACGCTTTTTTAAATTACTTCCTGATGTGAAATAATAGAAATAGTAAAAAAAAACATTCTGCACCATTTATTTACGATTACAAAAAACTCAAAATCATTTCATCAATATTTCTCTGAAGCATAATCAAGGAAGCGCGTCGGTGGCGTAGTGCGTAATAGCGTCGTCTCCCACCCGAGAGGCACTGGTTCGATCCCCGCCACGTACCAATGTGTTTTCAAATTTTGAATTCATATGTACGTTTAATCGACGCTTGAAGAAAATCTTAGGTTGTGTGTGAAGTCGACCAACCCGCACTTGGCCAGCGTGGTTGACTAAGGCCTAATCGCCCCTAATATGGGGTAGGCTCGAGCCCCTCGGTGGGGACATTATATGAGCTGTTGATGATGATGATAATCAAGGAATGGAATTCACTGCCTGGCCCCGTGTTCCCTCCTTCCTATAATCCTGGGTCATTGAAAAGAGGCGTGAAGAAGTACCTTGCACATTGGCAAAGCGAGGGTAGCTAGCGCGGCAGTTTATCTCTCGCACCAGCTATCTTCGCATTTGGACAACACTTCTGCTTACCATCAGGTGGAATGGAGTCATTTGCTTGACCTTTTTATAAAAGAAAAGGTAAGGATTAGCAAAAGGTGTACCCAAAGTGCTCCTAAATAAATATAGAAATATAAAGCGAAGAAAAATCCTCAAGCAATACTAAGTTTTCAATTTGTACGTGTGTATGTTCTTATATCGTCAGAAAGTAGTTCAATTGATTCGTCGTATTTTATTGAAAGCGAAAATTAGTAAGCCAACCTAAATTAAAAGTTATAATAAAGAAAAGCAAGAACGGATATATAGGCGAACGGATTTCATAATACAGTGCTGTCAGCCACACACAGTGAACTAAGTTCGTTTGAAAAGTTGAACGAAGGACTGAAGGGGTGTGTCTGACTTGGGCCTCTGACGTGACGTAAATACTGCCGAGCTTATTGGCACCTCTTTCTATTTATTTTTGGAGAAAATAAACCTTGAGATATTATCCTCCTTTTTAAATATTTGTTCACATTCCTTACTCGTGTAGTTGTAAAAAATTTGGGACATCAGAGTTTAGCATATTCTAAAAATGTTACATCACAACACGTATGTTTGTACTTACAGTATAAATAGATGATCTACAACAGAATTTCTATCCACTATAAGAAAATCTTTGCAACAATGTATAAAATATTAAATTTACACTTATCACTCAAAACTGCAAGTTATCATTGGTGTGGTACATCATTTACGTATTTATTCTCCAGAGCTTTATTTATGTACATTATGTATAAATAAGACAATCCTAGGACCAAGTACACTTGGCCCATAATCTATGACTTGGTCACTACTTGGTCCTAGGAGAGACACTCTTCTACTTCTTTTACATTAATGACGATCGCGACTCATAAAGGTTAGGTACGCATTGCACCAATATCAAGTGAAAATGTACTTATAGTAACCGAAAATTACACGATTGACTTTGAAATGGAGTCCTCAACACGTGTTTCTGATTCATTCAATCATGATTTGATTTTCGTAGTGATTTTACGGTTCTTGTTAGATAAATTTTATTTTTGTATTGTTATTTTTATTTTACGGTCTTCAATAGGTACATATTCAAGAAGAATATGTATATTCATGACATATAAAGCTATATTAGAATTCTATTTTTAGTCTGAATTAATATTCTGAGATGAAAATCTTATTCTGAGACTTGAAACTTAACTAATACGAATATTTGATTACAGTATTCTTTAATTCCTTAGAAAGAAAGAAGCCTATGTTGATAGAGCAAATAGTAAACATTTACTCAAAGTTATATAATAACACTTGAAGAGATTTCTTAAATATTTACCAATAACATAATTTCTTTAGCCCTCCGACAAGAAAAAAATCGAAGAAACCTAATCGTGTACAAAATCTCCACGACAGATTGAGGTCGCCATTAAACTTAATTACTGTAATAATTGGAGATGACTGACGAAAAAGTGACTTTTATAAATCGCTTTATCGATAATAGCAAAATTCAATTTACGTAAAATGTATTATATAGGCCGCCAGTGTAATTACCGGGCACAATAAGACTATTGCAGCACGGTTCACGCGCAGTTGCGAGCAAACTGGGGTTTGCTTGAAAACAACATGCTTTCCTAAAGCTCTGTCCACACTTGCGCCCGTACACGAACCGTGCACACTACGCGTCTTGAGTGGCTATTGGACGCGTCAAACTCAGCTCTCAGCGCGCACGTGCTTCTTGCGAACTGTCGCGTCCATCTCGCGAGCTGTTCGCGGCATCCTGTCTCTTGCACGCAAACCGCTTGCTAGTATTATGGAGCACGAGCTCGGGGGCGACCTGCTAACGTGTGTGAAATAGCGGGCAAGTGTGCGGAGCTCAAATAAACGAGGAGGAAATTTCTTATTTATTGCTTAATAACTGATACAAGTATCACAACACTCGAGGACACCATGCCTATATGTTACAAACTACATATTCTGATGTGATATGACAGCATGCGATAACGTTTCACTAAAAACTCTTTATCGCAAGGCAGGATTAAAACCAACTACTGTCTCCAGGGACACGTCTCTGCATGCCTGCCTAAATTCCTTATTATTAGCGCGCTCCTATTTTTAAGGCGATCTCGAGGTTGCAAACATATCCAAGTGTCTAAAGCTACATTCTTAAGAAGTACGCGAACCGGATGGTTCGGCCACGTAACTTACAAAATAGCTAAAACCAACAGCAGTGTTAGAGCATGATGCACTGACTCCAAGCAAATCGGGGCCAGTGTGGAAAGAAGAAGAAGTATTTTAAAACCCTGAAACAATAGGATTTAATAAATGTGTTGTATACCCGGGCTACAGAGATGATTTTTGAGTGTTGTTTATACTACGAGATGGCAAAAAGCTTGTGGCCCACCTGGTGTTAATTGGTTACCGTCGCCTACAGACATTTGCATTAAGGGTAAATCACTTAACACTGCAAGTACGTTGCCATCATGGGGCTAAAATGATATGCCTTCCGTGCCCAGTATTTGCACTGGCTACCTTTTCCTTCAATACGAAACACAGCGAACTGCGATTTTGCGTTTGATCATTTACTGAGGATTGTTAATTTTTGGGTTGGGTACCTCTTTCATGGAAGCGTCAGGTTGGCAACCTGTCACTATTTTGAGGCAATGCGTGGCCCATAATGCCAGATGTGGATTATTGTAACAAAATATTACCTAAAGCTCTGCTCAAAAACGTGATCGTCATGTTTATATAAATGTATGTGCCGGCACATCAGCTTC
This sequence comes from Elophila nymphaeata, assembly GCA_955850985.1. Taxonomy (NCBI): domain Eukaryota; kingdom Metazoa; phylum Arthropoda; class Insecta; order Lepidoptera; family Crambidae; genus Elophila; species Elophila nymphaeata. Next base: position 11,242,801 of record OY039073.1, read on the forward strand.
TTAGTTATAATTTTTCCGGCGAACGTAACGCCATCTAGTTGTAATAACATGATACAATGAGTTACTTCCTAAACGTAACACCGAGCGCTAGTGAGGTGGCGGGGAGAACGTTGGTGGGGATGAACACGAACAGCGGAGAGAGGGCTCAGTTATCGAATGGCTTGCGTCGAGAACGGTTCTCCCTCGTTCACAGCTACGTGCTCGGTGGAACGTTATCGATTATAGTGTTAGTGTAAAGTGTTGTGTTAGTGTTAATAAAAGTCTACGTTTGAATTATAAATCATCTTTAATTTTCATCTGTCTCTTCGCCCGTAAGACCACGCCACGCCATGTCTGGTCATAACAATAAGGCTCAAGAGCTTACATCAGAAGTGGGATACGAAGGGCGTACACCTGAGGAGACAAGTGATGAAAGTCGACAACCTGGTGACGTGGAACCTTTACCGCGAACACTGTTGAGTGGAATGGAAACCTTCTTCACACGACTGATATCGGCGAGTGCTGGAATGTCGGGTTCTTCAGGCTACAACAATAATACGCATCTCATCATGTTCGACCCGGAGGATTCAGAAGCAGATATAGAAGGTTGGTGCAGAGTGACAGAACTAATTGTAACTAGTAAACAATTACAAGGCCCGGAACTACTTTTGGCACTTACGCGCGCGCTTAAAGGTCGCCCCGCCACGTGCCTTACAAAATTGAATACGGCTGAAATAAAGTGGCCGACGGTTAAAGAACTACTTCTCGCAAGGTTTAGAAAACCCAAGGCAATGCAAGATTACTTTGATGACGTCATTAAGTTTCAAATAGGGGGCAAAGAAACTGCCTCAGAAGCGGCTGTACGTTTATGGAACTTAATTGAACGCATACCCAAAATTGAAATGAACGAAGAGGTGCGGGATTGGGAGCGGGATTTTCTATCTCAATCTTGTGCCAGCATGACCCGATAATTCGCCGTGAGCTCAACTCTCACGTGATTACGACACGTGCCCAACTATGTAGAGTGCTTGGAGGAGTTTCTCTAAAGAGACGATTGGACGTCAATGAACGTAACGAGTTGGATAGCAAACGACCTCATACCAGCGATAGGAAACTGTGGCCTGCTTTTCGTGCGGAAAGCCGGGCCATCTCGGCACGTGCCCAGACAAAAAGAGGGTAGCCGAGCAGTCCACGACGAGGGAGGTCCACATCTGCGAGTGCAAGCTGCCGCGGGATACACTATCAACATCATCGGGTGAGGCCATTCCATTTCTTTTCGATAGTGATACGCTCTGTCTTTAGCGGCGGCACTTTAACCGCCAATTCTGAAACCTTAACAGCCATATCAGTGGACTCCTCGTATCAATTGATCGAACACGAAGTTACAGTGCATGAAGGTGAGTATCTTTGTATGTCAGTTGGTGTGGCCAGTCGGAGGGGCCACGTATGCCCAGTCTGCGCCCAGCGAATGTCTAGTGTGGCCAGTCGAAGGGGCCACGTATGCCCAGTCTGCGCCCAGTGATTGTATAGTGTGGCCAGTCGAAGGGGCCACGTATGCCCGGTCTGCGCCCAGCGAGTGTGTAGTGTGGCCAGTCGAAGGGGCCGCGTATGCCCGGTCTGCGCCCAGTGTGTAGTGTGGCCAGTCGAAGGGGCCGCGTATGCCCGGTCTGCGCCCAGTGTGTAGTGTGGCCAGTCGAAGGGGCCGCGTATGCCCGGTCTGCGCCCAGTGTGTAGTGTGGCCAGTCGAAGGGGCCGCGTATGCCCGGTCTGCGCCCAGTGAGTTTGTAGTGTGGCCAGTCGAAGGGGCCTCGTATGCCCGGTCTGCGCCCAGTGAGTGTGTAGTATTCTGTGTCTGAGTCTGCGCTCAATCAGTATGTGTTGAAAAAGGTAACGAGCTGGTTAAAATAGCCACGTATGCCCAGTCCGCGCCGTCTGATGTTTGTATGTACGACTAAACGAAGGGGACTAATATGCCCGGAATACGCTATTGGTGACAACAGTAGAAGAGACCTTGTATGCCAGAGTTTTATTAGGTGGTACAATTTAGTTGCAAGTCAAGTGCTCTTATCAGCGACAACTTGGTGTCAGGAATGAACGAGCGTGTGTTAATACGGTTTTTTTGCCATCTATTTCAGGTATTCAGGATCAAGAATGATTGCGCACGAGGGCGTGCGAAAGTCAGGGTTGGCCGTGCCGGCACATCAGCTTCTTAGTTATAATTTTTCCGGCGAACGTAACGCCATCTAGTTGTAATAACATGATACAATGAGTTACTTCCTAAACGTAACACCGAGCGCTAGTGAGGTGGCTGGGAGAACGTTGGTGGGGATGAACACGAACAGCGGAGAGAGGGCTCAGTTATCGAATGGCTTGCATCGAGAACGGTTCTCCCTCGTTCACAGCTACGTGCTCGGTGGAACGTTATCGATTATAGTGTTAGTGTAAAGTGTTGTGTTAGTGTTAATAAAAGTCTACGTTTGAATTATAAATCATCTTTAATTTTCATCTGTCTCTTCGCCCGTAAGACCACGCCACGCCATGTCTGGTCATAACAATAAGGCTCAAGAGCTTACATATGTATGTATGTTTTATTACAGCGTAAATTCCATTTAAATAATTAAAATCCTTTACGTGGCTATACAGGGTGTAAAAGACATGAACAGTCAAACGAGAACCATGTATTCTATACATCAAAATAAGACACATTTCAAAAAATAAATGCTGTGAAATGATTTTTATTTTTTGGTGTTAAAAAATATAGCAAATTGTACTGCACAACGTAAAGCGCTCAACTCGCACGCAACTCGCAAAACCGTGATATTTTTGCCAGACGACGGCCCCGTTCGTTTGTGTCCGTGCACATCGAGTGAGCTACATTGAACGCTAACGTTTTGAAGCCATTTTTTGTTATGAAATACTAATAAAAATTTAAATGTTTCTTTGGACAATAATTAAGAAATAATGTTTAGAATATGTTTTGATAAAAAAATGAAAAAAAAAAATTATGACTTTGACCTTCAATAAAATCGTAACTATCAATTTCCCAGGTATAGTCTAAAGGAAGAAAAATGTTATGATGGTGAGCAGAATACATGGTTCTCGTTTGACTGTTCATGTCTTTTACACCCGTTATAATCACGTTCTGTAAGAGCCTTCGTCTATTCGCTCTGTGGTATGTGATTCATAGGTTGAGGTTTTTGGCCTACTGCTGATAACCCCAAATGGCCTACAGGTAACAATATCATTTTTATGACGATGGAAAATTCCTCAGGAAAATTCATTTACCACAACGTTGAGTAGACGATGCGGCATGTCAGAGGGCCTAGCCAAGTGGCTAATCGATTACACCGTACGTTTAACGAAAATAATATACTGTATGAAACTGACTTATTATGAGAAAGCTCTATGGTGACCGTGGTGTGAAATATATGAGAAGTAGTCAAAAATTGTCTTTTCGTTCGATAGAAACGTTGTATCGTTTGCCCAGGCCCTCTGGGATTTCATTGACATTTAGCCCTTTGTGGGGGCGTTTCGGGATCAGCGTATTTACGTTCATCTTGTCACCGATACGTCCCCGGACAGGCAACAATATCTAATGTAGACTTGATGAGAAGAATGTCCATCGGTGTATGACAAGTCAGTCACTGACCTTTAGGCAAAACTGTTAACTTAACAAGCAGGAGGTACTTACACTCCAGGAATTTCTTACCTTGTTAAGGTGTTAAAAAAATTCTAAAATGTGGAATTATCTGATGGTGCTAATTTTGAGAGCGTCTTAGCGACTATAAATTGATCTGGTGCATACTACGATTATTTGTACGGAAGTGTTGGATTGTCGTTACTTTTTTAGAGATATAGGTACTAAAATAATTGATAGAAAAGGCATTCGTTGGAATCTAATAAAATCGGAACAAGCTCTTATCTAATTATCTTTGCACATAATATAGTCCCTTGAAATACGGGAGTATTCCTAACTTTTATAGCAAAGTCCCCTTTTATCATATATTATGCGACCTCAATTCCCGTAACAAACAAGATAAAACAAGGGAAGTGTAATTATACATAGTTCGCCACTAAAGTTTAATGGATTGTAATTTTGACTAAACAACTTTTATGGAGCTATAGAGCTTATGGACCTGTAATCTACAGCGGTGCTGTCAACATTTATAGTGGAACTTAAAATTCTAAATTGTATTGGAGTTTTAAGACTAGAAAAAATACACTGAAAAAAATCGACCTGCCCCAGGCGGGAAACGAACCCAGCATCTCCCGCAATCCGAGCGCGGCTGAGTTAACCACTACGCCCGCGGGGCACTGCTTTCGCTGTCGAAATTTGTCAGTGCTTGGTGCTTACGTTTTTATGGTAAACATTGTTTCATCAAATCTTTGAAATTTGCACTTCTAAGATCCGAACGAAATATTTTCGCAAATATTTGTCGCCCAGTCAAGATGAAACTGTATTGGAGTTTTTCATTACTTTACTGAAGAACTTGACGGCGTAATTCGTCGTACATCTTCTGAGTTTGATGTTGAAAAGAAGATAAGTCACTTAAAATGTATGATCTCAAATTCCTTCTTGTTTGGGCAGATAGGATTAGCCTCTTGAATTTGGAGCATAGTAAGTACACCTCTTCTTGGGAAGTATAGTAAGTACACTATTCTGTAGTGTTATTTTTTTGTCAGTGAATGATATTTCTATAGCTTGACATAGTCTAGTACGGCAAAAGCTTGTCTGGGGCGTACTTTAAACGTACCTACGTCCCTAGTGTTTTGTGTGCTTTTAAAAATGAGAACGAAGACATTGATGACGATTAGTTGATCGATTAATTGATGCATTGGTTCTCGATTACCAGATTTAAACTACCGGAATATCGTAACCCTTAGTCTAGTAGTAATCTGTGTCGAATCTCGCCATGTCGCGAAGATCATAGAGATCAAAAGATTTAACTCTTCCCTTGGGGAAGTGTATAGTAAGTTTAAGTTAAAGAAACTTCTGTGTCAAACCAGTATCAAAACAAAAAGCTGTATTAACGAAACATACTTCTGGGTAAGCGTCGGTGGCTTAGTGCGTAAGAGCATTGTCTTCCACCCGGGAGGCACCGGTTCGAACCCCGCCACGTACCAATGTGTTTTCAAATTTTGAATTCAAATGTACGTTTAATCGACGTTTTTACGGTGAAGGAAAAAATCGTGAAGATACCTGCACACAATCTATGAAGAAATTCTGGTTGTATGTGAAGTCGACCAACCCGCACTTGGCCAGCGTGGTTGACTAAGGCCTAATCGCCCCCTAATATGGGGTAGGCTCGAGCCTCTCGGTCGGACATTATATGAGCTGTTGATGATGATGATGACTTCGGCGTAATAAAGGTCACATCCATGTGAAACTCTTCATTACCAATTAAACGGGATTTCATTAATTTCTATAACCTTGTATCACTCCCAAACTGCTGAGTAAAAATAATATAATGTAGATGAAGTTTTTTGAGTTTCATACCCCTTTTATACAGGCAACAGGCTGGTAACCTGTCACTATTTGTTGTTCTGTATAGCCCTTAGTGTCATTAAAGCCACACGCTTTGTCTTAATATATATATATATAAATTACGTGTTACATTGTTTTTCCGCGATGGACTCCTAAACTATTTAACCGATTTTAATCAAATTTGTACACCTTTGATCCAACTTGAGAGATAGGATAGTTTTTATCTTGATAAGTAGTCATGTTTTTTTTTACTGCAGATACAATGTTATAGGTTAGTAGTATGAAATTACCACGGCAACGCGTGGCCGGTACAGCTAGTGTATATAAGTTCTGCTCAACCCCTTTCGGGATTATGAGCGCGATTATATGTTGAGCCGTATTCGTTCCGCTTGATAGTGGGATGTTTATTTGCACGAGGGACGGGATGTTTTGAGCTCAATACAATTATGAGCATTCACAGTACATCTTGATGTTTACATAAATTAGGTCAGATACAAACGTTTTACTTGAGTCTTTCAGTGAATGAATAAAAGTTTGAATTTTTTACGCAACATAACTTCTCCTTTTCATAAACAACTTTTCCTGGTTTACCCAACAAATACGCATGCATTAGCATTATGGAAAATCACTGAAATGATTAAATTCAAAAACTTCTTAGAAAGATATTCTGAAAGAAATTACAGTATTCTTATGTCATGAACGTTGGTGAGGTATGCCTATGTGTAGATATTATACAATCACTGTCTATGTGTTATAGTCTAAGATCCGAACCTAAATCGACCTTCACCGAGCTGATAATAGAATGAAACATATTTTATTATTAATTTAGTATATTAGAAAATATATTAAAAATGGGTTGTCTAAAAAAATCCTGGACAGACTATTTTTAATTATTTTTTGAAAAATGATTTTTAATAAAACATTGCAACATCAAGATAATAAGAAAATTTTGTCGCGCGCTTATGATGATATAAATTTTTTTCTATTATCCAATCGAGTGAAAGTAACTGATATCGACATACCTGTTCATACCTGACAACCCAGTAGTTCGCGCAGGTAAATAATAGACAACCCAATGCCTGCACATTCTATACGGTTTCTACTATCAGTCAGGACAAAATTTTCTTATTATCTTGATGTTGCAATATTTTATTCATTTTTTTTTAAAAATCATTTTTCAAAAAATAATTAAAAATAGTCTGTCCAGGATTTTTTTAGACAACCCATTTTTAATATATTTTCTTATATACTAAATTAATAATAAAATATGTTTCATTCTATTATCAGCTCGGTGAAGGTCGATATAGGTTCGGATCTTCTACTATTAGTTAAAGCTGGAAATAAAAATTCTAGACTGCTATTATAAAAAATCAGCTTATTGATTATTTTCTGATTTTTTTTTGTTTCTTTTGTCCCTAACGGGACGGGCAAAGGATATCAAGTCCATACAGCCCTGTCTGTATTTATGTCTTCTTTCTTGATGTTTGCATTAAAATATGGGCGTCGCACATTTTAATGCATCTAGGGAGTGCTTGGAAAGAAATGCATGGCAACAGACGCCACGTACACAAAACCTTTTTTTCAATGATTCCTCACAACTGTTCGTCAACACGGATGCTTATGCAACGAAACGACACCACTTTCACTGCACAAAATCCACTCTGAAGCAATTTTTAATTATCGAAATAAAGATCGACATCCAGACGTCATGATTTCCTGTCAAACAATCCATTTATTTTCTGTGTGATAGGCAGGGTTGCCAAGTCTTTTCCAAAAAAATACCGAACAGTGTGCAAAAAAATAAGCTCCTTGTCGTATTGCCGATTCTTTTACTCGCACACAAAAAACCGACAAATAGAGAGCGCTGGGCAAGACGAGGAGCATGACGAGTAAGGTTGCCATACTACGTCTCTGCCTCCTGTCTCATCTCTTCTCTCGTCTTCTTCACTCGTCGAGTGTGTGGCTACTGTGGGTAACCCATAAGTAGGGATACTACGCAACATTGATGCCGATTGCGTAAAATTTGACAGTCGATTCTTTTATTAGGGAGAACAATTAAACAGAAAAAATACCGAATCTCCCATACTTCGGTATTTTTGTCATACCGAACACCTCAACGTGAATTATGGTCTTCCAGTAAAATTCATTGATTAACACTAATGTGGAAGGAAAAAAGATATTTTAAAAAAGAACAGGGAATAGTAGATTAATTCCCATATGAGGAGTTGACGACGTAGTTAGACGAAAAAAACAGTAAAAAAAAACATACAGGCAAATTGATAACCTACTCCTTTTTTGAAGTCGGTTAACAAATAGGAATTGATTTCTTTTACCCGTGTTAAGCACTCTACTTTTCATTTCGAATACAAGAAAAGTAAAACGTTGTTTGTTCTAAAATATTTATTGATAAAAATACTCGTAAAAATTTGACTTTTTCACAGATTAAGAAAGTATGTATATTTAAAGAATCTTTTTAAATTTGGAACACATCCCGTCACGGCCGCTGATCATGGGTGTTGTCTGTCAAGTCAGTTGAGATATTTTTAATTAGCATTCAAAACATGGCATTACAAATTTGTGACGTCATAAATTCTTGTAGTCAGCTGACTGAATGTTAAATTATTTTGATACCCTTAATATCAAATTCTAGAGATAATTTGAAACGATGTAGATTTTCTGGCATAAAAATACGTCACCTTAACACTTTAATATCTTGTAATTAGTTGTGAATGGTGTCAACATCCCTAATGTATAAAGAAACTTTTTAAATTTGGAGCGCGTCACTACCGCTTGCCATCCCGCCAAATTAGTGAGAATACTCAATAATTAAATTCAGTTCTATTTTTAAAATGCACTCCCGCTCTAGAAAGGAAGCTATTACAATGAGTAATTCCCAAATTTTAAATTCTGAATAAAAAGAAACGATGCAAATTGTTAGAGATATTAGGAACATGAAACTTGCCTTTTAAGAGAAAGCCGAACTTGTAAGTATAGATCAATTAATTTGTTTTAGCAAAAGTTTCCTAGAATGTTCTAGATGTGAAATTACCTTGTGGGCAATTCTAACGAATTACACATCTAATTAGTTGAACTTTGCTACCTAATTACAAAATACGTTGATCCCTTGTGTTTTCGTTAATACACTATATTTGCTGAAATTGAGTTTTGCTGAATCTGAATTAATTACGCCGTTCCTACAACATTTTTTAATTTAAATCTGTGCGAATTAATTAACAGTGTTTCATAGATTAAGTGACAATACCTTCTTGACTAACAATTTTGCCTTTTATAATTTTTCAACTCCCTGTGCCGTCAAAAGAAGTTATAATAAACTTAATTTCATAATTATAAAATGTAAAGTTTCGACAAATTATTTGCGATTGTCTTTTTAATAATGAACAAAAGTAAATAAAATTGATAAACATACCACTTACAGCGAAGGTCTACGTTACAGCGAAGGTTACTAGGTAGTAGACCCATATGTAGGGTCGTCTGGGTAGGTACCATTGCCTTTCTTATTTCTGCGTGAAGCAGCTCGCTGTGTTTCGGATTAAAGGAAAAGGTAGCCAGTGTAATTACTGGGCATGGAAGGCCATCTTAGTCCCCAGGATGGCAACGCACTTGCAGTGTTAAGTGATTTACCCTTAATATTGCAAGTGTCTATCGGCGACGTTAACCCTTAACACCACGTGGACAGCAAGCTTGTTTGCCATCTCGTAGTATAAAAAAGGTCAAATACATAAAAATGTTTTAATTTTTTAAATGTTATAAAATTATTCTATTTTTTTACCTTCTAAGTCCAGTGATATAATACTCGTGGATAAATCCACGAGTATTATTCACAGCATAATAATTATGGAGTTAATAACGTGTCATTTAATTCACATACTTATAGTGCTACTTATAGATTGTAATCTCTCGTTGTGTAAACATAGTCAGTATATACCAATCATCTCAAATTTGAATAGAATGTTAGTATAAAATTGAAAAGAACCAACTTGAAATTAAAGAGACAATTGCCAACACAAAAGGTGCATAAAACCATAGAAAAAACAAAAGCTTTAGTTGGTTCACACAAAAAAATACACCAACATAATTGTCCTACCCTGCTCCCAATTTATTTGGGGTCGGTGCAGTATGCCTTGATATCGACAATACTACTTAAGGATTTGGCATTACATTTTGACGGCCGGCCACCTGACACCAACCCTCCTTGGGGTAGACTGCTATCTCTCGACAGCAGCAGTGATAACCAGATAAACAGCCTTCCAAATCACGGAGGAAAATCGTTTTGAAAAATTTTTGGTCACCCATCCGAGTACCGACCACACACTTGATTGCTTAACTTTCGTGATCGTTACTAAGAAAGCACGACCGTGGCTCCATAGACCTCCTCTCCATATGCGCCTTTAAATTCAAACTTCATTAGATTACGATTTATCATACAGAATAAATCTTCATTGTAAATCAACCAATTCGAAGACAATGCAAAGTACGTAATTAAAATTATACGTTTTATTTATTAGTCCTGCCCATTCTAATCAGGATAATGGGATATATTATTATAATGTCATCGGTCTTTGATAAGTCTATGAAGTTTAAATGAAAACTGACCGTTTAAAGTGGGTCAAAATCGAGCCCAAACGAGTCAGTTACATACAAAAATACAGGTGAAACTAATTTAAGCGAGTTAAAAAAAGAGCGATCTCTTCTATGTAACCTTTGGATGGACAGGATTTACAAATAAAGTACCTACTCTAAAAACTTTATTTTTACATTGCTGAGTATAGCTCGGCAATGTAAAAATAAAGTTCCCCCGTTCATTTGTTTTGGTACATTTATTATTTGCCTATTTAAAGTTTATTGCATGAAAATGAAATGACGTCAAATATAAAATAATAGCCAGCAATAAAGATCAATTGAGCGAGCAGTCTTATCTTATTGATTGTGACTATTTGTTACGGCCATTAGCTTCCCCACTGTTATGTCTGTTACGAAAGTAGAAAGTTTTTATCCGTAATAATAATAAAATTTCCAACATGCGCTTCGTTAGAATATGCAAAAAATTAACTTACATCTCTCTCCACTTACAGGCTCTCCCCCGAGGTGCAATATTACTGGCTTATAATTAGATATTACACGCGTTATTACTATATATTTTTTCAGTACTTTTTGTATATTTTTTCAGCAGCTTTTAGCGCCCTCGCGATGGAAAGCCAATTTAATTTCACACATAATCGATCAAGATTTTCTTAAAATAATTTTAAATTGAGGGATCTCTCAGTACTGTTTGTGTAGACGACAGGCTGAACCTATCACAAATTTGGGATAAAGTAGGACCCATACTGGCCGATGTGTTACCAAATGTTACGTGAAGCTCTGCTCAACCCTTTTTGAGATTATGAATGTGATTACATATATGTATGTATGTTCCAATATGGTGGTAGGACTTTTGACGATTAAAAATTCTATTTAAAAAGGAGATATTTAATTTCGCGGCGTAATAATTAAGTTGTGAAATTTTAAGTTAAAATACTTTGAATCAAAATAAAAAATACGTCTTAAGTTTATAATGTTTTTTTTTCATCCATATAATAAAAAAAGATTATTAAAAAAATGTGATGTTGTCAAAATGGCGGGAACCACAGAGCATTGTTATGCTACGCGCGCGCTACGAAAGCAGCGTGTGCTAACGAACTCATTAAAATGTATGAAAAACGTTGCATATTGTGCTGCAAATTTTTACAGTACATACCTATTAATGGCTAACTGTGACTATTATAAATTTGTATGTACGAAACTGCCTGTTTTTAACCGACTTTAAAAAAGGAGGAGGTTATCAATCCGACTGTATGTTTTTTTATGTTTGTTACCTCATAACTCGTTACTGGGTGGACCGATTTTTAAGATTCTTTTGACCTTTGGAAGATGGCGCTTGTCATGGGGTCCCATTTAAATTTTATCGACATCTGACAAGTAGTTTTTGAGTTATCCCTAATAATGCCTATTTAATTAACATTGATGATATCGTAATTTTATCACTTGTGTGTCTAAAAGATCTTGAGATAGTTTCCTGAAAATTTCTATACTTAAAACACTAAAAAGCAGAAAAAAAAATTTAATAAAAAAACCGCCTTCAAAACTAAACACGGGAGAAATAAAAATTTTGTTTATAATCTAAATGTTTTTTGAGGTCGGTGCCAACCTCAATATTTGTAATAAATGTTGTCACGTGTATTTGGGACCGACCTCAAAAATCATTTAGATTTTTATAAAAAATATTTTTATTTCTCCCGGTTTTAGTTTTGAAGGTGGTTTTTTTTTATTTAAAAATTTTAACGCATAAATTTGACTACGATTCTATTTCTTTCTCTCGTGAATTCGCCTAATCCTCGAACACCGTCCATAATATATCTCCGCGTTTGTTCCACCTTTTAGTAGCGAATCGCATGTGTTACGCAGTGTATAGGGATTGTGCACAAAATGCATGTGCATTTTGCTTCTGAAATGTAGAGATGTTAGCAAAACTCTTGTAGCGGTTTCGCTGCTTTGATTCTTAGGTGGAGGTGTACTATGGGCGTTAAAGATAATTTCCGATATGACCTTGTCACCCAATTATTGAAAATTGATCTAATTTAGTAGCAATTAAATGGAAATATCTGATAGCTAGTTTTGCTAACTCTCTCCTTACAATACGCGGGAATATTCAAAGGTCAAAGTTCACAAAGTTCTAGGACGCCAAACACTTATTCTTTTTGGTAACCCCGTTTTATAGCGATCAAAGCAAATGTAGCTTTGATCCATAAATCGAATAAAACGAGTTGAAATAGCCAACTATTTTTTATCAGTTATATTGTAACGTTGTCTTTCACAATAAAACTATAATTATTTTTCTAACCTTAAGTGATAATTCCAAAAATCATGACTTTTGACAGGATGGGCTTTTGCAAAATGTTTTTTTTTGTATACATGTTGTATTCCACGAGCTAACACCATTTTTTCCAAAATTCTTGGACCTATACCTTATATCTCACTCATTGTGTCACTGAACACCTCTTGAATCAAACACTTTCGGAATCGTGAATTTTACAGAACACGATATAAAGCTTGTTGTTGGAATCAAGAAACTCCAAAATTTATTTGTTTGGTTACTAAAGATGACAATTATGTTTTTTTTTATTCACATGGATATTTCCATATTCCTTTTCAAGTAACAAACAGTCAAATTGGTTGGTTGTACAAGTTGTTTCCTTTGCCTTCCTTGAATTTAAAAAAATATTATCTGTCATGCCAAATGTCATCGAGACTTAGAAAATTTCGTAAAATTTTTAAATTGATCGGTCGGTCGAGATCGTTTTGAATTCAAGTTGCATTTATGAAATACTTATCTTTCTTCGTGGTTAACCATCGGAATTGAACCGTGGGGAACTAATTCTCGGAGCTTCGATCCGACAGCCGTTAAAACACCGTAAATAAGTTTTCCACTCGGTGGATATAATATTCTCTGGTCTGCAGAGAGACGTGCCAGACCCTTATAAACCTTACATTCTACGCCCAACAGGTAATCATCTTTTACTATAATTGTTATCCAAACATTCCACCTTTCCTAGTAACTTAAATCTGCAATTATTAGCTAACTTAAATGTAAAATATTTATTTGGTGAGACACACCAGAAGGTAGGGTAGACTTTAGGTCATGGAACACTCCAGAAGACTATAACCATCACCGTCAACCGGTTAAAGTCTAATATTACTCATGTAAAATTGCAGAAATTACAAAATTGGGAAACACATGGTAACTTGTTATTTTGTATCTACCTGCTTTGGACAATTTGTTAATAACTAAGGGTCACCGCCCTTCTGGCATGTTCGGGTCAACCTATATCTAAATTATACCTCTTTCGCTTGATTTTCCATTCATTATATTCAAAATTAAATCAGTAATTAACTTGTAATAAACTAAAGAAAATCACATGTCCCTTCCCCAACCACATGTTTTATTACCTACCTTATTTTGCTTACCCCTTGTTAATGTGAACTTCAGGGCATCTAAGTTTGGGCTTAAACCCATCCAAACCAAGAACTAGTTGAGGAATAAACTTGACGGAGAGGAGACAACACCAGGCGCTACCAGGTTGCAGCAACTGCGGCAAACCAGCCTGCCTTAAGAGCCGTCACCAACCGTTTCCCTTGTTTGAGGTATCATAGGAGAACCCAAACTAACCCTGCAGCATTACTCAATTTTTGGTTCAGTTATCATTAACTTGTTTTATATAAAATCATACCTGTTTGCCAATATCGATCAAGTAGACCTCCATGATCCCTGGATACTATAATTTGTTCTTATGTAGGTAATTGTTTAATCAGCTACTTATTTAGCATTTAATAATGTCTACATAATTAATTAAGGATTTAGAACATTAAGAAAAATTATTATCCTAAATACATTGTTAATTAAAAACTTTGCGTTCTTTGATATTATTTTTGAACTTTCCCTTGGATACTAACAACCTCCTAAAAAGTTACGTTACATTTGGCGCCCGAATTACAGTGAATAGAGGTCCCGCGACAGGTAATTATATCATTTTTTTTCAAATTTTAATGTCCTATATACAGAGATGTACAAAATACTTTTAAAAATGTATTTAAATACAAAATGCAAATACTTTTCTAATTTAGTATTTCAAATGCAAAATACAAAATACTTTTTCGTTTTGTATTTAAATACTAAATACAAAATAGGTATTTTCAAAATACTTTATTCAAATAAAATACTTTCATATGAAATGATAATAATGATAATTTTACTGTTGGACATAGGCCTCCCCAAGGATCTCCAAACCGGTCGGTCCTGCGCTGACCGCATCCAGCGGCTTCCCGCGACCTTTACCATATCGTCAGTCCACCTTGTGGGGAGCCTATCAACGCTGCGTTTCCCGGTACGTGGTCGCCACTTGAGGACCTTTCCGCCTCAACGGCCGGCAGTACACCTCGCAATGTGCCCTGCCCACTGCCACTTAAGGTTTGCAATTCTCTGGGCTATGTCGCTGGTCTTGGTTATGCTGCGAATCTCAACATTTCTGATATGATCACGTAGAGAAACTCCGAGCATAGCTCTCTCCACTGCCCTTTGGGTGACCTTGAGCCTTCTTACGAGGATTATTGTAAGCGGCCACGTTTCGGTTCCATAGGTCATCACTGGCAACACACACGAATTAAAGACTTTCGTCTTGAGACACTGCGGTAGATGGGCCGAGAATATGCCACGTAGCTTCCCGAACGCTGCCCAGCCGAGTTGGATTCGTCGATTGACCTCTTTCTGGCCCAGGTCTCGACAGAATCGAAGGCTTTCTCATAGTCCACAAACGCTAAGCATAATGGCAGATTATACTCTTCGGTCTTCTGTTTAATTTGGCTCTTGAAAAAACAAGGAACAGGTGTGGTTGATGTCACGTAAAGCTGTCCATAAACGTTTTCAATTGCGGCCAAAAGCTTAGGTTGCGATTAAACAATTCTGCCGTCCTCTGTCTTCAGCTTCGTCAGCAAGCTCTCTCCACGCTCTCTAACGAGCACTTTGGAGCCTTTGTTCTGCTCGAAGACCTCTTTAATACGTTCCGTATTAAATTGGCGTATGTCGAGAGTTAGGAACTTGAAGATCTGTTTAGTGAGCTGCCGGCGCCGACGAGCGTCTTCAGAGCACTGCAGAACCATTTCACGTCTTTCCTCCATCAGCCTTAACGTAAGCTCTGAGATTTTCTTGTCTTTTTTGGCACAGCGGGGATTAAAGATCTTTGAACCCACCTTAAGGACAGCTTCTACGAACCTGTCATTGCATGTATCCACATCTATGCAGTCCTCCAGGCATTCGAAACAATTTTGTAGTTCGAGTTGAAAGTGTTCGAGGTTTGGGACCTTTCGGATTTGACCTTGAGATTCAATGTGCCTCTTAACAATCGGTGATCTCTTCCCTGCCGTGCTTAAACTTACCAGTGATGCAGTACCTACTTTAAGTAAAAAAGTATTTTGTATTTTACACTGTATTTTACAAATACAAAATGCATCTCGTATAGTATTTCAAATAAAATACAAAATACTTTTTAAAAAAAGTATTTTAGTACAAAATACAAAATACGTATTTTGTATTTGGTATTTGTATTTTAAATACAAGTATTTCAAATAAGTCACAACTCTGCCTATATACTGGTCTATTACTCAGTACATAGTTGATCGATATTGGCACATGGTCAAAACCAATTTTCATACAAACATTACTTTAAGTTAATAACAACTCAGTTTACTTGGTGTTATATAATTTTATTTCTTTATTTTTCATTTTTCCTAACTCAGTAACCAGTAATTTTGAAAATGTTACTTACTATAAATTAATGACAATGAAGTTTGTCTAGTGTTATATAATTTTGTTTGGATAACTCTGAGGTGTTTTGTAATAGTTGATCGATATTGGTTTTTTTTTCAAACAACACAAACTTATCTTGTCTTTTGAGAAAAAAAAAATACATTAATTTTCTTATTTGTGCTGCCTTCCTAACCTTATACTATCAAACCTAACCATAACGAACCTCATCTTATTTGTTTAGTTCCTCTCAAACCTACATAATTTATTAGTTTAATTTTAATTACCAAATACTTCACTTCGAATAGTTTACTTCAAATTAAGTTTTTTTTTATACATAAATAATTGCCCTGATCTGTGTCCATAATGGAGCAGCGGCCAATTTCATTTAATTTGTTACTCAAAGATGAGTTGGAATATGAGGTCAAGATTAGAGGCACAAAACCTGTGGAGAATCTACACTCACTAAGAGCCCAAGTTAGAGCCCTCAATAAGGAATTTCCCTCTGATGAAATATTGTCTTGTGATGAGGATATTTCATTGGAATTGCAGTTAATAAAAGTTAGATAGTCTAGATGAAATTATATTTAAATCAGATACAAAGGTTGACACTTTGAAATCACTTAACCGTGTTCAAGCTTTAGCACATCATTTGTTTCATAGACTTAGCCGTTTGAGCTCAGATGATGATGACATTTCAGCAATTATTGACTCAACACAGGTTCGTTTGGATCGCATTTTAAACAAACTTGATAATATCATGCACCACTTTAGAAGAAGTAGCCTCACACAGCAATTTTCTTGTGACTCAGAGAAACCTTCCATCAGTAATCAACATGATTCTGGTGACACGGGTGCATCAGTTCACAAGCTTAATTTGCGTTTTAATGGTAGAACTTGTGTAAGGGCATTCTTGCAACGTCTTGACGAGTTGTGTCTATCCAGAGGTGTATCTGATAGTAAATTGTTCAACTCTGCTGCTGAGTTATTTACTGATGAAGCTTTGTGTTGGTACCGAGGTGTTCGGGGTGAAGTTCAGAGTTGGTTTGAGCTGAGGAATTTGCTACTCGATGAGTATTTACCTCATGACTATGATCACCGTTTAATTCAGGAAATTAGGGCACGCACTCAGGGCTCAGATGAGAGTATTGTTAACTATCTTAGTGTTATGCAAAACTATTTCAGTCGCTTGTCTAGACCGATTTCAGACGAAGAGAAATTGAATATTGTTCTTTTTAATATCCGGCCATTTTACACTACTCAGTTAGCACTTAACCCTGCTGATTCATGGTCTGATCTGAAGCATAAATGTAGACTTTTGGAGGGCGCTAAAGAGCGGTCTCAACATTTTAGTGAACCGCCCAGGATGACTTCCTCTTGCTTGGCTCCTGATCTCAGTTATAAAAACAGTAACAATATAATTTCGAAGGTAGAAACGGTGCAGCCTGTGCGAAGTGGTAATTTCTGTGTCCGTTGTCGAATCAATGGTCACAGTCTGAGAAGTTGCACAGCTCCATTCAAGATAATATGCTATCGTTGTGGAGAAAAGGAGGTGACAGCAAGGAACTGTCCCAAGTGTTCAACTGTTTCATCATCTAGAGTAGATGTACCAAAAAACGTGCAGAAGTGAACCGGCGACATAACAATTTCAGTAAAGAAGAGTGGAGTGCATGGTTAGTTCATATTAATCAATTTCTTTTATCATTAAAAAATACAAAATATATTAAAATGTCATCTCAGGCGCCGGTTCACGTAAATAAACCGAAACAGATAGTAAAAAGTAGTATGGATAATGTCAATGGTCACAGAAGAAAGGAAATTCATTAAGAATGTCAATGTCATTAATGGTGTTGCCCGTCCATTTTTAAAGGTTTGCATTTATGATTTAGAATTCCGTGGGTTGTTAGATTCAGGGTCAGAAATATCAATTATAGGAAGAGACGCAATTAAGCATTTTATTGATCTTGCGACTGTACACCAGTCTCGAGAACTAGATTATATTAGAACTGCTAACGGTTCATCTTCACCTGTTACGGGTTATATATTTTTACCGGTCACAGTAGAAGATAGAACCGCAATAATAAAATTTTACCTCGTCCCAGGGGTCTCCACTAAGCTTTTGTTCGGTATGAATTTCTGGAAAGAATTTAATATAGCTCCTGATGTTTTATCATTATTAAAAAGTAGCGAATATTTAACAAATTATGATCAAGTAGATACGGTAACGTGTGACAGAGGTTATTTACAAAACTTGGACTCGTTGACCCCGGTTGAGCGCATATTAGCCGAAGAAGTGATCAGTGAATTCGAGGGAATCTCTGCCGAGAAGAGAGGGCTAGGTCGAACGCATTTAGTCACACATAAAATTGATACAGGTGACCATTCCCCTATCAAACAGCGCTATTACGTCATGTCCCCAGAGAAGCTAGCGGAAGTCAATAGACAGGTGGATCAAATGTTGGAGGATGACGTCATAGAACCAAGTAAAAGTCCGTGGAATAATCCTGTTACATTAGCAACCAAGTCAGACGGCACTTATCGTTTCTGTTTGGATAGTAGAAAACTTAATGAAGTTTCTAAGCATGATGCGTATCCTTTACCTTATATCAGTAACATACTTGACCAACTCGGAAGCGCAAAATACTTGTCTTCAATCGACCTCAAATCTGCGTACTTGCAAGTCCCGTTAGAGCCAGATTCGCGCGAAAAGACCGCTTTCACTGTTCCATCACGCGGACTCTATCAGTTCAAAGTAATGTGCTTCGGTTTGACCTCAGCTCCAGCTACCCAACAGCGTTTGATGGATAAGTTGTTTGGACCTGAGTTTGAGGGGAAAGTGTTCGTCTATTTAGATGACTTGATCGTTTTAGGACGACACAGCTTCGAGAACTATATAGAATTACTACGAAAAGTTAGGCATAAATTGCAGGAAGCTAACCTTACAATCAATATGTCAAAGTGCCAATTTTTTAGAAAACAACTCAAATACTTAGGGCATCTCGTTGACGAATATGGTCTACGAACAGATCCCGATAAAGTAAAAGCATTAGTGGACTTCCCTACCCCTACGTGCAGGAAGGAAGTCAAACGTTTTTTGGGAACCGCTTCATATTATAGACGTTTCATAAAAAATTTTAGTCACCGTGCAGGTCCGCTTAATACACTTACGTCCACCCGTAAGAACGCTCCGGCTTTCCAATAGTCATCTGACGCCGACAGAGCATTTAACGATTTAAAGTTGGCCCTCACTAGCGCCCCAGTGTTAAGGTGCCCCGACTTTAATAAAGAATTTGCCGTTCATTGTGATGCTTCTGATTTTGGCATAGGGGGAACTTTAACACAAACTATTGACGGGGAAGAGCATCCGGTTGCCTATTGCAGTCGTTCGCTGTCGCCGGCGGAACGAAATTACTCCGCTACCGAGCGGGAGGCCTTGGCGGTGGTACATGTAGTAGAGCATTTTCGACCTTATCTTGAGGGCAGTAAGCCTTTTAAAGTGATAACGGATCATACCAGTTTAAAGTGGTTTTTAAATTTAAAGAATCCTACCGGACGTCTCGCACGTTGGGGATGTAGATTATCACCTTATAACTTTACTATTGAACATAGGAGCGGTTCTCAGAATATAGTACCTGACGCACTTTCTAGATCAGTGCCAGTAGCATCCATTGATATTTCAACAATAAAGGATGCATGGTATACAAATATTGTGAAACGTTGTAGTGAAAGGCCTAGGGCATGTCCGAACTTTCAATTAATTGATGGTAGACTTTATCGTTTCACAAAGACTAATAATAAGCTTAGTGGAGACTTTCAATGGAAGCAAGTGTTACCATTGGAACTTAGGGAGGAGATTATAAAACAAAATCACTCTGAGCCTACTGCTGCTCACTTGGGTGTGGCAAAAACTTATAAAAGATTAAAATTAAGGTATTTCTGGCCCAGTATGTATAAGAATACGGTAGATTTTATTAAAGGTTGCTCTACGTGTAGTGCTTATAAACATAGCACACTAGCGCCACCTGGTTTCATGGGGGAACCCAAGGTTTGTTGTCGGCCATTCCAGTGTGTCAGCATCGATTTGGTTGGTCCACTGCCGATGTCACGACAACAGAACACATATCTATTAGTCGTTGTTTGTTGTTTTACTAAATATTGCTTATTATTCCCTCTTCGACGTGCCACCGGAAAGGTTATAGCGCAACGTCTGGAGGATCATGTTTTCCTAGTGCACGGAATTCCTCAAACAATAATTTCGGACAACGGTCCACAATTTATAAGTCGTAAAGTACAGTCGCTTTACGAGAAGTATAATATTCCACAAATACACCTAGGCCCAGTGTATTGTCCACAAGTTAATACCGTTGAACGCTACAATCGTACTATAAGTTGCAAGGTTATAAATAAACTGTCCCCTCTGGTTTATGAGCTCGAGGATGAAAGTGGGAAATATATAGGAAAGTGGCATATTAAAGACTTCAAAAATAAAGATTCTTGTAGCGACTAGTGCCTAACGATAATATTTATATATAGTTGTGTTTCGCCGTGGGTTGGGCGGCCGACGAATACCTTACCCCGCCAATCTTCCTGGCGTGTCGTAGAAATCGGCTGTAGGATTTAGGCCAAGTTGATCTTGGGCCAGCTGGTGTGTACGGGTGTGTGACACATATTTTTTGTTGCTCCTTAACTGTTGGCATTTAATCTTAACGCTCGGTCACACAATTGTGAAACGTGCGATCAGCTTTTATATATTCAAAATTATTACATTTTATCCTCTAAGGCAATGTACTAAGTATAGAGTACATTCCCATTATTTGGGGAATTTTTTTTAGAGAACAACATTACTGACAAACAGACATATAGATACATCTTCACGCACACGCACACACACAGTCTCAAGAATTCGAAATATGCAATCACCTAACACCTTGATTGCGTATCTTCGAATTACCATTTTTACGTGTAGTAGGGAAAAGTTCTGTGGTTATATACCTAATTTACACTTATACTTTATGTTTTACATACTCATTTGTTGCGGCTTACATGTTAACATGATAAGTGATATCAAGGATGTGTACGTAATTCACGAATTATAAGAAAATGTCATAGATATTTTTATTATAATTCAACCATTATTACATACATGGGCGTGAGTTAGTCACCTCTGTGTACCTACTTATAAATTATTTTTTATTTTCTATACCACCATAGTACCTGCTACATAAATTTGTTTTTTTATCTTAGTTTTGCTTCGAGTGCACCGAGCGTTTAAAATACAGTATTTATGTTAAGATTTTTATTATTAGGTATATACCTTTCCTTCACATTTTTGTGTGAAGTTTTGTGTGAATGGTTCGCTACAGCCACTCTCATTTTAATTATATTTCAGTTTGTTAAGGTCGCGGGAGATAGGTTCCCTTTGCGTAATTAAAGTATTTAATTTAGATTAAAAAAAAAATAAGCATAAATCATGAGTTATTTTTTTATTTCATTGTACGTTTGGGTTAAGGGTTTTTTTTTTGAAGTACTTTTGTTAGGAATACATAATATTTTTGAGTCATATAGTAATTCTATTTGTTTAGGGGTAAGCGACGGACGAGGTCGTCCGACGAATTCCCTTCGTGAATTCTTTCCCGGTTGGGGGGATACTGTAACGTTGTCTTTCACAATAAAACTATAATTATTTTTCTAACCTTAAGTGATAATTCCAAAAATCATGACTTTTGACAGGATGGGCTTTTGCAAAATGTTTTTTTTTTGTATACATGTTGTATTCCACGAGCTAACACCATTTTTTCCAAAATTCTTGGACCTATACCTTATATCTCACTCATTGTGTCACTGAACACCTCTTGAATCAAACACTTTCGGAATCGTGAATTTTACAGAACACGATATAAAGCTTGTTGTTGGAATCAAGAAACTCCAAAATTTATTTGTTTGGTTACTAAAGATGACAATTATGTTTTTTTTTATTCACATAGATATTTCCATATTCCTTTTCAAGTAACAAACAGTCAAATTGGTTGGTTGTACAAGTTGTTTCCTTTGCCTTCCTTGAATTTAAAAAAATATTATCTGTCATGCCAAATGTCATCGAGACTTAGAAAATTTCGTAAAATTTTTAAATTGATCGGTCGGTCGAGATCGTTTTGAATTCAAGTTGCATTTATGAAATACTTATCTTTCTTCGTGGTTAACCATCGGAATTGAACCGTGGGGAACTAATTCTCGGAGCTTCGATCCGACAGCCGTTAAAACACCGTAAATAAGTTTTCCACTCGGTGGATATAATATTCTCTGGTCTGCAGAGAGACGTGCCAGACCCTTATAAACCTTACATTCTACGCCCAACAGGTAATCATCTTTTACTATAATTGTTATCCAAACATTCCACCTTTCCTAGTAACTTAAATCTGCAATTATTAGCTAACTTAAATGTAAAATATTTATTTGGTGAGACACACCAGAAGGTAGGGTAGACTTTAGGTCATGGAACACTCCAGAAGACTATAACCATCACCGTCAACCGGTTAAAGTCTAATATTACTCATGTAAAATTGCAGAAATTACAAAATTGGGAAACACATGGTAACTTGTTATTTTGTATCTACCTGCTTTGGACAATTTGTTAATAACTAAGGGTCACCGCCCTTCTGGCATGTTCGGGTCAACCTATATCTAAATTATACCTCTTTCGCTTGATTTTCCATTCATTATATTCAAAATTAAATCAGTAATTAACTTGTAATAAACTAAAGAAAATCACATGTCCCTTCCCCAACCACATGTTTTATTACCTACCTTATTTTGCTTACCCCTTGTTAATGTGAACTTCAGGGCATCTAAGTTTGGGCTTAAACCCATCCAAACCAAGAACTAGTTGAGGAATAAACTTGACGGAGAGGAGACAACACCAGGCGCTACCAGGTTGCAGCAACTGCGGCAAACCAGCCTGCCTTAAGAGCCGTCACCAACCGTTTCCCTTGTTTGAGGTATCATAGGAGAACCCAAACTAACCCTGCAGCATTACTCAATTTTTGGTTCAGTTATCATTAACTTGTTTTATATAAAATCATACCTGTTTGCCAATATCGATCAAGTAGACCTCCATGATCCCTGGATACTATAATTTGTTCTTATGTAGGTAATTGTTTAATCAGCTACTTATTTAGCATTTAATAATGTCTACATAATTAATTAAGGATTTAGAACATTAAGAAAAATTATTATCCTAAATACATTGTTAATTAAAAACTTTGCGTTCTTTGATATTATTTTTGAACTTTCCCTTGGATACTAACAACCTCCTAAAAAGTTACGTTACAATATTAGCGTCTATTCGTCTTCACATCAATACGTCACACACAAATACAATACGGAAGCAAAAGTGACGTCGTTTCCAACCAAAATCACACAAAGCAAGGTAATAGAATATAATCGCAAAACACCTGGCAAAGCTTAAATCCCCGCGTGATTTATTACAGTAATAAAGAAACATGTTTCCCAACAGAATACAAATAAACGAAGCAAAATGAAATACTTTTTATTATGTGAAACTCCTAAAATGTTTCATTGTGATTTGATTGGAGGTAAAGGGGCAGCTCACACCTTGTGGGGATAAGCGAGCGATGGTAAATATTAAATCATCCCAAGTGACAAGCTGATAAATATTTTTGAATTTAAATTAATTACTTTAATTTGGCACATGAAACACATATTTATAGACAAATAACTTCATTTTATTAACTATAAGTTTTCTTTATACATATTTTACACACTAATACATGAGCAATACATATATAAAAAATATCAAACCATCCCAAGTTATAAGCGGACAAATATATTTTGTATTTAATTGATTACTTTATTTTGGCAAATAAACAAAATTATTTACAGCTCAAGGCAATTAAGCTTAATTTATTCAATAAATTCTTTGTGTACCCCTATTTTTACGCATAATTAATTTATGGTGGGACTGTAAAGGCATACTATGAGACCGAGTCAAGAAAAAATTAACAATATTCAGATATTTGTACGATTTTATGAGTAGTGCCCACAGAGTTGTGCCTTTTATTTATGTCCAGTATATTTTAAGCGATGAGCGGTTATAGTTATTATCTTCACCTCCGAAGCATACGGGCGTAAGTTGTATATACATATAATTTATTATATACAACTTACACTTGCTTCAGAGGTGAAGTATTGAAGTACTTCTCTATGTGTTTGTCCATTAACCTCTCTATAGGATCAATTCTGTTGTGTGTAAGTTTATTGTGTAGAAAAGAGTCAATGATAGCCGCACAGAAAGAAAATGGTGATTCATTCCTAATCCTTCCTAATCAAGCAGTTACTATAGGAATAAAAAAAAGTCTGAGCAAGTTTTCAGAAACATTTTCAAGGGATCAAATTATTTTAAAAAGTTTTTATTTATTAAATGTTTTTTCAAATACTCTTAGAAATATAAAGGTATTTTTACTTTCTCGTATACGTAGTATAGAGGAAGTCTTGTAATCGTTTTGGACCTCCCTGAGTACAAAAATATTTTTTTTTGGAATTATGTCTGTGTGTGTGTCTGTGTGTCTGTGCGTTAGCACGATAACTCGAGTGTGCCTTAACTTATTGCAACCAAATTTAACACGTATGTATAACATCAAAATATAAGGTTTCTATCAACTTTTGAGTCGTCGATCACGAAAGTTAAGCAACCAAGTGCGTGGTCGGTACTCGGATGGGTGACCAAAATTTAACAGGCATGTATGATATCAAAATATAAGGTTTCTATCAACTTTTGAGTCGTTTCCGGTATACGAGAAAGTCAAGGGGAGACCACTCCCGATTTTTTTATTAAATATCGCTACTGCTCAAAGCCTGTACCATATATTTTATTGAAAGGTTTTACGAGAAAACGGCGGCAACCCGGTACACGTTACAGCTCACTGTACAATTGATTGCTCTGGGACCGTAATAATGTGCCAGGGTCAACGTAGTGGGTTATTAACGAGACATAAGAAAATGATTTTATTGCTATCTCATTGAGCTACTCTGTTATCTTTGGTAATCGTTTATCTTTGGCCTTTTCGTGTAATGTATCGCTGTTTCATGTTAACGACAGCTATTGCTTTTATTGCCTTCTTTTGTGTTATTGTTTGATACGTAGAAGCTAATATAAAGTTGCCTGGGGATATAGAACTTGTTTCAAATTGAGGCAGAAAGGTGGACATTAAGTTTTGACAACTTTCTCTTTTTCGAACAATTTCGTAATTTCAGAGTAATATTTTAAAACAAAAAGCAAACAATTGTTCATGTTACTTTAGTTATTGTGATTCTTGGTTGGGCTGCAATTTAACTTAGTACAATAAGTTTTGGTGGAGCGGTCAGTATAGCTGGCTACACATCAAGCGGTCCGGGTTCGAGTCCTGGTAGCGACAAATGTTTGTGTGATGAACGCGAGTATTTGTTGACGAGTCATGGTTGTTTATATATTTATTTAAGTTTATTTTATAAAAATATCTAAAAATATTATGTATATTAAAAAAAAAAATCCGTTATCTAGTATCCACAACACAAGTTCTTAATGATACTTACTTTGGGCTAGATAATTGGCGTGAGCGTGGAGAAAAAAAAAAAAAAAAAAAAAAAAAAAAAGTTTAACAAAAATATAAACTAATCAAATCTACTTTATAAAAGGGGTACAAAAACTAGATACAAAATACATAAAGACTACTTAATTAAAGATAAAATACTTTGCCTAAGTCCACTGAAACAGGATCTGTACCAATAACACTGGCTGCATATAAATTAAAAAAATCATGACCATTTTTTTTAGTTTTGATTCCGATGATGGAATACAAAAGCCGAAATCGACACCTGAGGTACCATTCAGACCTTGTCCAGAAATTTATTTATGCGCGTTAGTGAGGTATTCCGTATTAATACATTGCATTCACCAGCATCATGCGAACTTAAAATACGCGTTCAATCTGCGAAACGATTGCGACTCGTCTAAAAAACCCAAGGTCTATGAAAAGTAAAAAATATCGTCACCAAAGTGAACAGTAACAAGAATTCCATAAATCACCAAAGCAATCATAGCAGTAATTAAAAACATGCATCATTGGAAGCTCCAAGCCATGACTCAATTTTCCATCTAGTAAATTCAAATCGAACGGGCCGCTAATAAATTGAATTTAGTTTCCAATATGTTCGCATGATCGTAAGTAATGCTGGAGCAATTTTAAAAGTAATCCGCATAAGAATTTATATAAATGTTTGCCATCTCATAAATATTTATCTATATATATAAAATGACATGGCAAACAAGCTTGCAACCCACCTAGTGTTCAGTGGTTACCGTCGCCTATAGACACTTACAATATTAAGGGTAAATCACTTAACACTGCATGTGCGTTGCCATCCTAGGGACTAAGATGATATGCCTTCCATGACCAGTACTTACACTGGCTACCTTTCCCTTCAATCCGAAACACAGCTAACTGCTTCACGGCAGAAATAAGAAAGGCGGTGGTACCTACCCAGACGAGCTACATAAGGGACCCACCACCTAGTGATATATGAGTATGGAATTAATTGCCAGAAGGAACGGAGAGAACTTTGAGAAACTTATGGTTACTGGCAAAATAGAAGGTAAGCGACCGCGGGTTCGCAGCCCGACAGATTTGCGCCACTCTCGAATTCAATTTGCTTGATCCTCTGCACACTGCTGAGGATAGACCGTGACAGCGCAGAATCATCACAGAAAAGGTTAGTCACGATTCACATCACTGAGGAATACGATGCCAGGAGGAGTATGGAATTACCACAGCAACGCGTGACCGGCCCAGATAGTCTATTATATTTTCCCGTGTCACGATGTTATTCCGGGATGAACTCCGAAACTAGCGATCCAATTTTAACTTTTTTTTTTAAATGCGTGTTTTGTTTCAACTTGACAAATAGGATTGATAAGTAGTCCTCGTTTTTTTACTGCGAATCCAATGTTATAGGACATTAGTATGAAATTACCACAGCAACGCGTGGCCGGGACAGCTACTACACATCGATACATATAAATAAAATTGGAGTGTCTGTTTGTAATATTGAAATAATAATATATATAAGGTACATACACCAAAATATTTTTTCTACAATTTTTGTCTGTCTGTTTGTTCTGGCTAATCTCTGAAACGGTTGGACCGAATTTGACGGGATTTTTTTTGGCAGGTAGTTGGTGTAATAAGGAGTAACTTAGGCTACTTTTTTTCTTTTGGTAAATTCTACGCGGACGAAGTCGCGGGCACAGCTAGTTATATTATAAAATTAAAAACTAAATGAATACTGCATATCAGCGAGCTGCAATCTTCGCTTGGCCAGCTAGTATTTGGTTAATGAATTGGCGACGTTATATGTACAAACTCCACGCAATCGATGCCTCATGAAAGCGATTTATGCGCAAACCGAATGGACGGACATGTAGCGGGTAGAGTCATAGTGATACATTGGCAATAAATTCACGTTTTAGCTCTCTCATTACAGTGTCCATTAATCAAGCCTACACGTGCGAAGCTGATATTTATTCAGAGTCGTTATGAAAATATTACGTACCGCGACAGTACAAAGCAAATAATCGTGTCACGAATAATTGCTCATTTGTTCCATTTCTATTTTCTGTTTTTATTTGTATGCAATTATGGCAAGATACACGTTATCTGTTGAATTTAAGTAATATAAAATAACCAAAAAAAAGAAGTAAATTACGAGATCCCTAGTAAGTAGGTACCCCAAGAACCTGGTTTATGGTGGGTATTTTTAATTCGCCTGTCTACCACCATCGTAGTGGAAGGCACATTAACAGCACAAAGTGAATTTACTAGCATTATTATAAAAAAAGTATATTAATATCTAAAAAAAAATCAAAATTATCCTTGACGTTTGGCTCGGTTTTCCGCTAAAATATAAGCTTCTTGCCCGCTATTGACTCTACACACTATTGTCAAATTACTGGGGTCTCGCTCTGGACTCCCGCCCATAACTTGGGCTATAATATAAATAATTACCTTATAAAATAACTAAAATTATCTTAAAGCACTTATAAAATTTAGCCGTGGGCAGAGTAGAATAGTATCACCCCATATGGGTGTCGTAGAAGAGAATAATGGATCAGCAAAGGGGTACTGATCACCTTAAACTCCATCGCTCCATCCATCCTCCAATTCGCATAGGGCATTTCAGGCAAGTGTGGTGGGCTACTGCCTAAACCTCCTTCAAAGACAAGGAGAGGTCTTGTGTCCCAGCATAGGGTCGAATTATAAAGCCTGTTAAATAAAATTAGTGCCTTGTATTGTATTTGTATTACTACGTTGTAATACCCCCTTATATTACTACCTTTATCAATAATAAAAATATAGTGACGTAATCTGTGCCGCATTTCTTGGAACCACGCTTATGGTGTTTGGACCCCATTCAGGACCTAACGTTACAAACCAAACTGCACAAATGTGTATATGTCGTGGGTATCGAACTTGAGATTTCCTTTGACTAGAACACGGAGACTGTTAAACTGCTACTATAACAACAATCCTAAATGGTGTGTTTCAACATTTAAGCTGACGCCACACCGCGGACGGGACGGGCCGTCTACGTTTGAGGTGTGCGTGACACTGAGCGTTGTAATATAGGAAACGACGAGGACGTCTGGACGTCACATCGCAACGTCTAGCTCGACGGGACGGCGCAGTATATTCATCACGCACCATCGACGGCCCATCCCATCCGCGGTGTTAGATTTAGATGTAAGATGACCAGTTCTTCAATCTCTTGAAGGTGCTAGAAGAAGTGCGCTTTCATCTTCGGTATTAACTGAGACTAGATCAAATTAACATCAAGCGGTTTTCCGGCCTGCAACAAATACAAGAATACTTTCTTAAAACCAAGAATGAAAAGAATTTTTATACATTTCTTGTAAGACTTATGAAGAATTACCCGAGAAATACAATGAGCTGAAATCCCACAATCCGCCGAACCTCGTAATAGTCGGTGATCTTGCTAGCAGCATCTGTGGCTGTAGCAATCCTAAACGGATATAAGATTGGGTAGTCTAGACGTTTGTAATATAAAAGTCAACCCAATATTTTCAAGATACTTTTCTTGCTGATGTCAACGGGATGGACGAGAGGACTATGCAGATATTTTTTTCTTTTGACGATGCTGCTCTTCCGTCATCTAAACTGATTAAACTTGAGTAAGTAACGATAAGGACGAAGACCGACCACTACGGGACTGGTTATCTTATCATCAACTACCGAAACACAACAATGCTGTTACCATTATATTTATTGTGACAGAGCTGTATCAAATTTAATTGGAAAGGCTTTGTGGAGAGATTGAACGCTCGCTATGGGACCCGATTCACCGTAATAATTTCAGTAGAGAGACGTTCATTAGTGGATAAAGGCCTCCGCAAGGGCCTTCCAACCCGGGCCTGCGCTGTTGGCATCCAGCACTTCCCGGGAGTTTTACCAGAACGTCGGTTCACCACATGGGGAAAACCAACGCTGCCTCTTCCGGTACGTGACTGCCACTCCCCTTCCACTCCAACGGTAGGTAGTCAATCCTCCTTGCCAAGTGCCCTGTCCACTGCTAAATTAGGTTCTTCTGGGACTACCTATGTTGGTCTAACAAATAATCATTAGTTTCTGATGTAAAATAATCAAATTTTCTTTCGGTCTCTCTCTTTTAAAGTAGAGGTTAAAATAAAAAAAGTTTATTCCTCACAAGATGTATTCTTAAATCTTGCAATCCAATTACAGTTTGCGGTCAGATCAGAAATGTTTACCGTCGCTTAAATCAGACGTAGTTGTTTAAAAGGAATACGTACGATATAACGTATTCTTAGCGATTCCTACTAACTCTTTAGACTTTTAGGAATCGAAATACAATGCTGTTTAAAATGGATTTCTGGATGCAGAATGTTGTTCCTTGACCCAATAAAATTAATCTCCAAGAGAGTTAACTGATACATGTAGAATAAGCGTTTTAAACGTATACCGTACAAGCTGATATTTTA
This sequence comes from Elophila nymphaeata, assembly GCA_955850985.1. Taxonomy (NCBI): domain Eukaryota; kingdom Metazoa; phylum Arthropoda; class Insecta; order Lepidoptera; family Crambidae; genus Elophila; species Elophila nymphaeata. The sequence continues at coordinate 11,272,684 of OY039073.1, forward strand.
ATAGAGAAGTATACAAGATATCTTAAAAACAGATTCTCTAAAACACTAATTAGTTCAATTAAAATTCAGTGACATGATACTATGAGTGAAAGTGATAACGGAAAGGAAGTGAGAGGAGATGCGGGACAGGAAGATCTAGGGGAAAGTTAATCGATCAAATCGAAATAATGTTAAAACAGAGGTACAGGTCAAAAATACTCGAAATCGCCGAGCATTTATTAGGACGGCGATGGAAGTACATGAAACGAAAGAAATATGTAAGGATACCAATGAAAGATATGATCGCTTACCACTAGGGGAGAAAAGGTTCTCGTACAAATATAGATTAGAATATTTTGAATATACTACACTCTCCATTTTGCCTCTCCTATCCAAGGTCCTTGAGTCCGTCGCACACCAACAATTATATTCCTTCTTCGCGTCCAACTCCTTATTATGTCCTCTCCAATCTGGCTTTCGGCCATCTCATAGTACGGTTGGTGCGCTGCTGAATGTGACTGAGGATATCCGTCTAGCGATGGATAATACCAAACTGACAGTTATCTGTCTGTTGGACTTTAGTAGCGCATTCAACTCTGTTGATTTTGATATACTGCTCGGTACTCTTCGCTCGGCAAACATCTCACTTCCAACCATTCAGTGGTTCCATTCATACCTTTATGGCCGCCAACAATGTGTTAAAATGGACTATAATAAGTCTGGTTGGTGCCAGTTGACAGCTGGTGTGCCTCAAGGTGGCGTACTTTCACCTTTGTTATTTTCAATATTTATAAATAGAATATGCGATACTATTTCTTCCTCCTTCCATTTATATGCCGATGATCTTCAGATTTATCGGCATTCGGGACTATCTGAGATCACTGAGACTATTCGTGAACTAAATAAGGATTTATCGGCTATTCTTGCTTGGGCCAATTCTTTCGGATTACTTGTTAACCCAGTAAAATCGCAGGCAATGATAGTAGGCAGCAGTAGATTAAGAAATAAACTTGATTTCAACTTATTGCCTTCACTTGTTTACAACGGTACCACCATCCCATACTCTGACAAAGTGAAGAATCTTGGCTTAATAATGGACTGCCATATGTCGTGGAATCCTCACATTAACGAAATTAGTAGGCGAATGCATTACTCATACCATTCTCTCAAGCGGCTTCAATACTTTCTCCCTTTTAAAACCAAAATTATGCTAGCGCAATCTCTCCTTCTCCCTATTCTCGACTACGCTGATATCTGCTACTTGGATGTGACCGAGGAACTGCTAAACAAGCTCGAACGACTTCAGAATATGGCCATTCGGTTCATTTTCGGTCTGCGTAAATATGATCATGTATCTACTTTTCGCTCCGAGCTTGAGTGGCTTCCCGTTCGGGACCGGCGTAATGTGCACATCCTTTCCTTTCTTTATAAGATCCTCTACGATCCTAATGCCCCTTCCTACCTTCGCTCTCGTTTCCAAATATCTCAAACTCCCCCTCGTCCCAGGCGTCAATGTGTCACTAAGATGCTGGAATTGCCTAAGACCAATACTAATTTCTTTCTCCACTCCTTTTCATTTCGTGCTGCTCAAATGTGGAACCATCTTCCAGCCGTTGTACAAGACAGCCCATCCATTACTTCTTTCAAAAGTAGAATTAAGAAGCTCTATCTATCACAAATTTCAAATTAATCATTGCAAGCTTATCTCATCGTGTGTATTATAGTATTTTATTATTTATTTATTTATTATAGTATATATAAACATATGTAAGTATATATGTATATGTGTTATGAAGATATTTATATAAGTATAATATTTATTATTATAGTGTAATACTGCTGTCTATTTATAACCTTTATTTTGCATTTATGCTGCCTACTTTATTAACGTTATAACACACATTCATGGGTTGACTGGAAGAGATCTCTTCTAGAGATAAGTTCGCCCTTGCTAACTATGTTTTAGTGTAATATTTCTGTAAATTTTTATATGCAATAAAGAGTACTACTTTAGAGAAGCGACGGACAACACATGACTTTGTCTTTTTATATAAATTTTAACAACAAAATTGATTATTCTCCGCTATTGAGTAAATTTAGTTTCAAAATACCGCTTAAGCTAGCTAGAAACCAAATCCAACCATTAGTCCCACCTTTACGTACAAGAGTATTAGGTTCCAGAACGTTTGTCCCCAGAGCGAGCAAACTTCCGAATAGGCATGGAAAGATCGCGGATATTCACGCTGTAACTCTCAAGGCATTTCGTAGGCACTTTACAAGAAACTATTGTTTATGGATAGACTATGAATAACTTTCTATTTTTAACTAGTTGATATTTTGTAATTTAATTCATACTATAAAAATTAAATTAATGAGATGTTATCAAAATTTCCAAGTTGTGCCTTGTGCTTACCTTTAATTAATTGTGCAATAACCTATGATTTCATGTTGCGCAGTTGGTTAAGTTTTATTGTAATAATTGTTGGTACACTAATAAATAAAAGTTGTGACTTTATGTATGTAGATACATAAGTCAATAAGAGTTTTCATTATCACAAAAACCAAAATTTATTTTTTGGTGCTGTCGTACATAATCTATGAAATTCCATTTCAAGGAATCGTATTAGGGACTTAATTTTTCGATAAAACAAACTGAGCAATTAATTTTCAGATTCGAATATTCAATTGAGTTTTATGGAGAGAGGGAAAGCTTACACAAGATTTTCACCAGTAAATTGGTTTACGAACTTTTACAACGAGCCTTTTAAGAAAGAAGAATTTCCAAAGTTAAGAGTACATATGGATTTGTACCTTTAGAACTCGGCAATAAAGTTTTTGTTTACAGTAGGTACATTGTAATTTTGGTGTGTGTTTAGGATCGATTCATGTATTGTTTGCAAGACGGCGAAAATATAATAAACCTACAGTATGAGCTATGACCTGTAGTGTACATATGTGTAGATATACATGAACACTTTCTTTGGGTGAGTCAGTGCCGGTAGTGAGCGCTTGCGGATTCATGCACAAAATCGATAACGTCGAAAGAAGGATGAAGGATTTCACATTAGATATTTTCGGCCGTGTTTTACGTGCTGTACGAAGCCGAATACCGACCGCGCACTCGGTAGCTTAACTTTCGTGATCTAAGAAGGCACGACCGCGGTGCCATTAACCCCCGTGGTGTGTTAAAACGTGGACCTGCGCTCGTGGGATAAAATACTGTTTAGGCGGCCTTAGATATAGATAAACCTGAAATAAACGCTTTGTTAGGTACTTCACTCAAACCAAATAAAAAAGTTCAGACGGAATGTAAAAGAAAAACCTGAGGCAGGTAAAATAAAACTACGCCACATAATGACATGACTTAATTAATCGACTCTTGCACTACATAGATGGACCGGGTTCCTTTTTTAGGGTTCCGTACCTCAAAAGGACAAAACAGAACCCTTATAGGATCACTTTGTTGTCCTTCTGTCGGTATGTCCGTCTGTCTGTCAAGACCCTTTGTCTCGGGAACGAGTGGAGGTAGCGAGTTGAAAATAAAACCATATACTCAGGTCTACGGTTCCTTGAAGCTTTGAAAAAAATCAAACTTAGTTAACGCAAAAAAAAGATACGACCTCTCATGCTGCAAAACACGTATATTTCAACAATCTCAAATTCAAATCAAAATTCATAGGATACTTCCCGTTGACCTAGAACTATGAAATTTGGCAAGTAATATCGCCATATACCACAGGTTCAGGAAAAACTCTGAAAACTATACATTTGTAATTAAATCATAAAAATATTGTCTTTATTTAAAGTACGTAATCAATCATCGAGGTTTGCCTTTATTTCGGGAACGCGTGGAGGTATCGTGTTCAAATTAAAACCACATACTGAAGTCTATAGTCCCTTGAAGCAGCGAAAAAAGCAAACTTCTAAGTTAACGCAAAAAAAATAAGGCCGCTTATGCCTCAAAAAATACAAATTTGTATGGAACCATCAGTGGGCGAGTCAGACTCGAACTTGTCCAGTTATTCTTCTATTGGTACGGGCAGTTTCCGCAACTCGACGGCTGGTGCGCCTATATTGCGTCGGAGGGTTTGCGCCGGATTATTATAGTCATCCCAACTCTACCAGGAAGTCACCTTGCGCCTTGATGTTCATACCCGCTCCGGATTGCCTGTAGAGTTATACTATGCATGCAAACCTGTCATGTACACACTAGCATGTATGGCATGCTTAATGGTAACTCTCTTAATTTGTCACTTATTTATTTATTTACAACGGCACAGAGACAGATATCAGACAAAGAAAATTATAATAAAATAAATCTTAGTGCATGCCTGTACCCAATTTCAATTGTGCACAACATTATATTAGAATGACAATAAATAATTATACTCCTACATGTTCTATAATAGGTTCACTGATAATAGTTCAAAATTAAACATAAGGTGTTTTTTTCACTATTTTACATAGATGATAGTGTTGAGACATTGGACCTCAGCATTGGACTATAAGGTTGTCGCCTGACACTTGAATACACAGGGTCGTGTATTGTAAAGAGTCAGGGTTGGAAGCGTTATATGATATGACCAAATTTGTTAATTATTAAGTATATGTTTAATACAATTACTTGATACTTTCTCACACTCTACACCCAATTTCCTTGGGGGCTTTGGAGTATAATATATAGTATCGACTGCTATTGGTTTTAGTTTATTAGATTTTATGCCTGGCCGCGTGCTTGAAACCAACCCTACTTATGAATAGAAATTACTTGATTATAGAAAATTAGATCTTAATTTCAAATTAAAAAGACATTTTTACATAATATCAAATAGCTGTAAGTTACTTCAGCCACGGACTTTATAGTTGGTTTTTTTTGGAAACGCCACAGAATTTAAAATCGTATTTTTAAATCCGTAACAAAACATGCTATTGTTAGCATATAAATGCACACACAATAAAACTGTTGGAAGAGAAAATTTACAGCAAGTTTACGTGGTCTGTACGATTTTACGATCCACGCAAAATAATCAGGTAATTGGTGCTTTAGACGGACTTGTAACATCGTGTTTTGCATATAAATGATTCTGTATGTAATCTAATTAACTTAGCGAATGTCTATGTCCTAGGTTACGTACGGCGACAAGTCTATATTTAAACAGGCGTGTCTAGAATCTAGCTGTAGATATCGGACTAACAGATTTATCAATTGGTGTTAGATAGTAATACGTTTCAAATAATATATTAATGCACGACGTGACAGTATGACAATACAAAAATGCAATTAATTTTTAAATAAAAAAGCTGCCTTCAAAACTAAAAACGGAGAAACTAAAAATTTATGATTAAAAAATGATTTTCTTTAATCATAAATTTTGCTATCATTATTGTTGCGAATCGGTCTTTAATGTAAAAAAGGGGAGGATGTTGCGAATCGGCCTCCTTTGTATTCTCTTTACTTTTGATCATTGCTTTTGATAGATTGTATGACGTTTTTGTATGTCATTAAAATTGTATTGGATTTCTCTTGCTGTCAGTAAGTCGCATTTTTCTTTCTTCCGTTTTAGCTCCCTTTGATTCAATAAATTTAATTTATTGGTTAAAATAACATAAGTTTTGTAATTTTCAGGAAACGCAAATGAGAAGGATATCTTCGATGTCAATTAGATACGCATTATTAGGGATGACTCAAAAACTACTCGTCAGATGTCGCTCACATTGAAATGGGAACACACGATAAGCACCAGCTTTCGAATACAGAAATAATCATCAAAATCGGTACACCCAGTAAAATGTTAAAAAGTTTAACACACATAAAAAAACATATAGACGAATTGAGAACCTCCTTCTTTTTTGAAGTCGGTTAAAACGTAGTCATTGATCTGTGGTCTTCGTTATTGCCAACGCTCTAATTTTGAGCGTCTGATCTTCACTCAAGGGAACGATTCGAGGGTGGTATTGGTTATTAGTTCTAAATTTATTCAATCGAATTCCTTTGAAAAACTAATTTGTTCCACAAGAAAAAAGAACTGTAGGTACGCTTTTTAGTAGGACTCCGGCGTGCTTATCCGAAAATTAATTGCCGATTAATGTGAAATTGGTCTTAAACTTTAGTACTACATTATGTTCCAGTCATCCAAAAAAATATTCCACTGCCATGCATTTTCTATAGCAATCTGGTTAAAAATAGCTATTATCTTTTTAGTTAGGTACCGATTAAATCACGCGCATTTAGTTCTTAACTGTCAAAATCGACCGAGGTCCAGTGGACAGAGGTACTCATTAAAATCTATTATGAAAAATGGAGAGTAAAAATACAGATGACATTACATAGAAGCTATTTCCATTTCTATTTTATTTGTATTATACTTTCGATTATTAAACCACAGTCAAGATATTATATTGGTGGCAATTTAAGTAAAAGGGACGAAGACGCTTGTGATTGATAAGACTTTAAAAATAAAATAAATCGCTCCTACATTTTCTTCCGAAAACGTTCCAAAGAGAGTTACCAAAGTCGTTTACATTAGAAGTAATATGCTTTTGGCTTCTTTGAAAACAAAACGTAAAATTGTCGTTAACTTATTTATTTCTTCAACCAAAAATTTGCGAATAAGGAAAACATTGCGAACATTAACTGTTCCTACTCCATTTTCGTATAGAAAACAGCAACATTAATGAAGATTTTATCAAAATAAACACGAAATGAAAACTTCAAAGGAATCGAGCCAAGATACATAAATCACGTGTTAAACAAAAACCTCACGAGGTGCTTGAACTAAAGATTGGACTTTGGCGTAAACGAACGTTTTTCGTCGGTTGTAGTATTTTACATATTATTACTAGTGGCCTGACCACAGGGCCCGACAGACGTTGCACTGTTAAAAATGTGCTATCTGATCAAAATTTGGAATCTAAACCATTATCAGTACCGCTAGATACTACAAAAAACAAAAATCGGTGCGTGTACTTATGTACGCGCGTGAGAAGTTATTCTTCTGTGCAAACAGCAAAGAAATTTTATTTGATTTTTTTAAATAATCAATAATAAATATTTCAAATTAAGAATCTTATAATATTTAGTACAAATTATGTCATTATATATTAAATTAGACACTGTAACTTTTGTGTTACAGTCTAAAAAATTCACTCTCACATTTTTTTCATAACGCGCCTAAACGAGAATAACTTCAAAAAATCATCTTATTCTTATTATTAAATTCTGGAAAACAATAATGCTGTTAAAACTATTTTATTATTTATAAAATTAAATCAAAATATTAATTCTGATGACGCCACACATACACAATATTCGAACGAACACACATACACGCACGCACACATACACACACACACACACACACACACACACACACACACACACAGACGCGTATGCACACACATGCACGCACACACACGCACACACACATATTTAGCATAATATCATATAAATGAGTCCTGTTTACTTATTAATTAGTGCTAAATATTTTCTTTACATCTTTGTTTACATTTTTGTTCTTTTCTGTTATAATGTTACTACTTAATATCATTATAGAGGACTTCTTAACACAGGCCTCACAGCTTAAAAAGAAGCTCCAACCCATTGTGATTAACGTAAAAAATTATTAATGGAAATAAACGACTTTTATTTTTATTTTTTTATAACTATTGCGGCAGACTTAGTTGAACAAAAATGAACATAAAGACTTTTTTGGTCTTTATTTATTATACTACACGACAACACATATTAAGTTGGAGTAAGTCTCAAACTTATTTTGTGTTGGATTTTTGTTATGACTTGTTCCTATCATTCGATTTCTCTCTTCTTTACATTCTGTATACTTTGGTGTTTCTTACATACTTTCTCGTTCCTTTTTTCCTTCTAATCTACTCATTAGAGGGGTGGAGGAAATATCTCTGCGACAGTATATTTATTATTTTGTTCTTACAGTTTACATGTTTCTTACCTTACAGCTCTTATATTTCACTGTTTGATCAATAGAAGGTTGGAACACAAAGAATTTTTTGGTAAGCTATTATATATAATTCCCGTGTCAAGATGTCTGTCCGGGATGAACTCCGGAATTGACAATCCGATATTACCTTTTTTTTAATGTGTGTTTTGTTCCAACTTGAGAGATAGAATAGTTTTTAACTTGATGAGTAGACCTCAATTTTTATACTGCAAACTAAATGTTATAGGACAGTAGTTTAAAATTACTAGCTAGTAAAGCATTTATTAATTTCTTTCTTTAAGTATACAGACGTTCAATCTTAGGATGATGAAATAATTTCTTTGTTGAATTAACAATAGTGTTATGAGCTAGAAATTACAAAATAACCCCAGTACAGTCTACAATTGGATATGAATTGGGGAACAATCTATTATTAATATAAAACGGAACATCTCGATACGGCTCTATGATTAGTTTATTGATTGAGAATGAAATTGAATTTCAAGCATAACACTGTGTAACTATTGTTAAATCACAAAAAACATAGTTTTTTATTTATTTTTGTGAATTTATAACAAAAATGTATTTGATTTTTGGCATGCTGCCACACAACAATGACTGCTCTTATAATTGACCTATTCTAGATTATGGGGAAAAGATGATACTCCAGTCTTTGCTTTTTTATTACGTCAAAAGCCGACTTCTCCGAATTTTACAAAGTTTCATTTGATATTTTTTCAAACATTTCACATTAAGTCATCACAACAGCCTTTCTTATTCGACCCACTGCTGGGACACAAGGCCTCTCCTTATCATCGAAAGAGGTTTAGGCAGTAGTCCACCACGCTTGCCCAATGCGGATTGGTGGACAGAGTATAAGATGATCAATACCCCTTTGCTGATCCATAAGTCGCCTTCTACGACACCATTTGAAGGATATGGGGTGATTCTATTCTACTCTGCCGGCATCACATGGCTATTAACATTAAGTACTTAGATCGAATTAATTCGCTTCAAAATGGTTTCTCGCTATGTTTTCCGTGTCTATCGCCAGCTTGCTATGTTAATTTCCCAGTGGACAAGGGTTAGCTCGATTAAATTATGCTCATACGCATATCATTACCATCGTGTATTTCAGAGTTTGCCGGAAACAACTTTGTTTTAGACATTTTAACAGTCAATTTGCCAATTATCATCATAATTTCAGCCGACCCACTGCTAGATATAGGCCTTCCCAAGAATCAGTAGCCCTATAGGTTCTGTGGAGGTTTGAAATGCTTACAACAATTTTGTGTTGCAACAGTAAGTGATAAAATAGCAACTACTAACATTTAAGTTCCGGATTTCGGGATGTTTGGTTCCACCTTCGGGCTTAATTGACTTATTTGCAGGTGATATGCTAATAGTAATAAGAAAGAAGTAAAACAATCGTTTCTTTTTTAAATTACGAATATATTTTTGGTGTGATAGTAATTGCAGAGCAGCAGATCAGAATAGGTAATATAGGTAACTTTTTAAATATTTTTATTTAATAAAATGTGCCAAATTAAGTCGATAGCTATGAAAAAACACAAATTTCACAGTCCTGTGAAGCTCAGTCAGAAAAGATTGGGCAGCCAGGAAAGCGATATGTCCCAATTTAACACTGGATCATAATATGATTCTTTTTAGAAAAAAGTCTAGAAAATGACTTTCACCCACCCACACCACACGATAAGTAAAATAAGAGTCTTAATGGAAAAATAGCTAGTGCGAGAGAATATACGTGCCACCATCTCCTTGCCGATCTGCAAGGTGATTCATCACGTCTATTTTGAATAACCCAGGTTAAAAACCTGGGTTATTCAAAAAGAGGGAACACGTGTGCCGGCGGAGATGTCGGTTAGTTCCTAATTATAAATTTTCCACGTGTGAAATTTTGCAAATGAGTATTGGGACGAATTCTTCTCCGTGAAAATTCTTAATTTTCCCAATTTTAATTTTCCGAATGCCTCATTTTCTTAATTATAGATAGTACGAATTCAAATTTTCGTATAGACAAACAATAACATAAATAAAACGAAAGTTGTGTATGTTAAACCACGATAAAAATAACTCAAGAACGGCTGAACGGATTTGGTAGATATTTTGTACAGATGTAGTGCTAGGCATGGATTAGGATAAATAATAAACTACATCACCATCATCACTAAATTCCATCACTTTGCGGGTAGCACCGCGGGACACAGCTAGTTTATAATATCATCATCATCATCAACAGCCCTTTTAATCTCCCTTCTGCTGGGGCACATGCCTTATTATGAATATCATAAAAAAGTCTAATTATAATTTCTTCTGTAAAAACCAAAACAGAATTCGTACTGTTGATAATTAGAAAATGAGGCTATAGAAAAATTAAGAATTGGTCAAATTAAGACTTTTCACAAAGAAGAATCCGTCCCCATAATAATTAACATAATTTCATACGACGAAAATTAAGAACAAGGAACTAATCGCCGACATCCTGGTATGCCAGAGGACTCCTTGCCTTGACGGTTTTGACGTAGAAAGGAATTGCCTTTCTTAGTTCGTTTACTTACATATTTCTAACCTCAACAGATTGGCCTAAAAGTTATCTTAACAATAAAATTGTAAATCAACAGCGACGTAAGTAAGTACAGCGTTTTATTCCGAAGACGTTGATAAATCCTACAAAATTATTAAAATATTCCAGCTTCCTCGGTTCAGAGAGTATCGAGAAAATTTTATTTCAATTGATAGCCCCTAAGAGACATTCAGCTTGCGTGATTTCCACTGGGATTTTGAGAAGGATGACGTAGCGGAGAGCTCTATCAACAATAACGCTTATTACTACGAGAAAAAGGAAACAATAGGTAGCAATTTGTGTCATGCTATATGGAAAATAAATTAAAAGGTTTTATGTTCCTATTAATGGAAGAGCGTCGATGGCGTAGTGCGTAAGGACATTGTCTCCCACCCGGGAGGCGCTGGTTCAAACCCCGCCATGCACCAATGTGTTTTCAAATTTTGAATACATAATGTACGTTTATTCTACGCTTTTACTGTGAAGGAAAACATCGTGAGGAAACCTGCACACATCTATGAAGAAATTCTTACGTTGTGTGCAAATGTCGCCCAACACGCACTGGGCAAGCGTGGTTGACTATGGCCTAAAAGCCCCTAATGTGGGGTAGGCTTGAGAGTTCTGAAACTTGCTTCCATTGTCGGCCTTATTTTTACTTAATTTAAGTTGTGATGGTCCAAAATTTCCTCCTCAATACGTTTTTTGTAACATAAACAGCCATTTCTTTTTTTAATATTAACTTAAAAGTTTGTTTTTTTCACAGCTTCAAGGGACGGTAGACCTGAGTATGATTCCGAGATAAAGGGTTTTGACAGACAGACGGACGGCGAACAAAGTGATCCTATAAAGAATACCGTTTTTTCCTTTTGAGTTACGGAACCCTAAAAATCAAGGAACATAGACAAAAAATAAGTTATTCCCAATTTCTGATAAAGAGCCATAAGGTTTTTTTAAAGTTTGATGCTAAAGCCAACGAAATAATTATTTTACACGTACTAAAAATACAGACATTATATTTGTTTCTTATTCTTAGAAAAAGTTTGGATGAATATGAATCGCATTTTTACGTAGGGAATTTTGTTGCTCAGTTTATTTTCTTTCTTATTTTAAACTAAATGTTTGAATGAATATAGGTCGTATTTTTACTTATGGAATTTAAATGTTTTAAACGTGGGTGTATATAAAAGTATTGTATCGTTGCATAATGTATTCTACATAAACTTTTATAAATGGCAAACTGCCTTACAATAGTCGAATAATTTTAGTCAATATTTTTTATCAAAAAATCCCGAACGTATTGTGTTTATTTGAAGAAAGAGATATTATGTTAAGATACTGAGCTGTCTAATAATTTGGCGTGTATATTTTATTGTTCTTGGGGTTCCACTGTGTACGAGAACTACAAATTTAAAATATATTAAAAAAAAAACAACGATGCAAACAGATATTTTATGTAAGTGTTGCATGAAAGCGTGGTAAAGACTCCAGCTAATTCACATTATGTAATAATCAGTATTCATAAATTTATATGGCAATACGGTACATAAGAGCGGTTTCAAATAAGCATTTATTGTGCACAAATACAGTTGTTTCAGCATAGGAACCTACGCGCATTACATTATCGGAAAAATCGGACTCGCGTACACGCGCTTACTCCGGCGCGTTCGGGCTCGCGATAACCTCAAGTAACAAGTCACAAGGTATATACATATTGTAAAGGACTACGACCGGATTTTCCCCCCAAATTTTATACTCGAAACCTATCTGAATAATTTTTACATCGTGACACATACGCCAAAGTGTAATATTTGATTTTCTTACCAAACCATCTTTCTACGTGTCTACTTAAATATTTACGTATCTTTTCTGAGAACACCTGAATCTATCACTTATTTATTAAAACTAACTTCTGCTGACCCGCGTGGATTCGAGAATTAGATCCCACAACTCATAAATAATGAAAATCCTAATGTAGTAAATGTGAATTATAACACGGGACAGGGGAACACCTTAATTAAACTTTTTGGGTGATTGAACATAAGCGAAACCCTGTTTTCACGTTATAAATGGTTCATAATATCTGTAGGAAATGGTCGATAGAGCTATGGTAATTCGTAATATTATGTGGCGATTGTAAAAAGTTAAACAAGATGAGTATTAATTGTTTCATCTCAATTTTTCACCTTAATTCTGAATCCATGTTAAGGAAAATGCAGTAAACTAAATACACTGAACTTGCTTGCTTTATAGGCCAGCAAAGTAGACGTCTTCGGAATGTCAAGATATTGAAAGAGTTGGAATGGTGGTTGGGGGGTGATGTCTTTCACTTTCATTATTATCACCATTTACTATCAGGTAAAAGCTGATGACCCAATCTGTAGAATACGTGGTGAGGAGGAAGAAAGCATGGAGCACATACTATGTAACTGCGAAGCACTAGCCAATAGGCGACTAAAGGTCCTGGGCTTAGGTTACCCTAAACCAGAGGACTTTATAGACGTTACTCCCGCCAACATCGTGAAACTCATACAAAATGTTTTCGATGTTGGCGGGGATGTGTGAATAGTACATCTGTTAACTAGAGCGGTAAAATAAAGAATGAATCAAATACTATGACGAGACTTCCTTTTTTACCGAAGTAAGTACAAAATTTTTGTACTTTGGCTATTGGGATTTTCAATACATGTACCGTAAAAGTATAATAGTGGTTTGTATTGACAAACATCTTATTAAATTAAATATTGTGTTTAAATTAGAATCGATATTAGACAGAAAAAATGGACAGATTGCGTGAAAGATGACATGGCAAAGAAAAGTGATCAAAAAGATTGGACAAATAAAACTAAGAATCGGATAGGTAAATAATGAAAAGTTGTATTTGGAATTACCAAAATTGATTGTACTCTACTAGTATAGTTTTATTCTATTCTATTCTTAATTAATGGCGTCGCGATACATTTACGTTACGCATTTTGCTATTGTCAAATGAACAAGTAATTAACTAACTAAAAATTGTACGGTAGATTTGAGTTAAAAATGGAGTCTCTCAACACGTGTTTTTACAACAAGAACTCGGGAGAAACTCCATGGTGTATAGTTAGAGTGCGTTCCAAAACCAGGTGAAGCCAAGTAGACAGCGTAAGAAAGCTTTCTAATTGGTGTAAATTAACTATAGTTTAACAAAACTAACCAATGGTGAAAGCGCTTCTTAATAACGACCAATAGTGAGCTACCATTTACTCTACCCCGAGTAAATTAAGATCGTTTTGGAACGCACCCTTATTAGACGCTATCAGACGAGCCTCACCTTTATCTGTCAACATGTTAGCGAGTGTTTTACTGACTTTTACACGTACACCAAATTTGAATGCGTGATGTAAATAAGCGTAAATACGTCGACGAAACATTGATGCGCCAATAAACGGTGCGTGAGGTGAATTCTGTTTTCTTTCGTTGATTTTTGAACCACGCAAATAGATAGCTTTTTATAGTTACGCCAGCTACAAAAAGAGGTGGGATCTTTGGCATGAGATCAAGAGCAGTAAACCTGCATATCTAGGGCATTACGGTAAAACAATTTGATGGGTTTCTTACTCTTGTTGTGGATTTTTTCTTCTTTTAGTCCGTGGCGATATAAAAGTTGCAGAATATGTTTTACTGAAATGTTTACTATGACAGTCGCAGTTTTCTACTGCAAGTTCTCTCCTTTTGACGCAAAATATAGAATTATTTTTAATTGATGAAAGCAAGCTCCATATTCCGCACCTAATTGTTAGGGGGAAGAAGCAAAAAATAATAATTCGGTTATTTAAAAAAAAAAGTTTAGATCTGTCGTGATGAAGAGACAGAAGGTATGATTATCGGAATCATTACTTTCCTTTACCTTCACTTAGTACTCCATTACGGCGGCGTCTAAACTTGATTTTTTTTTAAATACTTAGGTATTATTATTTTTTACTGCACTGTGGTGCTGCGCGCTGATTACGAGCAAGGCAGCAGTGTTGTACTGTTGTTCATCATTCCGTTGCTTTGAGTTGTCAGATGTCGACTGATAACCAACTTTAAGCGCACTACTGGAGACGCATTTTTGAATCATTAGAATTCCAAATCGTGTATGAAATCGCAAGATTCGTATGCGTATCCCTAAAAAATGAAAACCGGAATGCCATAACTCGTTGATTTAAGAAACCGGTAATGAGTTACGAGGAATCAGAACGTAAATTAAAAGTTATAATATCACTGTCAGTCATTTGATTTTCTACTGTGTTCTACTGGTAGAAATCGAAAACGAGTGGGTCGGACCACTCGATGCAAAATTCACGAGTATAAATTTTCAAAAATAGCGTTTTTAGGGATTCCCATACGAAACTTGTGATTTCATATAGGATTTGGAATTCTAATGATTAAAAATTCGTCTCCTGGTCTGTTGCGGTGGCGCGGCGGGGCAGTGCTGCCGCTGCATTATTGCCGCGAAACTGCTGTCGATCTCGGTATGAAATTTCATATACTTAAACCTATAAAGTATATATGGGGGCCGGTGGTACCGCGGCAACACTGCTACGTGCAGCGGAGTTCGGAATCATAACTCTACGCTGGCTACACATAAAACGGTCCGGGTTCGAATCCTGTCAGGGACGAGTGTTTGTTTCATGAGCACAAACTTTTGTTCACTAGTCTTGGTTGTTTATTTATTTATAAAAACATTTTGGTTTCTATAACACAAGTTCTTAATTATACATTACTAGCGACCCGTCCCGGCTTCGCACGGGTGCAATGCTTATGTAAATATGCATGTATTATACATATAAACCTTCCTTAAGAATCACTATCTATAAAAAAAAACTGCATCAAAATCCGTTGCGTAGTTTTAAAGATCTAAGCATACATAGGGACAGACAGACGGCGGATAGCGACTTTGTTTTATACTATGTAGTGATACTCAATTTGCGATATTTGGAGTGAGCGTGAACAAAAACAGTCCAGTTAATAGTTCTAATTGCATCTCAGTACAACAACTCTACGCAAATGTCATTAGCTAGACGCCAGTTCCACTCAATTTAGAGCAGCTTTCGCGAAAACCCCAAAAATTACCATTGCTAATACGATAATGGTTACAAGGTTGATAGTTCCATAAATTTGGGAAGTTAAATGCTCAATTAGTATGCAACTACTGCCCTTTATTAGCTTGAACAAGTGAGATAACACTTCACCTACATTAGCAGTCAATGAGAATTTTTCGTAAGAGAACGCGCAAGTGTATGATATTTAATTTGGTGTGGCCTAAATCTAGAGATCTCACGGATAGTTTTGTAATACAACCGTTTATGAACACAAGCTTTACAACACAAAAAATATTTTTATTTAGTTTAGAATGCATCATTTTTGGGAGAGCTACACAGAATGTTTGCCTGCATGAGACAAGCAAGCCACTACCTATTAGTAATATATAAAAATGAATTGCTGTTCGTTAGTCTCGCTAAAACTCGAAAACGGCTGGGCCGATTTAGCTGATTTTGGTTTTGAAATGTATGTTATAGTCCAGGGAAGGTTTAAACGGTGAGAAATTATGGAAAAATTGCGAGAAAGATAGTAAAAACAACAATTTCAATTTCCCATATAAACTTTTCTACCTACTTTCCTGTCAAACATTTGACGTTCGTCGTTTCGATACGGTAGACTCGGGTCCACTCGAATTGAAGCACGTATTAAATTAAGGGTTTTGAATCAACAACATATATCCACATTACTCAGATTATCGCGTATTTCTTAATCTAAGGCGTATTTAATTTTTAATATTTTGATGGTTGTCATTGTTGATTCATTCAGAAAATTTTGTCATTGTATTGACATTTGACATTTTGATGGTTGTCAATGTTTGGGATGTAAATAGAAAAAAGTCTTTATTGTGATATTTCACACATACATTTGGCCGAGATTGAAAACTTTTAAAATGGTAATGCCTGATATTACGCATCAAAATTTTGAGCCATTTTAGCGAAGGGAGAGTTTTAATGTCGTTAAGATAGGTGCAAAGAAGTTTAGTAGGTACTCCGTGGGTGATACGAAGTATGCCGGGTCATCTAGTTAGTAATATATTATCTGTGCCTATACTAACAAAGCTACTACTGACCGAAACATTTGGATAAAGAAATTAAAAAATATATTATGGAAAAATTTTTGCGTTTACAAACGCGTAACTAGAAAAAATACACTGAAAAAAATCGACCTGCCTCAGGCCGGAATCGAACCCAGCATCTTCCGCAATCCGGGCGGCTGCGTTCCTTCATGCGGTTTAAATTTCAAAGATTTGACGAAACAATATTTACTATAAAACATAAGCACCAAGCACTGACAAATTTCGACAGCGAAATCAATGCCTCGGTGGCGTAGTGGTTAACGCACTAAAAAAAACTACTGTGATTCTGTCTTTAACATATATATTTTCTCCGTTTACGCCGTCTTGGTGGAGTGGTCAGGATAGCTACCTACACTTCAAGCGGTCCGGGTTCGAGTCCTGGTAGCAGCAAATATTTGTGTGATGAACACGAGTATTTGTTGACGAGTCATGGTTGTTTATATATTTATTTAAGTTTATTAATAAAAATATCTAAAAACATGTATATTAAAAATGATATAACACAAGTTCTTAATGATACTTACTTTGGGCTAGATAATTGGGTGTGAGCGTGGAAATATATTATTTATTAAAATAAATATATTTTTGGATAAACATAAATAACTAGATTATTCTCAACGTCTTTCTTACGATATATAAATGGACGAAAGCATGTAAGCACTTTATTAAATTACTCCATTATACCTGTCATGGTAACCCTATCGCCATGAATCACAGTGGAAAATCTTTGTAACATGATCGGCATGATCCAGATTATAAATTGCGAGACTTAACTGCTAGTTTAAGTGGCATACTTGATATTTACGTACCTACGCAGCAGCAAAACATCTTGTAGAGGGAAGTTTTTTTATATGCTTTTGCATCATCATGTTGATAATGCATTGATATTGTTGCCGTCGTGGTGGAGTTTCAAAGTTTAAAAAAATCTTTTTAAAAACAAGGTTTTATTGTGTTCTTGTTAATAAAAAGAACTAAACATTTAAAAACTGTGCCGTGATTTAGGCTGTATAATGTGAATGTGAATGCCGTCATTACCAAAGACTATGCGAACCAATGGTATATCGCTATCGTAGGTATAATTGAGCATGGGCCATTTAATAAAAGTAATGTGACCTATCGCAGTCCCTTAGAAACGTCAACGTTAGACCTCAACAGGACTTTAGCACCAACAAAAAATTCTAGTTCTTTTGGAAGACGCGGTTGTGTCGCTGAATTACTGAGTTCCAATGACCATCTTCCAGCTCTATCATCAGAACCTGGTTGACATCTAGCACTAAAGTTCTCGTCGAAACGTATCAAACGAGTCGAGACTCGATGGAGTTGCGTCGTTTGTTTGCTAAGTTCCTATGACCACCTTCCAGTCAGACCCTGGTAATCATCTAAAAACAAATTACTCATGATGACGGATCAAAAGAGCCGAAAATCGATGGGATTACAGAGTTCATATGACTACCTTTTAGCTCCATCATCAGACCCTGGTCATCAGCACCATATCATCATAATATTGCTATTAGTAAGTTAAGAGTTTCTGCCGAGGTCTTGTTGTAATAACACCGTGATGAGAGACCCCGCTTTTAATCCAATCTACCGTACACGTACCGTACCGTACTTTACATACATTTTCACTTGACATTGGCATAATTGGTAATCTGTTTATAGGCTCGCGCATTAACTAAGAACAGATAATTGGAAACAACTTTTCGTCGTTTATTTATTTTTCATTATAATTCTTATTATAACAATAACATATTTGTAGACCGTAGAATTAAGTATATAATCATATTTCTCTATAGAATTTGTTTAGACAATATAATTTAATAAATTTAGAGTGACGTCAAAACAGGTAGTCACGAAAATACGTGACGTCTGCCATTTAATTAAAATCCAACCTCTTGTAACTTAAGTCAACGGCAATCAAGAAGTTAGTCAGCTTTCAGATGGAGGGAAGTGAAATTAGGAACGAATTCTGCAGAACTAACGACGCCTTGATAGCAGTGTTAATGAATGTTTATTCTATTGTTATCAGACCGAGTGATCCTCGGTCTATGAGTCTATGAAAGGATTTCCGATCTTATAAGTGTAATCGTCAGTCACAGCCTTTATAATTCGACTCATTGCTGACACCTCTCCTTGTCATTGAATAGGGATTGGTGGACTGATAAGTATGAAACGACCTTAGTACTGATAAAGTATTTTTATCTCACGAAAAGGGGTGAACCAGTATTGAACGTGTACATGAAATATATTATTATTTAAGCTTTAATGAACTTGTCAAACTGTGTTATGAATAATTTCATGCACAGAAAATACTGCTGCCTTGTTCGGTGTGTGAAATCACATCATAAATATTAATAAAGTTACTAGGCGTCGCTTCAGAAATATACTAGAGCCTTTCTATTTATCGCCCTTTTTTATTACCAGCCATTATCGCTTTATACATCATAATGTTGGATATTGGCGAGTCACCCGCGAAAATAACTGGCAAAGATGTGGGCACTTAAAGATTGTCATCTTTTCAATATATAATGCAGTAATAATTGAGTCCGGAACTTGATTGTTTTGGGATAAGATATTATTGCGAACTACTTTAGTTGAGGTTATATTAGTAGTAGCACTTCATTGGCACATTTTAAGGTCTAATATCAATTTCAAAAGCAAAGCAATAATCTCCTTGCTCATTCCAAGGAGTACCACAAACAATTTACAATCTGAAGCTGAGAAGTTGAGTATAACACTGTCCTAGTTAACGACTTTTCTTTGTTGGCTCACTTGACACGTTCACTGACCACGACTTTATTTGGAGTTGCAAGTTGACTTTTACGTTGCGTGTACTGGATGCATACTTACTTACGCATACTCAATATTACAGTCGTGTTTTTCCTTTGGTTTACATAATCAATTATAATTTCGTTGGACTTATGAGTTTCGAGTTCAATCTGTTTTGGAGCAAAGTGAACGTGTTAAGGCTTAGTTACTTTTTAACCAACTTCAAAAAAGGAGGAGGTTCTCAAATCGTATTAAGTTTCGTTTTTTATTTAGGTATTTTTTTAGCAATTTATACTAATATTATAAAGCTAAAAAGTGTTTGTTTGTTCGAATGCGCTAATCTCAGGAACTACCTACTGATTCAAATTGAAAAATTATTTTTGTGTTGGATAGTCCATTTGTCGAGATAAGCTATATAAGATCGTAACACGCGAACAAAGTCGCGGGCACAGCTAGTTTCGAATAAACGTTGTCTCTTGTCTTTGGCACTGCCCTAAAAAAACATAGTTGGGATTCAGATTTTCTTAAACATCCAATTTTTATTTCTCCTTTTTCAGTTTTAAAGGCTGTTTTTGTTTGTTTTGATGCCCCTTTTATGTTGATGATAACTAGGTTGATAAAGCCAGATATGTAGTTTTTAACCGACCGGATTTCGTTTTACCCTTTGCGTACGGAACCCTAAAAAAGAACATTGAACGTACCTAAAGAGTTACTGAGGGGACAAATCTCACTTCTCCGAAAATATCACGGAAGTGGAGTTCTTTATAATTTATAGTTAGGCAAAAGTCAGTAAAATAAGTTTACAGCGATCTCTCAGACCACTACCCTCTGGAAAGTTAAAACCATGACAGAAATAGTTCTAGGTTCAATGCTGTCGAGCCAAATACGAGGACAATATACTTTATTAATTATAACAATATTTGTCTACTTCGCAACAACAAGCTTGTCTTTAGGGTCTTCGATTCTCTAGTTAAGAAGGGATCGTGTTATTGTGATCCCACTTGAGATAATAATAGGCTCACAAACATGTGAGACGCTTAATATGTACTTAACAAACTCGTGCCTATTGTCTACCACAAATTAGCTACTCACAGGACTTTGCCCGCTGTGATTACGACGATAGTGGAATTTTCTACTTCAAGTTAGATATGTTTCTATAGCGTATTACTCGCTTGTAATCCGAGTGCTCGGACAAGGTAAGTGACCTCTATCTCCCAGAAGATAGCAGGCAAATAACAAAAGGTTTTTGTAGTCCGGTCGTAATGGTATAATATATAAAGGACATATTGTACTAAAAGTATTTAGCTAACTAACTTTGCCTACTTGATCATAAGTATGAAGATATACAATTTTACCTTTAGACGTTCGCAGCGATTTATGCTGAGATTCAATATTTGCTTAATAAGTGTAAAATTTTGATAAAATAATATCCTTTACAAACTATTTTGTATCTTCACGCTCGTCTTTTAATATTAAACTTTTTCACGAGGAGACACATCAAATTTTAAGATTTTAAAGGATCCGCTGTTGGGATATACCTAATGAGCACCTTAATGAAGACTGCTGGTAAGAAGCATTTTACGTAATCCATAGGAGGGCATACTTCCTATATATTTCAGAGGCAGAAATCACTCAGGCTGGCAAAGCGTAAGTCTAAAAACTAACAACTTGATTGCCACTATATTTCTCATAAATCAAAATCAACCAAGCATCACCTGCCTAACGGTTGCAAGTTTGTATAATAAATACTTACCCTGTGAGGAAAAGAGATAAAGCATCTCCTTTAATTCCGAGAACAATGCAAAACAAATGGGATACTGTCAGCTTAATGATGAAATCTGATACGGGGGTGCTCGAAACATCAATCTTTTAACTTTAGCCTTAGAATCAGACTAAGTTCTGATGGGTTTAGGATAAAGCAAGGGTACTTATACATTTCTGTAAGAGACGGACTTCCTCGTCAAAAACAGTACAATTATTTTACGATAAAATTTGCACGAAATATTTTTCTATCTTCTGCTAAATAATAATTTAAAGAAACTAACAGTACCTATTAAAATATTTTGATAGCTTGATTGGGCAAGTTGACAGAAGAATTATTCGTACCTAAGTTAAAGTACCATTTATGTGGCCTGAAGAAGTAATTACGTGTATCTACCACTCTACGAATTGGGTCTGGTCATGCAGGACTATTTAAATGGGACTCGATAGTTGTATTCACAAATGTATCAGGTTTCCTCACTTCATCCAAGTTTAGCCGCCGGGAAGAAGATTTAGACTCTAGACAGATGGACTGCATATCAACTGCAATCCAACTGCTAAATTGCAGTTGTGTCCTAACTGCAAATGAGTGCTGCGTGTAGGGGGCTATTAGAGTTATATATCACGTTAGAAGATATCTAACAAACGTATCATACGTGCTTTAGCCGTGAAGCAGTCCGGGTTAGAATACTGGTGGCGACAAATATTAGTGTGCTGAACACGAATATTTATTCGCGAGTTCTTTATTTAAGGTAGGTACTTACACAAAAAAGCCAAATTGTATTCACGCTCATTATTCCAAAAGGGGTCGTACAGAGCCTCAGGTAACATTCGGTTAGACATAAAGCCACATCTAGCAGTATGGGTCATACAATAGTGACAGCCTGGCACCTACAAAAAAGGGGCACCAAACTCAAAACTTAACAATAAACAAAAATTGGCGGTATTATCGCTAAGTACGATTTTTAAGATAACTTTGGATGGACAGCACTGAAATACCTACTAATTGGGTTGGCAACGTTTTCTAAACAGCATACAAAGAAAAATACTTTAATTTCAAAACATATAATAAAAAACATCTGATAAAAGCAATAAACTAAAGAGAATCGAAGTAATGGCAGTATGTATATTACTTTTCTTTATAACTACTCTATTTTTCAAAAGCCTATTATATTATACACACAAAGATTTAACAAATTATGTTCAACTTTTGCTTGGGAAGAAATATATTATTAGTCCAGATTGATGTGAGCTTAATACGTTATTTTCGTGTGTACGGCGAAACGTATTGGCACAATTTATGAGTCATTACTAATATCCGAATAGAATTGGTCGAAGATTCAATAACCAATGTTATTTGTTAACGGCGAAATTCATAAATTTCATTCTAATTTAATATTAACGAGAGTAACATTCATTTTTAGGGTTCCGTACCTCAAAAGGAAAAAACGGAACCCTTATAGGATCACTTTGTTGTCCGTCTGTCTGTCTGTCTGTCTGTCAAGACCCTTTATCTCAAGAACGCGTGGACGTATCAAGCTGAAATTCACATGAAATACTCAGGTTTATTGTCCCTTTAAGCTGTGAAAATATCAAACTTCTAAGCCAAGCCAATCAAAAGATACAGCCGATTATGTCGATATTTTCAACAAATTTCCGACACTCGCAAAGGAATCAAAACCTACAGGATACTTCCCGTAAACTCAGAATCTTGAAATTTGGCATGAAGAATTGTAATATAATGCAAATATAGGAAAAATTGCGAAAATCACATTTTTTTATTTATATAATATTATAAAAATATTTTAACAAAATGAAACTTACTACCTTATTTCTCACGAACGAATAAAGGTATCAAATTGAAATTTATACCAAATACCTAGGTCTATTGTCCCTTTAAGCAGGAAATAAATCAAACTTCTAAGTCAACGCGATCAAGAGATACAGCAGTTTATACCGAGGAACCCTCGGTGTGCGAGTCCGACTCGCACTTGGCCGGTTTTTTTTTTTATTTGGCATGTTTAATTTGGTATAAATTTCAATTAGTAACGAAGTATGAAAAGGACTTTAATTTCGAGTTATGAAGTGTGAAAGAAATACATACACGCATAATATGCGTGTATGTATATACAATCGTAATTTCAAAAATCGGGAGTGGTCACCCCTTGACTTTCTCGTATACCGGAAACGACTCAAAAGTTGATAGAAACCTTATATTTTGAGGTTATTGGGTTGGGTTAATAATACTATAATGGGTAAATATACTTGCATGTTAAATTTTGGTCACCCATCCGAGTAAAGACCGCGCACTTGGTAGCTTAACTTTCGTGATCGACGACTCAAAAGTTGATAGAAACCTTTTTTCCACAATCCGGGCGGCTGCATTAACCACTACGCTACGAAGGCACTGCTTTTGCTGTCGAAATTTGTCAGTGTTTGGGCTTGGTGCTTATGTTTTTATGGTAAACATTGTTTCATCAAATCTTTGAAATTAGCACTTCTAAGATCCGAACGAAATATATACGAGAAAGTAAAAATGGGTAGAGCATTTGTTGAAAATTGATTACACTTACGGTGTGAAACAATGTGAAAGCAAAATAAATAAATTAATTCGGTGTCATCTAAATTATAACACACATCACAGTGAAGTTCGGAATAATATAAAGAACTTACTTAAACACGAGACCGAGTTAAATGTTCATTCAAAAGTAAGAAAGTAACATTTGTCATCTTCTGCTTGATGTCACAAAAGTCCGAGAGAACCCTTTGGACTTCTTTGAACATCGCTTTCAATAGAAAACTTAATACAAACCAAATGTGGATTTAGAACGATCCGTATCGAAAGTTTTCGTGTATCTGAGGCTTATGAGGGCAAATTCCTTTCAATTTACTTACAATAGGTATTGAGGAAATTCAATAAGCTTGAACGCTGACATTGGGGCAGGATGGCGTAAATATTTCATAGTCACTAAGTAACTTACTTGGAAATAGCTTTTTATAATGAAATGAAATGAAAATGAAATGAAAAAGCTCTTTATTTAAATGGACTTTGCTAAGTACTTTTAAATCGTCAAAAGCCCTACCACCATTTCGACGAAATAATTATTTTTCTTAAATAATTATTAGTATGCTGAGACGGAGAAGAAATGGCGAAAGAAACTCCGCAGCTTACAATTTCGTAATGATTTCAAAACATCATTACATGTCCATAGATATATCAAAATGAGTGAATAAATTACAATTTTAAATGCGTAAATTTGGGCAGATTTTACTCCCACGCATTTGGATCATTTAAATAATCATTTAACTTGTAATAAGCTTTTTTATATAATTTAGATTTTATAGTTTTTTTAAATTTATTAATAGGCAAGTCTCTAATATTCTTCGGAAGCTTATTGTAAAAACGTATACATTGGCCCATAAAGGAATTGCTTATTCTGTGGAGACGAGTTTTATATACAACCAAATCGTGTTTCTTCCTAGTATTTACATTGTGCGTATGACATTTCTCGGAAAAATTCATAATATTTTTCTTTACATATAGTAAGTTTTCCAGTATATATTGTGATGACACAGTCAGAATATTTATCTCCTTGAACTTTTCTCTGAGGGAGTCACGCGGACCCAGTTGATAAATTGCTCTAACAGCCCGTTTTTGCAGCACAAAGATGGTATTAATATCTGCAGCACTCCCCCAGAGAAGAATTCCATACGACATTATGCTGTGAAAATAACTAAAATAAACAATTCTAGCGGTATCTACATCGGTAAGCCGCCTAATAGTTTTAACTGCGTATGCCGCAGAACTTAGTTTACCCGAAAGTTTTACAATATGTGGACCCCATTGTAGTTTGGAGTCTAACATTACTCCTAAGAAAGTTGTTGTTTCCACAGGTTTCAATTCAACTCCATTTATTTGTACATTAGTTTCTACACGTCTCACATTCGGCGTAGTAAACTTAACTACTTTGGTTTTTTTTTCATTAAGCAACAAGTTATTAACATTAAACCAATAAACTACTTTTGCAAGTGCATTGTTAACTTCGTCATAATTATCTAATTTTCTATTTATTTTGAAAATCAAAGATGTGTCATCCGCAAACAATACAATATCATGATTGTCCCTTATGTAGTAAGGCAAGTCATTTATGTACACTAGAAAAAGAAATGGACCAAGAATTGAGCCCTGCGGAACACCTATTGTGACTAGAGAACCTGGAGATCTTTTACCATTTATATCAACTTTCTGTATTCTATTGCTCAGGTATGAAGTCATAAGGTTGAGAGCCTTGTTCCTAATGCCGTAATGGTGTAATTTCCTGACCAGAGTTTCATGATTAACACAGTCGAAAGCTTTAGATAAATCACAGAAAACACCAAGAGCGTCACGTGATACTTCCCAAGCAGCAAATACCTCCTTTAACAACTCAACTCCCGCATCAATGGTGGAGCGACCCCGAGTGAACCCGAATTGTTTCTGATGAAATATATTATATTTATTGAAATGCTTTAATAGTTGATTGAGCATTAATCTCTCAAAGATCTTACTTAAAGTTGGCAGAATAGAAACAGGCCGAAAATTAGTGGGATCTGAGGTTTCGCCAGATTTAAATAACGGTATTATTTTACTGTGTTTCATCAGGTCAGGAAACACACCAGAACCAATACAATTGTTAAATACGACTACTAAATAAGGAGCTATTATAGTTATAATGGATGAGATTGTTTTGACTGATAGTCCCCAAAGATCCATAGATTTCTTCAGGTCAATAGACTTAAAGGTATTTATAATATCTTTATAATTAACAGCTGTAAATTCGAAGTTACTGTCACAGGATGGTACATTTTGTTTAAGAAGCTGTTCAGCTGAGGTGGAAGACGACTGAAGTGATTTAGTAGCCAGTATGGGAATATAAGTCGTAACTCATATTTTGGTGCTTTATTGTAATATGCCGTACTGTTTCTACCCAACTATTGTATTTTAAGATGTGTAAATTGTTAACATAAGTTATTCTAGTTTTACTAGTGGGGACCTCTAATTGGCCTCAGTTGTTACTAATATGTCTTTTTAGTTTATAAGCTGTTGGTCTTCCTAAAATAAAATAAATAAATAAATAAATAATATTTCGGCGTATATTTGCTAGTAATATTTCTTAGTTCTTAGTTCTTAGAATTAGTCCGTCCGATTTCAATTTAAGTAATTACTAAATGGAGTTTTTGACAACTTGATTTTTATAACACCACAACAGACTCGTGTTCTTTACAAGTATTTGCATGTATCGGAATTCAAGACCGTGATAGAGAGACTGAATGTTGCGATTGTTATTTATATTTTAGGGTGCCTCGATAGTAAACGTTATTGAATATTCCAAAAAATAATTTTAGTGATATCCTAGGCACTTATATTTGCCTAGTAGCTTAAAGAAGTAGAAGTATACGCAGAGCCGCTACAGTCGCCACCTCAGGGTCGCCACAGTTATCGCTTTTGCAGTAACCGCAGTCGTTCCTGTCGCCGCACGTATCGCATGGATTTCTTTCATTCAATTTCTAAATTTGATCAAGATTGGGTGTGTAATCGTGTATTATAGTATAGCTCATGAGGAAAAAAATTGTTATCAGTTGTTTATTATTAGACGAAGAAGAAACTGTATTCGGCTCGGCCGGTGGATGCAGATGATGATACCAGCGCGGCGTCGGCCACAGCGTCCGATCACATGAGTAGATAATAAATTATGTACTCATGTGGTCCGATGCAGGTTGGCCGGCGTTGGTGACGTCATCAGCTGCCACTTAGGGAGTTCGGCTGCTTGAGGTACTGCAGCGATTGCGGTGCGGGTCAAGTCAAAGTCAAAATTTCTTTATTAATTTAGGTACAATTTGTACACTTATGACAGTCAATTTTGATGCCAGCGATTCCAGAGTCTACCAGGAGACCAGAAGGCTTTGTTCTGAGAAGAACCGGCAAGAAACTCAACAAGTTTTATCGTCCCTTTACAGTTTTTATAGTTTTGATTTGCAAAGAGCCATATTTCACATGTTGAATCATAATTATAATTGATCATAAAAATTATTTAATTATAATATAAATATATCAAAATAAAGACTAAATTATACTTTTAATTTAAAAAAATGTGATTTAACGTCTACCCTTACAATATTGGCTTAAAATTTTAATTTGTTCACACATCTTTATCGTCTACATATTTCTGAATTAGTAATATTAAGCTTTCTTCATTAAAATTTGCTTAATCATCATCATCATCATCATTTCAGCCAAAAGACGCCCACTGTTGGACATAGGCCTCCCCCAAGGATCTCCAAACCGGTCGGTCCTGCGCTGCCCGCATCCAGCGGTGCGTTTCCCGGTACGTGGTCGCCACTCGAGGACCTTTCCGCCCCAACGGCCGTCAGTCCTCCTCGCAATGTGCCCTGCCCACTGCCACTTACGGTTCGCAATTCTTTGGGCTATATCGGTGACCTTGGTTCTCCTGCGGATCTCATCATTTCTGATATGATCACGCAGAGAAACTCCGAGCATAGCTCTCTCCATTGCCCTTTGGGTGACCTTGAGCCTTCTTATGAGGCCCATTGTAAGCGGCCACGTTTCGGTTCCATAAGTCATCACTGGCAACACACACGAATTAAAGACTTTCGTCTTAAGACACTGCAGTAGATGGGCCGAGAATATGCCGGGTAGCTTCCCGAACGCTGCCCAGCCGAGTTGGATTCGCCGATTGACCTCTTTCTGGAAGTTGGACTTACCCAGTTGGACTGTTTGTCCCAGGTAAACATAATCGTCGACAACTTCCAGAGTAGAGCTTCCAACCTTTACAGGAGTGGGTGCGACATGGATATTAGACATGATTTTCGTCTTATCCATGTTCATTTTAAGACCCACTTGTTGGGAGACTCTACAGAGATCGTCGAGCATTGTGCCCAGATCTTCCAAGGTCTCAGCCATAACCACGATATCATCTGCAAAGCGAAGGTGAGTCATGTACTCGCCATTTATGTTGATGCCAAGTCCTCTCCAGTCCAGAAGCTTAAACGCGTCCTCCAACGCAGCTGTGAACAGTTTCGGCGATATAACATCACCCTGTCTCACGCCTCGCTGGAGCTGTATGGGTTTTGAATTCTGGTCCTGAAGGCGAACTGACATAGTGGCGTTTTCGTACAGTGACCGCAACACTTGGATGTATCGGTAGTCTATGTGGCACCTCTGGAGTGACTGGAGCACGGCCCAGGTCTCGACAGAATCGAAGGCTTTCTCATAGTCCACGAACGCTAAGCATAATGGCAGGTTATACTCCTCGGTCTTCTGTATAACCTGCCGCAGCGTATGTATGTGATCTATGGTACTAAAGCCTTTTCGGAATCCGGCTTGTTCGGGAGGCTGGAAGTCGTCAAACCTGCAGGCGAGACGATTCGTTATAACTCTTGAAAACAGCTTGTAAACATGACTCAGCAGCGTGATGGGTCTATAGTTCTTCAATTGGGCCCTGTCACCCTTTTCGAAGAAGAGTCTCACCACGCCGCCATGCCATGCCTCTGGCGTTTTAGCCCTCGAGTATAACGGAGTTGAATAGCCTCTGAAGAGCTTTCAGGACCGGTCGTCCACCTGCTTTCAGAAGCTCCGCTGTAATTCCGTCATCACCCGGCGCCTTGTTGTTCTTGAGCTGTTTAAGAGCTACACTAATCTCGTACAGGCTAACGTCCGGGATATCTTCGGTATAGTGTCGCGTTAATTTGGCTCTTGGATCGGTGGCCTGAATGACAGTTGGTTGTGATGTCCGTAAAAGTTTTCAATCTCGGCCAAAAGCTCAGGTTGTGATGTGATGGTTCTGCCGTCCTCTGTCTTCAGCTTCGTCAGCAAGTTCTCTCCAAGCGACAAATCTCTAGCGAACACTTTGGAGCCTTTGTTCTGCTCGATGGCCTCTTTAATACTTTCTGTATTAAATTGGCGTATGTCGCGAGTTAAGCACTTGGAGATACGTTTGTTGAGCTGCCGACGCCTACGAGCATCTTCAGAAGACTGCAGAACCATCCCTCGTCTTTCTTCCATCAGCTTTAATGTGGGCTCTGAGATTTTCTTCGCTTTTTTTGTACGGCTGGGTTTGAAGAGTTTTGAACCCACCGTAAGTACAGCTTCCACGAACCTGTCATTAAAAGTGTCCACATCTATGCAGTCCTCCAGGCATTCGAAGCGATTTTGCAGTTCGAGTTGAAAGCGCTCGGGGTTTTGGATCTGGATGGCTTCAGGGCGGAGCGTAGACTTCATCAGTCGATACCTTTCGGATTTAACGTTGAGATTCAATGTGCCTCTTAACATTCGGTGATCGCTCCCCGTGTTAAACGAATTAATCACAGAGACATCATTGAATATCCGAGTCTTAGTCGACATGATGAAGTCAATCTAATTTTTTGTTGTACCATCCGGACTTTCCCAGGTCCATTTCCGATGCAGCCGTTTCTTGAAGAAGGAGTTCATCATGTTGAGTCCCTCCCTCTCCATATATTCGGCTAGCATCTGACCACGGTAGTTCCGGATTCCAGTTCCAAATTGCCCCACTTTCAACTCATCATCGCTACGTTTGCCTAGCCTTGCGTTGAAGTCTCCCATTACAACAGTGTAGTGGGTCCTGGAAGCATGTATTGCCCGAGAAATATCCTCATACATTACTTCCACTTCCTCGTCGGGGTGTGTCGAGGTCGGGGCGTATACCTGTATGACCTTCAACGAATACCGTTTGGTGATTCTGAGTATAAGGTACGCCACCCTATTCGACACACTTCCGATCTGTACAATGTTGTTCACGAGAGACTTGTGGACAATAAACCCGACACCACCTTGAGACAGATCTTCGCCCTCCCGGAAATAGAGTAGGTTACCGGATCTTGGAATCACCGTGTCCTCGCCCTGTCTTCGGACTTCGGATAATCCCACTATACTCCAGCGAATCCTACTCAATTCTTCCTCTAGTTCCAGCAGCTTCTCCTCGGTGCGCAGTGTGCGTGTGTTGTAGGTTTCCAGGGCCAAAGTCGTATGACGGGAGGTCATCGCCGCCCGGGGATTCTTGGCACCCCTGGTCCCGACGCCTCGCCAACGTCCGTCACCGCTGGCACGGCCTCCGGTACCGCCGGGCACTTGGGGCCTTGGGTTTTGTTGATAGCTCATGGGGGGGGGTTTGGGCCTTCTCCCACCACGCTGGCCCAGTGCGGGTTGGTGGGGAGCGCCAGAGCCTCGTCTGTTGTTCGGCAGGGTGTACCGCGTGCAGGTGAGGTTGACTTGGGTTCCATCAGATGTTGTTCGGAACCCCTTACACCCCAAAATTTGCTTAATGTGAAGCTTAAATTTATGTAACGGAAGTTAAGTTACAGATGTGGGAGTTTATTATGTATGGTGGATGTGCGAGATTGCATAGACTTCATTCTTCTTTCTTCATTCATTCAGAGGTGTGTGAGGTGGTCTGCGTTCACATTATAACATAACTAGTGACCCGCTCGGCATAGTTACTTTAACCTCAAAGAATTGTAGAACATTAAACCTTCCTCTTGAATCATTTTATCTATTGATTAAAACCGCATTGAAATCCGTTGCATAGTTAAACAGTTCTAAGCGTACTTACATACAAAATCAAAACGTATTTTTATACTACGTATGTACCTATAGATATCTATAGAAAGCAATTTGCACAAAAATTCAATTTCTCAAACTTTATGATTTCACAATATTTATTCATAGCATTTCAAATTCACTTTTCTTAGTTTAAAAATAACTCGGAATTCTAAAGGTCGCATCTTTTTTTCTAAAATTAAAACCAAATAGATATCCCAGATTAAATTTGTGTCAACTTTGAAATCAACATAACCCAGTTGCGAAGTGGAGAGCTAAAAAGAATAAGTTGGGAAGACATCGGGACTTCATATAACTTAACGGTTGTTGACTCACCGAGTTAGTCGTACGTCAGCTTACTGTGATACGGTAAATATACTGAAGCTTTAAGGATTTATTAGAGCAACAAAGATTTTATATAACTTCTCCTTATTATTAAGATTGAACCGCTAGTTAGAAAATTCGTTTTCTTCTATAACACAGCGCTTTTGTATATGGATGAATAAAATGAAAAAGCTCTTTATTCAAATGGACTTTGCTAAGTACTTTTAAATCGTCAAAAGCCCTACTACCATTTCGGGAGGAAATAATTATTTCACTTTTATAATTATTATTATGCTGAGATAGAAAAGAAATGGCGCAAGAAACTCCACAGCTTATAATTTCGTAATGATTTCAAGACATCAATATAGGTCAATAAATTATAACCAATACAATTTAAGTTACAGTTTTACATGCGTAAGTTTTTGGCAATTATTACTCCCACGCATTTGGATCATAATTTATTTTGTAAAAACTTTTCTTTAATATTCAATTAATTACAATAATGAACTAAGTAATTTAACTCCGGTTAGCATTGTTATAAAATACATTGTGTGGTAAGTATACAAAAAAATCCAATAATGCATTAGTTATTTACATAATATTATACACGAAAAAAATCCTATTAATTGCATGTGTCATACATTGAAGGTACCGAAATATATTTTTCGAATTATTATTAACATGAATAATACTACATGAATATTTTTATACACATTATGACTAATAAACCGAAGTTACAAGCATTCGAGACCATGAGACGGTGCAAATGTTTTTCGAAACAGCGTCGTTCGCGACTACATTCGAGTATTTAAGCTTTCGAAGCTATGAGGCAGTGGAAACAGAATTCGCAACAGCGTTTGTCGCAACAACAGCTTTCGATACTACGTAGGGCGCCCGTTGACTACGCACCGCCGCCGTTCGTAAGCTTGTCCTGAGGCCAGGCGATATCGTTACGATGCTGATTAGCGTGCGTTACATTATGGAATTTCATACAAAGAATACTAAACGGCTTGAATTGAGGCGATGCTGATCCGTTTCCGAGTTGATAAGTGTACCACGATTTTTACTCGCTAGCGCGCGAGTGACAACTTGGTGCGATGATCTGTATGGGGTTCAGGATCTTCCTGAGTCATCTTTAACGACACCAACATGATGAAAAAGGGTAGTCCTAATTGGGAACTAACTACATAATCATAAAAAACGTAACTACACAATTATTTGTTATCTCAAAGATTCCATGTGTTTCAATTTGTTACATTAACCCATTACAATAGACACTGAGATATCTCGCTTTGCTTATTGAAATTGTTCGCAAATACTTACCTCTAATTGTAAATTACTAAATGCTTACGATACCCAGTAGTAACTATTTGCAGTTTGGCACACAGTTACACGATTAATGGAATCAAATTGTTTTCAAAGACAATACGTAGAAGGTACCAGACACATTCACTTCACGCACATTTCGCGAATTTCGTACACGTCAGACTTTTTGTAGGATCGACAATCAGGCCAATTGTTTCATCTCTTGTAATTTAATTACATTTTACGACCGACTTTGTATAGGACGTGTGCGTTTCATTATTATTTCTGTGGTTTCATTATTGCATACAATACGTTCCGTGTTTCTCCTACAAAAATCGGTCACCGACTGTCGGACGTGGGGGTGCCCCCCTATGTACCTGCGTGCCTTAAAACTCTATTTTATGGCAAGTCACAGGATGTGGTGTTGTAGAAAGGTAGAATTAAAATTAGATTTTATCGAAGGATTATAAGATATATCTGTCATTTAAAACATGATTATGTATTTTCTTATGTTCTACCGGGCTTTACATATTATTTTATTGTTTCTATGGATAATGTTGTGTTTGTTAATTACTTACGTTTCTCAAACAGGCTTGAAAATTTAAGCATTATATTGACAACCTTCTTTGAGACTAATCGAAATTGCTGTATTTGGTATTACATGCGAGCGCAGCTAGCAAAAGTTGTATGAAAATCCATATCTGTCATGTTTTAGCGGCCAAATATATTACTATATGTCCCCAGGATGGCAGTGCAGTAAAGTATTTGCCCTTAACATCGCAAGTGTCTGTGTGACGGTAACCACTTGATACCAGGTGGGCCGCAAGCCTGTTTGCCATCTCATAGTATAAAAAACAAATCAAACCAAGCAAAAAAGTGTACTTCTCTGGTGATCAAAGCCTGAATCTAATTTCAGTGAGCGAACTTAAATGGAGGCCGATTTTACCGGTTTTATTTTATTTTGTCATCGTTAATTGACTCCTAGAAGTTATTCAACATCCAAATTATGTCATATTATAAAGTTTTCAGATTAAACTCATTCATTTTCTTAAGCTTAAGCTATTTCACTACTTTACTTAGAAGGACTAAGTACTGTAAATATTTAATCTGTGCTAGGATTATAGGTTTAATTGTAATGCATCAGGAATATTTGCTAAAAGTGGCACTGATGGCTTTCACGCTATACTCCCGCTGGACCAGCATCCTGATAATATTAGGGGTTTAAGTATGAAATTGCCGTTTTGTATGGAGAATTTAACGAAACATATTTTTTCCATACAAATATATTTGCGATTTTTTTAAGGAACCACAAATCAAAATTTTGTATGATTTAGTGGATATATTGAGACAACATTAAGCTATAGGATACTTAGAGAAAAAAATTGACAATTGATACCTGTAAAAAATATTCATATTTTTATAACGGAGACGGACACCTCTTACGACGAGCTGTTTTTGAAGATTTATTTCTAGTGAAAAAAATAAAATGAGTATATTTTTTTATACATAAATATAAGTCCTTGTAATGAAGTTGAAAATAAAAAAAGAATAATGGACTCAGCTATTGTATTAAAGAAATATACACTATTGAATAAAGAGGAAAAAATCGGCAATTTCATACTTTAACCCCTATTATTAACAGATAGGCCCGGCTGTCCTGTGTAGAAATATTGGATCAGTGTCCATACTGGGTGTCCCTATGTGCTTGTAATAAATCATCATCATCATATCAGCCAAGACGTCGACTGTTGGACATAAGCCTACCCCCCAAGGATCGCCAAACCGAACGGTCCTGCGCTGCCCGCATCCAACGGCTTCCTGCTTATGCTGTAATAAATAATGATTGAAATTGAAATTTAATTAATTCACTAACATACACGCGTCTCGGTGGCGTAGTGCGGAAGAGCGTCGTCTCCCACCCGGGAGGCACTGGATCGATCCCCGTCACGTACCAATTTGTTTTCAAATTTTGAATTCATGTGTACGTTTAATCGACGCTTTTACGGTGAAGGAAAACATCGTGAGGAAACCTGCACACACCTATGAACTCTTAGGCTGTGTGTGAAGTCGACCAACCCGCACTTGGCCAGCGTGGTTGACTAAGGCCTAATCGCCCCTAATGTGGGGTAGGCTCGAGCCCCTCGGTGGGGACATTATATGAGCTGTTGATGATGATGATGATACACTCGAATGTAAGTTATAAACTATTACTTATATTCTACAATCTACATGCGTTCGCAAATAGAAATATAATTTGGTTTGCATTGTTGATAAAATAAGCAAAAGAAAACATCATCTTTACGTAAAAAAATCTCTTAAATTATGTATTCAGTTCTTTTATTGTTATCTCGCATTTATAGCGTTTTTTCCCTGAGTTAAGCTCGTAAAATTCACGTTTGTGAACTTTATGTTTCGCACTTATGCAAAAAAATGTATTTATGGACGGGCCTTTGCATCTTACATGGCAATAAATTATCATGTTTTTAACCGACTTAATCAAAAAACCGGGAGGGGTCTCCCCTTGACTTTCTCGTATACCGGAAACGACTCAAACGTTGATTGATTCCTTATATTTTGATGTCATACACGCATGTTAAAATTTGGTCACCCATCCGAGTAAAGACCGCGCACTTGGTTACTTAACTTTCGTAATCGACGACTCAAAAGTTGATAAAAACCCAACGAATTAGAAATGATTAGAAACCATATATTTTAATGTTATACATGCGTGTTAAAAGGTTGCAATAAGTTAAAGCATACTCGAGTTATCTTGCTAACGCACAGACACACAGGCACACACACAGACATAATTCCAAAAACGGGTTTTTTGGACTCAGGGAGGTCCAAAAACTGTAAATCCGTCAAAATCGCAAGGTCGAATTTTTTGTCGATTACAAGACTTCCTCTATACTACGTAAGTATATGAGAAAATAAAAAGGAGGTTATCAATTCGACCTGTATATATGTAATACTAGCTTTTGCCCGCGCGACTTCGTCCGCGTGGAATAGTTACTTTGGGTAGCATGTTTATTTTTTAGGGTACTTATTTTGCAAAAAATACACATACAAACTGCTGTAGATTATTTGTAAATAGCTTATTTTACTACATTTCTATAAACTGCGTTCTTTGATTGCTTTAGATGCGACCTTTCATTCCCTATTTCATCCTCTCACGTATATCAAAATTTCAAAACCGCTACAATATTTTTTTTACTTCTTATCACGGCTAAATAATTTTTAAATTAACCTAATTTTACTCATTTTGAGAATACTTTTTTTAGACTATGATGGGGGCATGTATAAACGAACAAAATATTGTAAGCATCCATATCAGAGTACTGACACTCACAAAACAAGTTAAATCTTATTATGGGTATCTGAGTTAATTCTAATCTAAATTTTAAAATCGTTTGCAAGGTTTTGTGTATGTCAATCAATATCCATCTGTCGCGAATTTCTCGTCAATTGAATCTATAGTCAACCTTATACTTAGTTAGAAAGCAATTTTGTATTTAATGTAACTGTAAATTTCTTTGTTAAGTATAAGAATATTTTACCAGAAAAAAAACAATACGCGCTAACAACAAAAGAAAAATTACCGGGAAAATTTTCGATAAGCTAATAAAATTGATGTAATAATCTCTAAAAATTAGCCTTCAAACGCGGAACTTCGTTAAAATATTAACTTTTGAACTTCTTAATTCAGTTGTCCATAAAATGACTCCACTTATACAATGAAAAAAAAAAGCAAAGTTTGTGTCTGTGCTCGATTTTCTTTTTACAAGCTGGTCCAAGTTGTTATTAAAGGATTGTATTTTTAATTTATTTATGCAAGATGTCTTTAAAATAAGAGAACTGGACTACAATAAGCACAATTCTTAAATTTTCACTAGTGTATGAAACTAAGGAAGAGGAAAACAAGAAAATTCAACTCCTTTTAAAAATTACACAGAGATTAATTAGTTTCTAATTAATCTCGGCAAAGTGCTTGACATCGTAATGATACTTAATTTCCCTTCTGACTTTATCCACAGATCCGAGTTCCTTATGCAAAGTTTTAATCTAATTTACAGAGAAATAGCGTGGTTTCTTATTAAACAGCCAGTAAAAACCATACATGTGATTATGACAGTTTTAATATGATTTAGCTTCGATATAAAATCTGATGTCGCCTGATCATTTTTTTCTTCTATCAAAAATTATTTAAAATGTCTGGATAAAAGTTTTAAGACCGGCTACCTACCAGACTTCAACTCTCCTCCGATGTATTTATTTATTTAAGGTGTACCAGTGTCCTTTTACACTATTTCTTAATCATATTTAGCTAACATTTTCATAATTTAGTATAACAGTATTTTTCGTCAAACACCACGTGCAATTAAAAGAGAAACATACAACATAAAGATTAAATTAGAACTTAAAAATATTGAAACCTAAAAAAATATACTAAGAAATCCTCCACCATACGGAGTGACTTTGACGACAGGTATTACGTTAGATAAAAAAAAAACCTATGACGGGTTTCTATTACGTAACTACCAACTCTAGACAATTTAACCTACCAAGCTACAAACAGTTTTGATATATTTTGTATATGATATCTGTCAAAATCTTCTGCCTAATCAGTAAACAAAAGTGAAGAACGGCTAGTAATTGGGGTAGTAGTATTTTTAATGGCTACTAGAACATGGAAGAGGAATCAAGTTTAGTATTAAAACGTAAGCAGCTTTGTCAACACAATCTACTCACAATATTCTGTGTAAAACGAGCTGAAATTATACCATAGAAAAGAGCTAACAACACATTAGCGACAGACACCCATTACCATATCAAATTCTCCCCATTGTCCCCGAGAACGTTAACCTAAAAAGGACAATAAATCCATTGTAATTATTCACTTCCTGTAATTATTTTCCTTGTAAATTTTTTCATGGAAACCGTTGTCAAGAAAGTAATATTCTTCCAGCAATTCTTACTGTTTTTTATTTATTATTTTTAACGTCAATTTTCTTATGAAGCTAAAGATAAAAATAGGTACATAATTTATAATTCTGAAAACTTGTAGAATATATACCACACCGGCAAAATTAGGGGAAAATAAAAATGGTTGATTTTTGTAATACAGATGTTTTTTTTTATTAGACTCCACCATTTGTAACAGATAATGAGTAACAAAAAAGCAATAAGAAATAAATTTATTACAAAATTAAACCTTTTTTTATCGGAAGGGATTCACACCGGCAAAATTAGGGGAACCCTAATTTTGCCGGTGTGAATCCACTCCGAACAATTTTAAATCACCGAAACAAAAATCGTCCTTCCGATATCATGGTCTCCCGCCAAACACTGTAATATATTTTAAAATATTGTCTAATCTAACGGGGAATCATACTCGTAGATAAAGCAATATTGCTTTTGCGCATCTGTTATGATGAGAAGTATTTTATACTTATATTTTGTGGTAATATACAGTCTGGAAAAAAAGCCCGTGCTTACGCTAAGAGGAAAAGTAGGTACCTATAACCTTTCAATCTCCGATCGGCAGATATCAACCGCGAGAAAATTAAAATCCATTGTGTCTCATCCACAGATTAATATTGACGATGGCAAATTTTATAGAAAGGAAACATTCCTTTATTTCCAAAAAAAAAATGCATTTAAAGATTTTTTAAAAATCACCTGCTTGAACCGGGTATTGAACCGGTAAACATAGAAAAAAAAACTGTATTTTATAATACCAACTGAAAGAGGCATTCATAAGGATCAATTTCTTTAAAGCAAGTATCTTAAATAAAAGAACGACCAAGATTTTTTTTATTGTAGGTAAAGCTTACTCACTATCTAAAGAATTTTTTTTAGATAGTGAGTAAGCTTTAACTACTTACTTAACACATGAATTTGCTCAAAATGAGACCCACTCTCACGTATGCACAGACGTATTCTTCAAATGAATTCGCTTTGTGTCGCCTTCTGTATCGAGTTATAGTGTTTCTTTAAAATAATATTTTGAACTTAGATTTTCAATTCCTCTACTGACCCGAAGTATCTTTTATACACCAACAAAAATTCTAGCGGCATTAGATCAAATAGATTCCTTCTATCCAACTTTGAAAAAACCGGACTAGTGCGAGTCGGCCTCGCACACCGAGAGTTCCGTACAAATTTGTATTTTTTCGCGGCATAAACGGCCGTATCTTTTTTTGTGTTAACTAAGAAGTTTGATTTTTTCACAGCTTCAAGGGACTGTAGACTTGAGTATAATGTTTTAATTTGAACACGATACCTCCACGCATTCCCGAGATAAAGGAAAACCTCGATAATAGTTTAAGTTTTAAATAAAGACATTATTTTTTATGTTTAATTACAAATGTATAGTTTTCAGAGTTTTTTCTCTAGTTGTAGTGTAAGAAGATATAACTTGCCAAATTTCATAGGTGTAGGTCAATGGAAAGTACCCTATGAATTTTGATTCCCTTGAGAGTGTCGAAATATACGTTTTTTTGCGGCCTAAAGTGCTGTATCTTTTTTTTGCGTTAGCTAAGAAGTTTGATTTTTTAACAGCTTCAATGGAGCGTAGACCTGAGTATATGGTTTTAATTTCAACTCGATACCTCCACTCGTTCCCAAGATAAAGGATCTTGACAGATAGAGGGACAGACGGACAACAAAGTGATCCTATAAGGGTTCCGTAATTTCCTTTTCAGGTGCGGAACCCCAAAAATAAATCAATTTAGTTACTGCAAACTCTACTATTATGCGCTAGAGCATTGTCTTGTTGAAAAATAAAGTTGCGTAGTTCTTCTTCGGAAATAGAGTCTTCATAATTATAATTGAGTATATTATAATAGAGTATGCTCTATTGAATTACAGCTACCTACGTTTTGTTGTCTTTTTTATTTCTATGTATTGATGATTATTAGTCAAATAAATTACTATATATCTGTTACGGTAAATGTGATTAATATGGTTATTATATAACCAGTAATTATTAATACTTACCTCGTGATTTGGTAAATGTGATGATAACTGTGGTGTGGTGTGGTAGGTGCATAAAACACCCCTCCCCCAAATACATTGCACTCCGCCTGGTCATAAAAAAATAACCCTACCTACCCATCACTCAGCCACAGGGTTCGAAAGGATAAATCAATAAAGTTTGATAATTATTAATAATAACCGGTAAAAGTAAATAATTAATTACTTTTGCCATCAATTTTGGTAAGTATTAATAATTGTTGGTAATTATTAATAATTTTCAATTAATCACACTTACCGTGACATATTTAATCTATTAATATATGCCTGACAAACTTCAACGGTATATACTCGTAGTATATAAAGACGTATTTAGCGACGGACGTACAGTATCTCTGATATAATTTATACGCATCTGCCCTCATCTGCCTGCCCACGCTTAATCAAGACATCTGTCTTTTAGGAAAAGAAATGTCGGTCTGTTGATTAAATAGAAGTCACTAGATGAAAGATTGAGAAAAGGACATGTTAATAAAGGCTTTTGAAGAAAATAATTGTTGGGCCACGAAAGGAAAATAATTTATCCTGTATGTCGACATTTTCACGAGTTTATTCCTCAATTTAGTTCAAAGTCTATGTTGGATAAAGTTGATCACTTTTTTTCCCTCTTTATTATCCTTAATAACAACATCTTCTTACCTACCTACGTATTACGTTGACTGGAATTTCCATTTCTTTAAACATTAAACAAGTGAATAATTAAAACCTCCGCCTAAATTCTTAGTAACAGTAATATTGATTTTGTCGAAAAATATGTGTTTTATTTTTCTATAATGCGTGAATTTTAATAAATATTATTTGTTTACTAAAATAAAATATTTAGATTTTCATTAAGCTATAACGATTGTTTATTGAAACATTGATATAATCTGTGGCACTTGATTATTTCCCGCGCGATTGCTTCACTGTCAAATAAGAAAGTGCAAATTAATAGCTGGTTCCATATCGCACGCTCCAGTCGCGCACGCCCACGACAGGAGCACGATCTAAAGACGATCCGTTAGTTGTCAGATCAAAGGTGCGTGGAGCGCGCTGAGTGGATGATTCTGTGGATCACACGATCACCCAAAATGGAAATTTCTCAAAGTCACCGTTTAGTATCCCTTCTATAAATAAAAGCTAAATAGAGCTGTTTACAATATTCTGTAATAAACGCAAGGAAAATAAATATACTTTAATAATAGTCAAATAAAAACATTTGGTTTGCATCTATGAAGAAGCTTTTAATTACTAAGTTGGAACTGTTTGGTTGTTCAAGGGAGAGACTAACGTCCGTATTCACAAACAATACTTGTCTAAGTAAAAAACAATGCTATGATGCAAAATAAGGCATTTCTAAGTGCGTGCTATATGGCAAGGCTTTTGAGGTCTCATAGTGCGCGTGGACGCACCGGGACGTAGAAACTTATTCATAGACAATACTTAAGTGGGAATCGTTACTATGCGTACTTTAAAATGAACGCACAGCTTAGGTAGCTAGCTAGCTATATTACGCAATGCACAGGTCGAGATGTCAAAAGCAACGTCCAGATGTCAAAAGTTTAAAGTTTGAAGTATATTAATACGTCCGTACATTCAACGATGTAAACTATTCGACAGAAACGAACCAATCACAGGGCTCTATTCAATGCAATGCGTTTACTTATCGAAGAGTCTAGAAATCTCATAGTAATGTTAGTGAATACGAGTGTAAGAAAATGTAACTGAATAAAATAT
This sequence comes from Elophila nymphaeata, assembly GCA_955850985.1. NCBI lineage: Eukaryota > Metazoa > Arthropoda > Insecta > Lepidoptera > Crambidae > Elophila > Elophila nymphaeata. The sequence continues at coordinate 11,313,855 of OY039073.1, forward strand.
TATGTTTCATAGTACATACTTAAATCACTGCAAAAGTTAAACTATATCAAATAATGTGATATACAATCTACACCGGCTGTATATTTTAATGACGATAAATATTTTAAGGCTCATTTTATTGAATGCTATTTTTTTTTGTTCACAGCACCATGGATCCTGATTTAATGCAAGAGTTGGGGCAAGATACAACACCTGCGTCTTCCTACTTGACAACAGTCTTCACAACTGATGATGGCCTTGGAAACGTGTCGAGGAATCTCACCAATTTTACGGGGGGCAGTGACGTCAATTTCTACTATTTTTATGATGTAAGTACTACGATAAGTACTTAAATATTATTTTTATTGATTTTATTTTAAGAGGTAAACTCAAGTCATTGCATCATTATGGCAGAGTCGAAGTGATATGACGTGTCGTGTCACATGTATTCATCTCTTTTTACAACAAGTAACGTACAATTTTATGTTATGAAACTATGAATGGCTCTAACCGCTAGACCGGGTGTTTTTTCATAACATATTTGAACGTTGCATTATTGAAATACAGATAAAAATACTATAAAGCTTTAATACAATATGACCCGTTGCGTAGCTTCAACTATGCGTCAGTGAGAGTTGAGGCTGAGGTTACAACAGCTGCTTAGCCATTTACAAATTTGAGAATTTATTTCTGTCCTCTATGTTACAGAAGATTGCAGTCAAATGAGGGTAACCATAATTCAGTCGTTGAGTAGTACGTCTTAGCGCTCCTTAGAGTACGTGGGGTTAGGTTCATTGTAGTGTTGCAAGTATTAACACTACTGTTATCGTGAAAAGTTGTAAATATAACAGCTTGTCCATATAACATTAATAAAAAAAAAACACATTACACTGACCTATGATGAATTAGTACAAAAAGACGATTTAGTTTCGCAATTTGCTAAAATTATTACATACACGACATTATTGATAGTACTTTATTGTAAATTTATTTGCAAACAAAAGTAAGGTACATTGGACTAAGAAACGGTAATTTTTTTTTCAAATAACTCCTAACCTTGTGCTGAATAGACATAAGAGTCAGTTTCTCTGGGAAATTTCACAGTCTGTGGTAGGTACATGAGTAGGCGTCTGTACTCTCTTAGTCAGATATCGTCGTTGTGTGGCGTGTTTTTTCTGTTCGAGCATTAGTTCTAGAATCCATAAATAAGCAATTTTATCCACTTATCCTAACCGAAGTGAAAATATATCTGTTTTCCCGTTCCGAGAACAAAACAACGCTTTTTATTATTTTTGTTAGGGAATATTAAGAGAGTAACTCATATTGGTCAGTGTTCTGACTTAATTTTATGATAAATTGAATTGAATTTTCAACAATTGTATATAATTAAAGTAGGAAATTCGAACGTGAAATTATTAAACACATGTGCAAAGACATATCGCGCTATCTTTTCGTATTGTAAACTATCTACAAGTAAAATTATATGTCTTTACTTATAAAATTGCCTTCTTACGCGCTGTTTATTAATAACATATTATTCTTAAAACAAGAAAATACACTGAAAAATATAGACCTGCCCCAGGTGAGAAGATGCGGCAGGTTAATTATTTTCAGTGTATTTTCTAGTTTTAAAAATAATTACGCGTTTGTAAACGCAAAAATTATTTCAAACTATTGTTCTTCAAAATATTTCAATTATTATTTGAATATAAATAAGACTATGATTCTTCTATAAACTTTGGAAAAAATACCGATTTTTTTATAACGGAATCTATCTCAGCAACGTTAATTTGCTAAACATTTTTTTAATAATAATTATAGTACATGTCGCAGGTATATGATAAAAGCGACTGTGAATGTTCAAATAATCTGAAAATGCGTTTGCTTTATAAAAATCTTCACAAAAACCGGAAATTTCATGGGTAAAGACCTAACATTAAAAAAGGTCTAAAAATTATAAACTTGACCAGGTTTAAAAAGCAATTCATCGAAGACTGTACCCAAGGGATAAAAAAAGTTTTCATCAAAATTTACAGACGCAAATGCTAGTTTAATATAATCTTTCCTTTTCCGACGTTAATTGCTTCGACGGAGTATTTTATAGCGAAGGCCTATTTAACGATATAAATCTTTGACTATCATAATCCAGTATGCTTGCATAAAAATAACAAAGTTTCTACTCTGCACATAGAAATGAAAATGGTTTTTACGTACCTAAGTCGTTGTAAACATTGTTTTTAGTTTGCGCAGTGAAACTTTATTTTAAGCGTAGTTTTGTTTCAATAAGATTTATTTTTATAATACCATTGAGTGTGTTTGCAAGATAAAAAACACTTCGGATGCTGATCGATAGATTTTCTGAGAAATGTAAAGGTCAGAAAGTCGGAAGTAAACAAGAAGATGCCATCTTAGGGCGTATACATACAAAAAGCTTTTTTTATTCTTCATTTAATATGGGGTTTTTAACCATGGTTATGTCAGCCCCATTGTATCTGCCCTATTACAAAGTATGCTATATTGCAATAAATTTAACAAAAATAAAAAAACAAATTTATTATTAGGTACCACAGATATATCAATCTAAGGAGATCGGTCAAATCACTGAGTTTATATGCAGACCGAGTGTCGCAACCAGCGGCCATACTACATAACATGGTTCTAGTTGAGCATGCCGTAAAGTACACTATTGATTGCGCGCGTATTAAGAACTGTGAAGCAATGAAAGTTAAGCACAGCCACAATGTAATACAATTTGTAAGATAGTAACGCAGAATTTTTAGCGATTATGTTTTTATGAATAAAAATCGGACTATTTCTTTAAATATTACTACGTGTGAAAAATTATTTCATTACTTGCTAAATAATCTGATTCACTGCGATGATTGCACATTACACTAGAACAGGACGGCATTTTGAAAAAAAAAATTTCATTCTGAGATATGTACGTATTCACTCGACTTTATCGGACGGCGAACTGGCGGCAATGTATTTTTTGGTTAATTAAACTGAAAAAAAGTTCATTTTGTCAAAAGAAAATTAATTAATGTTCAGTCAGTTTTACCAAAGTGCACATGTTTTTGCTACTTCTGATTTTGGTTGTGCTAAAATATTTTTAAAAGCTAGTTATCAACATGATCCACCAGCAGTTATCGGTGCTGATAACCGATACATTAAGCAAGCTGATATAGGCAGCGGCTGCATATCTATAGTAGCCTGGAAAAGAGACGTAGGAAAAGGAGCTTAGTAAGTTACAAGGGGCTCCTTGTGTGTCGGGCCTCCTCGAGGTCGCTGTCAAAAACGCCTGTGTGTCGGCCGGCCTCCTGGAGGTCGATCGATGATGAAAATGATGATTATTACTATTATTATTTAAAAATATAACTGTACTTATTATATTATATTCTGTTAGCTTATTTTATAGCGATTTTAGGGGCAAAAACTCATATTTATAGTTTTATTACAATTTTTTTTTCTTATTTTTTTACACCCGGGAAATTCGCGACCGTCCGGAAGTAACTGACACATGCGCGAAATTTGTAATCGGCGGCGACACAATAGGGGATAAGAGCCTAAAGTCTGCTAAGCCTCTTTTGGTATTATAAGTGTGATTGTTCAAGTTGTATGTTTAGAAACTGCCGTACTATTTCACTTCTTCACTTCACTTCAACAGACATTATATTATAATGTCCCCACCGAGGGGCTCGAGCCTACCCCACATTAGGGGCGATTAGGCCTTAGTCAACCACGCTGGCCAAGTTAGTGCGGGTTGGTCGACTTCACACACAACCTAAGAATTTCTTCATAGGTGTGTGCAGGTTTCCTCACGATGTTTTCCTTCACCGTAAATGCGTCGATCAAACGTACATATGCATTCAAAATTTGAAAACACATTGGTACGTGGCGGGAATCGATCCAGTGCCTCCTCCTCCGGGTAGGAGACGACGCTCTTACGCACTACGCCACCGACGCTTCCACTACGCCACCGACGCTTCAGGCCATACTATTTGCTGCTTAGAAATTTATTATCTTATTGTTCTACCGATATTTTTAAATAATAATTTCAACACAATGTATAATTTGCCACATCAATGAAGTCAATAACTTCTCACCGCTTCCTTAATATTGGCTGATGTTTCAAGGGCATATTTCTCATCGGTGCCGTCGTTTATAATAAATAAATTAAAAAAACTCGTGACTGGTAAAAGAGCATCTTAGAAGTTTACATAGCGCAATAAAGTTATTGTATTAAACTACTTAGAAATATTATATGTTTATGATTTATAACCGACTTCAAAAAGGAGGAGGTTGTCAATTCGGTTGGTATGTTTTATATGTATGTACAGTACACCGACTACCCCCAGATTTCAGATCCGATTTAAGTGTTTTTTTTGTTCGATGCCAACTATTCCAGTTGCCATTTGGTCCCATAATTTTTTTTCATGAAATATTATACTTACAAGTACATTACTGTCTCTGCACACTGCAATACCACATTGATACCTATATAGGGGTATATTACGCTACACCAATTATATTCTTTTTACCGTAATTTACACTTCCCTGACTAATGTCGTCGTTTAGTTTGAAACAATAATAAATAAGCAGATATACGCGCTACAGACAACGAAAAGTGAGTTGCGTTGTATGTGTGTGTTGAACAAAGTGAGAAGTGAGTTATGTTGTTTGCGAAAGCTTCTTTTACGTTCTTTTCTTAATGACTTCGGGACAATTAATTTCGAATTCAACCAGTGTCAAATAAGTATTTATCGTATAATAAGAAATTGTAAGGTACCTAGATTAATTTAACAATAGAGTCTGACAACTACGTGTTATTACAATGAGAACTCGGGTTACTCTTTTCGAAATCTTTACCAGTACACCAGTCTCAGTTATTTAATTTAGACATTATAAATTTCGTGTGTAAGTAAATACTTGCATATTTCAAAATACTATTATTGATAAATCTATATTATAAATAATAATTTTTAATTGGTATGATTTCCCCGCCTCAGTAGGTACCTACTTAATAAATATTAATTTGGATATATTTTTGAAACTTACTTCAAATTAATGCAGAAAGACTGAACTGTCAACATAGTACGTTTTTGTTTCGTTAAATACATTTTCAATTAAGTGATATAAACATAACAGTTGACGTGTTCCATATCACAGGTGGTTTGTCGTCACTGATATCAGTACGCTATCAGTGATATTCAGATCACCATGTCTGTCGGTTTTGGGCCGGTCAGATATGCTTAATTGAAAGTTATAACAGGTTTTTGTTATCAGGATTCAGTAGCGATATTGCGGTCAACCTTTTTTGATAAAACATTTTATGAACAATCTCCTTATTGACTCTGTGCTATTGAAAATGAATAGCGAAAATGTAAAGAGTTGTATTTTCGGTATAAGGTAATAAGAAAGAGAGTCCAATCTTGACTTTTAAAGGAGTTTTATGTGTGCTACGTAATACTCTCAGGTAGAGCATTCCATAGCCCAACTGCATGCACGGGAATGTAATAAGAAAGAAAATCGGAACTGTAGGAAGGTATATCAAGAGTGAGGTTAGAGTTTGAGCGTAAAGTACAACTAGAAATAGAAGAGCGGAATGAAAAACTTGAGCGTAAATATGGTGGACAGGTAGGAAGGAATAGAACAGTATATAGAAAGGAAAGAACGTGTAAGTCCCTGCGCCGACGAATTGGGAGCCATTTAAGTTGAGAACGATAAATAATAAGAGACTTATTCACTGCTCTCAAAAAGTTGTCACTGTTTTTAATTTTAATATGACAATATTTTATGTTTTGTGCAACAACTTAATAATATTATTATTATTGGAAATTTTCAGTAAATTGAAAACCTATTATTAATTAAATTGTTATTATATAGTCCGCGCAATATAATAGGCCCGTTTTGACAGATAGATACGTCAGTAGAATGTAACTGGGATGCAATCAAAACAGACGCAAGAAAAAATAAAAATCTCCCCTTGACTTTCTCGTATACCGGAAACAACTCAAAGGTTGATAGAAACCTTATATTTTGGTGTCATACATGCATAATGTTCTCTTAGATTTGCGCGAGAACTACACATTATAAATAACACCATGTAAAATATAATTACACGCGAGTTAAATCCGTAAAAGTTATTTTATTCAAACATGCATGTTAAATTTTGGTCACCCATCCGAGTACCGACCGCGCACTTGGTTGCTTAACTTTCGTGATCGAAGGCTCAAAATTTGATAGAAACCTTATATTTTGATGTTATACACGTATGTTAAATTTGGTTGCAATAAGTAAAGGCATGCTCGAGCTATCGCGCTAACGCACAGACACACACACAGACATAATTCCAATAAAAATATTTTTGGACTCAGAGAGGTCCAAAACGTGAAAATTTCGTCAAAATCTCGAGGTCGAATTTTTTACGATTATAAGACTTCCTCTATACTACGTACGAGAAAGTAAAAATATATTATTGCATTTTTCAGTAAGACAAATACCATCATATTTTAGCGAAATAAATAATATGTTATAGTCTAAGATCCGAACCTAAATCGACCTTCACCGAGCTGATAATAGAATGAAACATATTTTATTATTAATTTAGTATATTAGAAAATATATTAAAAATGGGTTGTCTAAAAAAATCCTGGACAGACTATTTTTAATTATTTTTTGAAAAATGATTTTTAATAAAATATTGTAACATCAAGATAATAAGAAAATTTTGTCGCGCGCTTATGATGATATAAAAAATTTTCTATTATCCAATCGAGTGAAAGTAACTGATATCGACATACCTGTTCATACCTGACAACCCAGTAGTTCGCGCAGGTAAATAATAGACAACCCAATGCCTGCACATTCTATACGGTTTCTACTATCAGTCAGAACAAAATTTTCTTATTATCTTGATGTTGCAATATTTTATTCATTTTTTTTTAAAAATCATTTTTCAAAAAATTATTAAAAATAGTCTGTCCAGGATTTTTTTAGACAACCCATTTTTAATATATTTTCTAATATACTAAACTAATAATAAAATATGTTTCATTCTATTATCAGCTCGGTGAAGGTCGATATAGGTTCGGATCTTCTACTATTAGTAAAAATAAAAACTATTTTTTCTCGCATAATATTTAAAGTTAAATGTAATTTTGTTATCTTCCGAAACTTCATAAAAACAGTTACATTCTTAACCTTTTTTTTCTTTAGTGATAGCAGTGACTTATATTTATGGTTAATTTCACGAATATATTCGATGCAGTATACGAATATATTGTATCAAAATTGAAAAACAAGATTTCTAGGTTTCAAAATTAAATTAGAGTTAAAATAATCTAGAGTTTAATAAATTACAATATTAATAATTACACATTATTTTGTTACAGTCCATCCAATTCACGGTGATGTGGGTGCTGTTCGTGGCGATCGTTCTTCTGAATACGTCGGTGATAGCTGCACTTCTCTGTACCAACGCAAGAAAGAGTAGGATGAACTTCTTCATAATGCAGTTGGCTATAGCTGGTAAGCAAGCTCTTATTTCTAAGGCCACAAGATTGGGAGTCATACGCTTTTGAGGTATAGTTTGTCAATTTTGCCGTACACTCTATTTTTACAATGAATACATAATTTTTTCTTATACTGTAGATCATTCAGCCGAGAGACGCCCACTATTAGACATATCGCCCCCAAGGATTTCCAACCTAATTTGTCCTGCACTGCCTGCATCCAGCTGATTCCCTTCCATCAGATAAAATAAGAAAATCTATACTGTCCTTGTGCAACCGTGTAATGCCGGCAGAGTAGAATAGCATCACCATCCTCCAATGGGTGTCGTAGAAGGCGACTAATGGACTAGCAAAGGGGTATTGATCACCTATACTCAGTCCACCAATCTGCATTGGGCAAGCGTGGTGGACTACTAAACCTCCTTCGATGACAAGGAGAGGCCTTGTGTCCCAGCAGTGGGTCGAATTATAAAGGCTTTTATGATGATATTGTCCTTGATCCTACATGCTAGTCATCGCTGACTCGTGTTCGTGAGACAAAACTACTTTAAATTGAATCTCAATTAAAGTTAATAATTTGTAGACGGGCGACAGGCTGGTAACCTGTCACTATTTTGAGGGGTTCACATGTAACCAAATGTAACCAAAGCTCTGCTCGACCCCTCTTGAGATTATGAACCTGATTATTATTGTATGTATAGTAAAGAATATAAGTTCAGTTAAATCCATAAGCTCCAGCTGGATGAACAGGATCTAAAATTGTTTATAGGACAATATAATACAATACGCCTTCAAATTATAAGCCGCTTTCGACATATTTATCACTGTGTTAATACCTCGTTGTAGTTTGTAAAGGATAGTTTTCGTCCAGAATACGCATTTCCTTTTGAATAGGCAACCCTAGTTTATTGGTCATAAAGGCGTGGGAACTGACAACATTCATAATCTGTTTGTTACCATAATAGTCTTATCAAAGAACATTTTCAATAGAAATTGCAAGTTTGGATGTGACTGGATGTGAAAAGTCACGAGAAACCGTTGGATGCAAGCAGCGTAAGACCGACCGGATTTGAGATCCTGGGGAGGCAGATGTTCAAGTAGTCATCTCTTGGCTGAAATGATAATGAGAGTTTCGGTAAGTAGTCAATACTAAAACTCTCGTACCCTTTAGGGGTATCGCCAGAACTACAAAAAAGTTTTCTTTTGATGAAACAAAAAATTCCCTTTTAAGTATCAACTTCTATTTGAACTCAATATAAATCTTGTTTATATTTATGTGTTTTTGGTGTGCTATAAAGAACTTGGGCTACTTACTCAAAGCTTGGTGTACTTGACGAAGCTATCCCGTCGTTGTCTTGTTGAAGCACGGGTCGTCGGACCTGAAAAAAGACTTACGTCACTGAGTGTCAGTGAAATGGCTGGTAATAGTTGTATCGGGGACTCAATCGCAGTATTGCAGATATGGAAGGAAGGACAGAACACAAGAAATTAATCTAGAATAATAATAATATGTATTAAACAATAATTACAAAGTAAACATTACTAAAATACAAAACACGTAACACATTATAGAAGTCGCTATGATAAATTTCATGGTTGACATAGTTGCACTGCTTGTCTTCAACTATAATTCCGCAATAATGTAGGTATGCCAAATTCAATTGAAATAAGTTATTGAATATAAATATTAATTTAAGTTAATAGACCTACTTCAATAATAAAGTAGATAAACTAGAAGTTTTCAATGTAGATTTCTAAGAAACGTTGTTAAATATTAATGATAATGGTGATGATACAGTTGACTATAGAAAGCTCTGGAAACTTTTTGAGTTAACTTGAGCCTGATAAGCCCGTTAGTTTCTGAACTCTGAGCCGTTGGTTAGATAATACTTACAACTGTAGGCTTTCCTCGTTTCTTGCTGTTTTGGAATGAATAATTTAAAGTCTAATCTAACTTTTGTGGTAAAATTACCTGGTCGTAAATACTTAAATACTTACCTTAATTCAGATGGATTTGTTTCTACCATGCTAAGCTTCATCGCAATTTTCGATACTTAGATGTACTGTCTAAATATAAAAGCAAAATAAACAATTTGTAAGTTAGTATTCATCATGACTGATGACTTACGAGTAATTGCTTAGGAGCTGTTGATATAGTTACCCTGTTTTTACCCGAATGTTTGTTGTAAAAAAAGGGCGGCAAAGGAAGGATTTTGTAAAGGATCAGACAACTATTCCTCGTACCTACCGTAATAGGTGGTATATTAAATTTTGACGGAATTTCATCACAGTCACAGATTGAGCAGAGCTTCAGGTAAAATTTGATTACCTATGAGGTCAAATCTGAGAGTATGCAGGCCACATAAAAGTGTCAGGTTGCCAGCCTGTTATCTATATAAAACAAAAGAAAGTGTCCATATGCTATTACTGCTGAATTTAGCTCGTTGGCAGAATTTTCTATTGAATAGAATTTTAATTAGTAAACATTAATTACGCCACCGCGCGATAATTCTTAATCATTATCATCATATCAGCCAAGAGACGTCCACTGTTGGACATGGCCTTCCCAAGGATCTCAGACATACGCTGCCCGCATCCTGCGGCTTCCCGCGACCTTTAAAGACTTTTCATACTTGTAGGTGTTTATATATTAGATCTTCCGCAACGGTTAGTTACACGGAACCCTAAAAATGATTCATGACATAAAACGCCGACTGTAATACTAGACCGACATGAAACTTATTACTTAGGTTTATGACTTGGGTCCTGTGAAGGGATTGACGACATCGTTTGCGATAGCAAATTCACGGATCCCTGATGATAACGAAACTTAGAACCTTCATAAACGTAAAGTCAATGGAATACAGACGGCAACATAAAGTAAATATCGCATAACAAAAACTCTTTTACTCCACCGTTTTACACAACAGGTACAAGCTATTACATAAATAATGTTTGTATGAATAAGTTCCAGATGATGACCATTTATATGTGTTCGATAGCTGGAATCTGCTTATATGGATTTCTTGAATATTCAGGTTGTAGGATGATTATTCTAAATAAAAGATCTTTAAATATTGTACGTTGTATTTGAATTAAAAATCAAAGGGGAGAGTGAATGTATATAAAACGAGTGAATGGACAAATGGATTTCTTAATGAATATGGAATCAATGTTTATTTGAGCGATCATTGATCGCCTGTTGTTTCTCTTGTCGCATGATAGATGGCGTGAAGTATGAATCATCTTTTTTTTAAATAAAAACACACGAGTTGTTAAAATATTATTGAATACAATGAGTTCATTAACTTTTTCAATAAATAATTGATTATTGTGATTTAATTATTAGGAGGCGCAATCGCTTAGTTCAAGAAAGGAACTACAAATAGTTCGACTAATGGCTGGTTTCAATATTGAATTCCCCTTGATCGCCCTACCAGGGTTTGGTTGGTAAGCAACCGCTGTTATTTTTTGTAATTTTATAACATTTGCTAGGCAATCAAACTTCGGTAAGTTAAATTTGTGAGGGTTAGTGTGTGAGTGGTAGGTCCAGTAGGAAAACGATCGATTTTTGAGATAAAATAAACGTAACGTAAGACAAAATTAAGTACTTGAAGGTTTTTACTATCATAATAAGCCTTATAAGTAACATAATGCTCTCAACATTAATAGCTTAACTCTTTAAGCACCCAGAGCCAACAAATCAACTGACATTATCCCATGGCAGCTTTGGGTAATGTTAATTCTGTTTTCTGTGAAGGGTCTCTTAAAATATCAAGGATAACTAATTGAGTATTAAGCTGTACTTTTGAAAAAGAGGACCTAAGTTGATGAGGTAAAATTCTAGTAATAGGGGTTAAAGTATGAAATTGCCGAATTTTTCCTCATTATTCATTAGTGTATAATTCCTTTAATACAATAGCTATTTCCATTATTCTTTTTTTATTTTAAACTCCATCACAAGGACTTATATTAATGTATAAAATTTTATTCTTATTTTTATTTTTTCATTAGAAATACATCTTCAAAAACAACTCGTCCTAAGAGGTGCCGGTTTCCGTTATAAAAAATGAATATATTTTTACAGGTGTCAATTCTCAATTTTTTTCTCTAAGTATCCTATAGCTTAATGTTGTCTAAATATATTCACAAAATTATACAAAATTTAGATTTGTGGTTCCTTAAAAAATCGCAAATATATTTGTATGGAAAAATGAATTTTCGGTAAATTCTGCATACAAAACGGCAATTTCATATATATTAGTTATATTTAGTTAATAATATTATATATTAGTTATATTTAGCCGTGTGGCTGTATTTGGTCTGTGCAATATCAAATAAAAGACATGCATATTGCATAGTAATTAGAAAAAAAATTGGTGTCAAGTAATCAATGCAGAGATAGGTAAATGTTGTAAGAGCAATACTATAGAAAATAAATATACTGTAAATATATTGTAATAGCAATAACCGAAATGCGAAAAGAAAAGGATTTCAGGAACTACGAATCTACACGAAATGTGTCAAAGTAGTAGATAAGATTTAAAAACATTATTGTTAAATTAATCAATAAATAATTAATGAAAATATAAACAACTTAACTATTTAAATAGTTTTTAGCATAATTCAAAAAGTTCTTAAGGTACCTCTTTATAATATTAGATAATATTCTCCCTTCAATCCGGTGTATATTACGAAAAACTGAACAGTTCACTGTTACGTTAATCCTTAATCTATTTAAGTCTGATCTACCCTTGTTTTGCCAACAACGGGATTTACTTGACAGAGTGCGATTAATATCGAAGTGAAATAGCGTAAATGTCTGATTGGCGGACCATAACTTGATATAGGTACCGAGCCTGGAAATTGGAATTAAAGTGGAATCTATCCTTATTAGTCTAAATATATAATATATAACTCAAAGGTGACTGACTGACTGACTGACATAGTGATCTATCAACGCACAGCCCAAACCACTGGACGGATAGGGCTGAAATTTTACGTGCAGGTAGATGTTATGACGTAGGAATCCGCTAAGAAAGGATTATTGGAAATTCCACCCCTAAGGGGGTAAAATGTCCACGCGGACGAAGTCGCGGGCGGAAGCTAGTAGTATAAAGGTTTGAGTAAAATAGCGATCCAATTCAAAATCGCTTACGATAACGCTCGTAACGTAATCCCATGAAGGGTTGAGCAGAGCGTTAGGTAACATTTTTTACACACAAAGCCACGTCTAGCAGTATAGGCCATGCAGTGCCTTCAAATAGTGACAGGTGTCTGTTCTACATAATGGGCACCAAACCCAAAAAGTAACAATCCTCAAGTAACTGATGCAAATAAAAGCCACCAGCCGACAGTTGTTACACTCAAAATCCAACGCAACTTATCCAGCTCAAAATCGCATTTAAGTAAAATGGTTTTGATTTAACACAAGAGTATTTTAAAATAGACTCATTAAATATTACTATGTTTTTGTTAAATAACCACAATATTCAGTAAAGTACGACTAAGTAGTCCGTTTCCCATACACTGGACCTATGCACTAGATATTTCCATTTTTATGTATTTTTTTTCTATTTATCATACATTTGCGTATTGAAAGTGCTTGGCGTGAAGTAGGCATATGGGAACATTACAAGTTACATTAAGGGGCGACTGAATCGCTATAAAATTCTCAACGTGTAACAATAAGAAAGCCTTTATTTTAGTGTCGTTATTTGACTTAATTGAATGTCAACAATATTGTAATACGTAATTACATCACTTTTAGTGAACAAAATCTACTCAATTACAATTTTTTAAATATTGTAATTAAAATGCCGCTAAACGGGTTGCATATTAATTATCTAGATAAAATAAACTACTTGTAAGTTCCTATTTACATTCCTATTAAGAGTTCGAACCCAGGACCCAGATACCGATGTGTAGTGAAACCATTTTCTTAAGTTAGATATATTTACGTTATTTCCACTTACAAATTTTTTGATGCTTGGACTCAGTTAAGTTACAAAAAAATAGTTTCTGATTTCTGTACAAGTTTACCGATACGTAAAAGTGGCGATATTGAGTTGTCTCGAATTCCATTGAAACTTTTACTATCTCTTTTATATTGCCTTTGTAATGTTACGAAGGTATTACAGAAATAGTTTTACAACTTTTTTGTAAACTTTAGTAAGTAAGTATTGGAGATTATTATGAAAGTGGATATGAAAATAAGAAAAGGAATTGGGTGAACAAATGCTAAGAAAATGTCCATCAAGGATTTTTGTTTTTCTGATTTTTGCGGAATCACTGCAATATTATAAATTTACCACATCCAAACAGTTATTAGTGCCTTTGTGTCGCTGAAGATATCCTGTTGTCTACCTGATGGCCCGGATAGCCATTGGATTCCATTATGACGTAAGCGGCTGTTTCGCGGCGGTACAGGAATATGTGTGATATCGAAAGTAACAGGCAAGAAAATAAAAAAAACTGTAAACCGACAACGGAAAAAAATAAAGAAATGAAATCGGTTAAAATCGGGATTTACAAGATAAAATCTACTCCAGCTATAATTAAAGTCAGTTAAAATGAAGGCTATGTTACCTGGACCATTTTATTTGACGATGGGAAATCCACTTACGGACCATACTGCAAACTGGCTAGGCGTACGGCGTGAGCGGGACTCACCGGCTCGGAACAGCGTCGGTCCTACTCCGCTAAAACCCACCGGTACTAGGAGGGTACCGGTACCCTTGTGAGGGGCGTTTTGGGATCGGCGCACCAGTGTGCGCCATTACACCATAATGATGTTACCTGGACCGTAATAAAGAATAGATTGACACCTTATTCATCAAAATCGAGTGCATAGTTTTACCTCGGCACCCACATCATTACAAACATACATACTTGGCTTGGCTGTAGTTGGGTAAAGAGGTGTATTAAAATTTGCAACGGTTACTTCTCGGTGTAAACGAGACCTATTTATCTGTTGAAGATAACAATGTTACAGTATTTTACTGTTATAAATATAAAGACATTTAAGTGTTTTAAGATTATACATGAAATCTATCCTAGACGTTAAGCTATTCGTACAAGAGTTATTTAAATTACTTATTGTTGGAAGGAACCGCCAACCCAACGCCAAAAGAAAACAACTTATGATAATAAATGACCATCTACCTTCAATGTGATCGTGATTAAAATAAGCGATGGTGGAACTCACTTGACAAAAGAATAATAGTTTCGTTTTCCATCTCGCTAGAAATAAATTTTCCGACATTTTTCTATAGAAATTTATACTGTAATTTCACTTACAAACGTTTTCATTTGAAATGGGATTTCTTCGTCTAAAATTGAGTAATTTAGAAGACAATGAAAATACAGTAGATTTTTAAGATAGAAAAAGTTGTGAAAAGATTAGGCACAAAATTATATTGCTGTTAGAGTTTCGACAAAAGTTATAACTTTGTTAAGTACCTATAATCAAAAGTAAAATAAAGTAGTTCAAAATACTTAAAGGTATTTTATTTATAATTACGCTATATTTATTTATATAAGCTATTCATACATACCTACACATTTTTAATGAAGCCCAATTAGGAAAGTATTAGATTGAAAATATACGAAAACTCGAATTACTACAGCTGTTCCAGCCAAAATTGTCTAAGTCATTCGAAAAGTTATTACGAAGCTCGGCTATACGCCAGTTTTAAATGGAACCAAGTCCCGAATCCGCTTAACTTATGAAGAATTTGAGCTCCAGAAAAACCTAAATCGAACTGTCACCTGGTGTTTAAGTTTGGGGAACTCGTCAAATAACTTGGGGCTTGAAAGTCTTTGTTGACGTAAAATTGATTATTGATATGACTTTCAAAAACTCCCTAATATAACACGATATTGATAAAATAATGAGCTGAATAGATTTCATAAACTGCATCATTAAATTTTTGAAAAATCAGGAATCCTAGCCAGGAATCGTACTCAATGAAAAAAAAACACAGCCTGTATTATTACACCATTCGATAGTGTTGTTAATAAGGATCGGTTGCTGAGAAATACTGAGAAAACGGGTAACAAATGGAAAATGTTAAATTTTAATAAAATATTTCTTGTTCCACCTTGGCTGAAGCGATAATCAAAGCGATGATCATTATTTTTTTCATAAAGCCAATGATTCAGTTTTTGTTTTCATCAAAATCGGACTCGCGACTCCTTTGAGCATTTTTGGATATTCCTTATAGTTGAGGAGTTGGCCCTGAAGGCCAACTTGAAAAATCCACTCTGTATACAGAGATTGTGACTAATAAAACCAGTTTTTTTTTCATTAGGTTTATTTTGAAATTTTCTTATTTTGTTATTAGTAATATTAACTTTCACCGTCAGTAATTATGAATCTACCTACGTACGTATCAAATGTGGGCGCGCTTCTTTGCGAGTTAATTAACAATATCTCATTAACTTGTTAAAGAAAGATTGACTTATTAAATTTTTATATTATTAATTAGAATGACGTCTCTTAAGAAAATAACAGAATTGATTAACAATAATGCGAACGACTCCACGTGACTCCGCAGATAGGACTTAAAGAGTATTCACACATTCCACAAAAAAACAACACAATGCTATCACGTGTGCGGGAGCTAATTTGTCGAACCATATTTTGTCATGAGACGCAACCACAACAGCACTACAATTCTACGACATCACATTGCAATCACAGATATTTTGCAGTTACGGCAACAAGTAAGGCCCGTATTACAGAATGACAATCAGAAGTCAAACATGTCTTGAGTATCGTTTGTCACTTTCTATCACTCACAAAGTGATTGAGACGTAGGACGCTCAAGTCGGCGTCATTCTTGAAGCTCCTTCTATAATACGAACATAAGAGTTTTTAGTGGATGTAGGTCACAGTGTATTACCGCCCGAATGTTGCCTATGTCAAAATGTCTATGGGTAAATTGTATTTCTAATTTTTGCTAGCCGGGTCAGATAAGTATCGTGCAGGTGCGACGGAAGGGACAAAAAAAT
Organism: Elophila nymphaeata; assembly: GCA_955850985.1. Lineage (NCBI taxonomy): Eukaryota > Metazoa > Arthropoda > Insecta > Lepidoptera > Crambidae > Elophila > Elophila nymphaeata. The sequence goes on from OY039073.1 coordinate 11,330,363, forward strand.
TCTGTAAAGTCGTTTTACTGACAGTAGTTTAACGCCATAATAATAAGAATTTATTATTTTTCTCTCGCATAGCTACAAAATACAAGTAACTATGGTGATATTAAAAATTCAAAATTGTAAAAATATTTTTTAAATTTTTCATACATTTTGTTTTTGTGACCGAACTATTTGTATAGGGAAATCAAATTTTTTTTTACAATTTAAAATTTTTGATATCACCATAGTATTTATATGACTATGTTAGCATGGGTAGGCGCCGGCTTCATACCCCATGTACCAAACACCCTGTATATTGATATTATGTGAAAGACTGGTCTAGGAGACCTGTATGACAGATTACCATCTCATATGTGTGTGTGCCATAACGTCATACACAAGCCGAACGCTTAGGCCGATTGTGCCTCTCTGTCGCTTGTTCCGCGCTCTCGCATGCACGCTCGGCTCAGCCGAAACGTGACACATTTTCGTGCGTGCAGCCGGCGTTCATCGATTTACAAGATCTTATCACGTCAATAATTTTGCGCTTTGCCCAACCACTAGAATTCATTCCTTATAGATTGGACATTCCGGCAGGAATGAACGTTAATGGTTGAGAGCTATTGTCGGTCCTATAGACGGTTCAAGGTACGTAGTTTGCACGATTTGTCACGTGCGCAGGTCTGAACGGAGCTTATTATTAACAGTATTATGTTTTCGTTATTACAGGATAAATATTACACACACTAGCCCGATTAGTACTAATATTGCGCAAAATTATTTTAGTCGAAGTAGCCTCAGAGATTTTTTTATTTATTATGTTAACAAGGAAAAATGTTAAATAAACTTTACTTCTTAAAGAACTCTACGGTGGTTTTTATAATTGCGGCCCTTATTGAATTCAAGAGAAATCCAATTGGATCATTAATTCACTTCGAGTGATTCTTGGAAATTGTATTGCATTCATGGAAATACTAGTGATTATAAAATTAGAATGACTGTTATGGAAATATTTAGTTTACTGTAATTGTTAATGTGATAAAAATCGGGAGTGGTCTCCCCTTGACTTTCTCGTATAACAGAAACAACTCAAAAGTTGATAGAAACCTTATATTTTGATGTTATACATGCATGTTAAATTTGGTTGCAATAAGTTAAAGCATACTCGAGTTATCGTGCTAACGCACAGACACACACACACAGACATAATTCTAAACGAGGTATTTTTGGATTCAGGGAGGTCCAAAACGTGTAAATCCGTCAAAATCTCGAGGTAAAATTTTTTGACAATAACAAGACTTCCTCTATACTACGTATTAGATGTCATACACGCATGTTAAATTTTCGGTCACCCATCCGTGTACCGACCGTACACTTGGTTGCTTAACTTTCGTGATCGACGACTCAAAAGTTGATAGATACCTTATATTTTGATGTCACACATGCATGTTAAATTTGTTTGCAAAAAATATTATAGTTTTTGACTATTTATTATCATTCGAAATTTCAAGTTTTACGACTACTCAATTTTGTGCGTTATCTCGATGATGTAAGACTGAAAACATATTGAAGTTTGGTAGTATTAGGTAGTTACTTATGCAGTCGTCTGTATGTACCTACATTGACGTAAAGTTTCTTTTCGCTATAAAATTGTGATAATTCAAAGCTATTTTCCGCTTTTATTGTTATGAATCTATTTCAGAGTTTGATACTACCACAAATGTTTTTCAAAACAAACATTCAGCGTTAGTACGTAACTGCGTATAGTTTTGTCATGACTCATAGCTAAAAACAATATTGTAAAAACAACTGCTCCCAGAATTTGACTTCAAATTCCGTTGTACCTTACAAAACAAAATTCAAAATCCAGTTTTTAAATTTCAATTATTATTCAATCCTTTATTGCAACATGATTGCAACTGACATCCTAACTAATATTATAAACGCAAAAAGTGAGTTTTTTTGTTACGCGCTCACGCCATAACGACCTGATTTTGATTAAATTTGGAATGAAGATAGTTTGCGTCCTTAGGAATTACACATAGTAGGTTTTGGCGCTATAACCAGCATTGATGCTAGCGAAGCCGCGGACGACCGCTAATATGCAATAAATTATATTTAACTAGTTGTTGTTTTGATAATTATAATTATTAAGTTATGAAATAATTAATGTAATCCAAAAATTTAATTTAATGGAACTACTTAGTGAAAGGAAAATTCTTAGGCGACACCCGGGTGTCACCAGCACTAAGTATAAGCATGTGGAATATGGTATGTTAAATATCTTCTTTTTCTTCAATTCACGTGGAAAAAATTTGTTCCATATTTCATTTACTTTTAATTTTGTCTCAAAGTTGTAAAGTTCCAGATTTGCCTTCTTTCATTTAAAAAAAACTAAATTATCAAGTAATCTAAAACCAATGTTAATTTGATGTGTGGGTGTTAAGACACCCACGTTAACCAAGACTTACAGATCGTGGTTTGGAATCTCTTGTCAATTTTACTTACCACCTAGAGTTAGTAACGAGCTGGCTTATCCATAGTTTGCTTTCATAGTTTTACGAAGATAAACATAACAACAGCTGTGTTGTTATTACGTCGTGGTTGTTTATTAGTTTCGAAAAACAAAAGTAAACGATGAAGCTAAGGAAGTAATAATACACAGTAAATAATACTTTATGGTCATCCTTAACCCGGCGAAATTGTGGCGACCAAACAGAACACTGCCATTGTGGCCGGGTATATTATACCCATGTACATTATTTTACACAAAATCAATGTTAAACCAATATTGGTTTTCTATATAAGGAAATAGATAGTTAAAGTATACATTATTCATGAAAATTAAGGACTTATTTATTAAATATATACAGGGTGTTTGGTACATGGGGTATGAAGCGGGCACCTACCCATGCTAACATAGTCATATAAATACTATGGTGATATCAAAATTTTTCATGTTATCCTAGCTCGCTCGTCGCTTCGCTCCTCGTTAACCTATTGTTCAATTGAACATTCGATGAAATAAAAATTATACCACCTGAACAATACATCAATGGAACATTATACTTTAAAATTTTTAAATTCGGTGAAATGAAATTATTTCAAAGAAATAATTATGCTAAATAAAATTCTACCAATTAAATCGACGGGTCCGTAGAACAAACACTTATGGGAATATACGAGGATTTTTAGTTTTTTGATCAAATGTATTGAGTATCATAGTAGCTATATGTTAGTGTAATTATTTTTTAAATAACGTTTTTACTTTATCAAATAACCAATTGAACATTGCCTTATTTGAAATATAGTTCCACGAACAATCACGCATCGACACGTAAGAACTTGTTTGCCTCAGCAAGCACCACGCGCACCGCGACTTAGCGTCAGACACGAATTTGTTCTACGATAACGACAAAAAAAAATGTTTTGTGTTATTTAATGTGGGAATTTGATTCTTTAGAATAACTACAAAATAACATTTCATTTCGTTGTATTTACTTTTTTTCATATTGTTTTCACATAAGTTGTTATTCAGCCAAAATTGTTCTAAAATTATCAAACGCATGTTCAGATAGGATGTTGTACCACTTAATTTTAACAAAAAAATACAGTCGTGTGTGATAGTACGATTTTGTTCTTTGTGAGAACTTTTACATCAGACTTTGTTCTATTCTAAAATACACAATATAACACTCTTTTCAATTTCAAAAGATTTGTTATTACTGGTGATAAGCTAGTATTTAAGTAAGGTTATATAATTTTGTAGATATATTGTTTTTTATTTGACTTTAATACAGATTCTGCATATGAACGTGACAGCTCCCCGTTACCGTCAAAAGCCCAAAAAATTATCGCCAAAATGGCAGTAGATTTATATCATGCCGTATTTGATGACACTTATCACACAGCAATATCAGATCTTCAACTTGAAGCTACCGAAAATAATATTCCAATTTTAAAAAAAAAGTCTGAAAGACGATGTTTCAAATTACATGCCCGTTTCAAAGTTATGCATCATAGCCAAGGTACTTGAACGAATCATATACGTCATAATTAATTAATGTATTTAATGAGACTCAGCATGGGTTTCATCAGTGACGGTCAACAGTTTAGAATCTTGTTTTATTGAATGATTTTGTCACTGACAGTATGCAAAATGGGAAGCAGGCTGATGTTATTTACACAGACTACAGCAAATGTTTTCATAGAATTCACCACACAGTATTGCTCAGAAAGTTGAATTATATTGGTATTCATGGTGATCTATTTAGGTGGTTTCAATCGTGTATATCTAACAGATTCCAGGCTGTAGTAATCAACAACTACATTTCCAGTTGGGTGCTGGTTCCTAATGGAGAGACCCAAGGGTCTATTTTGGGTCCACTTTTGTTTTGAATGTTTGGGAATGACATCAGCTCTTGTGTACACCATTCTAGATTCCTTTTTTTGCGGATGATATGAAGTTGTTCAAATCTATTTCATCTTTATCTGATGCTCATGATCTTCTATCTGACTTGTTACGGCTTGAACGTTATTGTGAGTTCAATATGCTTGATTTAAATCCTTCTAAATGTTCTATTGTAACCTTCAGCCGCAAAAATGTAACTTTACATTCAGACTACAAATTAAAAAAAGAAAGCCTACGAAGACTTATTAAAGTACGAGATCTCAGAGTTATACACGATTCAAAGCTCCTTTTCGACGAACACATTGATGTTAACGTGAAAAAAGCTTCTCAGGCTCTAGGATTTGTAATGAAAACGTCAGTCTGTTTTAACGACATTAAAATCCTATACTGTACCTTTGTAAGAAGTGTTCTGGAGTATAGGTCTGAGATCTGGAACCGCGTTATAGCAAATACATAAATCAAATTGAACATGTACCTACAGGAAAAATTCGTAAATTTATGTGTTATCGTCTGAGGCTGCCCTATAGTTCTAGTACTTATTTACAACTTTGTTCAAGATTCCACCTTCTTCCATTATATAAGCGACGTGAAATCTCAGATGTGGTATTTATAATGAAAATTATTTCATATAAATTGATTCTTCTGAGCTTCTGAGCGGATTAAGAATATACGCACTTGTTCTAGATATTAACTTAATTGTTAGATTCCTATTGAATGTTTTTTTTCTTATGCCTATTTAGGAACTAGATTATGTCAAAAGCAGATTATTGATGAAGAATATTGTTTTGAATCGTTGAAAATGTTGTTATTTTTATTTTTTGTTGAGGTCTTAACATAGTTTATACCTAATGGGAAAATATTTCCACAGATAAGCTATTTAACTTAAGTAATAAAAAGTGAGCATATTAATAATTTTCTTTCATAGTACTGAGTCGATATAGGAACCTATATTTGCAACATACGACTTATTTTTTTAGCCAAACATGGATGTACACCATCCCTTGTACACATGCAACTTTTTTTTTTGGTAAAGATTTCATAAAACAAAATCGCATATGTAGTTAAGGCTTAGGTTATTCCGAAAACAAAGTCTTATCACTACATAAGAATCCATTTTTAATAAAATACACAATTAAAATAAAATATTAGCGAGCAAACATAAGTAAACGAAATAAAAACATACCTTTCACTATAATTTTCTGCATTTTTTTTATTTTTGGTTACGAAATTGATTCGCGTAACTTTAATGCTTCCTACTGCAACTAGTTAATTTTAACAATACGACTTTGTTCTTGGGACCCGTCGAAATATATGGTCAAATGAATAATTATTCGAAATGACTTTATTGTAACTAAACTAGATTTTCGACTAAACGTTGTTATACCAAACAAGGGTAAACCAACGAGAACACTACACTCACGATTGATTTTTTTTTAAATTGCAATCGCTTCTCTAACCATTCTTGGTATATAGTGGCGTTCTGTCGAGATGAACTGAGGGTTGTGGAACTCGATCCAGTGATTCGGACCGGAGTGTATTAAATGCTCCGCTATAGTCAACTTCTCCGTATCGTTATTCTTAACTGCCTTTATGTGTTCCTTCATTTGGTCTGTTACCGTGCGTTTGGTTTGGCCGATATACGAGCTCCCACAACTTCCAGTTAATCTTATAGACAACTAGCTTTTCTGGTGGTATGTTGTCTTTTGGCGAACGTAGATACTGTGCCATTTTTCGAAATTGCCAAATTTCTTAGTTTGCGTTGGAATGGTAGCCACAGTATGTCAGTGACAACGTAGACCAGCACGCGTAGTCCTCAAAAGGAAAGGAGATGGTGGGATTATGGAAAAAAAGCTCTTCAGAGCACTTTACTTGGTACAGATGGTAGAATGCGCTCAATGACGAAATGTTCCAATGCAATTGGAGAGGCTCAAGATGTTTAGTCATCTCTTCGTTTTACAAAGCATCGATCGAGTAAGTACTTGGCAGAGCTATCCCACAGGTGCGATCAAATACCCCACCGTATTTGCGTCTTGTATAGCAAGCACTGTTGATTTGGCGTGAAAAAACGCCGCACCTTGTTCAGAACTGAGAGTTTCCATGAAGCTGTTTTATCACGCTTTTGATGTAGTCCTTCGGAAATAAGTCACTGCGAACCTCCATACCGAGCAAGATGATACTGCTCTGTAGCGTTAGTGTTGTGCCCTGGAGAGAGGGAAGGGAAAGGAATGATGACGTTTTAGCAGTAAACGAGCACATCTTAGTTTTCTTGGCATTGAACTCAACCAGACTTTTGACTTACCCATTTTATTTCTTAGTGAAAGAACGCAAACGAGTGTACAGTCGTTTAATAAATATAAGAAGTGTACAATGCAATCGTGGCTATTTTAAATTTTTCGAAATTGAGCGGATTTAAAAGTTATAAAATTAAATAATATAGGCGGCGCTAGTTGACTCATGTCAGCCCCTTAAAGTACATGGACTTGTCAGAGCTACACGATGTGTACGCCGTTATTGGTACACTGGACAGATAACGTGTTAATTATTATAGTATTGGGGATATTTTTCATTTTACCCAAATATTTATTTGTATTTAACGTCTTTGTTTTTGTTTCAGATTTGTTTGTGGGTCTAGTCTACGTGTTTGTGGACATCGTTCAGAAGATCACCATAGCGTGGTTGGCTGGCGAATTTATGTGCAAGCTCGTTAAATTTTTACAGGTAATGTAGTTTATTTTATGTACCCCAATTACTAGTTCCAATAATTCTACTTCTAGTATATTTTACTTGGTTTCTTATCTTTCGTGATCGACGACTCAAAAGTTGAGAGGAACCTTATATTTTGATTATTGTGTCTATGCGTTTTAGGTAACCATAGTTACTGAAAATAACGGAGCTGTCTGTGAATCGTTTTTTACCAATGTCGTGTACCTTTTTATATCCGTATTAAATTCTTATATATTTTATCCCATGTTTCCCTACTGGACCTTCCACTCACACACTAACCCTCACAAAGGTTATGGGCCCAGATGTGCGTTGTCCAGAGGAACATAGGTAAAATTTAGAAGTGAGAGTTTTGTTGGAGAAACTGAATAGTATCGAGGGCCGGCAAGAAAGGTACGTGAATAGAGATGTCGAGTCTGAGTAGCGTACGGATTGAGTTGCTGAGTCGGGATAACTATGATAGTTGGAGAATCCAGGTACAAGCGTTGCTAATAAAGAACGATGTATGGTGTTTTGTGGATGGAAGTCGGCCGAGGCCTTCGGATCCTATTGAATGTAAGAATTGGGATCGTCACGATGAGAAGGCGAGAGCAGAGTTGATACTCGCGATCAGTCCGGGCGAGTTGAGGCATACAAGGGGGTGCGCTACCGCGCGTGACCTCTGGCTCAAGCTTGAGTCGATATACGCTTCAAAGGGACCTGCGAAGAAGGCGACTCTATTGAAACAGTTGACACTGAAGCGAATGGACGAGGGTGGCGATATTCGTGTGCACATGGCGGAGTTCTTCGATGCAGTAGACAAGCTAGGAGACATGGGAGTCGATATCAACGGCGATCTATTGTCGATTATGTTGCTTTACAGTCTGCCGCAGATTTTTTTGAAAACTTTAGATGCGCGATAGAAACGCGAGATGAGTTGCCGAGCGTCGATGTGCTGAAAATAAAAATTATGGAAGAACATAGCTCCAGAAGGCATATGAGTACAGATCATGTTGAGGGAGCGTTGTTCGTGAAAAATAAGAGACATCAGAAGACAAGAAAGAGTCAGAATGGCGCCGAGAAGAGAGGTTTTAAGTTTAAATGCTATAAATGTCATGCTATAGGACATAAGGCTTCGGAGTGTCAGGTGAAAAATAAGAAACGTCCGGATGTTAGGTGTACAGTAGCGGCGAAAAGTGATAACAATATTTTTCTAACTTTGAACTGTTTTACAGATGAATGCAATGTCGTAGATGTAAAACGGGGAGATTGGATATTGGATAGCGGCTGTACATCCCATTTATGTAATGACGACAGAAAATTTTTCGAAGCGATGACGCCTACTACGGGTAAATTGAACTTGGCTACAAACGTGAGTACAGATGTACAGGGTAAAGGTACGGTAAGGTTGTCAGCATACAATGGCAAGCGTAAGGCTACTGTGAACTTGACGAATGTGCTGTATGTGCCTGATCTGCGTTGCAATCTCTTGTCACTGTCTAAGATTACTGATCATGGCTGTAGGGTCGTATTCAAGAAGGATATGGCGTTAGTCATGAACGGTAGTGGACAGACTGTGTTGAGAGCGGATCGTGTGGGGGAGTTGTACTGTGTGCAAGAAGACAGTGCGTCAGTGTTAGTAGCGTCTGGTAGAACGAATGTCGATCTGTTGTTGTGGCACGAGCGTATGGGACATCTGAATGCTAGAGATTTAGTGAAGGTGTTGAATATGTCGGGTGCAAATGTAAGAATGACAGAGGATGACATGAAAGTTCTGCGTGACTGTGAAGTTTGTGCAAAAGCCAAAATATGTAGTTTACCTTTCTCGAGGTCGAGTGGCCCATGTGACGAAAAGTTAAAAATTGTGTATTCTGATGTCGTGGGTCCCATGAAAATGACGTCGATCGGTGGGGCGAGATATTTTGTTACGTTTATCGATGACAATACACGTTGGTGTGAGGTGTATTTGTTGAGTAAAAAGAGTAACGTGTTGAAGGCATTTCAGTTATATAAAAACAATATCGAAAACCAGTCAGGTATGAAAATTAAATATCTGCAGTCGGATAACGGCGGCGAATATTGTAATAGAGAGTTCGATAGATATTTGCAGGAAAATGGTATCGAACGTAGGTTAACTGTACCTTATACGCCACAGCAGAATGGTGTGGCCGAACGAATGAATAGGACGCTAGTAGAGATGGCAAGGTCCATGTTGTTGTCATCTGGCTTATCTCCAGGTTTTTGGTCGGAGGCTGTTGTGACAGCGTGTCACATACGTAATCGCTGTCCTACAAGCGCCTTGTCTGGCAGTGTTCCCTATGAGAAGTGGTTCGGTAGGTCCGTGAAGTTACATTATTTTAAAAGGTTTGGTACTAAAGTTCATGTTCTGGATAAGTCTATAAACAGAGATAAATTTAGTGCTAAAGGTATTGCTGGTGTATTCATAGGTTATCCTAGAGTGACGAAGGGTTATAGAGTATGGTTGCCAGAAAGGAAAAAGGTAATCGTAGCTCGAGATTTACGATTTCAAGATGAGGTTGGAACCAGTAAAGATAATGAGAACAAGGGTCACGATGTAGTAGGAGATGTCAAGGAGATGCCAACATTTGTTGACTTTGAGTATGAACGTCAAAATCACGATATTCACGACGACGATACGTTAGAAGATCGGGCTGTGGTTGACAATTTAGAAGTTCCGGTAAATTATCAACCAGGGGAAGGTGTTGTTGCCCCGCGTACCGATGTGTTGCTGAAGAGAGGACCGGGAAGGCCAGCTTTAGATAGGGGTAAAGTTGGTAGGCCTAGGAAAATTTACAACATGGTGCCGGTTCAGCAGCAAGATGATAACGATAGTGAAAGAGTGAATGAAGAACGTGATGATATGTTTGTAAGTGCTGCTGCATTCTCTTCTGAACCAGTCTTGTCTGATAAAGATAACAGAGATAGTGAAGAGCTGGTAATGGCTGAGCTCTGAGGATTACATCATATAGTACACTATGGACTTTAAGAAGAAGCAAGCATAGGTAACCATAGAACGACCTGGAACGGTAAATTACATATAGAGTGTAGATGAAATGATGAAGAGAGCGTGAAGAAGGAGTGTGTTTGTGTAGACAGAGGTGAGTTCGAGTAGTTGTTGGTTGGATTGTATGCTGGCAACTAGGGAGCGATATTTCTGATCTGAAATACACGTATTTCACGCGGTATCATTACATAAGGGATGTACGGCAAATGGGTACGTCTCATGGAAAGCACGACACGTGTGTAGTTGGGCTTGGGTCGCTCTACTAGTGCTTGTGATTAGTTTAATGTGTTTTAGGGGTTACCTAAAAAGGGAGCGTATTGTGTCTATGCGTTTTAGGTAACCATAGTTACTGAAAATAACGGAGCTGTCTGTGAATCGTTTTTTACCAATGTCGTGTACCTTTTTATATCCGTATTAAATTCTTATATATTTTATCCCATGTTTCCCTACTGGACCTTCCACTCACACACTAACCCTCACATTGATGTCATACATGCATGTTAAATTTGGTTTCAATAAGTTAAAGCATACTCGAGTTATCGTGCTAACGCACAGACACACACACACACACACAGACATAATTCCAAAATCGGTATTTTTCTCGTCTCGTCCAAAACGTGTAAATCCGTCAAAATCTCTAGGTCGAGTTTTTTGACGATTACAAGACTTCCTCTATACTACGTATACGAGAAAGTAAAAAGAGTAAGCAGTCACCGTTATCTATGGATGTATCCTATTCATACTTCAATAATCAATATTTTAATACAACCATTAAGTTTTTATAAGATGTTTCTACATATGAAAAGTACAATTTATGGACCCTGTCGGGTATCGCAATTTGAAAGAGGAGAGGAGGGCGTAATATTTGCATAAAATATAAATTATTTATTTTACTAATAATACAATGAGTTAGCGATCATACCATTAATAATTAAATTAATAATATTAGATAGAATATAATAATTATATTCAAGATCATGTAAAACTATTTATTGTATTTTAGCATTAACATATTTTAAATTAAGTATAATGTTATTATTATTCATTTATTAAGATGACGTTGAAATATTTATTGTATTTTATCATCAATATATTCTTGAAGACTGTAATAGCATTTATGAATTAATACTTAATTCTTTTAAGCATTTTATAAACGTTATATAGTTTTTTTCACTTCTTAATTTTTCAGGGAGTTTATTATAAATCTTTATAGATATGTCAAGGGCTAGATGAACATAAATTGAGGCGGGTGGTAGGAACTACTAATTTTCTGTCTTACTGATTTTATGTTTCTGAAAAAATAGTGTACAACTATCAGTTTTATTCAAGTTAACTATAATACGAACTAGATTTTTTGAAGGATAAATAGGGAATGTAAGGTGTATCCGTGCTGTTTCCCCACAGAATAACTCCATAATTAAGCCATGCATTGAATAGGCATATGAATAATATGTAACCACAGCTGTATCCAAATGGGTAGTCTTTTTAACCTCTCGAAGGGCATATGCGAAGCTGGATAATTTCAATTTAAGTTTCTGAATATGGGCTTTCCAAATGAGATTGGTGTCAATGTTTAATCCTAGCAAAGTAAAATAATTTACACATTCAATTTTTTATCGTAATAGGTATAATTAAATTTCAATGTTGTTTATTCATTGGCTGACCACTATCACCGCTATCTAGATTGGTTGCCATTTACAACATATAAAAATATCATGAAGCACAAAAACAAAACTTTAGATATCGGTCTGTCTATGAAACAATTCAAATATAGAACAGGACAAACAATAAATGGAATTCACTGCTAGTTTAGGTGTTCATTGAATCGTTCTTACGTCTTCGTACTTCATCAAAAGCACCTTGCAGGTCAGCAAGATGAGTAGCGCAGCGGTTTATCTCTTGCACTAGCTATCTTCGCATTCAGATTCTAATCTCACTCACATTTTTGGGTTTGAATGAAGAGATTTCTTCTAAATGTAAGTTTGCCCTTACAAAGTATCTCACTTTTTATTTTCAAGGGCAATATTTAATTGCCATCAAGTCAATTCCACAATGAAATGCCCCTTTTTCGACTATTTTCTCACTGCATGAATCCAAGGTCTTGGATTCATGCAGTGAGAAATTAGTCGAAAAAGGGAGAGGATGAGAAATTAGGTGAAAATCTGGAGTTAATGAAGCAAATTTTTGCCTAAAACTATTTACGTAGCCCATGGGTAGTGACCGTGAAATGCGATCCATATTAATTTATCTAAGTCCTACGAAAATAGACTTCGATTAGATAGCTAAAGCTGTAGAGACCGATTCATAAATTTAGTTGTTTTCAAAATAAACAGAAGCGATTCTTAACCTAGTATATTCAAATTATTATCAATGTAATCATATATTCTAAAACGTAATTATACTTCTAATAACCGATAATGAGGAATAAATGCATTGTTGAGTAATTAAGGTAGAAATAATATCTCTCGTAGTAAATTACGAATAATTGCTGCTAATTATTACGATTGTATCTACTAGTAATATTCGGTCCATACATATTATGAAACGGCCATTATATGAGGAAACGCTTTCCTTTTTAAGATAGTTTTTTATACTTTATAAATATCAACAATTATTATAATACTATAATTCTTACTGAATATTAAACGTAAAATATAATGCTATTAACTGTTATTAGTATAGAATTACAAGAAAACCTTTTCCATATTTTCATGACATAGTGGGAGGAAAAATGACGCCGTACTACGATCATGTTAGCTTCTATAATCCCCAGTCGATTGCGTTAAATATAAAATTCAATTAAAAAGAAATATGTATTCCTTTTCTCAGTTAAAGGAAAGTTAAAACTTAAAAATCACTCAATTTAATAATAACTCAAGCTCAAGATTCCCTCAATTTTGTAAGAGTTTGAACTCTTTAAATATTTTCCAAACTTTTGCAAGAATATTTTTAAGGCGATTTAGAAGAATTATTGAATTGCTCAAATGAAGAAGCGATTGCCACCTAAAGATATGCAAATTTTCCATTTGAAATATAATTTTAAGGGAATATCCTTTTCAAATTGGGAAAGTTTTAAGAGTTAAAACAGACAATTTGCTGTGTTATTTTTGATGTTAAGTAACAAACTTGGCTTAAGTTCTCGAACAATGGGGAGAAAATTATTTCTATATCAATCTGTTAAGACTTTAATTGAGTTATTTAATATTTGAGTTATTTTGAAACCTGCTGCTTTTTAAGCACCAGGTTTTACAATTACTCAAATATGTTGACAACAGATGTTCTTCTTCAGATTTTTATGACCATAACTTTAAGTAACCATCAATAACTTACGAATCGTAAAGTGATGCTGACATTTCCATTTTAATTAATTACACTCAAATTACCATTTGCTTTACACAAAATCCCACTCACGCACCGCACACGATGATGGATACGAAGACTCGGTTCACGCTCGACGCGCTATTAAAATTCAATGAAAATAAAAAAAAAAATTGTTCACTTAGATTTCTATAATCATTGTTCTGGGATGAAATTATTTTTTAATGCTGAGACGGAGATGAAACGGCGATAGAAACTCCACAGTTGACAATTTCGTAATAATTTCAAAACTTCATTACTGCTCACAGATGTGTCAATGTATTAAATTTACAGTTTTACATGCTCAAAAAAAATTTTTGGGCAAATTTTACTCCCTCTAATTTGAAAGATTAGAATAATCATTTATATTATAACAAGTTTATTTTCTAATAAAATTTAGCTTTTATAGTTTGTTTTAAATTTATTAATGGGGAAAACTCTCTGAAAGCATTTTATTGTAAAAACGTATATATTTACGTAAACGTACATACATATGAATTACTCGTATTTATTTTATGAAGACTGAACTATTATAATAATTACGTCTGGGCAATTCAACCGAAGTCCTATGGCAGACTCTAACTAAGGTCTGCCGCTCTCTTTCAATCCAAACCATGCAAAGATGTCATCGATGGAGCTTTAGGCAGTAGTCCTCCACGCTTGCCTAATGCGGATTGGTGGACGGAGTATAAGGAGATCAATACCCTTTTGCCAATCCATCAGTAGCCTTCTACGGCACCCATTGGAGGATATGGGTTGACGCTATTCTACTTTGCCGGCATAACATGGCTATTATTTATTAAAAATCGTAAACCGATTGATTAGTGTTATAATTATTTCATCATCATCATCACCATCATATCAACCGAGAGACGTCCGCTGTTGGACATGGGCCTCCCCATCTCCAACTCGATGAATCTTCTTCACCTTTTCGTTCACCTTGTGGGGGGGCTACCAACGCTGCGTCTCCCTGTACGCGGCCAGTATTCGAAGGCCTTTCCGCCCCAACGGCCGTCAGTTTCTGAGGGATTTAAGGCGTTCCGAAACGGGACCCGAGCCGACCTCACCTGTACGCGGTGCACCCTGCCGGACAACAAACGAGGCTCTGGCCCTACGCGCCAACCTGCACTGGGTCAGCGTGGTGGGAAGAGGCCCAAACACCCTATAAGTGTTTTATTACATACATATAATCACGCTGACAATCCTAAAAGCGGTTGAGCAGAGCTTCAGGTAACTTTCGGTTACACACAAAGCCACATCGCTCAATATAGGCTATATATCACCGCAAATTAGTGACAGTGCTAACCTGTTGTGGGAGTTTTATTATTTAAAATAAAATATCCGGACTGCTGAGATGATTTTGAGTGTAACATCTAACCTGGTTATTTGACTTTTGTGTTAGATTGTTTGGTAAAGGATTGTTATTTTTTGGGTTTGGTTTGTGCCCCTTTTATGTAGGCGACAGGCTGGCAACCTGTCACTATTTGGAGGCACTGCATTTCCCATACTGCCAGATGTGGCTTTATGTCTAACAAAATGTTACCTAAGGTACTGCTCAACCCCTTATGGGATTACGAGCGTGACCATATGTATGTAAAATGCTATTGTTTTATTTTGCAGGCTGTCGTAATGTACGCTTCCACGTACGTTCTGGTGGCGCTCAGCATAGACCGATGTGACGCCATCACGAATCCAATGAACTTTTCCGGAAGTTGTAAGTATTGGTTATTTCAATTATTTAGCTAACTTCGCTAATATGTTACCAATTAGGTGTATTATTGCTTGTTTCGTGGAAACCAATTTGACTTAGAACAAAAGTTTGCCATTAATGAGTTTCATGAGCTCACGTTATTGATAATAACTTTATGGCATGTCCATTAAATTTGCTCGGCCTAACGAATCCCTAAATGTTGAGACATTTGGAAGACATTTTGGGATTGACTTCCGAAACTCAATGTGACATCTGGATCCACAATGGATTACATCTAAGTTTAATCGATTATTCTGAGTAAATTGCTAATATACTCATAGATATAATAGGTATACATATATCTTCATCCCTCAGATAATTTTTAAATTTAGGATTCTGAGTAGGTACGTACCGTACATCATTGTTATAATTTAAAATATTTGATATTTTTATATCATGTATATAATAATAATGTATAATTATGTCACATCCAGATCGTATAACACGCCGTATTACAAAACGGTGCGGCGGACTGTAGTTTGATGTGACCACAGAACAGATAAAAGAGGTTAGAAGTCGTATCAAGCGATGTTAATACCAGAGCCAGCGTCGCATCTCGCGACATAATATTTTTTCAATTTAACAGTATATTTGTACTTACCGGTGAAAAGAAATATGTTTCCATTAGTAAGATTATGAGTCTTACTTTGCTTCCTGCCAGTTAAAATAGCACAAGACGGTGTTTTAAATTTATTTTTCCTTTTCGAAAAGGATCGAATATGAGTGTTTACTCATAACCAGCAGCGCGCGCGCCCCGTCCACTTACAATTTCAAACCTCTTTTATTTGTTCTGTGGATGTGACAATAAATTCCAATCATTATTATAAGAAAAAATAGCTTGAATCTACCGTTAATAAGCGATCTCCATTCGATTATTACAGACTAATATTAATAGAATCTACTAGATTTATCAACAAATTGTTTTATTTGGTTAACAATTATAACACACTACAATCCGCTGCACCGTTTTGTAATACGTATTATACAATCCGCCCGCGACATATATATTATCTTACCTGGACGGATTTAGAGTGTAACATCCGCCCTGGTTGCCTTTTGTGTGTTGGGTCACTGTAGGTTTGTTAGTCTTATTGAGTTCAATGCCCAATTAAGTTATAGACAACCTGTCGCTATTTTGAGGTGACCATGACCCATACTGGCTGTATGTTTAACGGCTCTACGCAAATCCTTTCGGGAATAAGAGCATGACCTTTGTATGTATTTTACACAGGATGTTTAGTTAGTACATGTTATAACAACTACCTACAGATCTGATTTTCAAATTTCTTGTCTTTTTAGACCGAATTATTTCTATGGAGAAATAAAAATGTTTTTTATAATTTCAAAATTTTATTATTAAATTATTATATAATGTCACTATACTGTTTATATTATGCTAGCAATGGGTACGTGCCCACTTGTTGTAGGATGTACCAATCATCCTTTTTAAAAAGGTTCTACTTGGATCAAAAAGGATTTATCCCGGCAAAGAAAACCCAAAATGTGCACTTATAATTTTGATAACCACAAATTTGAAAGACGAAAAAAGTTCCAGTATTTGTCACTTCCATCTGGAATTTGAATTAACGGCACTGAACAAATCTGTCCTCTTATATTAAGATGTCTTTTAACTATTCAAATACAAGAAGTTCGATGTAAACTTTGTACTCTAGTAGTCATACTTGATATCCGTTTCAACGAAGTTTTAATTAACTCAAAGGAGGTCTTAAACTACTTGAGTAATATATAGTTTAACAAAGCATTTACTGATCAAAGAACTAAAATACACTCGCATTTAATACTGTTGTATTAAAAATATAAAAAACAACCGTTATAAAAGTCTTCATTTAATATGTATTAAATTTTATTTATTCTGATTACAAATAACTACTACAGTATGTTGCTTTTTTTTGAGGATAAAAAATGTTTACTAAGCGCAATAATGTATAATCGAAGCCAATCGAAGTTCATTAAAGTCAAAGTAAACATACACACGAAATTGCTACTAAAAATTGTATAAAGAAATCAGCATAGCACCAGGCAGCACTATGAAAATTATGATCTGAAATATTACCACTATATCGCCACTGCCACATCGAATTGTGTTTGTCGTATAAACACAATTCGATACCATAATTAAGATTAACGTCAACGACTTATTGTCAAGTGATTAGTATAGGCACATGAGTTGTGGTATAGGTTTCAATTTAATAGATTTAATTAATATCAAACATTCACATTGTGCAAAGTTATTAACTGGTATGATATGACACAAATATGCTTGATTTTCAATTCCAGGGAACCGCGCTCGAGGTCTCATTATTTCGGCTTGGCTCATTAGTATCGTGTTCTCAATTCCAATCTTGATACTTTATGAAGTCAAGGAGGTACAAGGTAAGATTAATTCTTATTTCGTATTATTTTCCCTACTGTATATAGATCTGGCAGGAGAGAACTTGATGATTTATGCATACAGTAATTTGCTCATTCTTTGATAACGATGTAACCAGTGGAACATATTGTGTTACATAGTACGGGAAGTTCCCATTTTTTAAATAGATCATGACTTCATAGAACACAAGAAGAGTTTTCTGAGCTATAAAAGATGTATCACTTTTATTTCCTAAATTGTTCAAATGTTCAATAGGACAAGGAAAATGAGACCTCTGTTACGACTGGACTACAAACAAAATATTCATAGTATGATTTGTCGAAGAGACTTGATTTATTGACTTGAGTGACGATAGAAAACTATGAGTAGGGTGTTATTTGACCCGTGTGCATAATAATTTATTTGCAAAATTAAAAGCACGGAAGGTTTTTGGGAAATGATACATTTTGATTTATGGCAGTTGACTCAGCATAAAGAGGTAGTATGTACTTCTATTGAATGAATATGGAAAAAGTAGTTTTATCCGATGACACTAGAATGATTTCAGAAAATTCTTTATTTGATTGCGTACTCATGACAATCCAAAACACAGGAAACTGCATCACGGCCGAAATAAGAAAGGCGGTGGTACCTACCCAGACGATAATACCTTATCCTTATAGTCTGGGTAGGTACCACCGCCATTCTTATTTCGGCCGTGATGCAGTTGGCTGTGTTTCGGATTGAATGGAAAGGTAGCCAGTGTAATTGCTGGGCATGGAGGGCATATCATCTTAGTCCCAAGGATGCCAACGCATTTGCAGGGTCAAGTGATTTACCCTTAATGTTGCAAGTGTCTACAGGCGACGGTAACCATTTAACACTAGGTGCAGCGGAAGCTTGTTTCCCATCTCGTAATATAAAAAATATCCCTATTTTTTAATACGCGGAGCACTGTAAGCTCGGTGACAGAAACGCAACAGTACGAATAATTTGTGCTATTTAACTGCTAGTCCCTGTAAGATCGGGTGCTCCAAATTCGAACAGCTAACTTCCTATGTTCTACAACTAAATATAAATTGTAATATGTGTTATATAACAAATGCAGTACAAAAAACGTTTCTATTCAGACGGGATAAAGTCAATTATGTATGTTTCTAAGGTTTAGGATGTTAAGGATTTACATCAAACTTTCAGGGCAAATGCAATGCTGGATAGACCTTGGTACACCACGGAGATGGCAAATCTGGATGACTTTGGTGTCCATCATGATCTTCGTGTTGCCAGCATTGACCATAGCTGCCTGCTATGCTGTCATAGTCCTGACTATTTGGACTAAGAGCAAAGCTGTAGTTATGAGTCCGCCTATCAACTCTCGAAGGACCAAAAGTCTCAGAAATGGTAAGTTGATCCTTTTGTTGAGCCAAATTGGCTTATAGATTATGTATGTTGGTTTCATAATAATTGTAGTTCTAGAAGGCAGAAGGAAGGAATTCGAAATTGATTGTCAATTTCGACTTCCTTCCGACATAATATATTCTATTGATATATAGGTATACAATACCATTCTATTGCTATTGGTATTTACAGAGGATCAGAATAGAGGCATCTTACGGTCGTCCCAATGTTAAGGCTAGTCCAGGTATGATCATTTGCAAGATCCGATCAGCGTAATCATCGGTGTAATCAGCGTAATCATCAACAAGCGTCGGTGGCGTAGTGCGTAAGAGCGTCGTCTCCCACCCGGGAGGCACTGGTTCGATCCCCGCCACGTACCAATGTGTTTTCAAATTTTGAATTCATATGTACGTTTAATCGACGCTTTTCCGGTGAAGGAAAACATCGTGAGGAAACCTGCACACACCTATGAAGAAATTCTTAGGTTATGTGTGAAGTCGACCAACCCGCACTTGGCCAGCGTGGTTGACTAAGGCCTAATCGCCCCTAATGTGGGGTAGGCTCGAGCCCCTCGGTGGGGACATTATATGAGCTGTTGATGATGATGATGATGATGATGATCAGCGTAATCACGTATCAAGCCCCGTATCAAGTTGTGGACGCCTCGATTTGCTCCGTATGACAACCATATGAAACCGACATGACATGGGACGGGCCGTATCATAACGGCGTATTACTAGTATAGTATTGTATTATCTGTGGGCGTATCAAGATCGCGTTTCATGATAAGTGCCGACGCGTATTATAACCCGTCCACATATGCGATCATGATACGCGTCGGCGATACGGATACGCTGATTGGATCGGGCAAATGATACATATATGGACCCGGCTTTATGCTGAGTGGATACCATTTTACAACCGCTTTTGTAAAGATGTTGTTAATCAAACCTGCACTACTAGATTTAAGTAGTGTGAATAAAGCTTTCTATTCTATATTTTGTTTTCTCGCATTATTACATTAAATTGAAATTAAATTAACCACATTATTATTCAACAAAGTAGCTTTATTCCAAACTTACTGTATGGTTACGAGTTTCGCCTCAGAGTTTCGCTACGGGATCCGCATTCCATTAGACCCAAACCTGTCAAATTACATCATATTTTTTTTTTACTTTGTGTCATTGTTATAGAGTTCAAAACCTATTGAGGTAATTTGACAATTTGAGATAAGTAATGCGACATTTGCCGTTTGCACATTACGTTAGGCACTTGCACAGAAGTATTATACCATACTTAAATTACGTCAGCGTTAGTCGTAAATAATTTTATTGTTAGAAACTTATAATGTAAACATAGCTCTCTACTTAAATTTATGATCTGTCAGTTTATGTCACAAATTTTCATACCTGACACATGGCACGCTTGTGGCACTGTAACTGTTCAACAATACAAAACTTGTATTTAAGAAGTAGCTGTTTATTTCAGTACCTTTTTTGTTGATGGGGACGTCAAATGCATTTACGCATCGTCCCTGGTGGGGTGGTGCCAACCGCAGGGGATATGTGGGACGCGAGGTAAAGGTGTTCCTTACCCACTAAATGTTCTCCCCGGCCTGACCTTCAGTGCGCTATTACGGGAAGGCTCGAGATCTGCGCACGTGAGCGCAACTACACCGAGACCGTTCCAACACTGCCCGTCTAGGTCCTTGCACCAATTGATGGCCAGCAACCACTCCTCCACCGACGGCTGCTCGACCTGGCACGTCCTCCTGACATGGACACCGGGAGCAGATATCAGACCGTACCCGGGCGCGGTCGTGGCCCTGTAAAGGGCCGTCCGGAACTAGCTGTGGTGGGAAAAAAAAAACAACTCGACGATGGCATGTGACTTCGAATGCCAAGGGGACACACTTGACATCAAAATCCACACACCCGCCGAGAAAGTTTCCCCACCACGTTACCAGGGTCCGCCACGAAGGAGTATTCCGGACGTGGACCCCATTTATTTCAGTACCTAATAAGGTCACAAGAGCTTTCTCGTGAAAGTAAATAAAATTTTCCTATTAGCTTTATTTTTAACACAACATTAATATCATGATGTTATTATTTTCAATAGATCAGATATTCTACTCCATTTCAAGAGGGCTCCTTAACATAGATACGCTCTAAAACTTTGCACAGCCACTAAAGCTTTTATTCTTGGCGAAGGATAATTGAATGTCTTCATAATTTGATTTGCCGCATAATTAAAATTATGTTTGTAAGTAAACAGATGGTGCGTTAATTTTCAGGGCACATTGAAAGTGATCCAGACTCCAGGCGCGCAAGTTCAAGGGGGCTTATACCGAGGGCGAAAATTAAGAGTGTTAAGATGACTTTCGTCATAGTTTTTGGTGAGTGTGGTCTATTAATATTTTATTTACCTATTTTCTTGCACAACTTTGTCCACGTAGAGTTTTATTGTAATTAAATAGATACAGCCTGTCAGTCGGGAATAATGTAGCATTCTAACGGTGAAAGTATTTTTGAACTCGGTCCAGTAGTTTATGAGCTTTAGCTGGAAACATACAAATATTCTTCTTTATTTTGTTTCTAAGTTTCCTGGGTTCAAATTCTCTCTCAGCACTTATCATAGCACGATTTTTTAATTTTTTAGTTTACCATTTAATTTGGTTTAAATTTCAATCATATTAATATTAAAATGTTAAGAGTGGTACCACATCATCTGATCCTATATTGGTATCGGCACCCGATACGGTATCGGGAGTAATTAAAATGTATAAAATATGTACCCGCCTTTCACATTGCTCGGCCCCGATATCGGATATCGGACGCTCAAATTTCATACATGTGTCTTGACTTTAGCTAGTGTCAAAGCAAAGGGATCTCCATAGTAACCTCAATTTTCTAAGAAATAACAAAATGGCAGCGCACACTATTATTACTACATTATTGTAATTTTCGTGAGGATATCTGATAATAAACGGCATTTTTGCTCCCTGATAAAATAGCTTTCTTTTGGTAAAAGACTTTTAAATAGGTTTAGTTAGTGGTTTAGGCGTAAAGGCGTAACAAACAAACATTTATAATATTAGTTAGGGTAGTATTATATTAGCTGTGGTTAGGGTTTAATTCTTTGTGACAGATGTGTGATAGTAGCTTGTTAGGGTCCTTATCTCAGATCATATTATTATGATCTGGGGTCCTTAGACAGCGAATTTTCTTGCAGTGATACAAACTGGATTTAGTCTCGATTGAGCATCGATGCAGTCGCAACTGGTCGTACCTTTACACACACACGTAAAAGCAGCGATACAACCACGATACGGCGTCATTATAAATGCAATACAGGATCGATACAAACATGATAAAAGCATGAGTGGTGGCAGCGCGTGGCCAATCTTCCCCCTCTAACCCTGCGTCTGAATCGCTACAAACATGCGTGTGCATCGAAAATCACGCGCGGCTGCTTCGACGCAAACCCGATGCAGTAATCGCTACAAAGGCGCGTATGTATCGATACATGTACCTGTTGATAGCTTGTGTCGCGATGCAGTAGCGATACGGTCACGCAACTGTCTCTCGCGCGTTTGTATCGCTCAAAAATCACAATATGTAAAGGCCCTAATGTATACTATCCCTAAACTACTTGTACGCGCCGTAAAATGTTACTACAAAAACCAAAAACTCTAATGTGACTCGTATAGTCGTCTTAGATCACTGCGTATGGTATGGTGGAGGTGGCCAGTCGTCAAACGTCTTACTCAATTATTTTTTGCAGTACCCATGTCTTTAAAATATTATTCAAATACCAATTGAGATTGGGAACAGGCACAGATATATCAATCTAAGGACATCGGGCGAATCGCCGAGTTCATAGGAAGACCGAGTGTCGCGATCACCGGCCGTACTGCATAACATGGATCTAGTTGAGCATGCCGTAATATACACTATTCATTGCGCGCGTCATAAGGACTGTGAAGCAATGCAAGTTAGGCACAGCCGCAAAGGAGTTCGGTCAAATCGCTGAGTTCATAGGAAGTCCGAGTGACGCGGACGGCGAAGTGGCGGTAATGTATGCCCACTGGGCATACACTTGTCACAAGTTAAACGCCGGCTTGGCCTATCTCCTTGTATTATTAAATCTGTGGGAACAGGGTAGGCAGTCAGGTAGGTATCGCCACCCGCGTTAAAAGCAAACGCACGCGTTTTAAAATGTACCTACCTTATGCACAGGACGATTATCGTTACCTTGCCGTAACACAGTCTTGTACTAGTACGGAAGGTAATGGATTGTGTTTCTGTACCTACCTACCTTATGTTTAGTAAAATTGTATTGGTATAAATTGGTGTTAAGTTATATAAAAAATACACTGTAAAGTTATTTAACTTTAACTATTTTTCGGTGTGTACAAATTGTAAAATTATGCACAATAAACTATTTTTGAATTGTATTTTGTATGCTGATTTCATTCGATGCGGATTATTTTTGTGTATGGAGTTTCTATGGATATAGGCCCAGTAAATACGCACTGGTGGGTTAAGAACTCACGAAGCGATTTTCCGCCGCCTCCAACTCCATCCATATAGAATGGAAAGCTGCTAGAAATCGGTAAAAACTTTCATTACTTTAGCTCCGATACTTTGTGGTCAACTCATTGAATATAGTATTACGTATTTTTTTTTCGTGTTTTCCAATTTTAATTGTAAGCTTATTGTAAAATACTTTACAGTTTCTTTGTTTTCAGTAGCAAATTGAGAAGTTTCAATTGCATTAGTGATGGCAATGACTACCCAGTCTGAGTTCTCAATTGTTATAATAATACGAAACTTAAATTAGTTACATTGATTCTGGATAAATTAGATAACTTTTCGTATAAGTGATCAATCGATATTCTTTGGAATTACTTCGGTTCATGTTTCAAGATGGTTTCATATTCGAAATCGAAAGTTGTAACTATTGAAAAACAAGACAAGGCTTAGTAAAATACTGTAAAGCATATGGGTTATTATAAACTATTCCACGATTATTAATATTCACAATTGAGCGAGAGCGGCCAATCTGGTTTCTAAATTTGACTAGCTTTATATAGCTTTGTTGCACATAAAACAAAAAATGCACTAAGTTTACAGAGGTAGGTATATTTAGTAATCAAGAATACAATATTTTTTCACTTTTATTTCGAGCTTAAGAAATGTATTTAATATTATTTATATTTAAAATATATGTCTAAATATACAAATAGCTGCAATTATTATTTGCATAGCTTTCGACTGAGTTGCGTAGGTATTTATATTTGTTTTCCGGATTGTCGCGGAAAACAGCTCCCTATCTCTCTGCCACAGCTTCTGAAAATACCTTGCTTAAATAAATTTGATTTAGAATGTGTGTATCTCGTGTTGGTCCCTTAAGAGGGTAGTACGGTGAGCAGGGTAAAACATTTTACTAACCCTATTTCTCAACCGATCTTTTTAATATACAGTTGACCCCGCAAACGTTGTTCTGTCATAATATATTTATTTTTCTTAGCGGTATGAAATGTACCTTGCGACCTATTCTCATACCTACCGAACATACACAAAAACATCATAAAAAATCGGTCAAGCCGTGTAAACATGTTTTTTATTATGTTAAAATTATTAATGTCAATAATCATAAATCTATGAAAATATTCCTTAGAGATCTTCTATTTTTGCATGCAGACGGTGCTCGCCGTATCATTCTCTAATATGTATATACCTATTCTATATATTATATATACCTATTCACTCTGAATGACCTTTGCAGTGTTTGTGCTATGCTGGTCTCCGTACATCGTGTTCGACCTGCTGCAAGTGTACAACCACATACCGCCAACGCAAAGCAACTTTGCCATAGCCACCCTCATTCAGAGCCTCGCGCCTCTCAACTCTGCAGCCAACCCTCTCATTTGCTGTATGTTCTCTCCACACATCTATACAAGTTTGAGGTATGTATTTATTTTATTTGTTTTAGAAAATAAATAGATAATAATTAAATTTACAAATTAACGAAGTATTAACATTGAGGTCTCGTAGCCAGAGTAGCTCGATCTACGGCAAATACTTCTTTCCTCCCTGGGGCGGAAAATAATTTTGCGAATTAAAACCTTTGTATTGAACCCAATATCCAATCCAATGTCCAATTTAATGCCTAGCCCAGTGCCCAGCCCAATGTCAAAATCAATACCGAACCTAATTTCCAACCAATGAACAGACCATATCCCAACCCAAAACTCAGCTCAATATGAATTACCCTTAGAGCGTATACATAAAGAAAGGTGGCCAGAGTCGATGATGCACTAGCACTTATTGGTACTAATAACCTACATAAAGTAATATGGTTAAAACAGTCGCTGAATGTCAATAGTAGCCTGGCAAAACAGCGCTGACCAGAGAATATCGGCACTTTTCAGCGACATTTCATTCGACAACTTATCGGCGCTTTCTCCACAAAAGTATACAAACCACCTATGCTGACCTGCGCCGACTAAGAGTGCCTAAAT
Organism: Elophila nymphaeata; assembly: GCA_955850985.1. Taxonomy (NCBI): domain Eukaryota; kingdom Metazoa; phylum Arthropoda; class Insecta; order Lepidoptera; family Crambidae; genus Elophila; species Elophila nymphaeata. The sequence continues at coordinate 11,355,877 of OY039073.1, forward strand.
GTTGACAGAATGGCTCCAGTAACCAACCTTAATTAACAATCTAATACATTGTGTTTCAGGCGAGTAGCTCCATACCGCTGGGTGTGTGGTCGTCGGCGCACGCGCACTCGCGGCACGCTGCGGTCGCGCTCCGACTCCACCGCGCACTCGGACCTCCTCAGCTCCACACACGCTCGGCGATCGCATTCTGTTGCTGCTGTAAGTAACAACAATTAAACTAACCTCAGACTTTTATTGTAACTTATCAGATGGGTAGAAAAAGAATCTAGATGACAGTGCGACGGGCTCGCGAGCGATACCGTTACGTAACGTGACCATTTATATTTTACGCCAGAGCGGGACGCCTAAGGATGTGTAAAAAAAAAAATATTTATATTATTTTTTATTTATCTACTAATGATAAAAAAGTTAAAATATCCAGACAAGTCCCTAGAGACGTTACATTTGTTAAACTCTTCGTTCGAAACGGATTTATAGTACTTCTTTCCTAAATTTTAAACAAGTATTTTAATTTTGTGGAAGAAGTAAATCCGTTTCGAAATATCGGGTATATCTTCAAGTAAAAATGGAGCTGATTATATTATTTGTTGGATGCCTTGCCTTGTGTTTTTTCATTTCATCATAACAGCCTTTATAATTCGACCCACTGCTGGGACACAAGGCCTTTTCTTGTCATCGAAGGAGGTTTAGCCAGTAGTTCACCACGCTTGCCCAATGCGGATTGGTGGATAGAGTATAAGGTAAACAATTACCCCTTTGCTGATCCATTAGGCGCATTCTACGATACCCATTGGAGGATATGAGATGATGCTATTCTTCTCTGCCGGCATCACATGGTAATTTTTTGTCACTTGTCCACATTTTATAGATTAGAGAAAATCTCTTTTCATACTTTTTAATGGGGACAGTGATAAAGACAATCTGAAAACAGGACTGTCCCGCCTATAGCGGAACGTATGGTCACGTTACTCTTATGGGAAGTGGGCGCTATTACAGTAAACCAAGAACAGTAATACGTCTTCATACAAACTGGCCGCTATCCATTAGAATGTGTGCGTGCGTACCCGGCGCCGTGTACGCACGCACTGTGACGCACACATTGACATAAAAATATGGGGGCATAACTCGCCACAGCCCGCAGATAAACTACTGTTCTTGGTATACTGTGGTGCTATAGACTAGATGATCCACCTATGTGTTCAACCGATACTGATCTCTTCTTCTTTTATTTATTCAATGGCAATTAGTCGTTTTATTAGGGTAACAACCATTTCTGCCAATCCCAAGATAGGACAAAGACGTCTTCATTTGGTAATATTTCTTGATGTTTGCCGTTTGCATTAAAAAATCGGCGTCACACATTTGAATGCATCTAGGGAGTGCTTAGAAAGAAATACATAACAGTCACACCACAAAACCTTTATTTCAATGATTCCTCACAACCGTTCGTCAACACGGATGCTTATGCAACGAAAGGACACCACTTTCACCTGCACAAAATCCACTCCGAAGCAACTTTTCTCAAACATGCATGGAAATATTGTCATTACTTTCGCGAAATATCGAATTTTCGGACAAAGAAAACCAAATCCATTGCTAGAGCGTTTTTTGAATTTGGAACATTACAACGCTCCAGCAATGTTGTATGAAAAGGCGTGCTGAAGTTATTAAATTCTCTTTGATTGGATCTCTTTTATCAATCTTGACATACTGAAGGCTCTTTGCTTAGTACAAATTTTGTTCACGTGGCTGTATAGCCTACATGCGTTTGTCTTGGTGGTAAATAGAAAATTGGCGGCAAAGCTGAAAATTCGTCTTGATTAACATACATAATATATTTATAAATTTAATAATGAAAATGAGTTCCGACGGTTCAGAGAGTGAAATGGAGATTGATTGTACTCCACCAGATTTAAACGACAATCGACCGGATGATATTATATATTTAACGACAAAGGTAAATTATTTTTTATTTCCCTGCATTCTTTTGAGAACAGCACTATACTGGGTGTAAAAGACATGAACAGTCAAACGAAAACCATGTATTCTATACATCAAAATAAGACATATTTCAAAAAAAATATTGCTGGGAAATGACTTTTATTTTTTGGTGTTAAAAAATATTGCAAATTGTACCGCGCAATGTAAAGGGCTCAACTCGCACGCAACTCGCAAAACCGCGATAATTTTGTCAGTCGGCGGCCCCATTCGTTAGTGTCCTTGCGCATCGAGTGAGCTACATTGAAAGCTAACGCTGTGAAGCCATTTTTTGTTGTGAAATACTAAAAAAAATTATAATGTTTCTTTGGACAATAATTAAGAAATAACGTATAGAATACGTTTTCATAAAAAAATTTAAAAAAAAATTATGTCTTTGACCTTCAATAAAATCGTAACTATCAATTTCCCAGGTATAGTCTAAAGGAAGAAAAATGTTATGGTGGTGAGCAGAATACATGGTTCTCGTTTGACTGTTCATGTCTTTTACACCCTGTATATGCCTCGGCCGAAATGGCAATTGCCTGTCTCGTATTAGTGCAATTGCCTATTATTTAGCGGCCTTTGCAATAATGTACTTTTGAATTATCGAAATAAAGATCGCTGTCCAGGTGCCATGGTTTCCCGCCAAACACATGATACTGATTTTAGTTTTGCATTTGCTAGATACTGAACCGCACACGCAGCAACAGCGTGACGCGGGCCCAACAAGATCCGCGGCGGACGCAACTGCTGGTGCTCGTGTCAGCTCGCGACTGACAGCGCGCGTTGGTGGAGCCCGCGCGTGACGTCATGCTCTAGCGGCCGCTTCCCGCGCGGGCGCCCGCCTGCGCGCGCCCCGACTGCTGCCGACACCGGCGGCTGGACGGACGCTCTAATGAAGTGCGCTTCGCTTGAAGTGCGTGCGACTTTGGACTTTATTGCTACTAAGTTTATTTCTTTAATGTCCTACTGGGGCCCAGGTGGATGCAACTGTTAGTACTAGCACAGCGTAAAAACATACAGTGGTTCGACCTTTGAAGTTGAGGAAAATATACAGTGCACCAGCGTCTACTAAACGAGTATATCGGGTGTAAAAGACATGAACAGTCAAACGAGAACCATGTATTCTATAAATAAAGAAATATTTCAAAAAACAATTGCTGGGACATAATTTTTAATTTTTAGTGTAAAAAAAAGGTTCCAAATTGTGCCGCGCAATGTAAAGCGCTCAACTCGCACGCAACTCGCAAAACCGCGATAATTTTGCTAGACGGGCGGCAGCCCCATTAGTTTGTGTCCGTGCGCATCGAGGGAGCTACATTGAACGCTAACGTTTTAAATTCATTTTTTGTTATGAATTACTAAAAAAAATGATAATTTTTCTTTGGACAATAATTAAGAAATAATGTTTAGAATACGTTTTCATAAAAAAATGAAAAAAAAATTATGACTTTGACCTTCAATAAAATCGTAACTATCAATTTTCCAGGTATAGTCTACAGGGAAAAAAATGTTATGATAGTGAGCAGAATACATGGTTCTCGTTTGACTGTTCATGTCTTTTACATCCTGTATATGGCGACTGACAACGCGCATTGGTGGAGCCCACGCATGCTCTAGTGGCTGATTCCTGCGCCGTCGCACTTCGCTTCGCTTGAAGTGACTTTGGACTTCACTAGGCTTACTTATTTAATGTCCTGCGGGATCCGCGGCGGAAGCAACTGTTAGTACTGGTGCCTGTCCATACGTTGGCGTCAACGTTAGTCTTATAAAGCGCTTAGAGTTATTTCCATTTCTGTATTGGACATCTTCACGTTTGCTCTACCAAAGCGGAACGCATGTACGTATGATAGCCAACGTGTGGATGCTTCACAAAATAACCGTCCAACGTCGGTATGAGCGTTAGGGCCAACGTGTGAACCCGGTGACTTGCTCTAAGCACACCAATCTGGCGCCGGGCAAGGACGCGGCGCGGATATCATTCAAATACCGTACTACGCACACGGCAATAAGGTCATTAATTAAACAAATTCGACGGCTCTCATCGGACGCGCTACAGGCCCGCCATTTCGGCGTTGAATATGTTCAATTAGGGATCTTATTGCCGTATGTTTGCTACGATATCGGCGCCCGACGCCCGATCGGTGTGCTTCGCTCCTAACGGCCGCTAAAGTGCTGTGCGCGATCCGACTGCTGCCGACACCGGCAGTTAGACGGAAACTCTCTAGAAGTGCGCTTCGCTTGAAGTGCATACGACTTTAGACTTCATCACTACTACATTATTCTGTACAAACTCCAAGTGTTAGAGCAAAAACACAACGTGCGGCACCGTAACGCCAAGATCGGCAGAGCCACGCATCTGGTGAGTTATAAAGCGTTCTTACACACAAGCGACACGTTGCCAACAGCAAAGGTAACTGCGTCAGTCGTCGTGTTCATGGCACCTGACGTCACAGCAACTCCGTAGATCAGCGGCAGTCGTCGTCAGCTTTGGGGTCTCAAAAAATATTAAGCCGCGTACAGACATCACGAAGCGTACACCGCATGCTTTAACGCGGCATGCGTCGCACCAAATATCTAGCGCAAATGAAGTATATTAAGAAATTGTGTTACGGATACCACAAAATAACGCAAATGCAACAATGCTCGCGTTCATCACACAAATATGGCAAATACTACTAGGATCCTAACCCGGACCGCCCGATGTGTAGGCAGCCTTACTGACCATTCCACAACGAAACATTTTCAGGCAGAGTACTTTTACAACATCCCAAGGCGTGCGTGATGAATCATTCATGGCTCATGCCTAGAGATGTCTGTACGCGGCTTAAGTCGCGAGGCATGCCATAAGTTGCAAGCGAAGGCTGCTACCAAGGAGCTTATATTACCTATAGAATGGAGTCATTAGTCAAATGAAAAAAGTGAGGGCAAAAATTTTGACAACCCTTGACATTTCTTGACAATTCTAGAGAGGCTCTGTCTCTTTCTAGTAGGGTGCCTATAGCAGAAAAAATAATTACGGACAATCTTGGACTTCGTTAAGTTAATAAAATTAATTAGTACTCAAAGTTTAAAATATTTTTGAGTTTACCATGACAAAGAATTAACATTCATAATAATTAGTTTTAATCTTCCGTACAACTGTCTGTTACTATAAGTAAATTTACACTTAACATTGGCGAAATATAAAAATGAAAAAGCTCTTTATTAAATGGACTTTGCTAAGTACTTTTAAATCGTCAAAAGCCCTACCACCATTTCGGGACGAAATAATAATTATTATGCTAAGATGGAGCAGAAATGGCGAAAGACTCCGGCGAAGAACTCCACAGCTTACAATTTTGTAATGATTTCAAAACATCAATACAAGTCAATAAATAATTATCAATTTAATTTAAGTTACAGTTTTACATGCGTATATTTTGGGTAGTTATTAAAAATAAATAAAGTAGTAGTAGTGGTAGTTTTATAAATTCTGTAACACACTAAGTTTATTCCTTAATAAAAACTTGATCACAAGAACTGTTCTATTTTAAATCTAAACATAAATAACAATCTAAACATTCATATATTACATATGTGACTCAAGAATTTATGTAAAACAAAGTTATATATACACATAATATTGATACTTAAAAGAACAAAATCCTTTATTATTATATGATACAGTGATATCCGCAGAATATAGTTACATATTCACATAGATACTTCTAAATTACAAAATATTGACCTAAAATATATTACTTTCATATCAATCGATGTTTCATAATACTTTATAATGATTGGCAAAATAATCGATTCTGTGAAACAACTAAGAAAAAAGTTACAGCTAATTTTGTACAAGACAAACTTAAAATCGCTCTGCTATAAAGAAAGAATTATGCAGATGTGACTTTATTCTATCATGAGGCCAACAATTAAAAATATGAATACCGGTAAAAGATGTAAAAGAATCATTTGTACTCGTAACTCGATTAATACTGGTTAACGTATGAGAAGGTATATAACTTTGTCATGTGTTAACCAGTATTAAAAAAATATGCATAAAACGATAAGGATTTCCTTTGTAAAGTTGGTCGGTACGCAACGTATCACACCATGTATTTGGAATAGCCCGTATTAACTTTTTTCGGTTTCAAAGAGTTTGTACCTCATTCTTACTTTAAATTGAACGCCCTACGTATATATATATATATATCAACCTTCTGTACCTGTTACTCAGTTACGAAGTCAGAAGGATAAGAGCCTTGTTCCTAAAGCCGTAATAGTGTAATTTCCGCCTAGGGTCCTTCGGAAATCTAAAAAGAAAAGAAAATTTTATGTATACAGGCACTTTTAACTTGTAATTAGCATATTAAAAACTATCATTTGATAGGCTTGAATAGCACAGTCACAATTTTATTAATGCTGTGTCAATTTTACTAACCCAAATTCGAGTGAAGTTTGAGGTCACTGTGCATATTGCACTCTGCGTTACATGTTAGTAGATGCAAATGTGAAAGATAAAATACACTATTACACTGGTAAAATCCAATCAATCATTTAGAATATGTTTCTCAATTAAAATAATGTACATTTCACAAATTACATGTTTTGTTTGTAAATAAACGTTCCCAACCAAAAATGGGTAGAACGATTTATGTATTATATATAAACATAATCTATAAACTATACAGGGTTACAGGAAAAGTCGACCTAGATCCGTTAAGGGCGTGTAGTACACATCATTTCTGAATGATTTCACTATGGAACCCCCCATCCTAAACTTAATCGTTTTCGAGATATTCGTGTTTTAATTTTTTTTATGAAAATGCCCAATTTTTCGGCTATTCAATTGAATATTTTGAATTTTTTTGATTCTAATGATTATTTTTTCGGTTTTTTACATGAAGAATGAGATGGTTAATGACCTCAATGACTAAAATTACACGTAAGTTAAGTAAATGGGTCATTGTAGACGATCGAAACTTAAGAAAATAAGTACAAATTTAAAAAAAAAAAATTTCTTTTCTGGATATCTCAAAAATTTATCAAGGCACTTGCTCTGCAGATGTGCTTAAAAACATCTACATTTTATCAGCTATCCAACGAGGTATAACAATCTAGGGTTGTATTTAAACTCATAGAAAAAAACATAGTTGAAAAGGTTCAGGTAGTAGGTCTAACGGTGAAACTTAGTTTCTAAGGCTACATGGGGCATTCAGAATAAATAGCACTTATTTAATCTAATTAATTTGACTTAAGTTCAGCATCATCATTTCAGCCTACTGGCTTCCACTACTGAACGGCCTCCCTCGGCTAGGTACAATCTTCATGCATCCATCGATGTCCCGCTATCCTGACCTAGGAGATCATTCAGTAATTCACCTAATGTTTTTGAATAAAATTTTATAGTTCATGTTCTACGTGTCCACCTCTATTTCGCACACATTTTCTAATTCTTTCACGTAGTCCACTTTTCACTACACCAGTGGTTAATGTTCTTCTTACGAGTATGTCGTTAGCAGCATTAATTATCCTTTCTTTGAGAACTTCCACTGACGATATGGGGTTGAGCTCACTGTAAACGAGGCTCTTCATGTGCCCCCATACATAAAAATCCATGGGGGTCAGGTCGGGAGATCTGGCTGGCCAGGGTAAAGGCCCACCTCGTCCAATCCATTTGTTAGGATAGTTAGTGTCCAACCAATCCCTAACGCTTCTTCTGAAATGAGCAGGGCAGCCATCATGTTGAAACCACATGTCCCACAGTAATTGTAATGGGAGATCATCTGGTAGGTCACCTAAGTCACCTCTTAAGAAATTTTGATTTCGTTGTCTTGTTCCTCGTCGTCATCAATGACACGTGGTCTTCCTAAGTCCGTACGTCGTCGCAAAACAGAGCCAGTTTCACGAAGTCGTCGGTAAACTCCGTCGAAAACGCTCACATCAGGTACTCGACGGTCGGGATAGCGTCGTATGTACTCAGTCCGAGCTTGTGCGAACCTTTTCAACTATGTTTTTTTCTATGAGTTTAAATACAACCCTAGATTGTTATACCTCGTTGGATAGCTGATAAAATGTAGATGTTTTTAAGCACATCTGCAGAGCAAGTGCCATAATAATTTTTGGAGATATCCAGAAAAGAAAAATATTTTTTTATAATTTGTACTTATTTTCTTAAGTTTCGATCGTCTGCAATGACCTATTTACTTAACTTACATGCAATTTTAGTCATTGAGGTCATTAACCATCTCATTCTTCATGTAAAAAACCAAAAAAATAATCATTAGAATAAAAAGAAATCAAAATATTCAATTAAATAGCCGAAAAATTGGGCATTTTCATAAAAAAATTAAAACTCGAATATCTCGAAAACGGTTAAGTTTAGGATGGGGGGTTCCATAGTGAAATCATTCAGAAATGATGTGTACTACACGCCCTTAATGGATCTAGGTCGACTTTTCCTGTAACCCTGTATATTTAATCTATACATCTCTATAACAGCTATTTCAAAGACTTAAAAATATATATATATCAATTTTGATTGCCATTTCTGAAAGGAAAAAGGTTATTATTTTATTATAATTCTGGAAATCCTAGTCACCCTAGTCAATTTGTTTACACATATTTGAATAAGTAATTTATGTATGAAAATTAATTAAATTCAGATAGTATTAAAGCCGAGTATCAGAAATTACTTTCCCCTATGGAGTTTCGCCCAATAACGATAATCATATGGAATTACATGTGAAAAACCAATTTTACTTAGGTGAACAATAATATGCAATTATAACACTTACAAGTGAAATTTCAGACTGCATCCTGGATACCACTCACTTCTGCAACCACGAACTATACAGCGATGCACCATTTTGCACTATTTATAGTTATTAAAATGTAAAAAGCCGTACCAAAATCGCGAGTCGATATTTATGAATACGTCAATTACGACAATTTATATCATGTTGAGATTTCGGGACATTGACACATGAAGAGAGTGCTGCCATTACATAAATCCTTTCATTTCCCATAAGTTATAGAAAGAATCACAATGATGATTTTCAAAATAAAATACAAACCTAAACATTAAAAGTAAATAGATTATATTTATTTCTTTCATTGATAATAAATACTGATAATTGAATACAATATGTTAAGTTTTTAGCTACTTTTCTACTTTTGTTTTAGAAAGATGGCGAAATACTGGGGAAATCTTGTTTCTATGTAGTCGTGTTTAGAACCGTTTGAGGTTGAGTTCAGCAACATCCGCGGACTACACAGCAACCTCAATGCTGTTCACCAACATCTAGAGATAGCACGACCTGCATTGTTGTTTCTCACGGAGACGCCAATACTTCCGCCTGCTGACACAAGCTACCTTAACTATCCCGGCTACACGCTTGAAGAGTCCTTCAAAGCGAAAGCCGGAGTATGCTTGTATGTTCGGGCGGATATTTGCTGTCGCCGTTTAAGCTGCCTGGAAGACCCGTCCTTTTCCATGCTGGGGGTACACGTCGACTCTGGCCCCTCGGCCAGAGTCTACGTGTGTCTTTACAGATCCCACACCGGAGACGCTGAGACAACTCGACTTTTTGAACATCTGAGTCGGGTGGCAGATGACGCGCAGGAGCAATTTCCCAGTGCAGAACTGGTGTTTTTGGGGGACTTCAATGCTCACCACAGTTTGTGGTTAAGTTCCTCTAAAACTGACCATGCAGGGATCTCTGCTCATGCATTCGCTCTCACGCACGACTTGACACAACTGGTTGATCAGCCCACCAGGATCCCAGACATTGCAAGTCAAGCGCCCTCTTTACTGGACCTTCTGCTCACGACCCATCCTGAGGGATATCAGGTAGAGGTCCGAGCCCCTCTAGGCTCATCTGACCACTGCCTGATATCCTCCAAAGTGCCGCAGGCCAAGCTTCCGCAACCGGCGGTTGCTAAACGCCGGCTCTGGCATTATGGGTCTGCAGATTGGGATGGTATGCGCGACTACTTTGCGTCTATCCCTTGGAAGCAACGCTGCTTCAGTGACAACGACACTTCAGCTTGCGCCGCTGCCATTACTGAGGAGATTGTATTGGGTATGGAATACTACATTCCACATTCCGATCTCATCAGTAAGGGCAGGCGTAACCTCTGGTTCAACCGCGATTGTGCTGATGCTGTTTCACAGAAACAGGCAGCGTATCGCGCTTGGATCAGGGGTCGGGCTCTTAAAGCTCCTGATGTCGAGTCACTGAAAGCAGCGTACAACAAGGCTTCCAAGTCCTGTAAGAAGGCTTACATAAGAGCGGATGCCCAGCGCGTCGCACGCATTGGCCAAGAATTGGTGACGCATCCTACGGGCTCCCGTAGCTACTGGCGTCTGGCCAAAGCCGTACAGAGTAATTTCTGTCAGCCCTCGCTGCCACCCCTGAGATGTCCTGATGGGTCTCTAGCTCACAAGCCGCAGGAGAAAGCCGATCTTCTGGCAAGACTCTTTGCGGCTAATTCCCAAGTCGTTGATCGCAATGCACTGCCACCTTCACTACCTCACTGTGGCTCCACGATGCCTGAGGTTAAAATTAGGCAGAGTGAAGTTCGTGCGCAACTGCAATCACTCGACGTCCGGAAAGCAAGTGGCCCTGATGGCATCCCTGGGGTTGTTCTTAAAAAATGTGCAGCGGAGTTGTCTCCCGTACTTACGCGCCTGTACCAGCTCTCATACTCTACTGGACATGTGCCGGGGACTTGGAGAGAGGCTAATGTGCAGCCTGTACCCAAAAAAGGGGACCGCTCAGATCCGGCCAACTACCGGCCAATAGCAATCACCTCAGTACTATGCAAAGTTATGGAAAGGATCCTTAACAACCACCTGATCCGTTACCTAGAAGATCACTCACTGATCCACGATCGACAGTACGGCTTTAGGCCGAAACGATCGACGGGTGACCTTCTAGCGTACTTGACGCATGTCTGGGGTGAAGCTATAGACAACCGTGGCGAGTCACTGGCTGTCAGCCTTGACATCGCCAAAGCTTTTGACAGGGTCTGGCACAAAAGTCTTCTCTCCAAGCTTCCGACGTATGGTCTGCCTGCTCAGCTCTGTACCTGGGTAGCCGGCTTCCTGCATGAGCGAAGAATTCGTGTCCTTTCCGATGGATGCAGTTCGCGGTTCATGTCAGTGAATGCCGGTGTTCCCCAAGGATCCGTTTTATCCCCTACACTGTTTCTTCTGCATATCAATGATATGATTCCTCTCGGGAACATCCATTGCTATGCAGACGACAGTACAGTGCATGCGGGCTATTTCGGACACGCAAGGGCTGGGCGAGCAGAAACCGTGGAGAGTCGTGAGAATCTTGTCATTGAGCTCAACCGAGAGCTCGACTTTGTTTCAAAATGGGGTTCAGCAAATCTGGTTGAGTTCAATGCCAAGAAAACTCAGGTGTGCGCGTTTACGGCTAAAACGTCGCCATTCCTTTCGCCAAGCCCTTCCCTCTCTCCAGGGCACAACACTAACGCTACAGAGTAGTATCACCTTGCTCGGTATGGAGGTTCGCTGTGACTTGAATCCGAAGGACTACATCGAAAGCGTGATAAAAACAGCTTCACGAAAACTTGGAGTCCTGAACAAGGTGCGGCGTTTTTTCACGCCAAATCAACTGTGCTTGCTTTACAAGACGCAAGTACGGTCCTGCGTGGAGTATTGCTCGCACCTGTGGGATGGCTCTGCAAAGTACTTACTCGATGCTTTGGATAGGTTGCAGCGTCGCGCGGCCCGCATCATCGGCGACGAAGAGGTGACCAAACACCTTGAGCCTCTCCAATTGCGTCGCAATGTTGCGTCATTGAGCGCCTTCTACCGTCTGTACCACGGCGAGTGCTCTGAGGAGATTTTTTCCCTAATCCCACCATCTCCTTTCCTTCTAAGGACTACGCGTGCTGGCCTACGTTGTCACCGACAAACTGTGGCTACCATTCCAACGCGTACTAAGAAATTTGGCAACTCGTTTCTTTGTCCTTTGTCGCACAATCAAAAAATGGAATTCACTGCCAGCACATGTGTTCCCTCCTTCCTACAATCCTGGGTCATTCAAACGAGACGTGAAGAAGCACCTTGCAGGTCGGCAAGGCGAAGGTGGCTAGCGCGGCGGTTTATCTTTCGCACCAGCTATCTTCGCATGTGGACTTCATTTCTGCTTAACATCAGGTGGAATGGAGTCATTTGCTTGACTTTTTATAAAAAAAAAAAAAAAAAAAAAAAGAAAGAGATGACGACAATTTCTAGAAAGAGAAATGTGAAATTTGAAATGTCAAGTATTGTCAAAATTTTTGCCTTCACTTTGTTACTTTGTCTAATGACTCCATTCTTTAGTATAAGCTCCTTGGCGCTAACTTAGCACGCCATCGATTTTGACATCGCGGCGCCGCAACGATCTTTTATTGTTTTTAGTAGTATAAGCACTTCTTTCCATGAATTGTCATTCAGCTTCTCTTCATAGTGCTTGGTTCGTTGTTATATCAAATCATTTTGATTTTGACGGTGACTTCGAAAATAAAACAACGTTTTTTTTAAATTATCAGTTACATAAAGCGAAGCAGTGCGATGTTACCGACGACCGAGATAAAGAGATCTTGATTTATATATTTTCAAATATATTCTATACCTAGTGCTCAGTGCTAGACATAGATATAATGTATGTAATATCTACATAACAACAGTGTTTTTAGAACAGTATTTTTGTGACACGAGTTCGTGCGATAAAAATACCTACTGTTCTAAAATGAGGCCTATATATTTTTGTGAAATAAAAAATAGTCTGCTAATACATATAGTACCTTAAGATTTACACAACTCTTTACACTATTCTGTATTGAAAGGTACCAAGATTTTTTTTTAATTAGGGCATTGTTTTTTTTACTTCTATTTGTAAAATTATGCATAACGTTAATCAACAATGTTAGATGCTGTTCGATTTATTGATAATATTATTCTTTTATAATGTTTACTTCCGAATTGCGTACCTATGTCAAAACGTATACCTATTCGTAAATGCATTCTTGCTATGAACCAATCGGATTAAATTTGCTCTGGCTTATTTCCATTATATGCTTCTCGATGTTATCGAATAAAACATAATGACAGAAAATCTTAGTTAAGATTTTTAATGAAATAAATTTCATTTGGAGATGTGAAACGTCCAGCACTTTGTTAAAGAGTTCTACGACTTATTCAATAAAATGTAATTTTCTACTAGTCATTACATTGCCATGTTTAATTCATTGCGTAATTTTGTAAGATGTACATAAAAAATAATAATACTAAAAGTACTTAATTAAGTACTAATATCTAGTAATTAAGCAAAAATGAATAAAGATGCCAAATGTATAATATTGTCATTATTTGGCGTAATATTTAGAAACTAATAATAATTATATTTTTATGAATCGTATTTACCAAAGAATATGCTTATATTGAAGAATTCAATTTATATTGTACATTTTTATGTTCAAATAAACGGCCAGTTGCACCAAGATTAATGTTTTACAATTTTGTAAAAAGTAACATTTAATTCATAGGAATAGTTCCATTTTTTTAATATTTTTTTTAAGAAATTGTTATACTTACCTATAACTTGGTGCAACCGATCGTAAAAATTGTGAAAAAATATAAATACCGTTAACGTAAATAATATTTCTTTCAACGACTAAAATACAACCACCGAAATACAGTGACTGAAAAGCAAAATGATTATTTCACAAAATTGTGTGTTCCTAAAATAATAATTATTATTGCTTCTTAGAGCAAAGACGTTACCATTTGACTCTTAACGTTTTGAAGTGATTTTCTTATTTTAAGGAAAAACAATATCATCTTGTTATACTTATCATCGAGTATAATTTCATAAATCATATATTGGGTTACCAAGAAAAATGTTTGTTTATATGTTGTGCAAATAAAGTGTGTTTAATATTAGTAATTGGTGATCGAAACTACTTTTCGAAACTATAAACTTAATGAAATATTGAAATACAAAGTGTAGTACCGAAATTTCTGCTATCTCTATATGATGAAAACCTAAGCCTAGTGAATATAAAACTCATGATGAAAAAACTATGAGAACAATGTGATTTTAATAAATAGAATGCAATGAGCCACATATACAATACTACCCCTAACACCAAACTCTGTTAACCGTGCCCCAATGGCAAATATTAATAAAGAGATGATCATTTTTATTTAAAAAATGATCGTTGTCTCCAGGTGGTTAAGAGTGAGAATTTCTTTAAAATATACCTACCTGACATTTACTATTGTACAGACAACAGCACTATGGGTTACCACAAGCTGTCAAATTTTCCCAATCGATTATGCACTTTATATTAAATAGTCTTAGGTTGAAAATCGTTTGGAAAAATTTGACAGTTTTGTATAGCCCGACGTGATGTTGACTGTACTTTTATCTCACGAAAGCGCTTTGACTCTTTGTGCATTTATACACACAAAGACAATGCGCAATTATACTTACCTACACATTGTTACGGCTCACCAGCCCTCATGAGCTAAAATGTTGTAACCACACATATTGGAGATAGCGAGATTGTTGGGAATAAGCTACTATAAAGTTATTTAGAATAAGAATACATTCTATCAATAATAATGAGGCTAGTGTAATTAGGTAAGTTGTAGTGTATTAAAAAATGTACAATTATTTTTGTACTAATCACATTATACGTATGTATACATAAGATTTAAAATTATATTCAAATAAATGGTTAAAATTGTGTATCGGTTTAGTGGCGTTATTTTTTTTACTATAGGTACCTTATCAACATTTTCGATGGAAGCATCTCAAAGCTTAAAGGTCTGGTTGGTGAATGGCCAAGAGTCCGACATACTTTTGAAAGATGGCAGAAGATGGTAGATAGGTGCCATTTAAATATATCTACACTGTCACTTATCACCTAAGATAATTTAAAGGAAGCTTCCTACATTACGTACAAACAACTCTTGTTATGGGACCTACATCGAAATCGCAAAAAAAAACAGCTGTTCTATACATTTTTTTTGCGTAAATGTTGCATTTTTGTATGTAACACCTGTAATAGCGCACTGGAGGTCAGGCCGGGGAGGATGTTTAGTGGGTATGGAGGGAACGCCTTTACCTCGAGTCCCAAATATCCCCTGCGGTTGGCACCACCCCACAGGGACGATGCGTAAAAGCATTTGATCTCACCGTAACAAAAAAAGGCCAAGGCTACTCATTGAAATGCCCACTGAAATATAAAATAAAGGAGGAGACGCCGCCCATAACTACAACTTCTTTCAATTGCGGCGATCGCGCCTTACTTGATACTGCCTACTTTTTTATAAAAATGTCAAGCAAATGACTTCATTTCATCTGATGGTAAGCCGTAGTGAAGTGCGAATGTGAAACTAATGCGAGAGATAACCCCCGCGCCAGCCACCCTCGCCCTGCCGACCATCGGTGCAAGGTTGCAAGGTGCTACCTTTAATAATTTTAAATAGATCGGAATTCTTAATACATGAGCAAAAATAAAGCTTTAGTAGCTGTGCATTAAATGCATGTTCAAATATACCTAACTTCCAATTCTTTTGCATATTGCTCCGACTTGCCCGTCTCAGTGGCATATAAAACTGTCGCCCTTTGGACGAGCTCTCTCTAAGAGAATCACTCTTAGAGAGAGCTCGTCCAAAGAGCTTAGATGTAAACTTGACTGCCTGAGCAATCTGATTCTTCACGCCTCTTTGAATAACCCAGGATTGTAGGGAGGAGGGAACACGTATTGCTTGCAGTGAAATCCATTTTTTGATTGTGCGACAAAGAAACAAACCAACTATATCCTGACAAATGATAACGCTGCTTGCGCTACGTTAACGCTGTTTGGTTAGAGGACTAGGTATGTACTTTAGGTTTGGCTTTTCAAAATGTAACTTATTAGAAACGATAGCTTATTTAGTACATTTACTTTATATCGCAAACTAATGCCCCGTGTTCCTATGTGTCGTCTGACAGAGTGACAAGTAACGTTGCTTTTTTAAAAAATATACCTAATTTTGATAACTGGGCTTAAATTCTCACTACTCAAATCTACCCACGCTTTTCCAGAATATAAAATAAAAATCTGAATAATTGATGTCGTCAAAATTCTATTACGCTACCAGTAAACCGAGATGAAATGGTAATGATACAGTAATCCGGAGAATTACTGTGAAAGGACTGAAAAATTACCAGTTCATCCCTTCTTTAAAAAATCCCGTAACACATTTATTTTGCTTTTTTCTACACGATATCTCTTGACGCGAGGATAAATTAATAAAAGTTGGTGTAAGGCGTTATGTGCCGGTATAACGATATAACAATATTCAAATGATATTGAATTAAGGCATAGTCTCATTTCAGGTAACTGAAATTAGACGAGATATTTTAAATTTGTAAAATATATGTAATGTACCCGCTACTAACACATTCTTTAATTTTGATTGTACCTACGTAGGTACATATACCACTGCGAGGAGCTAAACAGCATGAAGAGTCAAAGTATTGAAAATTATTATAACGCCTAAAATGAGTCAGAATTTTGAGTTTTATTCTTGTACAGTCAGCATCAGAAGTAGATCAACACTTTAGTATCATGTCATAGCAACACCAGCGCTTGTGTAGTAATAGTTGCCACCATTATGACTATTAGGCGACAGGCTGGCGGTTGCCATTTGTAGCTATTTGGAGGCACTGCATGGCCCAAACTGCCAGACGTGGCTTTATATGTAAAAAAATGTTGCCTAAGGCTTTGATCAACTCCTCATGGGATTACGACCGTGATCGTGTGAATGGATATGTTATGACTATGAATGATTATTATGACAAAGTGCTAATATGTTAATCTACTCCTGATCTACTGCTGAATTTTAGCTGGGTAGATCGCGCCGCTGAAGTTAGGGACGAAGCTGCAGGACACTGAGGGTAAGATCCCGTGATGCTATAAGACAAAGGATCTGAAGTCATACAGCCAGCCCACACGACAAATACAATATTCAGTCACAATTTATAAGATTTATAGAAAAATACTTTGAAGAAATTTCATACAACAAATACGACAAAGACTACCTAAAACATCAATATCAAACTGAAATAGTATAATTCACAAAGAGACAAGAAACTTTTATCTGAACACTATCAATTTCTTTTTTTTATAAGTCCAAGAAGATCTGTAGGCCTATTCGCTAACTTTGTTTGATAGATGAAAGTGATGATCACTGAGTGATTTACATATCCATTACCGTAAAACGGTAATGGATCCATTGCTGTTTTCACATGACAACTGCCATATATGGCAGTTGTCATGTGAAAACAGCAATGGATATAAATAATTCACTCAGTGATCATCACTTTCAACTGTCAAAAAAAGTTAGCGAATAGCCCCCCTGATAATTTGATCACTTGGCCTTGGCCTTAATTTTAAAAACTACCTGTCAGTCACTGTCTGTTGTGTGAGGTTGTGTGTGTTGAGAGACTCCATTTTGAACTCCATCTGCTGTTACTATAAGTAGTACATTTTTACTTGACATTGGCGAAATGCGTAATCTTTATGTATCGCGAACGTTATTAATTTAAAAGAAGAAGATGAAGAAACAACGCTAACAGTCCGGAAGTTTCTCCCGAGTTCTCTCTCTCTCTTCTTGGTGTAAAAACACGTGTTAAGAGACTCTATTGTTATTCAATCTACCGTACAATTTTAGTGTAGAATAACTATGTATTTTCAATCGACATTGGCTCAATGCTCAATGCGAAGCCATATTAAGACAACAGTACAGGTCCATAAGCAACAGTCCTTCAAAAATAATATAGAAATATTAACGCAAGAACGCATGACCTCGGCGCACTCGACATTCCCTTTATTTCGATTATTCGACACAAGATGTTTCTTCCCCCTTCACTTAAATAGAAATCCTTTGCCAGCATTGTACAGTAGTATTGCATATAAGGCTTTTATAGCTTTTTAATCCAACAGTCCCAACTAAGGTCTAGACTGCACGAAACTTCGTGAGCTCGTAAAATTTGATGGGTTAACACTAATCCTCTTGGCAGAATGGAATGAAAAGTAAACATTTTTATTTACCAGTTTATTTTCCTTCTGCTCTTTTGTTGATTGATAATAATCTATAATTCTAACAATAACAATAGGCTTTTCGTGATTGACTGAAGATAAATTTTCGAATTCGGTAATATGTATATTGGCAAAATTTTCACAGCGACTAGAAAATGGCAACCTAATGCAGCTTAATAAAAATGTATATATGTATATATTTTTTTAAATAATGTTTTTTTTTTTTATACAAAAGAGAAAGAAAAAGAGTCGACTACTGTTCACCAAGTCGAACTTGACATTCTAAAAATCTTGAGTTCAACTTTTCTCGAAGGGAAGCCACTCGAATTGCTTCGAATGGTTAGTAGCGTGCGGTCGAGACGTAGATTTCGAATTCGAACCATCATAATCATAACAGCTTTATTATTCGACCCACTGCTGGAACACAAGGCCTCTCCTTGTCATCGCAGTAGATTTAGGCAGAACTCCACACCCAATGCGAATTGGTGGACGTAGCATAAGGTGATCAATACTCCTTCGATGATCCATTAGTCGCCTTCTACGAGACTGGTTTTTGGTGGTGGATGGTGGAAAACCACCATAATGAATATCTGTAATTTAGGCTCTAACGTCAACAAACTGCATGCAGTACATAACCTACCATGCACACAGCTATTTTGGGATTTTATTTTTCCTATACCTACTAATTACTATAAAATATGTAATTATTCTTTAAAACATGTAAAAAAGATTAAAAAACTTTCAGAACATTTTGTAATTGAGGTATATTTTGTAAACTGAACATTTTGTATTTGTAATTGAGGTGTTGTCGCAACCGTTTTAAACCTGGATGAAGGAACGGAATCGTAACGTCTCAAATGGCAACATTTCACACAAAAATCTTAAAGTAATGGAAATCTTTTAGAAAATTTAGTGGTAAGAATAGGACATTCCACCATAAAATTTCGGAAATCAAGATAGTTTAATCTTGATTTACAAAATTTTATCGTCGAAATACGATTCAAAGAGTAAACTCGATTTCGTGAGTATTTCGAAGGAAATGAGAATTGCGTCCCTGATCATAATCACCGCCACCCACAGACATCTGCAACACCAGAGAAATCGCAAATGCGTTGCCAGCCTATATGGAAGATAGACGCTCTTTTTAGAAAATTTCAGGGAATACCTTAAAACCTTCAGTTAACCAAAACACAAAAGCCAAGAACTAAGACAGATTACGATCATCTCATCTCACGATAAAATCATCTCAGGAGTTCGAATATTCTCATCATACATAATAGTACATTATGATATAAGTGCGGTAAGTTGAAAATTACAGCCGAGGCGATATTGCTAGCCTGAGCCGTAGCCGAGGGTTACAAGAAAGCAGAGGCTGTAATTATCAAAGCGCACGTATATCATACGACGTTTTATAACATATTTGCGAGGAAATAATTAATAAATTCATCACTAGTAGACGACATTTTTAAATAAAAACAATACAGCGAAATGAAAAAGCGCGCGGAATAATTTTTGCTTGTTCAGCGCTTCTTTCTAGGCAAAGGCACAAAACACAGCCAGTATTACTAATAAAGTAAATTAATATTTTTGTGTTTTTAAGACAGATAAATGGTTGTAATTTATTGTCAAAATTAAAGAATTAAATGTCTATTTATTATATTTTATCTCCCAATATTAATTTTATTCATAAAATGTTGACCACTTTTGCCGACATAAAAACTCTTAAATAAGATTTAAAAAAGTACCGTTTGGTTTTAGACGGAGCTTCTTAATAAACCGTGCGTTTTACTTTACAATAACGCACAAGTACGACATAATGAGATACAATACGATATTGAAATTGGTGAAATAAGAGACCCTTTACGAGCAAATGTGTTATATAGATATTTAAATTAATATTTCCCATTAAAGTAAAGCGTCGATGGCGTAGTGCGTAAGAGCGTTGTCTCCCACCCGGGAGGCATCGGTTTGAACCCCGCCACGTACCAATGTGTTTTCAAATTTTGAATTCAATTATGTACGTTTAATCGAGGCTTTTACGGTGAAGGAAAACATCGTGAGGAAACCTGCTCACACTTATGAAGAAATTATTAGGCTGTGTGTGAAGTCGACCAGCCCGCGCTTGCCCAGCGTGTTTGACTAAGGCCTAATCTAATCACCCCTAATGTGGGGTAGGCTCGAGCCCCTCGTTGGGGACATTATATGAGCTGTTAGTGATGATGATTAAAGTAAATAAAGACCAACGTTCGTAATATTAAGAAACAATCTCATTATCATCTTTACTCAATGACTCGTTAGTAATGAAATTACGTAAACGATGGAGTGGAAATTAACAATCGCCACGCGATTGTGGAAGATTAATTTAAATATAAAATGTCCAGTCATTTCACAAATCTAAATTTAAATGATTCATTGTTTTGGATCTCTAATAGTCAGTTTGATTATGGCATTGTATATCTTACTAGCTTTTGCTCGCGACTTCATCCCCGTTGATTTTTTTAGTATTATTTTTTTACTAATCATATACATATTTCCAATAAGTATTAGATAGTAAACATAGAAGATTTGTTTCATTTTATCCCCTATTTTAAAATCCTTCGTGTAGGATTGCGAGAAACCAAGATAAATATCTTTCTTTATTTTTAACCAAAAGGCCATATAGAATAGAGTAGAATAGAAATAAATTTACTATCACAACTCAACGACGCGCTTACACAAACATTTTAAATAAGAACTATAGCTAACATACATATACAACATAAATTACTAAACAGTGATCGTGTGCAATAATATGTATCCACTTTTGATATCTCTTGACTCTTAATGCGCGTGTAACGAAGATGGTGAACTGGTGACTGTAATATGAAAATTACAAAAAGTTTACTTTTTTGTGATCGCACGTCGCAGTTAATAACGAGGTCCACACTCAGTTTGTTACTGTGCTACGACACAGTGGCAACACAGCGCTGGTTTTCAGTGCGGACCTTAGTTGAAGTTAAATCCATAACATAAACCAATTGTTATGGATTTTACTACAAAAATGAAAAAAATCTCATACAAACTTTCATCTCCTTAGAATTTTGTAAAATCCTAAAATACATCATTCTTAATTTTTAACGGAAAATCCATATACCTACCTATTATACCAATTTCTATAGACTTTACTTTAAAAATAACGGATTTCCATACAAACTGCCATCCCCTATTTTACCACCTTAGAGATTGAATTGATTGATCAAAAATCCGGCATTATCCCTTGCCTACGTCATAAAAGGAACCTTTGTACAAAATTTCAGCTCTCTAGGTCCAAGATTATGGGCGAGCGCTGATCAGTCAAACAGTGAGTCAATACTTTGCCTTTTATATATATAGAATATGACTCTTACAATAAATTATCTTTAAATAAAGACGTTTTTTCGCTTGTTTTCGAATAATTGTATCATCTCCTATTATTGGGCGAAAGTGCATACCAGAGAAGCCAGTGAATGTTAATAACTATAATAATAATTGATCTACAATTACACATCTATATAGATATAAAATATAACTTAAATTTATATTAACGTTACTCAAGCCATAGGCAAAACTTAAGAATAATATCTTTTTTGTAGATGCGTTCCTAACTGACTTAAGAAAAACTCTCGGATAGCTTGTCAGTGAACTTTGCATTTCTAAGTTAGTTTCCTTTAGAAATTAATTGATCAGAAATAAAAAACGGACTAAGAATCGAGCTTCTCCAAGAGGAAAAGATGAAGAAGCTGTTTTTTTTTTCAGTGTGTATTATCAATATAATCAAAATACTCTGTTCTGTTATTGATAGTAACAAAACTTCGTTTTTAGATATTTGTTGCACTTATTTTGGATAGATATTGTACTGCTGAGTTTGGGGAACATATCATTCGGTTATAGTAACCATCCGATAGAGTCACCAATAAATCTTGAAACTTTTGGAAAGTAGATAAAACAGCAAACCAAAGGAAAAAGTTGATATTTAAAAAATTTTTGCAACAGTTACTCTTTTTCTCTCGTTACTTCAAAGAAAACGGCACAATTGCTTACAAATAACCTTTAGAAGTGTATATATTTAGTATTTACATTTTCGCTTCAGTGAAAGCTTATAGACTTCAGATAAATTAATTAAGTTCTATTACTACCTTACTGATAAAAACAAAAGACAGCAATAAAGTAGTGCTTTTAAAGACGGAGGTACAGCCCTAGTTCGGTAATTAGCTCCAAATTTGAGAGATTACCTCTTTTAAAATACTTTTTAATGAAAGTTCAGCCATACAGCTTATCAATAAGTAAAAACAAACTTAAGCACGGCTATTTCAGGGGTATTGTGTTGTGTATTATCAAACACCAGTTAAAATCCCAACTTTAATCACAATCCACAACTTTTAAAATTTTACAAAACAGGCATGTCCGAGCTCTTGACATCTAAACTTATTGTATTTTGGGTGGGGCAGATATCTGTCCACAGATTGTCTACATCGCGCTGGTAAAATACCCCACGGATGACGATGCGTTCCGGCTACAAAACAATGAAACAATCTTGAAGATTTATGGAAGTCGATATCATGTAAACTAAGGAGGAGCTTCTAATATTTTGATTTAAGTAGCAAGAAGTTTTGTTTGAGGGGTTATTAATAGATACTCGTATAAAGTCTAAAAATGGATATTAAATACCCTGGAGTTATCTTGTTGAGGTAAAAGTTATTTAAAGCGCGATAAAACAACTTGGGTATTGCTCAAAATAAACCCTAAAACACTATATAAGACAGTAAAATAATTTGTACCTCTTGTGGAGTTAAGTGAAGTGTTTATAGACACACTACTCGAACATTATAGCGTGATATATTGCTTGGTTAAATAAACTTACGACTGAGTGTTTGTAGCGTGCAGTAAGCTTTTGCACACTTTGAGTCAGTTGCATACCAATGGCCTTAGGAGATATCGTCTTAGAAATATTTCAAACAGAGAATGTTATTTATTTCTCGATATGTAGGTACTCGTATAAAAATATGATTACAATTATGCATATAACATTTTTTCATAATGAGAATTATTGATAATAATATTATGTTTTCGTATTACAAAGCAAACACGGTATTGAAGCAAATATCTCCACTGAAGGAAGAAAAATTCTCGTGACATCGCACGAGAATTTTTCTTTTGACTTGGTTAGAAGAATGTGTAGGTACCTATTTAAACTCTGATGTTTGATTTTTCTTTCTGTGTCAAGTGAGTTAATATCGTAGTTCTCTTATGTAGGGCAATTTAGAATTGTGTTTAAATATAGCGTTGAAGATAATAGTAATAATGATAAAATATATAATATATTTCCACACTAATACTAATTATCTATCTCAAAGTAAGTTTCATTAAGAACTTGTGTTTGGATTACTAAATAACGGAATTTGTTAATATATGAATTTAACAAATTTGGATATTGTTATAAATAAACTAAATAATTTTAGTTTATTTATAACTATATCCAAATTATATATAAAAACAACCACGACTCGCAAAAAATATTCGTGTTCGTTAAACAAATATTTGCCGCTACCAGGATTCGAACCCGGACCGCTTGATCTGTAGGCAGCTATACTGACCACTCCATTGAAGATCAAAGAGATCACATACTAACAAAATTGCGTTTAATTCAAAAGTATGTAAGCCTCTAACGATAGAAAGAATGCCTATCCTACAATTTTTGAAGGAGCTCAAAACTTTTAATCTGCACAGAGTTGGAGGAAAAGAAACTTTCTTCAATATCAGTTTGGAAGCATTTAAGCTTTTGCTGCTCCACGTAATGTATAGAGAGTGATAAGAAACCTCACTTAAAAAGAAGGATTTGACCGTGTAAAACTCTCTAAATACCTAAATTAACTACCTTGGAACATTCGATTTACAATCTATAAAAGCTGCTCTTTACCTTAAGCCCAAAGCCGAGTTCGTATTTCCAATTTGCACTGTAGTTTGCTAAATCTTCCAATCCAAGCTTATTTTTGAAAATGGAATTGAAAGACACAGAGTAAGCCAGTTTTTCATCAAATTTATCTTACAATGAAACTTTCTCAAATGTTGATATATTTCTTTTGTCAGAAGGACAGTTTAAAAAGGCAATCAAAGATATAGTAATGTAATGTTGTAATCCCAATTGTACATATTAATAGTATTTATTTTTTGCCTAACTAGGGTTTACTTGTTTCTTATGAGTTACATATCGGTCGAAACTTTATTGTAACTTGATTTAACTACTATAAATTATTTATAAGAGAACAAAATATGTATGTTTACCTTGAAAATAAATAAATAAATTCTTTACAACTAAACTTGATATAGCAACTACTTCCTTTTTAGCTACCATAAAATCAGCGTCATAGCTTTTATATGACGCAAAGCTGACTGAATGTTTCTGTACGTACTATTTTAATATCTAAACCATACCAACCATATAAAACAGCATTTATTTCTTTGATTTAGACAATAATAAGTAAAGTTTTGGCGAGGAAAAATCTACCAGGTAGGATTGCAATGCTGAACGAAGTTGAAAGAATAAATAAATCTGCAAGGGGGATTGGATTTCAAAAAGCAATGTGTGAAAGTTCATTATAAATAATCAAGACACATTCTGTACCTGATATTCTGTACACTACAACTCCGTATTTACGAGTAAAATAGGTCCCCAAGACCCTTACTCGATTAAGCTACATCTGTTATATGCCAAACATTGCCAGAGACAATTGCACATTTTAATATCCGATTAGACAATTCTATGTTTTCAAATACATGTTTTCGTTTACCAACGAGAAGCATCTAATTCCTAAAATGTCATACGTTTTAACATTATTATTTTCCTCATAATAGCTTGGGGTGATATTTGTACCTTGACGGCCAAAATAATGTATTGTATAACCTTATCACGATGCTACAAGATTGCATTGCACACTATCGTGAAATCCTATTATTTGGTAGTTCCCTGGATATTAGTGATCTGAGAGAGTGCATTTTAAAAATATATAGGCTATGTTACCTACTCTACTCAGTGAAAATGTAATATTTAAGGATTTATAAAATTGATCCAGAATTTTTTGACCCATTCACTATAGATAGCCAGAGTAAACTATTTTTAAGTGTAATCTGTTGGTTCATAAGGTATAGGTAGTCTTTGAGTTTTTTTCCTTTCTAAAATAAGCGACAAACTAGCAACCTGTAACTATTTTGGGGTACTTCACGCCCCTTATTACCAAATGTGGCTTTATGACTAAGCAAATGTTACATTAAGCTCTGCTTCTGAGCTTCTCAGCTTCTCTGAACTTGTTAGTATACATGTGTATATATTGATATATATAATTATTGTCTTCATTTAATGGATTCCAATTTTGTATATCCAACAACAATTAGTAGATTGTATGACAAGGGAGCAAAATAGTATTTTTACGACGAGGACGCTACTTTGAAAGATTTTAGCGAGGGATTCTAACGCAGAACCCTGAGCGCAGCAAGGGATTCAAAGTACATCACCCGAGGGAAAAATAATTTGCTCTCGAGTCATTACTCTACTTGTCATCCCCATTCTAAGAGAAAATAATTGTATGTATGAGTAACAAGAACAGAGACGTAATTCGCGCGCTATTTTTTAGTTAGACCTTGTCCGGATCAGCGAATTGGCTGCGAATCTACGCGCGAACACACAACGAGCGTTGGCGAGGTACTGGGGTTCAATACATAGCGTCCACAAGCTTCGGGTGAGTTTCAAATTTGCGCGTTGAGCTACAGCATGTGTTCGCGCGTAAAGATTCGCGGCGAATTCCCTCTTCTGGACAAGGTCTTAGCGTGGGTCCCCGCGGCGCGATAAATGTTCAAAATTTTAAATCTCGTTTACGCCCGCTAAAAACCTTCCTATCGGAAAAGAGCTATTTTGCTCCCACTTATAGAAGAACAAAGCGACACTTTTCGAATAAAAGGGATGAAAAATAGTTTTCATCCCATACATTTTTAATATCTATATCACAATTAGATGCAACCATCATGTGACACATACAAATCAATATGTAAATCAATTTTGTAGTCACTACCAATCGTCTATTTTTAAAGTTATGATATAACATTTCGACGGTGCCTGCATCTCCTCAAAAGTCTCGACTAACAATTCAGCAGCAACTTCGATCACCAATTCTTCTTTGAGGTCTATCTATACAAATCATCATCATCATCATAACATCATAACAGCCTTTATAATTTGACCCGCTGCTGGAACACAAGGCCTTCCTTGTCATAGAAGGAGGTTTAGGCAGTACTCCACCACGCTTGCCCAAAGCGGATTCAACTCGTCTTTTACTTCACTTCCACTCTCTTAAGACAAAATTGTTGATTCTCCAATATAGCTTTAATCTGACTATTGTCAAGGACATAGAGTAAAGGCATTGTAGTAAATTATCAAAATTACGTAAAACATAAAAATAACTGATAAATAAAAAGAAATCTAACTATGATGCATAAGTTCAAATGTTACGCAAAAGATAACCATGCGTCTGTCGGGCGTATGTCATCCATGTATCTATGTAATTATTTTATTTGCCGTGCTGACAGTGCCATTTCGCTTTAGGTGTACTCAACGACTAAGCTAACTGAGACAACAAAAAAGAAATAGCAATATCTGCGCCGCGCGTACGTCTTAGAGGCGTAGATTACCTTTCTAGGGCTAAAGTTCATACGTAGAAGAAGGGCAGAAAAATAAAACTATGTGTTTCAATTAATATGATTGAATAAAGGAGTTGGTCCTTCTTAGCGACGAAATAATTACCCCAGACAATAGCTACGGTGTGCTTCAGTTGGAACGTGGCTAAATATAAATTTGGATAAGTCTAGCTCCGGAAATTAAGCACTGATTCTATCGGAGAGCTAAACTATGTCCTAAGTAAACTAAACTACATTACGACTTTAGCTAAATAGAAGTTACTAACTCCTATTTAGCTGTAAACCGTATAAACTCTGGAAGGATATTAAAGTGCCTATATTCATTTTGAACATTAGTTCAAACATCTTCTAGACTGCGTGTTTCGGATACAGTCGTTAACGAACAACCATATTTTTTAACAAACTTATCATTTTACAATTAACAGTAACACTTGATATAGGGAGAAACTTAAATGCATATCAAAACAACAAAATAGCTACATAATATTTACATTCTGGTGACATTATGGCTTTATAGACTCTCTATATCATCAAATGGTCCAAATACGTGATAATGTGAATTCCAAAAGTAATAATATTTAAATACTGTGATTATGACATGAATATTAATAATTAAAAAATATCGAAGCTAGTTCCTCTAATTGCATTTATTAGCAAACTCTTTGGAAATAGATAAAAAAAATCTAGAATTTCTGTTGGCAAACTGAAGTTGGGGCCACTAAACTCTAAGGAATTTCAATTTAACTACACACCTACGTAAGTACATCAGTACATTGTCAGACTCACAAGAAGTAAGAATTGTCTAAGAGAATAGATATTACATTAATTGTAAATTGTAAGTACTTATGTTTAATTAAACACTGATTTGATTAATTACCCCTTTTCTACCCCAAACGTCACTTTTCTGCAAATAACTCGGTTCCTAATTAACCATGAATGCTGTCACAGTGTGTGACTTTGTGCTTAGTGGTGGACATTATAATACGAAGTATGTGTCATTAGAGTTGAAATTTACCCCAGGAAGGTGCTAACGTAACTTTTTTTAACTGTACTGTTCTAATTTAATTTCAAGGGAGTTGCAGACTGAGTGGGAGTGGGTAGACCCTTTAACCCTAAAGTGGGCACGTCTTTTCGAGAAACGCTGACGGAGCATTTTGCCGCTGCTTTTCATTGACCATTTCAAGTAAGAATACAGCAATGAAATTAATCTATTTTCTCAGGATTCAACTAAATATTAAATAATAATGAAATATCAATATATATGAAGTAATGAAAAATCAACATATTTATTGAACTCTGTTTTAGGAACTTTGATATTTAAAAGATTTCTGAATAGGTAACCTTTTCAGAAGTCTTTTAAATCTGAAAACGTGAAATGTAATAAGGATAATGTATTATCCTTTAAAACTCATTAAAATGGAAAGAAATGAAAAAAATATATATATAAATATTACATCTAC
Organism: Elophila nymphaeata; assembly: GCA_955850985.1. Lineage (NCBI taxonomy): Eukaryota > Metazoa > Arthropoda > Insecta > Lepidoptera > Crambidae > Elophila > Elophila nymphaeata. The sequence continues at coordinate 11,384,121 of OY039073.1, forward strand.
AGAGGGCCTCGACAAGTGGCAAATGATACAACTTTTCTATAGAACGAAATGACAATTTTTGACTACTTCTCATACATTTCACACATGGATTACATTTGACACCTGAGTTTGACACTGAGATTTGACACGACAGTCGCTGTAGAGGACAGCGCGCCGCGATCGGTCTACCAGTCACTAACTGCAATACCTCCGTCCGATATACCCTCCCGTTTTTGGAACTCAAGGTTGAATCTTGTAATCAATCGTTAAGACTAGTGATAAGTGCAATAGATATAAAATGTATATAGCCAATGTGTTTTAAAATAAATTAAGTGAACTACCAATGAGACTTTTACTTCTAAGAAACAACAAGAACCTTCCTTACCTCAAGAAAACAGCTTCACTTCACAACAAATTCATACAGTCCACAACAGTTTCCTGGTCCTTCGAGCCGGATTTCAAGAACTAGCACCAGGACACAACAGTTTCCTGGTCCATCGATTGCCGGATTTTAAGAACTCTCACCAGGACACAACAGTTTTTCCTGGTATTTCGTTAGCCAGATTGAAGAAACCCGCGCCAGGACACAACAGTTTCCTGGTTTCATCGCTCACCATATTTAATGCAAGAAAAAATGGTGAGGACACGCTCTCAAGAACGCGTACCAAAAACAGTGTTTACCGATCCTCCGCGTTCTCCGTCGGCAAACGCAAGCCAAAGCGCGGCACGTTCGGGTGGTTTGATCGACGCCACTCTTCGCGACCGACCTGAGGCATCAAGCAACGCACCTGCGGACTACAACAGAGACGCGACTGTCGCCATGGGCGCCGAGGGGGGGGGCTATAGCGCCGAAGCGCTGCACACCTCTGCGCACCTTTCGCGTCTCTCTCGTCCGAGCGAAGCTCTACGCGCTGAGTCACCACGTCGCCCGTCACCTTCGAGGTCCAGAGCATCACGAAGATCGACTAGCAGCGCCGTGGCCCGCATACGGAACGCACAATTGGAAACGGAAGAGCGACTAGCAGAAATACGGAAGAAAGAACTCGCATTTGAAACAGAAATAAGGAAGAAAGAACTCGCAATTGAAACAGAAATAAGGAAGAAAGAACTCGCAATTGAAACAAGTCTCATCAGGAAGAGGTTAGCCGTCGACATCGAGAACATTCGAGAAGAAGAAGTCGACGTAGAAGGTTCGTGCGTCGCCGACATCAACGAGCGCATCGATAGCTGGCTGCAACAGAACGTCGAAATTCCCTCCGTGCGACGGGGGGAGAGAATTACTCCGGGACACAAGGCGCCTACAACCGACGACGCCGTCCCTACGCAGGCGCTGCGGACCCCGTTGACCGCACGGGGGGAGCAACCGACATACGCAACCCAGCGGCACCACGAACGGGTGCACTTCGATGAAAACGACGCTCGCCGACCGCGATCACCGACGCCAACACGACGACAGAAGGGGATCGAGCAACTCACAGAAGCGTTCGAGAGGATGTCCCGGGTGCGCCCCGCGCCCCGGCAGGCCACCGAGTTGCCAACATTCTCCGGCGCCGTCAACGAGTGGCTACCCTTCAAAGCGGCGATGATAGAATCCACCGCCACTTACAATTTCGCGCCCACCGAGAACATGGCCCGCCTTCGAAACTGTCTACGAGGGGAAGCTCGCGAAGCAGTCGCCGGTCTCCTGTGTACCGTATCAACCCCCGCACAAGTAATGCGCACACTGGAACAATGCTTCGGTCGACCAGAGTTCATCGTAGACAAGGCGATGGAAGACTTGCGCCGCCTGCCGCGCCTGGGGAGCTCCGCCAACGAAATCAACACGTTCGCAGTAAAACTCCAAAACATCGTATGTGTGCTACAAAACATAGATCGCCGTGACTATCTACACTACCCGATGCTGCCGAGGGAGGTACTGGAGAAGCTGAGCCCCTACTTGCGCGCCCGGTGGTGCGACTACGCGAAACAACGCATGCGCAGCAGCGACCCACAACTCGTCTTGCTGTCACAGTTCCTGATGGAGGAAGCGGACCTGGCGCTACAGTTTACGTACTCGTCGCACCCGGTTGCGGCTGCGATACCGAAGACGTCCCGACTAGCAACATCGGCTCCGACGGGCGCCGTAAAGAAGAAGGTCAACATATATACAACTACTGCAGACACCGCATTTCCTGTGAAGAAGACGGACGCCACAGCACCGCCGCAAGAAAGAAAATACGTGTGTACGAGCTGCAACGAAGAACATCTGCTGCCAAACTGTAAGAAGTTTCGAGCAGCCAGCGTCGACGAAAGATGGAAGATTGTCAAGGACAACGGCGTGTGCTTCAAGTGTCTGGAGAGCCGCCACCGACGTCAACGCTGCAACAGGGGAGCGTGCGGTCTGAACGAGTGCCGCCGCCCCCACCACCGCCTGCTACACTTCGAAGAAAGAAGAGAAGAGTCCAGGACGCCGGAACACGCCGCTGCCACTGCCGCCGAAGAGAACGTGTCAGTAGCTGTCGCCGCCGCCGAAGACAGAAGCATGGTGCTGCTGAAGGTGGTTCCAGTCACCGTGGGAGGCCCGAAGGGGGAAGCGGACACCTACGCGCTACTGGACGAAGGCTCTACCGTGTCGCTGATGGAAGAGGAACTGGCAAGACGACTGGGATTCAAGGGGCCGACGCGACCGCTTCACATCCACGGCGCGACATCCAGCAGCCGAGAAGTCAACAGCCAGCTCATCGAGGCAGAGATCGAGAGCAAGAGAGGCGCCGACAGTCACCGGGTGAAGATGCGCACCACACAGCAACTGGTACTGCACAGTCAAGCAGTACCGGCCACGCTGCTGAGTCATGCGCACCTCCAGGATTTGAACAAAGAAGAAGTCTGCTACAAGAAGACGAAGCCGCAGCTGCTGATAGGCGCCGACAATTGGCACCTCATCGTGTCACGGCGAGTTAAGATGGGCCGAAAGAACGAACCGGCCGCTTCTCTCACCGAACTCGGTTGGACGATCCACGGCACTGTACCGCGGTCTTTATATGACAGAGACTGCGCGTCGATATTGCACATGTTCACACCGAACCACAGCGACGCAGAGAACGAGCGACTAGAAAGAATAGTCGAAGAACATTTCGAAATCGACGCGCCGGGGGTCGCGGACTCCGAACGACAAGCCGTCGAGATCTTCGAAGCCACCGCCCGACGAGTAGACGGCCGCTTCGAGGTGCAACTACCGTGGCGCTGGGACGATGTCGCCACGCTGCCAAGCTGCAACGCCGCACTTGGACGATTGCAACCAATCGAAAAGAAGTTTGAACGAGAGCCAGGCTTCGCTTCGCAATACGAACACGAAGTTGAGGCACTGCTGATAAAGCCATGCGACGGGACCGACGAGAGCAGCAAGAGGCAGAGGTACCTACCGCACTTCACGGTTTTCGATCCCAACAAACCGGGGAAGCTGCGCCTGGTATTCGACGCCGCGCTGCGCATCAGCATCAGAGACGAGGTGAACTTCGTGCACGCACAAGCAGGGTTCAAGCTGCGCGGGTGGAACTCCAATGCACGCGCAGTCAGAGAACACGTCGAAATGGGGCTCCGATCGAACAACCCCACCTGCCTGGCGCCGGCACCAGACAAGACACTCGGCCTGTTGTGGGACGCTAAGCTAGATCAGCTGGCTTTCAACACGAAGCTACACAGAGTTCCAGAGGAGGTCATCGGGCGACAGCGCACACCAACAAAGCGCGAAGCCCTATGTGCGGTCATGTCGCTATACGACCCGCTGGGCCTGCTGAGCCACTTCACAATACGAGCCAAGATCATACTGCAGGATCTTTGGAGACACAAACTTGGATGGGACGAGCCCCTGCCTGACGCCGAAGCTGACGACCTCGCATGCTGGTTGCGAACGCTACGAGGCAGCGTCGCGCAATTACGCCTGCCGCGCTGGTACGGAGCCGCCGAACAGAGAAAGCTGCACGTCTTCTGCGATGCAAGCGAGCAAGCCTACGCCGCCGCTGCATACTGGAGGACGCGACGCATCGACGGCACCATCGACGTCACCCTGGCCGCAGCCAAGGCCAAGGTGGCCCCCATCAAGACAAAAAGTATACCCCGCCTAGAGCTACAGGCGGCGGTCATAGGAACGCGCCTCGCCAACGCTGTCGTCACCGAGCACGAGTGGGTACCAGATCGTACTGTCTACTGGACTGACAGCCGCACGGTGCTACACTGCATACGACGCAACGCACGACGCTACACGCCTTTCGTCGCGCACCGTCTGGGGGAGATAGCCGAACGCACCGAGCCCGAACACTGGCGATGGGTGCCTACCCTGCACAACGTAGCCGACGACGCGACGTGCACATCGAGCACGCCCAAAGCCGCCAACGACAGGTGGCTCGACGGGCCTGCCTTCCTGCTTGGACCAGAGGACACTTGGCCAATAGAACAGGAAGCCGAGAAGATGTGGATCCAGAGGGCGCAGCAAGACAGCTTCGAAGCGAAGATCCGAAGCCTACAGGATGGGAAGGGAATCACCCGGTCCAGCTCGCTATACAAGCTGGACCCCACCCTGCGGGACAGCGTGCTGTGCTTGAACGAACGCATACGTAACGCCAACGTACGCCGTGACATGAGAGAGCCTACGATCCTGACCGGCAGGCACCCTTTTACAGGCCTGCTGGTGAAGAAGAAGCACCGACAAGCACACCACGCCGATCGAGAGGAGCTTGGCCAGCGACACCGCACAAGTTGGCGATTCATCCCTCCTGGGGCTCCCAATATGGGGGGAGCCTGGGAGCGCCTGGTGCGGTCAGTGAAGGTCGCGCTGACCAGCGTCCTGCACGAGAAGACACCGACCGAAGAAGTGCTAGCAACAGTGCTAGCTGAGGCCGAGCACAGTATCAACGCCCGGCCCCTCACCCACGTTTCCGTCGATCCTCATGATCCGGAGGCGCTGACACCGAACCATTTCCTGTTGGGAACCTCCACGGGCCTACCACACACGGGACCCTGCGACCCAGCCGATCGACGCGTCTGGCGAGCGAGTCAAGCGCTTGCCAACGAATTTTGGCGGAGATGGGTGCGCGAGTACCTTCCTACACTCGTGCCCCGTCAAGCTGCCGCCACACCTGGAGAGAAGCAACTCCAACGAGGCGACTTAGTCGTGATCGCCGACCCCAACCTGCCACGAAACGTATGGCCCCGAGGAGAGGTCATCGAGGTGCACCCAGGCCCCGACGGCCGAGTGCGCTCCGCCGACGTCCGCACACGAGGAGGGATCCTGCGACGTCCAACTACCAAGCTCGCCGTCCTCCCAGTGAAAGATGGCTGCGACGAGTCTACGCCGGGGGGAGAGCTGTAGAGGACAGCGCGCCGCGATCGGTCTACCAGTCACTAACTGCAATACCTCCGTCCGATATACCCTCCCGTTTTTGGAACTCAAGGTTGAATCTTGTAATCAATCGTTAAGACTAGTGATAAGTGCAATAGATATAAAATGTATATAGCCAATGTGTTTTAAAATAAATTAAGTGAACTACCGATGAGACTTTTACTTCTAAGAAACAACAAGAACCTTCCTTACCTCAAGAAAACAGCTTCACTTCACAACAAATTCATACAGTCCACAACAGTCGCCATAGAGCTTTCTCAATAATACGTCAGTTTCATAAATTATATCTTTTCGTTAACCGTCCGGCGCAATCGAGTGGCCACTTGGCTAGGCCCTCCGGATATACTCTGACAAAAAATTCAGCACATAAGTATGTCTAATGTTCATTACACAGTAATGAGCATTTGCAACATCCTACAAAATCTCACATTTACTCTAACTAAAACTCTATTTGAGCTTCCAAATTGCTTTTCATTTTTCTTTTTAATCATGTGATACTTTTGGGCCCAGAAACTAAAATCTGTTACTTTTAGTTTTTACAATAAATGGAATGTCTACATTTCTGGAATGTCGGGGCAGCTACTAAAAGGCGCAAACCGGCAATTGTTTTATCGGTTATAAATTTTTTTTGGCCAGGGCGGCAAAATGCTCATAACGCGTCCTCTCTAGGGTTAAACTTAAATGTCAAATATGTTATGCATAAAGTTACACAAAAATAACCAAAACTTGCTCTTAATGTATAAAATTATTATTATATTATTTTTTTAAAAATGCATAAAATTATTATTACCTGTTCTGTAATAAAAACATAATTTAAAAATAAAACTAGATTATTTAAAAGTTTCAAATAGTCTTAACTAATTTATGTTCGTCCTTCGAATCAAATTTAGCTTATAAGTATCGTTGCAACTCCAAGTCCAACTAGACTGACAAAAACAAATGCTTAATTTCTCATATTCTATTTGCTATTTGAATAAAATGTTGTTTGCGGAGTGAGGCGGAGTGCGTAGTACTTCGACAGTTTAATTGCCTTCAATACTCAAAAATTGTTTATTCATCAATTTCGCGCTTGTAGCTTTACGTTTTCTGTGAATAAAACTCCAAATAAATGAAAGTAATTAATTACAAAAACCGTTAAAAGCAATTTCATGTACCTGTTTACTCTTTCACATAAATAGAAACCCAAATGATAAATCATGTTAAAATAAAAGAAGGTAATGATCAAGTTGTACAGGCAACAGCTGATCTTGCCATTAAAAACTGTCAAATAACTTAAATAAATGTTAACTTTTCTGTCAATATTTATAGAGTTCAAAATCTATTGAAGAAATTTGACAGTATGTCGTAGCACGATCTTCCCTCTCCCTTCTTGTATAAATATTTGAATTTTATACATAGGTATGCCTTATCCAACATTACCGGCTCCGTGTTTTCGAGATGCATTCGACATTTTGCCTCTGCAACCACGTCGGGCAACTTCGTAACACACTTTAATATACCTCAGATCCCTCCACGCGACAAGAAACTGAAACTTGATATTCACGTACGCGTTCAAAGTTAACTTAATACTGTTAAATCTTACTTAACAATCTCTTACAAGACCATAGACTGGATAGTCCTTTTCAAACCGTCGACATGATTTTTGACGTGACAACGTCTTATAATTCGATAGAGCCGGCTGCACGCACGAAAAAACATGACGCATGCGGCGTTACCTCGCTCTGAGGCGTTCCATGTAAGGCCGGCAAAACAAATGAAAATAAATTTTTCTTTTGAAAAATGCTAAGGCCGGCAAAACAAATGAAAATAAATTTTTCTTTTGAAAAATGCTACCATTCCATCAGTATTTTCTTAAGACGTTGTCACGTTCAACTATCGTCAGTAAACCGACTTTACAGACCAACCAATTTTTTTTTTGTAGGTAGGTACTTTTTTAAGTGTTATTAGGGGATGATTAGAACGTTAAGAACTTCGATAATACCACGAAAAGAACAAAAAGTTTAAAATTGTTAAATTAACCAAAAGGTAAATCAAGAGTAAAAAAATGAACACAAGGGAAATAAACTATGTATTAACTCTAATGTGGAATAACATTATAAATATTTCTTTTGTTGGCGTCGTAACAACGGTATATGTTAATTAGGGGTCGTTTCAATAAGTCACCCTACTGCTACAGCGTAAAAACATACAGTGGTTCGACGCCTTCGAAGTTGACGAAAATGCCGCTTTTGTCTAGAAAGTGTGCAAACTCAAGCTTAAATATCTTTATTAATTTAGGTACAATTTGTACACATATGAAAGTCAAGTTTGATGCCATCGGTTTAAGACTCTTCCGGGAGGCCTTGTTAGACAATAGACATACTGTGCATTTGACAATATTTGTGCAAATAAGTGTATGGCAATTCGGGGGCACCACCACGCCCCTCTCGTCCCACGTCCCCCTCACGATTGCCCTGTCTAGACATACACGTTGACAGACTATAAGAACCCATGACTGTGATACTGCAATGTTTTGGCATAGTTTTATGGCCGAACATCTACTACATCTACATCTGACAAAACTCTTCTTCGGAATGCTGTTGTAGGTGGTCTCGCCACGGAGCGAGGGACTCCATAGTCCTTTGCCTGTGTGCGTGTAGTGTGTATGGTATGTGTGGGGTCGACGAATGATGATTGAAACTCTGGAACCACGTCACGATACTTGTATTCAGATATAAGGTATACTAAGACCCCCTTGGGACGATAAGCCGCGCGATTCTGTAAGGATCTCACTTTTCACCTCACATCTCTTTCCGAATTTAGCTGTAAACGCAAACGAATATTTCACTACAAAAGGAATATTTTTCATCAATATGATTTCTAAATTGTACTATATTATGTCGTTATACAATACCATGGTTTAGAATAGAATACAATATGACTTTATAGTACATACATCAACAAATTTAACAATAGTATTGAAATATATAAAAATAGTTATACAAAGGGCTACCTTATTACTAAAAGCGATCTCTTCGTGACCTTAGGATGGACAGAGTATAAAGTAACTATAAGGGAAGATGGCGACGTATATATACTTATTACATACGAATTGTAAATACAAAAGAATAATTAGGTACATAAATACCTACATAAATATAAACATGAACTTACATATACCTATATACTTAAATACTACACATATGTAATATATATTTAGGTTTACTTAGTTTTCAGTTTACTCGAACAAAGGATTTTCCATAAAATTTGACAGCTTAATTCAAAATTGATCTTTACAGAATCGCGCGGAAGGAGTCATAGCCTGGGAACTAAACCGGAGGGTCTACTCTATTACTCAATTCCCATAAATTCGGTTATATTTATCCAACTCACTCACTCTGAAAATAAGGAGTATTTGAAAAAGACAGATACATCCGAAAATACGAACGTGAATAGAGTAGTGCGTCGGTTCCTTCCATATTTATTTTAAAATACAAAATAAGAACGTTAAGGATAATTGAGTCACTTAAGTATTTCCATGAAAAAATCCTGTTTTCGAATGACACGAAAACTTTCGTTGCGTTTCAGACGCCACAAATAAATCCAGTCAAGACGAGAACGTGTTTCATGCAAATGTGAAATTAATCAAGCTCTGTGTACCAAATGTACTTTAGGCAGCAGATCATGAGTGACATCTTTACAAACACAAACCCAGTTAGTCTAAACATTTAAGTTACGCGTCGTTTGTACAAAATAATTGTTTATTTTTTTCTTTGACAAAGCTGTAGGTAATTTTACCTAATGGTAAGTGATTATTGAGGTGAATATAAAGCTGAAAGTAAAATCGAACATTTCTCTAAAACCTCAGCTACTAAGGGACTGGTACATACATAAATTATTCACGCTTTTAATCCCAGAGCCTTAGGTAACATTTGGTTACAAATAAGGTCACAGCTGGCATCGAGCCTTACATCGAGCAGATAACCAAAAGAGGTGAAATGTCACAATTGCAACTACGCATCATACTAGAGATGGGGATTGAACTTAGGGATTGGAATACTTATTAAAACAAATAAAATAAATGCTAGAAAAAATACACTGAAAAAAATTGACCTGCCCCAGGCGGGAATTGAGCCCAGCATCTTCTGCAATCCAGGTGGCTGCTTTAACCATTACGCCGCGCCACCAGAGCATTGCTTTCGCTGTCGAAATTTATATTTTTACCTAACATTGGCGAATGCGTGACCTATATGTATCGCGAACGCCATTTATTTAAAGAAGATGTAGTTTTGATTTTTATTTTCGTAAATATCATGTTTCAGGGGGCAACTCACCTAAGTAAGTAATGACTTGTTCGTAGGTGACAGCTACCTTCGCCCAGAATAAAGTTTATTAATTTTTCTATTATTTTTTGATGTTACGAGATGGCAAACAAGCTTGCGGCCCACCTGATGTTAAGTGGTCACCGCCGCCTATAGACACTTGTAATATTAAGCGTAAATCACTTAACACCGTAAGTGCGTTTGCCATCCTGGGGACTAAGATGATATGCCCTCCATGCCCAGTAATTACACTGGCGTCCTATCCCTTCAATCCGAAACACAGCGAACTGCTTCACGGCAGAAATAAGAAAGGCGGTGGTAGGTACCTACCCAGACCACCCTACATATGGGTCCACCACCTAGTAAATTTTAATTTAAAAAAAAAAATATATTTATATTTTGTCTACATGATCATTATAGGAATCAAATTAAGTGTTTCTATCGTTATTGTATCTTGTCGTACTCCACTAACTACAAAACTCCAGGGGTTCTAGCCAAGTGGCCAATGTATTACGTGCGCCAAACGCTTAACGAAAAGAATATATTGTTTGAAACTGACGTTTTACTGAGAAAGCTCTATGGCGAGCGTATGAGTAGTGGTCAAAATTGACATTTCGTTCCATAGAAACGTATCGTTTGCCACTTGGTTAGGCCCTTTCAGTTTTTGTAAATATCATCAATAGTTACAATTGACATAACAATGGCACGGAACACTCAATAAATATTTCTTCATTTATTTTCTTTTTGATTTTACGCTTATAGTATAGTAAATACAGTTGATTTATGATGTAAGCTAATAAGTGTGACACTTGATTGAAAGTGCACGCTCAAAGACACGTACGTTTCATACAGCCAATTTTGGCATCACTCCAGCAGTATCTAATGCTGTTTGCGTTAATGCGTATTCTTTCCCAAGAATACGGTCTAGTTGTCATTTCGAAGAATTTTCTTTGAAACGTCTCCACAAGTGTTAAGACGCGTCGTTCGTGTTTAATACGTCATTAGTTTCGCCTTTCATCTCATTTTGTAATCTGTGACTCACAAAGCGTGGTAAAGAACCGCAACATATTTTTTCAAAATTTTAGCCAATTACTCCATCCTGCCTGATGGCAAGCAGAGTCCAAAAATATAAGGACAGCTGGTCTTCTTCTTTCACCTATGTGCTCTCAATTTATTTGAGTCGGCGCAATACGTCTCGTTGTCTACGTACTGCTATTAAGTGTGGGCATTTTTATTTTTACGGCAAAGTTTGATTGTTTTTCTTTAATTTAAGAAGAACGTTTCGATTAAATAGAGGATAGAAAACCACAGCGCAGCATAGCCTAATGTAGTTTTGAAACAACTCGACAATTGCATGTTATAATAAGATAGCCAGTCGGTACCTTTATTTCCATTATAAGCAGATGAAAAGTAGTAACTGTTTTTCACTGTGGTATAAATGTACCTGACTATAGGAAGATCTTCCTCTATGTGTTTGTTAATTCTTTTTTGCAGTTAGCTTCTATCCAGATTTAAATCGAGTCAAAACAATAATATTAACTCATCCTTCAGCTACTAACGCCAAGAACTCGATAACTTTGAAGGACTTATAGACGAGTAATTGAAGGATTTGGAAACTTAAACGAGTCGAGGCAATTGAAATTTCCACGTATTTCCGAGATGGTCTCAACAAATCACCTCTAAGTTCTTTCAAGTGTATTATAGGTATAGGGTTGTCAATTATTACTCTCTCATTTTTACTTTAATTGATTTTAATAACATGATTGCTTGTAGTTTAAGTTTTCTGAATTATAAGAAACTTAAACATATGAAGGCAATATTTTTGTAACATTCTTTGTTTATAAAATATGCAAATCTGAATTTGATCCGAATCTCTGCCACGCGAGAGGCATTTAAAGTTGATTTAAAATTTTATAAAAAATCTAACGTTTTGACTAAATCATTATCCATAAATGAATAAGCACCAAGAGGCTAGAGAAAATTAAATATAGTTCCATGACATCTGCTTAGTTAAGTGTACCTACAGATTTTTGCTAATACAACCCTAAGTGACCTTTTCAAGAATAACATGCTTAAGTGGGGTCTAATGGATAAATTAGGCATAATTTACGTGGGCAGACTGTAATACCGTCTCGCTTCATTATGCGTATTTGTGTGATTTTAGGGATTGGACAGTAGAAAGAATGTAATTGAAAAGTTTCATGATTTTAAAGTCGAAATGAAAAAGGGATGCAAGAATTATTCTGACGATTGTTCAAAATCAATATTTAAATCGACCTAAGAAGTATAGGTCAATTTGAACTGATTTGATGGTTTCATTCATCGGGCCTTTATGGCCACTGAAAAACCATTTGCTTTGAAGCCGTACATTTTTTTTATTTCACTGGCTTTTACTTTTGGGCGTAAATGGCCAGCATCACGAGAGTTTATCAGGCGAGGTACTTGGTCACCTAGTCTAATCTCCATAAAGGATTTCTAGCCGGCGAACCTCTCATGCGAGGGAATCTCTCTACCCATGAGCGTGCCTAGGGATTGGTTGAGCCGCCGTATCGTGGAGGGATAGGTGAGCAGCGCCCAGGCACATAACTGTACTGGATATAGCGCGAACTCGGTCTTCGCACCCATCAGCTAGTGTGGAGACCTTGCAACGTGTGTAATTTCTTTTAACTTGAACAAAAAGTTTGGTGAGGTTCCGTGTTTATGGAGTCGCTTTCAATTAACATGTGAAATATATATCAAAAAATTTGATGAACATTCGTTTGATTACCATATTTTAAAAATGATTCGAAATAAAATATAATTATCGAACTATCCTTATGAATGAAAAAATAAAGCAAAATTCAGCACCCATCAGGCATAAAACACGACTTCAAATGTGTAAAAATTATTAATATATTCTAAACATTTTATATGCTTAGATAACTCAATAAAATTATCGAGTTGACACTGATCTCATTTTATATCAATGAGATGTTTCGAATTGAGATCGAGAATATTCTGCACTGAAAAATAATATTGCAGTTCCGCTCTTTGCTTGGAGTTTATAATGTAGTAGTGTAGTGGTGTGTGATAAGACGATTTACCTGAAGACATCGAATTTATTTTGAGAGCAATAAGTATGTAAATACCTTTTTTAAATGTTATTTGGTGACAGATAAGCATATACGGCCTACCTGATGGTAAGCAGTCACTATAGCTTATAGACATTTGCACCACTGACGTGACACTCCAGCGCTGTCATCCCTAGTTCCCTTTCATATTCCATGGATATCTGGCGACATTACTCTACAACAGAAACACAATACCACAAAAATGAAGTGATATTTGACTATGGTCTTCTGTGAGGTGTAGGTACCACCCCAGTGCTCCAAATTCGAGCAACTAGTAAGCTGTGCTTTACCTCGACTGAGGACCTTTTTTTACGCATCGTCCCTACGGGGTGGTGCTAACCGCAGGGGATATGTCGGACTCAAGGTATAGGCGTTCCCTCCATACCCACTAAACATCCTCCCCGGTCTGACTTTCAGTGCGCTATTACGGGACGGCTCGGGATCTGCGCACGTGAGTGCAACTACACCGAGACCGTCCCAAGGCTGCCCGTCTATGCACTACTTGCACCAATTGGTGGCCAGCAGCCACTCCTCCACCAACGGCTGTTTAACCTGGCGCGTCCTCCTGACGAGGATACCGGGAGCAGCCATCGGACCGCACCCGGGGGACTTCGGGCGCGGTTGTGACCTTAAAAAGGGCTGTCCGGAACTAGCCATGGTGGGAAAACAAAAACAACTCGACAATGGCATGTGACTTGAATGCCAAGGGGACACACTTGACATCAAAAGCCACACACCCGCCACATCGACTGAGGACCTTCAAGAATTCGAAAAACTAGTTATAGAAATAAATATTAAAAATAAAATTGACTTAGCAAAAATATTGTCTTTACTACATTAGTAATAATACATGCAAAAGATAAAGACTGGCGTGAAAATAAAGATTTGTTATGATATTAGTAGGGGGCCGACAGACGTCCTGGGAAAAAATCTAAGTATCGGAGCGAATTAAGAATTTAAACCATTCTCGAATCTAATTAAACCAAAGTTGAGCACAGACCAAAAAATCAACAAAATGGTTCCAATCGCTTAGCTTCCTACGGTTCGGTGACATATTTTATTTTAGAAGATTTAATTTATGGAATAATTTTAGTTTTGCGTTTACAAACACGTTAATATTTTTAATACTAGAAAAAATGCACTGGAAAAAGTCCACATAGCATAATATACAAAATTGTGTCAACGAATATTGCTAATGAATGTACTATATTCATTAACTATGGCGGTAAAACAAATAATGTCTCAGATATTTGACGATTATTATGCGATCTGGGGCTTTCCTTTTTTCCCGCCGAGGTAAGTACAAATTTTTATTTCACCCCCTGACCAGGAAGTGGGATGAGAAAATGCCACTTTCTGGTCAGGTGTGGCATAATAGTACATTTATTAACTAGAGCGGTTAAACAATTAATATCTTAGTTCGCAATTAATAGAGCTGAAGGCGAGAGCGATTATTAGTGATTTGGGGCTTTCTTTTTTAGCACCAGAGGTACAAAATTTTATGACTGCACTAGAAAGTGGAATTTTTCGTACGCGTAGTGTCCAAAAATGTTGTTGTGGTAATCCGATACGTTTTGGGCGGTACCATTTCGGTCGACGGAACATAATATCTTTTAAAAATAATAGAAAAGATTAACGATCATCAAATATATTGAAATCCAATTCTTGATATCCGGTGTGGCTAAAGAGCAGAATTTTAATATAAGTATAGAACTGTAAAAGCAATGCATGCTGAAATGTGGGACAGCGTCGTGCACACCCCGTTAAGTTTAAGGTACTATGAGCTTAAGACTGCACTATGTGGGGAATAGTGTATAAAATGAGGACTCGGTACAGTGCTAGTATCTCTGAAAAGAAAAATTAACTTACATTTCATTATTTGCAGTTTTCTTTGTATTTTCTTACGTATTGTTATCAAAAATAGAGGTTTCATCAACAGCTCATATAATGTCCCCACCGAGGGGCTCGAGCCTACCCCACATTAGGGGCGATTAGGCCTTAGTCAACCACGCTGGCCAAGTGCGTGTTGGTCGACTTCACACACAACCTAAGAATTTCTTCATAGGTGTGTGCAGGTTTCCTCACGATATTTTCCTTCACCGTAAAAGCGTCGTTTAAACGTACATATGAATTCAAAATTTGAAAACACATTTAGATATTGATTTCCCCATACTGACCCGAAAAAAAACTCATTCTGTATAACATAATCTTATTTTCAAATCATAAAGAAATATAAATGTTGTAGCCAATGATATTATATTATATAATATCATTGTTTGTAGCATAGGCTTTTTGATGGCTTTTTGCAATGGCACGTTTTTTACCCGACAAGCGAAGTCAAAAGAAAAGTTCTAATAAACTTATCTTTTATCTCTGTTTTTGGCATTCTACGACTGAGGTGGTAGTCCTAGACACCGTTAAATAAGATTCATCAACAGCTCATAATATAATGTCCCCACCGAGGGGCTCGAGCCTACCCCACATTAGGGGCGATTAGGCCTTAGTCAACCACGCTGGCCAAGTGCGTGTTGGTCGACTTCACACACAACCTAAGAATTTCTTCATAGGTGTGTGCAGGTTTCCTCACGATGTTTTCCTTCACCGTAAAAGCGACGATTAAACGTACATATGAATTCAAAATTTGAAAACACATTGGTACGTGGCGGAGATCGAACCAGTGCCTCCCGGGTGGGAGACGACGCTCTTACGCACTACACCACCGACGCGTTAAATAAGCTTAAAGATGTCAATTTAGTATATCGTTCCAGATTAATCGGAGTGTCGCCTAAGAGAGACCTGAGTGCGTTACAGAAAAGCACATTCGGTCTAAATTATTCTTTTGTCGTACACAGTATAAAATATTCCTTTCATCTCACAGCAAAAGAAAGACCAAAATAAATTCAGATGTAGTTTGGGAATCCATACCATGAATAAGATTAGTAAGTGCTATAATATTTTGTACGAGAGGTTCCAGAACTATTATTTACATATAATTTTTAACGAGTTTTATATAAGAGATATTGCACATGGCACAGCAGAGTTGGGTGCCCTTTTAGAGCACTGATAAAATATTACTATTTCGCAGTAAGACCACAGTCAAAATCACGGGTAAAAGGGTCAAAATCACAGATAAAAGGGTCAATTCCTAGTAATACTATCGCTGCCCTGGTGGAATTGATTCCATTCCACCCTTGTCAAGCAATCTGCTATTCTTCCAACAAACAGAGCTTTATCCGTTTAATATCCTTTCTAATAATATTATTTCTGATAGCAATCCCCAAAGAAAATCAAAACAAGTATTTGTCCTAGACCTACTCTTGGGTAGGCTAATCTTATTTCTCGACAAATTCTCGAGAAAATGCTAGAGACAACTAAACAAATCCTTTTATTTTGACGACAACACGGCTCGATTCCTAAATCCGATACTGTTGGTGTTATAAAACATGGGATCAATCTTATCGCATATTGTGCTCGTATTTTCATTGAAACAGCGTTGTTCTTTATTGAAATTGGTACGTGCAGATGGAAAGAAATATATACATTGTTGAGAAACACAAAGCGATATAAATCTATGAAACGCATTCTATTGAATTCATGGTTTTATTTTTAGATTACACTTAAATTTGTATGCCATGCAAACAAGTACTCGCAAAGAGAAAATACGTTTTCTTTAAAAAGAGTTGTAATGTTATATGTTGCTTACAGACGCAATATGTCACCGACATTGAGAACTAACAAGTTTCTTCATAAACAAATCATTTAGGAAGTTAGGTACCTCTACTAAATTAATTTGGTGTTTGTAAAATGTTATTTGAAATTAAAAATGTCTAGTAAAGTTTTTTTCAAAGCTAAATAGAAGTGGCAAATGCAGTTGTTTATTTTATACATCGCAGAAAACTTCCAAAAATAGATCTTAAGTTATAGTAGAAGATCCGAACCTATATCGACCTTCACCGAGCTGATAATAGAATGAAACATATTTTATTATTAATTTAGTATATTAGAAAATATATTAAAAATGGGTTGTCTAAAAAAATCCTGGACAGACTATTTTTAATTATTTTTTGAAAAATGATTTTTAAAAAAAAATGAATAAAATATTGCAACATCAAGATAATAAGAAAATTTTGTCCTGACTGATAGTAGAAACCGTATAGAATGTGCAGGCATTGGGTTGTCTATTATTTACCTGCGCGAACTACTGGGTTGTCAGGTATGAACAGGTATGTCGATATCAATTACTTTCACTCGATTGGATAATAGAAAAAAATTTATATCATCATAAGCGGGCGACAAAATTTTCTTATTATCTTGATGTTGCAATATTTTATTAAAAATCATTTTTCAAAAAATAATTAAAAATAGTCTGTCCAGGGTTTTTTTAGACAACCCATTTTTAATATATTTTCTAATATACTAAATTAATAATAAAATATGTTTCATTCTATTATCAGCTCGGTGAAGGTCGATTTAGGTTCGGATCTTAGACTATTACGTATGTAATGTAGCCGTAAAACATATTATTCAATATTATATCATAATTCTATTGTGTCTTCGTATATTAAATATGTTTTTTTTTTTAAATAACATATTAATTGTAAAATAACACTATTACACTAAAAGTGCGTGTATTATACACCCATCTTAACACTTTTACCAGAATTATCATCATATCATAAAAGCCTTTATAATTCGACCCACTGCTGGGGCACAAAGCCAAATACAAAAAGCAAATTCTTAAAATATAAACAACATTGAAAGTAAGGTTACCATTACATAAATTGAAAATAATATTTTTATAAGCACCTGGTGCCGACGCGAGGATATAAAATACTCTAAAAGCTCTATAAACTACATAAGAATATAAATCACTCTCTATTCATCCCCATGAAAACAATGAAAGGTCAACGAACTAGACCCTTCCATCGATCTTTGGAAAGCATGGAATCTTGACCTTGTTATTCAAGGAAACTTTTACTACTTTGATATCCGGCCGCTAGAATCACAATATTGCTTTGTCTGCACAGATTCACGCAGAGACGACTGTGTCATGAGAGGCTTCAGGGCGTAATAAAACAGTGCTATCTATAAAATTGGTAAATAACATAAAAATCTCGTGTCTCATCCACGCTAATCTCCGAAAACATTGAACTGATTTTAAAGAAATTTTGTAAATGTGATTTTCTTGCTACAACATATAGATTCCCTTTAAATTAAGAAAATTATTTAATGAAGAATGAAAATGGTTTTGGACTTTGAAAGAAAGTAATGATTTTCAAAGTTTAATTTTATCTTCTCAATAAAAAATAAAGAAGAAATAATGTTATTGCCACAACGTATACAACGCGATAACACAAACATACACACTACATGTATACTAAGATTAAAAACAGTAGGCTGTGGCAACGAGCTCCACACTCATCATTGTGTTGATATGCTCCGACATAGTCGTAACACAGAGCTGGTTTCAAGTCTTAATAAATTAATATAGGTTTAAAGTCATGGCTCATACCAAGACTTCAAGATCTAGGATTGTTACAGTATAAATGTAAGTCTTAAAGACTTAAAACGTGTGCTACTGTCCTTATTAAAAATCTAAGACCAAATGGACCAAAAACTTTTATAGTTTACTACGATGAAAAATAAAAAAATGTAGTTTTCATTTTTCTGCGCACGCGTCGTTCAGTAAAACGTTTCCTTTCTACGAACGTAAGTATGACAAAAATATTACCTTTGTCATACTTTTAAAGAAAAAAAATAATTTTAATGTAAGAATACGTTATATAGCTGCTTTTTCTCAGCGAAACAGTAGCATCAAATTTAGTCCACAGACAAACTAGTGGACTCTTTAACTTTAGTACCACAGTCAGTCAAAGCTTGAGTGAAAACTTCCTTAATTATAGTTTTGTTTGGATCATGGTGTAAACATTGGGCTCGCTGGTACTATATTTAAATCTCGTTTTGTAATAAGATGACATATCACAAGAAAAATAAATAGCAATAACTAAAAGAACAAGCAGTAATTAACAATACAGCACAGTATTTATAACGAATTCTCTCCCAACTATTTTGCATATTTCAACAAACAGTGTAATAAAAAGTATCGTAAGGACAATAATTGTATAATAATAAATTATGAAAATTAATATCACAAATTATTTGTGATATTAATTTTCATAAAAGCAATCTGTGTCGAGCAATCGAAAATGAAACAATTACTTACTCTGGACGCTCCCCGGCTTTCTGAATTAAGTTCGACAGCATATTAAGGACTTTGAATCGTGAAAACAACTTTGTTCGAGTGTGAATTTTATCACAAACACCAAACTGCTGCGTAAAGACAAGTCTCAAGTTTCCATAATACGATTGTAAGGTGTTTCTAGAGTAGCGAACATAGCGAAAATGGATCAATGCCGGCAACTTTACATCCGCTTAGTAACATCCCCTTAATAACTTTTGTAATGTATTTCGTTAAGGAAGTTGTCTCGCCGACGTTGACAATAACGAAAACTGTTTAAAGATAGAAACAAAAAACGAGTTACCTGAGAACGAAAAGTGATTATGAATTTGTAATAGATTTGTCGAAGGGTTTTAAGCGTGTGTGCTCTTTTCTATCTTCTTCTTTATTTTATCTTTGCTCCCAATTTTATTTGTGGCTAGCATAATATGAGTATATACAGGATGTAAAAGACATGAACAGTCAAATGAGAACCATGTATTCTGCTCACCATCATAATATTTTTTTCCCTTTAGACTATACCTGGGAAATTGATAGTGACGATTTTATTGAAGGTCAAAGTCCTAAATTTTTTTTTAATTTTTTTATGAAAACGTATTCTACACATTATTTCTTATTATTGTTTAAAAAAACATTATCATTTTTTTTAGTATTTCATAACAAAAAATAGCTTCAAAACGTTAGCGTTCAATGTAGCTCACTCGATGCGCACGGACACTAACGAGTGGGGCCGCCGTCTGGCAAAATAATCGCGGTTTTGCGAGTTGCGTGCGAGTTGAGCCCTTTACATGGCGTGGTACAATTTTCAATTTTTTTTAACACCAAAAAATAAAAATCATTTCCCACCAATATTTTTTCTGAAATATGTCTTATTTTGATGTATAGAATACATGGTTCTCGTTTGACTGTTCATGTCTTTTACACCCAGTATGTGAACTTAATGCGGGCACTTCACATGGTCGCATATGTCAAACATTTGTGTACAATAATTTTCATAATGATATTACGATAGAGATGCTGCACAACTGTTTGTCTAATATGGCCATGTGAAGTACCAGCATAACCAGATAATATAGCTGAAAGTTTTACGACCGTCCTGCTGCCTACCAGATGTAATTCTCCTTGGGCATGGTACTGTTGGACACCTTTGACCATACGGGGTGAAATGACGACAGGTGGTGTTACATCTTGTTTTCCATACGTCGCAACAAAAGGCGATACCAGAATAATTATCAGCGCGCTCCTGCAACCCTATGTCGCAAAAAAAGTGAGCAAAAAGATCCTCCAAAAGGATTTTTTTGCAGTCAGTGTTTGTTATAGTTTTCTTTTTCTTTTATATATTTGTTGTGATTTTTTTTGGCAGGCAGTGTTTGTTATTATATTTACTATAATCATGTTTTGTGACATGCAATAAATGTATTTTCTTTCTTTCTGGCTTTTACTACACCCATGAGTAGTGTTAGGGTAGTAGTATGTTTCTATGATTTTCTTAAGTATTGAATTTTCCAATTTATTATGAAAATAAATAGATTTTCAGCTATCAAAGAAAAAACCTTCTATAGCATACATTTTCACGAATTAGTCACAGGTAATTAAAATTATATTTTATCATTTCCCGGACCTTACAAAAAACACTTTTTTCGGATGAAAAAAAAGTTATTCCGTAGAAACCAACAGTATTTCTATTTATAAAAATAAATCAAAATAGGTAATCTTAAGTTTCCGCTTATTTCTAAAACGTAGGTATATTCCAGTACCTTTCCCAATTATGAAGAGTTTGAAGGTACAGTTGCTGACCCAAAGCTGGTAAGAAAAGTGTTTGAAAATTGATTCTCACTACAGTAACTTCTTCTTTCATTCTTCTAACGTGCTTCCAATTTAAAAGTAGTTAGTTTAATAAATGCCTGAAGAATTTATTCTGCAAAGACCAGTAGCACGGTGGCGCAACATAATTAACAAATGAATACATTGTTCACTCTACCAATTAACTTTAAAAAAACAGTACTTATAAATAAGGACTTCCAACTTTGAAACTACTGAAAGCTATTTGAGTCTTCAAGTATTGCAATAAGGTATGATTTGGGTCAAATCGCCATAATAATGGCATGGCAAGAAATAATCGTAACATGGGGTATGAATGTGTCTGTGAGGCGGAGATAACAGCGACCCGGTCAAGCGAGCTATCGATAACATTATAACCACTGTAATTTCCCGAGATAGTCCGATATCCGAAGCTGCGAGCAATTTTAAATCTGCTCTTGCTTGCAATACGCTTTTGAATACAGACAAATAAGTTTGTTTTTGCATGCAAAATATAGGAAATTCGGTTGTATCCGAAACATTTCTGCTTTCTGTAGTTGATTGTTTTTTGTTGCCATAGTAATACAATTAACATGGAACGCTGCATGCATGGGGTATTTTATATCAATTATCTAGATATAATTTACTTCATTGATATTTTTATTTTTGAGGTATAATACTGAACAAACAAATTTCATTTAAATTAAACGAATTGTATTTACAAATAAAAGTACAATTTGTAGTAAAAATCTAAAAAGTAGGTATCTTGTGGTTTCTATAAAAAAATATATAAACCCATAGAAAATCCAACTAACATTATAAATGCGAAATAACAATTTATTCATTTGTCTGTTAAGTTTTCAAAGTTTAAAATTTCTAAACCTTTCTTAATTGCATCTTGTACACACAAAAAGCTTTCATCCAAAGAAAGGAGTAATATAAAATTAAAATTTTAATGTAATCTATGAGCAGATGTTAGGATCTAAGTTATCAAAATAGTTGCACCGATTTGATTTTAGAAGTAAAGGTTACATATTGCTTATCAGCTTTCGTCCCCTTGAGAGTACAGCCCGCTGCAGGTAAAGTTGTTGAAAAATCCAGTTTAAAAAAATTATAAATCTGTGGTAGGTGGTCGTGCAACAATTTCTTTGTAGAAGTACTAGTATAGTATTATAATTATTATCGTTGGTAGAATCTTGTCCACACTTTCCGTGGATGTAATAAACTGTGGTAGGGCTTTTGACGATTTAAAAGTACTTAGCAAAGTCAATTTAAATAAAGATATTTTTCATTCCATTTCATTTTCATTTCATTTCATGTATTCAATGACAGATGGTAATACTAAGAAAACGTAGTATTGCATGAATGAGTTCAGCACTCCACATAATCTTTCCATCAATATAGTCAGAAAGAGTATCAGTTATGTCGTATAAATCTAGTCGTGATGCAGACTTGAATCTACACCACTTCTTTGCTGTTTACAAAATGCGACTACTACGCAATAGAATATATAATAGCTGCGAAAAAGAAGCACTACCATGACACAGCTTTGAGAATGTCGCTGTAGGAGTTATCACAATAAAGCATGTGGCATTTATTAATGCACGAACTATCGTGCAATAATCCAAGATGGCCGAAATCATTTCCAGATGTTTGACTCGCGTAGTAGGTATCCTCTTTTTCGTTTAACTATGGACGATCGTCCATACTTTCTTTCTTTACTTTTACATGACAATCACGTAATGCATTTATTAAAATCTAAAAAGTAGAAATCTAAACAGAGAAGTTGGTGGATACATAGTTACATTCTACTGACGTATCTATCTGTCAAAACGGGCCTATTATATTGCGCGGACTATAGTGGAAAACAACCTCTGAAATGAACAACGCATGTCTGACCACGCAGTGCGATAGGTTAGCACGCTAAAACCCTGACGTACCGCCTCCCGGCCGATAAGGCACACGCAACCCAAATATTCGCGACGATAGTCGATAACGGCCGGTCACATCTGCGCGTATCGTGTCCTAGCACGAAGCTTCGTGACGATAGGCGCAGGTGCGGCCATAGCATTATGCTAAGGCCGCACTTGCGTGTATCGTACGAAGTATCGCCACGCATTACTTCGGGACGATAGGCGCAGGTGCGGCCAAAGCATAAGAGATAAATCACTTCCTGATTGCGATCAGTCCAAATCCAATATTTCCCATAAAACCCATTATACTTTTCGTAATAACCATTTCTAAGAAGTTATTTACTCTATGAAAAGATTGGAACAATGTGCATGATTACTCGCACAATTTCCCGTTGAAATTCCAGCAATTAAACTAAATAAGCTTGTAATCGCTTTTTAAGAAGTGAAATGTGTTTTAGAATTAACTTCTTAAACTGATTTATTTTTTCGTTTTCCCCCGAAGCGAAACTTCAACAAAGAATATTGACTCATCAGATTAAGGTAAAAGGAAAACGTTTCTTATGGTAGATTATTGGATATTTTTCTTGGCTTCAATTTTCTTTACTTTGCTTTGTTATTTTTTTGAATACGCTGAAAGACAGGTGTTGAGATCATCCTCTTTGTGGTAAAGTCAGTAAAAAATGTGTTAATGACATACTTTTTGTTGCAAAAAAATAGGCAAATTAAAAGTGTATCTTTGGCGAATTCTGTTATTATTATAAGTATAGTCTTTGACAATAGAACCTTAATAATGTTGAAACTTATAATTTAAATTAATTATGGGCCAACTTCGACCACTGGGCGACCACTAGTATAATTTACTAGCTGACCCGCCACATGTAGTTGTTGCCTAAATAATGACAGATGACCGACAGGGCCAATAAATGTTTGACTGGTAAGAACAATTTGTATGGGAAAATAAAAATGTTTTTACTATTTTTTGATTATAAATATCAAATGTAACCTATTCTTTAACGCAAGTTGGAACAAATCCAGCAAATAAAAAAAATCATCAAAATCGGTTCAGTAATTTCAGAGTTCATAGAGTTCAAACACTGTGACACGCATAGATAATATCATTGCATTTTAGCCATCACAAAATATCCACGAAGCCATCATTACCTACCGCAGATTTTTAACTGGCGAATAAAAAAAAATAGGGAAAAATTTCCGGTACCATCAAAAATCGCTAAGTCACTTCTAAGTTTCAATAGCATAAAAAGTTTGCTTCCTCGTCAAGTTTTACGAGTTGTTATTAGTAAACTTCGAGAATAGATACTCATGGCAGGTTGTTGGAAATATAAAAAAAAATCAGGGCTGCCATGAGCTCTAAGCTTATTTCAGATGTATACCACCATAAAACTCGGGCACGGTGCAATTTAATTTATAATCTCTATAAATTATATTTTTTGTGTGTATAATAATTTATAATAATTTGCCTAATAATTTTAAAGATTATAAATATCATAAATTTAGAAATGTACTTAAAGATTGGCTTGTTAAAAATTGCTTCTAAAGTGTTCAAGAATAAGTAGTTACTAAAGTTAATACTTAAGTAACCCAATTGTTTGCAACAAATATTTATTATGTATATACGCCTGAGAAGGCAGGATTAAGTAATACTAAGTTAGACAATAAGAACCTGTAATAACATGTTACCTTTTAATCTATATACAATAGAGAACTTACTTCTTATTATAAACTTAAATCAATTGGAATATTTTTTTTTTTCATTTGAGGGCTCGCCAGTTGCTGACAGAGGGACAAAAGAGAATTTCTCAATGGGACACATGAAATTAAAAGTTTTATCTATCGTAAAAATTATCCTTCAGTCACAAATTCTATTTTGACCTTTCTTTATCTAACTGAGCTACACATGCCGGTCTAGCATGACCACCGAAACACGATAATATGAAGCCATTTATCGCTTTGAACTGTCCAAAATCATTGAATAAAACCGCCATCTTGAAATTTTATCGAATCTGGGAACATGGATAAGCCACGTTCGCAGTTTCGATAATATTTCAAGATGCGCGGTTTTATCCCATGATTTTTGACAGTTCATGCAAAATGTTTAAAATTTTGTAATAAAACTATTAATAAGAGATTTTGTCACTAAACTTGTTATAAAATAAGCTAACAGAATATAAGATAATTGGTATAGTATCTGCTAATAAAAACATAGATGAGGCCCTGTGTAATCTTCAAATTGATTTTTCTCTTTTATCAAGATGGTCACATGACGTAGGACTTGTACTGAACACTGATAAAACAAAGATGATGTATATAAGTACGAGTCAAAATAGAATATATAAAGACCTTAAAATTATTGCACATAACCACACTTGCATCCACGGTATGAATACAAAGTGCTCTTGTGGTCCAATAGAAATTGTTCAACAACAAAGATATCTTGGATTAATAATTGATAATCGATTAAAATGGAGTGAACACGTGAACTACATATGTGATAAATTGCGATCGATACTTTCCAAACTTACTTTAGTTAAGCATAAAATACCTTACAACACCTTATTACAATTGTATAAGGCTTTAGGAGATTCTATCATACATTACGGACTCGGTAGCTATGGTAGAACTTGCCAATCACACCTCGATCCAATATATAGACTTCAATTAAGATTATTAAAAACAATAACTCCACCTAAAATCAGATACCAATATCAGGATAATTATAAACAGCTTTTTTATCACTGTAAAGTGCTCCCAATACACGACCAAGTTAGGTGTTTGTTGCTTTCTGATCATTATTTTAATGAAGACTTACTAGAAATCGCATATCGTAATAAATGTACTCGTAATGCGTTGAAAGTTGTGTATAAATTGCCACGATATAATAATTTACATGGGAAGCAACGACTGCAATATCAAATACCTAAACTAGTAAGTAAACGACTTACCGACGTCACTAAAGGAAACTCTTACTACTACAAATTTTAAACATAAACTTAAAGAACACTTTCTATCATTGTTATTATAATAATATAAAAAAAAATTGCTTTAATTGTAATGGGTAAATTGTGCACCCGTGTGTCACCGTGGAATTCGTTTTTTCTATTGCATGTATTTGTTGCTTCGATATCGGCATGGGTGGGTAGTTGTATAAATGTTTATGCTAAGTATTTAGAAAATGAAAATGTAATTATAATAATAATTATCATTAGGTCTTATTTGTAAAATCTTACTAATTACTGTTATTGTTAGTTGCTTTTTGTATTAGAATGGGATTTGTAACTTTGTTTAAACAAAAATAAAATGTTTGTATATAGATGACGAACGGCAGTGTACAGAAAAACCTAAACTGGTTTATGTTACACTGTCTATAGCTTGTTTTGTGTGTATATTTTTAAGAATAAATAATAAAAAAAAAAAAAAAAATATAATCATCATCATTTTCACCATCGGAAAACAGTGGAGAGCATCGACCTCCAGGAGGTCGGCCGACACACAGGTGTTTTTAACAGCGGCCTCTGTGTTGCCGGTGATGACTCATGGCACTCGGACGTGGTCACTTACAATGGGCCTCATAAGAAAGCTCAAGGTCACACAAAGGGCAATGGAGAGGGCTAGATCGTGTCAGGAATGAGGAGATCCGCAAAAGAACTAAAGTTTACGACATAGCCCAAAGAATTGCAAAATTTAAGTGACAGTGGGCGGGGTACATTGCTGGGAGAGTTAATGGCCGATTGGGTCGAACAGTTGTCGAGACCGCGCACCGGTCATTCCTGGATGCGAGAAGCATAGGAATGGTCACACATCAACAGCTCATATAATGTCCCCACCGAGGGGCTCGAGCCTACCCCTATTAGACACTAGAATACTAGAGGTGATTAGGACTTAGTCAACCACTCTGGCCAAGTGCGGGTTGGTCGACTTCACACACAACCTAAGAATTTCTTCATAGGTGTGTGCAGGTTTCCTCACGATGTTTTCCTTCACCGTAAAAGCGTCGATTAAACGTACATATGAATTCAAAATTTGGAAACACATTGGTACGTGGCGGGGATCGAACCAGTGCCTCCCGGGTAGGAGACGACGCTCTTACACACTACGCCACCGACGCTACGGCCCTTGGAATGGTCGTTGTGGCGTTATTTGGGGGAGGCCTATGTTCAGCAGTCCTCGTCGTGTAGCTGAAAAGATGATGATGAAAATTATAAATAAATTAGACGTGCCATTATAGCAATGCAAAGGAGGATTGGTGCCCCAAAGAGAGTTGGTGTCAGACAGGTGGCCGGCAGTAAAAATCTAATGTAAAAACCCATAGCAGTATTATCGATATCAATACACCGACCCCAAAATTTAATGTGAGCAGGGCAGGAAAGGCTATAGGAATACAAGAAGTGGTGAAATAAAGTGGCTAGTTCTAAATGCCTTTTAAATATCATGACGTACTGTTGGAGTATTTGAATTGTAGTAGGAAGAGTATACAATATGAAATAACTGCAGAACCACTGCCCGTTATGATAGCTTGTAAGCAAGTAACTTGACGCCTAGTAAATAAAACGGAGATTCGAGTGTGACTTTAAATATTATTATCTCTTATAAAAGTCAGATATTAAGCGCGGGACAAAAACTAGGCAGGATACATTATTCTACGCCCAAAGCTTTCACGGTCATATATAACAAAACTGACATGTTTTATTGATGGGAACTGACAAGGGCCTTAGATGATTAATAGACTTTTTTGTCTGCTAGTTCTTACACCGTCAAGTACGATGTTATATAATGT
Source organism: Elophila nymphaeata (assembly GCA_955850985.1). Lineage (NCBI taxonomy): Eukaryota > Metazoa > Arthropoda > Insecta > Lepidoptera > Crambidae > Elophila > Elophila nymphaeata. The sequence continues at coordinate 11,411,631 of OY039073.1, forward strand.
TGCTAATGATGAAGAATTAAGAAAATCTCAAAATGGTATTACCTCGCAGTCGCCACCGTCCACAAACATATACACCGTTCGATTCGCAAGGGGGTTCATATTTGTGCTAGGTTCGCTCGATGTTAGGGAATATTGTTATTTCCTCATGAAGATGATTCCGGGTGAAATACGTTTCTACCTTGGCATCTTAATTTTTTTTATCTCTGTCTGCTCCAATATGTGTTTGGAGCTCTAGTTTCTCTGTAACATTTTATCTACTTACTTCTACATTGTTGCTATTTTCTATTTCTATTACATTTTCTTGTATATACATACAAGAAAATGTAATAGAAATAGAAATCAAGATCAAATTTTCTATAAGCTAATCCTTATCCGGTTACATGTTATCTCTTATTTATTTCTTCCACACTAGTTATATAATATCTGACACATGCTTGCAACTTTATCTGGTAAACTTAAAGTAGGTACTTCTTCAAAAAAAATAGCAACATATTTATAGAACATAAAAAATATATAATCATCAGCAAACAATTAAGCGACAGGCTGGCAATATGTCACTATTTTGGGGTACTGTATAGCCCACAGATATATAAATCTAAGGAGATCGGGCGAATCGCCGAGTTCATAGGAAGACCGAGTGTCGCGATCAGCGGCCGTACTACATAACATGGTTCTAGTTGAGCATGCCGTAATATACACTATTCATTGCGCGCGTCATAAGGACTGCGAAGCTATGAAAGTTAGGCACAGCCGCAAAAGGAGTTCGGTCAAATCGCTGAGTTCATAGGAAGTTCGAGTGACGCGGACGGCAAAGTGGCAGTAATGTATGCCCACTGGGCATACACTTGTCAGAAGTTAAACGACGGCTTGGCCTATCTCCTTGTATTATTAAATCTGTGGTATAGCCCATGATACAAGATGTGGCTTTAAGTGTAACCAAATGTGTTACCTAATGCTCTGCTCAACGCCTTATGGGCTTATGAGCACAAAATAAAAATTCACACAATTAAAGATTTTATTTGTAAGCGTATCGAAATAATGAGCAAGTACAATCGTGTATCGAACGACTATGACCCCAGGGAATCCCAGATGATCCGAGCAGAGAATGAGCTGTGGTTTCCATATACACGGCTATTTTTTAATACACAGCACTTTTACATTTTAGTGGAGTATGGTATTGCTATATTATATGGAAGAGCAGTTTTTTTTTCTCAATTTCAGTCTTGGTCTCATAGCAAAAGTTGTTCAATTTGATGAGTGGGACAACATGCTAAAAATTTTCTACTAATTAAAAAATAGCCGTGTATGTTTACAATTGAAACATGACAAAATTAGTTTTACAAAGCTACACATTCCTCGGGTGTCTAAGGAAAATTCGTTTAACGGAATACATGTTTTCGAAAACAAATTTCAATAAGTACTAAAAACGCACTTGTGGGAAAATAGTACTCACCGCAGTAAACGCTCGGAATGCTCCGCAAATTTTGGCGAGGATTCAAATAGATTGTCCACATAAATCGTCACCGCACTGTAAGCAACCACATTGCACGAAAATACGATATTCACTCCTTTCGAAGTACCTACTCTATTATGTATTATTCACTTTTTATAAACAAACTAGCTTATGCCCGCGACTCCGTATGCGTAGAATAGTTACTTCGTATACCTACAAATTTTCATGGATTTTACTTAAAAAATTACGGGTTTCCATACAAACTTTCATCCCCTATTTTACCCCCTTAGGGGTTGAATTTCCAAAAATCTTAAAATACATCTTTCTTATTTTGTAACTGAAAGGCCATGTACCAATTTTTATGGATTTTACTTGAAAACTGACGGATTTCCATACTAACCTTAGAGGGTTATTTTCCAAAAATCCTTTCTTAGTGCACCCCTGGTCCTCATAAGGAACGGACGTACAAATTTGGGATCTCTAGACCCAGCAGTTTGGGCTGTGCGTTGATATGTCAGTCAGTCAGTCAGTATTCATTTCTATATTATAGATAATGATAAAAACATAGATTTATAAATACTAGGGCGAGACTAAAAAAATGCACCAATGTTTGAGTAATGCGCATGTGTCCATGAAAAATAGTTCTGCAGTCTGACAGTTGCTGTCTTTTCCTTCCTAAGGGAAAACCTAATAATGTTAATATTGAATAATATAATAATTTTAATACTATTATAATCCGAGAGAAATAGCTGAATATTTTAACTTTCTCGTATACGTAGTATAGAGGAGGTCTTGTAATCGTCAAAACAGTTTTTGGAATTATGTCTGTGTGTGTGTGTCTGTCCTTTAGCACGATAACTCGAGTATGCTTTAACTTATTGCAACCAAATTTAACATGCAATATATGACATCAAAATATAAGGTTTCTATCAACTTTTGAGTCGTTTCCGATATACGAGAAACCCCCGATTTTATTTTTATTTCAAGAACAAAGTGGGCCAATATTTTGTATAGTATGTGACGCGCATCTCCTAACTCGCATTATTTGTAATTAGTATTAATTTGTTTAGTTATTAACCATACATTATAAAGAACACTCGTAGTTTCAATATTTCTCCCGGTCCTCACATTGCATGCACCTCGTCTCTGTAGGTAATTCTTTAATAGTAAAATGATAAGCAATACTATCATGACTTTGGGATGCGTTGAACTATGATATGCCAAAGAAAAGTCGTTAAAACGTTAAAAAAACAATCCAATATCTTGCTTGATAGTACATCTGGCTATCCCAAAATTCTTGAAAGGAACCCCGAAGAATTTGTGCAGAAAGTGGCAATAAACTTTGACACTAAAATTAATTTAATCAACTACATGACTCTTAGGCTCAAACTCCACTGAAGCGCTTATGAATATCTTTATCGCAAAGCGTAGGAAAAGTCGATAAAGTGATGATAAAATATATACACTATTATTAGATATAATAATATAAGAAACTGCATGTTTGTATTGTAATAGGATCCAAAAAAATAGTAGACTGATCTTAAGTGTCTCACATTTGTTGCATTTCAATATTTCTTTTAACCGACTTCAAAATCAAAAATGGGGTATCAATTCAACCTGTATGTATGTAATATTGGCAGACTTGCAGAGTTTTTGTATAATGTTAGTCTTTACCAGCTTCCAAATACGGGTGCCAAATTTCGTAATGTATGTTTGTCCATGCATATCTCAAAAACTTGAAACTGGATTGCAAATATTCTCAGTTTTTGTTGGACTAGGTTTAGTTCAACTAAGGCATCTGTGCAAATTTCATCAAAATAGGTTTAGTAGTTTTTGAGATAGAAAATAAAATGTGTATCAGTCACCAAGAAATCGAGTCGTTAGCATAACAGCGTACAGTGTCACAAATTTATCCTGCCCGTTGCTGATGATTAGAGGATGATTCACGCTACACCGTGTCGCAACCGGTCCGGGCCTCGGCCGGGACACGTCCACCGTGCGCCGGCCAAGCCAGTCATTCATGTTGTACACCGGGCTTTTAGGTGTATTATTTGTACGACTATATCTGTGTTATGTGGTTTTTGTTAGCTAGTGAGGGGCCGGACCGTGCCGGAGCCGGGAAACAATTCCCACAGATATTTCAACGCCGTGCCTCGGCCGAGTCCCGGCGGTGCACGGCCGAGTCACGGTCAGGCTTGAATTACTTCATATAAAAAGAATACCATAGTGATTGCCCGTTCCCCCACGGTACACCGTGTCGCGAACGGTGTATCGTGAATCATCTTTAACTGTCAAATGTCAAAATCTATCGGTCAATTATTGTAGTTCTAGTATTTTTTGCCGCCGCCGGGTCGGATAAGTCTGTGGTACAGTAATTCAAATAAACTGAAATAACAAAATGGATCAATAAAAAAATAATTTAACAAATTAAACCGACTTCAAAACTGATGAAAAGTGATAAACGATTTTATGTTTTAAACGATACAAAAGTCAATATAAATATTTTTGAGATCGGTTCCAGCCTGTATGACATGAGTGACTACTTTATATGTACAGTTGGTATTAAAATAAAAAGAAATCTAGAATACCACGTGGCTAGAACGTGCTAGAACTGACCTCATAAAATACTTGCCATATTGACTTTTGAATCGTTTAAACGTAAAACTTTTCATTAGTTTTGAAGTCAGCTTAATTTTCTAAAATTATTTTTGTTGAATTTTCCATTTCATTCTGCATTCAGTATACATTGGTGTAAATAGGTTTACTACAGACTCCAATGCATTTTTGGTGACAGTCTTTCTCAGTATCCGAATGACAAACAAACATAAATTGAATTATGTACTAGACGGGAATCCCTTTGAGTTTCTTTTAAAAATATCAATAAACCCTATTACCAAAAATCTTTTTAAAAAATATACAATAAGTAATTTGTAGCCCATGTCTAAGCCAATATTGTATTCTCTTTGAGCCTTTGTTTCTTCTCTAAAAGTTATAAAGGGGTTCAAAATTGAAACTTTATTACGATTTTAGGATAAAGTTGGTCCTAAGAAACATTCACTTTAATGGTTTCCGCTCTGCTGTTTTAAATCTCCTTTTTCATGATAATTTCATTTACAAGTGTAATCAACAAAGAAGTGAAAAGCGCTCAAACTTGTAGGGGTAATCTTAAACACATGTTTATCAAAATGTTGTATCATTAAAAAGTCTAAAATTACTTGTTAGCCCTGTCAGCAACCAAACTAAATACAAGAGTTACCGAAGATATCTTATAGCACACGTGTCATCACAATTTGAGAGGTTTCTCATGTTGGTAGTATATGAGCTCATTAATGCAATACTATATTCAGACGAATAAAATTATTTAAGATCTTCGTTAGTGCTTCGTAAAATAAAAACGTAAAATACCCGTTTTCGTGTTCAGTACAATCAATCGGTTAATTAACACGTTATGGACGCACAGCTTTTGCTCTTTCGAACCAGATATGAGCCTGGACTTACAGTTTAAGTATATTGTGAAACAAAGTCGGGAGTGGTCTCCCCTTGACTTTTTCGTATACCGGAAACCACTCAAAAGTTGATAATAAACCTTTTATTTTGATGTCATACATGCATGTTAAATTTTGGTCACCCATCCGAGTACCGACCGCGCACTTGGTAGCTTAACTTTTGTGGTAGTTACGAATCCATTCCATTGAATACTAACATTAAAAAGGAAAAGTCATTCATATTCTAGCGTTATTAAGTGACATGTAATCTTTCCTTTGTGATTTCTACTATTCACTGTCTCAAACACATCGATAAACACATAACACAGTCACACGCCACACTAACACGGACACTGGGACACACACACCACTCAATTTGTTGACGACTACCTACATTTACTTTGTTTATCTCCCCAATTAATGTTGTGTAATGTAAACGCAGATTCTTGTTTTGCTTTTAATCTACCTTATAATATTAATGTGATATAGTAGAAGTCTATAATTGGCTTATGTATAATTAAATATTTTAATGTATTGTAAATTGTTTTATAACAAATTTCAATACATTAAAGTCTCTTATTTCACCAATTTCAATATTGTATCTCATTACGTACTTGTGCGTTATTGTAAAGTAAAACGCACGGTTTATCAAGAAGCTCCGTCTAAAAATGAACGGTACTTTTTTTAAATCTTAGCAAAGAGTTTTTATGTCAGAAAAGTGGTCAACATTTTATGAATAAAATTAACTTTGGGAGATAAAATATAATAAATAATCATTTAATTCTATAATTTAATTAATTTCGACAATAAATTACAACCATTTATCTGTAACAAAAGCGTAAAAATATTAATTTACTTTATTAGTAATACTGGCTGCTTTTGTGCCTTTGCCTAAAAAAAGCGCTGATGCGCGCGCATCGTTAAGTTTAGACATATTCTTTCTAATCTGTGTCGCTAAGTTGTGAACAAGTAAAAATTATTCCGCGCGCTTTTTCATTTCGCTGTATTGTTTTTATTTGAAAATGTCGTGAAGTAGTGATGAATTTATTAATTATAGCGGACCCGACAGACTTCGTCCTGTCATAAAGAAATTATTCGAATTTTTCTCGCCGTAAAAACCATCCTTGAACTTTAACGAATATTTTAAAAAAAGAATTGGCCAAATTGGTCTATGCATTGTTAAGTTATGCGCTTACCAACACATTTTGCGATTCATTTTTATATTATAGATTTCCTCGCAAATATGTTATAAAACGTCGTATGCCATACGTGCGCTTTGATAATTACAACCTTTGCTTTCTTGTAGCCTTCGCCTACGGCTCAGGCCAGCAGTAACGCCTCGGCTGTAATTTTCAACTTACCGCACTTATGTCATAATTTACTATTACTTATGCTGTTGACTTCCATAAATAAATAAATAAGAATATATATTATCTCTAAAAGTAGTTAGGTCGCCTTAAACCAAAGTGTACACAGCCGAGCCCCGTTCAAGCATTTTCTCCTAATTGTTAGCGAATGAGCGAAAATTTTTATTGAGCAGTAAACTCGCTCGTAACAAATCGTCAAAGTTCAACGCACCCGGTGTAATTTGCAAGGATTTTTATGAATTTTACTCTCTGGCTACACGATGCAAGATGGAAAATACAACTGTCGCTGATATGTCTCAGCGAATAAGCGGGAATGTTTTAGTGGGAAAGTTTTCCCGCTTTATGGCCGCTTTATTATGTCAACAGCGCGGATCTGTAAGAGAATTTGAGACCTGAAGCCAAGTATTTAGATAAAGCTGCATAATATGCGATAATGTTATCGTGGAAGTTTCAAGAAGGTTTTTTTATTTTTATTGAGTATACTATGTATATGATTCAAAGTGAAGTTTTAATTATTTACGTTACAGGTAATAATCTTTATTTCTTACTAGCGACCCGCCCCGGCTTCGCACGGGTGCAATGCTTATGTAAATATGCATGTATTATACATATAAATCTTCCTTAAGGATCACTCTATCTATTAAAACCGCATCAAAATCCGTTGCGTAGTTTTAAAGATCTAAGCTTACATATGGACAGACAGACGGCGGATAGCGACTTTGTTTTATACTATGTAGTGATTAAAAGTGAATGATAAAAATAACATTCCTCGGTAATAACAAGTTTGCCATCTGTTTATCACTTATTTTAAAACTCTTATTTATGATTAAACGTCGAAAGTAAAGAGTTCGCCACTGAGTATTTACGTTGCTTAGGGAGATTATGTTGACCAGGGCATTACTACTAGCTATAAGTAAAATTTGGTTATGCGTAAGAGCCACATCTGGCAGTATGGGTCATGCAGTGTCTCAAAATTGTGTCAGGTTGCCAGCCCATCGCCTACATAAAAGGCGATGATATACTTTATTATATTTTAGTATAATTAATAAAGAAGTATATAATAGTGTACAATATAAAAGTATGTATTTTTAGTTTAAGTAATAATATTCATGGAAGTATATTAGTACACGCGACATCCACGTTTCTAAAACGTGTTCCCTATCACAGGTGGGTTGGAAGAGATTTCTTTTAGAAATAAGCCACACCTTTTGTACCTTTTATAATCTAATGTCTCAATCGGAAAGTGCTCCAGGGTGGGATAATGTATCCTCTAAGTTCCTTAAACTGGCAAAAGATTGGTGGTACCTATTATTTGTCACTTAGCTAATCTTTGCTTCAGGAATGGTGTTTTCCCATCTCCTCTGAAGGAATCGGTAGTAACACCAGTGTTTAAGGGCGGCAAGAGAGACGACGTCAATAATTATAGGCCAATTTCGGTCCTGCCAGCAATTTCAAAAATAATAGAAAAGTTAATTAATATTAGACTCTTGAAATACCTCAATAAATTTAAGATACTTTCGGATTCACAATATGGGTTCAGACCAGGAAAATCTACAGCAGATGCTGTGCTTGCACTAACAACCTTAATTGCAGAGTCTTTGGATGGTGGGAAGAAATGCTTAACTATCTTTTTAGATCTAAGGAAAGCTTTTGACGCCGTCTCTCTTCCCATCCTTTTACAAAAACTCGAAAAATGTGGTATAAGGGGCACACCATTTCAACTTTTAAAGGATTACCTTCTTGATCGAACTCAAAGAGTTAAAATTGACAATTATGTTAGTGAGGACTCCAAGATATCCTTTGGAATTCCGCAAGGAAGCGTTTTGGGTCCGACACTTTTTCTCATTTATATAAATGAACTATCTAATATGAATGTTGCTGGAAGTCAAGTATTATCTTATGCTGATGACACGGCAATACTTTTTAAGGGAACTTCTTGGAGCGCAGTTTTTGAACAGGCACAAATTGGACTATCTTATATAATGAATTGGCTACAAGATAATTTACTAACGCTTAATATCAAAAAAACAAATTTTATCTGCTTTGTGAATAATAAAAAAACACTTCCATCTCAAAATTTAAAGCTCAAAATACATACTTGCGGAAATTGCGATGAGACCAGTCTTTGCGCTTGTCCGGAAATTGAGAGAGTTACTATTGCAAGGTATCTGGGAGTAATGCTTGATGATAGATTATCTTGGCATCCTCATATAGATTTTATTAACAATAGAATTAGAAAACTTATTTGGATCTTTAAATCTCTAAGGCATGTAGCATCCAGGAAACTCATTAAACAAATTTATATAACACTGGTACAATCAGTTATAGGGTATTGCATTCATATTTGGGGCGGAGCTACAAAGACTAAATTTATTGAAGTAGAGAGAGCCCAACGTTGTCTGATAAAAGTAATGCTTTTCAAAAATTATCGTTTCCCAACCTCAGAACTTTATCAGGAAGCTGAGTTACTATCGGTAAGGAAGTTGTATATTCTGCAGACAGTATTAAATCTACACAAGTGTTTACCACTGGATACAACAAAGTTAGCTAAAAGAAGAAACAAATCAGTTATTAATTTGCAAAGAGTCAGAACTAAGTCAGCCAAGCGTCAGTATGGATTACAGTCAGCACATTTGTATAACAAACTTAATAATAACTTAGATATATATACACTTAATTTAAAGGAATGTAAGAAGGTGTTATCTACATGGTTACAGCCATTGAGTTATGAGGATACGGAGAGGCTTCTCCTGTATGAAGGAGGCTGAATATGAATGAGTTTACTTTTGTGCAAGTTATGGCTGTTTATGTGCATGTGTGTGTGTATGTGAGTGTGTGTGTGTGTGTGTGTGTCTGTGTGTGTGTGTGTGTGTGTGTGTGTGTGGGTGGGTGTGTGTGTGTGGGTGTGTGTGGGTGTGTGTGTGCGGGCGTGTGTGCGTACGTGGGTGCGTGTGTGTGTGTCTACGCGCGTGTGTGTAATTGTAAAGGAAAAGTTTTTTGGTATATACTTACCCAATTTCAATTGTTAAAATAATGTTTAATGTTTACAACATCGATTCTCATCAATATATTGTATGTAAATGTAATGAAGAGGAGCGGGGTTGCCTGCCACAAGTATTCTTTTATACTTACTAGGCAATCTCAAATACATATGTAATGTACCTATTGTGATGTGTTTTTGGAAGTAATAAACATTTTTCATTTTTTTTTTTCATTTTTTTTTTCAATGTGGTCATTTTCTGTAATTCTCGTGTACAATAAACTATTAAATAAATAAAAGGGCGATCAACGAGAAAATTAACCAACAAAAAAGTTTAACTACAACGAAATATTTGTTAAGCTGTAAAACATATCACCAGTCCGAGTATTACCAACGGCATAATATTAAATGTCTGGGTAGTAAAGTATTATAATGAGTGCCTAATAAGTGAAAAGACTTTATAAATACCAGCAATAAGGTTTAAAACCGATGTGCCTACTTTTTTCTAGAATATTACCCTTGCGTCCCAACACTTCAAAGTTACACACTTTGACAAATCTACGTCGTAAATCCACAAAAGCAAGAGATATAAAAATCACTGACCCCCAATCTCGTATCAGTTCGGGCCGGCCTCCTCACAGCTCCATTTTCCCATAGAGGCGTTGTCCCTAACCTTGTCTGCCCTTGACTCCCCAACTTCAGGGCGGGACCAACAGGTTTTACGGGTGATTTTGTTTTGTAGCCTCAGGTTTATTTGAAACAGCTCAAAAATTAAATAATTGTAAAAAAAACTGTGTTAATTCTATTGATACTTACTTCGGGCTAGATAATTGGTGTGAGTGTGGAAATAAATTATATTATATATATATTATTGTATATATTGTGGAATTGAAACAAATAGACTCATACTTTAGTCTAAAGAAAGAAAGAAATGTGCATTGCATTTGTAAAAAATAAATAAATTACAATTGTTTGCAGTTTTCTGTAAAAATAATCCAGTCTACCTAAGAATATTTGTATAATATTTATTCAAGGGACAATAAAATGCAATATAAATGTGAAGGAAGAAAAATTATTTTCGGAGATAAGAAACACAAAACATAAACAATAATATTATTTTGAGTAGATTGTGCAATAACGTTTTATAAGAAATAAAAAATACGCAACTATTTACCTTAAAATAAAAAGTATGTAGGTATATATGCAAGTAATAAAGTTAGTCAAATTTCATAGAAATTTGTTATGTAGCTCTGGAGTATATACCAGATAAACAATGTGATACGAGACTTCTATGAACATAGTATCTAAACAATAATGAGATTAAGACCTCAATTAAAATATTAGTAATATAATTATTTATTTGTATATTGATTATCAATCTGTGTACCTACTTGTAGACGTATATTGGCACATTAAAGAGTAATAACTTGAATCTGTCATAGTAATAAGTAACAATACTATTTTTTATTTTTAACTGAAAATCGTTACTGTAGTGTTTGTATCTATAAAATAGATATGTACATTGTCTCACGTACACCAGTGGTGGGGTTAGCTGTCAATCTGACAGTTGAGTTGCGAACTGGGTCGAGATTGGACGTGCGCCTGCACTGTGACTGGGTGTAATGGTGAGCCAGTGAATTATCCATTGAGGTAAGATTGAGGGTCCTACATGTGGCGACGAGGAAAAATGAAAAAAAAACAAAGGTTAGTTAAAATATGTCATGTATGTAGGTATAATGTAAATATATATAAAAAAATATTAAGGAAAGGAGAGAAAGTATGTGTTTTGTGTGTATAGTTAAAGGTGTGAAATAAAATAAATAAATACTATTTTACCAAAATAGAAGTATAAGTAGGTAACCAAATAAAAGAAAAATATAATAAGTAATTCAACAAAGATAATAAAAGCGCCGTAAAGATTCAGTTAGTTTTGCACAGAAAGTTTTACTTCAAATAATGCCATGTTACAAAACATTAGGTAAATTATATCCAGATAGATAACAATATTTAAATATTCTTTATTTCCTTAGGTCTTTCTTAGCGTATAACTATTATATGCATTACGTAGTATTATTATAAAATTTCCATTTTATTGATTGTTGTTTTTATTTTAATAGTTTAAGTTTCGAACATTAATTTTCAACACACACACGAAACCATAAATAATAGACTATAGTGTCATAGACAGTATTCTCAATTTATAAAAGAGGTAATAGCGATATAATTGTATTAATTATTGAAATGTTATACGACCTCTTTTATTATCTATGCTTTAGAAAACCAAAAAACGAGTAAAATTAATGTAGGTAGGTATTTATTGCTACTATTGATGTATACCTAATACAATTTTATTGGCTATACTTTAAAAAAAAATATATTATTGAACTAACACCTAACCTACATATTAAATGGATTTATAATTTAAGTAAGTAGGTATAAAATAGGATTCTTAGTTAAAACATGATAGAATAGGAATAAAATGTGAGCTCATTTCTATGCTGTAGTGTTTGTTTTATCTAGCTATATACCTACTTACATAGGTTAAATATTTGCTATGTTTATTATCTACAGTATATAAATAAAAGTTTAATTATGCACACAATTGAAAGATATTATATTTATGTATTGAAAAATAATCGTGAAAGTAAATATCCTTATATTATAGATGCTGAATATATGATTATAGACACAGTAATGGTGGAGTGGTCGTTGGCGCTGCTTACGCATCGGGCGGTCCGGGTTCGAGACATGGTGCTAGCGGGCGTTTGTGTGATGAACGCAGACGTTTGTTCGAGTCATGGTTGATAATGTGTGTTTGTTTGGGTTTGTTTATAGAATGTCAGGATTATTATGTGCCACAGAATCTTGGTGATGCTTAGTTTGCGCTGGATGGTTGGTGTGAGCGTGGAATAAAAAAAAATTATATATAGGAATAGGAGAATATGTTAGTATTCAGTCTTCCATTAAATTGGAAGAATATGTTGTTTTCCAGTCTTCCATTAAATTGGAAGAATAAGTTGTTTTCCAGTCTTCCATTAAATTGGAAGAATAAGTTGTTTTCCAGTCTTCCATTAAATTGGAAGAATAAGTTGTTTTCCAGTCTTCCATTGAATTGGAAGAATAAGTTGTTTTCCAGTCTTCCATTGAATTGGAAGAATAAGTTGTTTTCCAGTCTTCCATTAAATTGGAAGAATAAGTTGTTTTCTAGTCTTCCATTAAATTGGAAGAATATGTTGTTTTCTAGTCTTCCAGTGAATTGGAAGAATAAGTTGTTTTCCAGTCTTCCATTAAATTGGAAGAATAAGTTGTTTTCTAGTCTTCCATTAAATTGGAAGAATAAGTTATTTTCCAGTCCTCCATTAAATTGGAAGAATAAGTTGTTTTCCAGTCTTCCATTAAATTGGAAGAATAAGTTGTTTTCTAGTCTTCCATTAAATTGGAAGAATAAGTTATTTTCCAGTCCTCCATTAAATTGGAAGAATAAGTTGTTTTCCAGTCTTCCATTAAATTGGAAGGATAAGTTGTTTTCCAGTCTTCCATTAAATTGGAAGAATAAGTTGCTTTCCAGTCTTCCATTAAATTGGAAGAATATGTTGTTTTCCAGTCTTCCATTAAATTGGAAGAATAAGTTGCTTTCCAGTCTTCCATTAAATTGGAAGAATATGTTGTTTTCCAGTCTTCCATTAAATTGGAAGAATAAGTTGTTTTTCAGTGTTCCATTAAATTGAAAAAAAGAATTTATTTCTCAGTCTGCCATTAAATTGGAAGAATACATTGTTTTTCAGTCTTCCATTAAATTGGAAGAAGAATTTATATCTCAGTCTGCCATTAAATTGGAAGAATACATTGTTTTCCAGTCTTCCATTAAATTGGAAGAATAAGTCGGTCTGGTCTTCCATTAAATTGGAAGAGAGTAGTTCTAGTGTCTTCCATTAAATTGGAAGAATAAGTCGGTCTGGTGTCTTCCATTAAATTGGAAGAGAGTAGTTCTGGTGTCTTCCATTAAATTGGAAGAGAGTCGTCCTGGTGTCTTCCATTAAATTGGAAGAGAGTCGTTCTGGTGTCTTCCATTAAATTGGAAGAGAGTCGTTCTGGTGTCTTCCATTAAATTGGAAGAATAAGTCGTTCTGGTGTCTTCCATTAAATTGGAAGAGAGTTGTTCTGGTGTCTTCCATTAAATTGGAAGAATAAGTCGTTCCGGTGTCTTCCATTTAATTGGAAGAATAAGTCGTTCTCGTGTCTTCCATTAAATTGGAAGAGTAAGTCGTTCTCGTGTCTTCCATTAAATTGGAAGAATATGTTCGTTTTCAGTCTTACATTCAACAAGGATAAGTATTTGGATTTGCAGTCTTTCATTAAATTGAAAGGATCATTATATTTGAAAATAGATCTTGGAAGTTGAAGTCATTGGACTTTTCAGGCTAGAAAAAAAACAAGAGTAGAGACTAAAAAGACAAGAGTAGAGATACTGAATTATATGCAATACAGAACAAAAGTAAAGAATATTTAAGAAAAGAAGATACAGAAACAAACTTATGGCTATAGTACAGAATGTCTGAAGGAAAGAGAAAATGTAGGTAAACAATGCGGCGGTGTAATGCACAATTGCACAAGTCTCAAGATATAAATTGTCCAGCGGAGGCAAAGAAGTGTTACGGTTGTGAAAACTTAGAGCATTATCAAAGATATTGTATAACTAGATCATAACAACTAAAACACAAAAAAGAACACATTCAAAATAGAAAAAAAAAAAACAATTATATAAGGACTCGGAGAGAACCTTCAATTGGCAATTTTATTTTTATTTTTACTTTATTGGTTCACCAACAACTTATACACTAGTACAATTTTGATTACTAAACTATTTAAAACTAAAACTAAGTGCACAGTCACTTACAGGCAAACACCTCATGCATGAAAAAGACAATATAAATTATGAAAATGTTCTTTAATATAAAGCTACAATACCACTCACTTCTAAATATATATGACTCAAAGGTGACTGACTAACTGACATAGTGATCTATCAACGCACAGCCAAACCACTAGACAGATCGGGCTGAATTTGGCATGTACGTAGATGTTGTGACGTAGGCATCCGCTAAGAAAGGATTTTTGGAGATTCCACCTATATACCACCGGTAGTATTTAATATGAATGACGACGGAACTGCAAAATGTGAAATAGGAGAAGTAACTATAGATATTTTGACAGATTTAGGATGCAAATTGAATGTTATATTTGATAAGATACTTGGGAATATATGAAGAAAAAGAAAGTTAAATGTGATAAACAAATTAAAATACCTAACCAGATATAATTACCTTATGGTAGCAAAATACCCCTGGACGTTAAAGGATCATTTTAAGGCAATAATTAAGATAAGTGGGAAAGAAGATTGTACTACTATTTATGTTATAAAAAAAAGGATCCAGATCCAATCAATATTTAAATGACTTAGTTCATTAATAATGATTAATTGAATTATATATAAAAGCTTTCCACGAGATAAATAATCCAAATGCGTGGGAGTGATAACTACCCAAAATATACGCGCATGAAAAAACTGTAACTTAATTTATATTGATAATTATTTATTGATTTGTATTGGTGTTCTGAAGTTGTAAGCTGTGGAGTTCCTTTCACCATTTCTTCTCCGTCTCAGCATAATAATAATTGTTTCGTCCCGGAGTGGTGGTGGGGCTTTTGACGATTTAAAAGTACCTACATAACGAGGTCCATTTAAATAAAGAGCTTTTCATTTTTCATTATAGCGTTACGGCTTGGAGTGTTGAAGATAGGAATTAGAATAAAATAAAACCCTGCAGGTATGAAACCGTTCCCTGAAAATATTGGGAGTGCTTAAGATGTTTAAAAAGTATAGATACGTCGCATCGCACACGCTCGAGAATGGCAACAAAAAAGTCAGGCAATTGCCGGATTTGTATTCAGTCGGAAACGCTCTGGCGGGCGTTTCAGCTGGCCACTTGACTTCATTGCAACGTTACCGCTCGAAAAAATGTCTTTTTATCAAAACAATTTCAATTTCATAGTTATTCAATTTGACTGTTGGCAATAAGCGCGCGAAAATGCTCTGCGCCGATGAGTGCTGGGCATCAATCGATACGTAACTATTGGTATATACGGTATATTGATCTCAGGTTTGCGTAATCATTTGTCACTTTTGTTTCGCGATCTAAATAAATAACAGTACGTACATACGAGTATACGTTTACTTACGCCACTTTAAAATACAATTATGTTCGTGTATAACCTGACTGTATTTATCACATCATTGGAGAGTATATCTGAATTCAGATTTCCGAAAAACTATTGAAGGGTTGTAAAGTTTTCTCTGATATGTAAATTATATTAATAAATGGATTCCTAATATGGCCACAAAGATAGAACGTTTAAAAGAAGTACTTAGAAAGTAGTTAGGAAAATCTAATATAAATTATTACAGGACAGAGAAACAAGATTAGGCATTTAAAGATTTAAAAAAAATCAGAGGAGTTTAAAGTCTGTTGACAAAGCAACATATATTTTTTTAAATACAGTTCCATATTGGTCTTAAATGGCGAAGTGGGACGGAAAATCGGGATGTACTTAAACAGCCAGAACAAGGAGAAAGATATGAAGGAATCATTTTATGAATATTTAATGATGAAAAAAGGGACAAACATTCCGATGTAAAAAAAATAAATAATAATAATATGAAAAGGATGATTCGGAAATAAGACATAGGTTACAGAAAAAAATAGAAAACAATAAGCAGACCGAAAGAGGAGAGCTGGAAGTCCTGAAATAAAAATATGGAAACTTTATGTAAAGGCAGTTGAAAAGACAAGCAAACTGGCGTCGACATTAAATCCGACGCCACATATTGTAGGAAAGAGTTGTAGGTGGTAATATCACAGTAACGAACAGACAAGACAAAGTAATATTAAAAAAAAGTAAAATATAGAAGTCTTTAGAAGAAGATTTACCAGGTAAAGATTCCTGGTACCAAAGGACCTCAAAATTAATAATAAGAAAGGGATGTAGTGTTTGTATCTATAAAATAGATATGTACATTGTCTCACGTACACCAGTGGTGGGGTTAGCTGTCAATCTGACAGTTGAGTTGCGAACTGGGTCGAGATTGGACGTGCGCCTGCACTGTGACTGGGTGTAATGGTGAGCCAGTGAATTATCCATTGAGGTAAGATTGAGGGTCCTACAGTTACTATACTTATAATTTAATGGACTTAATAGTCTGTAATAAAATAAATTCATTCATTTAGTTATTGGTTCGTCACAAGCAATAACAAGTATGTACCTATGTAAATATAAATCACTAAAAAGTTTTTAACGTATTTAATATAAATTAATTAAAAAAAAAAACAAAAAGACAAAGAACTGAATTTTGCTCGTTAAAATAATGTACCATTTGAATAGGTATTGAAAACGCGGCTTGATCAAGATGTCTAGAACGCAAACCAAAATAATTATGAGGGTAGGTGAAATTCTAGTCTTGGTCAACGTAAGCATTGAAATAAAAGCTAATTAGTTTTGGGTTTATTTAAATACGAGTACATTATTAATTACATTAATTATATCTGTAATGTGCAAGTTATATTTTCAAGACTATTAAGAAACTTAATTTACTAAAAGCACGTAATAAAACATAAGTACTAATTGCTTACAAGTACCCTTAAGACAGTCTTATATAACGAAACTATAGTAGGTTCTACATCTCCCGTTATAAGATGAAATTAAACCTAATGGGCTTAATTTCTGAAGGAACGTATAAAATACTAACTCAGGTTTAGAACTCACAAAGACAAAGTCGCATATTAGCTACTTATTAAGTTATTATGTTGAATTACAGTTATTTGCAATGATAAATATTATTATCAACAATAATATCTCCCAAAATTGTTACAGTTAGTATAGTATTATTCTGTACTATTCAATTCTATTCTTTAATTAATTAAATTATTGCAATTAATGGAGTTTAAAACTACGTTTTGGAATATTAGAACGATCGGATTATGCAAAGGTACTAAATAAAACTGCTTATAAGACTTCAACTCACTGACTTTTAGTAATACTTTTCATTGTTCGCGGTAATCATCGAGAAAGATTAAAGATGTAGATTGTTCTATTTCAAGAGGATTGAATATGCTTAGGTTTAACTAACTAACTAAATTATTATGAATATGCGCGGTAGACTGCAAATCTAACGTTCATTACAGAATTACGATTTAATTTAAAAATATTTCTAACTTATCTTTTATGTATGTATATGTATAGAATTCAATGGGAAATTATTCACATTGATAAACATACCCTAGAAATATTTGAAGTGTTATCTTTGAAATTGCATGTACTAAGCTGTATAAGGATTTATTCGAAATTATATAATTTGAATATAAATATATACTTTTTTATTCAAAATAATTAATTTGATCTCATGATACAAATTATGTCACTCAGTTCATTTCTTGGATTTTTAAAGAGAAAATTCTTGGAAATAAATCTAGACAACAAAGCCAGAAGCCACGAAATTGCCAATGCTACAAATCTTGGGGTCCTCTCTTATCACCCAGTCACTCAACTCAAACCGAGAAATGTTAGCCCCGCGCTGTAGTGTAAGCTGAAAATGAAGCGGGTAAACAATTTTAAGAAATAATTTAATTCGAACAAATTTTTCTTAGTTAAGGTAAAAGGGAAGAGGAAAAAACTGTTCTTTTTCCCTCTTGGCTTCTTTACCTCACAAAAGTGATAATAAGACAGAAGATGGAATCGATGATCACGTTTAATCTTCACCTACTAAAGAACTGGCTGGCTTATCATTTACTATCAGAACACGCAAGCTCGCGTATATTAGTTACACCACAGATATATCAATCTAAGGAGATCGGTCAAATCGCCGAGTTCATAAGAAGTCCGAGTGACGCGATCAGCGGCCGTACTACATAACATGGTCCTAGTTGAGCATGCCGTAATATACACTATTGATTGCCTGCGTATTAAGGACTGCGAAGCAATGAAAGTTAAGCACAGCCGCAATGTAATACAATTTGTAAGATAGTAACGCATAATTTTAAGCGATTATGTTTTTATGAATAAAAGTCGGACTATTTGTTTATATATAAATCTAAGTTTTTTGGTTCTGACGTGTGAAAAAATATTCCATTATTTAATAAATACCTGATTCACCGCAATGATTGCATGTTACAGTTGAACAGGACGGCATTTTGAAAGAAAAAACGGATATTTCTTTCTGACATACGTACAGTCACGAGCAATAATGAGTATCCACATTTGACTCTTATTCTCTAGGAAATAAAGATGCTAAAATGGCAAAAGTGAATACATTTCGTCGCTCGTGACTGTACGTATTCACTCGACTTTATCGGAAGGTGACCTGGCGGCAATGTATGCCCGCTGGTACACTTGTCACAAGTTAAACGCCGGCTTGGCCTATCTCCTTGTATTATTAATCTGTGACTGCTATGAATAAATGTTTGTACGACGATCACGTACATATTTGTTCGCGAGTCATTGTTGTTTATTATTATTTTTTTAATTCTTTATTTAAGATTGATTTGACTAGATGAAAAGTTGTAAGGAAAAAGTGTGTTTTCATTTAATACGCGTTTTTCCAAATTAAGTTACTACATAATGCCAAAAGGGTTATGCAGAGCTTCTAGGTAACATTTAACTACACACAAAGCCACATTTGGCAGTAGGGGCCATGCAGTGCCTCAAAATAATGGTAGGATGTCAGCCTGTCGCCTACATCGATCAAAGCCAAAAAGTAACTAAAATCTCCATTGTATTGTGGAAATATAACACCACATATGCAACCACCTAAGTTTTAATTTCTTATTATGTACTAGATGTGCTTAATTTTTTTTAGTAATTTTATGATACGTTTGATAGTATCAGAAATTATTCAATGTGTGAGTGTTTTGTTTGACTTGAACTTTATTCGAAACCTTCAGACACTGTGGAACTGGCTTTATTATAATTAATAGTCGGAACACAACAATGATATTGTTATGGGAGAAAACCCTGATTAGGCGGTAGTTAAAAAAAAATAGTTTTGGATTTGAATTTCGGAAATCGCCTGCAGTAGCGCTATGCCATAAACTCTGATATGCGAGTGTCTTTCGAGGTTCGAGCAAATAATAATAATAATATTTTACGAGACTCTTCGACTTCTCTGCCGGAACGGAGATATGAAATGATCAATCTGCAATCGTTGTTCACACGCTCGGTTATTGTTATGTGTCAATAACCCCGTTGGAATTCAAGCCAATCAGCATTAGCTTTCAGGGAAGAAGTATTTTAACTTTATTTGGTATTCGATAGATTGTGGACTTTGCAATTCTTGGTAAAGTTCTTACGAATAGCTAATCTGGATTATCTCCGTCTTATGGAGTAGTTAACCTGATATAAGCTAGCGTGGCCTTTGACGTGACTTGTATATGACTGTCATATTTCTACTCCTCTGATTTATGATCATCTTATACTTCAGTAGAAAGTTAGCCCCAAAAGATCGATGCCTTAAAAGTTTGTAAAAGCCACTCAAGAGGGCTTCATGATTTTCTCAGCTTTTTCAAAGGCTTTTTAAGAATTCATTCAATTGCAACAATAAGGCGACGTGTCATATATTTTATTAGATTTTTTATGTTCGTATTTAATGGTGTATAACTGTACATAGACGCCGTCGTGGTGGATTGGTCAGTAATGCTGCCTTTTGATTTGTTTTTTTTTATATACTGCCTACACATCGGGCGGTCCGGGTTCAAATCCTGGCAAAAGTTTATGAGATGTACACGAACATTAGTACACGAGTTATGGTTGTCTATATATTTATTTTAGTTTATTTATGAAATATCTAGGTTATTATGTAAATTTGTTCGTTATCCAGTATCCATAACAATAATGTGTGTGAGCGTGGAAATATTTATTTATAATATACCTATATTTATTATATTATATTTTATTATTATAGTCTGAATTTCCGAGTTCTAAATGTTTCTAAGTTGTGTTGAAGATAAAAAAATGGTATATACTATTCATTTAAATCTCCAAGAGTTGTACAAGAAAAATAATAACATAGATTTGAGATTTATCTTAACATAATTTTGTTAGGCAACCATTACACTGTATTATGATACCTGATATTAGCTTTATATCAGCAAAGTTTTGGATTCACTCAGTTGTCAATATTCCCTAAATATTTTGTAGCACAATAACATAAGTAATATATACCTACATACGCGATTTCTAATGCATCTAAGTATTACTGGTTTAACAATCACTTTTTGCACGTTGCATGCGATGTGCGTTTTTACATCTGAATTGCGATGTTTTATTGTACGAATAGTTGGTGTGATATTATTTATCACACCAACTATTTTGGCAAACAATAATATTATTTAAAACAATTAACTGAAAATAGCAATAATGCACATGCAACGTTGCGAAAGTAGTTACTCTACAGAAACAGCTACAACCAATTTAGGGAACAAGCTATGAACAAGCTAACAGCCTGTGATTATTTTGAGGCCTCTCGGCTGAAATGATGGGCCAATTTCAATTCAGTGAGACTGCAGTATATTCGTTTGCCATTTAACAAGTAAAATACAGCAGATAGCAGATACGTACTATATAGATTGCAGAAGTCATACTAGCATGTATAATCACAAACCACAAGGACACTTAGGAAAATTCGGCCAAGTACAAAGTTGAGGATGAGATTCGTAGGTACATAAGAAAATATTATCACTGCGCAAATTTTGGCACACAGCCTATAATAATCTTGTCCGTCAATGTATCTTTATCAACTGACAGTCAATATTTAGTAACAGATACATCTAATTCTCATGTCAGATATCAGATTCGCAAAATGTCAAACCTACCAATCATTTTCACAATCATTAAATTATTCCACTTTCGCGAAAAGGTCTTCTCAGTTAGGCCATAGAAACCTGAAACCTACCAATTACTAACCAAGCTAGAATAGTTTTGACATTTTGCGAATTTGATATTCTGCGCTCTATAACAAACAAGAATTCGGGTGAAACTCTTTCATGAAATGGTGAACCTCATCTCTCTAAAAGTAAAAACGACATTTATATGAGTAAAGTATTTCTGAAAACGATAGTTGGCAGTTTTTTTATCCTCAAAAAAAAAACCTCGTACCAAAATCAACATTCCGCGAACATCGCCGCGGGTCTAAGCTAGTGCATCATAATCGCAATCTTCATTTTCAAATCAAGCGAATCAAAAGCAAACTTGCATAAAAATCAGATACATTTTCACGGTGAACGATACGTTTTTCAATATTTAAGTACCCACAAATGCGACCATAAGTTGAAATAGAGTAAGATTGATGCGCTTTAAAGTGTTTCGAATTGAAAATGTTTCATCAATCATCGTCATCAGATAATCTGTTTCACGACGACCAAACAGAATTAAATTATTAAACTTTGAACTTACTGGCTATCGAATGAAGATAAATATTGTAAGAGATTAACTGAAAAATAACTTAAATTCTATTATCGTTGCGAGCATACAACATCATCTAAAGTTGCATACTTTTCTAGTCGTTAACTCTTCTTTAATTGAGTAATCCTATCCAATATTATAAATGCAAATGTGAGTTTGTTTGTTACGCTTTCACGCCTAAACCACGAAATCAATTTTGAAAATTCTTTCACCAAAAGAACACGAAAAGAACCACAGAAATAATAACAAAGAAATAATAATCCTCTTTATTAGTATTTCTGTGAAAAGAACACATTATCAAGGAGTCACAAAGGTGGAATTTATTTTATTTTTAATGAGATAACCCTACGAAAATAACAATAATGAAGTTATTATTTGAAGTACGCTGCCACTTTGTTATTTGTTAAACAATTTAGGTAACTATAGACATCCCTTTGCTTTGATAAGTCTCTATAGTTGATGGTTAATTGAACTTACCTTAAGTGAACTTCAACCATAATTATACGAGATGCTGCATCCGTAGAGATTTATTAACCAGGTAGTCCGTCTGTTAAGGTAAGGCATCATCACAACATTTTAGAGTAAAATATTTCAATGAAATACGTATTAAAAAATAAAAGTAGTTAAACAATTGCTAATGGTACTACTAACTTCCTCGGTCTACGGTAGGGGGCGCTTGCGGTGGCGCTGTCATTCATTTTAGAGTCCAAGGCCTTTCTGTCATCATTTAGTACAGATAGGGCAATGAATAGCTATTATATTTATTACGGGAGGGGGGGAACTTAAATCTCTACGGATGCAGCATCTCGTATAATTATGGTTGAAGTTCACTTAAGGTAAGTTCAATTAACCATCAATTATACTTCGATGCTGCATCCTATGAGATTTATTAACCAGGTAGATGTTTAGCGCTTATCTAAATGATGACAAGTAAATAACTGAATATACTTATTTATTCAAGATAAACAAAAAACAATCTCTTCTAATCTAATTCAAACTAATCAACATTAAACACCGCTCCAGCAAAAACACTGTCCTCTTGGGCACTTGTTCCTAATGGTAAATTATAAAATTTTGCGAAACAAACTGAGTCTCCTGTCCAGCCGGCAGTCCTTTTGATAACGTCTACAGAGACGCCGGCCCGCCGCGCGGCTGACGTAGCAGCGTGACGCGTGCTATGCGCCGAAAATAAGCTTACGTCTATGCCGCTATCTCTCAATACTTGTTTGATCCAGCGACTTATTGACTGGGAACTAGCATTGTGAATTGGTTTCTTGTATGTCAAAATAAGGTTATCAGTATTACCCGTTTTCCTGAATTGTTCGGATTTTTGAATATAAGAAAACAATGTTTTTGCTGGGCATATACATGGTTTATCATTAAAGAAAGGTATGAACAATCTTGGATTAGATCTATTAGGCGCAGAGGTCTTAATAATATTATTAATTGTTACAAGAGCACCATTTTCACTAAACATAACATCTGCAATATTAATTACTGACAACGTCTGCACACGTTGTCCTGTAGACAACGCGAGCAGAGTTACCAATTTTTTCGTGAGAACATCTAGACTTAAAGTTTCATTTGGGAATTGATTTGATAAAAAAGATAATACTATACTTGGATCCCATGTTGACTGGTATCTAGGAAAGTTAGGCTTGATTTTAAAAACCCCTTTTAAAAATCTACTAATTAAATCATGATTACAAATATCTTTTCCCAATATAAGAGATAATGCTGATCGAATACTATGTATTGTTGCATAACTCGCCCCTTGATCAAATTGATTGGTGAGAAATTTAAGTATATCTTGAACCCTTACTTGAAAAAAATCAATCTTATTAGTGTTACAAAAGTTGAACCATTTAACATATGCAGAATTATATTGTTGTAAAGTATTATTTGAAATGGAGCTACATAGTATGTCCATTGTTTTACTATCTAATTTATTTTTTGAGAAGGCTTCCCTGATAAAACTGCGCACGCCAGGGTAAGATCGGACCATAACGGGTGGCTCCTCCTGGAAGGCGAAAGTAATAACTGAGCATTAGGTTCTAAAAATAATATATCTGAACATACTAATGATTTAAACAGAGGATACCATGGTTGACTAGGCCAATACGGTACCACCATAATCCCACGAGCCTTGTCATCAATAATTTTTCTAAGGCATTTCAAAACGAGCGCAAATGGTGGAAATGCGTAAAAATAATATGCATCCCATTTAATAGTAAATGCATCGATTTGGAAAGCCTCAGGGTCTCGTTTCCATGACACGAATTTGTTACATTTTTTGTTGATTCGAGAAGCAAATAAATCAATAGACGGCTGTCCAAATTTATGTGTAATGTTATTGTAAAATAAGAAATTTAATTCCCACTCTGTATCAATATTAGTAAATCGTGAAGCCTTGTCCGCTTCAACATTGTCGCGAGATTTAATATAAGACGCAAAAATAAATAAACCTCGATCTTCACACCACTGCCAGATACTACGTGTTATAATATTAAGGTGGGGAAATTGTATTCCACCCATTCTATTAATATACGAAATCGCGGTAGTGTTATCTATTCTTAAAAGAATTTCTGAGTTTCTAATATTATTACAATAAGATTTAAGACCAAAAAATGCTGCTAACAACTCAAGATAATTAATATGCTTTTGTTGTTCATCTTTTGACCAAAATCCCCGAGCGATTTCATTATTACAATAAGCTCCCCAACCCGATAACGAAGAATCAGTAAAAATTTCAAGTACAAAGTGACCTTTACGTATAGGATTATATGTATGATGGATAACATTTTTCCACCAATGGAGATCGGAATAAATAGATTTGTTAATATACATTTTTGCATCATAATTATCGTATTTGAGAAGGGCAAGATATTTTTCCCTCTCCAACTGTTTCGTATAGAGCCAGCCGTATGAGACAGCTGGGCAAGCCGCTGTTAAAGTTCCTACGAATTTTGCAAACTCTCTGATCGTTATTACTTTTCTATTGCGTATACTATTAGTCATAACAAATATTTTCTGTCGTTTCTCGGGTGGTAATGTCACTGTCATATTTTCTGAATTTAATTCAAGACCCAGAAACTTGCATAATTTAGTTGGTTGTAAATTGCTCTTTTCATAGTTGATTATGAATCCTAAACTGTGTAACATATTTATCAAGTTTGAAATAGAATTTATACATTCTTCGTAACTATTATTTATTGACAAAATGTCATCCAGGTAGCCTACTAATTTATGTCCATCGTTTCTTAAATGAGTCAAGATAGGCTTCATCAATTTAGTAAAAATATATGGAGCGGAACATAAACCAAATGGTAAACAGGTAAATTCATAAAGTTTTTGAAACCTAAAGCGCAAATACTTTTTATAAGCAGGATGAACAGGAATCAAAAAATAGGCATCTTTAAGGTCTACAGTTGCCATGAATGAATTATGAGATAGCAACTTTACAGCTGTTCTTAAATCTTCCATCTTAAAATGTGGATTAACGATAAATTTGTTAAGTTTTTTAAGATTTAAGATAAACCTTGAACTACCATCATTTTTCGGAATAAGAAATATAGGCGAGATGAATTGATCAGAGCATTCCGTACATTCTTTAATCGCACCTAACTCTAGTAATTTTATTATTGCGTTCATCATCTCCAGTTCATTACATTTAGGATTGACAGGTTCTTCGTATTGATAAGGCTGATTTTCGAATTTTAACTTATAACCTTTTACAATTGATAAAATTCGATTATCAGAAGTGATACGTTTCCAATTATTAAAAAATAGACTAATGTGTCCAGCATGGGGTACCTCTATCGACGGGGCCTCCTGTCGTAAGGGCGAGACTGCTGGGCACCGCGTGACCTCATAGCTGCTGGAAGCTGCCTCCTCGTCGTAGCCGGCGGCGGCGCCTCTCGGTAGTACCGAGACGGTGGCGGCGGTGGCGGCGGCGGTGGCGGGAGCGTCGCAGGTGGATTGTGGTGGTAGGACCGCATCGCCGCTGGACGAGGAGGCTGTCTCAAGTTTCCCTGTTGCTGAAAAGGTTTTTTCGGCACAGGAGTTGTACCAGCCGGTTTTTTAATCTGCAGGCTTGCTTTTTCTATTGTCTTAGAAACCTTTATATTTTCATTTAAATTATCGCCAAATAAGAATTCGTCACGTTTGACACCATGAATTATACTCCAGAAGCTTTTATCTAGTAATGGTATTATTAATCTACGTCTATTCATTGTTTCCTCATGATGCATATCTAAAAGGATCTGATTTACTTCGGACAAGCGTTTTATAATATCAGTGTTATGTAAATTTCCTTCTATTAGGTCTGTAATTAGGTTGACAAGGCCGGCAATACCTGTCCCTAGCTGATTTTGCGATTTTTGCAATCGTTTATCTCTATTCTTGGCAGTTTCTGTAAGTATCGCAGCTACTTCTGCGTTTAATTTTGGTGCTTTTGCAAGTTGAAAATTTTCAGGTATTAACATTTTTGCCATTAAAGCTTCTTTTTGATCTTTAGCTAATCCTTCCATTAATATTTTTCCCAACCGTTCAGAGATTGCAATTGGAATTTTTTTACCCATAGCTTCTTCAGACTTCTTGGCTTCACCAAGTGCTAATAAAATTTCGGTAGGTACAATTGGAGCAGGTGGATCTGCAGTAGCGCTGCCTTCTACTGAAGACAATTCTTCTAGGGCGCTGGGGGCAACGACTGGAGCAGGGACCGATATTACCGATCTTAGTTGATTATCACCCGTTGGCAGGCCCCTTTGGTCGCTGTCAACTCTAAAGTCTTGTTCGTCACCCCGCTGCGATGACGGTGATAGCGGAATTTCATCCTCAATATCTGTATTGTATTCCGGGTCATAATAGTCCTCCACTAGAAAACAAAACATAGGCTTAATTAGCCGTGTTAATTTACTATCAGGATGATATCTCGTATCATCACTTTAAGACAGTAATAAATTAATTCACTTTCGGGATAATATCTCGTATTACCACTTTAAGAAAGTAAAAATATTTGTCTCCGGATGACATCACGTGTCACCACTGAGGAGGCAAAAATACGAACATAAAACATATACAGGTACGTACAGACATTACATAGGTAGTATTATGATCACTTATTTATACATTTACGTATTGAAACATTTATACACTTATTATGTAGGTAGGTACTCATCAATATGATTGTATGTATGCAATATGCAATCAAGATAGATTACTATGGAAAGACTTATTTCACTTATTGGTTATCATTCTATCTAAGTATAACTAACCTTCACTATCTGAGTTTGAGTTTCGAATAATATCTTCTTCGGAACACAATGGCGGTGGAGGTTTTCTTCGCACGCGTAATGCTTTTTCCAATTTCTTCACTCGACGAATCAAATCATCATTGCTTTTTTCACGTTTTCTTTTACCCATTGTTACTTAACACTTTGCGATTCAATTACACTACAAGACACAATAAAAAACACTTTTAAAATTCAGCGTTGTAACGATGCCGCACATCACAACAAACGAATGACAGCGCCACCGCAAGCGCCCCCTACCGTAGACCGAGGAAGTTAGTAGTACCATTAGCAATTGTTTAACTACTTTTATTTTTTAATACGTATTTCATTGAAATATTTTACTCTAAAATGTTGTGATGATGCCTTACCTTAACAGACGGACTACCTGGTTAATAAATCTCATAGGATGCAGCATCGAAGTATAATTACCTAAATTGTCTGTTTGAGCTGTTCCGCATTGTTCGATCCGATATTAATATCGGAATGAGGAACAACTCTTAACATTTTAATATTATAAGGATAAATGTTTGTCAATTTATAAGTAGAATAATTTTTTTTTAACATTAGAATGCTATCTACATTATTCCTGCCTGAGTGAAGTAGGCTATACTTGTTTTAAAAAATACTCTACGCTGACGAATTCGCGGTCAAGCGCTTATATTATAATTTCTTCTTCTTCATTCCATATTTATTTAGGTTTGTCCAATGTGTCACCACTCGGCTATAGGTTTTGTCAAAGTTTTAGGACCGTCTGCCTGGTACCTACCTCGCACGGTGGTGAGTAAAATTAGTATCGCCACGGAGCGAGAGACCAATTGGTGCAATGGTTTGCACTGGGTTCAGAAATTCCCTCAGTCGGTTTTTACAAACGGGATTACGGCATGGGAAGGAAATCCTCCTACTACTTCTTGAGTATATAGTTATATTATGTAGGTAATATCTTAATATCTTTTTTTGGATTGACTATTATTATTACGGATATAAAAGCGTCGGTGGCGTAGTGCGTAAGAGCGTCGTCTCCCACCCGGGAGGCACCGGTTCGATCCCCGCCACGTGCCAATGTGTTTTCAAATTTTGAATTCATATGTACGTTTAATCGACGCTTTTACGGTGAAGGCCTGTACACCTACGGAAACCTGCACACACCTTAGAAGAAATTTTTAGGTTGTGTGTGAAGTCGATCAACCCGCACTTGGCCAGCGTGGTTGACTAAGGCCTAATCGCCCCTAATGTGGGGTAGGCTCAAGCCCTCGGTGGGGACATTATATCTGCTGTTGATGATGATGATGATTACGGATATATTCTCAAAAAACTCACCGGCAAAATAGAAGAAAATAGACCTCGGGGTCGCAGCCTGATGCGTTGGACAGACCAAGGTTCACGCCAATCTTGAAACCAATCTGCACGATGCCCTACACACTACTGAGGATAGATGAAGTTGGCGCAGAATCATCCCACGTAAGATGATACTAACGGGAAGTCACGACCCTCATCACTGAAAAACACGTTGCGAGAAGGAGGATTACTAAGTATTACAGCCCCGACGAATTATTTTTAAAAAGACCGGTAAGACAAGTTTGCTATTGAACTTGTTGGCGTATCAAATAAATTTAGGTGACGTAACATTTCACCGAGGTACCTAACAGCAATAAATCGAGACGCAAAATTGACGTCCATTCAATATCTCCAACGTTTCAATTCCAATCAAATCGAGCAAACTTCTGTGAATCGTTTTCCAACTGGAACCGCACTGAGGTTTTCACGTCCAGTAGATTTAACTAGTGGTGCATTGACAGAGAACGATGTCCTCAGACACACTGGCTGTGCAATATGTAACTGGTCACAGCAATTTATCCAACCATTTATACCTGTTCCTCCATCTTGCAATTTATGTGTTAAAACGTTATATATTTTCGAGCTGAATAAGTAGGTATGGCAAAAAAAACGACTTCAAAACTAATAGCATCTAAATATTTTTTTGAGGTCGGTCCCACATACAAGTAAGTGACAACGTTTATAACAAATAATGAGGATGACACCGACCTCAAAAAAAATAGATTTTTATAAACAACATTTTTATTTCTCCGATTTTAATTTTGAAGTCGTTTTTTTTTTATTTAAAAATAATTTATTTTTTGCTTTTTAGAATTTTCACGAAACTACTTTTAGACACACATAGGGGCATTATTAGGGATAATTTAATTTAATTAATAGGGCATTATGAGGTATGACTCAAAAACTGCTCGCCAGATGTCGATCAAATTTTGGGACCCCAAGACAAGCACTAGCTTCCAAAGGTCAAAAGAATCTTCAAAATCGGTCCACCCATTAACGACTTATTAACAAACATAAAAAATCGGGAGTGGTCTCCCCTTGACTTTCTCGTATACCGGAAAGGATTCAAAGGTTGATAGAAACCGTAGATGTTGATGTCATACATGGATGTTAAATTATGGTCACCCATCCGAGTACCGACCGCGGACTTGGTTGCTTAACTTTCGTGATTGACGGCTCAAAAGTTGATAGAAACCTTATATTTTGATGTCATATACGCATGTTAAAATTGGTTGCAATAAGTTAATGCATGCTCGAGTTATCGTGCCAACGCACAGACACACAGACATACAGACACACAGACAGACATAATTCCAAAATAATATTGCCGGACTCAGCGAGATCCAAACCGTGTAAATCCTTCAAAATCTCGAGGTCAAATTTTTTGACGATTACAAGACTAAAACGTAAACGTACGAGAAAGTAAAAACTGTCGAATTGATAACCTCCTCCTTTTAAGAAGATGATTAAAAAAGCCAATATTCTTGGTATATTTTTTAATGCTACGGTTCCAAATAAGTACAAAATTTCTTCTTTGTAAAAACACTACCAACCGCACTACAAGCAGTCAAATGAAAAATAGCAAAATGTTGCTTGTCAAGTGAAATTGCATTAAAGATAATTAGGTATGCTAAATGTCGGACATAAAAACTATGTGTAAATTTTCTTTGAATCCCATTCAATTTATTAAAGGCAAGGCGTACGAATTACATATCTGCCGTGGGAAGCAGAAGCGGACAGAGACCGAGAAAAGTGCGTATACATAAAGAAAGCATGCGCTAGTCCACGCTGGTAGTCGGCGTATGGCACTTTCAGTTTCGATTGGCACTTATTTTGTGCTCGGTTTGACTGCCGAGGGCTTGTTAGTTGCCTGTTGTTGTGTAGCTACTCCTGCCACTAATTTATCAAAGGTTGCCAATACTGTTAACAGATTTATTATGTTCTGGTAGTTAATGATGAGATAGGCCAGTCCCTCGGTGGTTGAAGGTTCGGGATGAAGATCGCTTTCAACTTCACCCATATCATGAAGGTTTAATGATACTGCTCTTAAGTGATCATAAGCTTTACTGAGGTCAAGAGCTTCACGGTGAAGCGTATAAAATATAGTCTTAACTTATTAGACAACATACTTGTATTTATCTAAACGTGTTTTGTTTTATTTTGTATTGAACGAGTCACATGTAATATTTGCCGGCTTCATTAGGCCTATGCATATAATAAAACCGTCATAGAAATTCACTTACAAATAAAATTGTGTGAAAATGAGTAATTTTAATAACACATTATCCTTTTGGAGAGCAGCCAAAGTTTATAATAATAATATCCGTTCCAGCTAAATTGAACCCAAAAAGACGCTTTCGATTGTACCTTCGAGGATATTGCCAGGGGTCTTAAAAAGGTTTGCTAAATATTTATTTTCTATAAGATAGACGCAGAATATTGCGTAGAGTTTGGGTGTTTTGTAAACAGACTGCTCTGTACTCAAAGTATTATTAAAAATATTTTTTGTTCCGTCTCAATATTTCGTCAATGAATTCCTCCTCAGATTTCTTGTTTCCTGTGCAGATAATATTATTAATTAGAATATTAAAAGTGAAGTTCAAAAACTTCCTCGGCATTATACCGCTTGTTCATGATTAATTATTTTTTTGTCTTTAAATAACCCGCTGGGTTATAATATGTTCACTTTTCATAGTTCTTATTGAAATGGCCTTAAAGTCTAATTTTGTAATAAAAGATCAACTAATACTCGAAAGCCGGGACCGTACCCGCGTTGGCCTTATTTGAAAATCGAACTTTTTCTAAAATCGAGCTGGCCACAGCAAACTTAACGGAACACATTTGAAATTAAACAAAAGCCGCAAGTTTTGTAAGACGCTGCAATAATATACGTAATAACTGCAAAGATTTTATAAAAATATAAGTATCAAAATAGATAGAAGAAAAGTTCTGTTAAAATGTCGAGTGACGTAAGCCATTTAACTCCGAAGTCCATTAAATTGGAGGCCATAGGCATTATTCATATTCTACTCCCAGAGAAGTCAAAGGAAAAATACCTGAAAACCTACAACGATTTCGACAAATGGAAAACTGCAAAAGGTGCAAATAAATCAGTGCTTCTGGTCTATTTCCAGCATTTATCCACAAAAAGTCAAACAGCCTGTAGATTAAGCGAAGTGTGAAGTGTCTGAAGATGTGAACAATACTCAAATAAACTCTACCTCAACTTCGATAAACGTACCATATAAAAATATAACTTTGTCTTTCCACAACTGGACTAATGTCTCAAACATCAATTTTCACTTTTAATTTCAATTTACTATAATAAAACGCTGCTTTTTTATTGTCTCGCAAAAGGTGAGAAAAGTAGAGTACACTCCACGGGGATAAAGCTGTTTTTGTCTTGGGCTCGCTTGAACCCCTCACTGCGCTCAGGACTCGTCTGAATTCCCTAGCGTCACTCAGGAATTAACTCATAACACTGGAGTCCTTCGTTACGTTTAGTATTCAATATCGCGCCCGTGACATAAAACAGTGCTTTATCCTCTCGGTGTACAATCTACTTTTGTCTGATGTGCGTGACTGATGATGTGCAAAAGGTTTTACTTCGACGCTAACTTCGATTTTGATCTTACCTTTCAAGTTTAGTTATGCTCATTATCATCTTTATTATCTAACTGCCCCTGAATTAATAGGGAAGTACTAAAAGTCATATGGCTTCAACATTGAATAGCACTATAACTGCTGCTGCATTCTATTGTCTCTACAAAGTTGGCAGTTAGAATTGCTTAACAATAATTTACGAAGACAATGTAACCATTTACTTGGGGTATTATTTCTATCATCCGATTAGCATCATAGGAATGTGTTTGTGCTAAGTTGCACTTCTAGTTTCGACGACCGCTCGTCGAACAAACGTCGGTATTTTTCCATATACCGATAGATATATATTATCTGCTTATATATAAGAAAATGGAGTTTCTTTTACTAACTATCAGAATACAAATAGTAGTAGTTAGCCATGCGGGCTGTAAGCAAGCTTTGCCACCAACAAAACTCACACAAGTTTGTACTCCCTTGGGAATCAAATTCATTTTCATTATTACTCACCTGCACTGCTGTCAATTTATTTGTGGTCGGTGTAATATCTTTTCTTTTTACACTCTTCTCGATCAGCCGCCACCTCAACATTAACACCTTACTTTGCCATAATCATCTTTCACGGAGAATT
Source organism: Elophila nymphaeata (assembly GCA_955850985.1). Taxonomy (NCBI): domain Eukaryota; kingdom Metazoa; phylum Arthropoda; class Insecta; order Lepidoptera; family Crambidae; genus Elophila; species Elophila nymphaeata. The sequence goes on from OY039073.1 coordinate 11,444,286, forward strand.
TCCATGTCTTAGTCTTCCTCTTTCTCTATAGGTATCCTGTACCAAAGACGGCCTGCGTAGAATACTGTTTGCACCTATTGGACAGCTCCGCCAGATACTTACTTGATGCTTTTTATAGGTTGCAGCGTCGCTCGAATCGCATTATCGGTGAACAACCTTTTTGACCCTCTCCGATGTTGCGTGATTGAGCACGTTCTCCCGTCTATTCCACGACAAGTGCTGAGGAACTTTTTTCCTTATTCTACTATCTGCCTTAGGGCCTCCGATAAACTGTAGCTACCATGTTGCACACTCAAAATATGGAACTCACTGCCAGCATATGCGTTCCCTACGCCTCTTTTAAAAGAACCAGGATTTTAAGAATACAATCCTGAGTCATTAAAAATAGTCGTGAAGAAATATTTACAAGTCGACAAGGCGAGGGGGTCTCTCTTTTTCTCACACACTTAGCATTCTTCGCATTTGGACTTCACTTCTACTATCAAGTTAAATCGAGTCGTTTGTTGGATCTTTTTATATACAAAATATCAAGGATAGTAAATGTTATTCTCCTTGATTCTATAAATTATATTGATACTAAGAAAAATTTGACTGAGAGATTTACGACGGGCATTTGATGGTGGAATTTACCATTTTAAACTGATCATTACACAACCTGTACTATCGCTTAACAGATGATATTAAATAAAATGATAAAATCTCTTATTCATTTCTTTCATTAATTTGACTTGCGGTAATTAATCAATATGACGTTATTCCTAGTAAAAAGGTATTGTTATTCACCAGAGTATATTACATAAGCTTGGATAAAATATCATGACATTGACTAAAAAACGATTTGCGCAACTCCCACGGCAGACCTAAGCTCCGGGTATGTTTAATAAGGTCACATTAATCTTCGTCGACGTGGTTTTTCATGTAACGTACTAATGGTTACATAAAATGTCTATATTTCATGAGAGCTATGTTATAAAAGTGCTAAGTCAATCTATGTCCTTCAATATAATTTGGGTCATAAGTAATCACTCTGTGTCAACGGTTAATTTATTACGTACTTGAGATTGCTAAATTGAAAATGAATTTCAAATAAAGTTAGTTAATGTCAAAAACGTTTTCTTATCTTTTAGTCACAAACGAGAAGTCAAAAACGTTTATAAATAATGTGAAATAGATTGAAAGAAATGTTATTCTCAGTTCTATGAAAAATATTTACGGGTATTTTAAGTGATTATCACTTAACCTTCGGAACGTAACATAATTTTTGATTTGATGATCGAAATTTGAGTCTGAAATTTATAATTAATTAATGTTATTTTATTTTTTCTATTAAAGCACATGCTGTACAAGTTGTCAAAAAGAAAACTTTGATTCCTCAAGGCTCGAATGCATTAGAGCGTCTAATCGCTAGAGGCTTCTCAACAAGAGAAGCTCACCGACTAGAAATTCTCCAAGGAAATTCGCCTCATAGGCTAGAGGACCAAGTTCAAGGTCCTCGCTTCCATAAAAGCCCGAATGATGCTGTGAAAACATCTGCGGCAAATAGCAAACAACGAACGAGCCTTACGGTAGTCGCATAAGGTATGTAACATCTGACATCTCACTTGTCACGAAATACACACAAAAGTCGCGTCCAACATCTTGGATCACGAAATGGATGGTGTATTCGGGATTGCGACCCCCGAAAACCACGAAAATGATATCCATATTGATATTAGGTAAAATATTTAACTATAGTTAATTGGTACCATCTGACGGCTAACTCTACCACCGCGAGCGCTCATTGGTCAAAATCAATAGCACGCACTTCCCTGAGTTCCTGTTACACACTCTCTTCCCATTTCTCGAAATCACTACCACAGATTGCAGGAAAGTGAGCGGAAAGATATTACTATCAAAGGTCTGTAAAAAAAATTTTACTTGGAACTACACAGATTCCAACTTAAAGGAATTATATTTTACGAATGACGTAAGTTAAAAGCTAACGAGCTCTAAGAAATTGAGACAGAATATTAAAACCTTAGGTGGTTTAACAGTCTGTGCTGACTTGAGACAAATCAGAGGTGGGTTAACTTCATTATGGTAGCCACATTTTACGATTATGGCGCGGACTACTTTCGTCGGGTGTTTACTACACTTACGCTACGGTCACGATTAGAAGGTTTTTGTAATTAAGACAAAGAAGTAATAAACCAGAAGAAAAAAAGTTGTCTAGTTCGAATTTAACATTTAAACTAACATTAAGAAATTCCCAATCTGCTCAATCGCTCATGATTCCGGATTATCTTGACACTATGTGTAAAGAAAGCCAAGTGCCGTCGGCGTTTTCTTTCTTTGGTAAATCCATAAGGAGCCTTAGGTAACATTTGGTTACACATAAAGCCATGTCTGGCAGTATAGATCATGGAGTGCTTCATAATAGTGACAGGCCAGTCTGTCGTCTAAATCAAACTCAAAAAGTAACAACCCTACAGTGAACCAACAAAAACGCCAACAGGACAGCCGCCAACATGTTACGTACGAGTAAAAACGGGAATTAACGCGATAAAATTACCTTTCAAATGCCTGACGTTTCAGCCGGGTTACACTGACCGTGGTCACAGGTTAATTCCCGTTTTTACTCGTATTATTCGTGCAACGCGAAAGTTTAAAAGTCAACATATGTTACACTCTAAAGGCATCTAAAAATCATCTCAGCAATCACGGTTTTTATTATTATGAAAAGTAAAATACATCAACATATTGCCAAGAAACAGAAAACAGTTTGTGTTGTCTAAAGACAAATTTTTGAAAAAATGTTATTTTAAAAATATCAAAATAACATTTATGATCAATAGCATAAATAGATTAACCAAAGAACGATAGAATAACTAAAACATATTATGTGATTCATAAAAATCAATATAACAGCTGCAGTAGACATAATTATAATATATACCTATATTATTAATCATTGTCTAGGCTTTACTATAATACTTCAACTGGTTGTAAAACCACAATCTTGGGCCTTAGATTGTCTTGAATACTAATATTCCAGACAGATTTGTAACCGCTTTGATTCAATCTAAGCTAATTTAGACAAATCACTTAGTTAAGACTCATCAGAAAGAGGCGGTAGTGGATGAAATTGTGACGAAATTAATAAAGTAATTTTCTAAAATTCTTAATTTTCCATACTTTGTAATGCGTACTAGTTTTTGACCCTCTTTTTAACCGACTTCAAAAAAAGGAGGAGGTTCATAATTCGACTGTATGTTTTTATGTGTGTTACTTCATAACTGTTTACTGTGTGTACCAATTTTAATGATTCTTTTTGAAGTGAAACTTCTTTATCGGCGTTGGAAAAAAATTTACCGTCACATTTTTCCGTTACGCGCCATCTTTTTTGTATTCATGTCTATGTAAGGCCATAAAGAAGTTTCACTTCTTACGTGTGTACACTAGTACACGCACACATTTTTTTTACATTTAGAAGCTAATGCTTGTCATGTGGTCCCAATTAAAGTTGAGCGATATCTGACTAGTGGTTTTTAAGTTATCCCTAATAATGCCTATTAATTGACGTCGATGATAATTATCGTTCTCATTTTATTAGCTATTTGTCTAAAAGATCTCGAGACAGTTTTCTGAAAAAATCTATACTTACAACACAAACAGCAAAAAATAATCTATTTTCATATAGTTATATTATTAATTTAATTTTCATTTAATTTAATTTGCTTATTTATTTTCTGTGTAATTTTTTTGTTTGTTTTGTAAATTGATTTAATGCAATTTGGTTTAAATTTTATTGCCAATTAAAGTCCTCAGCAGTCTCTCAATTTAATCTGGCCTATTTCACTTATAACTTCACTATTAGAATAATGATTTGATTAAATTACACTCATCAAAAGTGTCTAGGGATCAAGTACGTTTTAGAGTATCGCCGTAATTGAGGATTACTATTTTAATTCTTTTCGATTGTTATTGGTTCTTTGTTTTTTTAATTTCACTGTTTATAAATTAACAATTTTTCTTAAATATTCACTAAAAATAGATACATAGTTTCCTATAAAAGTATGCAGCTTAGCGTTATAGATAGAAATGTACTTGATCCCTAGACACTTTTGATGAGTGTATAATAATCTTAGAGTGATTCGTCACTCCAACGGCTGAGTAGAAATTTCCCCTGCTGAGAAAATTGTAAGGCTACACTATTTAACTACTTGTACTAATGTTTAATTAAGTTACAGACGTCAACTAAAGCAGATAGTCAAATTTTATTTTCAGTAATTTACAAATAATATTATAATACTCTACACTATTGTTTGTTTATGTGTGTGTGAATACAAAAGCTGATTTCCCACGGCCCGTGATATACACACGGACGCAGACCAGCCTGCTAATTGCTATATTATTCAATAGTTACTAATTTACTCATCTATTATTACAAAGGAAAAGAGTGACCTCGAATCTGCAAAATAGCGTTGTTTAAGTACTTACAAAGACTCTTCCAGTTAAAAAATTTAATTAAAGTGAAAATATCGTGTTAGTTAATTTTTTTAATGTCAAGTGGCTGGAAGACTAGCATACGGTCTGCCTGGTGGTAAGCAGCCCCCGTAGCCTATAGACGCTTGCAGCACTTACATGACACGCACGCCACCAACTCTAGTCCCCTTCCCTACCGTGGAGCTCTGGCGACCTTACTTACCAACAGAAACACAACAACACAAAAATGTAGTGTTATTTGACTGTGATCTTCCGTAAGGTGGATTTATAATTATATTTTTGTGGTTAATAAACTAAACCTACAACTCATTTATATAAGACTTACTTTGTTAAACACAGTCCCATAATAATTATAATTATATCTCAATTTACTTGATTTTTGAAATGCATATGATTATCCTATTTAGTGTGCGGTTAAGACGTTTAGCACTGCAAAATCTTGTTAGTATTCAAGTAGCAATTCAAGCTGGCTATAAAACAGCACTCACTTACCCACTATCACATCCAATAGAGATTTTATATCGCCACCACGTCATCGAGATCGAATCAATGACCTCTGAAGTCACGATATTTCTCGAGATGACCCATAAATTCCCCTTTTTATTATTCGCAATTTTGAAATAGAGTTGTTAACTAAAACATCGTAAACTTCGCCAAGGCTCAACTTTGTAAACGAATAATAAAATATTATTCTAATTATTGAAGCTTGTAATTTTAGGAATGCGTATAACCTTTCGATTCGAAGTAATTCAACGATTCGAAGTAATTCAAAAGTTTTTATTATTAGGTTTTATTTTGGCATTAATTGAAAGGCTTCAATAAAAGTAGGTACCAAATAAAATGAATGAAAGAGTAATTGACCGTTAGCAAAAGGTCATATAACATCTCTTACTTATTTTATTTCTATCCTCAGGGTACGTAAATTTTTTTCCACTAATAAACGTCAACAATTTGACATAAACGTTCTAAATTTAGCGTGAAATGTTTGTTTTCATTGTTCATAAGCAAAACTTAGAAAAAAAACGTAAAATGGATTTCGTGGGCGTTTATGAATACGTAGACATTAAAAGACAAGTAACGTGCTTCACACTTTTACCTTAACAGACCCACCTAACATATTTTATTTTATCGTTGGAATAGTATATAAGAAATGCTTCCAAGACTTTATAGACTCTACGCGCTGAATGTTGGACGTTTGGACTTTATTTGGACGTAAAAAGATCACGACTTAACAGTCAGGTGACAAAATTACAACTACCCCCAAAAAGTATTTTTATTGTCACGCGTAAAGTGGTTGAATGTTGAAACCGATTGAAAATCTAATATATTTATCTTGTTGTTGGTCAATAGTTATACGTTTGCTCGATTTCTTAATAGTAGTAAATCCACATTTATCGCTATAAGAAGAAAACAGTGGTAAGTAAACAACCTGTCTTAATAATTAGTATAGGCTTGATATCTAAAAATTATAGGTAGGATCTACGTTACTTTTCAGTTTTCACGAAGTTTATATTAGGAGTAGGTAAGTAATACTAATATATAATGTCAAAAATAATAATAAGACTTTCTATGTTTCCATAAAGTCATTTCCAGGAAATAATGTCTCACAGATTAGGTAGCTAAAGATTATTTTCCATTAATTTCTCCTCTGATTCACATATGCATGTTTTTACAGCAACTAAAAATCTACTTACAGCTTTTTGCTTGCTTGTTTAGTTGTTAACAAACTAACACTAATGACATCATCTACTAACACAAATAAAAACCAATATGAAATCGATCGACATCCGCGCACAGAGTTGGTTCACTCAATCGTTACATAGAGTTCATGACCGCGGCGCGGCGTTTCAACCACCTCCTTATTTAGCTGATATCCAATCTTTTCTGCTCCATGTATATAAGGTTTTATGGATCGGATCATCCTTTTCCTCGTTGTAATGTCACTGCCAAGGTCAAACCCCCCTCTGTAGGCCCACATTATGACGCAGATAAAAACTTATTGTCGCTGCAGACCCCCTGTCCTGTGGGTGACGCTTTATACTTTTTGTTTTCTTGGTTTGTGTTCTAACATGACACATTTCATATTCTAGCTTGGGCTTAACGTGTGGAAATGTATTTTATATAAGTTACTCCTGTATAAGGGAAAAACAAATCTCTCGTGGTTACGAATTATACGATGATGTAAGACAGAAAAAGACACAAGCAACGGTATTTCGACTGATAGTGTATAAGTATAGTCAGTGTAATTATTTATATCCTAAAAAATCGCAATTCCGACGATATAGAAGTTGGAAAAGCAAAGATGCAAAGCATGCTTACATTGCGTGATTTATAGATTCTGTCGACAAACTGCTACGCAGTTTGGCAGATGCAATCTTTTGTATCATTTGAGTTTTTTTTTTCTGTGAATAAATAAATAAAAAAATAGAAAGGATTGTAACATTTTGTAGTGGTTGTTTGTTGTGAGCTAGAAAATTGGATACTAAATATCAGGAATAGTATTAACAGTATTATATGACATATTTTCACAAGATACCTAAGATTTTACGAATCGTAAGTTTTTTTGTAACAAGTACAAAAGAACATTATTATACTCAATATCTAAAAATAAGCAGAATTAAATAACACATTATGTTGTTTGTTTTATAAATAATTTACTGTGTCACATTCATATATATAAGAAACTGTAGAACGGCAATGAGAAAGAGAAAGAAAACACTAACGCATAAAAAAGCGAGACAGATCGTACACGCAAACGGCCTAAGTCGGCCTGTCAGTCACGTAGAAAAGGACAGCAACTGTCAGACTGCAGTACTATTTTTCACGCACACATGCGCATTACTCACACATTGTTGCATTTTTTTGGTTTCGCCCTAGTCGATTCATTGCCGATCTATAAGTGTCAGTAATTAGTTATAAATCTATGGTCACATTTGATATTAAAATATGTATGAGATATTGAGTAAAATGTTTTCGTATCATTTTATTTACCTACTGACCCTTAACAATGTGTTTATGGGACGCATTCATTAACATAGTGGGAAAGAATTAGTCTACTAAACAGAGGGTTTCTTGTTCGCTTACTCAGACTAATTTAAGATTATAGCTCTGTATATATTGTCCTAGTTTCGGTTAGGTTCTGTAAATGCGTAGTTTCCTTAGCAGCAAAAATAATCGCGTTCATTGTTTCTTTTTACAAAGTTCTACTAAAGTAATACTACATTATATAAATCTAATATCGTGATATCGTAAGAATACTGCCCCTTACGTGCAACTTTACACAGCGTGTAAAAGAAATATAACAGAAACGACGCACAACCTAATCGTAGTTTGTGAATCATTTTTAATTTTTCATGAACTTTATAAACTAATTATGCTCATTATAAACGCATTCGAGTAGCATGGTCAGTCTTCGAACCGCACGGGCCGAGTAGATTACAACGAAACTAGTTTCCACAGAGACGTACGAGAGATATACATGAAAAGGTTCGAAATTAACATAAAAATTTATGTTTTCTTATGTTGAAAATGTGCTTTTAATAAGTAGGTAAATGTTTTTATTTTTGATGTTGATGGCGTAATTATTTTGTTTTGTTTACAGTTACCGTTTATATGATTGCGTAAGTAAAATGGTTTAGTTAATATTTAACATATTTCTATGTTCCATAACAATAAAATTAAATAATGTAATTTTTGGAAAAACGAAAATACAGTGTATTTAACGACAAATTTAATGAAAGAGCCTTTTGCTTTTGTAGCTGTATGTTAGTATTTTTCTCCAGTTATTGCACTGTTACTCTAATAGGTCGGTGGCTTTCAGTCGTTTGGGCAAACGGTAAAAGCTTTCAGATCACGCTTAGGTTTAATTCTCTCAGTGGGACAAACATCTGTCGATGTAACAGATATTTTGCTACTGTTTATAGGTTAAAAGATTTTCCCGCTCTATTTCTATGTAGCGTACGTCGTATTTGTAAATAGAGCATTGTGCTTTAAGATCTTCGATCATCTACAACCGTGGATAATGCACGGCAATAGCGTCGGTGGCACACTTCAAACTCCGCTAAAACGCAGCCGTAGCGGACTTTGCATTCAGTGATGCATGATTTGTCAAACGGTAAACAAGTCAAAATGCTCCGTAAAAGATTGTAAAAATCACTCCTAAATTCTAGTTAAAAAACATGGTGTGACTTACCACCAGTAAGTTAGTATTTTTAATAAAATTTGAGACTGAACTTATGCTAAAACTAGCTTGAAATACGCTTTGGTTATTGAAAATTATAAAATAATTTCATAAAACAACGGCCCTTAGCCATCCCTTTCACACTCATAGCCAAAGTGAGACAAAATACATAATAAAATCGGAACATAGTCAAGTTTTTAGGAATGGAGTTCCTATATATTCGTATAGCCATTCATATATATTTTTAAATTAGTGTAGTAAATTAAAATGATCTATTTTCATCTTTCAATCAATTTCATCATGTCTATCATCTGACGAAGGCCATTATCGAAAAATATGTCGATTTAAGACTTCACTATATTTCCAGGCAAGAAAATTTAGAAAAAAGACGTAAATCTAAAAGACATGTTTGGAACAAGATAAATTTATTTCAAGGCACGTAATCTACAATAAAATAAATAGTGCAGACCCTAGTATTGGGTTATCTTATTTAAATAATAATAAGTCATTTAAAAATCTTACTTGTTTTTTTATCATGATAAAATCACAACACTAAAATTTTGAAAGGAACCGTAACTCCAAAAGGCAAGTTTGAAACAAGATTAATTTATTTCAGGGCAAGTAATTAAGCCTGAAATAAATACCGCAGACCTCAGTAAAAATACTTTATACACACAGCTACTTATTCAACTTAATATTTTTTCAAGTTTTATTTAAATAAATTATCTTTATCAAGTATTCAAAACTATGCGGTGTCGTCTTGCGTCGGGTCGTTACGTTCCCTAAAATATGGTTGAGCGAAGCGATGGCTGATTCTTGCGTCATGCCTGTGAACAGATGCCGCCAATGAGACCTGGTCATCTCATGTTTTCTTGAACTTTTTATTTTTATTTGATGTAAATGTTAGACAATGTAGTTGTTTATTCTTAGATGGATAATTGTATGACACATGCCATTAATAGGATAATTTTGTTTGTGTTATGATATTGTGTAAATAACTAATGTATTAGGTATTGGATTTTTTTTATTTATTTTGGTATGCACACATTGTATTCTTATAGATATATTTATTAACCAAAGGATCATAAATGTATGCTTAGCACCTAAATTGAGCAAAATCTATCTAACAATAACAAAAAATGGTGGTGGGTATCAAGACTTAAATTAATTAGTTCATTAATGTGATTAGTTGAATTATATAGAAAAGCTTTTACAACATAAATTATTATTATAAATGAACCAAATGCGTGGGAGTAATAACTGCCCAAAATTTACGCATGTAAAACTGTAATTTTAATTATATTATTATTATCTATTGACCTGTAATGATGCTTTGAAATCATTACCAAATTGTAAGCTGTGGAGTTTCTTTCGCCATTTCTTCTCCATCTCAGCATAATAATATTATCGTCCCGAAATGGTGGTAGGGTTTTGACGATTTAAAAGTACTTAGCAAAGTCCATTTAAATAAAGAGCTTTTCATTTCATTTCATTTCATTATACGTCGTTCACATGACGACTCGGCTTGATTAAAAGTCATCGACTTTTATCTACTAATAATAATGAATTTAATTAGAATGCATAATATCTAAAGAGTAGAAAATAAATACGAAGAAAACTAAATATATTTTTTAGATAAATAAAAAATAACAGCTCGTTGCTACTCCTCTGCACTTTTTGTTCGTTTCAGCTTCAAAAATTACCTTAGGTAGCTTCAAGTGACTGTTTTTTTACATTACTGTGTAATGACTGCAGACATTTTAAAGGACTGAGGTGTCTGCGGCAATGTATGGACAAAGCCAGTAGAAGCATAATATGGTGAATTTTTCACATGTGCCAAGTTTCAGCTTTGTTATTGTATGACGTGCTGTATCCACGGTTGTAGATGATCGAAGTTTAAGATACAAATATATTGATAAAAGAATATGGTTTGTATTCCTAGTTCCAGATTCGAATAATTTTAGGGGATAATGTTTTTGTGGCGTCGAAGATATTGGTTGTCTACTACCTCTTTATCCTTCAATTCGGGAACATACGATTTTAAAACAATTTTACCATTTACAATGAAAAATAATTTTATTTTAATTCATTTATGTATTAATATTTTTTATCAATTATTGAATATTCTATTCTAACAATATTGTACATTTTACCATTTAATAAAAGTATAAGCTATAAAAAAAACTAGTTGACCATATGAACTGTTTATAACACTATGGTATCACTAAATAAACGCATTAAAGCTACTGTGGAAATAGATTGTTTAAACATAGCTTTCACACATTGGTATAATAAATGAACAAGTCTATAAGCAGATCAAATATAAGTTTGATTAACTAATAATTGGCAGAGAAAGTGGAAAGATATAAAGTGGAGAGGAAGACCGAAGAAAAGATGGATAGACCTTGTGAAATTGGTTATGTCACAGAAGCGTGTTAGTTTTGAGACGACTGCTGATTGAGAAACGTAGATGAAGAAAACATTACGCCGACCCTAAAAATCTTGGGAACGGAGAAGAGCGCGATTTTAATGTCAAATTATTTAATATTAGCCAGTGTTAATTTAAAAGACATTGTTATAAAATAACCCTGACAAATTTGCTCTTTTCAAGATTTTTCTTAGAGTAACTTAATTAGATTCGTCATGAGTACAATCATTGCTAAATTGGCACAATTATTTTTCCCACCGCTTCGGGCGTTTATTTAGATAAATGACAGAAGGAAACTCTTTCATTTCCGAATACACTTCACTTAAATTGCTCATATTAATCGGGTTGCCAGATGACAAAAACTTTCTAAGAAAAATGTCTTCAACAAACTACCACATTTCTCTGAACAGTTAGGACTTATTATAACACTTGACAGTTAATTAGAACTTAATACTTGCGAAGTAGTTACTTGTATCATAACGTTTTCTTCGTGCTCTTAATTAAAACAACAACTAAACAAATTAAGTCGCAGGAACTTTATAATAAACAGTATTTATTACTGGCAACACCAAACCTCTGAGAATTAGTGGCTAAAGTATCTCAGAACTTGCTTAGAACATAATATTCTTCCACTCACACTACACCGTGAGGTGTAGGATCGTAATTTAAATAACATTCTAAATTGTTTGAAAGGGGAAGCATTTATATAGTCATCTACAGTCCTTTGTTACAACTTTGAAAAAATGTTTTTTGAATGTGTTGATCGATTTCAAACAATGTCATACTAAATTTGTATTCACCCTGAAATTACGTTGTGCTAAGCAGCATTCTGCAATATTGAAATTTTGTAACCAATTTATAGTCTCTTAACCCCATTTAACTCAAAGTTTCTGTTGTTTCCAAATATTAATACTGACCAGATAATTAAATTGCCATAAAAAGTAATGAAATATGAAAGTTAATATATTGCAGATGCACCAGAACATAACTTTAGGTACAAAATATTTTTTATTTTATCTTGAGAAAGTACAAACTGAATTTCACGTTGGCAATTTCACTATCTGAGGCTTGTATAGTAAATATTGGAATGGTTTCCATAAGTCATAAGCAAATCTATATTACGTACTCAAGTCATGCTAACTTGAGTACCTACGAACATGATTTATTTCGCTTGCACGGCGTGTTTACCGGAAACTTTTCTAGATAGCTTTTGGATTGAATAATTTATGTCGTCCGATATCTAGTGACATCCATTTTTCTGGAGAAATTATTCATAGTTCTATTTTATTCATACGGACCTTTGGAAGTGTTTGTAAGAAATTTAAACATTGCGATATTATAGATACACACGATTATTATTTTTATTTACACCTATGACCGTTTTAATATTCGAATTATATAATCTCAAAGGGGTACTTACATAAATAATGACATACTTTTCAACACAGATAAATAACATGAAAATTAAAAAAAAAACAACATGTAATATAATGAACATTATATTATAGCATCGGGCACATAACCCATAGAGTGGTAATACGCGCCCTCGGTCTCCGAAAAAGGTTAGCGTTTTTGCGCTAACGCCAAACTGTCAATCTCACCTAATACAGTATATTACTAGTGTTGCAACATGCTGCAATAACATAAATCTAAACGTGTATCAATATTTGCAGTTCAATAATACGCTATCCCTTGGAAATAGATTTATTTTTTCGTGGAAATTAACATTTCTTTGTAAAAAATATTATGAACACTGTTTGAAACTTAATTCGCGTGTTTATGTAACTAATTCACTATTTTGCACTTTCACTGTATGGCAGAGATCACATATGAAAAGTTGTATGTTTCACACGAGAGCAAGAGAGCAAATATGAAAGCGTGATAAAAAAGAGCGTTTCTTATCCGAGATGATAAGTCTGTTTTTCTTAAAAATAACAAACTAATGGCAAAAGTGTTTCAGACAGCCAAATTGAGGTACTGTTGACACTTTTTTTATTTCTTCGTCTTACGGGAAGACAAAGCATCAACACATGCAAAAAATGATTCTTGATAGTTTTTTTAGAAAGATACAAAATTCCAAATGTTTTATAATTAACGACGATTTATGAAAACTAAGTATGTTGTAGAAATATCAGTATATTATCATGAAACAGTGACTATCTATTTCATTGTCATTCATTTCATTTCATTTAGTATAATATTTCGAATTATATAAATAAATCTCATTCAATATTTTTTAGTTTTTTATCTATCCGTACATGGAAATAAAAACGGATATTAATAAAACACTTTCATTGTTGGTGAAGAATACTTGATGTGATTTGCAGAATGAAAAATTTATTAGTAATTTTAATTAAAGATTAAGAAAGGAGGCAAAAGTGCCTCCGTAAGATGTATAAAGGTCGCCATTCACGAGCGAGCCATTGGCTTAATACTTGACGTCGCGCCGAGCCAACTTCATGGCATTCACGAACGCCGTTCCATTTGGATCATATGATGTGTACGCGTCGACAGCACCGGACGTGTTCATGATGGAATTCGATTTACAAGATGAGTCTGCCATAGCGATTTGTCTAGTGTTAAAAAAATCTAATCAATCTAAAAACAAAATGGTGTCTTTGGCTCGCGAGTAACACCATTCACGAACAAGCAAAACGTATGGCGCGACGGCTTAGACGACCAGCCCCGCATTTACGAGTGCGCCAATTGACTCAACGCGATGGATCTTGGTGCGGTAGGAATTCCATCGTGCTGAGCCAATCCATTTAGACCAACAATGCAGTCACATTCGTGGACGAATTTTGGATCGATAGGGTGCCAAATGGATCGTAAAAGGCGACCTTTAGACTTTTGAATATAATTTAAAGAACAATTTCTAAGTAAATATCTTATTAGCATGTAACTGGAGTGCTTACATCAAAATGTTTTTGTTTAAAAATACCCGTAAACTTTGCCCCAGCGAAGACTCGTCATTGTTTGCAAAAAGTTTACTATCACGACTTTGCCACAGGTAATGACTTATACTGCTAAATGAATTGTTAACTGTTCCAACGATGTTTTATTTTGTTTAATAACCAGGATGGTTGGGTTAATTTGTATGTCTTCGTAAACAAACTTCAGGAAAGTGAAGAGGCGAAGCTTACAAAAGGGCAAGGAAATGCGAATTTTAAAATCAATATTAGGTATATTAAATCTTCTTTTCAATGTGTGTTTATTTGGTTAACTTAGCATCATAATAACATTTTTTGAGATTTTTTTTACCTTTTTTACCTTTTAGGGTGCGATTTCTAATCAACAGGTTTTTCTCTGGTGGGCTCTCTCTGTCATGTTAATTATCCAGAAAGTTTCCCTCGGAACAATGCAACAAATTTGTTGATAGATCCCGTAATCAACGTGATTCATTTGATATCAATTTTATATATTTTTATGAAACACACTAGGTATCACAGTATGTGTTCAATGTGATAGAGTTTCTTCTTTTTTTAACCCCCGACGCAAAAAGAAGGGTGTTATAATTTTGACCTGTCTGTGTGTCTGTATGTCTGTGTATCCGTCTGTGGCATCGTAGCTCCTAAACGAGTGGACCAATTTTGATGCGTTTTTTTTTTTAGTTTGAAGGCTGACGTGATCGAAATGGTTTTTAGGTATAAATTCATGTCGGGGGTTACATAGAATTTTCAATTTTGTAGTTTTTTTAAACGATTTGCTAGTTTTTAAAACTAAATAAGAAAGAATGTAATTTCTCTACTATGGGACATTTCTTCTGGTTATTAATAAGACATTTTATTTGTCCTTCAGTCCTTCAATTACTTCATATTATATTTGACTCCTACTCTGGGTCATAATTAAGGCTGATACGTTTACTCAACGTTGACGATTAAAATGATTATCTTGATCGATAAATATCGAAGACAATGCCATAAATTACCGCCATAACGACGCTATTTGGTAGTAGATAGCAAGACATTAAAAGGATTTTCTTTTGTCACAGACCAATTAAAAGATAACATACTTATACATAGCATTATTTTACAGATATCTGTTTTCACTGTTGAGTAATCAAATTTGGGAGAAAATGCGACGTCATTCTTTTTTACGTTCATTGTGGCATTATACCTCGGTGTAATGCCAGTCAACTTAATATTCGCGAACTGCCCAGGTCTCGTCTCGGTGGAGTCAAAGACTTTCTCGCTGTCGATGAATGGTAGACACAGGGACTGACTGTACTGCTATTCTGTATAATCTTCCGCACTGCGTGTATATGGTCTAAGGTGCTATAACCTGTTCGAAGTCTGGCTTGCTCTGGTGGTTAGTAGTCGTCGAATCTTCGGGCGAGACAGTTCGTCATAACTGTCGCAAGCTACTTATAAACGTGGCTTAAGTGTGAAATCGGTCGATAGTTCTTTAGAAGCGTTTTGTGTCCTTTTTTATCGAATAAAATCACCACGCTCTTGTTCAACGCGTCCGGGATAATACCATGGAAAACGATAGCATCAAATAACTTTTAGAGCTCTTTGAGGACTGGGTGTCCCACCTGCTCGTAACAACTCGGTTGTGATTTCATCCTCACCCGGAGCTTTATTATTGGAGAGCTATCCTAATCTCGCCAACGTCAATTTCAGGAAGGTCATCTGTATAGTAGCGATTCAAAGTGACTCTTCTGTTCCGATTGTCGTGGTCTACGGTTTCGAAAGACCATGACAATCAGAGTAAAGGTTTCGAAGAGTAGAGATTTTTCATAAAACTTTTCGACTTTCGCGAGAATCTCTAGCTTACATGCGACGTATCGACCGTCCTCAGTTTTAAACTTCTTCAACCTTTAAGTGCCGTAGTGACGTCTAACAGACGTCGCCGTACCTCTCTCGCTCATATTTTGAAAACCGAGCGCACTACTTTGCCCCCGCAGTACCTTCCCTCTGACCCACGCTTTGCCCCGGAATGTGGCACAAGAGCGCGTAAAGTGCACACGTTTCTCGCTACGCTACAGCTGACGTCTCACAGACGCATGGTCAGTACTACTGTTAATTTCTCTATACGTCTGTAAGACGCCTGCGCAGTGTTTATATATTTTTTACTTAACGTCTCGTGGTCGCTACGACGGTGTAATGATACTAATAATATATAACCGTAATAATAAATAATATTATACGCTATCGCAGATTTTTTATGTTTTCAGATGTCTGAACTTCAAATATTAATCAAAAAAGGAAGTATCTTACTGTTAATAACATAAAGTTAATGTTAGTATGCAGAAATTGTTAAAAAATGGTCACTTTGGCCCTTGTGATTTAATTGAAAGTTGTGATTTATTGTGATTTCATTATAGTGTTATTAAAAAATATATATTTTTATCTCACTCAATGTAACTTACATAATAAAAAAGCTGTGTTCAATATTTTTATTTGTTTTATTAACAAAATTAATTCCAAATAACTTTGATAATCAGGAGATAGCAGAGACAAGGTACTTTTTAGAAACTCCCCTTCAATATCAACGTCTACCAGACGCTACCCCAGTACATGTGAACTATATTCATCACTACGGTAGTTAAAGGTTATAGGACTTTTTCCAAGCCTTTGATTAAACTCCTTTGAGCCCCAGTTGCATTCAATCGCTTCCGTTATAGTCCGTGTGTTAAAGCGCTGTATGTCGCGTTTAATAAGGTGCTTGGTCCGAATGATGCTTTTGAAATTATTTTAGTTCAAAATATCTGACGATGCCAGCGATGCTTGAACCGAAGTATGACCCGACTACTGAAAAAAATAATGGAATTTTATTCTAATCGATAAACATAAAAAATAAAATGTTTTATTTGAATTTCAAATTTTTTTTTCTACGACTATATATCGCTTGGGTCTCTCAAAGATAATACATATTATGTTTTCCTCTTCCCAAAGTTTTACAACCGTCTAAATAAAAAAATGGAATTTAATTTCTGATTTTACTTAAAAAATATGTAACTACTGACTTGAAGTCATGTTGTAACAATAGACAGACAATGAGTCGGTATGTTTTTCTCAATATATTATGGCGAAAACTCAAATATATGTAATAAAACTGTCTGGAACTGCTATCTAAAGTGTTATAGCTCGAAACGCTGAAACAGATGACGTAAATTCGTAGAAAATTGTAATAAACTGTTTTCACTGAAAAATACAAGATCAAGGTTCGAATAATCATATTTATAAGCAATGAGTAAGTCATATTGACATTTTGCAATAAAAATGTTATTTTGTCAAGACCGCAGTGTTGGCCGCAGAAACCTTCACAGCGTCACCAGAGTTTTACAGAGGTCACGGATCTTGCTGGGTCCTTTAGCCTGCAATGAAAACCCTAGGGCATATATCTAGTTGGCAAGCATCGCCCACGAAGGAGTGTCTGCGCCGATAGGAGTTTCTAAGTTCAAGTCAGAAACGAATGAAAATGTAATAGTAGAAGTGTTTTCCAATGTATAAGTTGTAAATAAAACAACTTTTACGGATTTAACTCGCGTGTAATAAGATTTTACATATTATTATTACTACCCGACATTTTGTACCACTTTGCAACGTTCGTGGTCACGGTATGACTAAAGATGTAGGTTGTCATATTTTATGAAATAGTTAAATCTACAGTCACTTTAATTATTAATTTGGAGTGTTTTACGCAAACGGAGCTCACGGTATCATTAGGTGCAATGGCGGTATCATTAGGTGCAATGACACGTGCAGGTGGTACGCGTAATCTAATTACTTTTTTGTTTCATTTTTTTATTTGTTTTATTTAAAATGTGTAGTACTGGCGCATTTCTAAAAGAACATAATGTATAAGTTGTCATTTTTAGCATTTGTAGGGCAAGGAAGAAACCTAACCTATACAGCTGTATGTAGAGTTCATGTTTTTATTCTTTCTTGAAACTTGCATTATAATAAGAGAGTTATCACGGACAGTCCAATAAGCAGAACCTGTATGGTAACTGAAGAAGCAGCCGTCCAAGTTGTGCTGGTATGCAGTGAAGTGGTTTGTTGCCGGAAAAAATACCTAAGATCTCTGGGTAAACTCCGGAAGGCATTTGGTGACATCAAGGGGCTGGGTAGCGTCCTGGAGGTATTAAGATGGCTGGAGTAAACTAGGCCCCACAGTCTCCGTCCCAAATAAGGCGTACCTAACAGACGTCGATTTGCGGAGACCACCCGAACGACGAAGATGCGTGGGCGAGAAATATGGAGCCAGACTTCACGATGTCGACTGATGAAGTGGTGGAAAATACTCTACAAGTTTCAGCGTTATACACGGTAAAAAAAGTTTACTTTAATGATTGGCAGAATAACGAGACAAAATAACATCACCAAATTCACACGGAAACAATATTTTCATTAATAAAATGAAAATCATAAGTGAGTCTATGAAAGCGCGACTCTTTTTTTGCCTTTATTTATGTGTGATTTCATTGAAAAGACTTTTCATTAACACCTACACCGCTATCCGCTGAGACGGAAATGTGTTTTCCTACTAAGACCCTAATAAAAAAGTTTCAATCTCTATACTTATCAACCCACGCTAATAATATTCAATGCTATTATAACGCCCACTAAGTAATGTAGCTGTCTTTCTATATATTTTAATAAGCGCTCTTTTTTCTGTTTATAATATTTTTTTCTTTTTTCTTTAGTCTACATAAATAACTCATCTAAAGATTTAGAGTCTTTAGAGTAAGAACAACTACAAAAGTGGACTAGAAGATCACCGATCACGTTTTCTTGTTGTTTTCGTTTTAATATATCTTCGAAAGAACCGAATGCTTCTTTATCATCCATATACCACAATTAACATTTGATTCCGAACTACGCTGCACACAGTAGTTCTACCGCGGCACCGTCCGTCCCTTTATATTACCTATTTATAGAAAATATGGAGAGCAGCAGCAACAAAAAAAGATTTTATTTCCTATTACCAATACGATAGAATTAAAATTAATGGAACACAAAGTCCGCCCAAAGGTATCCTAACAGCGGTCCTACCGCCAGAGGATGGTACATCTTTTGGCACTCCCGAGACGAGGTCCGAGACCTTAGAGGCAACCTCAAGCATTCCGCTACCTTCCACCTCAATTTTCATAAAGACTGTACTATAGATAGAAGCACCTTGCTAGTCGGCAGGGCGAGGGTGACTAGCGCGGCGGTTTCTTCTGCTTACCATCAGGTGGGAAAAAGTCATTTGCTTAAACTTTTTATAATAAAAATATTACTAACTAGAAATCCTCTATGGAGGTACCCCATACAGACTAGAGGACCCACCATGGTCCTCACTTTTTTAAATCCTCAGTTACGATAAGAAGGAAATCTGCTACAAATATTAGATAATAGTCAAACAAATGTTATTTGCCCAATCTCTTTTATATTATGACGATATTGTGAGTTCACGTATCGGTTCGTTGATTGTCTCTCATCAAAAAGATATTAGCAGAGTTTCAAAATTTAGCTGACCATGAAACAAAAATACAGTAAAGAAAATGATTATTTAAAAATTTATAAGGACCTACCAAATTATTAACAACAAAATGATATAGGTAACGTATATATCTAAAAACTGTTTCCGCAAATTAAAACAAACGTGGCATAAAATATTATATGTCACTTTTACGAGACTTGGTAGTAATTGTTTTTCCTCTATTTTTTTATGTAGGTTAGACTTGAAGTTAGTAAAATTTTTAACTGTTTTTTATGGATCCCCTAAATCACCTACTAACGCGTTTAACTCGATATACTCGTAACTTGTATGAAATTGATATCTCGCCAAAAGTATATTGTTTAAAATACAGTTTATTAGAACATCCTCTATCAGTCAACCATAACTAATAAAGATAGTATGATTAAATGAAAAAACAGAAATACATATTATGATATGCATTTAATATGCAATTAAAACTAACACCAATAAAAAATAATAGTACAATACTAAAAATAACACTGCCCTGCTGTTTACGTACTTAATATTTTATAGAAATAAAAAAGAAACTAAAAAATGAATATGCAAAGTGCTTTAGCATCATAAAACTGAATAATAGTTCCCTCTTATAAGACGTATTGTATGGAAAATTCGGAGAAATACGACTCTTTAAACTGAATATTATAGGACCGATTACATAGTGAAGTACCTCGTTAACTATTTATACTATTGTGTAGTCAAAAACTTGAGTACCTAACCGTAAGTTCGGAGTCCGTCGTCTTTCAGGCTCCCGCAAAAGCGATCTGTGCGTCTGCCGCCTCGCACGTCGCACGCAAGCTCCCGTAATTCTGCGGACGAAGTACGTTAGTATCGAGTTCTATTAATATTAAAATTAATATCTGCATTTAAATTACATCTTTATCGTGTTCTAGAACTTTTTTATTTTAGAGTGACGCATGTTGTTAGTGGCAATTATCGTTTAGTGCTGAAATATAAATGGTGAAATGAAACAAAACTTTTGTTATACTGACTAACTTTTCATCGAGTGGACTTGAAGAGTGATTAAGTAAAAAAGTTACTTAACTAAAATTGTAAGTATATTGCCCATAAGAAGAAATAATTCTAAAGTTTCAGTAGAACATTATCGTGGAGAGTTTGGACGAATTCACTCCATTTTTTTGATTGTGGTGGTATACAACTAAAAATGGTTCCTATTATTTAGAATACAATGATATTATTATAATAGTGTTCTCAGTAGGTAATAGGGAACATTTTAATTTCATTGTAAGTTTAGTTGTTATTTTTCAGAGCAAACACTGGCTCAAGTTACTGTAGATAGAATTAACTGGTGTGTTTACGTTTAATTTAATTCTACTTTCTACGCAAATATTTTTTCGAATATGGATGTGAATTAAAATATTCAATGTATTAACGTTGATATACGTAATTGCGCCTTACGAAAGACGCTTTTTTATTTCATTAAACATTTTTTTTAATTATTTCAATTTAATAATAATAAAATAAGGGTAAATAAATAAGGATTTATCACTTACTACTATTAGCAAAATTAAAAAGAGATACGTTCAGTTTGGACGAGCGTCTAATAACTCTTCAGAAGGAAAGGCGCGACAATATGTCCTATTAACGTTTTAACATTTCCATAGTTTTTTTGTTTTTGTAATTTATATGGAATTTTTGGTAACTATGATATCGGACGGCGTGGAAAGTCGAGGATTGGAGGATTCGAGTCCTACTTCTTATATCCATAGTACCAAAATTCATATTATATTTCAAGCATAAATAAAATAAAGTACATAACAATACATAGTTATGAATTGTTAACAGACTAACCTACATAAGAGAGTAACTTAGCGAAAATTATGTATTTTATTACATTTGCTTAATATCTTTTATAATCATTAAATTAATACAGAAAAATATAAAAGTAAAAAATACAAAAGTGGCTCTCAACGTTTCTACTTCACCAATCTTCTTTCAGTTTATTTGCATTAGGAGCACGTAATACCTACATCGTCGCCAGAATATATATCAGCGGTAACGTATGTACGAATATTACAATTATAATATAAACTAGTTGCCGTACGCGACTTCGCTTGGTTGGATTTAAGACTATTTCATGGAACGATGTTACTGGAACAAAAAGCATCCTATGACACTTCACCACTAATTAAATTTAATCTGTTTTTTTTAATTTATTTGATCATTTTATTTGTACAAATAAAAGCTTTTCTATAATTTTTTCCTATAAATAGGTTTACCAATAAGGTCGTTTCTTCCATAGACCTATGTGATGTAGCCGAAACATCTCGATGGGCCGATGAGCAACGCAAAGAAACTCACAGGCCAGATAAAATAAGGGAAAATGTATCTTAGTAAAAATTTTTCCTTCCAGTTTTCCACAGAGGAAAATTGTTTATAGGTAAGGTGTCCACTTACTATCATGTTGAACGGTTGCTTACCGGCTTATAAAATCCTATACCATTTCCGTTAGATAATTGTTGTAAAAGGAATCATCTTCCATTCAGTCAGTTTCATTATACTGATGTTAAGCTCCTCTCAAATTGATTTCTAATCGATTACGCACCTAATGTCCATGTAGATATAATCCGCTTTTCTCCTTATATCGATATCATGGTTGAGATAATGTCCCTATTGAGCAGCTAGTCATCCACCGCGTTTCATGTTACTGAGAAGGGTTCTTGCTGAGCATCTTGTTACAAAGGGATCATTAATCAATTAATTGTAATATGCTAATAGCTATACCGGTATATACCTTACAGTATCTTGAACAAAGCATTTTGTTATTGGCTAAGTAGTCAACACTCAAGTAGCAAAATGGTAGCAAAATAGTCACGGCCATATTACCTATGTTCCTTTTTTACCAAATAGTGTCTTATTAGTGCTGTTCTGTGGTGGAGTAAACATTCACTTAGCGCAAATTATATCACAAAAAGCTGTAATAGAAGTGGAGAAGTTGTGGATTATACTCGATTAACTGTGGTGTAAATATGGTGTAACAGCAAAACGGAAATATTTTAGAGGATAAATTATTAATATGATTTCCACGCTCACACCAATTATCTAGCCCAAAGTAAGTATCATTAAGAACTTGTGTTATGGATACTAGATAACGGACATTTTTAATATACATTATGGCCGCCTGAATGACACAAATCCATCTGGGAATGCTTTTGAGGGTGGTTTACACGCCGCCGCGAAATCTTTCTTGGTCCTCAGGTCTGCTGGGGTTTCAGAAGCTCCGTCATCTGGCAGGCATACCAGTCATATTAAAATACTTTGAGGTTATTATTAGATAATATTATCATCATCATGTCAGCCTTCTCGTCATTTTTGGATATAAGCCTCCTCCCTTTCTCTCCATTGTCCCACATCTTCCATTAGATAATGTTATAAAGCAATTTATATCTATTGTTATAAGTACTCAAGTATTATTATTATAAACTGCTGCATGAAAAATCCAATGTCTATTTATTAATTGTTATCTACTCGTAAAAGTACTTAAGAAATAATTTTCCCTCAACGAAAATTATTAATGACTGGAGAATGTATTAGGATGGTCAAGATCCAAATTTACAGTGATTACTATCGCATATTTATAGCGTCATCAGCAAGTCGTGTCAAGTAACCTTTAAACGGTTTATTAGCAGAAAGTAGGTAGTAAAATATTTACTATCGAGACAAGAAAATAAATAAACGTTTAATCGAATCGCAGTAAAATAAGTCATAATTATAATTTTATTCTTTCGATGGCGTATTTATTTCTTGGTATCATGACTACAGAAACCACATTCCAGAAGACTCTTATACAAATTTTTGTCCCGGTCTGCGGCTTTATATTTCAAATCATTGCTATCCGATGCTTGTCATCGTTCCACTTTTGTTTCTGGGATAGGTATAATGTATTTAGGCATCTTTCATATGTGGGACTCAGAGGTAAAGACTCCCCACTAAACAACCTCTTCGGGCATCGATCGATCCATCGATTCAGGATCGCGAAGCTTTCGCTTTTCAAAGGGAAGCCGTCTGTGCCTGCCTTTTCGGGTTCAGTCACGTCCAACGTCAGCATAAATACCGGACAAATGATCACCGCGCTTGGTCCATAGTGGTGCCAAGAGTAGCTTGGATGAAAACTTATCTTAAAGCTCGGTGTCTAAGCTCTATGTCTCCTAAAGGCCGCAACCATTTGTCATACCGATCGTCGTTCCACCCTGTAGTTCACCTACCCAAGGACCGTTAAGAGTCACTATCCACGGCGGCGTGATTTGACGAACGCATGACGATATGCAAACGGTACGTTGACGTAAGCTATCGTCATTGAAGATAGCGAGCGCATCATGACATGCAGTTTACATGGACAGATAGTTCGTAGCCAGTGAACACACTGTTCATAGCCAAATTCAAGCTGCAGCCCAACGCGAAGATTCGCCACGATACTAATGGTTTCTTTGTATTTATATGCAGATGACGTGTCGCTAGATGAAAGGTATGCATCGAAACCGGTATTGTCATGGCAACAAGACGCCTGCTGCGTGTAGTCGGCTACATACTTTACTTTTAGGACCCGTGTCCCTAACGTCAGCCGGTTTTACAGCAAATGAAGGCAGCGATTGCCACTGCAGCTGACCGATTCACTAGTATATGCTTTCCAGGTAAATTTAATGGAGTGTTGGATCACCCGACTAATAACTAATCTGCCATACACCGCTGGAGGGCTCTGGTCTAATTTCTTAGGCTGACGAAGCATAAAATGACTTAAGCTCGCTTAGGATATTTTTTGTAGGTTAATAATAGAATATGTTTTGTAATTATAGTAAAATTCCGTATAAAGGTAAATAGAACACATTGAGGAAAATATACACTACAAGAAAACTTGGTAACACGAGAACAATACAAGTGACTTACCAAAAAAGTCGTTCGGCACTCCTTGTTTTGTTCTCATGTTATCAAGTTTTCTAACATCAAGAATTTTATCTCAAACCTAGGAATATACTCTAACTTATCACGTAATGGAAAATAACACTTAAAGCTTTACCTTTTGTAACTTATCAATTTTTGGAGACAAAGTGATAAATCAAAAAATACAGGTACTAGGAGTTACTATTGAAAATTTTCATTTACGAAATTAAATACATTCTAAAAGACACAGAATTATCGATTTGTATAATGAAAATCATGAAAATGACATCAATATACGGTTTGTAGTAGAATATGCATTTGAATCAAAAAAACTCTACGTTTCTCCTGGTACAATCAGCATCAGAAGCAGATTAACATTTAGTACCATGGCATACCAACGCGTGTGCTTTTCAGGAAACGTTACCACCATTTTATATTAATGGTTATTTTTTACAAGGTACTAAGTATAATGGATCATTTGATTGGTTGGATTCTAATTCGCGGCCGTCTACTAAAATGAGCAATTGCTTTGATACGGGTTCAGGAGAAATGAATATTGGACTTGTCTTGGACTTCTCATATTCAAGAACTAAGTAGGAAACTATTTGCATCAGCAGGTTCCCTAAGGAGACTTCGTCATTTTCTTCCTACGTCTACTAAAATTGCGCTCGCTCAATCCCTCCTTCTTCCAATCCTCAATTATGCCGACACCAGTTTTCCTAATATAACCGAAGAGCAACTAAATAAACTTGAGCGACTTCAAAACTTTTGCATATGGTTTATATTTGGTTTACGCAAATATGACCACGTTTCAGATTTTCGTCTTAAACTCAAGTGGTTGCCCATTCGCCTTCGCCGGAATGCACATATTCTTTCCCTCCTTTATTCTGTCCTGTTCCATCCTAACACTCCTTCTTACCTGAAAGATCGTTTTAAGTTCCTCAGTGACACCCACGGAAGAGTTTTAAGATCGTCGGAAAATCTAAGGTTAGAGACACCGCCTCATTTTACTGGTTTTTATAACAAGTCTTTTTCTGTGCAGGCAGTTTTATTGTGGAACGCTTTACCAGTCCACATAAGGCAAGCACAAACCGTGAATAGTTTTAAGAAACAAGTGGAAGAATACTACCTGTCTCTGTGATTATTGGGTATTTCCTTATTAAGTATATGTAGAATATTGATATTTATATATTTATTAGTATGTATGTATAATATAGGAATCTATAATATGTATTAGTATATTTGTAGTATGAATATGTATGTACATATATGTGTATTGAGATTCATATATATATATTTAAATTATTATTATTAATTAGTTTGTGTAAGTAAGTTATGTTTATAGATACGTCGCCAACTTCCCTCTTATTCTTTATTTTTTTGAATCCTTTCCATCCTAAGGTTACCTGGAAGAGATCGCTTTTAGCGATAAGGTCGCCCTTTGTACAAATTGTTAGTTTTTTGTGTAATCTTCTGTATTTTTACAACTGGTTGATGTACAATAAAGTTATATTCTATTCTATTCTATTGTCACATCGTGGCAGTGACCTATAATTTCCCACGTTTTTCATTCAAATATTCATCTTATTACGGAACAACGAAGATCCGCATATAGTAAGTAAATGAGCTTTCGACGGTGTAATACCCGGGTTGTCAACCTAAATTTCCACTGGCTGTACAAAAATAGAATAATGTCATTCCATTTGGTGAGATTTGGTTCATTTTTTACTCACTGCTCCCGTCATTGGCGATTACGACGACAAATGTGTATATATTCCTTTTCAGGCACACCAATTTAATATATTATATTGAAGAATTTATTGTACTGAATTTACACAACTTCGAAAGAACCTAAAATTGTATTGGAATTAGAACATAGTTTTGATTTAATGGGGGTTTCGCAAAGCTTGAGGAAACAGCTGGTTACACATAAAACCATATCTGGCAGTATGGGCCACACAATACCCCCAAAATTGTGACAGGTTACCAGCACTGTCGCCTAAACATAAAAGGAGCATCCAATATAAAAGTAACTAAACTCTCGGTGAACAAACAAAAACTAGGACAGATATTGTTACACTCTAAACTCGGCAGTCCGGGTTTGAAATAATAATTAAATTGAAAAATCATAAATGTCCATTTTATTATAATTAGGTTTTGAATAATAAATGAGTAGAGGGAGACGGAAAAACAGGTTGTTAAACTGTGTGAAAATTGGTCTAGTAAAGAAAAATGTTGATAAGTAATCATAACAACACGAAAAAGTAGAGACAAAAAATAAAGAAAACAAATAATAACTGACTATTAGTCGTTTCTCATAATATCCGTGTAAATACGCAACTTTTGAAAAAGAAAACAGTATTTTGACGCACGCGGCAATCACATTTTTGAGTTGTCCAAAATACGGTTTATAAATGTTTATTTATTGGCAAGATTACATTCTGTTGTCGTAGTCTCTCACGCACATTCTGGCTTAGCTGGAATAGATCTCATGTAGAGATAATTACGCCACTGTAAGTAATCCTTGTTCATTAAAAAATCTTAGTTATTGTCTGTGAAGTCCAATAAAGATTTGAAATAAATATTAAGTGTTGCTTAACGGAAATTTATAAAAACCACTTTGTTCCTTCTTATGTATAGAAATCCTGAAAAGTTACCGAGTGACCAAGACAAATTAATTTACGTAATCTCCTCTAATCCTTGGGTTCCTTCATGAATATTTTATATTTTAATATGTTTTAACGAGCGCCATTGTTTTTGGCTTCTGAATTAAATATGAGTAGATGTAATAAAATATTAACTTTTAAAAGTGGGATTCAGATATCTAGTTTTTATAATATACTGTCGGGGTCATTATGTCACTACTTCACGACTCACTAGTCATAGAGACACATTTATATCATCCACGTCTAACCTCTATATGAAAGAGAAAATCTGCGCAATTTATATCAAGCTTATGGTGTCAGAAGATCGGGCAATTTCTTTTGTGAAAGCTCATTGTGATGTTACTTACTTAAATCTTTAAGTTGTTTTTTACTATTAAAGTTCTTTGATATACTCTTTCTGTTTTATTTTACGAACAGAAACCAGTTTAGAAACCCTAAATGATTTTAATCTTAAAGAATTAGGATAGGAATAGGAATCTTTATATTTGTTTATGTTTGTAGAAGAGTCTTAATCGTAGTTAAAAAAAATGGATCTGAATAAACTTTCACATTACGATTTTGTGTATAGAAAAATATTCATTTCTCTTCAGTTCTGATAGAAATATTAGAATTATGAGCTACAGTTGTGTTGTGAAAATTAATAATAAAGCAACATATTTCTACCAATATATTCAATAGAATCAAACCCCAATATGGATTTTATTAGGACATCTACGTATTATTAATGTAATGGCGTATATAACTTTCTGTATTCTTTCTGTTTTGTATTGTGTCTCGAGTAGCAATAGCGAAGTCATATTTTTCCAATATAACTGCTTTTGAATGAACTCAAAGAATGCCTATATGTAAGATCTTAATGGATTATAACTTTATAGGATATCAAATATCATTCTTATTTATTTTCGCAATAATTTTAGGAGTCCAGCATCCCAATCATTTTTAGAATTTTGCACAATACACAATTCTGTTAAGTAATTTTCTATTTTTTTCTTATATTCTGAAAATATTATATAGAATGTTACTAAGCACAAAGATTTAACCTCATATATTTTTGAGTTCAAGTAATACTCGTATATTCATCATCAACTGTTCATATACTGTCCCCACCGAGGGGCTCGAGCCTACCACACATTAGGGGCGATTAGGCCTCAGTCAACCATGCTGGTCAAGTGCGGGTTGGTCGACTTCACACACAGCCTAAGAATTTCTTCATAGGTGTGTGCAGGTTTCCTCACAATGTTTTCCTTCACCGTAAAAGCGTCGATTAAGCGAACATATAAATTCGAAATTTGAAAACACATTGGTACGTGGCGGGGTTCGAACCCGTGCCTCCCGGGTGGGAGATAACGCTCTTACGCACTACGCTTTCGACACGCTCTCTTGTATGTTTATTTCTTATTATACTATTCGCCCAAGTCCCTTTTCCCACATCGGACGACTGACCGACTATTTAGTCGTTCTAGAAATGTATGATTCCGTATGAACTTGCATTAACTTAAATTTACTAATGATTCATCTTCATTCATTTAATCACACATATTTTACGAAAATTTACCACTAAATATACACTTACACTAATATAACAGAAAACATTTGTCCATCTGTAATACATTTTCAATGATTTATTTTATTTATTATTTTATTATTTTTATTAATAAGGCTTTATTTTATTTAAAAAATTCTATGAGAACGAAGTCGCGGGCGGCTCTCTAAAATGCACCTATTTTACGAAAATGAACGTTCAATACTTGCTAGTATTGTACGTCTCATTTTGTGATTCCAACTGTCGAAACTCCACTGAAGTCTGCTAAGAGTTCGTGTGAGGCCTGAACAAATAAACAAAAGTTCAAAAACGTATTTGAGTTCCAGAGACGTTCTAATTGCATACTACAGCAGCCGTTCAACCGCATTAAAAGGGATTACTTATGTTCAGACAAACTTTTGTAATACTGTCATTGGATAAATCTATACTTTGATTTTTTTAAGTTGATACTTTATTTATTTTTCATTTTTATATGTTTGTTAAAAGTCAGTGAAGTTCATATTATCCTAGTCCCAGTGTATTTAGAGTCCCGCCGCGCTTTATGTCATCATATTGATAGGTGTATTATACAGGGTGTAAAAGACATGAGCAGTCAAACGAGAACCATGTATTCGATACATCCAAATAAGAAACATTTAAAAAAAAATGCTGGGAAATGTTTTTTTTTTTTGGTGTTAAAAAAATTTCAAATTGTACCACGGAATGTGAAGCGCTCAACTCGCACGCAACTGGCAAAACCGCGATAATTTTGCCAGACGGGCAGCCTCGTTCATTTGTGTGCGTACGCATCGAGTGAGCTACATTGAACACTAACGTTTTGAAATTTGAAGCCATTTTTTGTTAAGAAATACTAAAAATAATAATAATGTTTCTTGGGCTATAATTAAGAAATAATGTTTAGAATATGTTTTCATAAATATGACTTTGACTTTCAATAAAATCGTAATCATCAATTACCCAGGTATAGTCTAAAGGGAAAAAAATATGATGGTGAGCAGAATACACGTTTGACTGTTCATGTCTTTTACAACCTGTATAGTAACTATTAGGTAGGTTTTGATATAGTCTTGTGGCGGGCCGTCTGACTAAAACCTACCTTCCTTGGGAATGCTCTTCTTGGGAAAGTTCTTAATGATACCTAATTTGGGCTAGATAATTGGTGTGTACGTGGAAATATACATTATTATCTTAAATAATTAAGTATGCGTTAACTTTTAATTGTTAATAATAGGTACCTGTTCATTGACAATAAAAAATTTAGCCGTTGTTGAAATATCAAATAAGTTTATAGTTTTTAACACAATTAACTGTTTATCAGCTCCGTGAACTACCTTCAGTGATCCCGGGTTGATCGGCTGAAGGCAAGGGTATGTTACAAGCCCACCAACACAGTAGTAACTAGCCGCTACTACTATCTTATTGAAATTTGTCGCTATAACAATAGTATGTATTTATTCGGCCTTGTGATGCCGGCAAAGTAGAATAGCATCACCCCATATCCTCCAATGGGTGTCGTGGAAGGCGACTAATGGATCAGCAAAGGGGTATTGATCACCTTAACTCCGTCTACCAATCCGCATTGGGCAAGCGTGGTGGACTACTGCCTAAACCTCCTTCGATGGCAAGGAGAGGCCTTGTGTCCCAGCAGTGGGTCGAATTACAAAGGCTGTTATGAGGTATTTCGTAAAATTTGTGATAGATAGTCTATTAGTGGCTTAGGGTTCCAAGTGAAACGATCTTCTACCAACGGCATTGTAATCAGTTATCAAAAGCTTTTCCGGAACTTAAAAATCATTATTATTATGTTTGAAATACTGAAATTAAGACTCTTCTAATACTGGGGTACTGATTTAAAGAAAAAAGAGTAGCAATAAACACGTAGTCCTCTTATAAGCAAATTTTAAATAAATAAAAATCTTGATTAAAATATTTTAAAGTTAAATGGAAATACGTGATTCTTATATTGTTGCGTTTACAATAACTTAAAAGAATCATTAAGCCAATAATCGTAGTCGGGCAAAATTTACACAACACGATTTTTCGAAGTATATAAATGTGACAACTAAAAAGGGTAAATCTCATTTAATATACAATTAACAGCCCTGAATAAATAAAAAAATCAGGCCTTCAATATGGGACAGCCTGGGTCGGGTTGACAAAGAATATAAATGGGATAAATCGTGCGAGACGAGTCCTTGAAAAGGTTTTTCGCCCGTTCAAATATTTGTTTTTATATCAGTAATCTAGTAAGTAATAATATTAAAAGTGTTAGTGGTAATAGATACTTTATTCAAAAGTGATAAAGTTAAGGTTGCCAATAATGCTCTAAAAATTACATTGAATTTTTAAAGATTTTGGCAAGACAACACTGATTAGTTTTGATGTAAAAACCGTAAGTACTTGTAATACTTTAAACATTGTTAAAAAAATGTGTGAAACTAAGAGACAAACATATAAGAATACTTCTATTAGTTTCTTTTATTGGTCATAGGTCATAGAACTAAAATTATGAATGAAAGATCGTAAGGAAATCTAAACAAAGTCACGCTTTCATGCCTACACTAGAACCCATTTTGATGAAATTTGGTACAAAAATAGACTATACCTTGAGGTAGGACATAAGCTACCTTTTGTTGTAAAAAATGGACAGGGGTTAAAACGGGATGAAACTTTGTAAAGTTTGTATGGGATTTCTCAGTATCGAAAATAAAACTATGAAACTTTGTATTAAGGCACTTGATAAGAATTAAATAAATATTTGTTCCAGCGGTTTTGAAATTTTGCCACCTGTGGGGTTGAAATAGGGGATTTAATGTTTTTATGGAAGTTCGTCAATGTTAAAGATAAAACCATGAATCGTTGAATTTAACAACTTGATAAGAAAAATGTAATATTTGTTCTATCTTTTTTTGTAATTTGGAGACATATAGACAAGATCTTGATGAACCTTTCGTAGTAAGAAAGGGCATAAAGGGGTTGAAATAAGGGCATGAAAGTTTGTATAGGATTCCTCATTATCGAAGATAAAACCTCGAAACTTTGTATTTGATAAAAAGTTAATAAACATTTGCAGTGGCGTTTTTGAAATTTTGACCCGTGTGTGGTCGTATAGAAGTTAAGCAAAGAATGGAAAAAGAAATAGGTATTTTATAAAAATATATTAGAATAAGCTATTTCCAGTAAACCACAGCAGTCTGTGTGTATATTATTTACAAAATAAGTACAAAAAAAATTGAAAAATACTGCCCAAAGTTAACTATTCAACGCGGACGAAGTCGTGGGCAAAGGCTAGTAGGCTTAATAAAACAAAAAGTAGTTACGGTGGCCGATGAAACATAAGTGTTACCTACCTTTTTTTTGTCGGGGAGGTCAAATGCATTTACGCATCGTCCCTGCGGGGTGGTGCCAACCGCAGGGGATATGTGGGACTCGAGGTAAAGGCGTTCCCTCCATACGCACTAAACATCCTCCCCGACCTGACCTCCAGTGCGCTATTACGGGACGGCTCGGGTACTGCGCACGCGAGCGCAACTACACCGAGACCGTTCCAACGCTCCCCGTCTAGGCACTCCTTGTGCACCAATTGGTGGCCAGCAGCCCACAGGGGCTACCGCCTGACGCCGGCCTTATAGGCCGCCTCCTCGCCGACGGCTGCTCGATCTGGCGCGTCCTCCTGACGAGGACACCGGGAGCAGCCATCGGACCGCACACGGGGGACTTCGGGCGCGGTCGTGGCCCTGAAAAGGGCCGTCCGGAACTAGCCGTGGTGGGAATACAAAAACAACTCAACGATGGCATGTAAATATAAAAAATATTGAATTAAATATCGTGATAAAAGTGGCTGTCAGCATGTCGCCAACATACACCAACATAGATTTGATATCTATTTTTAGTGTTTTCTCTAATTACAATTTTGGCGGATCTCCTAATGGTATCAGTAAATTACATACTATGCCGTTAAGTTAGTCCTTTTCCCTAAACATAACGATCATTATCGTTAAGCGATATCAGCAATGACGTATCTGAGCAATAAACCATGGATTGCGATATTAATGTTTTTTCGTACTATATTTCTGATGGAGATATTTTATGGAATTAATAACTTTTGCATTAGGAGATCACATATGAAATATATCATCTCAAATTTTGTTTAGAAAAAAATATCAATATCCAATTCAACTAAATGACCACACAATATTTACACATCTGGTTAAGCATTGCGCTCAATGACTTGGCTAGTTTTCCTTCAGTAGGCGTCGAATCTCGCTCGCTGATTGACCAGGTGGGTGTGATATATAAGTTTCCTAAGTTTAAATAAATAAGTGCGTAATACAAAAACTTCTGTTCGTCAAAGTCGATTGGACACTTTTGTAGGTAATGGCGTAAGGGCTGTTAAGTTACGGCAAATATAATTTTAGAGGCATTCTATTCATAATAGTTTCTGCAAAAGTTCCTCAACTTAACGATTTAATAAAAACTCAATGAAATAAACACGAATATTACTATACTAGTAAATTTTATATACAATATTTGTCTGATTTTTGCTAACAAAGAGCTTCGGATAAACTTGAGGTTACTCTGGTTGCCCCTAGCAACGTTGAATTTGAAAACTGGGAAGCCCTATTTATGCAAATGTTTCAACCTCATTTCCTTCACAATAACGTTTTAAATGCGTTTGAATGAGTGTGTTAGTACAAAATATAGTAATTAATTTTACAATTTTACAATCATAGCTCGCTTTTATTCATTATTAATTTGGTCTAAACACACAGCACTTTGTAAATAATACTGAACGATTTTTTATTTCAATATTTTAATAAGTTCTTACCTTTAATACCTCATAATGTAGTATTATCCGAAGCTTCTATTTTTTCGGTTACTACAGCTTACTTGTATCCTGCCAGTCATATTCGAATAGTAACAACGGATAAACGAATGTATTAAGAAATCCCGCCGCAAGCCCCGCTGCATCACCCGCCGCGTCCTTCGGGGTGTCCTGACCTGCCAGACGCGACGCTGCAAACCCTATGAATTTAGTTTTCTTATTCAGAGTGCAAACCAAACAAACGCGTAAAAAAACGCTTCTCCTTGTACGCTCTATATATCGACATGTGTTTGTGTTTCGGTCAGCCCACTCCGCGCACAGCACCGCCTGACGTGCCGCGTCTCCCTGAACGAGGTCAATGATTTATGTTATGTCATACCTTTATATGGATTAAAAGATTATAATATGTTATTATATAAATAAATAACTTTTTCTAATATCATTTCGTCGTGACTATAAATCACACTGCCTCATTCATCTTTTCGAATAAAACAAGAGAATTCGGGAGTGGAAGAAACTATACTTTCGTTGGTAAGATAATAATAATTAATGTCCTTAATTATTTTACGATCCCATAGATTTATAGCATTATTCACACTATCGTGAAACATAACAAGAAGAATGCTTAGAACGCAAAAACAATTCATTACTGTAATGTAAATAGTTAAGACACCTGGACTGCTCGAAACACGCTCAAAATTTAAGCAATTACAATAAATTCGGTGGCGAACGTCGCAAATTGAAACCGGACAAATTAAATTTTCTAAATTTTTTAACAAATTCAGCGGGAAATTAAAAACGTTTCATCATTTTAATGACGGTTCTATGTTTCACGATTTAATTTAATATGTACCAAAACGATTACAATTAAGGCAAATCCCGCTTGGTTGTAAATTCAACTTGTTATATTGAAAGAGTTTTTTATTTTATTTTTGATGGTCTTTTTTTAGGGTTCCGTACCCAAAGGGTAACACGGGATGGACGGAGAGCGGAGTTTTAGTAATAGGGATTACTAAGAATCCGCTGTTCGTCCGTCAATAATAATAATATATTTGTACGCTCACACCAATTATTTAAGAACTTGTGTTATGGATACTAGTTAACGGACAATTTTTTATATACATAATATTTTTTTTATATTTTTAAAAATAAATATATTATAAACAACCATGACTCATCAAAAAATATTCGTGTTCGTCACACAAACATTTGCCGCTACCAGGACTCGAACCCGGACCGCTTGATGTGTAGGCAGCTATACTAACCACTCCACCAAGACGGCGTCCAAATGATTGACCTCCGAGTCTATAAGATATAAATAATTATCAAAGTGGATAACATGAATGTTTAATGACATGTTATCTTATCATCCGTCGGAATTCTGTTAATATTTTGTTATGGTGGCATACTTTGGATAAGATGGTGATTAGTTAATCAAGCGGACTTAAAACAATATAAGCATATTTTGTGCTCGGTTAGACTCTACTTTGTTCATACAAGATTAGTTGACAGATATGCCGCCTTAGTTACATAAAAATAGTACAGTCATAATACCAAATAATAGAAAAATATAATGAAATAAAATCCTTTACGAATTTAATTAAAAAATATGTATTGTGTTCGCTGTCTTATATTTATAGGCAACATATTTTTTGGATGAAAGTACAAGACAATCTTACAAAGGAAATTAAAGCTAAACCTCGGTCACTTCAGCGAGCGGAAGATCAATTTCCGTACGTTGACAAAATGTAGGTTGATGAAGATATCTCTTTCACAGTGGTGTTTTGATCTGTCTTTTCATTTTTGACGAAAAACTCTTGGTCTTTATTACGCTTGACGGTGATTAAGGCTGAAGGAGTAAGCGAGCATTTATGGAAACTATCAACAATGAGGGACCAGATACCTTATTGTATCTTTAACTGTCGGAACCCAAAAATGCTGTTAACGCTATTTTTATAAGATAATGCTATTTATAAGTTAAAGATAGCTGGCCAGGTTTCTTTAAAACAATTCCTTCGAAGGACCCAACGACCATGACGAGACCTGTCATTCACTACGGCCCACACACGAGCAGCAGCGCCGGTCAACGTCGCATTTTTGCCTTCGACATGGCAATATAAGCACCTTCTTCCACAAAGCAGATCAGCACCCGCGGAAGCGGCCACACAACTCAAATTGACTAATTATTGCTGAAGTGACAGAATTTAAAATGAGTTAATGACAGCAAGGTAGTGCCTGGGGAAGCTCTTGTCTCCCAGCATAAACTTCTCCTCCTGGAGTTCAACATAAAAAAAATGTCAATTTAAAGGTAAAGTGCAGTTATCTTAATCTCAATATATAAAAGAAGAAACTAACTGACTGACGGACATATCAACGCACAGCCCAAACCACGGGGTCTAGAGATTCCAAATTTGGCACATAGATTCCTTATGAGGTCTAGGGTACTAAGAAAGGATTTTTCAAAATCTACCCCCTAAGGTTGTGAAACAGGGGTCCAAAGTTTGTATGGGGAAACAAGATTAGTTAGACTATTTTATTCAAAACTTCACTTTTTCAAATAAACAAACACGTATTTCAGGCTTTTTCAGAAATCAACCCCTAAAAGGGAGTGACAACGTCTTAAAATCAACATCAAAAATAAAACCACGAACTTTGAAATTAGGCAGTACGCTAAAAAAATAAAATGCTGCCCAAAGTAACAGTAGTATCATTTTCATCCACGAACATTTATTTACAAAGCTTCTAATGCAAAGTTATAAAAAAATAAATGCACAAATCATTTAATAAATACGAAATTATGTTAAATATTACTCCATCACCGAATGAGAAAATTCAAGTAAAAAGACAATGAGACGAAGATCAAAAGTCATTTTAAATTAATGACTGGTATTTATTTAATTTTTTATAATACATATCAGTCCAACTTATTAGGTATTATCATCCCAATTTGAGGAGTTTCCATGGAAACTATATCAAATTGGGTTAATAGTGTACAGTTTACTGTAACTTTGACTTGCCAATAACGCACCTAAATCAAAAGGAGTAATTTTGCCAAGAAATTGCCGACACCGCATATATTCTACTGGCACAGCAATTAATTTGTACTCAACTGGCGGCAAAGTTTGATTTGATTAATATTAATTCGAGTCACACGTACAGCAAATATTTAGGCAGACGAATAAAGTGGGAATTGCTCAGTTTCAATTTTGCATAATTGTCTCGGCGTGTCTCCCTGTTATTACTCCCTGTTATTATTAATTAACATGATGTTTATATAATTGGCAGTACTTTCTTGAATCGGAATACAATTCAAGTAGTTGCTATCTAAAAGCTATTGAACAACTTCTTCGATATGTTTCGTACATTGTTAACAATTAAGGTTGTAGGACACAACGCCTCTTTTTACTATCAACGCTACGGAGCTTCGGCTATGAAACGACTACAGACCGTAGCGCATCGCCTCATAGTATTTATTTTTATTTATTCATTGAACAATAACAAAAAAGAAACATTTTTTTTTTACGGTTTTACGTACAAGGCTTTGAAAAACCACTAAGGTTTGTGTTGGCGCGTAAATGCCTTCGGGAGGCATCGGCAGCGCTCGGCGGTCTTCGGAGGCTGCGGGCGCGCAGGCGACATCGCCGGCTAGCCGGCACCGGCCACACACTACTCAGCGCAACCTCTTCTCGGGCACCGGCCGTGTCTCGCTCGCGTTCTATATTATTTCCGAACCAATAAGTAACCTATAGAAATACAGTCCTCTTTTATTTATCGTCCCGTAGCTAGGACCCTAACAGTTTGTCACAAAAAGCAAAAAGCTAATACAACATCGAGCAGCTTCTCATATTTTAAATAGATACCACTTAGATTAAGAACATTATAGATACCGAATCCGGGCACTCAATTTGGCCCCGCCAATATTAGGCCTTATTTGGCACCATACGGAAACTCCATGCGTAGTCCTCGAGGTCAACGCACTCCGTACGCATCTCCAACAAATTATTAAAAAATGACGATTTGTGCTATTAAATGGTGTAATAATCGAACTGAAAAAAATAAAAAGAGTGAGAACATTACTTTTCACACGTAATTTTTTAATATTTTATTGTATTTTCACTTTTTAAGCAATAAAAACCAAATATTTTATTTTGTATTTTTTAAATACTGTGCTGCCAGTTACAGAAATTATTTTACCTATTTTAGTTGTTTAGAATTTAGTCGAATGCAATAATTTAATCATATTAATTGTTCTATAAAAAATACTAAGGACATAAAAAAAAATTTTTTGATGATTAGATTGTTTTGACTTAACATATGGACATTTTTAACCGCCTTAAGAAAAGGAGGAGGTTTTCAAGTCGCCTTAATCTTCTTTTTTATGTATGTTTCTACGCCTAGACCGGTTTTAAATAGTAGATTGTATGATAAGGGAGCTATTTTGCTCCCTTATCATACCTTATCTACTTTTACGGCGAGGGCGCTACTTTGATTCAAGAGCGAAGCAAAGGAATTCAAAGTAAATAATAACACAAGTTCTTAATGATACTTAATTTGGGCTAGATAATTG
The DNA here is from genome assembly GCA_955850985.1 of Elophila nymphaeata. NCBI lineage: Eukaryota > Metazoa > Arthropoda > Insecta > Lepidoptera > Crambidae > Elophila > Elophila nymphaeata. Next base: position 11,482,345 of record OY039073.1, read on the forward strand.
GTGTGAGCGTAGAAATAATTATCCCTACTAATATTATAAATGCGAAAGTAACTCTGTCTGTCTGTCTGTTAAGCTTTCACGTCTAAAGCACTGAACCGATTTGGATGAAATTTGGTACAAATATAGATCTCGGGGTGGGACATAGGCTACTTTTTATAGCGAATAAAAGGTTGAATGGGTTGAAATAGGGGATGAAAGTTTGTATGGAAGTTCGACATGGCGGACGCGACTTTTTGATATAATATCAATATGGGTATCATTTTCGTGGTTTTCGGGGGTCCTGATTACGAATACAACATCTTTTTTGAAATCCAAGATGGCGGACGTGACTTTTTGATATAATATCAATATGGGTATCATTTTCGTGGTTTTCGGAGGTCCTGATTCCGAATTCAACATCCATTTTGAGATCCAAGATGGCGGACACAACTTTTTAATAAAATATCAATATGGGTATCATTTTCGTGGTTTTCGGCGGCCCAGATTCCAAATACAACATCTATTTTGAGATCCAAGATGGCGGACACAACTTTTTAATATAATATCAATATGGGTATCATTTTCGTGGTTTTCGGAGGTCCCGATTCCTAATACACCATCCATTTTGAGATCCAAGATGGCGGACGCGACTTTTTAACATAATGTAAATATGGGTATGGTTTTCGTGGTTTTTGGGGGTCCGGATTACGAATAAGACATCTACTTCGAGATCCAAAATGGCGGACGTGACTTTTTGATAATTTGTCAATATAGGTATCATTTTCGTGGTTTTCGGGGGTCCCGATTCCGAATGTGACATCTATTTCTAGATCCAAGATGGTGTTTGCGACTTTTTAATACAAAATCGACATAGGTATCATTTTCGACGTGTTCGTCCACGAAAACCACGAAAATGATACCCATATTGATATTTTATCAAAAAGTCACGTCCGCCATCTTGGATATCAAAAAAGATGTCGTTTTCGTAATCAGGACCCCCGAATACCACAAAAATGATACCCATATTGATATTTTATCAAAAAGTTGTATCCGCCATATCGGATCTCAAAAAAGTTGTTTTTTCGCAATTGGAACCCCCGAAAACCACAAAAATGATACCCGTATTGATATTTTATTAAAAATTGTGTCCGCCATCTTGGATCTCAAAATGGGTGTTGTATTTGGAATCGGGACCACCGAAAACCACGGAATGATACCCATATTGATATTTTATTAAAAAGTTGTGTCCGCCATCTTGGATCTCAAAATGGATGTTGAATTCAGAATCGGGACCCCCTAAAACCACGAAAATGATACCCATATTGATATTATATTAAAAAGTCACGTCCGCCATCTTGGATCTCAAAATAGATGTTGTATTTGGAATCGGGACCTCCGAAAACCACGAAAATGATACCCATATTGATATTATATCAAAAAGTCACGTCCGCCATCTTGGATTTCAAAAAGGATGTTGTATTCGTAATCGGGACCCCCGAAAACCATGAAATTGATACCCATATTGATATTTTGTCAAAAAGTCATGTCCGCCATCTTGGATTTCAAAAAAGATGCTGTATTCGTAACCAGGACCCCCGAAAACCACGAAAATGATACCCATATTGATATTATAACAAAAAGTCGCGTCCGCCATCTTGGATCTCAAAAAAGATGTTGTTTTCGTAATCGGGACCCCCGAAAACCACGAAAATGATACCCATATTGATATTATATCAAAAAGTCGCGTCCGCCATCTTGGATCTCAAAAAAGATGTTGAATTCGGAATTGGGACCCCCGAAAACCACGAAAATGATACCCATATTAAAAAGTTGCGTCCGCCATCTTGGATAGTCTCAAAATAGATGTTGTATTTGGAATCGGGGCCGCCGAAAACCACGAAAATGATACCAATATTGATATTTTATTAAAAAGTTGTGTCCGCCATCTTGGATCTCAAAATGGATGTTGAATTCGGAATTGGGACCCCCGAAAACCACGAAAATGATACCCATATTGATATTATATTAAAAAGTCACGTCCGCCATCTTGGATCTCAATATATATTTTTTTTTTAATCGGGACCCCCGAAAACCACCAAAATGGTACCCTGATATTTTATTTAAAACTATCCGTCAAAAACTTTGGTGTGGCTTTTCCGTTTCATCGAATTTACAAATTACGATGTACCTATCGTATAAAAAGAAGTTTCACTGCAAAATCAGAAGTAGTATTCATGTTTTATTTAAATTACCTGGTTTTGGGGTGACGAGATTTTAGTGACCACACCAATTTTTAGTAGTGTGCGTGTATCTGTGTGTAAGCGTTAGCACACATAACAAATTTTTTGCGTCAGTTTTGAAGCGGCATATTGTATGGAACTATCCTTCTAGTATGTTCTTATTCTAAGAGATACCAATATACCTTTTATTAATGGGTAATAAATCCAGGTAAAAAATAAAACTAAAGAAATATAAACTTATTTGTTGATTTAAAATTGAGACTGTTTAAAAGTAACTAAGCATTTTTTTATCCCCTACACTGTTTCTATTCCTCTTGGGAACATCCATTGCTATGCAGACGACAGTACAGTGCATGCGGGCTACTTCGGACACGCAAGGGCTGGACGAACAGTAACGGTAGAGAATCGTGAGAATCTTGTCATTGAACTCAACCGAGAGCTCAACCTTGTTTCTCAATGGGGTACAGCAAATCTGGTTGAGTCCAATGCCAAGAAAACTCAGGTGTGCGCGTTTATGGCTAAAACGTCGCCATTCCTTTCCCTTCCCTTTCTCCAGGGCACAAAACTAACGCTACAGAGCAGTATCACCTTGCTCGGTATGGAGGTTCGTAGGAACTTGAATCCGAAGGACTACATCGAAAGCGTGATAAAAACAGCTTCACGGAAACTCGGAGTCCTGAACAAGGTGCGGCGTTTTTTCACGCTAAATCAACTGTGCTTGCTATACAAGACGCAAGTACGGTCCTGCGTGGAGTATTGCTCGCACCTGTGGGATGGCTCTGCCTAGTACTTACTCGATGGTTTGGATAGGTTGCAGCGTCACGCGGCCCTCATCATCGGCGACGAAGAGGTGTTAAACATCTTGACCCTCTCCAATTGCGTCGCAATGTTGCGTCATTGAGCGCCTTCTACCGTCTGTACCACGGCGAGTGCTCTGAGGAACTTTTTACCCAAATCCCACGATCTCCATTCCTTTTAAGGACTACGCGTGCTGGTCTACCTTGTCACCGACAAACTGTGGATACCATTCCAACGCGAACTAAGAAATTTGGCAACTCGTTTCTCTGTCGCATAATCAAGAATCCTTCCTACAATCCTGGGTCATTCAAAAGAGGCGTCAAGAAGCACCTTGTAGGTCAGCAAGGCGAGGGTGACTGGTGCGGCAGTGTATCTCTCGCACCAGCTATCTTCGCATTGGGACTCCACTTCTGCTTACCATCAGGTGGAATGGAGTCATTTGCTTGACCTTTTTATAAAAAAAACAAGTAAGTACGCGATAAAAATTTATCCTTAATTTGCAAGATTATCCAAAAGTATTTTTTCAATAGGAGTAAAAAAAGGCGATGCGGTTCCGGCCTACATACGGAAAACCGAATGAAAACTAGTGGTTTCACCCCTTTCTTTGCCGATCCTACTTCATAACATTTTCGTAATCTTTCTTGTACACTACATTAAATATACAGTTGAATGAAATCGGTAATTAATGCTAAAATTTATTATGACTTGCCAACTCTCACTATACAGAAGCACAAAAAGGATTTTCTCCGTTTTGTATATAAACTGGGGCAATTATGAAAATTTCCAAGAAACTCAAATTGTTGGTGCTCTAAAGACTTATTCAATTACTTCGTTACGATGTGGAAAGAGCCGCATTTTGTTAAATATTCTAGCCTAAAATAGAGATGGAAATTAGTTATCTATGTTTGTTGGTCATGAATGTTAAATGAATGTTGTGAGGAATTTTAATAATATTGCCAAGTTTTAACAAAAGCAATTGAATGTTTCCTATAGATGTTAAATAAATCAATGTCAACCCATCGGCTGTCCATCTCTTTTGGCCCTGTCACGACCCTTTCTGTAAGATATATCGAGTGTCCTTGTGACGAAAAAATACGAGTATGTAGCAAAATTCTTAAATGATTCGACATTTCATTATTACATAAAGGGATTTTTTAAATGTCCATTTGCGATTGCACGGTTTTTAACAGAGAGATAAAATACTATTTACTTATCATCCTAGCAGTATGATAGTAAATTGCAGATATGTCTGGGACTTAGAATAAAGGCTCTCAGTAGTAACAAGGCGCTATTGATTGTGGTAACTTATGATCACGCTTATAAGCCTATAAGGTATGGAGCATAGCCTTAGATAATATTTTGTTACACATAAAGCCGCATCTAGCAGTATGTGCCATGCAGTGCCTCCAAATAGTGACAGGTTGCCAGACTGTCACCTACTTACAAGGGGCACCAAAAAGTAACAACCCTTCAGTATAATCTAACACAAACGCCAACAATCAGGATTAGATGTTACACTCAAAATCATTTCAGCAGTGCGGTAACAGCAAAGCATGACGAATATGATGAAGGGCAAACGAGACATTGCCAATCTTGCGTAGAATCAAATAAAACTATGTCCACGCAGTTTAATGATACAAGCAGTCGTCAATTGACGATAGCGTGTGAACGTGCAGCTTACGCGGACAGGAGGCCTTATTGACAACATACAAGAATTATAACTAACCTCTTCTCAACACCTCAACTCCTCGATCCTCGAAGAAACATCATTCTCTCTGGATTAATCTGGAGTAAATAATATGCCTATCATTTATTCCACTTAAATCCAGAGAGAAATTGCCACTTTAAATGAAGATTACTTCTAGATTTTTACACAACATTATGAGGCGTGTACATTGTGGATCTCAACATTCATCTTACCGCAAAAGGTTCGCGGGATCACACAATCTAGCTCAACCGTTATATTGCTCTACGATTTAAAATCTTATTGCGTAGATATGAAGGTGTACAAGTTCAGAGTGTAAAGCATCGTCTGTACTCGTACTTGCTTGTACGTACACTTCTCTGTCATATATTTCAGTAATTTCCCCTGTTGCTCAACGAGAACTTGTTGACGTGTAGGGTTAACTTATTATGTCGCTTTTCATTCTAACTTTCTCTTTATGAAATGTAATGAGCGGGGCTCTAATGGACCTGTTTATTACCCCAACGCATGTAGCATGCACGCGAATGAAGGCTCTGCTTTGGTATTTAATTATCATTATTAGATCACATTATACTCCTCATAAAAAAAGAATTTCGAAAATCGGTCTAATTATTATATATTGCGTTTATAGATTGGTAATGAATCGACCAGGGTGAGACCAAAAAAATACACCGATGTGTGCGTAATGCATGCACACATGGCATGAAAAATAGTACTGCAGTCTAACAGTTGCTTTTTTTTCTACGCCTCCTTATGCCCCCTGCGTGTACGTGAAATGGACTCGTCTATCTATCTCGCTCTAATATACGTGTTAGTATGCTCTTTTACTTTTACATTGCCGATCTACAGTTTCCTATATCTATGGTGAACATACATAAAAAAACCGGCCAAGTGCGAGTCGGACTCGCACACCGAGGGTTCCTCGGTATAAACTGCTGTATCTTTTGATCGCGTTAACTTAGAAGTTTGATTTTTTCACTGCTTAAAGGGACAATAGACCTAGGTATTTGGTATAAATTTCAATTTGATACCTTTATTCGTTCGTGAGAAATAAGGTAGTAAGTTTCATTTTATTAAAATATTTTTATTATATTATATAACTAAAAAAATGTGATTTTCGCAATTTTTCCTATATTTGCATTATATGACAATGCTTCATGCCAAATTTCAAGATTCTGAGTTTACGGGAAGTATCCTGTAGGTTTTGATTCCTTTGCGAGTGTCGGAAATTTGTTGAAAATATCGACATAATCGGCTGTATCTTTTGATTGGCTTGGCTTAGAAGTTTGATATTTTCACAGCTTAAAGGGACAATAGACCTGAGTATTTCATGTGAATTTCAGCTTGATACGTCCACGCGTTCTTGAGATAAAGGGTCTTGACAGACAGACAGACAGACGGACAACAAAGTGATCCTATAAGGGTTCCGTTTTTCCTTTTGAGGTACGGAACCCTAAAAATACATACAGACGAATACAGAACCTCCTCCTTGTTGGAAGTCGGTTACAAATAGAAAGTATTTTAGGTTTTAAATTGAAAAACTTTATTCTACCTTTCGAGAGATTGTCGAAATTATAATTTAGGTATATTTTAGCATTTCAGCTCTTACCAAATAAGTGATACAAGTGAACATCAAATCATCATTTTACAGGAGAGTAAAAAGAAGATATAAAAACAATATTGTTCGTGAACTAAAGCCCATATCACAGAATGACACTCGGAAATCAATCTGCCTTGATAATTGTTTGTCACTTTCTATCAAACACAAATAGATAGAGATGCACGACGCTCAGTACGGCATTAATTCTTGAGACTCATTCTACGTTACTACGTTAGTTATTTTAGGTAAATATTTAATTTTGAAAATAATACATTAAAAACCTGTTAGTTGTACCTATTTATGTCTATTTTTTATGATATATTTCAATAATCTTATAAGTACTATCTATCTATTTGCCGATAATTGTATTAACACGTTGACTGTCCAGGCCAAATCGAATTAACTCCTAATGACGTCCATTAGTACTTTTTTTTATAATAAAAACTTGTCGAATCATTTGATATTTATTTACCTCAATATCTAGCTATCTAGCTTAGACGTCCTTATGATATGTTTTTTATGTAACTGAGAAGTTCATGAAAATAAAAGACATTGATTTCGTATACCCACTTGTGTCACATGAGATGCATGAACGTGGGATTGGGTATATAATTGTATCATATGTGATGCAGGGACAGTTGACGTTTTAAAAATGTTCTTTTATAACCACGACAGATATTACACTCTAATGCTATATTTAGTCTTGGCGTGGTTTGACTTAAAAGCATGCGGCAAGCGCTTTCGACGTGTTTACACGTTACCTCGTTTATAGCCAATACGAAAAACTTTTTGATTATTAATATGTTAAAAAAATAATTTAGTAGTTTCTTAGTAGATATGGTTTAACCAAAAATTTCAACACAATGACCGAAACACGACGTACTCGCAAATGTGTTAATGGCATCTAAGCGTTTGTAAAGACTTGGAGCTTTTAGACGCTTGCCAAGCCTGGGCAAGCGTGTAAACATAACATAAAATATCTCAACAGTTCGGGTATACCGGTTCTGACCTTGTTATAACTATGAATACAATAAATTTAATCTACCTTTAACAAATAACAAATCGATACCTATTCGGAATTAAATGTGTATTGGTAATTTTTTTGCCATCTTGTCATCATAATTTGGTTCTAAAATTATGTTACTGAATTCTAGAAGCTAAAATCTGGTAAAATATTATTTAAGTGACTCTTTATAGAAATCATAATATTAACCAAATTTTATTTACCAAGAAATTTAATTTATACATTCACCAGCAAAAGAAAAGTATATTTTAAGAGTTCACATTAAAATGAATAATAACATGCTGGGAAAATTTCCAGAAGTTTCGTTCAAGCGCTCTGAGTCTCTTTCTGTGACCAATTTCAATAAATTTTGTACCGACCTATTCGGTTGAAGTTACATTTATTTTTGCAGCAGAGATGGTATCGACTCAACTTTTTTGGTTGCAATACCTATACAAATTTGATCAATTTAGTTATTTCTACTTATTTTAACAACAAAAGGAATTTGTGCCAATCTATTACCTATATAAAAAAAAAAACACCAACTAACTGTAAGTTTTTAAGTAACAATTTTAGTTGCCTCTATGAGCAGTATTCTCGTTTGCTATATAAATTAAGTTCTTAACATAAACTGTTCAGTAAAATCAAACCAATGAGCCACAACGCATCTCTTGTAATTTAGTGAGGAGTTGGATATACTACAGATTCTAGATGATACTACAGCATCAGCAATGCCAATTCAATGTCAGCAGTGAATTTACAGCACACCACAATTTTAAAACGACAAGACCCGTGGACGTTATTCAGATCCCTTTTTAAACTAAAAAGAGCGAATGTTCTTCAAACGGTTAAATAGATATTCGAGAAGACTACTGATACCTTTCAAAGACAAAACAAATACAAGATCTAAATAGGATATGAAATTCGTGTTCTGATGAACAACAATGTGTGAAAAAAATTAAGAATATGTCTGATCGTGGATTACATAATCAGACATACATAGTACACGTCTCTTTTTATCGAGAGTTAAAAAATACTGACTGTCCAATATAATGGGCATCATAGAGAGCGCAGTAAATCTTTAATAAATCAGGAATGCTGCCGACAGTGGAAAACTGAACTTTTCAAAATCAATCCATCAATGACAAGTCCAGAGAATTCATAAAGTCCAAAAAGGTTTTTAGTAAAGAATTCATGCCCGGTCTTTTAATTAAAATTTTTAAACTCTCGATGCATGCTATAAAAAAACGTTACTTTTTTCAATATTTATTATTGATTTACAGTCACCAAAATACGAATAGGTATAATGTATATTAGGGTGTCCCGTCAATGTATGAGAAAATACTTTTTTCAAGCTACGCTAACGCAAGAGGCATCAAAATTTGCGTAATTTCATACACTTCATGCAGAAAGTAATAAAAAATGAATTATGTGTCATCTTTAGGGTTCTACCACACTTTGAAGTTTTGTAAATTTTACGTTTTTACAGACTTAAACCATTGTGCCTAAAATAATACAAAATCAAGTTTTATTGTTGAAATTAATGAAACTAAGCACAGGAAATAAAAACATATAAAATATAGCTTTTAATCAATTACAAATTAATTAAATTTTAAACTTATTTTGTATTAAAAATATGATATTTCTGGTGATGATTGCCACCTATTTCTCTCTAAAAGAAGCTTCAGTTTGTATGGGCTCTGTTACGACTTTATCATCAGTTTAACCTTATGGTCCCCGCTCGGTCAATACCTCGGATACCTCGGTAGATATCCACATATTAATCTGTAGATGATTAATAATATCCAGAACAATTGATTTTAATTGTCTCGCGGTAGATATCTACCGAGCGGGTTGACCAAAAGGTTAAGATCTACTTTCCCTATACTTTCCCTAAATTATATGTAACAAGGAAAGTCACCAACTTCCAATGTCTTATCTTTCATATGGTTTAAAGGTCCTTATTGGAATTGTATTGATGAATATAACTGACAATCGTGTCACAATAATCTTAGTATTATTTCTAACAGAAAAGTTATTTTTATTGGTGTTGATTAATGTAAGTGGATTGTTTATCTTTCCTTGGTTAACAGTACTTTTCACTTTAATAACTTAATCGTCACAATTCCAGCTCCCTAGTGTAAAACTTATTAGCAATAAGGTTTTACTAGTGCACAAAAAAATAATTTCGTTCGTAAACAGAATTAACAGTGTTGTGTTGATGTGGATTCTATTGTCTCGGATTAAGACTATATAATTAGTTGAAAAATATATCTGACTCCGTCAGACTCTTCTCACAAGTCGTATTTTCCTTAAGGAAAGAACCACCTTTTCGGTAAGTTATTCAAATTACCAGTCACCGCACACCGTGAATCTGTTTTCGTAACCAGCTAACTCTTTTCTAATATTTCTGGAATATTCTCTAGTATAGTTGCACTTCGGGCAGCCATATTAGGTCAATAATAAATAACGAAAGGGTAACTCATTGGAATAAAGCATATCAATCCACCAATAGATTGTAACAGTCTTTCCAAATACCCTTCAACTCATTGGAATGAAGGAAACCAATCCATCAATAGATTGTAACAGTATTTCCAAATACCCTTTACTAAATCCTTTATTATCTATTATATTATGCCAATTAAAGAAACTGGTATTAGTTGCAGTTCCATCTTATCTGTAGAGTATGTAATTTTATTTCCAACCCAACCCTAAGTCCTCTAAGAAAATTGTAAGAATATCCTTTACAGTGCCATAATTCCTTGACGTTTCTATATCGCAAGTAAATTGATCCAGCTTATATTGCAATTGATATTATTATCTTAAATTAATGATAAATCGCCACACCCCAAAGAAATTTTAGAAGGGAATTTTAAATAATAAATAATTCGCCCAACAACGTAAAAGCCTTTTATAACAGTACCTTCTTGAAGCATCTGGCCGGACTTTAGAGACAACTTTGTGGATCATGTTTTTATCAACAATCAGAGTTAAATATTTGGTAGAAACTCTCTGCCCTCGCCAACTATTTAGGCTCTACTTGGGTTTCTTGTCTAAAACCAAACAAAGCAGCAGTGGCAGATCATAATGATACTCCGCAAATAAGTATCGCAGATCTTAGCAAGTGACAGCATTGGCACTGTATTCCAGATGGCGGTTGAAGTCGATAGTGTTTCTGTAGAGAGCGTGTTTTTCAGGAATTCATTTATAATCAAAATCAGATACGTTTTGAGGAAATATTCACGCACCGAAACTTCATAACAATTTGATGAGACAGAATCCATTTTTAGAGTAGAACATGACTCTTTTGATACAATTATTGACTTTTCCAGGTTAGAACTTGATGTTATTTTCAGGTTGAATAAACACGAAGTCGATTGTGTTTTTGCATGCTAATCAAAATATCGCTTAAGTAAAACCAGAATATACCAAAAAATTCCATTTTTTTAAATATTTAAGGTCAGTAGGCGAAATGAGGAATAGCGATAAAAATGACAAATTTTCAAAACTTTGAAGCCTGGTAGAGCCCTAAAGATATAGTTTTATTTTAATTTAAATATTATTTCGGTAATCTACAGTCAAGTACGCAAATTTTGAGAGGTCTTGCGTTATGAAAAGCCAAAAAAAAAATTCTCGGGACACCCTAATGTATATTAGGGTGTCCCGTCAATGTATGAGAAAATACTTTTCTCAAGCTACGCTAACGCAAGAGGCATCAAAATTTGCATAATTTCACACACTTTATGCAGAAACTAATAAAAAATGAATTATGTGTCATCTATAGGGTTCTACCACACTTTGAAGTTTTGTAAATTTTACGTTTTTACAGACTTAAACCATTGTGCCTAAAATAATACAAAATCAAGTTTTATTGTTGAAATTAATGAAACTAAGCACAGGAAATAAAAACATATTAAATATAGCTTTTAATCAATTACAAATTCATTAAATTTAAAACTTAATTTTGTATTAAAAATTCGATATTTCTGCTGTTGATTGCCACCTATTTCTCTCTAAAAGAAGCTTCAGTTTGTATGGGCTCTGTTACGACTTTATCATCAGTTTAACCTTATGGTCCCCGCTCGGTCAATACCTCGGATACCTCGGTAGATATCCGCATATTAATCTGTAGATGATTAATAATATCCAGAACAATTGATTTTAATTGTCTCGCGGTAGATATCTACCGAGCGGGTTGACCAAAAGGTTAAGATCTACTTTCCCTATACTTTTCCTAAATTATATGTAACAAGGAAAGTCACCAACTTCCAATGTCTTATCTTTCATATGGTTTGAAGGTCCTTATTGGAATTGTATTGATGAACTATAAACTGACAATCGTGCCACAATAATCATAGTATTATTTCTAACAGAAAAGTTATTTTTATTGGTGTTGATTAATATAAGTGGTTTGTTTATCTTTCCTTGGTTAACACTACTTTTCACTTTAATAACTTAATCGTCACAATTCCAGCTCCCTAGTGTAAAACATATTAGCAATAAGTTTTTACTAGTGCACAAAAAAATAATTTCGTTCGTAAACAGAATTAACAGTGTTGTGTTGATGTGGATTCTATTGTCTCGGATTAAGACTATATAATTAGTTGAAAAATATATCTGACTCCGTCAGACTCTTCTTACAAGTCGTATTTTCCTTAAGGAAAGAACCAACTTTTCGGTAAGTTATTCAAATCACCAGTCACCGCACACCGTGAATCTGTTTTCGTAACCAGCTAACTCTTTTCTAATATTTCTGGAATATTCTCTAGTATAGTTGCACTTCGGGCAGCCATATTAGGTCGATAATAAATAACGAAAGGTTAACTCATTGGAATGAAGCATATCAATCCACCAATAGATTGTAACAGTCTTTCCAAATACCCTTTAACTCATTGGAATGAAGGAAACCAATCCATCAATAGATTGTAACAGTATTTCCAAATACCCTTTACTAAATCCTTTATTATCTATTATATTATGCCAATTAAAGAAACTGGTATTAGTTGCAGTTCCATCACATCTGTAGAGTACGTAATTTTATTTCCAACCCAACCCTAAGTCCTCTAAGAAAATTGTAAGAATATCCTTTACAGTGCCATAATTCCTTGACGTTTCTATATTGCAAGTAAATTGATCCAGCTTATATTGCAATTGATATTATTATCTTAAATTAATGATAAATCGCCACACCCCAAAGAAATTTTAGAAGGGAATTTTAAATAATAAATAATTCGTCCAACAACTTAAAAGCCTTTTATAACAGTACCTTCTTGAAGCATCTGGCCGAACTTTAGAGACAACTTTGTGGATCATGTTTTTATCAACAATCAGAGTTAAATATTTGGTAGAAACTCTCAGCCCTCGCCAACTATTTAGGTTCTACTTGGGTTTCTTGTCTAAAACCAAACAAAGCAGCAGTGGCAGATCATAATGATACTCCGCAAATAAGTATCGCAGATCTTAGCAAGTGACAACATTGGCAATGTATTCCAGATGGCGGTTGAAGTCGATAGTGTTTCTGTAGAGAGCATGTTTTTCAGGAATTCATTTATAATCAAAATCAGATACGTTTTGAAGAAATATTCACGCACCGAAACTTCATAACAATTTGATTAGACAGAATCCATTTTTAGGGTTCCGTACCTCAAAAGGAAAAAACGGAACCCTTATAGGATCACTTTGTTGTCCGTCTGTCTGTCTGTCTGTCAAGACCCTTTATCTCAAGAACGCGTGGACGTATCAAGCTGAAATTCACATGAAATACTCAGGTCTATTGTCCCTTTAAGCTGTGAAAATATCAAACTTCTAAGCCAAGCCAATCAAAAAATACAGCCGATTATGTTGATATTTTCAACAAATTTCCGACACTCGCAAAGGAATCAAAACCTACAGGATACTTCCCGTAAACTCAGAATCTTGAAATTTGGCATGAAGCATTGTCATATAATGCAAATATGGGAAAAATTGCGAAAATCAAATTTTTTTAGTTATATAACATAATAAAAATATTTTAATAACATGAAACTTACTACCTTATTTCTCACGAACGAATAAAGGTATCAAATTGAAATTTATACCAAATACCTAGGTCTATTGTCCCTTTAAGCAGTGAAAAAATCAAACTTCTAAGTTAACGCGATCAAAAGATACAGCAGTTTATACCGAGGAACCCTCGGTGTGCGAGTCCGACTCGCACTTGGCCGGTTTTTAGAGTAGAACATGACTCTTTTGATACAATTATTGACTTTTCCAGGTTAGAACTTGATGTTATTTTCAGGTTGAATAAACACGAAGTCGATGGTGTTTCTGCATGCTAATCAAAATATCGCTTAAGTAAAACCAGAATACACCAAAAAATTCCATTTTTTTAAATATTTAAGGTAGGCGAAATGAGGAATAGCGATAAAAATGACAAATTTTCAAAATTTTGAAGCCTGGTAGAGCCCTAAAGATATAGTTTTATTTTAATTTAAATATTATTTCGGTAATCTACAGTCAATTACGCAAATTTTGAGGGGTCTTGTGTTATGAAAAGCCAAAATAAAATTTCTCGGGACACCCTAATGTATATTATGTAAATGGGGGTTTTTTAAAAATTATATTTCAACCTGTAAATCAAGATTGCAGAGATGCTTCAGAGTGCAATATCTGTCCTGGTTGTTGGTATTTGTTTGAACTGAAGGATTGCTACTTGTTGGGTTAGGTGTCCCACTTGTGTAGGTTTTTTTTTTCCATTTATTATCGTTTGAACAAATTAATACATAATTTTATAAGCGATAACATAAAAAACCACTAAGGTTTTAAGACTACGTTATCGAGAGTTTATACATCTCATAACTTATACATATTTCAATCTAATATCTATTATCTTTAATTTATTTTATTCTATTGACTGCCAACCTGTCACTATTGGAGGCACTGCATGGCGCATACTCCCAAATAGGACTTTTCATGAAATAAATTTTACCTAAAGCTCTGCTCAACCCCCTTTTGGGATAACAAGCTTGATTACATGTATGTATGTATAGTATATTTCACATTACTACACAGAGACACGAGCACGTGACCAAATTATCCAGCTAGTAATTTGGTTGTTGGAAAAATCTATTGTTATAATGAGTACCTACTACCAGTTTCAGTCTTCAAATACTCTAGTTTTGGTAACATATTCTATACACATAAAATGCTTTGTCCTGAATGACTGGCTTACAGATAAACGCACAGCCTAAACCGCTGATCGTAGAGACCTGAAACTTGGAGGGTGTGTTCTTTGTATGACGTAGGCATCTGATAGGAAGGGATTTTCCAATTTCCATTCTATCCCTAAAAGTAAAAGGTAAAGTTTGTATGGGACAAGGTGATTCTTTGATCTAATCCACTTCAAATTTTGCTTACATAACAGATTTGATAAAAGATGTGTTTCGTATTTTATTGAACTTCATCTCCTAAGGGGGCTAAAAAGGGATAGAAAGTTGTATTAGCGGCGATTTGCTTCGAAGTTGATATATTATATGTGATTATAGCTTTTGGTTTAAATTAAATTTTATTTTGACACATGTTTAAAAACTCAATCTGATTTTATTCAAAAAAAGGTCTCGAAAGTCATCGTAATAGGGCTTAGACAAAGGAATATAGGAATTTTTTCGTCTCCGTCGAAGGTAAAACCACGAAGCTTTGAATTTTAGGCACTTGATGAACAACAATAGTTATTTATTATACAAGAGTGGAAAGTTCCTTTTTAACCGCGTGCTCGATTTGGATGACCGAGCAAGCGAAGGATTCTAAAGTTGAATCACGAGCGCAGCGAGTGATTCTAAATTAGAATCCTGAGCGTCAGCGAAGGAAACAAACGAGCACAAGGTGAAAAATCTTTCCACTCGAGTGCAATACGTAACTTTTCATCCCACCTCAGCGAGGAAATGACAAAATAATCTTCATTCTAATCATAAATTTGGCACCATAGAGGTTACATTAAATAGGTTTAATGACGTTTTGAATTTACAATTATATTGAGTACTCATTATATGTGATGTTCTAAATTCAAATCTACTTTGCCGCTCAAGCGAATAAAATAGAATTTTCCAGCCAGATTTCGAAGCGCAAAATTACACTTTCCGAGGTGGTGGGATGAAAATAAGTATTTATCGTAGCATTATTCAAATTTCGACACACGTTGGGATAATTTAGAGGATGAAGTTTTTATGGAAATCCATCATTTACACAAAAATTGTTTTATGGCCATTCAGTAAAAAAATTAAGAAAGAGTTATTTGTCAAAATTCGACTCTTTAGGGGGTATAATAGGAGATATATTCCTTCGAGCGCTCTCCTAATGCTACCACTAAAGTCCGCATTAACACACTCAAATCATTTGCCATCGGAAGATAGCAAGGCAGTTCAATGTTCTCAGCATTTTTAAAGTTTTGAAATGCTCAATGGACACCAAAGTCTGTGGGAGAACACTATAGTAATGTAAGACTTTCCCCTGATAGTAAAGCCTACCCATTAAAAAGCTCTTCTCTTCAGTCTTTATAATGAGTCTCCTCACAGGATTCCCATTTCACCGCAAACCTTAAAAACCTGTCGAGGGGTCAGCCTGCCTATTTATTGCTCTTTTTACCGGGCACTTAAGTGAACTTTTTAAACATGCGAGCCTAAAGGTAGTTTTATTAATCTCCTTTTTTTAGACCAAGAACTCGTAGCTTTAGTTGTCTCTAATAGTCTATAAAAATAGGCTATTATAACTATCAATAATTTAAACTATTATTTGCATGGCGACAGCCTTGAATATTATCCACGTGAGGCAAACGCGCTTACCATATCACAATGAGTTGTTTACACCTATAATTAGGCTCATGACCCGAAAACAATTTGCTTTAATTGTAGTGCAATATTCCGATGTGGTTTAAACGGGCGTGAATCCATTAAGCAAATGAGAAATGACTGTTTTATATGCAATCTGAAACACAGTTACATTAAGTATGTATATAAGTACACCACGTTATATTCTATAGTTAGTTTTTAATATCGCATGATGGCTAATAATGCCTGTCTTTCTAAATCACTATAGATATTTTCAAACTACATATTTATCTTCTAGAACATGATTGACAATATCGAGAAATGTAATTGTCTCCTCAATAACATCAAGCGGGCAATATATACGCATCGTCTTTTATCCTTTGTATCACAAGATCAAAACAATTTTATGTGGAGACGCAGATCCCTACATAACAGTGTTAGGTTTTAGACATCTTGTACTTCAAGTATATGGACCTACACAGTTTTATTTCTTGTCTTTCAGACCGTAATCTGTATTAATCTCAAAAAATAAATCGTGTATGCTAAATAACATTATAAATGCGAAAGTGGTTTGTTTCTTTGTTTGTTACGAGTTATACAGTGTAATACTTGATTTCAACTGGTTGTATTTTCCTTTCCTAAATGGGTATATATGAAGTGAAACAACAATTTGATGGTTTGGCAGTACAATGTTTATTTAGGGTGGACAATATTCTGTTTGTTGCACTAGAAAAGTTATTTACTTACATATTCCAAATAATATACCTTTGTGAGAATTCTCTTCCTTGAAAATACCTAGTTTACACAATTTAGATTTTACACAATTTAGACCTTCTAACTTATATATCTAATAGTAAAATACAACCATAAAAATAATGAAAGGTAGGGTCCTGGAGTCTGCTCTGATCGTTAACGAGTGGAATTTGGGTATTACTATGTATAAATTATTAGTAAACGCGTTATGAGACAACCTTCTGCAGAGTATTTGTAGAACTCTTCGACAGTCAGCCGCTACCGTTTGGTTAGTGTAGTGTACCTGGATCAGTGCGTTGTGTCTTGGCTCTGATAGATCAGCCACTAGTTAGCTCTCTCTATATATTGTAGTTCACCGGTCACTTTTCCAAATTGATCTCACAACTCCAAACTCTGGTTTTGCGCAGGTTTCTCTACCCGGCGACTATATTTGTAATGGAAATTTGGGTCTCTAAACCCGTACCGACGACCCTGAAAATGTGTCATAATAAAACAACATATACATACAACTAATATAAAACAACGGCAAATCTTTGAGCAATTACGAAACCCGACCAACAGTACTTAGAATATGATATCTCGAGATGTGAATTATTCATAATTTAAACAAATAGATCATTCATTGCCTAAAATTTCGAACCTGACAAAATATAATTACCTTAGTAGGTAGTCAGGCAATTTTTACAAGATGAGGCGGTTTTTTACAACCGAATTTACTAATTTACTGTAACACAAAATCAAGGCAATCACAGAATTTACTTTTAACTTTCAGAATAATTGAAAAACGATAAGAGTTTTATAGTTACCTTTCGGGTGAATTATTAACTCCTTAACGGTTATTTATCCGTTCCAGGATATTATGTAAATACGGAATTATCTTCCTTCCAAATTAGAAAATAGTTCTCCTTCGTTAATATAATCCTCGCATATGTTAATATCACGAAGATTTTTAATGTTTCTCCAAAATAAATTCAGCCTTGAATTTGAAATTCGAAATGCGAATGAATAATCTGACAAGCAAAAACAAACGTCCCTGATTGGTCGGCCTACCTATGGTTTTTTTAACGTCTGAGGCAAAGGAAAGTGAGTCCATACATCCGAATGAACGAAAAATTCTTGTCAATACGAATTTTTGCGAATAACTACTTTGAATGAATTTTGAACAACTAATATGATCCCCGTAAGCCTAACGTCAGCTAAATAATGACGAGACTATAGAAAACGCTCTAACGCGCCCCAATTCAAAAACAAAGTGTAAAAATTCCATACAGACGACCATAATCTCTAATATCGAACTGAAACATGATACAACTTACCAAGACAAGAAACTTTCGTCTGAACTATTTCTTTTTTTTTTTTTTTTTATAAGTCGCTGGGTATAGAATTTATCACTTTGCCTAAATGTCAAACTTAATGCGAAACGGAACGTAATGTCACTTGTCAGATGACGATGTTGACTTTGAAAAATTGATAAATAAACAATGCTACAATAGGCTGTGGTGTACATTTATTTTTAATTAAATATCCCTATGAAAATTACAATAATGAAGTCATTTTTTTTACGTGCGCTGTTATTTTATTATTTGTTAGACAATATAGGTTGCTATGGAGATCTTTTGCTTTGTCAGAGCTGTTGCCTGGCTGTTTCACATTATTCGAGATTCGATCCGATATCGGTATCGGAACCTAATGTCAACACAAATGTATGAAATTTTACAGTTCGATATCCGAAATCGGGCCGGGCAATGTCAAAGGAGGAAGCATACATTTTAATTGCTCGCCGATATCAGATCAGATAATGTGGAACTGCTATAAACAGAATCTAAACATTATAAAAAGGAATGTTTATATTTTATATGTTTCTAATGAATAAGCTCAAAAACAAATTGACCGATTTCAAAAATTCTTCCATCGGTATGATGCTAAATTATTCTTGAGTAAAATAGGAATAGGCTTTATTTGATTTAATAAAAAAAAACTCTTTGTGGACGAAGTCGCGAGCGGAGCGCTAGTAATATTATAAATTTGAGTTTGCAATGCTTACACGTCCGTACTTTTGAACCAATTTTGAAGAATACATCGCTACGGATAAAGACAAGCAACACGAAGATAGATTAAGAAGGTCAAATATAAGCTCCTTGGCAAGCAAGCATAAAAAGAGAAGATTATAATCATAATCAACCTCTATGTTTTTAAAGACCTTATCTGTCGATCAGCAACCCATATTGTGTAAGATGGTGTTTACTCGGTTGAAACATAATAAAGAAGAAAATAATGTACGGTAAAAGTAAACGTTACCAACGTGTCACGTTCTTACGTAAAAAGTCTAGATTACGTAGAACGAGGACTAAAGTGACACTGCTGTGGAACACGTTTTGAGCAAGATTCAGTCAAAAAGTATTAATGTGAGCAGACCCAACTCAACGTCAGATTGAAGAATTGTTTCTTGCTTATTTTGTACATCACGTAACTACCTATCACAATATCTCGACCAGACTTGCTCAACGTAACTCTGGTTTTTATAGTTTTATACTTAATTCCCTGTTGTAGACATAAGAACATTTTACCCGGTAACGAGTTTGAACTCGAAAATTTAGCCCTTCAATATTATTGCCCAAATGCTTTCACGGCTAAAGTGAAAGGGAATTGTATTTACGCAGCCCGAAGGAATTGGAATTTTGGCTCAGGAAAATGAATAGCTCAGACTGTGGCTAAGTTACATAATAAGAACACATGTGTACTGTACACTGAAAACTTTGTTTTTTTTATACAGTGTTAACAAGAAAATATACGGTCGGCTTTATGATTAGCACAGCAGCCCCTGACATATTGTTATAATTGAATGTGAACGATTGTTGACTCGGCTTCTTTTAATTTTTATTTGTACTCACCGTTATAAAATGTAATTGTTCTGTAGTTTAATTCAAAAATAGAGCACATAAAATAAATAAAATATTTAAGACAAAGAAAATTTTCGTATCATGCATTTAAAATTGTATCGTAGATATGCACAATATTATAAGAATTACATTGTTTCCAAAATACAAGGAGAGAAGAGAATATAAAATAAAACAAAATAAAATTATAGATTCATCAATTATTCTGCTAACCATCTTATAGGTTTTCCATTTTCATAACATATAAATTAAGTAGAATAATAAATTATATTCTGACCTAAGTGGTTAGAATATAATTTATTATTCTACTTAATTATGAAAACACAGATTACGACCAATTGCTCTACTGAATTTAACTTCTTAACCATTCTACGGATGTTTGTTACTCCGTTACTCCATTTGTTACTCCAGAGTGTTTGTGTAATGTACAGCTAACTACAATTTCTTAATCATACTTAATTTAGATTAATTTTAGTTGATAATTGATGGGATTTTTGTTAAATATGTGCCACCATGCCAAAACGCTCAAGTACTTATAAGAACACTAAATACATTTCTGTTCAAAACAAGTCTGTGAAACTAAACCTATTTCTTCTTAATTAATTAGACCGGTTTTATCTAGCTTAAGGTGGATAAAGTAAAATTAAATTAAGCACTGAATACTTGAAAAACAGACGAGAAAATAACCTCTTGTAAGGATCAAGAAAGGAAGCGATAAAAATAAACCGCTCATTTAAAGCCAATTTACGGTAGATTTTCGCGAAAAATATCTTCTTTACCGAGTTGATTGCCGTCCGTTTGATTTTGTTTCTTCCGTTGATCAAAGGGAACATATTGGGGTTACAAGCCGCAATAAGTCGTTAATATCGAAAGGTTAAGGACCTCAATCAAACGATATTAAAATCTGATCGTAGATTTTAATATCGTCAACGCGTCCACCCGGATTGTGGAAGGTGCGGGTTCGAGTCCCGCCTGAGGCAAGTCGATTTTTTTCAGTGCATTTTTCTAGTATTATATTTACGCGTTTGTAAACGCAAAAATAAAATTATTCCATAATGTAAGGTAGTTTCATCTTAGCTGGGCGTCAAATATTTGCAAAAATATTTCGTTCGGGTCTTGGAAGTGCAAATTTCAAAGATTTGATGAAACGATGTTTACCATAAAAACATAAGCACCAAGCACTGACAAATTTCGACAGCGAAAAGCAGTGCCTCGGTGGCGAAATTGGTCAACGCGTCCACCCGGATTGTGGAAGGTGCGGGTTCGAGTCCCGCCTGAGGCAAGTCGATTTTTTTCAGTGCATTTTTCTAGTATTATATTTACGCGTTTTTAAACGCAAAAATAAAATTATTCCATAATGTAAGGTAGTTTCATCTTAGCTGGGCGTCAAATATTTGCAAAAATATTTCGTTCGGGTCTTGGAAGTGCAAATTTCAAAGATTTGATGAAACGATGTTTACCATAAAAACATAAGCACCAAGCACTGACAAATTTCGACAGCGAAAAGCAGTGCCTCGGTGGCGAAATTGGTCAACGCGTCCACCCGGATTGTGGAAGGTGCGGGTTCAAGTCCCGCCTGAGGCAAGTCGATTTTTTTTCAGTGCATTTTTCTAGTATTATATTTACGCGTTTGTAAACGCAAAAATAAAATTATTCCATGATCGTAGATACTATGTTAAAGGTTTTAGGACTGGTGCTAATGAAAGTTGATTACTTTTAAAACCGTAATATTACAGAAACTTACGAAAAATATTGGAAAATCTATTTGCACGTTTTTTAAACTTGATCAATCTTTTAAATCGTAAATGATAAGGCCGATGAAGTTTATCTATATTCTCTCCTCAATCGACACCATTAGGACACGACCACAGGTTAGACCGCCTACAGACACTCCTCACAAAGTCTGTCGGTTCTGTCTTGTGGTCTTTCCAGGCAGGTACACACGTGTACAGGTGCAGCGTAGTACACGTATCTCCGCTTTGTACTTTGAAAACAATGCGTTACGGTTTTGAGCTACGCTACGACAACTATGATTAATAACGCTCCGTAGCCGTTTCATCGCTTAAAACCTTAAAACTTGCCAGTTTAATACGTATACCTACCTATCTATATCTATAATATAACTAAATATCTATATCTTACAGGGTGTAAAAGACATGAACAGTCAAACGAGAACCATGTATTCTGCTCACCATCATAACATTTTTCTTCCTTTAGACTATACCTGGGAAATTGATAGCTACGATTTTATTGAAGATCAAAGTCATAATTTTTTTTTTCATTTTTTTATGAAAACGTATTCTATACGTTATTTTTTAATTATTGTTCAAAGAAACATTATAATTTTTTTTAGTATTTCATAACCAAAAGTGGCTTCAAAACGTTAGCATTCAATGTAGCTCACTCGATGTGCACGGACACTAACGAACGGGGCCGCCGTCTGGCAAAATTATCGCGGTTTTGCGAGTTGCGTGCGAGTTGAGCCCTTTACATTGCGCGGTACAATTTGCATTTTTTTTAACACCAAAAAAAAAAAAATTTCCCAGCAATATTTTTTTTGAAATATGTCTTATTTTGATGTATAGAATACATGGTTCTCGTTTGACTGTTCATGTCTTTTACACCCAGTATAACTCAAAGGTGATATAACTCAAAGGTGATAGATAGATCACTATGACTGACTGACATAGTGATCTATCAACGCACAGCCCAAACCACTGGACGGATCGGGCTGAAATTTGGCATGCAGGTAGATGTTATGACGTATGCATTCGCTAAGAAAGGATTTTTGGAAATTCCACCCCTAAGGGGGTAAAATGTCCACGCGGACGAGGTCGCGGGCGGAAGCTAGTCTAAAATATAAAAATGAATACCTAAATGCGTTGATAAGCTCAAATCTCGAGAGCAGCTGAATCGATTACGCTAATTCTTTTTTTTATTATTCCTTGAAGTACGAGGATGGTTCTTACGGAGCGAATTATTTTAGAAATTAAAAAAATTAAAATAATCAAAATATTTAACTTATTAACATTCTTTTTTCTGCTATTCGGGACAACGGGTCTAGATAGCAGAATAAGTACTAAAAAAAAATTAAAGATTCGACTGTTTTGAGGTACGAAGTTCGCCGGGTCAGCTAGTTTTTATATAAAAAAGAAAAATATTTCCGCTGACTTTCCAAATCATTATAATATTTTAAATTTATATTGAAGCTTTCGCTTTAAAAGTTGGAGCTCAAAAACCCCATCTGAAAGGAGACAAAATGCGAGCACAGTATAAGTTTGTAAATTGTAGAAATCCTCGGGTCTTAAATTGAATTAGGAGCGTGTTGAGTCTTGAATTGAAGTTGTATCACCGCTGTGATATTACTGACGCGTAGCCAGGAGCCAAATCACAATTCTGTTTTGAGGTCAGCAATATAGAAACCATTTTAAATGTCACAGAATTTAAATTTGCAATCCGTAAAAACGTATTTACGTCAAATGTTTTTGCATATACTCTTGTATTGCATATGTGCAAGGGTGTTGAATGAGGTTGAATACATATTTATGATACTACCGAATGTGAACTGATGTTTTTGTATGCATTTTCATTATTGCAATATTGAATTTTGTTTGTATTTTTTTGAATTTAAATGTCTAAAGTTTATACCAAGTATAATAGAAAAAACGAAAGACAAAAGCACTTATCATGACATTATTTTTTTTGCCTTTCGGAATCTATTTAATTTTATAAAACACTACTTCCAGTACCTTAAAATAAGACTGTATTTGAGACGACTGAAATTTCGTTATGAGATAGGGACAATTTTACATGTTACAACAATTCTATACACCATCTGTTAAAAATATCAGGACGTGTCATTGTAAATTATATGTCTTGGGAAAGTATTTTGCGGAAAAACGCCAACTACTTCTTTGTTTGTGTTTTCTTTTCTTTACGATTCCCAAAGTAGAGATAGAACATACGAAATTTCGGTGTAGCAAATGTATATTGAACTCCTTAGGGTTGGCTTGTCAGGCATACACTTACCATCAAGCAGACAATATTAATAACGCGGTTCAATCAATAAACAATATTCAAACGAAGTCACGTGTCTTTATTAGTTCAAAATAGCTTTAACGACGGTCTGGCAAATTCTCAATCATCATTAATAATAAAACTAATCTGCGAGCACCTGTTTTCTCTCAAACAACCTTGAGGCTTAAAATTGATAAATTATATCATTTTCCGAAACACCACTTCCTACGTAGGTGCCTAATCCATTTGAATGATCGACTTATTTCATTACTCTATAAATAGTAAATTTTTTACCTTATTTCCATGTCAGTAAAGACTAAATTTCTAGTGTGTAAAGGAAGGTATTGATTACACCTGGCAACGAGTGCTTCACTGAATCTATTATCCTTTCAATGAAACTTTTGGTCCTGAAAATTGATTGCTTTATCGATGAACATCGATGGCAATTTATGGAATTATTATTATTGTAGACTTCAGAGTAGTGAGTGGGCTTAGTTAAGGAATACTAGATGATACTTTGACTGATATATTTCGCACATAAAAGGTACATACGAACCACGCGACAGCTCATTTGTGCGGGTCCTAGTTTGTTGACATGTAATGATAGTCTTTATACCGAACAATACAATATGTCGCTTAGCTCTGATAAAATTACCTACATTTTAATAAAACAAAAACTATTTCTATGAGCACGCCGCCAACCATTAAGGATAAAAACATACCGCAATTGTTTATTAAACGTAAAAATAAAAAGGAATTAAATAATTTGATGCTATTTTCAGAAAATATGTAATTTTTTGTTAATAACCCTTTCTTTAAATAAACGTTTTTTTTATTTCAACTGATTAAAAATAAACTTGTTACAAAATTACTTATGATTTTTAGTCAGTAGAAAACCCCAAAAAATGTTTTTTTCTAAGTACTCCTCGAATAGATTTTGAAGTGTTTTGGGCTACTAATTATACTAGATAAAGGACACCATGTGATAATATTGTAAAGCTTCCTTGGTCCAGCTGCCATACATAAATGGTCAATCTCATTTACTGCTCGTGACTATATCTACACAATATCTTGAGAATGAGTGTATTCATATGCAACTTACTAGTGTATATTGTGGTTTAATCGGCCGTGAAGTCTAGTACTTCATACGCCGCCAGTATTAGATCCAGATGTAAATACAGATACTTTATATCTCGAAATCCGTTTGCCTATGAACGCTGTTAGGCGTGCATGCAAATTGTTTTAGTATGTGAGTACCTCGGGAGCGCTCACTAATGGCTCATTACGACCTTAGATGTATTAATTACTTACGTTATTAGATTGGCATTGATATGAATCAGGCGAGACTCTTAAAATGCACCAATGTGTGTGTAATGCGCATGTTTGCGTGAAAAATAGTACTGTAGGTACTGTAGGTACTATTTACAGCCTGACACTTACTGTCTTTTCAAACTGACTAACAGGCCGACCTAGGCCGCCAGCGTGTACAAAACATGTTCTCGTCTATCTCTTTTGCTCTAATACACGCGTTAGTATTCTCTTTCTCTTTCACATTGCCAATCTACAGTTTCTAAATCTATGGTTACAACAGCTTGTACACACTCGCGCGCTTATCTAACACTTACTACTACAAACAGAGCCAAACGGACTTCGTGAAATAGAATACGGTTCACCCTTGTTTGGTTTAACAACGTTTAGTCGAAAATCACTTCTTCGAACAACGTTTAAGAAAATAATCACTTTGTATAATATCGATTAACATAATTTTCATTTCATCGAATGTTCATTTGCGATAACAACATTTGCGCTATTGATCTAAAAGTATAATGTTCATTTGATGTATTGTTCAGGTGGTATAATTTTCATTTCATCGAATGTTCAATTGAATAACGGTTAGCGAGGAGCGAAGCGACGAGCGAAATAGTAGTAGGGGAGCCCAGAGTGCTAAATTTGTAGTGTCTCCAGCGGTTAGAAGATCTATTGGATTGCAAAGATTAGATGCTAAATAATAAAAAAGCTCCTATGAAGTTAACCATTTTAGCGGTGGGGAGAGCGTGTATGAATTTTCAAAAATGTAAAAAAAAGTGATGAAAAAAAAATGTTCGAGCGCGTCAGATTTTGGAAGTGTAGATAGCCCACAAACTTGTGTCCACGGAGAAATATTAATCTGCCGGATCGCTCGTAACGAATAGCGATATAAGCAAAAAAAAAAAAGAAAAAAAATGTATTTTCTCCAGCGTGTCAGTAATTATAGGGACTTATTATTTAAGCCGTCACAAGTGTCCTCTTACTTAATCTGACGATTTGGACGTGACTAAAAGTCCCTAATCAATTTTTGCAAATGCAAAAAAAAATTGTGACTTTGCAATACTCGCGCGTGTCAGATTTTCATACAGATGGTTCAACTCGACAAACTAGTAGTACCCAGCCTTAATCTGACTATTTTGTGAAGGGATTTTTTAAATCTGACAATTTGAAAGAATTAAAAAAAAGTTCATAGCTTGCTGTAACTTTCTGCAAATTCCGAACGCTTTAAACTTTGCTTATTACACTATTATTGAGCTTTTTTAAGCTCAAAAAGAAAGCTAGTCTATACTTATGAGTTTATTGAGCAAAAAAGCTCGATACAAGTTGGATAAAACACAATTTATTGAAATTTTAAACTGTCATAACTTTTGAATAAATCAACAGATTTTCACGCAGTTGACGGTAATTGATGTTTTTTGAGTTGTATAGAGCATATTGAGAATACTATGTGATCAGATTCAAAATTTCATACAAATTTTCAATAAAATTTTAGGTTTTTTTAATTTTTGCAAATAATCATAAATTCACTGTAATTTATTTATAAAATATTTGTTAAAATATAATAAACAAGATACGATGTTATACGTTCATAAACACGAACGCACTGTTGTGATCAGCTGTCCAAGGCATCATGGCGGCCGAGAGTAGTGTATAGAAGTGCGAGAGAGAAAGACAATAAAAAAGAGTGAGAAGAATGAGAGTCGTAGAGCGGGAAATACATAATGCATAGACAACACTTTATTTATTATTTTCGATGTTTCGGCTTGTCGAAATCGTCAGATTATAATATTTTTATAATTTTTAAGTAATTTCCTTTGAAAATAAAAAAAAAGAACCGCGCTCGAACATTTCAAGGTTACGATTTTTTTTTGCAACTTTGAAATTCTCTCGATCACTTCCGTCACGGTCAAATCGTCAGATTTTTATAATAATATCATTTTCTGTATATTATAAACCCAAATTGTTTTAATCTGACGCGCTCGAGCAGTTCTGAGGTTTGATTTTTTTTTACTAATCTGATCAATGGCTCAGAACATACGACACTATATTGAGGGCTCATACCTGCTGAAAGTACCTAACAAGGTACAAGGATTCTCCCTTACTATTAAACTGCCACGCTTGAACCAATCCCAAAATCCCCTCTTGGGCCCCCCTACGTTGACATGAACACAGCGCACGAGCCGAGCGAACGAAGCGAGCGTGCCGCGCGGCAGCGGCCGGCGAGTGCCATAACCGACTTTAGGGATTATTACTACTGAATTATTACTAAACTGAATATTCGATACGATCTTTCGACCAAATCATTATTAGTCTAGTTACTTAAACATTAGGTTAAATAAAATTAGTGCATTTGAAAATTCAGTGAAATGACATTATGTCAAAGAAATAATTATGCTAAATAAAATTCTACCAATTAAATATTCGGTCGGTTAGCTGAAACGATTTTCGACTAAGTTGTTATACCAATCAAGGGTAAACCATAGAATACATGTATCTGATTAAATTTTGTGTTCGGTTGGCACTTTGGAGGAGGAGGAGGAGTTTGATTTTTTCATAGCTCAAAATAAGATCTTGAAAGACAATCTCTCAACGACGTGATGCTATAAAGTTTCCTTTTTTTCTGAAGCAAGGATAATATAGTTAGTGGTATCCTGGTATCAGTAATGAACGTGATGGGCAACCCAAATTAACCAGCTAATGTTGTAGTGCTCGTAGTACTAACAACAACTATTACAAATATATTTACAAATAGTTTCTGTAATACGCAAGTTTCAATTAGTTGGTTCGACCTGCGTTCGAAAGGGCGAACGTGCGTAGCAGCGGTCAGTAGAAGCATGCTATCGTTGTTTTCAGTAATGCGATTATCATAAAATCTATACTCAAACAGGAATATATTTTAAGATTCTCACACTAAGATTCAAAATTCGTTGTGTTATAAAATTATAAGGTCTGTTTTTCTATGTAGGGCTAGTAGCTAGCTAGCTAGTAGGATATCCATTTAAAATTATATTAAAAATTTTTACACATTGCGTGATAAATAAAAATATGAAGAAATGGTAATGGCAAGCTAAACAAATAAATTCAAACTTATGTGTTTGCTGAACTAATGGACGGTTTTAGTAAAAATATTTTCAAAAAGTAAATTCTTTGACACGGATAGTCATACATTTAGCTTGTAACATAATAAGAAACGATGTTCTAGAGAAACTTCGTCTCCCAGTCCTCTGTAGCTCGGTAATTTCTTTTGTCGAATGCTCGGATCGCGTCTCAGGTACTTTTTCAAAATAGCAGTGCGAGCACTGAACTCTCGATACGCAAAATTTGACAGTGAAATTCGGCATAAATCGATTAATTTCACCTACATTCTTAAACAGATATAGGTAATTTCAGATGCCCTTATCGATCTTAAATTTAAATACATAACTTCATGCTTTTCAAATCTTTTTGTTTTAAAATTTCATAACAGATTCTTCATTTCAGCTGAGAGACTTTGGATATAGGCCACCTCAAAAAACTCATACCCGATTGATCCTAAATGCTTTTTAATATCGGTAGTTAATAATATGACTATAATATAAAATAAAAAACTTTTTTAAAAACAGCTTTTATTATGTTCTTGTGAATAAAAATAACTATTAATTTATATGACCACCTTCCACTCCATCGTCAGACCAAACCCTGGTAACCATCTAAAAACTAAGTACTCGTCAAGACGAATCAAACGAGCCGAAACTCGATGGCGTTGCGTCGTTTCATTACAGAAATCCTATGCCCACCTTCCAGCTCCATCATCCCTGGTCACCATTGAAAGACAACCTACTCGTCAAGACGAATCAAACGAGCCCAAACCCGAGGAGGCTGTGTTGTTTCATTGCGAAGTTCCTATGGCCACCTTCCAGTTCCATCATCAGATTAGCACCATGTCATCATAATATTGCATTGTCACGTAATTTACACATGTATGCAAAATTTCACCGGGAAGTGTATCTGATTTAATTTTCAAGATTTGATGACAAACATCGGGACAGGTGAAACTAAATAAAGGCTTGTAATAAAGGTGGATATTTCACTTGATTCCACTACGAATTAGTATTTGAGCAGATAAAAAATTGTTTCGGTGAAAGAATGCAATCTGTGTCGCAACGTGCAGATGTTACCCGGACTCTGGACATCGGAGTGACCGTGTTTAGTATTCTCTCCCCGCCTCCATAGGATAAAACAGGATGAATAATGTGACTTCTGTGCGAGGCTATTACTTATTTTCTGCGACAACGCTTTCCGTCTGAACTCAAAGTATAATAGCACGGATGGATATCTACGTCTATGAAGAAAATTACTTTTCTCTTATTCATTTAATTGATAATGTTATCTAGTTACATCACAGAAATAATAAAGAGGATGGAATTGCTTTGGTTTGCATTTACTACCGGAACCAGTGTCCCCGCTTTATCCCCTCTACCACAGTATACCAGTAGGCCTATTCCCTAATTTATTTTGACAGTTGGAAGTGATGATCACCGAGTGAATTACACATCCATTGCTGTTTTACACGACACGCCATTATGGCACTTGTCGCGTAAAACAGCAATGGACACGTAATTCGCTCAGTGATCATCACTTTCAACTGTCAAAAAAAGATAGCGAATAGCCCCCCTGAACAGTAATACGTCTTCAAACAAACTGGCCGCTATCCATTAGAATTTGTGCGTGCGTACTCGGCGCCGTGTACGCACGCAAGGTGGTCTCGCCGTCTCGATGTGATCGCGCGTTTTTTTGTCATTGCACATTCGCTCGCCGCTCGTTCCCGCCCGGCACATTCGTAAATAGCCTACTCTTGCAATTCAAGTACTCTACGCAAGAGTACTTGAATTTGGAGCAGTCCGAACTGGGGTAGGACCTCCACCTTACAGAAAGCCACAGTCAAATAACACTATATTTTTGTTGTGTTGTCTTTCTGTTGGTGTAGAATCGCCAGAGCTCCACGGGGAAGGGAAGGGAATTATGGTTGACAGCGCGCGAGTATCACGACAGTGTTGCAAGCGTCTATAGGCTACGGTGGCTGCTTACCATCAGCAAAGTATACCAAGAACAGTAATACGTCTTCATACAAACTGGCCGCTATCCATTAGAATGTGTGCGCGCCTACTCGGCGCCGTGTACGCACGCACTGTGACGGACACATGACAAAAATATGGGGTCATAAGATGGTCTCGCAGTCTCGGGGTGATCGCACGTTTTTATGTCATTGCACATTTACATTTACGATGGGCCTAGCGTCACCGCAGAGTAGACTATTAAATCGCCGACAGCCCGCAGATAAACTACTGTTCTTGGTATACTGTGCCACCAGGCAGGCTGTATGCTTCTCTGCCAACCATTTAGCCCTTCGTCGGGCGCAATAAATCTTTAGATTGCCCAGGTCTATTTTACAAAAAAAAAATATTTAACCAATTAAGCATGGCGACCGCGTTCAAGTTACCTCCTTCAATGATGACATCTACCCTTAGAAGTGCGCATACGCCCGTAGCGTAGACCGATTGCGCCTGCAACTGATAATAATTCAGAATAGAGTTTTCTAAAAAAAACCTTCCGCCTGAACTTTGTTATTTTTATAATTTTCTAAGAACTGGCACCTGACCAAAGAAAATAAATAAACTGTTTAACATAAAATTAGGGTTATTAATAGTCGTAACCCCAAACATCTCCGCATCATCTTAAGAACACATCTGATAAAGGATGTACAGCCGATCGCAGATAAAAAAAAGTTTTTTTTTTCTCATCAAACCTCACCTTTTAATTTTTAAATAAACGAGCATCAAACCCAAAATAGGCAACCTCTTTAGTGAATCAAGAAACAAAAAGCGACAACCAGGGCCCCGATCGCGGTAAATCATTTCAAGATGAAGCGCAAATGGAACGCAGACGAAACGCAACATTATAAGATATAGGCTATCGAAGGACTTGGCTCATGAGTTAATAGTGGAATTTTGTATATTTGTATTTTGGTGGGTTTTTACTGTATTATTTATTAATAATCAAGCACAAGCTAATCGAGTCGTCGATCACGAAAGTTAAGCAACTAAGTGCGCGGTCGGTACTCGGATGGGTGACCGAAAATTTAACATGCATGTTTGACATCAAAATATAAGGTTCTATCAACATTTGATTCGTCGATCACGAAAGTTGTCATACATGCATATTACATTTTCGGTCACCCGTCCCAGTACCGACCGCGTACTTGGTTGCTTAACTTTCGTGATCGACGAATCAAAAGTTGATAGAAACCTTATATTTTGATGTCATACATGCATATTAAATTTTCGGTCACCCATCCGAGTACCGACCGCGCACTTGTTTGCTTAACTTTCGTGATCGACGAATCAAAAGTTGATAGAAACCTTATATTTTGATGTCATACATGCATGTTAAATTTTCGGTCACCCATCCCAGTACCGACCGCGTACTTGGTTGCTTAACTTTCGTGATCGTCGACTCGATTAGCTTGTGCTTGATTATTAATAAATAATGCAGTAAAAGCCCACCAAAATACAAATATACAAAATTCCACTATTAACTCATGAGCCAAGTCCTTCGATAGGCTATATCTTATAATGAACATTCTCTCATTTTTAAAATAAAATTTTAAGTAAAGCACCAAAAATCCTCTAACATTCGTGTAACGTTTGAGAAAAAGTAGCGTCATTTGAAATGTAACAACTTTGACAGCGTTTGTGTTTCATCTGCGTTCGACATGCGTTCGCTCCTACGTCATTGGTTCGCAGCAGGCTAAGGTTCGCAGCATCTGTCCAATCAACGTCGCGATACGAAAACATCGAAAAGTTGCATGCCTCTCATTGGTCTGAGTTGTATGCTGTGTTCCATTTGCGCTTCATCTTGAAATGATTTACCGCGATCGGGGCCCTGGATAGGTTACATTCTAAACTCGGAGCAAAATAATAATACGCTCTTAATGTGTGCATAAATGCACTGTAAATGGACTTTTCAAACCCAACATAAGCCTTTTCGTTTTATTTTGAAAGGAACTCTTTTAATACGGCATCCTTGTAATTGAGCAATAGAAAAGATTACCAATGATTTAAATAAGGTTCGTTATTCATTCGATTCGTACCTTTAACGTTATTTGAAGTCAAATAAGTACACTTAGACTAAAAGCAAATTAGGTTAACAAAAAACAGTAATTATTCCAGAAAACAATTCGATTAGCATTCAAATTATTAATGGATCTTCGCTACTATCTCTCATTAACATTTCAAATGAACAAAAAGGTTCGGGAGCGCATAAAAGCGCAATAAATCAGCATATCTAACCCTTTTTGTGCCAACGGGTTCCTCGATAGGTAATACTCTACCAAAAACTTAGTACAGAACCCATTATTGTTGGCAGGTGCAATCTATAAAAAGTTTTCGGATTGGGTAAGTACTTGAAATTTTGTTATTGAATTTTCTAATGACTAATTCCAAATTTTCAACATGAAATTAATAGGTAATGGAAATTTTATAGCTGTTTCTCGCAACAAAAGATTGGCTAACATATTATTTATTTATAACTTTGTGAACACAATTAAAGCCATAGAGTTTGATAAAAAAAGATAAAGAAAATACAATTTACTTTAATGACGCTGTGCCCTACCACTGACTATTTATTAAAACTAACCTAAGTATAAGCTTCAAACGCCTCAATCAAGTTTCACCACCAAGTTCCACTTCAAGAGCTGCTCAATATGATGGCAATGTGTGCTCACATAATTCACATGTCCAATATTTTACTAGCATAAAGTTTTAATGGGGCGTAGGCGCAAACACATTCTAGTTAAATGTTGCGAAAAACGTCATAAAATATGCGCCAATAAATTTAATATATTCGATTAATAGACATGGATGTTTACCCTATTTAACGGCCCTGAAATCTGAAATCAAGAATCGTTTTCTACTTACTGGTGGTGACATGACGTCGTGTAGAGCTTAGATCATCATCATCATCCTCATTTCAGCCAGACATAGACCTCAAGGATCTTCAAGCCGATTGGTCCTTCCTGCGCTGCCCGCATCCGACAGCTTCCCGCCTCCCTTTCCAGAGTTTAGATGTGTATTAAAAACTTTCATAAAATTTACGTACAGCCCTTCTAACTATTCGCTATCACATCGATTTGTGGGAATGGTTGGGATAACAACAACTTAAGGTAAGGTGTTATACCTGTGGACAGTCGCCGAATTATGAATGAAAATAATGTTTATTGACTTAGCTATTCTTTATTATACGTAAAGTGCCACATATTACAGAACTAGTCAACGCTTGACAATTAGTAATGTTTAGTTTTGTACGTATTTTAATTTTTAAAATAAATCACTTGTTTTTTGTTTTATTTTTTCAATCATGTAGAAATCACTTTTTTAAAACCACTATATTTGTACACAGGTAGGTACATCCTGGTGATTATAGATGACCTATGGACAGATTTTTTATGTAAGATAAAATAAAAATAGTTCTATAAAATTCAACAATTCCCTAAAAATACATTACTGGCATGATAAGTATTAGTTTACAGTGTTATACCGTTTATCAATTAAATCATGTAATAAAAGATCATAGGATAATGCATATATTTATAACAAAACTATATAGTCCTGGCAAAATGTAAATGATCTGTAATTCAACTATGACTATTTTACTTCGTCGGCGCCAAAACTCAATTATCTGCACCAACTTTGACGTCCGGTAGTAAACTGATGGTGGGGACGACAAAAATCAGTGGCGAAAGAAGTGGTTATCCGAATGTTTCAAAACACCCGGTCTCACAGACATATACAAACTCAAACTCAAATTTCTTTATCCATTTAGGTACAATTTATACACATATGAAAGTCAACCGTCAGCGTTGGCGGGTTAAGTCTGATGGTTATTGGGGCGGAAGGGTCCTTGAGTAGCAACCACGTACCGGGAAACGCAGCGTTGGTAGGCTCCCCACAAGGTGGACTGACGATCTGGTAAAGGTCACTGGAAGCTCCTTGATGTGGACAGCGCAGAACCGGTCGGTTTGAAGATCAAATATCTTTGGAGGTAGGAATATTCCCAACAGTGGGCGTCTCTCCGTTGAGATGATGATGATTAAGATCCTTATACCACTAACGCACAAGGAATTATTTAATGAATTTAAAGTTATATTCTAAAATAACAACAGGAAATTTTCTCTAAGCCGATTGCGACCGTACTCTTCAATAATCACAAATGCCGTGAAAGTAACCACGACAAGTTTGTAAGTTTCTTAGAGAAAACTTTGAATAGCGATGAAGCGATAAACAATGAATACACTGCACTGTGAGAAGAAAGCGCTTAATATTTTTCTTTGACGCAACAAAAGTTTTTTAATCATAATCCTTCCATATTTAAAAGTGTGTAGTTACATTAGTTGAACGCTCAGACGAATAAGCTCTTTTCCTATGAATTTGAGGATTACTGACCAATTTCAATGATTCCATTTTTAAATATATTTAATCAGCTTTTTATTAGACAAGACTGAGTAAAAAAAGTTCCATAAATTTTATATTTTAACGTTGATAAAATTATCTCGTACTTGTTAGCTTCATTTTAGTTAACAGAATGTACCATTAGATTATAAATTGTGAGAGTGATCTTCACGGTACATTTGTTAGTCGATTGCTTTGTTTTTTTTTTTTTATAAAAAGGCAAGCAAATTACTCCATTCCACCTTATAGGAAACAGAAGTGCAAGAGATATAAATCGTTGCGCTAGCCACCCTCGCCTTGCCGATCTGCGAGGTGCTTCTTCACGCCTCTTTTGAATGATTGTAGGAAGGAGAGAACACGTGTGCGGGCAGTGAATTCCATTTCTTGGCTGTG
Organism: Elophila nymphaeata; assembly: GCA_955850985.1. Classification (NCBI taxonomy): domain Eukaryota; kingdom Metazoa; phylum Arthropoda; class Insecta; order Lepidoptera; family Crambidae; genus Elophila; species Elophila nymphaeata. The sequence continues at coordinate 11,517,324 of OY039073.1, forward strand.
CAACACGGTAGCCACAGTTTGTCGGTGACACCCTAAACCAGCACGCGTAGTCATCAAAAGGAAGGGAGATGGTGTCGACGGTAGAACGCGCTGAATGAAACAAAATCGCGGCGCAATTGGAGAGGCTCAAGATACTCGTAGTTGGACACCTCTTCGTCGCAGATGGTGCGGGTCGCTCGACGCTGTAACCTATCCATCTTATACATTGCAACTTATACATTGACATCAATAGTTTCAAAAGAAATATTATACCTACGGAAAAAGTAATTCTTAGAAAAATCTTTATATACAACACAAAGATTTTTTTGGGTTAAAAATAGCCTTTTTCTATTAATCTTCAGAGCCAAAATTACTGTAGTCCGAAGTTTTGCAGTAATGTATACCGAGATGTACTGTACTGTATACTTTTAAATCTTAATAATTACCTTTTAACTTTTAGATTACCTAACCAAATCTTATAGGAAAATCTCCAAATTGTGCGGTTTTATTGACGATGTCATGGTGTGTAGCCACCGTTACCGCTGGCCACCATCTTCGATTCCCGATAGGGGCAAATGCTAATGCGATGAACACAAATATTTGATTATGAGTCATGGTTTATAGTATAGTTTATTTACAAAAACATATAAGCTATTGAGTATATTTGTCCGTTGTCTAGTATCCAGAGCACAAATTATAAAACATTGAATTTTTTATCTCATTTTCTGTTTACTTATCTGATTTATTCAAGACACGTAATACTACTCTCTCCGATTGGCAAATCTCAGGTACATCTGGTAAATCTCAGGACTTAGGTACCATAGTTTGGGGATTTACTGTTATATAAAATTATATTTTCAGACTTGAAGGTAATCACTAAACACTTATTTTTCTTGTTTTCCTTTTGTTTGTGAGATTTGTTAGAAATACTATAAATATTGGAGGGTAACAAGTTTTTCATATAATCGGATTACGTAACTTCTGTTCAAAGAAAACAGGCGATAATACTTATCAACCCGTATTACAGCGTGTAGGTTAACGATCCAATTACCAGGACCTTTAGGGTAGAACTTTGTTACTAGCTTTTCTCGACTGGGCCAAATCAATATTACCGGTTATTCTCATAGATTTATTTTCTTAACGCACGATGGTAGTATTCTTGAATCTACAATGATATAGGCATTACATCGCGTTGCCGACGGCGAGAAATAATCGTTTTCAACAACCTAATTAAAGTGGTAGGAAATTCTTTCTAAAGTATATCCAGTTACAAAACGCGAGCTTGCCTGTCGATGATAAGCAGATGGTAGGTAAAGGGAGCCCTTATTAGACATTAAGGCACTGTTAAGTCTGCTGCTCTTTTGACCCAAACCCTACAGAAACTCTAAAGGACAGTGTGACTCTCTCGCATAAGACATTTATTTTGTAGGCTAGAAACTCAGATCATATAAGTATGTATCATATAATTCACTCTAGGCTACAAGATCAAGACCAGATCCACCTTCTTAAAATTTGCCAGCGAGGTTGTAAAGTTTATCTATGGTCAACAGAAACAGTCATCAAAAAAAGCAATTGAAGAAGACCACTTGCCTCATATTATAATTTTGTATGGTACCTAGCAGAAGTAGCATTATGATCTGCTATATTATTTACGCAACTGGAGAAAAAACGTATTACAAAGTCTAATATATTTCACGTCTCAATCACGTCCGTCAGGACAAGTGTATTAACATTTTCGGTGGGATTTTTATATGTATGATATCACGTACTTTATTGCTCGATCTGTTTTCAATTTTTAAGCTTTCATGCTGGTAGATGCGAGTAAACAACATATTTATGACCTTGTTCTAAATCCGCATTATTACTGCACAAATTTTTACCCCAAAATTCGAAGTGCTTTTCGTTATTATTATTATTATTATTACTACTAGGTTACAATGAAAAAATTATTAATATGTTATAACTAGTTGTGCCATAAATTCTGTCCCTACTACAAACATGTCTAGTCTAAAGAAAAATAATTAAGTGAAATTTTAACAGCTTGTATCTATTAATACGTTTGACAAATGGCCAGTTTCAATAAATAACTACCGACAGTCAAAATCGTATAATTAGTAAGCAACAGTGTAGATAGATATGTTATTTAAATCGACTATATGTGGATTATCACAAATGTTTAAACTATTTAAATTGACCACCTTCAGCTTTTACACAATTCTCCAAACGCTCTGGCCATTCATTTATGGCCGCAATAGTATCGAAGCTACTGTGTTTACTAAGTTTGCTTTTAGCGACTCGATATTATTGCGATGAGGTTTTGGGCAGACCATCTCTTCTAAAATATTCCTTAGATCCTATAAATTCACGGCTAACCAGCCCTGGGTTGATTTCTCTGGTGCTGAGTCTTATTGAAATATCCATTGTTTACCAGCGAACAGTGTTAGTTAGGCGCTAAACTCCTTTTCTAAAATTTCGCTTTGGTAGTAAGTTGCTCGTGTTTTCACCCCTTGTTCACAAAAATGGAGCCTAGTCACGCCTTCGTAGGACACAACACACCAAACCATTTCGACAATCTTCCTCTTTTGACCTTCGGAATTATCTAAGTAGCTTCTTGGGAGCTGTGTGCATAAAAACTATCGCTTTGACGGTTAAAGTTCTCTTCTTCGACTTCCTGACCTACCTAGACTGTATCGCAATATTCGGCATGACCATAGCAACAATATTTAAGTACTTATTTTTACAATATTCCTAAATAAATGAAACTATGCTATTTCTGTGATAATGCTCAATGAGCTATGAAAATACCCTTAACTCTTTATTCTTCTACAACAATAAATTATAAGTTAGTTTACAATAAGAGCATAAGCGTACAGCGAATCACAAAGTCTATGCCGGTCTAATAAGATTAATCAATTGATCAATCTATTCATCATCATCAGGTTAGCCGTGAGACACCCGCTGTTGGACAAAGGGCTCCCCCAAAGATCTCCAACGCGATCGTTTCCACGTCATTTGCCAGATTGTCAATCTATTATCTCAACCTTTTAAATAACAGTTGAAGGAACTTTACACTGGGATACGTGTCTTTAATTTTCAATAATACTGGGTATATTAGTCGAGTACTACACATACCAAGACAACAGTTTCCCATTAAAGTGACAAATGCCTCCAAACCACACTAAGTATAAAACAAATTACTAACTACTTGAATTGGGTAATGGCAGTAATTTATCCGGTGTGAACAAACAACTGGATTACCTAGGTACACACTATTACTTTCGAGAACCTTACGAACGTATAATTTATATACATACATCCGTAAAGTCACGCCTTTCTCCCATAAGTAAGCAGAGATCACTGGATACGAAACTTAAATTTTTCATGCGTTTTATCTAGGTACTCTCATCACATTCCACATACATGCTCTTTCAAGTAGTTTTGACAGGATGTTTTCGATTAGGTTGACTCTCTCTTATCACATCAATTACCTGTCACTCCATTCTTCTCTGAATTCAAGAATTCTCTGCAGGCACACATCGTCCTCCTCTGATAATCGGTGATCGATTTTTGTAGAGGAAAAATGGAACATATTGATTGCAATAGTCAAACTCACCATACAAACATATCCTACAAAAATTTCGGTAAGGAAATGTAATTAAAATTTTGTGTTATAAAAAATTCGACCCGATTGTCGGTCCTACAAATAGTCTGACGTCAAGGGGATCCGCAAGCTGTGAAAAAAAAGCTTTTAATCGCAGTTATATGTTTAAAGAACCACTCGCGTATTATCCTTTGTCACTTCCATAGCTTTACAGAAATAAATTAAATAATTGTGAGATAACAAAAATAGTACACACCTAAAAACTATCAAACCTATAAATATCCAAGGCTTTAATATAAGTACTGAAAGTCTATACATTTTGGTATTCCATTCGCAAAGCTCGTTTCATTTCATATGTATACCAAGGGTCGCAAGTATAAAAATAATTTTCCATGTTATTGTACCTACCATATTGAATTTAAAAAGAACTCACAGCTCTAGCTTTTGGATACTGGAAAATGGGTATTTGAATCGATTTTGGGGTTTAGTCTTGAAAATAATTATGGTAATGGTATGTTAAGGGACCATCAAGTGTGCATACTTGTTTCATAATTTATATTTATACATTACAAAGTCTGTACTTAAGAAAAATATATTAAAGTTTGCTTAAATACAAAATTTGCAACTGCAATAAATAATAATGTTCTAGTGGGCTCTGTTGAATACTTACCATCAGGTGTCTTATGTCCAATGGCATAAAACAATAACGTTTTTATAAGCATTAGGAGCACCACACATCGGATGCCGGCGCGGGGTGGTAGTACTGACGTCAACACGAAGTGTCTTCTTTTTAAATTGTGATTAACCTGGATTCAGGAGCCATGATTACGAAGGCAATAGCGCCACGGTTGTGTCTTTGTAGCGATCGCAATAGTTAAGTTACCGGTTGGTTGACCAAAAATGTTTCAACTCGATCCTCCTCCGTACTTCAGCAGGCACGTTACGCTGGAGGTTCCAACCCTTTCCAACCGCTGTAAAAAGCCGTCGTAAACAAGTCACGTCACACGTCAAGTTTGTAACAGAAAAACAAAAGTAGATAAGTTATGTATTAAGTACACGAAAACGACCTGGTTTGTATAAAGATGGTTTGGAGCAGTTTAGTTATTTTACATAGATAAAAAGTAAGTCCCATTATCATAGATAACCTAACAAATTACTAATGCTAATTAAAACCTGATAGCGTATTTAAAAAGTTGAAAATAGCTTGAAATAGGCTACTGTTCACTTGGTTAGAAGCATTTATGATGCCGCCTGGTGGGGTAGTCAGTAACGCTGTCTACACATCGGGCGGTCCGGGTTCGAGTCCTGGTAGTGGCAAATGTTAGTGTGATAAACACGAGCATTTGTTCATGAACCATGGTTGTTTATATATTTATTTATATAAAAAAATTCTAGATTATTAAGTATATTTGTCCGTTATCTAGTATCCATAACACAAGTTCTTAAAGATACTTAATTTGGGCTAGATAATTTTTGTGAGCGTAGAAATATATTATTATTATTATTATTTATCATCAGGATAAAGGGCCTGGTTATTTTTTGTAAATATATATCTAGTTAGTCAGCATTTTAAATTGGAAATATTTTTTTCACAAAATAATTATAAAGCTTTACTCACATCATAATATTCGAATTACGATCTCAAAGGTGTACATAAAATGACATACTTTTTTAATACAGAGGAGTAAAAATTCGTACTCTGGTTAGTGATAGGACTTTTTCGAGTCCGCATGGCTAGCTACCAACACCTTAACAAAATCTGTCGGGAGAGTTTTTCCCGAGTTCTTATTGTAAAAGCACGTGTTGAGAGACTCCATTTTTAACCTCAATCAACCGTATAATTTTTGTTACTTTAGTTACATTTTCACTTGACATTGACAAAATGCATACGCTAAATGCGACGCGACGCCATTAATTAAGAATAGAATAGAATATAAAGCTGTCGCCATAATCATAATGTTAACAACATTATTGTGTTCCGACAGTAAATGATACGATATAGCTTATCTCTCTGCGGCTCTTAAGGTGGAGCTCGATTCCATCTGCGACCTTGCCATCAGGTGAGATGGAAACCATGAGTGTGCCACTTTTTCTATCGTAATTAACTGTATTATGCGTGGAGCCCGCGTCCACTGCGGAGTTATCCGGTTCCGAGTGCGTCTGTGGTGGTTAGGTAGCAGGACAATTCACACTGAGCGCGTTTGTAAGAATACTTTGAAAAACCTTAACAGTTCTGTACTCAGATCATATTATATGATCTGAGGTTCTGTAGCTTTAAATTGTTTTATTTTCGAGTACCTTTCAGTATGCCGCCGTATACTTATTCTAAACCTAGAGCTGCTGTCAAGCATAAAACCTCAAAATACCAACAGCACTATACCAAAATTCACATTTAAACTTTCGAGTTGCACGATTAAGGTAAAATCGGGAATTTATGTGGTATTATTATTTCTTTCTGCGCTCACACCTTACTTTTATTGACTGACATTTTGATAGGGTTGCACCAAGGAGCTTATATTACCTATAGAACTCCTTGGGTTGGACCGACCACCGACCATGGTCACAGACTATGTCTACAAAGGTTAGAGCCCGGCCAGTTTGATGTTTAGGCAGTTACTGGCTATTCCACCATTACGGAATCAAAATCATCGTATTATTAATTACATTAAAAATTATGATGTGTGATATACACAAAAAAATTATAGTAAATTACAGAATCCAACATTTTGGAAGACCATTTTGGTGCTAAAGCTGTTTTTCCTTGTTAAAGCCTATTCAGATTACAGAAGTATTTGCTATCGCTGTGGTTAGCCAATACCGCTGCGGTATGCGGTATTCTCACTGTTCAAACCTAATCGGATTTTGCTACCTCGATGGGTAGAGAAACATTTCGCTTAGACCAGCGAAACTTGCGTAATGACTAGACATCAGTCACTTTCATGCCGTCCGTGAGTGCTCTCACGTCAGCGTATCGTGCGTGACCAGACCAGTGAAATAAATAATCTTGTTTTCATAACGGGTAGCGATGAACGAATGGATACTGGTGAAACCTGTTTCGCAAATCAATCGAAACGGTACCGCCTACCCAGACGATATTGGCGCGGATTCCGCTTTCGCGCTAGCTGTGAAACTTCATACAAATTTCCGGTGGACCATTACTCAATATTTTTCGCTACCCAAGGATAGCGTAGCGGATTCCGCGTATATCCGAACAGGCGTTAACTATTTTTTTACAGACGCTGCCGGAAATTTTTTAAACAGTCGCGTTGCATTTTTCACTGGGACAATTATTTTGGGTCTACACACGCACTACATAAACATAAGATTACAGTCTACACGATTGTAAATATGCGCCGGATTACTGCACGGATCATAGCACTTAATTACCATGACGCCATTCTGGGTAGTTTCAGACCAGCGTTTTCTTCTGTGCGTTGGCATAGGCGCTTACACGTGCGCTACATTTCGCGTTTCCAAAAACTGTACTCGCGTACACGGTTTTATTTCGATATGTTCGGTATCGCTCGTGCTTGTACGAGCTTATAAGCGAATCAACGCTCATACGAGTTGCGAGTGTGGCGCCTACACACGCTTCCAAAAACGAGCTTATACGCGCGTATAAAACTCTGGTCTGAAACCGCCTGTCTACGTCTCTTACACGTCAATTTACATAACAATATAATATGTATGTATAACCTAAAGGTTATAAGAGTACATAAGACACGTGTCTCTCGCCTAGAGCTGCTACAAATTTTTCTAGCTTCTATCTGGTTTTTGTCACAGCGTTCAATATACTGGCTTATAATCATTACTCTTTTCTGGGTAGGGATTATTTAAATATAAATATGTTCAATTTTATTTAGATACTTAAGTAGTATTTTAATTTTTATAATATCTATTTAATGCAACTATTACATTTTTTAATTAACAAATTATTACCACTAAATACTAGTAACACTAGAAGTTTTTAATATGCTTAATAAATGAAAAAAAAAATTAACGAAAATAAAACTCAGAGCAGTATTTATATTATTATAAATATTTATAAACTGGCTTCTGCCTGCGACTTCGTCTTTGAAGTATTAGTATAAATTGTAACCTATATGTCATTCTGATGTATGAGCTATATTATTGTAAGGTTTGATTAAAATCCATTCAGTAGTTTTTGCGTGAAAGAGTAACAAACACACATCCAGGCATCCATCCATACATCTACCATCCATTCTAACTTTCGCGTTTATAATATTAGTAGGATTACTAACTGACCACACGTTGTTGTTACCTAAATGATTACAGATGACCGACGGGAGAGCCATAAAATTGTTGATAGGTAAGAACAGTTTATATGGGAAAATAAAATGTTTTTTTTATACCTATTTATTACATTTTAAATGAAAGTAAAACCTATCAAATACAGCTAATTAAAAAAAATCATAACATTCGGTTGAGTAATTTCGGAGTTCATTCAGTTCAAATACTAAATAACACACGTAAATCTTGCTTAATTCAGTGAACGCATCATGCGTTCATTGACTTAATTATAGAAGATAGACGATTTATGTCGTCTTCCGATCGTATAATTGGTCAGATCATGAAATATAGGTACTTAGACTTTGACGGATTGACTCATTACTACAATGTCCTAAAATAATCAGAGTTCTCTTGCACCACAGTGGCCTAAGATCTTAATATCAAGCGGATAGAAAATAGGATATCTTCAGTTTTGTTTTATTTAGCCATTTTATTTTTTGCTGCTTACCAACAGAAAACAATTTCAAATAGAAACCAAGAACAGAACAATAGGCTATCTCGAACAAAATCCAGCGCCGAGAATGACTCCTGGGAATATTTATCACCCCTCGAATATCAGCTCACTTTAGTTTCTGACAAACTACTCATAGTGATTTATATTGTGTTTTTGCAGTGTAACCGTATATTATTAGTGTAAGTCACGTTTGACGTAGTGTTTTTATTATATGTGAGAATAGGAATATTACCTAATGATTGTTTTATTATTTTTCTTGGTCAATCGTTATGATTGAGAAAACACCAAGAAACCCGTAGCATCTTTGCTGAAAGCAAAGTAATTGATTGAAATGGAAACCAACATTAGAGATATTGCAGTAATACCTATTAAAAATATTCGTAATTTCCGGGCTCACTGTGACCTTAAAGATCTATTATAACAAACACCAACTCTCTATTATGCATTTATTTCTTTAGCTGAGGCATATTTTTAGGATCTTCTCAGGTTGGATCTGCCTTCACAATTCGACCCACTGCTGGGACACAAGGTCTCTCCTTGTCATCGAAGGAGGTTTAGGCAGTAGTCCACCACGCTTGCCCAATGCGGATTGGTGGACGGTGTATAAGGTGATCAATGCCCCTTTTGCTGATTCTATTCTACTCTGCCAGCATCACATGGGTCAAAAACATGCTTCCCCAAATGTACGTTTATTTTCTAATTGTTCACAAAAGCCCAGGTACATTAGTGTCTCACACTCCTGTCTGCAGAATCTGCAGGAATCTCTTCAAGTTAGTTATTTAAAATATTTGTAGGTTTATATTGAGCTTTCATTTGCCGGTCAAAGCCTTAATTACCGCACTCAGGTTGCCCCTGTTCAGTTTCAATACATCCTCAACACGCTGCGAGTTTAAGGCTTGTGTGTGTTAATATATGCGTTCCGTGCCAGTCCGCTACAGGCTCTTGGAGGATAATTAACTTCAAACTTTGATTCAAAGTAGAATGAGGGAGATGAGAAAGATACAAGGTAAAACCTGATGATAGAATGAGGTGCATCATCATGTGCTTTCTCGACACGTACTATTTTTTAAACCTAATTAGCTGTGACCCGTACTACCTCGACAAGTGGCAAACGATACAAATCGTTTCTACTAATAACAACGCGAACTCTAACATTGATCGTCGCCATGATGTTTTCTTAGTACGAGTAATATAATGCCAGTTTCATACGTTATATCATTTTCTTTAAGGGTTCTTTCCAATAGATTGATCACTTTTCTAAGCACTCCGATCTTATTTTGAATATGTAGGTATTTATCGAGATAATATTTTGTAGTGTTATTAAATTATCAGTATTATTGTTCCTAATACGCAAATGTTTAAACCAACCTAGGATTGAGTGGAGAATATATCTTTTAGAGATGTGCGAGTGTATTTTTATGCGATAATTATTTTTGTAGGTAGAGAGAACATTAATCGTTAAGATAATTTCCATGTTGGTATTTATTGATATGATTCCTAATTCGTTTGTTATTAATAACTGTATCTCCTTCACAGTGTTTGGGGCAAGATGTGAATCTGCAGTGTCATGGAGGAGTTGGACTGCAGCAACTGCAGCTTCTATGCTGACCTCAACGACAGCATCGACCACTCCTCCGGCAATGCCTCTCATATTAACAAGTTCTACTTCTACCAGGTAACACATTTTTGCATCACTGATAATCTGTCTTCCAATTCGAACGCCCTAGTGTCTAACCGGTGTAGACACTCACCACTGGAGATGTATGCCGCTCTACTTAAATCCTCTCTAGGATGGCTTGAAGTGCATGCCCCGGTTTCTGGGTCCTACCTCCTTGGGTGGGCCACCAAGGCCCTCGCTTTGTCAAAAACCCGGAGACGCTGAGGTATCGGTGTATTTCTCGGTCAAGATTAGAACTACCTCATCTCATTCCGTGGGCGTCTTTAAAGCGGACTGAGGAAAATTCTGGAGATTTAGACCGTCGTACTAACGGGTCATTTCATTTCATTTATTCGTTGCAAGTCACAGGTATAAAAAAGGCGTTACTTACTTAATTTATAGGACCAGTACAAGTGACGCCCTGCTGGGGCACAGCAAACATGATATGGTAACCACTGCATCTTTTACTTATAATCATCCTCTCTATCAAAACCTTTAGCAGTATAGCGACTTGCACTGACCCGAAATAAATTTTAATGGTACGAAGTAAAATATGGATGTAAAGGTACATATATGTATATAAAGACATACTACTGAGTATGCTTAGAATGCTCTTTACCGAGTTTGAGCAAAGTAAGCATGCTAATTTATAGTACACACAATTTCTCAATGGTTACATGCTTTTGGAATGCCCATTCCTAGCATAAAAGCATGCCACTATTATGTATCTGTACCTTTACGTAGTTATGGTGGCTTTCATCTTACCTAATGGAAAGTGATAATAAGACCAAAACAAAACACGCTTCACCCGGAAACTTTTACCGGAAATTAAGGGATACATAAACTTAAATAAGTATTAGGCAACCATGACTCGTGAATTGATATTTGTATTCATCACACAAGCAGGCCAGTCACTTCTCCCCATCAGAATAAGGTCCACCGGATTCGAATCCTGATAAGCGATACTTATGATTCCACCACTAAGAGATTTGTCTGGTATATTTCCGCTCGTGGCAAGATCGAAACGATATTTAATTTAGAAACAATGTAACCTTTGGGAACCTGAAGTTGAATATTTAAAATCAAATGAAGGGTCTAAATATCTAACTGTCCCTTGACCGAAAGTTCAGTACAATATATAGGTACCGAACTTTTGTGATATAATTATGTGTAACGAGATCGGTTTAGTCTACTGAGAGAGATTAGATAAAACTTCAGGAGATTTATTTCGTGGCTTAACGATTGTAAAGGGAGTAGGAGTTTCAAAGGCAATATACTGAAATTTCTACACATTATATTGAATTCACGTGTCTACATAATATAAGTATGTTTAAAATCCAATATCCTCTGACATGACTGTTATTTACGACTGCAATCTTTCGACAGCAGCCAGGACAACCAGCTTCGTACCTTCCGAAACATGGAAAAATCGAGTTGAAACTCGTTCAAATTTTTGGTCACCCATCCAGCCACTTAGGAGCTTAACTTCTGCGATAGTTAAAAAGAACGCACGCACCGCAGCTCTATCGATCTCTAGAAGCCAAAATGGGAAGAAAGCTTTAAGTGAGATTTATAACTATGTTATAACTTAATTTGTGGATTACTTCTTGTTGGCGTAATCGAATTAAGTTCTTAGCTTTTGTTTTAACATAGAATGATAGATAGATGGAAACTTGTAATATATTGTCACATTACACGTCAGTGACTTGTTAACGTGTCATACAATAAAACTGTATCACTCATGAATTACACGATTATACTTGGGGTCCGACTTAATTGTGTGAGAGGGTCGTCCTGAACTATGGGTCTAGACACGCTCGCAGTATTCTAATCTCGTCTTCGTTGGGGCGTAAGTTACTAAAGAATATCTTGTTAGACTATCTCAGGGAAAACACTGCATGAGAAGGTACGTTTATGGTAATTTGCTTTAGGGTGTGCATATACGAGTACAATATACTTTTCAAGCTAGAATACTGTTTTGTGCGCAAAAACATTGTCAATGTATTTGCGCGCTCACGCCTATTCTATTCAAAAAGTTTATACTTCTACAAATAAACTTACTTAATTATACAACGAACAATAAAGATACCGTCCCATCACGACGGCGTCATGTAAAATGTAAAACAGTCGATATAATTGTGATCGAAATGATGACGATGAGACGCCGTAGTACACATAAACCCATTTATATATATCACTACGTTTTAACTCGCCTGTTGGCAAGCCCCTGTTACCATACCTTATAAAATGCCTAAAAACGATCGTAAAGGTATGATTCCGATCACGGCTGCTACTGTTTCTGCATACTGCGGAGCTCAGAATGTAAATCTTATATAAACCTATAGAGAATATAATGAGGATCTGATATAAGGATCAATTTGGAACCATACCTTAAGAGGGGTCACTCACGTACCTAATCCTAAGCCCATTTCCTTATTCGTTGATCTTTAGATCACTCATAGAGCGCAAAACAATCCTACGAAGAGAAAGATTATTTGTCTGCGGTCTACTGTAACTTAATAAACATTAATTATGTTAATTTATCCTCTTTTAACTTGAAAAAGTTTTCTCATTAATATTAATACGGTCCATTTTTTAAAAGATCTGAGAAGCACATTTGGCATATTACAATTGAATTTGTGGACGCAATAAAAATAAATGGTATCATTAAAGACACTTAACTGTAACAGATATCTTTGAACTGAATTACAGACCTCTAAATAATACTGCTTGAGAAGTAGCGCTTCTTTAAATTTATTCATTATTGTTCATTGGGGGAAAATATCTCCATGTTGCTAGATGATGTGCGACGACGGCAGCGTTAGACATCGTACCAAAAGTATTGCAACGTCGCGCTAATTTACTACGCCTTCTTCTTTATTTGTAAAATCAAAGTCATACATAAATAACACATAGAAAACAACACTATCTACCTTTGCGAGTAAGATATTTGATTCGACTAAATATTAGGATTGCAGCAGCGCTCAGGAGACATTGTCCTACTTCGACATCTCGAGCAACACGGTCATCATCATCATCACTGCAGCAAAAGAGCGTCCACTATTGATCATAAATTTGTGATCGGTTTGGTTAGGTTAGGCCTTAGAACTCCTCGCGGGGAAGTGTTACCCAGTACCGATCCTGTGTCAGCCCCACTACGCGGACTCGAAAAGAGAACAGTGTGTTTTAGTGGGTAGGCCCCTCCGACTCTCAGCGGCAATCTGGGTTATGTGGTAGGAGAGAGTCCCACATAACCTGATTCCCGCCCACGGACCCGGGGTATTTGTAATGAATTTTCATACTATTTAAAGGCTTAGAAGTCCTACCACCATCTCATCAAAGTCTCTCGCCATAATAATAATGTCAACAGCACAATTTTGTTCCGAAGTCACTGTTAGGATCCCTCAGTAGTTGAAAGTTCCGGATGAAGTTCGGTGCGAACTTCGGTCTTGTCATAATTTACCAATAATTTGCCATCAGATGAGATAAAGCAGGCTTCTTAAAGGACAATGACTGCTCCTGTGCTGCCAGTAAAACTTGTCCTGGAACAATTGTCTTTTAGTAATCTTTAATTAGTTTATATTAGTAATTAGGGATATACCTAATAAAAATATGTATTTAAAAATAAACGATTTAAAAAAAAATCTAGAATCAGTAGAAATGTTTGTACATAAATTATATCAAACAAAATAAAATACTGTCATGACTTGGGATTTTCCTACATTTTCGTTTTCTATTTCATTTGATAAAATTTTCAAACATAAACCAAGTACCTTATAAAATTTCGCTACATGAATTGTACTCTATAGTTATAAACTACACAAGCAAATAGTAAACAATGCAGAACGGCTTCTATTTGAAAGTCTGATGAATCTAAATGCCTCATTGAGTAAGCAATTGGAACTTACTCATTATCTGAGCGGAACATCTCAAAGCAGTTATCGTCGGATCTTCCCCAGACTACGCCTATAAACGCTACCATTCCACATTACATTGTATCGTTAAGGAATTACTACGAATTGTTACGCTTTGACAGTTGAAATGAGGTCCCCTTGTCTTGAAGTTCTCAATTTGTTTCTTTGTTATAGTTGCGAGTTGACTTTGAATTATTTATGTTCCGTGTTCTTGTACGTTTAAGGAAATATAGTTTACGGTTTGGAATACGTAATTGGAATTTCGTCACGGTTTGCTAATTCTATGAGTTTTATTGATGTATTGTGATCTAGTGGTTTGGTTTTAGATATTTTCCTCTCTATACGAGTGTATAAAAGATGACTCATGAACAAATGTTCATATTCATCAAATAGACATTTGTCCCTATCATATTATCAGGATTCGAAACCGAATCGATTAATGTATGACGGCGTCATTTCGGATGTCCGAGATATTTTGCTGAAACCATGATGTACTATGACTTAGATGACGGGGACAACGTGGGGGGACGATGGTACCTTGGTCGTTAAGCTAAGCTACCAAATGCGCGGTTTTCGGATGGATAAGGGAAAATATCAACTCGATTTTCATCCGTGCTTTGGAAGGCACAATAATGTAGCATTTGATACTCATAAAGCTGCATTTGGCAGTATGAGCGATGAATTGCCTCAAAATCAAGTTGTAGTCGTCGTAATTAAAAGAAAGTAGACATTATTGAGGGTGTATGCCAATATATTGTATGTTGCTGCATGTCCTATACCTACATCATGAATCATGTAAAATGGAAAATCTGAAGATAATTTGACACGTGTTACTGAATAAATGTCATTATTGACTCATTATATTCCGTCTACATGAGCATTGCATTGAAGGCCGGGCATTGCAAGGATATTCATGTCACCGCATAATTAAATGTAAATTACCATTTCACTGCTCACTGTAACAATGTTGTGAACAATTTAGGAAGACAAATAAATTCATCTTCAATTTCAAACTATAGAGTTTTGATTATGTGAATAATTACACTTCACCACTGTGTAAAGACAGCACTTAGTTATTAGTTAAAAATTCTAACTCAAAATAATCAAAATGTTCTAGGAATTCCGGAATATCGCAAGTCTTTCTTCTATTGCGTCTTGATTATCAGACTGTCCACATAAGTACCTGTCTAGGTATTGAAAACAAATATATTAATAACGCATTCGATATTATCGACCAGCAATAACGCTCCTTTTACCCGGAATGCTGAGATGATTTTGGGTTAACATCAGTCGTGGTTGTTGGCTTTTGTTCACTGAAAGATTGTTACTTCTATTCTAAATTACTGGCTTTGCGACACATGCCAAAGTCTAAAAAATGTATCTAAAGTAACAATAAAGTACGATAGATCGAGTTAAAATGAATTCCCTCGACACGTGTTATTACAACAAGAACTTTGATGAAACCACCAAGTTTGTTATTCTTCGAGTGTGCTCCTTGTATATAGGCGAGCTTGTCACCTGTCACTGTTGGTAGCACTGCAGGGCCCATACTGCCAGATATGGCTTTTTGTGTTACGAAATAACACCTAAAGGTGTTCTCAAGCCCTCTTAGGACTATGAGTGTGATCGTATGTATGTAATACCGCACCTGTTGAGGATAACAACAAAAGGGTTTTCCTTAAGTTGTAAGCTATACTTAACACGTTGACTGTCCAGGCCAAATCGAATTAACTCCTAATGACGTCCATTAATTTTGTTTGTGCTTATTTTTTTATAATAAAAACTTGTCGGATCATTTGATATTTATTTACCTCAATATCTAGCGTCAATATCTAACGTCCTTGTGATATTTTTTTTAATGTAACTTAGACGTTCATGAAAATAAAAGACATTGATTTCGTATACCCATTTGTGTCACATGTGATGCATGAACGTGGGATTGGCTATACGATTGTATCATATGTGATGCAGGGACAGTTGACTTTTTACTAAGTAATAAGTGTTCAATTTTCAACAGACAGCCCAGGTGGCTGTATTATGGATGCTGCTGGTGGCTATTGTGGCTGGCAACGCTACAGTCATACTGGCCCTTCTCCTGACCAAGACGAGGAAGAGCAGGATGAACTTCTTCATAATGCAGCTAGCCATATCTGGTGAGTTACTTTACTGTGTATCCAACCCGCTAAACAAAAAAACCAGCACACTAAAAAAAGATTTAACAATTTTACTATTTTGAAAGATAAAATCTCCTAACATTGCCCGTGCATATCTTCAGATTTCTTCAAATTTGTTACTGAGGCATTCTCACGTGCTTTTGATAAATAGTCGCTTACATCCCAAAGAGGCTTTATGGCCAACAAAAATAATATTTAATTATAAGTTTTATTGTTTGTTTGGAAAAATGAGTTTTCTCATGAATCAAATCAAAAAGTTTTCATTTTCAATTAGCTTTGGTATAAATATTTACGATACACTCCGGGCCGGCCGCAAAGAAAGCAGGCTGGCTACAAAATCCTCAACAAGTTTTATGAAATAAACACATTATTTAAATTTATTTATTGAGCATTTTTAAAGTTATCACATTTTAATACCCAGACTGCTCAGATGATTTTGAGTATAACATCTATCCTGGTTGATGACTTTTGAGTTTATTGTTTACTAAAGGATTGTTTCTTTTGGGTATGGTGCCCCTTTAATGAACGCCACGGGCTGGCAACCTATCACTATTTCAAGGCATGGCCCATACTGCCAGACGTAGCTTTATGTGTAACAAAATGTTACCTAAGGCTCTGCTCAACCCCTTAATGGATTACTTACGTATATTTTTTATAACCGATCCGCTTTCTTTGAAACCCAGTGTTTTTTCTCATAAAAAGGTCAAGCAAATGACTCCATTCCACCATTGGTAAGCAGAAGTAGAGTCCAAATGCGAAGATAGCTAGTGCGAGAGAGAAACCACCGCGCTATAGCCACCTTCGCCTTGTCGACCTGCAAGGTGCTTCTTCACGCCTCGTTTGAATGTACATACGTACATACATACATAAATTCAGTCCTCTTCTTATAGCGGTAGGCAGAGATCGCTTGTTTCCAGTGGCTGCGACCCTTATATATTTCTTTCGCTTCAGTTATTTTCATAACAGTGATACATGCTCGGCGGTTTCGAGAACTTTTAGACCTGGACCTTTTTGAAGTCATCTTCGATTTGATCGATAATCATTCGCCTAGGTTGTCCCGCATCTCCAGTCACTTCCGATTCTATATCCTTTATGTCAATCTACTTTCACACATGCTTTCAACATGACCGAACCATTTGAGCATCCCTTTCTCAATTCTTGTCACTATGTATTATTTCAAACCTCACTACTTATTACGTCATTGTATAACCTGTCACTCATTTTTAAACCAGCCATGTTCCTCGTTAGCATTTATTCTGCTTTTATACCTTTTCTCCGACACTCAACTTTCACTTCCATATTTGGGACCAGCACACCGTCAAACATAGCCGGTGGAGCCTTTTCAGACACCTTCTGACCGCTCATAAAAGCGATCAAAGCCAGATTCACCATGTTCCCAGCTTTCACTCGATTCTCAATTTCACTATCACACTTTCCATCTCTCGTAAATACAAATCCCAAATAAATATACTTACTTTTTCACTTGTTCAATCTTTTCACCTCCAATCATAATGTCACACATAGTCATGCTTTATGCCCAGGGTATTGCTGTTATTATAATCATCATTCTATCATAATTACATATTATCTGCTGTACTTTCTCAAATAATGTCTAAATAAATAACAAGGAAATTACAAAATACAATCATCCTTTAAGCGTAGACGTAATAAATTAATGCAAGTGCTCTGTTATAACATGCGGCGTTAATGGAGTTTTATAATTGTATGCGAGACCGTCCTTCTTTCATATTCAGGAAACACTGTTTATGGTAATATAGTGAGGGTCGGTTGATGTCCAAAATTAGATTTTCCTTTCCTGTTTATTTTTGTCACAAACAAACTTACATACTTGTTTATAGTATATGAAGATACTTTATTTCGTCCAGTTTGAGTAATGCAATCAGATTTTCTATTCAGGTTCAGAAATTAGTGTTTCGACTTCAATTTTTAACTAACAATTTTTACAAAACAATATTAACGTTAAAAGTAAGTAAACGAAAGTATATAAAGGACATTTTAAGCAATTTCATCTCCTCTTTGTCCTCTTGGTCTACCATTCCAATTTTAAATACGTAATCTACGCAAGTAAACCATACTCAACCTCTTTTATTCATTCATCGATACTTTAATAATGTATATTTATAACCTGTATGTTAACCACGCCCATAAATAAAAAATAAAATAATCTATTTCATTCATACATATTCAAATTTTTTATATCCTTCTCTCTTTTTTCTACTTCGCGCCGATATTTTTCATCTTCCCGCGCAAAAACGAAGGACCGCGCGTGCGTGAGTTTTCCGCGCATGCGTAGATCGGGAAGATGAAAATTTTCTCTCTTTTGGGAACCATTTTTTTGCTGAGAGCTGAAACCCAAGTTGTGAACTCTTGGGATTTTAATTTTGAGATTGCCTAGTTTTTAAAGGCTCAAGTAGATATTAAAAAACAAACATTTGAATAAAAGACATTTTCATTGAATAATCAAATATCTGTATATTCACGTTTTTGGTACGTTCAAAACATAATATTTTATACCGATATTCCGGTTTATAACATATTGAAAATTATTTATCATTAGTTTTTATTGATTTATGTGCATCTACAACATTTTGTATAATACCATATTCATCACTGTAAATAGCTAAAGTTTCATCATATTTTACAACGGGTACGTATTGTGAAAACTATTTGTTACTTTTTATTTTTGTATTTTCTGTTATTAACCCTGTTCGTCATAACGATTATTTTAGTTAAGCTGTGGAGGGATACATACACAGCTACATTATCTATCCTTGATAATTTAAGTCTATCGTGCAACGAATTCTTAGATCTCAGACCAATTATAATCATTGGTTTGAGAATTCTATCCTGTGAATAAGGTTCATAACTACGGGTACTGGCGTTGGTGTAACCAGGCTGGAAGCGGACTGAGGCTTATATCTCTATCTTTTCCATCCTGGGTGTGTGAAGTAAGAAAGTTCCATTATACTTTAAGTTTTTTTTTTGTTGTTTTAGGCATTTCCATTTAGAAGAGCAAAGAAATAGTGACCCATACCTTTTGTAAATATTTCTTTCATTGTTATGTACCTGTAAATAATCTCTTTGATATTTATCTTTATTCAAATATTTGTCATATTACCATAGATAGGTCTTACAATGTATTAAATGCCCTGTGTATCATTTGTTTTATTTAAATATAAGTGTACATATTAGGTAGGGTTTTATTAGGTAGTTTCTTTTCTGTTTCTATAGAAAATTATAAAATCTTATCACCTGCCCCTGTGTATAGCCGGGTCAGGGTGCAGTGTGACAATACTCGTTAGCTACAATTTTAAATAACTTTCCTGACGGCTAATTTCTTAAATTATTAAATTCTTTTTATATGATTTATTTAATTTTAAATTTTAACTACCTGTCAATTCAATATGTTGTATAAACTTTTGAGGCAAAAACATTTAGTATATTTTGTGTATTATAAATAATTATAAATTTGTTTCAGATTTATTAGTTGGATTAATTAGTGTATTACCAGACTTAATTCATAGAATAACAATTAGTTGGCTAGCAGGTTCGGCAATGTGCAAGCTAATGAAATATTTACAGGTAAGCCCTTTTCTGTGTTCAGCATGTTGCCATAACTAGTATTGTCTAATATCATTTTATCTTGAAACATGCCTTAAGATAGTAAATTTCCTTAAAATACCCATATTAATTGTTGTTCCATTGCAGGGTGTAGTTACGTATTCGTCGACATACGTTCTAGTGGCATTAAGCATAGACAGATGCGATGCTATCACTCATCCAATGAATTTTACGGGCAGCTGTAAGTATTCTTTAATAAAGACACCAGTTTATAACTCTATAAAATAGTAATGATCGAGAATGATAGTCACTTTAATATTATATAACGGCAGTAACAAGATAGCCAAAAATATGTTAGCATGTTAATGTCTTAAATTAAGTTTTTCTTGACAATGTGCTATTGGTACTTGAGGGTTGGTGTCAGTTTGGTGACCGGCCGTGAAATCTAATGCCAACCTATAGGAAGACACACTGCACCGACCTTAAATAAATTGGGAGCAGGGTAGGAAAAAAAATTAAAGTGGTTTACAAGTATGGAGTCCGTTTGACGGTGAGCCGTTCTCAACACCAGAGATTGCGTAGTTGTTTTGTGTGTTTTTACCGTAGATGCTGACAAATGTTTACATTTAGTCTTTGTGGTTAGTCATCTTATTGTTAATCGACCTATGATAACCCTACAACGCAGACGCATTATCATCATCATAATAGCCCTTATAATTCGGCCCACTGCTGGGATACAAGGCCTCTCCTTGTCATCGAAGGAGGTTTAGGCAGGAGTCTATCACGCTTGCCTAATGCTAATTGGTGGACGGCGTATAAGGTGATCAATACCCCTTTGCTGATCCATTAGTCGCCTTCTACGACACCTATTGAAGAATATGGGGTGATGCTATCCCACTCTGCCGGCATCACACGGCTGGAGACACAGATACATTTTTAGTATACATTTTTCATGTTTTTAGCAAGCTTATTTTCTCTTTTAGGCGCTATCCACACATTTCCGAGTTCCCGTTACTGACGGTACACGGCAGAGACGATAAAATAATCTTTATAGGTATACGATTTGTACGAATTCGTTCAAACATCTCCGTATCAGGGGAATCT
This sequence comes from Elophila nymphaeata, assembly GCA_955850985.1. Classification (NCBI taxonomy): domain Eukaryota; kingdom Metazoa; phylum Arthropoda; class Insecta; order Lepidoptera; family Crambidae; genus Elophila; species Elophila nymphaeata. The sequence goes on from OY039073.1 coordinate 11,538,100, forward strand.
GGATCGTCAGTGACCCAGAGCACGCTCGGATGCACGGACGCTCTGTCAGTGCTTTACGATTTTTATCGACAGTTGGGCCGCATTTATGATAATTTTGACACATCTGCTAAGATATTACTTTGAAGATGCTTACAAATTTCGAAGTTTTTCATTCCACTAATATGCATCAATAAAATGATTCTTTAATGAAGGCTATTATTTACTAAACAGACGACACTGACACCGATTTCCGTGATATGTGTGAACACGACTGACGGATCGGATGGCACGTCCCTGATGGGTACACAGTGTGGACAGCCCTTTAATAATTTACCCGTTTCATAACAACGACATCATAATATTGAACTTAACCGTTTTGTCTATAAAAGGTCCTTCTTAGAACAGCCAATAAATATTTGATTTGCCTCAAAGCTATTAAGTTTATACGAAATAAATAATGATGGTTATTACAATAATCGAAAACACGGTTCTTGACCAATATTGAAAACTATATTTCTATTATATTCAATATGAAATATCTGTACTAACCTACGAATAACAATTCTACCCACTACTCTAATACTAAGATCTAGGTCATATTAGAATGGAATTGTACCTAATCTTAATATTTTTAGGGCGGAGAGCGCGTACTTTGATTCTTGGGGCTTGGTTCATCAGTTTTCTGTTCTGCGTACCAATGTTGTTCCTCTTCGACGAAGCTGACGTTGGTAAGATATAGGGTTAAGATCTCCTTGTTTGATTTTTATATACGAAAATTTATTCATGTGTCATGTGTTGTATATTCTTCTATATATATTATAATGCGATAATACGTTATGGTGTTGCGTATTCGGTTTGTGGCAAATCATTGCAGTCGCCGAAATAATACATCACCTACTAACTAGATTTTGTGAAGACTTAATATACTTAGCTTCAAATATTTCAAATATATACGCCCTTCTCACGTTTAGCTTTTACTCACACATTACAATATCTTTCTGATATCATTTTGTGTGTAGTAAATCATAGAAATGTCATGCTCACTAAAAGGTCCTTGTATAGTGGCGTTAATAAATGAATTATTTATACCTAACTATACAAAGTAAAAGTTTTTTACTGTGTTAATGGTATTTTATTTAGTGTGAGCGTGATAGTAAGAAATACTCGGGAGCAATTATTAGTCAGGAAGATGTTTAAAGTTTCTAATGTAACAAGATATCAATGTTGTTTCATTAATAATAATAATTTTCTATAACTTTAACGCTCCCATAGGTCAATAGATCGACACAAACTGGACTTTTAAATAAAATGTATCATATCATCTACAACATACAAAAAATATGTTACAAAGCCTGTTCAATTTTCGAAGAGCAAGTAATTTGTTGTAAATTTGTTAAAAACAATAATTATTTCAAAATAATTTTGGAGCATTCAGACACTCGTAAAATAAAACATGAGTCCACAAACAGCTTAAGGTAAGCAGCTCTCAATAGGTACATTTTTCTCATATCATGAGGCGCCAGTTAGAGCGTTGGGTGTGTTAAAGGTGAACAAGCTTTTTCGTAAAATACTCAGAGGGTGACATTAATAACATAATAATATATATTCTTAGCAACATGCGTTCAATCATTTATTTTGCTTAAAATGAAAGCTGTATTAAAACGAAAATTTATGAATGATATGATGAATCAGCATTTCTTTCGAAATTGTTAAGGAAGTTTAAGCATATTTTTCACAAAAAAATATTGTTAAAGTTTCTTTCAGTCTTGAAATTGCAGTTTGGTGATAGGATAGATTTTTTATTTAATAGGATTTTTGGCAAGTGATTACCTACAAGGCCTATAGATTCTAATTTTTCTTGGAACTCTCAAACCACTGACTATCGTCGTTATTTTGCTGTTGGGACATAATACTGTTATTGGATTATGTCTGTAGTAATTAGAAATACATAAATAATTTTTTTTCCCAAAACAATGATGTCAACTCTGTTATTATGTCGACAGACTATTGTAAGATAATGATAGCTCACGTAAAATGAAAAATTACCATGACACGTGAAGAAATTTTCCTATTCGTCAATAGAACCATTTACGAGGTCTCAACGAGGATACCCGTAACATCTAGGTGTGTTCTGATTTACTGACTACCTACTCCTCCGAGACGAAGACTAAATTAATCGGAGTTTATGTGCTTAATTACTTCGTATTAATTTAATATAAAGTCACTGGAGAATTGTGATCATTCGGAGTGCGCAAAATAGTATGCACGGAGGAGGGATGCATTAAGCATATGCATTCAAGGAGATAAATATTCTAACTGTGTCTTCACAATATATACTGGAAAACTTACTATATGTAAAGAAAAACATTATGCATTTTTCTGAGAAATGCCATACGCACAATGTAAATACTAGGAAGAAACACGATCTGGTTGTATATAAAACTCGTCTCCACAGAATAAACAATTCTTTTGCGGGCCAATGTATACGTTTTTACAATAAGCTTCCGATAAATATTAGAGATTTGCCTGTTAACAAATTTAAAAAAACTGTAAAAACTAAACTATATAAAAAAGCTTATTACAAGATAAATGATTATTTAAATGATACAAATGCGTGGGAGTGAAATCTGCCCAAAAATGCATTCAAATTGTAATTTATTTGTATTGATATATCTATTGACCTGTAATGATATTTTGAAATCATTACGAAATTGTAAGCTGTGGAGTTTCTTTCGCCATTTCTTCTCCATTTCAGCATATAAATATTCGTCCCGAAATGGTGGTAGGGCTTTTGACGATTTAAAAGTACTTAGCAAAGTCCATTTAAATAAAGATATTTTTCATTTCATTTCATTTCATTTCATTTCATTTCATTTCATTTCACCTAAAGGGCGTTTCTTGATTGGCTGTCCCGGCTCGGCACCGACGACGATATCGGTGGATGCATCATTCTATGAAATTGGTACGCTATCTCATTGGCACGGCCAACATCGACGTTACACGACATCGGCTTATGAAATGCCGGCGCCAGACATGGCAATCAAAGTTTGATCACACATTTGAATGTCTTTCACATTTGAAGCATTTGTATGTCTTTTTGACTTCAAATGTGTGTTCAAACTTTGCACAAATACGCAAATGCATCGTGACTTTGTAGGTATTTGCGTATTTGAATACATGTCTGGCGCCGGCTATAGAATTATGCACCCAACGATATTGATGTCCGCCAATGGGCAGCGAATTTAGTGCAGATGAGACTAATTATCTCGAAATTAACTTTTAATCCTCCCAAAATACCTATACCATAATTTTCATTATCAAAGACGCTAGAACTCTTTACAAAGTACACGGTACAGGCGGTCTACGGCAGGGTCATGCGTTCTTCGTAAGGATCATAAAAGCTAAGCTACTAAGTACGCGGTCGATACTCAGATGGGTGACCGAAAAATTTTTCAACTCGATTTTTCTCCGTGCTTCGAATAAGTAGCACGTTAAGGTGGTGGTCATGTCTACTGCCGGAAGATAGCAGTCGTTCCCAAGGAGGGTTGGAGTCAAGCAGGCGGCTGGTGTTAGATTAAAATAAAAGATGTATTTTGAGAAGATAATTCTAGATTTATTTTTAACTTGTATAAAATGTACAACATCGGTATTTTAGAGAACAAGCAAGAGAAAAAAAAACACAGACTAGACAGAGGAAACGGTAGTGAGCACAGAGTAAAGACTTGTATTTTGGTTGCGTTCACAATCATTCAACATCCCCCCTTGAACGCAACCCCATCGCAGCAGCAAACATCTGATGTTTCTGTCGTGGGAGTCCTTTGGTCAAGGCATCAGCTATCATAGTAGTCGAGCTTTTGTATGTAACATGAATCTGCTTGGCTGCAACCTTTTCCCTCAAAAAATGGTAACGGATATCAATATGTTTCCTACGGGCATTGTATCCATCTGAACCTGAAAGACTAATAGCGCTTTGATTATCACAGTATATGGTAATCGGTGTATTTAATAAGTTTGGAAAAAACTCTTCTTCAAATTGCTTTAAACTAATTGCTTCTTGTGCAGCAGAAGCCAAAGACATATACTCTGCCTCTGTGGTGGACAAAGCTATTGTAGGTTGTTTCTTTGAATTCCATGAAATAGAGGCTCCCTGAAAAACAAAAATATATCCTGTACAGGATCTCCTGTCTTCTGAATCACTGGCCCAATCAGCATCACAGTATCCAGTTATGTTTTCTTTATCATGTTTAAAAGTGAGTCCCATCGCCATAGTTCCCTTCAGATATCTGAAAATTCTTTTTACTGCAGTCCAGTGTTGTAATGTAGGTCTGTTATTGAATCTACTAACTGAGTTGACTGCAAATGCTATGTCGGGACGGGTACATTGTGACAAATACAACAGGCATCCTACTGCTTCTTGATATGGTAACTCCTTTATCACTTCAGTATCATTTTCAGCTTTCTTTAATATTGTACCACATTCATAGGGTGTGGGTACAGAATTGCACTCAGACATTTGGAAGCGAAATAGAATTTTCTCTATGTATAGGGATTGATCAAGACTGATTTCGTCTAAGCTGTCCTTTTGAGTTATTTTGATTCCAATGCATTGTTTGGCAGGGCCCATGTCTTTCATTTTAAATTTGTTACTTAATTTTTCCTTTATAAGCAATGCAGTCTCTTCTGTATTAAAAAAGTATAGCAAATCATCAACATAAACTGTTACAAATATCATGTCATTTTCATTATCTATCTTATAATAAACGCAAGGGTCTATATTTGATCTTTGTAAACCAATTTCCATTAGAGCAGTATTCAACCTTTTATTCCACTGCCTGCTTGCTTGTTTCAAGCCATATAATGATTTGTTTAGGTGACATACTTTATTTTTTATTTCATAGCATGGTGGTGGTGACATATATATTTCTTCATCCACTTCTCCCTGCAAAAAGGCTGTAACAGCATCCATCTGATGTATTTTCAATCTATATCTGGCTGCCAAACCCATCAAATATCTAATGGATGAATAACGAACAACTGGTGCATAAACTTCATGGTAATCAATACCTTGTGTTTGTTTGTAGCCTTTTATGACTAGACGAGCTTTGTATCTGATAACATTGCCAACATCATCTCTTTTGGTTTTGAATACCCATTTGCATGGTATTATTTTTCTGCCTGAAGGTATATCTACAACTGACCACGTGTTATTCTCAACAAGGGCTTGGTACTCTTCTTCCATAGCCTTTTTCCATAATACAGAGTTTTCACCATTCAGGGCTTCAATGTGATCTTCTGGGTCGTTATCTAATAAACTTGTAGTAGCGTCATTGTTAACACATAGGAATGAGGTAAGCGCCAAATTGCATGGAGATATGTTACGGCGGCGAGGGTTAGGCCTTACAATCTCTTCTTCAGAGGAACTTGAAGGGTCTTCATCAGGTATATATGTGTCATCATTAACATCATAATATGTACTTTCACTTTCATTTTCAGACTTTTCAGGTGACTGACTACAGTTTTTGGGTGCAATATCATCTAATGTAACATTTATATCTTCGGGTTTCTTTATTTCTTTCTCAATAGTTTTTTTACTTAAACTGACACTTTGTCTATTTTCATTGCATTCGTATTCTTTTTCAATATTAAATTTTTTATCAATTTTAAATTGTTTTACAGTTGTTTCCAAAAACACTACATCTCGACTCATTACGATCTGTTTACTTTTAGGCTCTATAAGCCTATAGCCTTTTGTGGTTTCACTATATCCAATAAAAATTAACTCACGTGATTTCGGGTCTAATTTTTGACGTCTCTCCCTTGGCACGTGCACCATTGCTTTGCATCCAAAGACTCTCATGTGACTTATGTCTGGTTTTACTCCAGTCCATGCCTCTTCTGGTGTGATGTTGTTTAGTGAGTGAGTTGGGGTTCTGTTGATGATGTAGGCAGCAGTAGCTATAGCCTCTGCCCAATACTCCTTCTGTAAATCAGCATTAAACAACATAGCTTTAGCCCTTTCAATTAGAGTACGGTTCATTCGTTCACTTAAACCATTTTGTTGTGGCGTGTAAGGGTTTGTTGTATTATGTTTTATACCAAAGTATTTCAAACATTTGTCAAAATTTTTGTTTATGTACTCAGTGCCATTATCACTTCTGATACATTTTATTTTCATATCTAATTCATTCTCCACTTTATTTTTAAACTCTAGAAACTTTCCAAATACTTCTGACTTTTGCTTTAAGAAATAAACAAATACTTTACGGGAATAGTCATCTATGAAAGTGAGAAAATACCTGGCACCTCCTATGGAATTAGTTTCCATTGGTCCACAGACATCACTGTGAATAATTTCAAGTAGTCCTGTTGCTCTTGTGCCCTCATGGTTGAATGGTTGTCTTGTTTGTTTTGCTTCCATACAGGTAGTGCAAAAGACATCTTCAATGTTTTCAAACTTAACTCCCAATGTACTCTTTTCCAAAATTTTTATGTCATTAAGATTTAGATGACCCATCCTCTGATGCCAGAGAAAGTAATCGTCTATTTTAGCTGTCAATGCTTTTCCATTCTGGCTAGTGATCAACTTGTATGTATCATTAACTAACTCGGCATTGGCAATCATTTCTCCGCTTTTATTGATTATAGTACATCCGCTGTTGTGAAATATTACATTGCATCCACTTTTGACTATTTTACTGACTGATAGCAGATTTGTTGATAATTCAGGAACAAATAACACATTTTTAACTTGTATGTAATCATAACTATCAGTTTGTTTATTTGGTACCATAATATTAAGATCGCCACAACTTTTCACTTTTAATGTTTTATTATCTGCAATTCTAATAGTTTCAATATGCGATTTGTATTCACAGTCAAACCAATCACGATGCATGGTCATATGGGCTGAGGCACCGGAGTCTATAAACCAACTGAGAGAATCATTTAATTTGGTAGCAGAGAAAGCAGCTGCATATTTACTATTTTCCTCTGACCTTTTATTTTTGAACCAGCACTGTTTGCTTATGTGACCATATTTATTACAGATGGAGCACTGCTTTATTTTGTTTTTATTATACTTGTTGTACTGTCCTGGTCTTGAATTTATATAAAAAGCCGAACTGACATCTACAGATTTCACTTCTTGTAACAGTTTTGTCTTAATAAAATCTGAACTTATACTTAAACCAGAGCTCTCTATGCCCATAATCATTGGTCTATATTCCTCAGGTAGACCAGCCAGCATCAGAGTGCCAAGCCATTCATCATCAACCGAAAAACCAATTTCTCTTAACTTGTGTGCAGAAGTCATAATTTTATTAATATATTCCTCCACGCTTGTACCTGAATCTAGAACTGTATTAATCATTTCTCTTAATAGTCCTACTTTTCGAAGTAGACCAGAGTCCTCAAAAGATCTTTTTAAATTGTCCCATACTTCTTTTGCAGTACTTGCACTTTGAACATGTACATATATTTGGGGTTCTATGAGTAGGATTATTTTGGCTTTTGCTTTTATGTCCTTTTGAAGATCTTTACACTCTCCGGTAACACAACCCCACAGTTCATCATGTTGCAAATAGGCTTCCATAGCAAATTTCCAACTTGTAAAATTTTCTCGTCCAGTAAGTTTTGGAATAGAAATCATATTTGTGCCCATTTTATGCTGAAACAATGCTGAAAAACAAATCCTAACCCGCAGCACGCGACGCAGACTAGTTTTGAAATATAAATTTAACTAAACACGCGATGGTAACTTTGTGATTCAAATAAATTAACACTTTAATTTACTGCAAGTATGGGGCGGCCCATAACCTGTTAGATTAAAATAAAAGATGTATTTTGAGAAGATAATTCTAGATTTATTTTTAACTTGTATAAAATGTACAACATCGGTATTTTAGAGAACAAGCAAGAGAAAAAAAAACACAGACTAGACAGAGGAAACGGTAGTGAGCACAGAGTAAAGACTTGTATTTTGGTTGCGTTCACAATCATTCAACAGCTGGCCGTAAAAAACGCCAAAATATCAAGACATACTGCGCTGAACCCCGATTTGGGAGCAGGGTAGTCTAAATAATGTGGTTTTTTAAAGGGACGCTACAATGCTGGTCAAGTCTCAGCAAGCTCCAATGGAGGATATGGATGACGAGTGTCTTCGTGTCGCTGTTCGTGTTGCCCGCCTTGACCATAGCAGCGTGCTACGGCGTCATAGTGGTCACGATACGGCAAAAAAGTCAACGGGTACTTGGCAGACGAGCGACGGCTACGAGGCAATGTGAGTCAGTTGCTCGAAGTTTTAAGTTTACAATTTTACAAAAGTAACATTTATTTCAATTCATAGGAATAGATTGTTCCATTTTTAAATATAAATGTTCATTTTTACGATATTGTCAAAAATATAACTTGGTGCAACCGGTAGTAATTGTTTCACATGTAAATGAAAAAAAAAAGTAATTATTAGAGGATTCACACACGATATGCAGATGTGAGACCTCAAATCGAATCGAATCTCTACTCTCAACTCGAATCCCCAAAGCAATGAGATGCCATAAACGTAAAAATGCGTCATCCAACATTTTTGTTTTGAATTTTTTACACTTTTTTACGTTTATCATAGAAGTATCACGCAGAATTGTTTGAAGCTTAATCGACACAAACTCAAGAAATAAACATAGGTACTGGACTTCAAATGCTCTTTTAAAAATCCGTCTGAAAGAAATATGAATTTATCAACCACTTAACTTTAACGAAATAAGTAGGAAAATCACAAATTGAAAGCCTTCATTTACAAATGGATTACAATTTCCTTGACTGTAACTCTCCGAAAAAAAGATTACAAAGTTCAAACGACCGATGAAATATAGAAAAGTGTTCCCTTGGAACCATCCACTGAGGGGATAAATGAGTAAGTAAATTGATAGCCACAAAAACTGGAGTCAGATGAATCGCGGCAAATTAAGGAAAACGTGACCGGACTGCCGGAGACGAATCGTCTGAAAAATGATAGGAAAAGTCAGGAGTGACAGATTAAATTAATGTTTCGGTTCTTGGGGACGAGTGGTTGATAAATTTAAGACCTGTAGTTTCGTCTTTCACATTAAAATCTAATTATGTGGATTTTTTCTTCCTCCTCAACCAAATCCAGAGTTTATTTTATTTCCAAAGTAAACTAATTTCATCTATCTACTCCTACTCCTGGATTATATTAAAGTCGAAATATGACTTAGAAGGTAAAGAAGATTGGTTAAATTTATATCTATGAGTAAATATGATATTCTAAATATGTATATTTGGGTCGGCAAGATGTGTGTTTGTAATAAACAAATATACAAAAAGGTGCGGTTTTGACAAAATTCACAGACTTATTTCAAATAACCAAAGTTACTGTTAATTAAATTAAATTTACATAACCAAATAATAGTTACATTTTTTACCATTTACAACATGTAATCTAAGTTTACGTGAAATACCTATGTAATGTAAATGCAATGAAGAAGAATTGTGTTACCTGCCCCAAATTTTTTTTTATCTCTCTGGGTAACCTAGAATAAAAGTGCATCCGATGTAATGTATTTTTTAAAGAAGAAATCATGTGAGGTTTTTTGATCTTGTTGTCGATGCAAGATCACAAGTAGGTTGTTTGTGAGGTTGAACTACATTAACTTAATCCAAAAAAAATTAAATACTACTTCACAGTTAAAATTTACTGACTTTTCCATTACCTATACTAAAAAATATCTGCGGCAATATTATATTACATTCTATATAATTTTCTTTTGATTGGTTAATGTACAAAACAAAAACTACAAAACTTTACAAAAGGACCTTTGGCTCCTTTTGTAAAGGTTTTTGTTTATTCATTAAATTGTTAAAGAATGAATTAAATGCATAAAACAGACCTTTATATACAAACATGTCTTAATCAATTGGTTACAAACATATGGAAGAACTCATCGATTTCTTAGTAGGATAAATTGCCTTGTTGCATAAGTGACCAATTAAGGAAAACTTTTTAATAGAGAATACTAAACATTTCGGGTCCTAATATATATAAATATATTGTATTAAAGCGTGTGTTTATGTTTCACATGTTTTTATTGTTGCCCGACGTTCCGTGAAAATAGTCTGATTTGATATGTGTTGCTCGTGTAAATCTTAAAGAACATTATGTGTAACTATTATACATCGATTTGCAACCCTCCGCTGCAGTGTTAAAGTTCAAACATTTTATTACCTATCAACCGATTTTATAAATCCACGGTATTTATCACCCTCATTATTTATCACCCTCACTAAGGTTAGGTACTGGAATATTTAACGTGTAAAGAGGCATCTATCAAAAAGTTCGTCGTGCACTAACTTGATGAAACTTACGACTTCGAAATTCATTCAAAATGGAATTAATTCGAGCGTAGAACTAGAATGAAATGATCTATCTCTGTTGCAGACAGTGACGATTTGGACACCCGCCGGGCGAGCAGCCGCGGCATTATACCCAAAGCTAAAATTAAGACGGTCAAAATGACTTTCGTTATTGTGTTCGGTAAGTAAAAGATCTAACTTTTAAGCACTTTAATATCTGAATGTGTAAAGACGGATCAATATTATTACAACTTGGTGAAAATTCCGAAGCTAGAACAAATTTTACTTTTATTCATAATCTTAATTTCTATTAGTTTGAATGAAAACATACTCTTTCTAACATTTAGAACTTAAGTATAGCTGTATAGTTTACTTAAAATTAATAGCTGATTCTCTTCACATTGTTACAATCAAATTATCTCTAATTACGCTGACAAACATAATGAAGCTCCATTAGCTTGTTTATTGTATATATTTTTTCTAAATTTATCTGTTTTAATATAAATACTAATAAAATCCTTACTAATTTGTAACATATTATCAGTTCATGCCATATACGTAATCATTAGATTAAAATGATTTCATGGATTAAAAACTAAACATTTATTAAAGAAGCTACGTCGCATTAACTCTCCTCTTTCAAAAATAACAAAATAATAGAATAGGCTATGTACGCAGATATTTTCGTAACTTATAAATAAAAAATCAACGGTGACCACTTTATGACTACAAAAACATAATGTGAACTCGTTCTAATCAAATGATAATTTGAGAATTCGATGTCCCTAACGATTATCTTCCTGAAAATATACTAAACTTTAACATAATAATTCATTTTCTAAAATATTTACTGTAGTAGTTTCTTTCCCAAATGTTTCCTATAAAAAGCATTTCTCGGAAAATATTCACCGGTATTTCCTTTTATTATACTTTAGTATACTAAAAACACAACAGTTATAGTTTATAACCCCACCAACTGACTCAGAGTTCCAAAAAAAGGCCATCACGACTACACTAAGTGTTTTATGATGGCGTTCATCACGTAAAACTGGGTGGATTGTTATTCTTTTAGTTCCCTTGGTTACCTCATAAAATCGGCAGCAATAAATTCAGGATGGGTTACATAAACGAGTTATTTATTTATTATACTTTATATAACAATCGCTTTATAAATTGTCCTATAGTTTTACAGAGTGCTTTGAAACAATTTGAAATATCATTTGTACATTTTTTCCCAAAAAATATATACAGGCTGAAATAAAAATGAATAATTCACTGGAGTGAACATTCATTCGAGTGAACCGTCTGATATCACCTTAAGGGCCAAGCAGTTCTGGGTATTGCACTAGTATCTCCTTTAAGTGCAGGCCGGCCTGCTATTGGGTCGGTCGGCCCGGAGGCGTTTTGGAATCGAGATCGCCGTTCCCCAAAGGTCTTTGACTAAAAACTATAGTACCCGATGGTTTTTAGTGGGTATTCCCGGGAACGCCCGGGCGAGTTTCACATACAGTGGTGTTCATAGTGCGGTGAGCCCGGTAAAGGCGGGTCCAGATAAGGCGGGTCCAGATAAGCCGGGTCCAGATGTGTATCATTTGCCCGATACGATCAGCGTATCCGTATCACCGACGTGTATCATGATCGCATATTATGTGGACGGGTGATGATAAGCGTATCATGATACGCGATCTTGATACGCGTTATGATACAGCCTGTCCCATGTCATGTCGGTTTCATACGGTTGTCATACGGAGTCAATCGAGGCGTCGACCACTTGATACGGGCTTGATACGTGATACGCTGATACGGATACGCTGATCGGATCGGGCAAATGATCATATCTGGACCTGCCTGTACATGTTATTTGCCCGATCCGATCACTGTATCCGTATCGGCGTATCACGTATCAAGCCCCGTATCAAGTTGTGGACGCCTCGATTTGCTCCGTATCCGTATCTTCACAATAGTTCACAATTGATCGCTCGCAATTGATCAAATTTTGTGTGCCGGTTTTATTGTCATTCAAAATATTCTTTAAAAAAGATCAAAACCAAAACAGAGACGGTGATGGCAAACGGAATTATTCAAAAACAGAAAGAGGCGTTTAGGAAAAACTTTAATGAGAGACCTTAAATTTCGACACATTAGTGGTAAATACAAAAACTTCACCCGTATGTCACCTAATAACTTCGAATGTTGGCAGCCGTAACCGAGCGTGCAACGCGAGAGAGTAATGAACACGTTCAGACTGACCGGCGCCCGTATCCGTATCACCTTTGATGATCGGACAAAACCCGACACGACATGAGACGGGTCGTATCATAACGGCGTATCGAGATCGCGTATCATGATACGCGTATCATCACCCGTCCATATATGCGATCATGATGTGCGTCAGCGATACGGATACGCTGATCGGATCGGGCAAATGATACATATCTGGACCAGGCTTAAAGGATTTACCGTCGGAAAAAAGGGCCAAGCAGTGCCTCAAAAATTGACAGTGCCAGCCAGTCGCCTCATAAAACGGCTATCGAATCCAAGAAGATACAAACCTCCAGTACACCAACAAACAAAAACAACAAACAAAGTATTCAATTTCGATGCGCTAAACCGTAGACGGAGACATCTTATTATAATTCAGTTTTTTTTTCATTAAAGTTAGTTATATTTATTTCATTAATGTAATTACACATTCAGATTTTTCTACTAAAATTTTGTACACATTTCAAACATATCGAATGTAATACAAAAAATACTTCACAAAATAACAAAAATCAATTAGATACTTTTCCAATCTACAAGACTTTCCTTTAGTCTTGATTATTACCTAATATATTTCCATTTCTTACGATGCCTTGGTATATTGAATACTGTTTTAGCATATATTTTTTTTAATGTCAATATTTTCTGACTCATGATTTCATTTGGGAAGCTGTATGTGAAATTGCTAGCATAAAGTAGAGATTTATTATTATTGAAAGATATACCAGTCATAGGTATCATTGATATGGAAATTTTGCGAATCTTTTATTGAAGTTCTTCTTGTATTAGATAGATATTATTTCCACATTTTCCAGACATTATCTTTTCCACGTGTAGACGTCTTCGGTTATTCATTCAGTTGTTTGTCTCCTAATGTAATCACGTAGATATAAGTAAGAAAAACAGCTATTTGGAATGATTAAGAAAACAGAATATTTCGGACGGAATTCTTACAACTACCTAAAGTAGTAACACTCATATTAAATACATCAAAAAGACTAGTTACGATTATATTGAATGAATATTTTGATTTCATCCAATAACATTTATTTATCGGAGACAATACAAACAACAAAATATATTTTTCGCTTTGTGATATTTCACAACTATTGACAATAGATACTCGAAAATTCAATTCGTGCACCAGTTCGTTGTTTTGATTCCATTTAGTAGCTTTCGTTGTTTCTCTTATTGTGATATTTGAATAATATTACAGTTTGATAAATGAACTAATCTAAATTTTAACAGATTATGAAGAGAAAAAAGTCGTTCTTCCAACCTTTGATATTGTTACCATGATTGTTACGAATTATAGAAAGAGATGCCAAATCCTTAAGCAGTATTGTCGACATCAAGACATAATGCACCCTACCCGAAATAAATTGGGAGCAGGGTAGGAAAAATGATGAGAAAGAGTTGTCAATAAGTTGAGATCATATTGAGCCAGCCAGCCAACGGTTCTAATCTTAATAATAAGATTAGAACCGTTGGCTGGCGGGCTCAATGCCAATTGTTGGTTACAAACCGTTTGCAGTAACAATCTAAATAAACAATGAATACTTTGGGCATTCACTCAAATACCACAAGAATGGAGATACGTGAGCAAAGAGACCTATTCCGTTAAACGTTAGAATAGGTCTTGTTGTTCACGTACCTCCTCCTCTTGCATATTCAAGGAGCGACAAGAGTGAGCGAGACGGGGAGACACAAAAAATCCCATTGGGTCGAAGTGCACCGTGGGGAACTCACGACCCCTACATAAGATAAGATCTCCTCCTCTCCGCCTCCCAGTAAACGTTGGATGCATCCTGATGCTTAGTTGACTCCTCCTTTCGCCGATCGATCACACATCCTGGACTGGTTGACTTTTTTACACGATCGTAACCAAGCCATATAATGCTACGCCACTGAGATCCCTTCTACTCTAATAAGTTTTTAACGTCGTAGTATTTGTGCTGTGCTGGTCTCCGTACATGATCTTTGACCTGCTGCAAGTCTACGGCTACGTGCCGGACACTCAAGCCAACATCGCCATCGCCTCGCTCATCCAAAGCTTGGCTCCACTGAACTCTGCTGCTAATCCTGTCATCTACTTCATATTCTCCAATAGAATATTTGTAAGCCTAAGGTAAGTTTGTAAATTAAATATTTTAGAAAAATGATTGATATTTTGCCAGTCGTTTTTTTTTAGCTTGCACTAAATGCAAATGAAAATGAAAAAGCTCTTTATTTAAATGGACTTTGCTAAGTACTTTTAAATCGTCAAAAGCCCTACCACCATTTCGGGGCGAATAATTATTATTATTATGCTGAGATGGAGAAGAAATGGCGAAAGAAACTCCACAGCTTACAATTTCGTAATGATTTCAACAAGTCAATAAATAATTAGCAATATAATTTAAGTTGCAGTTGTACACGCGTAAATTTTGGGTAGTTATTACTCCCACGCATTTGGATTATTTATCTCGTGAAAAGCTTTTCTGTATAATTCAATTAATCATATTAATGAACTAACTAATTTAAATTTTGATACCCACCACTATTTTATGTTATTGTAAGGTTGGTACTTACAGACATTCCTTTCAATTTAGGTGCTAAGCATACGTATAAGATCAGGACGTTTTTCTTTTATTAAATTATATTTGTTGGAATATTATAACAAAGTAGTTTGAAAAGTTCATTGATTACCGTCAGGCGGCTATTTATAAATGGTGGGTTTATAAATAACCACCTGTTGCTCTGCCCATTAGTGAGTAATAACTTTCTCGTTTTAAAGCTGTACCAACATTTGCGATTTCCCCAAAAGTAAATCACTTTTCCCCGAGTTCGAAAACAGCGCGATGATTTACGATAACACGACTAACTGCAAAATGATTAATGAATACTGCGAGCGATTAACAAAATATCGAGCGACAAAATGAACCGTTTTGTGTTTATTGACATTTTTGTATATTGACATTTTTATTCATATGAATTTTATTATGTCCTTATCAAAATTTGGGTATCTTCCATGATCGTTAACCGAGCGTTACACCGCTTTTCTTTATTACATAGCACTAAAAGTTTAGCATGACTTTCGCATACTCACAAAGTGCATGTCGAGGTAGTCCTTTAACGTACTGAAAATAGCTTTTAACGATACTGTCTACTCTTACTAAAATGTTTTTAGTACGATAAAAACGACCATGTTTTTTAAAACGTTATACGATAACGGTTGAACTCCATCAGCTGCAGGTTTTGAGATGTTATATTTAAATAAAGTTGCTAACGTTGTCATTACGTCTTTCTTTATTATTATTTTTATGGCTTTAAACGATTCTGTTTTGTTAATTTTCATATGTGTTCAAATCGCCTTGCAGCGAAATATTATTTCATTTTTTCAACCATTTGTTGATTAAAATTCTCCAGCTAAAGCAAATTTCACAGGGGAAAATAAGTTGAACCAGCAAAGCGTAATACAATCTTTTGTAGTTGTCCAATAGAGAATCAACTTTCGGGTCTAGTTTTA
This sequence comes from Elophila nymphaeata, assembly GCA_955850985.1. Lineage (NCBI taxonomy): Eukaryota > Metazoa > Arthropoda > Insecta > Lepidoptera > Crambidae > Elophila > Elophila nymphaeata. The sequence goes on from OY039073.1 coordinate 11,554,214, forward strand.
GATTGAGTTAACAAAATGAAAGTGAATTATCGTACCCAATCTACTGAACTTGCGATGTATATAAATGCAAAATAGAATCTTTTCAATTTCTGAAAATAGCTACACAATCTCCTGCCATTCTTCAGTACGAAACGGACTGTCAATTTGTGTCTAGGTACGAAAAAAATGAGAATATCAACTTTCTCTTTAGATTTCATACAATATTTTAGTATCCATCCAGGATACTTTTTAATATAAAAGATAACATTTGCGTAAACACGGTCACAAAAGTAGTTCTGAAATTTATTTTTATTATACATTTTAGAGTTGTATAAAAAATAAAAATGAACATATAACACTTTGACCTTTGACCAATAATTAACATCACCTATTTGTATTGCCCACTCATATTAGTAAATAAAAACAGAGAAAAACCTATATTAAATGTAGGTAAATATTATTTTCTTTCTTTCCATCTTTATATTGTTAATATCATAACGAAACAAACAATTTCAATGGACACAATTCAAAATTATCCACAATAACTAAATTGGGAATATTGATTTGCGGAACACCATCGTTTGTTTTCTGACCTTAGGATACTTTAATAGCACTTTCATAACAGTTTATACAAAATTATTATTCTCTTAATGTAACGTAAATGGTAAAAATGAATTTTGATCATTATTTTTAACAGGAATATACCACCATACAAGTGGTTGTGGTGCTGGATAAAGTCCAGCGACAGTCCTATGGGCAACGAGTCACGGGCGCACACAGAACTTTTGACGTCATCGCATCGGAGAACACGACGAGATCTCACTGTGAGAGTAAGTTGTAGTTTTGGAAAATATTAAAAAATAAAAAATCATTGTTGTCTTATAATATATAATATCTACAAATATAGGGAAGAGTAACCGTCGTTGGGCTGGCTTCTGAATCGTAATTCCTGAAAAAATTTAAGTAGGAACAAATTGGCGGAATATTGGTTGCACTGTAGTCAACTTTATTATTTAAAGGAAATTCAAAGATGAATATAGAAATCGGTCTAATATTGGCTACTGTCGCCTATCTATTGGAAAATAAAGTGTCCGCACAAATACATAAATATACAATAATTTAATACTATTTTTTAATCTCAAAGCGGTATTTCATGTCGGCGCATCGCCTACAACTATATAAGGCGCAAATTCGGCCCCACATGGAATACTGCCCTCATCTGTGGGCGGGCGCCAACTTCTTCCCTTAGACCGCATACAAAGGAGAGCAGCGCGAATTGTTGACGAACCAGCCCTTTCGGATCGGCTTGACACTTTGGCATTGCGTAGAGATGTGGCATCACTCTGCATCTTTTATCGCCTGTATCACGGGGAGTGTTATTTCCTTCTTTAAAGGCCGGCAACGCATTTGCGATGTGTTGCAAATGTCCATGGGCGGCGGTGATCACTTACCATCAGGTGAACCGTCTGCTCGTTTGTCCCCTTTTCCATAAAAAAAAAAACTTTTACTATTTTTATATGTCTATTTACACCACCATCTACACCCTACATCACCACTTATGTGTCTATTTTCAAATGATATCTTTAATTACTAATTATGATAAAATGTTTCGAAACAGCTTCTTTTATAATTCTTACTAGTATGTAATAATTATTAAAAAAAAACTTTTTAACAAAGAAACCTTTACACTTAAAGGCGCCGGTCGCCAGTACCGACGACTTTCGCTTTTCATTATAAATAGAAACTCAATTGCTAATATTGTTTGTCAGGTAAAAGAACAGGACAACCTCAAGTTCGCTCCTCAACAGACACATCAATGTAGCAACACAAACTCGAAGAAGGTTCGTCTTCATGTTCCCGATGATCATCCCATCAACAACAACTGTCATCTTCCTCAGAGGAGGAGAGATGATACGTTTTTGTAGTGCAAAATATATATGTACTAATCATTTAGTACGCTATATTAGTACTTATGTTTTAGTGTATGAAGATATATAAGTTTTATAGTAGGTACGTAAGTATAAATTATTTAAGTACGAATAATTTAGTATACAAAATAAGTATTTGCCACATCTTAGTACTCGAGTTTTTAAGAAAATGGCTATAATACCTAATTTGTGTAAGTTAAAAATAAGTAAGAACAAAATTTTACTTACTAAATAAAAACAAAAAAAACAACGCGAAAGAAGTCATTTTGTTATACATGAATACGATTTTATCTAGTCTGAATATTGGAGAATAATTTATATAAATTTTGTACATAAAAAAATAATTAGTAGTCATAATAATTCAGAACTATGCGTATTATAAAAAAGTCATAATGTCTAAAAGTAATAATTGTATCCAAAATCCAATCTAAATTAAGAATATAATTATAGTATACTTTATATTTATGGATGTTTATTTACGAATATTTTATTTAATTCATGAAGCTTTACTATCACTCAAAATTCAATACTGAGTTTGCTTATAATACTGTATAGCACAAATTTAGCTGCATTTTATGTGTTTATAAGTCTAACACATTTATTTTGTACTTGGCAAATCGCAAAATTACAGTACATGCGAGCCAAGTTAAAAAAGGCGCAATCCTTTCATTCGTCGGCCATTAGAACTGAAAACATTCACAAAGGCAAAATTTGATTAAACCTTATATCTCTGTGTTGTCTGCATCCCTTCATACGTAGAAATTAGATTTGTGTTCGGATCAAAGGTTGTGTTTTGGGCAATTATCGTGAAAACTGTCCTTTCATGTTTGTTCAGGCTTTGTTGAAATGTGTATTTTCATTGAGCAAGTTATTGTGCGTTTCATTGCGTACTATTATGCATTAGTAGGTATGTCAGTATTGGCATGACTACAATAAATAGAATTTCGACTCCTAACAAATTAATATCTAAAGCTCTGTCCAGTCTGCGCACGAGCAATTCTCTTAAGAATATAGTTTAGGCACTTTTAAATAAATTAATTTATAGATTTAGGTATATTCACGATGCATTTGAACCATTCCTATTTCATGCAGATTCGTCACATTACACCTACTATTCTGAAGCACATGAACAATAGACTATTATTTCGTTGATCGCGCCTCAAGCAACATATTTTGTATTTCTTTGTTTCACAAGTATTAATTTGTTTTATATAACGCATCACACGGGTAAAATCCATATATAATATAACAAAAAATATGCTTATGTAGTTCTCATCATTTCAGCCGAGAGACGCCCACTGTCGGACATAGGCCTGAGTAATATTAGATTATGTAGTTTCTGAAAGCACTTTATTATTAATACTAGAAAAATGTACTGAAAAAAATCGACTTGCCTCGAACCCGCATCTTCCACAATCCAGGCGGAAGCGGTGACCATTACGACAGCGAGACACTGCTTTTCGCTGTCGAAATTTGTCAGTGTGCTTGGTGCTTATGTTATTATGGTAAACATTGTTTCATCAAATCTTTGAAATTTGCACTTCTAAGACCCGAACGAAATATTTTTGTAAATATTTGACGCTCAGTTAAGATGAAACTACCTTACATTATGGAATAATTTTATTTTTGCGTTTACAAACGCGTAAATATTAATACTAGAAAAATGTACTGAAAAAAATCGACTTGCCTCAGGCGGGACTCGAACCCGCATCTTCCGCCCGGATTGTGGAAGATGAGGGTTCGAGTCCACACTTTATTATTTATTATTAGCTTAAACAATTGAAATTAAACTCTCAAACTCAATAAAATTCACCGTCGCACTTTCCTGGCACTGAAGCAGAAAAACTTTTCCTATAGTCGTAATAGAAACATTATGACTATTACACCTTTCCACCTTGCCAAAATTCAAATACCCCCTAGACCTCGGAAAGTCCTAACTATCGCTGACAACATTTACGAGGTAAAGTTTAATTTCTGTCAAGTTATGCATTCAAATAAAAGGCTTTGCAACTGTCTGTGCCAAATACAAAGTGGGTTAAAGTATCCAAACTTTCAACCTTCATTAACTTTTAAATGCTAATTTCTTGAAAAGCTGTCTGTGAAAATATTAAAGACTTAATTTTAAAAGTTAAACGACAAATTTCGAAATGCTCCAATTTACAGTTTTCTGGTCGTAAACTCGTAAACCAATGCTTTATGTTAGAATCACGGAGTGCTAAACCAATATACAATAGTTATATAGTCTTTTTTAACTTGCAATGTATGTATACGTATGTATGTGCGGGTCAAATATTGTAACTGTTTTTTAATAATGTAATTTGAAAATGTAATTAACTACGTTAGCTTTTAGTATCTAATCTGTATTTAACTACTTGTTTTAAATATGCAATTTGAGAAATATTTTTTCTTATTATTACTTAAAAAGATTTCAACAAAATTTAAATGATACATTTTATTGCTGAAGTTGCTATGACAAGGTCATTAGGACATTAAAGAATACATATTCGTATTTATACTTTTAATGTAAAATCAAAATACAGGGACTATTTAGGGTGTAACTTTCAGTCGTAAATAAACGATATTTTGTGTAAGATTTATTAATGCCGTTTGGAACCGGTAAGTCATTTAGGAAATAGATAATCAATTGTACCATTTTGTTCTAGAGTTTCATTTGCCTGTATTTGTTAAAGGTGAACTTAATGTGACGCTACTTTACTAGGTGGAAGACTTAAGGAAAATGACTACCGGCGAGGTAAGCTTCGATTTTAGAGTTTTCCTCATGTATGCACTGAAGTTCAATTTATCCATCATATATACAAACAGTTTAAACCTGTACCGACAGGTAAATGTTTAATAATACGCTTACTGACTTTAAAAAATATATATATTATATGATGAGCATTTAGAAATATAGGCCGGGTTTTGACAAGTTCATATATAAATTGACAGTTTCATATGTCCTATCTGTCAGATAAACGTCAATGGGAACTTACTAGAAGCTTTTTGAACAGGCCCTTACACACGTGTTGAGAGACTCCATTTTTAAGTATTTTTACCGTACAATTTTCTGTTACTGTAGGTACATTTCACTTGACATTGGCGAAATGCGTAATCTTTGTGTCGCGAACGCCATCTAATTAAAGGAAGAAGAAATAGTAGGGTATATTTTGTTGTATCATTTAGTTTAACTAATGTCCGAACACTTAAGATGTGATACTGTACATTTTACCGAGTTTAACCGACAGCAGGTTGTAGTGTCTGGTTTTACAAGGAATGTGTTCTTGTGATAAATGCTGTCGACGATACACATGAATACGAATTTACTGGCAATTAAGTAAAAGCTACAAAGAGCTCTTTAGTAGCTTTTAGTTGAGAAAATATAGATTTTTCTCGTAAAAATATTTGATTGCAGAAACATATAGGTACCTAATTGTGTAATTGCTTTGTTCAACAATTTAATTTTTATTTATGTTTACAAATATATGTAGGTAACTAAAAAGGTAATGTAAGATAACTAATACTGCACACACTTCTAACCCGTACCTCTGTATTTTCCAAGGAATTGTACGAAAACTCTTAAAATGAGTTGATGAGTGATTAATAAAGAAACGTGTACTACGAAATTTTAAAGAATTTAAGAGGCATTTTTTAAAGAAATACAGGAGGTGAGGAATTTAGGACCCTGAACAAAATTAGTATATCTTAATTTTATTAAGTGTGTAAATAAACTATAAATGTATTAAGTCGTTTATATGAATTTATCTAATTAAATAAAATATATTTCACGTCACGTAAAAAGGAAGCAGTATAACAAAAGAAAGGAACGGTCTACGAATCCGTACTGTGTTGGATATTTATTATTGCGCATCCACTGTGAACTGAAGTGAGTAGGTACGGCATGGTGTTGAGGATGGTGAAAGGCAGTAATTTGTAAAGTATAGTTTTTTGTACAATACATATTTAATCCGAAGATTTGTGTTCCATCACATTCTTCAAATATTGTCAAATTGCACAGTTACAAACGAACTACGCGGATATTCGTCTTCTCCATCCTCCTTACATTTACGTGTACTAACTCAATTTTTTGAAGTAAGTATGTCTTGAAATTAATCATAAATATTATATTTAATTTTATAAACTTTATTAAACCCTGTTCATGTCGCCTACTAATTTAGACTGTGCCCGACAGAATCCTCAATTAATTTTCATCTAATTGTACATTGATTATGGAATTTTATAAAACAATTTAGTAATGAATGTACTTGGTAAATTGATGAACAACTCTTCTTTTACGTGACGCGATTTAAATGCCTATTGTGTAAGTAAAATATATTTAGTTAATGGTGCCAAAATGGGGTAAGAGTAAGACTCTAGTCCTAATCCAAAGTATTTATTACTGAATGTGTATCGTTAGTACTGTTAATGTAAAATTATTAATGTTAACAACAATTATGACGACGACAAATTTAGAATAAATGGATGGATTGTAATTGTGTTATTATTTTCTATTTTTATTACACTTACACCAATTATCTAGCCCAAATTAAACATTACTAAGAACTTGTATTAAAAATAACGGATATACTATAAGTCTATTTTTTTTAGAAACGAGTACCGATAATTTGTCTGTGCGCATTTATCATACATAAATGTGCCATGATAAATATTGTGAAGCCGCGTGCTCTTTTATCAAGCAGAAAATAACAAAAGTTAGAAATTTGATGAAGTTCGAATTCTTTTGTTACAAGGAATAACTAAAGTGAATAGCCAAAAGTGGTCGACATGTGTCAATCATGTGATAATCAAGATCGAAACAAAAATTTAAGAAGTCGACAATAATGTAGAAAATATATTAGACCCCATAGATATAGGAAACTGTACAATGTACAAGAAAAAGAGCATACTAACGCGTATATTAGAGCGAGATAGATAGATTAGACCATTTCACGAACACGCAGGGGGCCTAAGGAGGCCTATCGGTCACGTAGAAGTGACAGCAACTGTCAGACTGCAGTACTATTTTTCATGCACACGTGCCTTACACGTGCACATTACGCACACATCGGTGTATTTGTTTGGTCTCACCCTAGTGGATTCATTGCCAATCTATAAACGTCAGTAATAATAAATCTATGGTTAGACCTGTTTAATATTCACGTGTCTGCAGAAAGTTCATCGGAAAGAAGTGACGATGGTACTTTATAGGATAACAAGCATTATAAGTAGGTATAATAATTATTTGATTTTTAAATTCGGGTGCATAAAATATTAACACTATATCCAATATAGTTTTATAGTTATTTATTTATGAACATTCATAATATCACGCAAACAGAAAATTTGCTAACTAATACAGTAAGTTTAGAAGTATGTAATTTGAACGGGGCTTTACAATCCCAAAACAATAACAAAGGCGTTAGCCCCGTTTCTAACATGACCTATCTCACCCTGTCTATATCGGAAATATGAGAGAGACATACTTAGTCCTCGTTTGTTAAAATAACAGACTATAGTATAGGTAACGATCAAATATACATAATTGTGTAGTTAATTTGTAAACAAACTTAAAAACCACCTCCGTGATCTAGTCTAGTGGTTCGCCCACCGGAATTAGATCCTGAGGTCCCAGGTTCGATCCCCAGGAGAGTACTTGTACTCGGTTTGGTTAGTGGTAGAACTTCTTTCAAGTCAGCTTGGCTAGCTAACACTGTCTTATCAAAATCTAATCATAATGGTAACAGCATTATTGTGTTCCAAAAATAATTCTTGTTAATCTCGGGTTCAAGGTTCCAGTTTCACTTACCATCAAGAGCTTTCCTGTCAAGAATTAGACAAAAAACATTTTTTTTATTTTTTTTTTATTTTGACTATATAAGTAAACAAGCATAACTCGTGAACAAAATTGTTCGTGTTTATCACACAAACATTTGCCACTATCAGGATTCGAGCCCCGACCGCCCGGTGTGTAGGCAGCGTTTATTGTCCACCCCACCACGATGGCGTTTTATTTGTTTTATTCCCAATTATTATGGTTGATGGTAGTTTTCAAGTCTACCTGGCTGTCTTATCAAAATCTGTCGCCACAATAATCATATTAACAGCATTATTGGGTTCCGATAATTACTTATCAGTACCCTCAACCATGTCTTATCAGAAAGCCAGTCCCTGGTGGTTGAGGGTTCTAGGTGAAACTCATTGACAGGTGACACACATCTTCGTCCTTATCGTCACTTACCATCAGCTGAGATAAAGGCCAAGAGCTTCCCTCTCAAGAATATAAAAAAATACACTAACTTGTTGACTAGCAGTTTACTCGTAGAAAAGCTAACTGCTCTTAAGCTGCAATTTTGTGGTGGAAGTCTAGTTGAAATGTATTCCGTCTGTCCAGAGGCTAACACTCTACAAACCCACATCCTATCCAATAAAGCTCTAGCAACCTTACAACAAACACCCTTCAAAAATAACTTGCCCAGGACAGTCTTCAATTTCAGGGCTATCAGTTCTCAATTCTAATACTATTTTTATCTTGACCTAAATACTCAACGGATACGCAAATAGATTGCGTCTTTAAGCTGTGTAAAACGTGCAATATCTGTTATATCCAAAAAAACGGCAAAAATCCGCAACACCCAACCTTTTCTAAGCCCGAAATACAATGAGAATTTCAAACGAGAGTTCAGGCATACATTAACGTCACAGTAAGCCAATCGGCCGATATTGCTCATTCCTTTCCTCCTTTCTTCTACCTTCAAATCACATACATAATACGCAGGCTTTGTGTCACTGAGACTTCTTTTATTTCTTAAAGTAATGTTACACTATGCGTGATGGCTAAGTGATGTATGAGGAAAATTAACAGGTCTTCGGGTCTTCGGTCATTGTCCACCTTTTTTCTGTACTCACCCACCCACGAATTAGGTACGACGACGAGCGATGCGAGGACAGCGCGTAGCGCGAACAACCCTACAGCTCGCAAGCTAAGCGAGCATGCCTCGACAACGGCCGGCGAAGCGTCAGAACTGGACATATTTTTTAAATGGCATCAAAATTTACTTTCATAAGTGTACACATTGAACCTAAATGAAGAAAGTAATTTTGACTTTGACTTTGAAAAACTAATACCTACTAGTGCCATTATTAATAAGAAAATTTCATTTTTCAATGGTAGTAAAATAACAGGATTACGTGGAAATCATTTTAGGTGGACTATGGCCTTTAGACATTTTTTATTTGCATATTACTCATCATTTAGGTGGACCACCGGCAAGCAAAAGTGCCCGTGATCTATTCAGGTTAACTAAGCAGATAGACGACGATCGAAGACTGAAATTAACCAAGTAGGTATTTGCAGCATTAGCAAAATATAAGCGGAAGATTTTTTAATGGTATAATTCCTTGTATGTACGACCTCTAACTTGACCTATTATTAATTAAAAAAGGTACAAAACTATTATTCATTAACCCTATAAACCCTTTCCCCATTTCTGAAATCAGTGGACAGTAATCATATACATTGAATTCCTCTTTGTCGGTCAATTAAAAAGGACCTTCACTAAGTGACCTTTACTAATCTGAAGGCATTATTGAAACAAATACTCCAGAATTTGTTTCTGTAACCCGCAGTTTTAGGAGTTTGGGTCATTGACGGCTAAGCTGCTAAATTAGAGAATATTTACGGGTGACTTACTAATAGTTACAGAGATCAGTAATTTGCAAGACCACATTCAGTTTGGCAATATATCATAGGCACGCTCCATTTAGTCAGTTACACAGTTCATTGCGCTATCCCGACTTAATATTTGCATTTTTACTTTCTCGTATACGTAGCGTAGAGGAAGTATGTAATTGTAAAAAAATTCGACCACGAGATTTTGACGGATTTACACGTTTTGAACCTCCCAGAGTCCAAAAATACCGTTTTTGGATTTGTCTGTGTGTGTGTGTGTGTCTGCGTTAGCACGATAACTCGAGTATGCTTTAATTTATTGCAACCAAATTTAACAAGCATGTATGAAATCAAAATATGAGGTTTCTATCAACTTATGAGTCGTCGATCAGGAAAGTTAAGCAATCAAGTGCGTGGTCGGTACTCGGATGGGTGACAGAAAATTTAACATGCATGTACGACATCAATATAAGGTTTCTATCAACTTTTGAGTTTACAGTATACGAGAAAGTCAAGGGGAGAACACTCCCGATTTTTATTCGGTAGTACCTAATACTTGCCTTTTAATTACATGATATAAGTAGAACGCTAAAGGTCGCCGAAAGCCGCTGGAGGCGGACAGCGTATTGCGGATCGCGTTGGAGATCCATGGGATCCTTTTTTTTAGCGTTAGAAAATGCATTACTCATACCTTGGGTCCAGTGTTGGGCCGCCCCATGGTTATGAGGGACTCTCCCCCTCGTGTGCAATCTAGGCCGCTAGTCGGCACTAGACGGGGGGCCTACCCAATAAAAACTAACGTGTCACCAATTGGATATCAGTGTTGGACGTGGTCAAGGAAGCTATTCGCACATCTAAACCACAGCCAATAGTCTGTTCGTTTGAACTTCTGGTGCGTAGAGGTATCGGCGGTGAAGACACCTCTCAGTCACGGGATGTGCTTACGGAAGCTGGACCCCAGTCGTCCCCCTGCATGCCTCAGTAGGATCCTTGGGATCCTCCTCTAAGGATCTCCAACCTGATCGCTCATGTGCTATATCTAACAATGAGCGTCTCGCGGCTGAAATGACGATGATACCTTTTTTTATGTCGTGAGTTAAAGATTAATGAATATCAACTAGTGAAAGGGGGTTCGACGTAAATGTGATAGTAAACTAGTAGCAATTAATTTTATTATTTCTAATTACAACAGACATAAGTAATCCAATTAAAGTAATTAGCAAAAGAGTAAAAGAAACACAATATAACATAAATTGTAAAAAAAGTAAAAACACTAAAGCAATATAACAATAACAAATTACAAACAAGTAAACTCAAATTCAGACTTCTTTCAAAATATTACACAGTGGCAATACTTTGCTTGTTCAAAGTACCCCAGGAATATATTAACAAGGTCCTAAGTACCTCAACTGTGATGATAGAAGTTTGGTCACTTTTTTTGTAAGCGACAGGTTACCAGGTTGCTATTTCGAGGCACTGCATGCCGGATTTGGCTTTACGAGTATGTCTAACGGAATGTTACCTAAGGGCTCTGCTCAACCCCAGAAGTGGCTTTATGTGTAACCAAGTGTTACATAAGGCTCTGCTCAACCCCGAATTACGGATTACACGGTTATACGTGATTGTATCTATTTGATACATTTGGCGCCATAAAATTACGTTAAATGCATTAAAGCGTCACCAAACAAAGGCTTCGTGTGAGAAATTTTAGTAAAATATTATAACTATAATCAGTATCTATAGTTAAAATAATTTTAGTATAATTTATTTAGATCATTAATGAAGATCCTAGTTTTAGTCCTGCAGACGTACTCATAAATCACTCGACCGAAATCTGATTTACGGCACTTCATGATTGACTCGAAATTGGCATTAGACGGATAGGGAGCGAGATTCATCGTGACGGTATATGCTGATTATGGTGTACAGATTACTAGTACTAGCGTATTAATTAATAGTACTCATGGACGAAATTTTATTTTCTTAACCATACATAGTCATCGTCAACTCAGGGCATTGTAATGGAGTCACTCCGACATAAACAAAAAATATTACCAACCTTTTCACTATCGCACGATCATCACCATGTCAGCCGAGAGACGTCCACTGTTGTTGGACAAAGGCCTCCCCGAAGGATCTCCGACCCATCCACCTTCCAACTCCATCGGTCCTGCGATGCCCGCATCCAGTTCAAAAACTAGAAGTGAATTTTTTTTCTCAGCGTGTATCCCTTTCCGAGTCAAAGCAATGTATCTATTGTAAGAATTCTAGTACCTTGATTTACTTATCATTGGAGGCACCACCGGCAGTAAAGGAACCAAAGGAAAAAGCAGCCGCTAAACGCAAGAGCGCGTCGACAGTCAAGAGGTGAACAAATATTAAATTTGATCCGAATTGCAAGGTACTTTACTAACAATGCAGTACCTAGCGATTCGGCAAGTTTAAATAGGCTAGTTGAGTGCATATACTGGCTCCTGCATAAGCTAACTTTGCCATTGCTACCCACTTCCCTTTACCATAGGTACGATGACCTCATTTATTGGTTTTTTTTTAAAACAAGCCATGAATATTTCTTTTGGTGCGGTCCATAGACCCAATATCGAAAACAATCTAAAAATCAATAAACTATTCATTTAGGCTAAGTGGGATATATTTGCTAGCTATTACTTGATACAAAATAACATTAGATACCCAAACTAGGCAACCGACTCGGCAAGCAGCTACCAAATATATGTATGAAACGTACATCAAACACAATCATCTGAACGAAAGTAGTTATTGGTAATATTAAGGTCGTAATTTAGTATGTTATACCAACTTGAAAAGAAAGCTAAATTCAACCCTTCTTAAATAATATTGTGGTAAGTTTTTTTTTCTTATGGGATCTAGTATAACTTATTCGTCTAGTCTATTTGTGACCATTAATACTCAAAAGAAGTCTCGTAATGCGAATATAGTTAGTATTCTCACATAAAATTGTCGGAAGAAAAAATATCAGCTCTTCTGTAAACATGTAAAAGACTGGGAAATAACTTGGACTAAGTATCGTAAAATTTCCTCTAGCGGTCGAAAATAAGACAATAGTAAGTTATAACGAAAACAATAAATTATCCAGATAAAGTAGATTTGAGTTTTATCCGCAATTTATGAACTGACAAGCAACTTAAGTAAAAAGAAGTCCAGAAGCAGACAGTAAGTCGACGTAAGTTAAAAATAAGGGCTTCTCGAAATATCCCAAACATCGTAAGTAACTTAATAAGTAAGCAGAATCTTATGATAAATATTTATTTATGTTTATAACTTTGACGGAAAACGTCTTTGGCCATATATATTTATACATTTTAACGTCAGGGTCACTCAGACCCTCAACTACTGGATATCTAACTGCAACAAGACAATAAAACTGTTTGCGACGAACTTTGATAAGATGGTAGAGCTACGTCAACAAACTAACTCTAACACTAAGCAAATTCATCACTTTGCACTTCTTCTTCTTCTCTGTCTTCTGGATCTGCCAGAAAAAAGGCGAGTCACAAAATTTTTATTGTCTCAAAGATTTAAATAGTACCTACCGAATAGTTTGATATACCAAATAATATCGTTTCGTCACTGAAATCTTTTTCCTAATACAAAATGAGTGAGTTCACGTATTTTACTGTGCACATATACACATCAAAAAACTTTACGGTCACTTGGAAAGCATGAGAAGCTCTGGGATTAAGTTACCTAATTTTGATTGGGTATATATCCTGTGTTATTTTATTTCATTATTTATTTAAAGATTTTTTTTTTTTAATAATTTCGTCTTAAATAAATAATGGAATCGCTTTTTTGTCAATTGCACTCAAACTATATATATTTAGGATATAGGAAAGTATAACGAGAGTATATCTAGTGAGTTAAATCGACTTAATAAAAACTTATCAAAAAAGCCTTTCAAAAGTCTAGTGAGAAAAAAATTATGACAGTTAGAAATTAATAAGTTTTTCTTGACAAGTGTTTATAAAAAGACCTCTTGAAAGAAAAGTTGAAAATTAAAAATCTGTCTCGAAGAATGTCAGCTAAATTGAATAAAGTTTGTGAGTCATTAATTAAAACGTGACTTCGCATCGTCTCAAGTCGAAAGTTCTAGTTCTATAAACGTCACTACCAAGAGAGATATATAATGAATTGGATAAATAGAGCTTTAGATAACAATTTTGAGTTTAAAGAAGTATGGCAGACAGATTAAGTAGTTAGGTACCTGACGCAGTTGCGAAATGTTATCGGTACTGGTACAGTTAGCTTCAGAAGTAGATTAACACTTTAGTACCTTGTCATAGTCAACAGACCTATCTCCCTCGAGGGAGTCCCACTGCCGTCTATAGCATCCACATAGCTAGTGAAATGATATTATACGATTTTTTTTGTATCTTGTACTTGTACTATACATTCTGTCGAAACCTTATTAGTTTAATTTGTACTCTATTTCCAACCTCTACATCAAAACATTCCACTTATTTTTTGTTCAAATTGTAGAGAAATATATTTTCTGAAATCTCTTCCGGGTAAGTTGATATTATGTTAGCTAACTGATAATATACAAAAAAAGGTTGAAGTGAGAAATTCTTTTATGTAGCTACTTTTTATGCAAACATTGGCATTTTTAAACTATAACATAAAAATTTAACTACTTCAATAACTAACCCTTATTGGCTAGGGCGACGTGACAAAATCAATCGTAAATGAGCCTAACTTTTACCCCTCCAAAGGAATGTATCGGATTTCCATGTCTTTACCACTGTGAACGCATCTTTACCCCTGTGAACGCATCTTTACCCTTAGTGAAGGGTAAGAAAGTGTTCTTAGTTACTAAATCTTCAAATCATATAGTAACCATACTATTGAAGATATTTAATAACGCTAATAATAGTCCAGTCAACAAGTTCAAAAACGTGAAAAATAGAGATAAAGCTCCTAAAAATATGAGCAATAGCTCATTGGATTCGGAACGACCTCTAGAAAAATGAGTTTTGAGGATTTTACTGCACGTAAAAAATTGCAATTGTTATTAACAAAATAAGATGAAAAAAAAGAGGTATTTACGTTTTTGTTAATAACTCATAAACTATTAATATTTAAGATATTTGGAAAAAAGGTCCTTAAAGAGGAGGAAATTTCCGAAAAAAAAGTCCCAGCTCCCGGAACTCTACCTCTATTATTTATAATTTTAATTTAACGCTGAAAATAGGGCTCCGCGCAGCCATTACGGCATGGGCGCACTGCCGTTAAAGACAGTTTCTTACATAAAATTATTTTTTTATAGTAACAAATATGAATTTAAAAATTTAAATAAATTATGGTGTCATCCAGATACTTGAAAGAATATATTCCCGTTGGAAATTTTTTTTTAAATTAATTTTTCAAAAAGTTATGCAATTGTTAATTAATGAATTTTTTTCCTATCTCCGTTTTCATAAATGACGACATAAAAATTTAAATAATAAACCTATAAATTTTTGGCTCTGTGGAGCTCTTCTTATATATATACTTAACAAGATCCCGCGATAAAAGTTTATTAAAGTTAATTATTTTGTTTATTACAATTTTTTAAAGTTAACAAAAAATGAAAAGTCTAAGAAATGTTATTAAAAAATTTTTTTTAAACAAATGTTATATTATTGCTGCTTTCTTATCCAACAATGGCATTAAGTAACATCGGAAAAAATTTTTTTACATCATTTGTTAAGAAATTGTTTATAAACAAATAGACAAGTTTAATATTTAAAGAAATTTTTTTTTACCATTATGTTGTCTTGGCAAAATAATGATTTTTAAAAAAAAAAAAATTTTCTTAAATAATTTTTTTTATTGTTTATAATCGTTTTTTTTATATTTCGATTGTTTAAATAATTAGTTAAGGAATGATTTTCTCCTTAAAAATCATAATTGGCATTTCTTCATAGGTAAATAGAAAAAAAAAAATTTTTTTTTTTTTATTACTGTGTAACTAAAGCCAGTGTGTGTGTTATTTGGTACAAATAAACGTTTTATCTATCTATCTATCTTATCAATAATTTCATTGTTTGTTAACTTAACAATTTGTTATAAACAAATTCTAACTACCGTTATATTTTTTTTCTAGAGCTAAAAAAAATAACAAAAACAGCCATATATATTAAAATACTAAAAAATTTTTTTTTCTAATTTTTATAACGCTTTTATATTAAAATTTTTTTTAGTATTTTGATATATATGGCTGTTTTTGTTATTTTTTTTAGCTCTAGAAAAAAAATATAACGGTAGTTAGAATTTGTTTATAACAAATTGTTAAGTTAACAAACAATGAAATTATTGATAAAAAATTTTTTTTTTTCTATTTACCTATGAAGAAATGCCAATTATGATTTTTAAGGAGAAAATCATTCCTTAACTAATTATTTAAACAATCGAAATATAAAAAAACGATTATAAACAATAAAAAAATTTATTTAAGAAAATTTTTTTTTTTTAAAAATCATTATTTTGCCAAGACAACATAATGGTAAAAAAAAAATTTCTTTAAATATTAAACTTGTCTATTTGTTTATAAACAATTTCTTAACAAATGATGTAAAAAAATTTTTTCCGATGTTACTTAATGCCATTGTTGGATAAGAAAGCAGCAATAATATAACATTTGTTTAAAAAAATTTTTTTAATAACATTTCTTAGACTTTTCATTTTTTGTTAACTTTAAAAAATTGTAATAAACAAAATAATTAACTTTAATAAACTTTTATCGCGGGATCTTGTTAAGTATATATATAAGAAGAGCTCCACAGAGCCAAAAATTTATAGGTTTATTATTTAAATTTTTATGTCGTCATTTATGAAAACGGAGATAGGAAAAAAATTCGTTAATTAACAATTGCATAACTTTTTGAAAAATTAATTTAAAAAAAATTTTCCAACGGGAATATATTCTTTCAAGTATCTGGATGACACCATAATTTATTTAAATTTTTAAATTCATATTTGTTACTATAAAAAAATAATTTTATGTAAGAAACTGTCTTTAACGGCAGTGCGCCCAT
The DNA here is from genome assembly GCA_955850985.1 of Elophila nymphaeata. NCBI lineage: Eukaryota > Metazoa > Arthropoda > Insecta > Lepidoptera > Crambidae > Elophila > Elophila nymphaeata. The sequence continues at coordinate 11,570,842 of OY039073.1, forward strand.
GCCGTAATGGCTGCGCGGAGCCCTATTTTCAGCGTTAAATTAAAATTATAAATAATAGAGGTAGAGTTCCGGGAGCTGGGACTTTTTTTTCGGAAATTTCCTCCTCTTTAAGGACCTTTTTTCCAAATATCTTAAATATTAATAGTTTATGAGTTATTAACAAAAACGTAAATACCTCTTTTTTTTCATCTTATTTTGTTAATAACAATTGCAATTTTTTACGTGCAGTAAAATCCTCAAAACTCATTTTTCTAGAGGTCGTTCCGAATCCAATGAGCTATTGCTCATATTTTTAGGAGCTTTATCTCTATTTTTCACGTTTTTGAACTTGTTGACTGGACTATAAGAGATGATGACGAAATGTAAATTAATTTTAGTATGAGACGAAAACACCAAGGATTCACCGTGTGGCTGCAGTGTCCATAGTTTCTTTATTCATTTTTAGAATAACAAACAGTTACACATTATGATGCTATTCTACGCTGCCATGTGATGCCGGCAGAGTAGAATAGCATCATCCTCCAATTGATGTCGTAGAAGGCGACTAATGGATCAGCAAACGGGTATTATTACCTTATACCCCGTCCACCAATCCGCATTGGACAAGCGTGGTTGACTACTGCCTAACCGTCCTTCAATGACAAGGAGAGGCCTTATGTCTCAGCAGTGGGTCGAATAATAAAGGCTGATAGGACACATTAAATATTTTGTTACAAGTAATTCTTAAACAATGTGAATTAGAGCGAATGTGTAACCCACACCATTATCCATCCACTTATTATAAAGTGTTGCAGAGAGGGGCCAGTAGCAGTACCTGCAATTTGACTTAACCTAGTGCATTAACTTATAATCGCTTTTTATGTAGTATTAAAAAAGCGTCGGTGGCGTAGTGCGTAAGAGCGTCGTCTCCCACCCGGGAGGCACTGTTTCGATCCCCGCCACGTACCTATGTGTTTTCAAATTTTGAATTCATAATGTACGTTTAATCGACGCTTTTACGGTGAAGGAAAACATCGTGAGGAAACCTGCACACACCTATGAAGAAATTCTTAGTTGTGTGTGAAGTCGAGCAACCCACACTTGGCCAGCGTTGTTGACTAAGGCCTAATCGCCCCTAGTGTGGGGTAGGCTGAGTCGGTGAGGACATTATATGAACTGTTCATGCTGTAGTATTAGACGAATATACACATAAAAAGGAGATTTGGTATAATAATTCTAACTCTATTAAATCTTGTCCTGCATATTACGCTTCAAACCTTCAAACTAAAATAAAGTAGTGCTATTAGAAAAACTCGGTACAAAACAACACAGGCTATAATTATGGGGCGATCTCATCTTGATTTATGGGAAAACACCACGAATGTGATCATAGCTACAACATAAATCCTTTTCGCCAATATATTTACAATAGACTTCACTATTTAATAACATAGTTTATTACCTACATTCTATGGGTACAGTCACAAGCCATAATATGTAAACATTTCTGATAGGTCGTGACTCTTACTGCATAGGTAATAGAGATGTTCAAATGTTAATAGTGGGTAGGTAGGTACATATTATATTGTTCCTGGCTGTGCAAGTAGGCGTTACATTATTCAAATAAAAATCATTATGGGCCTTGTCTGACACAAATATAATGGAAAGGAAGAATTTTTTTTTGTATTTTTATTCTGAGAAATCCAAGTCCGTCTACCGAATTTGGGTGGGGTGGTGGTTTAGACAATACACAATACTCAAGTAGGTACACTAAACTACATCTCTTCGGATTGAAGCAATTTACAGAAGGGGCCTTCTGTTGATAAGTAGTGTACTCTAGCCGACGCTTGCGTCAATTGGCTGGAAAATTAAATAGCTGGGGTTATTAAAAGGATCCATACTTTTAAAGAAAATAACGGTTAAGTCACAATAGTGGTAGATTTAGTTAGAAAAGCAACTATCACCTTTAGCGTTTGCATCAGCACGCTGGACTTTGAATAATCACTAACACCAAACGAACCAAGCCCAAATATGTACCAGGAATCGGATCTGAGATCTTTGGCTCAGAGACCGATGGATGAATCACTAGACCATAGATGCGGTTGTATAAAATAGTTTAGTTACATCGTATACCTACACTCAATATAGTATGCTCCCGAAACTCCGGGAAAATGTTCGTAACTGGTTCGTAATAATTGTAAGTAGAATTTTGTGTCACGTTAATGGAAGAATGGAAGACGATTTTAAACCTAATAACATCCTACAGATACACTTTCCTAAAAATCATCTCCCCAATATATTATATTACGTCGTAGTAATTTCCCTTACCATTTTACGCGTCAATGAATTTTCGGACTAAATTCTGTAATAAAATGTATCAAGTAAGCCGACGAAAAATTTTCGTTAAAATATTTTTTCGGAAACAGGGTATTTTTTAAGCCATATAAAATCTTGCGTCCCACTTGCAAGGAATATTAAGCTTTCTTAATAGAACCACCAAGTGCAAAATGAACTGAATTATCAACGCATTAGGGACTTAACTGTCTGGAACTTGAATCACGGTTGACACACCCTGTGTGATTGTGATGATAATAGAATATGTTTTAGGTTGCTTTTAGTGTTATTCGATGGATCGTACTTACGTCATTTATAGACTAGTCATCATACTGTGTGGTTCCGAGTGAAAATAGCTTCTAACTTCCTTGTTTAAGAACTTACTTTTCAAATATAAAAGAAAATGTTTCTAAACTAACCTGTAGTAGGTTAAACTAACGTTGTATAACTTTGTATTTCGAAGCTCAAGGAGGTCTTGAATTTGAATGTTAAAACAAAATATGATGTAAAAAAAGACCAATTATCTTAAATTTTTGCTTTAATCCAAGCCAATTATATTTGTAACTAAAAGGAAAATTCACTGAATTTTTTTTTTAAACAGAAGTTCGGATTATTCATAAATTATTAATAATTTTAATAAACATACTTAAATAACTTAACTAAAAATAATAATTAAGTAAACATATAGATACCTAATTTATTATATATACCTTTATAGACTATTTATTTGTTTTAATTTAAATACTTAACGATACTTCATTTCGCCAATGTAGTTCCCAGTCACGAAGGACACACTCATCAAGCACGGAAACGGAGCGCCTCTTTTTTTACTACAATAATAATAATTTATATCAGACAAAAGTTAGTATTTTCAGTCCTATTATTAGTAACAATAGGACTGAAAGTTATATAAGTACGGATATATGGCAGTACACAAAAACATTAACATTAATTTACTTTCCGACAGTCAGTATAATGAACAATGGGCCTTAAAAAGTATCTCAGTATTTATGAACACTACGAAACCGCTACGAACCGTAGCACATTTTCACAGTAAAAAGAGGAGGTACTGATAACTGATAAGTGGACTATGACCTGCGATTACACCTTCACATCCCGTGAGTGTCGTAAAAGTCGACTGAGAGGGATTCTGAACCCCGGGTTGACCATTGTGCCAAAGGATTACTCAAGGCAGCAGAAAAACACCTACAGGCATTTCAAAATGGGGCTGGCCATAAATATATCGGCCAAGTGCGAGCTGGACTCGCGCACGAAGGGTTCCGTACCATTATTTATAAGAAATCTTACCAAAGTTCATGGTGGTTATTTTGTATTGATAGCTCAATAAGGGGGGTGGGTTTTTGTGGTGGTTAAAAACCCTAGGTTCTTTGAAGAATTTGTACCTATTTGCAAATATGTAACCTTGTCTGCGGAGCGGAATATCAGAGCTGCAATAGGATTGATGGAGAAGACAAATTTACAGCTCTCTGAGGATAGAAAAATGCACACTGACCTGATTTTCTAGGTAGCAGGAACTCCTCGGCACCGCTCTGGTTCAGCTTGTTTGTTGTTTATCGGTTCACAGTTTAAAACATATAAAAGTACACAAATATATAATTCTCTTGAACACTTGACACACAACCTGAGCACACAACACGTGCTTTAGCAAAGACGAATGTTTTGACATATAAATTAAATCTTACTTAATAACAAAATAACAATCTTAACACTTTAACTTATCAGGAATTGTATTAGTGCAACGCCATTCAGTGTTAACCAAACAAACTAATATTAAGATGTATTCCATAAAATAGCACGTAAAGATCTTAACAAAGTGTAGAATTGGTCGGCTTCGGTTCAGTGCCATCTATTGGCGACATTACGAACGTAACACCTTGAGAGTGTCGAAATATAAGTTTATAGGTTTTTTAAGTTTCAAGGGACCGTAGATTTTGAATATATGGTTTTAATGCCAACTCGATACCTCCACTCGTTTCCGAGATAAAGGGTCTTGACAGACAGACGGACAACAAAGTGATCCAATAAAGGTTACGTTTTTAAACTAAGACGAAGAGCGAATTCGCCGCGAATCTCTACGCGTCAGCACACAACGCGCTTTGGCGAAGGTACTAGGGCTCAATAAATTGTGTACGGGTATCATATTCCCGCGTTGAGATTCAGTATGTGTTAGGTAATGATTCGCGGCAAATTCGCTCTTCTCGAGAAGGTATAGGTTTAATTTGTACTAACGCAATTAAGTTGTCAAGCTATTCAGGCCACTTCAGGGTAAGCGATCATAAAAACTATAGGTTGCAAGCAACCCTAACCGCATATTTACCCTGTGAAGATCAGGATACCATGAACTGTAGTGAGATTTTGTTGCGGTATTCTGTAAGGTTACATTGGTCTACGATACTGTGGTGCTCATTTTATCGGCTCATATGCTGTGACGTATATACCTGAAAGTTGTTTAATATACCGATGTGGATATACTCGTAAGACAAGAGTTAGATTTTACTACAGAAACGACAAGCTTATTTTTTAGCACCGCAACTATAGGCTAAGTACTTTGATATAGATATAGGACGATGTTAGCAGAAAACGGGTCGTATGTATCCATTAGTGTCATAGTTATTCCACAGTGGTTATTCAATAAAAATGTACTAATGCTATAAATATGTTTAACGGTAATACGTAGAGCTGGATGTCGAGAAAGCTTTATAAGTTATTAATATTTGCTTGCAATTTTTTTAGCTGAATGTGCATTGTTCTGTAATACAATACCCATGTAATGTACTACATGTAACACAAATATAGATTGCTTATTTTCTTTCTATGCTGAAATAACTTTTTTATGTATTTAAGGGATTTTAGTCAACTTATGTTAACAAGTTTAGCTCGTCTATAGTTGCTGACTTTAAATTGTTGGTTCACTGAATTTCGGTTCGTTGGTTTTAAGGTTTGATACCCCTATGTGTATAGGTAATGTGTCAGCTAAGATTCAATAAAAGTCTCCTGTTTGCCAGTTGCTAAAATAGAAATGTAATTACCTAATAAAACATGAAGCGTAAGTAATTTGTTTCACGAATTGTTGGATTCGAATTTTTGAACAGACCTGTAGGTACAGTCACGGCCAATATATTATGTAGGTACCTCTACCCAATATAATATTATCTTCTTTTTCTTTTAAATAAATGGCGATCACGACACATTAAGATTACGCATTTCGCCAATGTCAAATAAAAATATATATTTAAAGTTAACAGATAATTGTACGGTAGATTGAGTATAAAATGTAGTCTCTCAACTCGTGTTTTTATAACAAGAACTCAGGAGAAATTCCATTTATTATCTTATTACTTAGGCAATAAGAGCTACAAGCTGTCAAACCAAACTAGGTTGTATAGATTATGATGATACTGAAGGCAAAGTTCTTCGCCTATAACCCTAAGTTTAACCGTAAACCTAAATAAATATTTAGGCCTAGAAAATATATTTAGGTCACCAAAAACAAAATACTTATTAATCAAATCTTATTAAAGGGTAGGTACAAGGAAACGTAATAACTTTCTAATAGCCGTCCTTAAAAAACAAGTTGTATTCTTTAATATCTATCACTGGCATTTTCTTCGTAATTTTTTTTCTATTTTTTTTCAGATCACTGAAGCAAATTTTCCGACTGAACGAAACATATGAAATTCATAACGGCCTCCAAATAATATCTATACGTGGGCGTTTCAATGAGCCAATACTTTTTTGAAGATGTTTAATAGACTTGTAAATAAAGCAGTATAATAACATTTATAAAGGAAGTTCGTCTGTGCCCATGACGGATACAATTGCGACCTCAGACGAAATAGAATTATTCGTCTGAGATTGCGACAAAATATCGGAAAAATAAAAAAGAAATTGTTCTGTGCTTTTACGAAAATATTAGTGCTTATCTGAGGCAGGAACTTACGTTATAAAATGACAAACGCCGAACGCTGTGTAACCGTCGCCGTTCGAACCAAGCTTTTGATGTTTAGGCCGCGGCCTCGAAACCAACAAGCGGGGCGGACGGGGCGGCACGACAGCGGCACAATATAGAGACCGAAGTGGTGGACGCTGACCCGTAAGCCTATTCGCTAACTTTTTTTGACAGTTAAAAGTGATCATCACCGAGTGAATTACATACTGGGTATGTAATTCACTCGGTGATACAAAATTCAAAATGGCGGTCGGTCGTCGTGGCGAACTAGTTTTTATAAACTGATATTCGAACGTTTGTTCATGTACTTTGGCAGAGGGGAACGCGTTCGCTTGCCACGTCCCGTGTTAAATGGTCTAAGCACACAACCGAACCAATCATGACCTAAATGACAAAACAAAAATGAATACAAATTGAGAACCACCTCCTTTTTTTAAGTTGGTTATAAATCCGAATTTGATTTTATGAACCGTTGAATTAATATTGACATTTATGTAATTGAATTTCAATGGTTTACATCTGAATAATGTAAACACATGCGTAAGATTTTAAAAAGGTTCGCATAATATGTAAGTAAAGAAGCATTACCTACACTGGTTAAAGTTCAGTAATAAGAATTGCGTACAAAATTATTTCATAAATAATCATTATTTTGAGGGACTACGTTAGTCCACACTACCAGATGTGGCTTTAAATTGAATCTTACCTAAAACTCTGCTTGGCCCTGTTGGCATTATAGAATGTACGTATTCTAATATTCAAATTATATATTCATAATACAATAATGTCTAATAAATTAACTTTTAGCTTTTTTTAGCTTTGCTTGCACTCGCTCCGTTTACTCAAATAGACATTAAATGAAATTCAACTAAGCAGAAAATAGTACCACAAAGAATTAGTTATCTTCAGAACAAACTAGCAGCACTAAATAAATAAAGACTTAGAGCGATGCATTTAATACAAACTTTCCCTGGACAAATAGGACAACAATCACTTTAATGCAATATCCATAATCCACATGGAACAATAATTTTCATGAATAAATTTATCACTGAAATGTATAACAGCTTATTGAAACAGTATTTACCTTATTAAGTGATTCTTTTATATCTTTCGCTTATATATGCAAAAAAAGAAAAAAAACTGTTTTAAGCGAAGTGGTAAGCTTCCATGGCTCCTAATATGCTATCTTCTATGATATAAAAATGAATCGCTGAATATGTTGCTAAGCGCAAATCTCGAGAGCAGCTGAACCGATTTCGCTAATTCTTTTTTATAATATTCCTTGAATTACGAGAATGGTCCTTACGGAGAGAGAAATTAAAAAACAAAAAAAATTACGTAATGTAATTGTTGACTTATTAACTTTCTTTTTTCCGCTATTCGGGACACCGGGTCTAGAAATCAGAACATGTTTTTAAAAAAATGAAAGAATCGACTGTTAGCCGGTACGAAGTTCGCCGGGTCAGTTAGTATTAGCATAAATACTGGGTGTAAAAGACATGAACAGTCAAACGAAAACCACGTATTCTATACATCAAAATAAGACATATTTCAAAAAAAATATTGCTGGGAAATGATTTTTATTTTATGGTGTTAAAAAAAATTGCAAATTGTACCGCGCAATGTAAAGGGCTCAACTCGCACGCAACTCGCAAAACCGCGATAGTTTTGCCAGACGGCGGCCCCGTTCGTTAGTGTCCGTGCGCATCGAGTGAGATACATTGAACGCTAACGTTTTGAAGCCATTTTTTGTTATGAAATACTAAAAAAAATGATAATGTTTCTTTGGACAATAATTAAGAAATCACGTATAGAATACGTTTTCATAAAAAAATGAAGAAAAAAAATTATGACTTTGACCTTCAATAAAATCGTAACTATCAATTTCCCAGGTATAGTCTGAAGGAAGAAAAATGTTATGATGGTGAGCCGAATACATGGTTCTCGTTTGACTGTTCATGTCTTTTACACCCTGTATAGCAGATTAGATACATGATATTTAATACATTATTTGTTACCATTGATATTGACTATCTTCTTCTTCTTCAATCGAGCGGTCTCCGCAAATCGACGACTGCTGCGCCTGTTTTGCATTGGAGGGTGTGGGACTGGTTCATTCCAGCCATCCTTATTCCTCCAGGAAGTCACCCAGCGCCTTAAAACGTTACCAAATCACCAGTCACCTTCGGGAGGCTACCCGGAGATCCCAGGTATTTTGCCCGATATCAGACCACTCCACTGCATTCCAACAGAACGTGGGTGGCTGTCTCTTTTATCACATGCAGGCTCGGTTAAAAAGGTGTCTGTTAAAGTTGCTATTTCCAGTCAAGGCCCCCGTAATTAGTCGGAGTCAAGATCTACTTGCTGTAATAGATCTTTGGATAGCCGGGGTTGGATGTTGGGTAAGGTGAGTCTCGACATTGAATCTATTATATAAAAAGCAAAGTCCTGATTCACTGACTGTCTGGTCAACGCCCGAAATCTGAAAATAAATCTCGAATTTCAACCCCTAAGGGAATGAAATAAGGGATGAAAGTTTGTATGGGAAGTCCGTCATCGATACAAATTGGTATATGGCTTTTCCGTTAAAAATAAAGAATGACGTCTTTTAGGATTTCACGACATTCAACCCCTAAGGGGATGAAATTTTGTGTGGAATATCCATCATTTTTATAGTGAAATCCATACTAAGGTATATGGCTTTTCCGTTTAAAATTAAGAAAGGGTATTTTAGTATTTCTCGAAATTCAACCCCTAAGGGGATGAAATAGGGGATGAAAGTTTGTGTGGAATGTTTACTATAGTATATTGAAAATATGGGTATATGATTAGTAAAAAAATATATGACCCAAAAATTAAAATGCTGCTCAAAGTATATAATATAATTTGTCATGATTTTTCAATTTCAATACAATACGAAAAACAAGAAAAACATCCTGTCACGACCAAGTCCCATTACAAGGATTTTTTTTCAAACATTTCTCAATAAATATTTACATATAATTATGGCCACATGGACCTTGCTCACGCCGCAACGACATTTCCTACGCCGTATGGCTCTGAAAGTACGAGTGCGTATATTTAAAAATTGCTTATATTTGCTAGTAGAACAGAGTTATAGTAGATTGTACAACAAGGGAGCAAAATAGTATTTTTATGGCGAGGTCGCTACTTTGAAGCACGAGCGAAGCTCAGGATTCTATTCTAGAATCCTGAGCGTAGCGAGGGATTCTAACGTAGAATCCTGAGCGCAGCGAGGGATTCAAAGTACACCGCCCGAGGGAAAAATAATTTGCTCTCGAGTTATATACTCTACTTTTCATCCCCTTTCTATGAGAAAATAAATAAGAGACGCTGTTGTGTAATTAATAAATACATTTAATTAAAAGAAGACATGTGAAATTAAGTAAAAATAATTACAAATTTATATTTATATTGGATACGCTAGCGCAATTATTAAAAGTTATTGTCACTGTTTTATTTGGGATCGATATTGTTGTCGATTCATTTACATTTTGAGTATTTGTACGACGTTGTTAGCTTCTACAGTTAATGTTTCGGGAGTTAATGCATTATCACTTTCATAACTCGAGGTAGTAGAACTCATTATTTTTGCAAAATACAATAAAATATGTACTGAGGTAACAAGAACAGAAAAGTAATTCGCGCGCTTTTGTTTTTTTTTTAGTTTGTGCCGTACAGCCAACACCTACCAGCCAGTAATTCATACAATTTGCGTTCGATTTCTATGAATGATATATGTTCTAAATTCAAATCTCTTTTACGCCCGCTTTTCCGATAAGAACTTTTTGTTCTTATTGGAAAAGAGCTATTTTGTTCCCACTTATAGAGGAACAAAGCGACACTTTTCGAATAGAAGGGATGTAAAATAATTTTTCTCAAACATGCATGGAAATATTGTCATTATTTCGAAAAAAGAACACGCGAAGTATCGAATTTACGGACAAAGAAAACGAAGAAAACCAAATCCATTGCTGGAGCGTTTTTTTTAATTTGGAACATTACAACACTCCAGCAAGTTGTATGAAACGGCGTGCTGGAGTTATTAAAACTCTTTGATTGGACCTCTTTTATCAATCTTGACATACCGTAAAATAGGGGGAATGTGGTCTAAGGGGCGAATAGGGACTAAAGTCTCTTTGCTTAGTACAAATTGCGTTCACGTGGCTGTAAATGAGTTCCGACGGTTCAGATAGTGAAATCGAGATTGATTGTACTCCACCAGATTTAAGCGACAGTCGACCGGATTCAAAGGCAATTTTTAATTAAAGCCCCAGATGATATATATTTAGTAACAAAGGTAAAGTATATTTTATTTCCCTGCATTCTTTTGAGAAAAGCACTATATATGCCTTGGCCGAAATGGCAATTGCCTGTCTCGTATTAGTGAAGTCCTCGCCTGCGGCTCGGCCATCAAACTCATACTCGACCTGCAATTGCCTATTTCGTGGCCTTTGCAATAATGTACTATTACTATCTTGATTAGTATTCCGTTACAGTGACTATCGAAATCGTCTCTGGTAAAAAAGTTATTGTTAACAAAATATGTGCTGTGACATCTAGATAAATTAATATCTGTGTCGAGTTCACAAACGCTGAACTTTAAATTGAAGAATTGGATCGAGAAACTTTCGGTATGTATGACACTCCAGCTATACTGCGACGAAAGCTGAATTCAATTATGAGTACTGAACAATTTGTTGCAGCGCCAGCAAAAAGACACATACATAGAACGTTGTCGAAATAATTTATGTTTGAAAAAGTAGAACATTGTCTTTTTATTTAACACTGTCCCTATTGCACTTAATACCACAGTAAGCAGTTTGCATGGGGAAGCTTAGCTCTATAAGGGATCTCTCCCAGTCAACCCGAAACGTGGGTGAGTTATTTTATTATAAAAACAAACTTTGCCCTATTGTACAAAAACTTTCACATGTAGTGCTGTCGGGGGCGACAGGTAATGATTGGTTCACTGAAGGTTTTGTTGCATTTTGGGTATGATGCCTGTTTAACAAGGCGGGCAACCTATCACTATTCTAAGACACTGCATGATCCATTGTAGCCAAATATTACCTAAAACTCTGGTCAAACCCTTTTGGGATATTGATCATTATAGTATTTAAATTATGTATATACAGTAGATGATTGAAGTTTTCTTTTGTTAGATAAATCTTTGTCTCCTATATTGACACCCGAACCTTTCTTCATCTTTGTTAACTTCACAAGGAGTAAGGCACACCGCAAATAACTTAATGAACTTCTCGTGAACAAGAAAAGAAGCAATGAAATAAATGCGTTACTTAATCACAATTCTACATCAGATATACAACACGCCGCTCATTTGAAAGTATCACTTACACTATGGTGTAATTTATCAGTCTGGCTACTTGAAACCAGTCATCAATCTGTATGTTGTTTAATGGAGTAAATGTAGAATTTTAGGTAGAGGTGACGTCAGTGAATGAATGATAAGGTGCGAAACTTGAGGCGTTAAGATATATTAGTTTTTCTGTAAGTTTAAATGTCACAGAACTGTTCCTAAGCAGTTGGACTGATGGTGGATGCGGTAATGGTTTAGATTCACAATTCGAACCGTGTTTAAACATTTGAACAGGGCAACGTCTAACTTCTGGCCCGCTAGTGTAATTTAATATCTGTGAGTTCGGACAACACTCAGCATTCGACGCAATTGGTACCTCCTTTCGTTTGCGAAGCAGCATAGTTCAGGGGTTCGCTTTGGTTTTGGATTTTATTATTCTACTGAAAGAATATTTTATATTTACAAAGTATGTAGCCATAATAATAGAGTAAACCGCATTATGCTATTGTTGCCTTAGTGATTAAGGGTTGATTATTGCAATATATTTCAAATCAAGGAAGTGTCAAAGTTTTGTGCAGCAAATACTGAGACCAAATAGATATACGTAGAGCGATGTGACTAGTTTTCTCACAATACAGTCACAAAGATTTATTTTCATCGTATGATTGTTATTCTTGTTAGATAACGTGTTGATATATTTTTTCGCCTACACCGCCGTAAAGTAGGCAAACTATCTCTTCAATATTCAGAAAGCAAACATGATCCGCGAAAAATTCTATTTACATGAAAATAGTAAATGAAAACGTCGACTTTTCTTATTCAGTTATCATATTTTTTGGACAAATGGAGCACAACTTATGAGACGATCGAATTTGGAGTCGTCATAATTATAGAAAAGCTTTTACAACATAAATTATTATTATAAATGAACCAAATGCGTGGGAGTAATAACTGCTCAAAATTTACGCACGTAAAACTGTTATTTTAATTAAATTGTTATTATCTATTGACCTGTAATGATGTTTTGAAATCATTACCAAATTGTAAGCTGTGGAGTTTCTTTCGCCATTTCTTCTCCATCTCAGCATAATAATAATTATTTCGTCCCGAAATGGTGATAGGGTTTTGACGATTTAAAAGTACTTAGCAAAGTCCATTTACATAAAGAGCTATTTCATTTCATTTCATCGTCATCTGTTTGGATCGGTTTGGATAGCAACGTCCATCCGACAAAAGAGCATTATATACTATTGTTACGGCCAACAGCAATGTCACTCAAAAGAAAAGAGGAAAACCATGGCTCCATTATGGTATATTATCTTGGTTCTTGGTGTTGCAAGCGCCATTTGGCTACTAGTGCACGTTTTTATACAAAAGTAACAATCAAACCTATGCTAAACGGTCACCGTAGCCTAAAGACCTTAGATATGGACCCATGCTTTACCAAAATGTCACACTTCTCACTGGAGTAACATAATATATGTCAAAGAAAAATACTACAAATAAAGAATACTTTTCACAAGTTTCCTGTGATTTACGTACATTTCGTGACTACGAGCACTATTAGCAGCTAAGCTCAGAAGAAAGCTCAAGAACTACGATACACGTTAAATTTGACTTTAAACTATTGTGCAGAACTTAACATCATTATTGCAACTTTATGGCAACATTTCATTTTATTGCAACGCCACCATCTTAGAGCGTCTCCACACATTATCCGATCCGATATCGAACCGGACTACGTGAAAGGTAGATACATATTTCATACATTTTACTTGCCCCGATATTGTATTGGCTTCCGACACCGATGTCGGATCGGATAGTCTAGAAACGTTCTTACACCAACCATTAGTTATTCTCATCTTTTGACGAGGAATCCCTTGGCCTTCAACTCACCTGATGGTAAGGCCGAAGATGGAATGGAGTTTTGTAACGTTGTTTTCACAATACGTACTCCATAATATTCCGTCGACGCCGTCTTGGTGGAGTGGTCAGTATAGCTGCCTACACATCAAGCGGTCCGGGTTCGAGTCCTGGTAGCGGCAAATATTTGTGTGATGAACACGAGTGTTTGTTGACGAGTCATGGTTGTTTATATATTTATTTTAAGTTTATTTATAAAATATCTAAAAATATTATGTATATTAAAAATGTCCGTTATCTAGTATCCATAACACAAGTTTTTAATGATACTTACTTTGGGCTAGATAATTGGTGTGAGCGTGGAAATATATTATTATTATTATTAATATATTTATCTATTATTCCGTATTTAACAATAAATATTTAAAGGAAAAAAAATTGTACCCCTTTTTACGAAAATTGCGTGGACAAAGGAATATAAAATTACGCACACTAATAGTATATGTATATAGAGAAGAAGTGCAAAATGCAGAGTGATTAAATCAATAAAAAAAAACATTACACACACTACCGTGTATTTGACACACGTGCATATTTACTCTTTTGTTTATTTTGATTGATGGAATTTACATAAAATTCAAAGCATGCTTCTTAGTTAATACGTGGTACTGGGGTTGGTCTTAATTCACAACCCCGACATGGATATCTATACGTAAGTACTTATTGTGTGGTCAAATTGAGAATAGAATACCTTATTAATGTTCAAACTTACAATTTATCGTCGAATTTTGACCACTGAGCGACCACTAGTGTAAATAAATCTATGTAAGTTTATTTTATAATACTCATACAACCTCTTATCTTTATTTTAGTAATCTATTTTTAGTCTGTTTATAAAGCACGCCCATAAATAAAAATGAAAATTATCTATTTCATTCATACATATGCATATTTTATACATCCTTCTCTCTTTTTTCTACGGCGCACCGATATTTATCATCTTCCCGCGCAAAAACGCAGGACCGCGCATGCGCGAGTGTTCCACACATGCGTAGATCGGAAAGAAGAAAATTTTCTGCTGCAGGCAGGCGGGAACGCCGACGGGTCGCCGGGGAACCGGGCACCATTTTTTCCACGGAGTCGATGATTTTTTACGAAAAGAGCGGCAAAGCTCTTGAAATTTTAAATTTTGTGTTTGCCTACTTTTAGTTTTATTTAATAGCTCAAGTACTTATTTATAATTAATATTTTAACGAGTACAATTTACGATAATGCATTAAGTACCTACTAGATATATTTGAAATTTTGGTGAGTTTCCTCCTTTTATATTTTATACACTTTCCACCTCAACAGTATATTTTTTCAATTTCATTTATATTTATTAATTACAGTTTTCGTATCTACGACTTCAACATTTTGTACCTAAGTATATAAATCATCAATATAAATGGATAAAATATCATATTTTTTTTAGAACGTGTGAACGTTGTGAAAATCATTTTTTACTTTTCTTTGATTTTTATTTTTTTTCTTTTATTTACCTTTTTTTCTTATTATAATTATTTTAGGAGGGCTGTGGAGGGATACACTGATACATACATTATGCTTGACGTCTACGCTCTCATCCCTAATAGTAAAGTATTTAAAGCGTGCGACTATATTTAATGCCGATTATAAGAGTAAGGGGCACCGTCGTGCGATGGTGGAACCAAGTTCTAAGTGGCCTACTGCTAAAGCCTACTGCTTTTGTATTCTTATTTATTCTCCTGACTTAAAGTAAGAAGATTTTTTTATTTATTTTTTACGTTTTATCTTAGACCATTTCGTTTTATGTTTCACACGTAACATATTAGAAAAGAGCAAAGAAATAGAGACCAATATATTTTCCATTACGGAAATTTTTCTTCTTGTAAATATTATCTTTGAAAGTTATTTTTTTATTTTAAATTATATTTAATGAAGATCAATTTCCTTATAAGTAATTAGGATTTAGTGTCTAAATAAATGTGAATAAGTAGCCGATATGCATCTTGTTTTATTTAAATTTTAACTTTAAAATTATCATACATATTAGGTAGGTTCTTGTTCTATAAATCTGATCTCCTGCCCATGTGTATAGTCGGGTCCTGACCCGACTATACACATGGGCAGGGAAGTTGTCACATTGTACCCTGGTACAATGTGACAACTTCACTTGGAACTCTCAACTAAGTACTGAGGGGCTGGCTATCTTATCATTAACTGGCGGAGTACAGTACCTAATGCCGCTGATACTATTATTATGGCAGGACTTAAGATGGTGGTATCTTTAGGCACAAAGCACACCAATCTGGCGTCAGGAAAGGACGCGGCGCGGACAACCGTACTAAACACACGGCAATAAGGGCATTAATTGAACAAATTCAACGACCCTCATCAGGCGCGCTATTTCACCGTTCAATTTTATTTAATTAGGGACCTTATTTCCGCGTGTTTGGTACGGTGTTGGATTAGAATAAAACAAAATGATGTCCGCGCCCGACGCCCGATCGGTGTGCTTCGCGCCTAATCAGGCGAGCTTTGAAATAAACCCATTACCAACTAAATGGAGCACTTTGTAATTCCTTGGGAACAAACCCGACTGCGAAAGAAAAGTCAAATTGAGGGAGAAAAAGTGTGATGATTATAAAATATTTAAAAACCTAGTTGCAGATAAAAAGGAGACAAGAGCAATAATAAAGTAGAAGAAATTACAAGACACGTCAAAGCTCTCAGGATTTCTGGTGAGTGAACAACTCAGAGCAAATTAGACCAATAATGTGGTTGAAATAATGAATAGATTAGTAACTATATAAACAAACTTAACTTAGAAAACAAAATAACAGAGAAACAATATCATGTTTGGATCGGGAATAAATCAGAACTGCCTCATTGGCTGGCAATGTATCGAGAAATTACTTCCTCCGATATTGCTTTGGATATCTTCATCGTGACTTAATCAGGTAAATACAAATACAGTTTTCGCGTATGTTACTTTTTTACAAATGGTAATATGTACAAAACCATTTTTCGGGTGAAATCGAAAAAAATATCGAAAAAAATGTTTAGTTAAATTTGTGACTTACTTTTTCTCTTATCATTATTATAACTTTTGATTAATAGTAGATAAAGTACAGCTATTTACCTTTTGGAGTGGTACTTACTTATATTTTAATTCACATTTACTTTTATCTTATTATCTGTGGCACGAATTTCAAAATATAAGTACCTACTTACCTATTTTAAAGCTAGCGAATGATGGTAGCGACATTTGAAAGAAATCAGTAAAAGCGATATTGATCAGAAATTGATTCATGTAGGTACGCGAATGGTATAAGAGTCGTGTATATTACATAATATCTAAATACGATTCAATAATATTGAAATTATATTTAATAGGAAATACATGCCATTTGCAATCTTTTCAGTTTACAACTTTGGTTCGCTTATTCACCGTAATAATTATATTATTTACAAGATACCTAGGTTTAGTCTATACTTTGGTCTTTAAAATAAAAAAGAATCAGCGAAATTGGTTAACAACTTTCGAAAATGCATGTGTGAGATCTTGGGCACTAATTTGTACATTAAGCCCAAGATAATAATTACTCTAATAATATTTGTTAACTTATACAATGATAATAATGATTTGTTATGAATTAGAAATAGATTTCTATGATAAAAAGTAGTTGTCGTGGTGACCGACATAATTGTTTCGGTTATAGGATATTGAGAATCTATTTATGTTGGAATAGTTTGGTAAAATAATAATAATATCATTATTATTTAATAATTTTTTAATCATGAATTTACAAATAGTTTTATATAATAAAAGTTAATTATTACAACGCTTTTGTACAAGCGTTACCGGTAGTCAGAGGCGAGGCGGAGTAGGGTGGGTTGTTCACATAAAACGACCCGCTTCCGCGTGGTAGCGGCATTCTCGTTCGAGTCGTCACAGTGAACACTACTCTGCCTCCTGTCAGTGTTATCTGATTCTGAGTACCTATTTTCTGGATAAAATATAAGTATTCTTTACTTTTGGGTAAGAAGTAAGACATAATTCTCTCTACCTGTTCTTTCAACGTATTTCTGTAAGTATAATCTAACATCAGAAGTGGGATCGTCCTAATAAAAGGGTATGTACAAGTGAAATATTTTCGAATCAAAAGTGCTAAGATCTCAAATTTTAAGTTTGGTTGTGTAAAGAAACATATTGATATATGATTATGACTGATCTGTGCGTTGCATTTGGTCAGGGCGACTCCCTGACAATGAGATGTGTGGGTTATTCATTTTCATGTAAAAAAAAAATTTTTTTTCGTTATATACCTACTAGTTTAATGGGCTTAGTGCCACGTCAGGGCTACTCTCTGATGGTATTAATTCCTGTTGGATTGGGGGTTGATGATATGTTTCGCTTATTGTGTAATATAATAGTAAAACATATTTTCCGTAGTTAGACTGGCATTTCGATGTTCGATCGGGGCTACTCTCCGATAGCATTGAGATGTGTCGACTAACGCAGACTATTTATTATTGTGTAGTGAAATATATGTTTCGTAGTTAGACCGGGCATTTTGATGTTCGATCGGGGCTACTCTCCGATAGCATTGAAATGTGACGACTAACGCCGATAATATATAATATTGAAGGCTACTAAAAAAAAGTTTGAGTTTGAAGCACTTTGGTTCTCTTCGAGCGTTGGTGTGTTTATTATAATTAAAGAATGAGAAATCATTAGATTACATAGGAATTCACTTGCTGAGAAATTTTACATGTGAGCTAGTGAACGTACGTGGAGAATAAATTAGTATCTAACAAAATAAGGTATTACGAAAAAAAAAAACGCGCAAAATTTTCTCGCTCTACCGCCATCTCAAATATCTTGCAGCTGTAACTATGGGTGTGTAAAAACCAGCTTGACAAATTAACAGTTTTATTGTGCACACCACTCTTTTATAAAAGGAGTTTCTCCAGAGTTTTTGTTACGGAATCGCTTGTTGAGATTTCATTTTTTTTTTGGACTCGAACTACCGTACAATTTATTGTTATTTAAATAAAAATAAAAAAAAAACGCATTTTATAGTGCTTGATAAAGTTTTTTTTTTTAAGATGGTATCATACTTTTTATGATAATTGTAAGGTTTGATGATATTTGGAATTAATTATCGGTTTCCAAGCGAATTAAATATTTCTACTGGCAACACCGGAAGTTCGAATGAACTAAAGCGAGGTATGTCGCCGGATCGAGTCACTTTTTTTGCTGACTGTCGCCGTGTACGGTTGAATTACCAGTGATTTGTATTATTTGTTACCAACCAGTTTGTAAGAATATAGAAGTAACATTATAAAAATGATTGATTCTTACAATTCAACTTGAAGAAATAAAACAAGGTAATTGTGTTTTCATTATATTAATTTAGTGTTGTACGTTTGATTTTATTAATTTATTTTGATTACAACGGCAGTCCTGGAAGATAAGCATAAATTATTTGAATTAATTTTGGAGTATTTTTTTTTAAATAATGAGGGTAGTGCCAAAACTTTTATTGCATTGGATGTACCGCGTGGCCAATTGGGGTCTACGGGGAAGAAAATTTCATTATTTTTGGGCTACGATGCACCGTTTTCGAGATATTTAAGTTTTTATCTCCAGGTCCAGAATTAGGAATCAAGTATATTTCAATACATAAAAACAGTTTGTTAACAGTAATAATTATAATGTACTAGATAGCTTCGAATGTCAAGTCATTGAATCGGAATAAAAAAAATAGGTCTTCAAACTTCTCGTCAGATTGGCCGAACGTATTATGAAGGTTCAACAATCTATTAACACCACTAAGTATTCAAAAGTACACAATAAGAATAATTGATTATACTTATCGCTGGTCAGTTATTGCCCAGATACCAATCTGTAAACATTGGCAGCGAGTGGTAGGATTAGTATGACATGGGTAAGGACTAATAAAAATAAAAACAATAGTGAAAAGAAAAATGTATATACCTATACTGCTGGTCAGTCACTGCCCTGATATTAGTCTGGAATTCATGCGCAGCAGGTGATAGGACTAGTATGCCAAGGCCAGAGACTATTATTTATTTGTATATATACTGCTGGTCAGTCACTGCCCTGATATTAGTCTGGAATTCATGTGCAGCAGGTGATAGGACTAGTATGTCAAGGCCAGAGACTATCATTTATTTGTATATATACTGCTGGTCAGTCACTGCCCTGATATTAGTCTGGAATTCATGTGCAGCAGGTGATAGAACTAGTATGTCAAGGCCAGAGACTATGATAAAATAATATATTTCAGAATAATGTTATTATAGTACTTCGAGAGCGAAGTACATGCCAGTTTGGCCGTAATAGTTTTGATTAAATAAATATATATAAAAATAGCAATCACTATCCGCCATGCTATTCTTAAAATATTGTTGATTTATTAGCACTTCGAGAACGAAGTGCTCTGCAGAATGGCCGTGTGAGATCTTGGGCACTAATTTGTACATTAAGCCCAAGATAATAATTACTCTAATAATATTTGTTAACTTATACAATGATAATAATGATTTGTTATGAATTAGAAATAGATTTCTATGATAAAAAGTAGTTGTCGTGGTGACCGACATAATTGTTTCGGTTATAGGATATTGAGAATCTATTTATGTTGGAATAGTTTGGTAAAATAATAATAATATCATTATTATTTAATAATTTTTTAATCATGAATTTACAAATAGTTTTATATAATAAAAGTTAATTATTACAACGCTTTTGTACAAGCGTTACCGGTAGTCAGAGGCGAGGCGGAGTAGGGTGGGTTGTTCACATAAAACGACCCGCTTCCGCGTGGTAGCGGCATTCTCGTTCGAGTCGTCACAGTGAACACTACTCTGCCTCCTGTCAGTGTTATCTGATTCTGAGTACCTATTTTCTGGATAAAATATAAGTATTCTTTACTTTTGGGTAAGAAGTAAGACATAATTCTCTCTACCTGTTCTTTCAACGTATTTCTGTAAGTATAATCTAACACATGCATGAAGTTGGAAAAGTATCGAATCCAAATTGCGAATGCGTATTTTCACAAAAAAAAAACACTAAACCGTTTCATGTAAAATTTTCATCGGTATCTACCTACATAAGTATAGCTTTTCAAACAAAAAATAATTTTTTGAAATCGTTTTTTTCTTCAATCTTCGAGTAATCGGGGAACATACCTAAAAAAGCAAAGATGAATACGAATTGAGAAACTCCTCATTTTATGAAGTCGGTTAAAAATAAAAAACTTACGCCATTTTATGATGAAAAGATAGATTGTAAATTAACGAAAAAAAATCATAGAGGAAAGTCTAGAATGAATACACTGAAAAAAATCGACCTGCCTCAGGCGGGAATCGAACCCAGCATCTTTCGCAATCCGGGCTGCGTTAACCACTACGCCACCGAGGCACTGCTTTCGCTGTCGAAATTTGTCAGTGCTTGGTGCTTATATTTTTATGGTAAACATTGTTTCATCAAATCTTTGAAATTTTGCACTTCTAAGATCCGGTGGCGTGGTGGTTAACGCAGTCGCCCGGATTGCGGAAGATGCTGGGTTCGATTCCCGCCT
Source organism: Elophila nymphaeata (assembly GCA_955850985.1). Taxonomy (NCBI): domain Eukaryota; kingdom Metazoa; phylum Arthropoda; class Insecta; order Lepidoptera; family Crambidae; genus Elophila; species Elophila nymphaeata. Next base: position 11,591,966 of record OY039073.1, read on the forward strand.
GAGGCAGGTCGATTTATGTTAGTGTATTTTTTCTAGTATAAAAATATTTACGCGTTTGTAAACGCAAACATTATTCCATAATAGAGTAAATGCATTAACTAAAATAATAATGTAAAGAAAATTTGTCTATTGCACATTGTTATGTAAGTGAACATCCTCCAGTTGAACAGGAGCTCCGTTGAGCCAGGCTAACGATTCAGCACTTGTTATTGACTGCAGTTTCGATTCTAATTCTTTTGTAGGAGCACGCTAGTGTGTCTTTAATGTTCAAATGTGAAGAAACACTTCTTTCGATGCTTACAATAATATATCAGTCGTAATCAAGAAAAAGTACCCTACACCAGTGACCAGTTAATTTAAGACCAGTTAAAGATTAAGAGAAAATATCAAAACACAAAATTTCTAAACCATTTAAAGAAAAAATAACCTTTTTTTGTGGAAATGTTCAAAGTAAAAACTACATGGTAGCGTTAATCAAAATAAAAAAAATATTTTATTTAAATTTAAATGCACTTTGCCAGCTTTGCTAAGTAGTTTGTTCGTCAAAAGGGATCAAAATCCTACCACTTCTGCCACTGAAATAATTAATTACAAAGTGGTCAATTTCATAAGTTAAAATGAATAATATACAATACTCAGAGGAATATCCAATATAACAAATTGACATGTTTGAAAGAAAAGTTGATAAGACCGAGTATTAATATTTTAAAATTTCTAATTTCGCTCTCAGTTGGCCACCTCCAATTCCTTTGTCTCGCATCTTATCTACAATTCTAGATAGTTTCACCAGCTCAGCAAGCATTTCACATAAATCTCTCGCACTACTTTGTAAAAGTCTGCTAAAGTTATTGTGGAAGTTAAAAATGCTCGTGTCTTGTTTACATTAGGCAAATTGGAATAACACGGTTCAACGCTGCTAGTATTGTGAAAAACGGATGCAATGTTCTTAAGCTCATTTTTAAGTGTACCTACATAAAAGTACAGTTGAATGCAATTTTGTGCGATCGGCTTTTTGTAGCAAGCGTGGATATATTATTGGTGGATATCGAAACTGAATGAAATATTAAATTTGTTAAAATAATCAAAAGCTCTTACTTCACTATTATTTTACGTAATTTTTCATTTCTTCAAAAGTTCGATTCGCGCGCGGCGCGCGGAGGGATCATCGCGTTAGAGCCACAAAACTCAACAATTACATAGTCGCCAATTTGCATTCCTATTGAAGAAAGTATATCAAACTATTTCCGATATTCCGATTTATAAAGGCAAATCAGGAAATGTTAGCATGATTACCTACTTTTACTCTTAATTTGGTTCCATTTATATTTGGTCGTTGCAGTAGAATTTGGCAATCGATTTTATGACCGGCCGCCTGCCTGATACAAATCTTTATTGGGAATGCTGTCGTAGGTGGTTAACTCGTCCGCGCGACTACGATGATCTGCACAGGATTCAGAAAACTCTTTTAGTCAATTTTACGACAGCCATGGGATGAAGCCGGGTAGTCCAAGACCGGAAACTACTACTGTGTACTAATACAATAATTCATGAAAACGATCATTGGACCCCATGAAAATAATCTGGAAAGCTCCTTACCTACATCTCGCTTCATGGTAAGTTATAAGGAGCGAAGCTACTCGAGCACTGAGAGACTCAGTATATTATCATCCGCCCTTATTATGGCGACAGACTTTAGTAAGATAATGCTAGCTAGCCAGGCTAAGTTAAAATAAGGCATCAACGACCAAACTTTGTGCTTAAATTTGTACTCCCCTGCAGATCCCCCTCTAAGACTAATTCCATGCAGGCATTAGGTTGCCACAGAATACCAGTGTTGCAGGTGTTGTGCATGCTGCAACATATGCAGAATGGCAGCCTTTTTGGTTTCACTAACGAATCTGTAATAACTGCATTATGTTTTTTTTTTTGTATAATTATGTAAAATGTTTGTGAAACTAAATAAATTTATTTTGATTTGATATGATAATTCTGGTCGACGAATAAGTAGACAAGAGAGGCATTTACATTATTGGTTATGACCTTGTATTTTTAGACTATTATCAATAAATTATTATTTCATTTCCATATCACCATGTAATATAAATATAACGTCGAATTACATTCTCTTTGCTGCGTATGTGTAAGCATAGATAGGGTATTTCCAAACTCAAACGTGAATTGACATGTTACGAGATTTGTGTTCAATCAAATTTCATAATTATGAAACCTCAGGCTAATAACCTGGAATAACATTGAAACAATAATGTCAAGACAATAAAAGCCATCCAAATCTATTATAAATAAAAATCCAGTTAAAATTTTAGCATGATGACATAGAATTATGCCATACCACACTTTTACAAAGAAGCAAAAGGAACCAGCAATGGATGAACAAAAATGTGAGTATACTAATATTATAAACATGTTATGTGGTTTTCACTTAAATTTTAAATTATCCTTGCAATTCATGTAGGTACTTATAAATTATTTACAACTTTTTCCGATATAGTACAATGCATAAACTTGAAGAGATTAAGAATATCTCGATACACAGTAACCATAGCATTTATGGTCTTTACTATAGTACTTCTGGAGATAGCAATGAAACAAATAACCAGAAGAAATTTCTATATAAAAGTGAAAGCAATCTTTCTGTTAATCATTTTGTAGATGGGATTGAAGATCTTCTTGAATTAACAGACTCAGATGAGACATCATCTTCAGATGACGATGGTGTAATGGAAACCTATCAACATTTTGTATTAGAATTACATGATTTGTTTAAAGATAAATCGACGCCTGGCAATCAGCAAGCACTAACTAAAGTCAAGAAACTTAAGAAAAAGAAGAAAAGAGGACAATCGGCAAACAGGGGCCAGTCAAGCGATTCTTCCAGCACAATCTCAGAAAAGTCTGTGCCAGCCGTTGCAGAAGAGAGCAAAGAACGCCTCAAAAGACGCTCATGAAAGCTACCATGGATTAATAGGTAATCTTCTTCCAATCATAAGTTTAGCTTGTTATATGCTTACTCTACTGTCATATTATTGAAATAGGTGTTCTATTCGTCAATACCTCGAATTTAATTCTGAACTCTTGAAACTACCTATTGAAATGAAGCAGTGAAACCTACATAAAACAAGTAGACGGTTTGCTTGATGTATTTCATTTAATGAAGCAGACAAAGCATACCTATATGTTCCGAAGAGTATGAGACCTATCATTGAACCTCAAGAGAAACAGATCCAATTATCAAAATAATATTTATGCCATTCATTGAGATGTGACGGAAATATAGATTGCTAATATGTATCAAAGGTGTCCTGCAAATATTTACGTCGTGTAAATAACGTAAATCATATTAATGAGATAAAAGTAATTTTACGTAAATTGAATATTGTGTGTATAGATTTTTTACATGATCTTTGAACCGTTAATATCGTACCTTCCACCTTGGTACACTGTCACAATCATAAGGAAATATTTCTTTTTATTTTTTTACCTGACAATACGATTACATCGTATACGTATTTATTTTATTTTATTTTATTCGGAAAACAAACAGTGATAAAGTAACTACTTTTACAAAACTTCTTTTTTTTTTTTTTTTTTTATTTAGTTATTCATGTTATCACGGATTTCAAATAACAATACATACATTTGATTTGCAGCAAGAGAAACCGTAAAAGGTTTATGTATTGCTGCCATCACTCACCGACACACTGATAAATAAATTTTTTTTAGTGTATTTTTACATTTTCCCGGGTCATCCAAGATTTTATCAACTAAGCCCGTTTGCAGCTTGTTTAATAAAGCCGGTAGCAAATAACTTGAGCTTCTTTTACCATATGTGTTGTTGTATGAGGGCAGCACATACCTAGGTAAGTATGGTAGATTACGCAACTTCCTATCCCTTATTCTAGGTTTTAACAAAAAAGTGTTATCTATTTCTTCACAAATTACGTACATTTTTATTTTATTATGTATATCTATTATTTTACAGTATTTGAACAGGCCACTATAATCGTTTTTGTACTTTTTTTTAACAGATTTAGGCACAATCGTTTTCAGTAGTCTAAGTTGTAATTTATAATATATATCTTCTATGTACGTTTTGAATGTCCTTCCATAGCTACTAAGGCCATATCCTATCACCGAATCAGCGAGTGCATTATACAGGATTCTCAAAATATTATACGGTAATTTGTATATAAGTAAGGAAAGTTTAGCCAAAACTGCTCTTAGTTTTTTACAAATATAATCGACATGCTGTCTCCAATTAAGCTTATTGTCTATTATAAGACCCAGATACGTATGCTGTACTACAGATTCCAGATTATCACATTTACAATAGTGGCTAACTGTTTCTATTGCTGCGCTGCGGGCATGCAGGCAGTCATGCGAGTGAGCTTTGATAATTGGCTGAATTACAGATTTATTATGTGAACAATGTATATAGATATATTTGGTTTTTTCAATATTTATAATTAGGCCAACATCATGTGCCCATTTACAAAGTAGATCAAAATTTGTTTGTATTCTTTTCTGTGCCGTAATTAAGTTCCTATCTGCCACCAGCAAGCATGTGTCATCTGCAAATTGGTACACAGAGCCGTCCCCAAAGATATTACTCATGTCATTACAGTAAAAAAGGTATTCTATCGGACCGATTACCGACCCCTGAGCCGTGCCTTCTTCCGTCGGCATAAATTGGCTGTGCACATTACCTATCTTAACAGTAGTTTTTCGGTTAGTATGATAGCTCTTCAGAAGATCCAGGAAAGGGCCCTGAATACCATTTTGCGACAGCTTTGTATATAGGGTCGAGAAATTTAATGTTTCAAAGGCTTTACTAAAGTCAACAAATAAGGCAATAACATGTTTTCTATCATTTAAATATGCATTTATCTCGTTAGTGAATTTACATAACAATTGAGTGGTATTTTTATTTTTTTGAAAACCAAACTGTCGATCGTGAATTATACTATTATCTGTTATGAAAGCGTTTATATATTTACATAAGTATTTTTCTATTATTTTATCTATACACGACAGAATGGTAATAGGCCTATAATTATTTATATTTGTGTATGAACCCTTTTTATGTATAGGTCTTATAGTGCCAATCTTAAGCTTATCAGGATAAATTGATCTCTTTATACAGGTGTTAATCAAATGGGTAATTATTGGTGTAATCTGTTTTTTAACGTACATTATATCAGAGGCACGAATTCCATCAAAACCTGGACTTTTATTACTATTTAGATGCTTTATTATTGCCAAAATTACTTCGTCTGTGGCTTTGTGAAGTCTAATAGATAATTCAGGTTTATTTCTATATAAGTTTTCATTAATTAAGGGTCGATTACACGTAGAAAGTATATTTTTAACATTGTCTTTAAATCCTATGGAAAAATTGTTCGTTATAAGTGTTAAATTATGTTCTCTGAAACTTTTAATTATTATTTCATCGATACTCCTAGTCAATTTACCACACAATTGATTTATTATTGACCATACTTTTTTTGAGTTATGAAAATTGGTAATTACAGATTTTTTTATACTACAATTCCTTAAATAGTTAATGTATTTATTTGTTTTATTTCTATATTTATTGTACAATAGTCTATTGGATTTATTACTCTTATCACTCATCCAGATCTTTAGCAATTCATCTCTCTTGTTACACATATTCAACATCTTAGTATTTACCCAATTACATTGATTACGCTTATTTGTATATAATCCATATTTAATTTTGCATCTGTCATATATGCTACTAAATGTATTCAAAATAAAATCCAATACTTCGTTTGGGTCGTCATAAGTAAGCGCCGGGTTCCAATCAACATCACGCAACGAAGATTGAACCTTATCGTTATCAAGTTTAAATACTGTTCGATATTGGCATCCCTGTGCCGTCTTATCAGTTATAACTAAACCGGTTATGAAGTGGTCGGCCAATGCATTGTTTATGACAGCTGTTTTTATAGAATATCTGTTTTGACTATTTCGTATCGATTCGCGTACAAACATATGATCAATGCACGATTTAGAGATACGTTCCTTTTTACATTCTATGCGCGTATATTGATTGATGCCCGACTGTAGACCCATTTCGCTTAGTGAATTGAGATAATGCGATACAATAGAATTAGACTGTAGAATGTCTATATTTATGTCACCCATTAATACATAATTATTTTTTAATTGTGATGTTGATATAATTTTAGAGATTTCCTTGATAAATAGTGACTTGTTTAGGTGAGGCGGACGGTAGACTACACAAATATCAGTTTTATAATTATAATTAGTAATAATCGAGCCTGACAAACATTCAAAGTAACAAGTTGAGGTAGTATTTCTAATAAATGTAAGATTTTTATGTACATACAATATTATTCCGCCACCTTTTCTTTTTTCTCGTAGATCGTAGTACATCTCGTAGTTCTTGAGTTCAAAAAGCTTGACACAGTTGTCTGATATATTGGCTTCTGTTATTGCAATGAGGCTGATAGTTTTAGAACTTCTAGTAATTATGTACTCCAGTTGAGAAAAGTTTTTTATCATCGATCTTATATTCACATGCAAAGCGATGAGAGCATTTTGTTTAAGAGGGACGTCTTTTATCAGGTCGTTCCAATTGTCAGCATTCGTTTCATTTATATTCGAACTTTGTATTTCCATTATGTGAATAGATGTTGTCATTTGGGTGGTATATATTGGCCAGGATACATTTATTTCGCACCGTCACTCTTCTGGAGCTCACTCGCTATTCTTTCAATGTCTTCCATCGATCTAATGATATAAGCTTTTTCTCTCTCGTCTCTTCTTGTTTGAATGAGACCTTTTTTATACCAAACGAATTTACAGAGTCCAGTCTCCCTGAGCATAGTTTTAGCTTTCCACAACAAAAACGAGTTATTTGGTGTTAGTGACTCCCGAATAAATATTTTCGAGTTGTAACTGAATCCTATATCTATGGTGTTCAATTCGTTCGCCTTGGCTGCGGCCAACCATTTCTCTTCGAGGCCGTTTGACATTACCATCACGATAGGTGGGTGTCTGGTCGAGTTAGCATTTTTTGTTTTGTTGTTTTTTTTCCTGTACGCCCTTAGTACACCTTCTGGTATTTGTCTCAGTTTATTACAAAGTGCGTTAGTGATAGCAGTAATATCTTCATCTTTTTCCTCCTGTATTCCGTGAACTTCGAGGGAATTTTGCATTATACTCTGCTCAATACGATTGACTTTCTGTTCTAGCGCATCATATTTTAAAGTGAGATTTTTACAGGAGTTTTTATACTCAGTAATTTGGTTTTCGTAACTTTTTATTCTAGCGTCGTAATCATATATTTTATCCGAGTAGAATTGTAGGGCAGTTTCCCTTAAATTTTTCTTAAATATCTAAACACCAATTATATGTACATTTGCATTCCTACATGCTTATTCGTTACAATATAAGTATTCTTAATTAATTATAGTAATGACAAAGAAAAATCTTTTTTTTTTATCTATGTAAATGATTAGACACTTCATCAAATCCAATGAAACCGCCTCAAAACCAGTCACCTCCAGACTCCAACTTCGTAAGGGATTGTGGACTGGTATTGAAAATGTCTAAATTAGGAACGCCAGTCAGTTGGTTGAAGGAAGTTGCCGAACGAATGAAAAAGGAGTTTTGCCTGTAATTGGTATCGCTACAAGGGATATGTAATGGTATCAGATGTCTAACTGATTTGTTAGGGACTCGTAATTGTACTTTAGAGAGGAGACAGGGAGAATCTATTTTAGATTGTGCTATTTTAGTCAATAGAGTAATATCTGCAATTTTTCTACTTAATATTCAATAGTTCAGTATTCACAAAACAAAAGTAAAAGTAGGTAGGTATACATGTTTTTCTCTTTCTTGGCGCCAGTGAGAAACCGTCATAGAAATAAATCTGTACTTTTCTACACATAGTTCACAAAGCATATTTATGAATTCCTTTTACTTATCATAGAAAACAAAGTCCCAAATCCAGTAGCAGCAGCAGCTATCTTACAAGCTGTGTCGGAACATGGGGCTGCTTCAAAACCGCAGCTACAACAACCAACGAACACTAGCCACGGGTCTGCCTCACGAAGAGAGCCTTCTATCATCACGGTAATATTTAACTGCATTTATCAGAATTCAATAACATAAGATCTTAGTTAACTTTTTTCATAGTATTAATATCAATTTAGTGAAGTAGCATAAGTAAAAAATATATTAATATGTTTTTGCTTTCAGAAATCAGTCACAGGCCCTCAATAAAGCATGAGACTTAAAACATAACCTGCACAGAAGAATTCTCCCATAAATTGGTCAAATTTCGAAATAGACGGTATCTTTTTTACACTTTCGGTATTTTATTTCCGCGTATACATATTTTTGATAATATAATACGTCTTTACCTACAGCGCAACCAGTTAGGTAGTTTCAAACTTTGAACACAAAATATGATGTGTGTTTAGATTGTTATAAGTGAGTATAAATATATGCGTGCTTGACTATATGATAGATATCCTCCTATCAACCAATGAAATATAAAATAATGTTACTACACAACTGATTTTGTATTCCAAGTGATCGGTAGTTCAGAAGTAATGAAAATAAAAAGTTAGATTAAACCTGCTCATAGTCCGCATTTTATTGAAAATAATCATAAGAAATATGTATTCAAAAAAGGTAAATAATAATAATTTATAGGTATAGGAAACTACAATAAAAGCAGATAAAAGTGAGCAATTATAAATCGGGTATATTTTTAATAAGCTATATCAAGAAGCTTATATTTTACCTTAACTTTGGTATTAAGTAGGTTGGTCTCCATTCTATAAGAAACTTCGTGAGCTATATACTGCCAATATAAACTTCTTGACTGCTGCACTCACACTCAATAGATTTATAATTATTGACGTGTAATCGTAGATATAGGAAACTGTAGATCGGTAGTGTAAAAGAGAAACGAGCAGACTTACCCCGTAAGTTAGAGCGAGATATAATGACGAGACCATTTCACGAGCACGCAGGCGGCCTAAGTCAGCCTGTCAGTCACGTAGAAAAGACAGCGACTCTCAGACTGCAGTACTATTTTTCACGCACATATGCGCATCACTCACACATTGGTGCATTTTTATGGTCTCGACCTAGTCCCCAGTCGATTCATTCGCAATCTATATACGTCAGTAATAATAAATCTATGGCCACGCGTAAGTAGCGATGCATACGCACGTTTGTATCGATTCCAGTACTTACCCGTGACTACCGGGATCAATATGTCGTGGCCCGATCGTATAATTGGCCAGATCATGAAATGCATGGGCATATCGTCTACCTACCGATCACACAGATACGTAGATTATAGACTCTCCCACAAACAGTCCACTCCGCTTCGTCATAAAAAAATTACCTTGAACCTACTGATCACTCCTGACAACTACCATTTTTAGATAATGGGCTAGTAGATTTTTATGGTCCAGTTGGGTCCAGTAGCATTTCATGATATGCCGCACATTTCATGATCTGGCCAATTATACGATCGGGACCACGACAGTTACCTACAAACGTGATGTTTTGTCCAATTGTCATTGTTGCAGCCATAAATATAGGAAACTGGCCGCAACAATGACAATTGGACAAAACATCACGTTGTCACACGAAGATAAAATATTAAAATATCAATGACGTAGGAATTCAATGGACGTGCCCTAACAACAAAAAAACCGTGCCGGTTGAGCGCATAAAATGGCGGACTAACAGCTGTTATAGTGCTGTTCGGTAGTATCTTGCTATATCGATAAAATTATTTTGTGAAATAAATTATTTTGTGAAATTATTTTATTGTGTCATAAAGTTAGCTTATCAATATGAAATGAATGCATAGATATAGGAAACAGTAGATGGGCAAAGTAAAAGAGAAAGAGTATCCTCACACGTATATTAGAATGAGATAGACAGACGAGACCATTTCACGTATACGCAAACGGCCTAGGTCGGCCTGTCAGTCACGTAGAAAAAACAGCAACTTTCAGACTGCAGTACTATTTTTCACTGACACGTGCGCATTTCTCACACTGGTGCATTTTTTGGTCTCGCCTTTAATACCGAACACGATTTCTTGGCAAGCTATAAACATCAGTAATTATAAAGCTATCATTACACCCTTAGATAGTTCAAATTGTATTAATGACTCATGGGGTTTATACACTCTCAACTCTCACGGAGGGGTCGATAGTGCCGCGGTCGAGAGTTCTACGTAACGATGACAAAATATTAAAATAGAGCCTCACAACGCCTGTTAGGGAGATATTATATAGAAAGCGCCGAGAGGATGACGATAAAATGTATGGCGCCCTAATTATGAACGAAATATACTTTGCCTCGCGTGCGCACGCCCACACGCCATATATTTTCACGGCGCCCGCCCACCGCCCGGTGCGCTTTCTATAATATCTCCCTTATTGCTATAAGATATCGGGTGAAACTTCCTCTTTGCTTCGGAAGGCACGTTAAGCTGGTGGCTAGTTGTAAGCTTGGCTGGGGGGAGCGAATATCTAAAACATAGGTTAAAGTTAAACACACCAAAGATATATTGACGCCGTCGGGGTGGAGTGGTCAATATAGCTGGCTTCACATCAAGTTGTCCGGGTTCGAATCCTAGTAGCGGCAAATGTTTGTGTGACGAACACGAATGTTTGTTTGCGAGTCATAGTTGTTTATATATTTATTTATGTTTATTTATAAAAATATCTAAAATTATTATGTATATTAAAAAAAAAGTCCGTTATCTAGTATCCGTAATACAAGTTCTCAATGATACTTACTTCGGGCTAGATAATTGGTGTGAGCGTGGAAATATATTATTAATAATATATTATATTATTATTTTGCTAAAATATTAAAACGAAATACTAGAACGTAAATCAATATGTTTATTATTTACATGTAGTACCATTATTAATTTGACTATACAAACTCAAACTCAAATTTCTTTATTCATTTAGGTACAATTTTGATGCTAAAGTGAAGTTTGATGCCATCGGCTTAAGAGTCTACCAAGAGGCCTTGTTCTGAGAAGAACCGGCAATAAACTCAGCTTTAGAAAGAGCTTTTTCCACTCCTACTGCTTCCAACCACATTTTCTTCCTATATTCACTTCTTGGAACCTGAAAAAAACAAAAACCTATAAGATATATTGGAGATGAAAATTGGAATCTTAAATAATTTGGGTTGGGTAAGGGATAGGCAATTTTATTTTCATTTATATTGGTGTTCTTTAGCTGTATGAATCCATTACAATTGATAAGGTTAAAAGAAGACATAAATAATAATAAAAAATTAAACACTTTCCAAGTTGTAAGAGTAACACCTTATGGACACCAGTATTTTTTTTATAAATCCTCTTTTTTAAATCGTATAAGAATAATGATCCGATGTTATATGTATAGATGCTGTTTTGAAGGCATATGTACTCCATCTGCCCCTAAGGCCCTGTTCAATATAATATTGTCATGATTATTTATTATCGTCATTTACTTTCGATAATTTGAGAACAACACTAGTTGTCAAATTCAACATTTTCTTAGCTTGAAAATATTCAAAATAAAGCCTAATCTTTAATTGAAATCCACATGAATGGAATCACATGGATGAATAAAAAATTTAAAACATTCAGAGTACCCATAAATGCTAAAACTAATTACTATTTACTTGTAAATTTTAAGACTTACCGGTGCAACGTTAATCTTTGTTGATTTTCATCTTTCCTTGACCCACACCCTATTACATTACACTTAGGCATTATGACGGTGTGATCTTTCACAACTTCGCGTAATTTCAATGAAGAAATCTCCAGAAAAAGAAAGATAAATATTAATTTTGATAATGTTTACAAATCGTTGACACATGAAGTACCAAACAGTAACTGACAGTTATGTCACACAATATGGCTGCCTGGCCGCAAAATATATATAAAAATAACTATGGCTACAGACAATAGGCCGGGTCCATAGAATTCCTACGTCATTGTAAAATATAAGCTCCTTGTTGTCATTAATAATAAATCTATGGCCAATGGCCAATAGAACATTGCAATCTTGTAACATTATTTTATTCAAACTACGCCAGGATTCTTTATCTAAGAACTACGCAAAAGGTGTAGATATCGCAATCAAATAGCAATCTAGCAATGACGTCATTGCAATCTAGCGAAAATTGCCTGAACTACCTAGTGTTGTAAGCAAATTTATTAAATAAGATTTAATTAACTATACATTAACTAACATAGATTTACTCATAGATATAGGAAACTGTAGATCGGCAATGTAAAAGAGAAGGAGCATAACTAACGCGTATATTAGAGCGAGATAGAGAGACGAGACCATTTCACGTACACGCAGGGGGCCTAAGGAGGCCTGTCAGTCACGTAGAAAAGAACAACTCTCAGACTGCAGTACTATTTTCATTTTTCGTGCACACATGCGCATTACGCACACATGGGTGTACTTTTTTGCTCTCAGCCCAGTTGATTCATTGCCAATCTATAAGTAAATGTTAGTAATAATAAATCTAAAGACTATTTATACAATCGAGCCACGACGTTTTACCTATAGCTTCATGGCCACGACAGATACAAACGTGATATCCAATTGTTATATATATTTCATAAAACAAAATGGGACCTATGGCCGATGCCTGCCGCAACCTGCCTGTGCTAAAGTCGCTACATAAGCCGATAAAAGTATGGTAATCTGAGTAGGCTCTTAAAATTCAAATCAATCTGAATAAATTTACAAGCGCATATCAAACGAGATTTTTTTTATCGACGTGTTTGGCTTTCTTCTCGCCTGGAATTAAGGTAAGGCTTCTTGACTTCATCCGGAATCCTTACAGAGTAAGGAACTGACGATCTTACATCGAAAGGCCGGAACTAACATTTTTGCTATAGTGATAGTTGTCACGACCCGACGACGTAAGGAGATCGAATAACGCTATTACTTTATTAAATCCACGCACCGAGACTCGACGTAGCGGCACACGGTTTGTATCTAGCCAGACAAACGTCCTACAACATCCAAACTGAACAAAGAGTGTCAGGGAACGAAAACGTTATAGATCCGATAATTGATCAGACTCCAGACAGAGAGCTGTCTGGAGTCTGGAGTGGAGCATTTGACCACGAGGTGAATAGCAACTTTTATGAAAACTACTTTGGGTACGTTTTATTCACTCTCCTGTATAGTTCTCGATCTCGAATAGGACTACCCCTTTTCATCTCGTAGGTGTATAAACGTCGACTGAGGGAGATTCTGAACCTCGATTTTAGACCATAGCTCCAGCGAGCTCATGCGGTGGCGAGTAAGCACCTACAACAGCATTCGCAAATAGATTTGGTGTCAAACCGACGGCCGACCAAATAACTATACCAAGACCTGTAGCATATTGGAACATATTGCTCCGACACCAATAAGTTGGGGCCAAAGTGGGAAGAAGAACAACATTTTAATTTCGCTCCCTCTACATACAACATCCTACATACCTTGTTTTCTTCAATTGCCATTGCCACGTTATTCATCTCTACATATCAATAGACTACAGAGATTTGAAAAAATATAAAGTCAAACCACTCAATTAGGTGTCAATGTAAGTAATTGCAAAATTGGAAGTCATTATTTTGTATATTCATCATATTTATTCGGAAGTCCCTTTACTTGGGACTTCCGCAGCTAAATCAGTCAATCAAGAATTATTTGACTATAAAGGATTTAATTAATGAGTATAAGGTCACTCAAATCGTGTTTCTTCAAAATGCAATCAAGTAACCTACATAAATACTAATATTTGATCAGGTAAGTGTTTCCTCCTTACAACTCAGGGTCCTTTAGAAGAACCGTGAGGAAGTACCTTCCTACTAACACGGTGAAGGTGATTACTATATAGTCACCGTATAACGCGTATACTCAGTTATAGAACAGCGCAAGAGTACGCGCTCTAGCTATCACTCCCTTTCCGCTTACATCCAGGTGGGGTGGATCCCTTACTAGACCAACTTATATAAAAAAGCATAATTATTATAATATTCATTAATAGTATTTAATATTTTTTTACAGTTATGGAAAATACATCTCACTATAAAGCAAAAAATAAAAAGTCTGCTACTAAGCAGAAAACTCCTAAAAAACGAAAAAGTGATGGTATGTAAAGCTTAAAAGATAGTAATTCCTAGTATTTTGGGTACCGTAACTCAAAAGTAAAAAAACGGAACCCTTAGAATCACTTTGTTGTCCGTCTGTCCGTCTGTTTGTCAAGACCCTTTATCTCGGGAACGAGGTGAGGTATTGAGTTGAAATTAAAACTATATACTCAAATCTACGATATCTAGAAGCAATAAAAAAAAAAACTTCTTAAGTTAACGCAAAAAAAGATACGGCCGTTTGTGCCGCAAAAAATACAAATTTGTACGGAACCCTCGGTGGACGAGTCCGACTCCCACTTTTCCGGTTTTTTTAATGAACAGAAGACTCAGCTAATGAGAGCACCGAGTATAAAATGCGAGCACGTCCTGTAAAAGAACTTCCACGTTGCAGAAGACTGCAGTTAAACAATACAGTTCTTACTCATCTTGAGGTTTATGACCTTTATAACATGCTTATATAAGTTTCACCTGTATGTTTGTAACTCCAGTTTGTTTGTATGTAACTGACTCGTTTGGGCTCGATTTTGACCCACTTTAGAAAGAAAGAAAGAAACATTTATTGAGACAATACAACAGACAAACAGAAATATCATATATATTAATTATTACTTTAAATGGTCGTATTTCATTTATACTTTATAGACTTATCAAAGACCGATGACACATTACAATAATTCGATAAGAATATCCCATTATCCTGATTAGGATCGCCAGGACTAAATAAATTAAACGTTTGGAATGTTAGTTCAGTTATACGTCACTAGATGGCGTTGTCATTGTTAAGTTGGCGGTGTTAAGATTTTTTTAATAATCTAAGTACTTTCATCGGCGGTTATAATTCGCACAAAAAATGTAATTGTACCGATCGAATATTTTCAAGAACTAATGTTATTGAGCACCCCACGCTTTTCTCTAAATAATAATTATACTTTTCGTTCATCATTTAGTTTCTATACTTAAAAGTTATTTTTCCCTTTTTACTCCGATTAAATATAAAAGCGTGTTTTTTAAGGTTTTTTTTACTATTATTTCTATCTTTCTAGCACTTTTAGTAGGACATACATCCTACTAAAAGTCTACACAGTGGACTAGCCGCTCGAATCTGGAGCAGCCTGAATTGGGGTAGTACTGTACCTTCACCTTACAGAAGACCACAGTCAAATAACACTACGTTTTTGTGGTATTGGGTTTCTGTTGGTGAGTAAGGTCACCAGAGAGCTCCACGAGGAAGGGAAGGACACTAGGGTTGGCAGCGCGCGAGTCTCACGTCAGTGATGCAAGCGTCTATAGACTGTGGTGGCTGCTTACCACCAGGCTGGCTGCATAATTGTCTGCCAAAGACTTGACATAAAGAATAAAAAAAACTTACGGTGTAGGGGATAAGAATCGGGTTGACGCTACGTTTGTCGCATGATCAGTAGTTTATTTGCAAAGAAGCCAAATTTGTTTAAAAATCCATTAGTCCCTCTTTTTAACATCACCAAATCTGTATGTCTGTGGTAAGCAAGTTATAATTAAATATCTAAAATAAAATTTTCAATTGAAGGGCCAACGTGTTCAATGTTTCTGGCAGAACTTACTAGAAAATTGGCTTTAAAAAAAAGACAAGAAGCTGAAGCACCTAAAAATGTAATCCGTAAGTGCAAAGGTGTATGAAATCCTTTTATATATGAGTAGTACCTACACTACTGTAGTAAACCAACTTAAGTAATCAAAATTGTATCTCAAGTCACTGATGTGTTTCTATTTTTATTAACAGAAACAATAATAGAAAGCATTACAAATGCATTGCCCATTAAATTTTCAAGAAAATCACCACCCAAAAAGGAGTCTCCCATGAAAATAGAAACTTTGCAAAGCTTTGCTCCTGAATTATTACCAAATGATACATTAGATATTGTTTCGCCACCACATGTTGATCATGTCGATAATGAAGCACAAATGATTGCAATAGAGTCTTTTAAACAACCAGCTTTTAAAATTCCTAAAATGCCTTATGTCACGAGTGAAGTCTTCAAACAACCTATTAAGAGACATAAACGAGTGCCTACAGAAGACGTGGCAATCAACACTGGAGGTGATCATGATGTGGCAAATGAAATTGCCAAATATGTTGGAACTTTAAAAAAAATATCTTTGATAGCAGAAGAATTTAATCAAAAGACCGGTGAGTAATTTTTCTATGATATGTAAATTGACTATACTTTGTTTTCCGTGGCCAACATGGTTACTTCGTCTGTGTACAATTTTTTGAAAAAAAATAGCCCATATTACTTTGGCAAAATAAACCATTCTAACGGTAAAGGCATTTTAAAACCGGTCCAATAGTTTTTGAGCCTAATCAGTATAAACACACAAATATATAAATCTTTTCTCCGTATAATATTACTGTAGATTGATATTTATAGTTAATATGCTTAGAAACTTTTCGAACAAAAACTAACTGCATGCATAATCACCATCGCTACGGTTACTTCGAATTTTTAAAAGTGTTTGAGTAAATATAGAAAAAGGCGAACTATTTACCAATCAATAGTTTCTCAGTAGGTATGGGTGTCAAGTCCAACGAGAATCCAATCAGTGGATGGGACCACAGAACACAGAAAGAGGTGTGGATGGGACTTTCAACCCATTCCTATGCGTGTCAACGATCATCCCCACTATTCGTAAATCCCTACCTGCACAAACTAACCAAATCAAAAAGGCAGAAAATAGAAGCCATTATAATATACTTTTAATAATTTTTCAGCTAAAAATTTAAAAGAAATCGTAGATAGTGTACAAGAAGATTTAATAAAGAAACTAGAAGAGATCCAAGCCGAACGCAAAGCTGCAAAAAGTGTGGAGAAACCTGTGCAAATAGATTAAGATCCAAAAAGAACGGAAGCAGAATAATACTGGCTAATGTGACTAATCTACGACATTTGACTGAATGTGACAGTTTTCATTGTCAAAAATGCTTTTATAGGAAAATTGATTGTTAAAAATAAACAAGCCAAAAAAAATGTGTTTTTAATTTTTCTTAAGTCTTTTAGGTTGCTCTACACGTAACGTTTGTGGTAAAGATTGATTAATAGCCCGAATCCTTTCAACTATTGCGTTTGTGTTGGGTCTTGTTTAAAAAATGCCGCATATTCGGTCAACCGACGTTAAAGATTCTATTTCAGAAACGAAAGTTAATGAAGAATTAGAAATAGTAGAAACTTGTGGTCGTCGCAATATATTACAGCGTATCTACTCCAAAGATAAAAGAAGTAGAGGTAAATACAAACCCAAATTATACTATGTACGGCTGTTTCACTAAGTTTGAAATAATACAGTAATTGTAAACTGATGTTGTAACAGGTAATCATGGCAAAGTACACAACAATACAGAGAAAGAAAATAAACGAGGGGTTAGTAAATTGCCCAAGATTATAAGGAAAACAATACATCCACAAATTAATAAAAATTCTAAATATTTTATTCCTCACAATAGCTTGGCAAATTCAGGTAGGGATTAGTTTTTTTAATAATACTTCTTGAAAAAATAAATACTTTCAATATACTACTTTCATTAAAGTTATTCTTTTAAGGTGATACTTTATCAGGCAGAAATAGTTGTCAGTCGCCATCGAAATTTGAAAAAGAAGAATTACGTGAGTCGCATGTTTTGTTCCCCATAAGTTTTCTCTATTAGGCCGCTCTCTCACGGGTCGGCTAGGTTTCGGTGCGGTGTTACCGCTGCTTTACGGGCTAGTCTGCATGCTGACTGCATTTTCTTTATTAAGTGGTGAAGAGTCAACGAGCAAACATGTCGTCTGGTGATTCATCAAGCGATGAAGACATTATTGTAATATACAATTATTTGCAAATGACACGAAAAAAGAAGAAATATTGGATGCACCCATATATTCAACGCAACTACATTAATAGATTATTTGTAGGAGCATAGGAATTGCAGGAAAATGACGAGAAAATTCAAGTCAATGTATAGAATGTCAAGAACTTCTTTTATAAAGCTAATCAGCCTCGTTCTACCATTTTGTGCGGGAAACAAAATCGGCACGCGCTCGGCAAATGTCGAGCCTCGGCTGGATGATGATGTTGCGTGGCCGCGTGCCGAACGCAAACCGTGCCGCGCCGATGTCACACCGACCCGTGTGCGAGCGACATATAAAATATATGGCGCAGCAACCAATCGACATGTTGCACGCATACCAAGCGCGGTTTTTGCCGCTTGCTTGCAGACCCGTAAGAGAGCGGCTTAAAGCTCCTTGTGCTACCTAATTTAAAATTAAATATACTCCTAAGTACAGTTCTACAGGCTCTGGTGATAATTGTTAGTAGGAAGACATTGTCTGTTCATACATCTTATTATTTTTTAAATATTGCTGATTTAAGTTTTTACTTAAATTCTATTCAAATCTCTTTTCAAAGTCACAGTATGCAATATTGGATAAGATTTCTTTTATAGGTTGTGAAACAGATAAGGCAAAGCCATGCTGCATAGCACAACCAAAAATACCGCCAAATAAGTCAGATTTGAAGCACAATGAAAAAGAAAGTTCTGATATTAGTGATTATTTCAATAAGGAATCTAACATACAAAGACTTCATGTTTCCAGCTTGTCTCCAGGTAAAATATACTAACATCTGATTTATGAATAATTTTTTGAAAACATTGTATTTATAAACACATTTAAGATGTTTTTTAATACGGAGGTTCTTTATTTACTATCCTTTAATGTTGTGTTTTTATTTTAAGAATTCTATCGAGAGGAATACAATTCTGCATTGACATTAACTTCTATGAGACCAATACCAGCATTGGGAGAAATTTATAACCAGAATAATATTATAATAGGTGAAAGCAGATTCCACGGTCTGTATAAGTACAATCATAAAATTTCAAACCTTAATACGTGCTATTCACTTTGAAATGCAATTGATTTTGATGGTGAATTTGATTGAAAAGCAATTGATTTTGATTGTGAATAATCGCACCGGTTTTAGGGAGTTTTAATTTATTTGTATTTTTCTGTCTAAGCCAGAATTTAGAATAGATATTGTTTTGTAATTTTAAGCAATACTTATCATATGTTTCTGACAAGATCCAATGAGCTTAGAAAAATAAAAAATAGCCATTTGAAGTGCTACATAAAAAAATTAAATGTCATATTTTAAGTTGAAATTTCTATATATGGAAAAAAACACCTTTCCCAACCTCATTAATGTAAATAGTATACTATATGTGCTTTTAAAAAAATCATATTGTAAAGATTACTTTGCCCTTATTTTTTTGGTTAAATGATACAACAGGTAAATCCTGCAAAATCTAATTTGAAAGCCTTTTTGTGAATTCCACGCGTACGTACCGTGCTTAATTAATTTCATTATAGTTTACTTTAAATTGATAGATAGTTTGAAACGTACTGATCGATAGTTAATTTCAGATTGGTTCATCGAGTTAGATACTCCAGTGAATTCATTAGAATCTAATCCGAGGAACACACAGCCACGGCTGTCTTCAGACAGCGCTGATACAGATCAGAGCGTCGTCGATGTTGGTGAGATGGGATCTTTATTGGAATAAAGCAATTTACTTCATATAGAATATTTCGAGACAAGATATAAGAGGATGGTTTTGCCCCGTTGTAGGATAAGATTCTCAACACGGTTTTTAAGACTTGAAGCTTTTTGGGTTTGTCAAAACAAATCAAATTAAGATCTAAAGTATTTGTACTATTTTGAGTTTGAAAATAGTGTCATTTACCTGCTCTGTTGCCATTTTTTTTGTCGGAGTTTTATGTTTTCTTCTTCTGTCCTTCTCAGTCCGCCGTCAAGAATTGAGTCAAATAATATAATACTTAAAAATTTACATTGTTTTGGGTCAATCAACTTGATAGAAACAAGATTATTATTCGTTAACTTTAAAAGCTATCTTTAATAAGCTATGTTACATCACAGGAATAATATTTTCATTGTAATCGTATTTTCGTAGCAGATCAGAAATTAACAAATCTCAATATTTGTAGCAATAAGGAAAAAATGTTTCACTGATAAAGCATGGCCCAGAATTATTGTTGATGCCAACATATACAAAACTACAAACGATAATGTCAGTGATTGGCTTTCAAATGAGTTGGATTATCCCACGAGGGACAACGAATCTGGTAAAAAATGTCAACCATATATCAGGTAGATACACCCCTTGTAGATGAATACCAAGCCATTAGTGACACCGACCGACGAAATGACCAAAGTGGGTGATATCGGGTGTAATACTTGAACAAGTGCTTCAATGGCTGTAATAAAGCGTATCGGGATAAAGCTTCTTCATATCGATATTGATTTAACTATATTATAAGAGTTACAACGTGGACAATATGTCAATTTATCAATATATTTTTGTGTTATATTTCGTTGCTATGCAATCCACTTTAAAAAAATACTTAGTAGTAAATAACAGTGTTGTGTATAGCAAAAATGGTCTTCATCAGTTCTGATAAGCTGAACCTTCCTTCGAGTCCTTGCAAACCCTACTTAATACGAATCGGTAGCTAGAAAAAAGTAGCAATGTATAGTAACAGCAATACGTAAATTTTAAAACTAAAATAGTAACTCTTATAAAGAAAGGTCCAAATGTATAGTCATAATAAGCACATTAGATTAACACAAGCTGTCAAATATTCCCCATCAATTTACACTTTTTAATAAACTCTTTTGGGTTGAAACCCATTGATAAAAGACCGTTTGCGGAAACCTGACGTGTTGTATGTACAGACAACGCAATTCATTATACAACTCACACAAATTACAAACCGTTGTGTGGTTAGGATATCGCTCTCTCAGCGCCGGCAATCAACGCCCGGACGAAAACGAAGTCAAACAAGAGAATTACTCTTTACCATTGTCAATGATGAGTGAATTCGAAGCGCTTCGAATAGCTAATATTAATGTATCGCCGGCAGACACGATCAAAGGTTTGCCTTCAATTTACAAAAGTTATAGAAGTTTCCAGATTTCTGAATCAATTGTGATATTTCTACACATAATTTTATTGCAGCGTTACCTAAAGAAATACCTCTGGTGGAGCAACAAACAACAGTAATCGAAAGACCAACTAATTCTCAGCATAATTTAGTACCAGTTGAATCTTTACATAACATAGACAAATCATTGGAGCCAATAGCGATTAGTAAAAAGGGTGAGTTACAATCCCATTAATAATACAAATGGGATTTTTTTCATAATCTGAATAAAAAGTTTTTGCTCAATCACGTGTAAGTTGGACAGATCGTGGTGAGATTTAGCATACTGCAAGATCCCTCCTAGTATAAAGTGTAAAGTAGAATGCACGACATAGATTAAAACTCTACGCCCTCAAATGATATCAAAGATGGACGCCCATTTTTATTATGTTGCCACTCTAGCTAATATTAAATACCTAATATTCCAAGCATTATGATACTCTTGATTATTAACAATATCGCAGAAAAGCATCAGCAAAGTTACTTCTAATTATCACAGACTCGCCAAGTAAAACACCTAAAATGAGAATTGTTTTCTACAGACCATCGTGCATATGGAATGCTAACCTCTCCCTTAGTATAAAATGTCTTTAATTAATTACAGTTATAGTGCTATAAAAAATAGGAACATGAATTAAATAGACTCAATACAGTATGGCTATTTTCTAGATGTACACGTACAGCGCCAAATGTTTCTTAATGCTTACAGAATTATGTAAAAACTTGCAATTCCCGTCCAAGACTGACCCAGATTCGAAGCGAGAGAAACAAGTCATCGTGCCCTCTTACGTGGATTGTCCATCGGAAATGTTGCAGAGAACCACTAACTTCGAGATTGATGGTAATTTTCGTGGGAGCAGTAAGTTAGGTAAGAAAATAAGGGCGGTTTCAGACCAGTGATTTACACGCGCGTAGGTATTAACTTGCTTTTTGGAAGCGCGTTTACGCGCGTATAGGAGAGCCTTGTGCCACCATGTTCACGTACAACACGCGGGCGCGGGCGCAGCAGACCGAGCGGTGGTCTGCGCGAACTCGTGTACATGGCCTCCAGGTGTTTGCGCGCGAGTAACGTGACAGAGGTTGTAAATATGGGTGACGCTCTTTTATTTTTAATCGAAAACTTACCTAATCTGGGAGATGACAAAAATTAGAATTGGTGTGCAAATTAATAATTAATTAGAGAACATCCTTCAAGATTTATGGATTTACCAGGATGACTGTCAACTATTTGTGTAAAATAGTTGCTAAGGTCAACCAAAACGAATACTTAGCTTAGCACATTACATACTTATATTTCACTTTTCGTCATCTGTCAAACGTTTTCCAATAATCAGCGTAAACTATCAGAAACAGTGGGCAATGTATGAAAAGAGACGATACGTTTGATCGAGCTCAAAAACTATTATAACTTATACCGGCAAAATCTTCAGTTTTGTCGGAATTCGGTTAACTCTTGGTTTGTCCAAAATGGCATAGTTCTATACACATGTAGAATAAAGCGCTGCCTGATTTACGCTGCTCGACTGCTTTAGTCCTGGAATTCGTAAGTCTTACGTTCCGGCCGACTACCGACGTGAATACACTTGCATTTTGCACACACATTTGCACAAGAATATAAAGAGACTGGTGACACCTATATATTTTTACTTTCTCGTATACGTAGTTCCTATAGAGGAAGTCTTGTAATCGTCAAAAAATTCGACCTCGAAATTGTAACAGATTTTCCCGTTTTGGACCTCCCTGAGTCCAAAAACATCGTTTTTGGAATTTTTATGTCTGTGTGTCTGTTCGTTAGCACGATAACTCGAGTATGTTTTAACTTATTGCAACCAAATTTAAAATGCATGTATAACATCAAAATATAAAGTTTCTATCAACTTTTGAGACGTCGATCACGAAAGTTAAGCAACCAAGTGCGCGGTCGGTACTCGGATGGGTGTCCAAAATTTAACATGCATATATTTAAATGACATCAAAATATAAGGTTTCTATCAACTTTTGAGTCGTTTCCGGTATACGAGAAAGTCAAAGGGAGATTCCCGATTTTTTATGATGAAATAAACCGAGTACCTATACAGGTACCTAAGTAAATTTTAACATTTAAAATTGATAGTTTGTTATTGTTTTGATAAGGGCAACAATGTTATGTTTACTTATCAGAGTTCCGAAACCGGCGAAATTTTTATTTAGGTAAATTATTTTCATAATTTACCTAAATAAAAAATTAAATAAGGCTTTTTCCCCACCCTCTATTGACTGTTTTGATTAAGACTAGACGAGTAGAAGTTTGCTAATGAAATAACTTAACAAATACATAAATGGAAAAAATAGTGATATCTAAATTTCTATAATAGCAGAAAACTTATAAAAATGAAGATTCAGCAGCATAGTGTACGGTCACCATCAAAAGTAGATGATCACTTTAGTACCTTGTCATAATAATAATTCATACATAACTGTCGCAACTATTACTGCACAAACGCTGGCGTTGCTATGACATGGTACTAAAGTGATCATCTACTTCTGAAGCTGACTGTACAACAGATCTGGAACAGTTTAAATTCAAGAAAAATTGATAATAATTTAATTGTATTAAATTATAACCACTACTATTTTTACATCTATTCAGGATACCAATCGCAGAGGACAGTGAGAAGCGTTGATGGAACAGATTTGGAAATTCGCGAAGAATATTTCCGAAAACATATTTTGAAACAACCAGACGAGACAAAACAGTCCATGAATGCCTCTGACCTTCAGGTCCATCCCTCTCTGACTTGCAAGACATTCGTGAAATTTAACGGTTCTGGCACTGCGGCTAAAGTGAATTCCTACTGCTGCGTTTGTCACGGGGAGAAGATCGATTCCGCGGGAAATTTATATCCTGGTAAGTCAACAACTATCACATGTACTTTAAGAAATAAATAAACTGTTATCTAAACTAAATGTACATTCAATGACGATCAAACCTTACACTGTTAAACTGAGTTTAAACCTTGGGTTCTGACGATACAAAGGGCAGTGTGTATTGCTCTGTATTTGAATGTAACTCCAAAAGAATAATCTCAATGTTTTTGCAGATAGCGATAATCGCTCACATAAACACCAAAATTGGCAGTCATCGGCTCTATGTGGAGATCCCAGGGTAGAGTGCAGGAAATATACAGAATATAGACGCTTTCCTAGCTATAGATACAATAGTGAGTATCTTTTAACTCCTTTATAAAATGTGAACTTCCCACTTGAACTTCAAAGCGCGGTAAGCACCACTTCAATAATGAAAAGCAATAGACGGGTAATCAGAACGGCAATACGTTGTGTACGACAATTCTAAGAATTGAAATCCTACACGTGTGACCACACACTTTTGGGTTCCGAAAGCAATGGATATTATGTGGTGTAGGGCTTGCGCCCACCGAACGGTGCGGCACGGCATGGCAAGGGATTTCAATGTGGACAATTTTTTTTCAGCCTCTTTTAAAATGAAATTTAGCATTGACATTCTTTTATTTTACATGAAAAGGTCGAAATATCCCGAAGCGTGTCGCGGCGTCCCTCGGCACGTGGAACGCGTTTTTACACGCGTAAAATTTGCGTTTACAAACGCGTAAATATTTTTAATACTAGAAAAAATACACTGAAAAAAATCGACCTGCCCCAGGCGGTAATCGAACCCAGCATCTTCCGCAATCCGGGCGGCTGCGTTATGTGGAAGATGAGTATGGATTGCGGAAGATGCTAGGTTCGATTACCGCCTGGGGCAGGTCGATTTTATAGTATTAATTTTTTTTTTCCATAGTAATACGATTGTTTCATAATTGTTACGTCCAGGAAAAGACCATGGATACTGTTCACCTTATACATATGCTTAGCTTGGATGAAAATCTTTCCTTTTGCTGATGATATGGCAAAACCTTCTCATCCCATTTTTTGTGTTTTGTGGTTGGCAGATAAGCTTACGGCCTACCTGGTGGTAAGCAGCCACCGTAGCCAATAGACGCTTACAACACTGACGTCACACTCGCGCGCTGCCAACATTAGTCCCCTACCGCGTGGCGTGGAGCTCTGGTGAATGTACTCTCCAACAGAAACACCACCACAAAAATGTAGTATTCTTTGACTGAGGTCTTCTGAAAGGTGGAGGTACTACACCAGTTCGGGTGCTCCAAATTCGAGCGGCTAATTCGCTGTGACCTACCTCGACTCTAGAATTACCAACCATTAAAGATCTTTTATTCCAGTGACGAGTCTATTCAATTCGCCGCAAAAACGATCATCAATCAAACGTATTTGCCGTCATCGATGTAACCATGTTTGGAATAAGAACGCAGCGAGATGCAACCATTGGTCAAAATCACGCACGTTTAATTGTGAGTATTACAGTATCTTTGTAACAATCAATCAACGACCTTATTATAGGTGCCACAATGATTGAAAATCGTCACGTTTTTTTCTCTAATCAATGGCCGTTATTTAAGCAGCTTTATAAATGAAGGTTTAATGCACAGAACATAGATATAAGAGGTATCTATGTTCTGTGGTTTAATGTTACGAGGAGTGTGTCTCGAATCTCGCTTCGATAAAATTGTAAGGATATCCCGCTACTCATTATTTTTTACTCGAATAAAAAATAATGAGCGAAAGGTTAACAAATGTATAGTATATTTTATAAATGAAATGCGAGATAAATTTTGAAAAACGGTTGAGACTAATTCCTCATTCTGTGAACAACATTCCTCAAAATAATAATAATATATTTCTACGCTCACACCAATTATCTAGCAAAATTAAGTTTATTTAAGAATTTGTGTTATGGATACTAGATAACGGATAAATGTACTTAATAATCTAGATATTTTTATAAATAAACTTAAATAAATACATAAACAACCATGACTCATGAACAAATGATCGTGTTCATCACACAAACATTACTCGAACTCAGGACTCGAACCCGGTCCGCCCGATGTGTAGGCAGCATTACTGACCACTCCACCACGGCGGCATCGGTTGAGGTGAATTAACACTTTAGTTTCTCAACATTAAAATCAAAAAAGTAGTCGGGCGTTTAGTCATTATAACATTAAATATAATAACTCGAAAACGAAACAGTCTGCGAAAAGGATAAATAGTGATCAAGTTACAACCTAAGCTGTAGTGAATAGTGAAATTATAATAAAGTGCGATGTCTAAGGTTTTCTGTGGAGCCATATTCTTTTTACCTATGTGTGAATCAAAGCAAAAATACAAAAATAAACATCAAATTGTTTACCAGATTATTATCTTTTAGGTCATATGGTTGAATTTCTACAAAGATCAATAATATGGGAAAATGTAGATATTCAAACGTTGACACGGGTTTATCAAGAAACAGGTACGTATTTTTTTCTGACGGTTACCATTTTCTATTGAATTTTTTAGTGACGAAATCGACTCAATGGGTTCCCTGTTTTTCTACCACCAAAGGAGGCAATTTTACACTAGAGGCATTTGTCAATTAGAAGTTGTAATTGGAAGCAGGCTTTCATATTAATTTGCTGTCTTAATCAGTTCTTTCACAGAAAAACACACTGAACTGATTCCAAAACCTGATTACTAAGATTATCCCTGCTTAAGGGCCTTTTAAAGTAAAAAGGTTTACGTATTCCTACAAAATTTAATACTGGATCCTCAAGACCGTGTTTCTTTGAAAGGCTTCTTTAATCAAATTCGGTATCTTTTCTAGTTATTAACGTGTAGTGAAATCAATTCAATATAAATTTTCTAAGACCTAGTGGTTTATATCACTTAGGTCTTAGAAAAAACATTAAAACAATACCTCTACATAAATTGTGAGACTCACCCTCCATTACGCCTTAAGCCATTAGAGCCAAGAGTACTTTATCACATGAATGGTAGATTATTCTTGTTTGATCTTAGTATGCGTATTATTTCAGGCACCCACACGAATGTCATGAAGCAAAAATCTACAGGAATCACTTCTTCAATGAAGTCCACTTATAATAGCGAACATACCGAAAAAGGTATAAATATTAATGCTCAGGATAGAAGACTGAATTAATTGAACATCATTACTGTTTGTACCTACTGATTTGATTAATTTCATACTTACGCCTACGTATGGCAATCAGCCTTGATGACACCCAATATCGCGTGAGGATTATTTTTCTATTTTATATTCTCGATTATGCTTTTCTTTCAAGCTTAAATTAATTAATTCATCACCTGTCGAACCTTTTTACTTTCTCGTATACGTATAGAAGAAGTCTTGTAATCGTCAAAAATTCGGTTTACCCTTGTTTGGTATAACAACGTTTGCTCGAAAATCGTCTAATTTTAGTTGCAATAAAGTCATTTCGCATAATTATTCATTTGACCGAATATTTAATTGGTAGAATTTTATTTAATATAATTATTTATTTGACATTATGTCATTTCACCGAATTTTCATTTGCACTAATTTTATTTAACCTAATGTTTGATTGGTAGAATTTTATTTAGCATAATTATTTATTTGACATAATTTCATTTCACCGAATTTTCAAATGCACTAATTTTATTTAACCTAATGTTTAACTAGACTAATAATGATTTGGTCGCAAGATCGTATCGAATATTCAGTTCAGTAATAATTCAGTGAAAACGCCCTAAGGTCGCTTCTGGCACTCGCCGGCCGCTGCCGCGGCACGCTCGCTTCGCTCGCTCGGCTCGTGCGCTTTGTTCATGTCAACCTAACTCGCTCGTCGCTTCGCTCCTCGCTAACCTATTGTTCAATTGAACATTCGATGAAATGAAAATTATACCACCTGAATAATACATCAAATGAACATTATACTTTTTGATCAATAGCGCAAATGTTGTTATCGCAAATGAACATTCGATGAAATGAAAATTATACCATCTGAACAATACATCAAATGAACATTATACTTCTTGATCAATAGCGCAAACGTTGTTATCGCAAATGAACATTCGATGAAATGAAAATTATGTCAATCGATATTATACAAGGTGATTATTTTCTTAAACGTTGTTCGAAGAAATGATTTTCGACTAAACGTTGTTATACCAAACAAGGGTGAACCCAAAAATTCGACCTCGATATTTTGACGGATTTACACGTTTTGGACCTCCCTGAGTCCAAGTTTTTGAAATTATGTCTGTGTGTGTGTCTGTGCGTTAGCACGATAACTCGAGTATGCTTTAACTTATTGCAACCAAAATTAACATGCATGTCATCAAAATATAAGGTTTCTATCAAATTTTGAGTCGTCGATCACGAAAGTTAAGCAACCAAGTGCGCAGTCGGTACTCTGATGGGTGACAAATATATGGTTTCTTTCAACTTTTGAGTTGTTTCCGGTATACGAGAACGTCAAGGGGAGACCACTCCCGATTTTTTATATTTATTGGGGACGTCGTAATGGGTACCTATCAAAATACAGATTTTTTTGATATCGAATTTCATTTCACCGAAAACTATTCCACGATTTTCAATATCTATTTTTCTTGATTGATCGAATAGCTAATGATCACTGTTTCATATTATCGAACAAACATGCATAAAAAAAATGTTTCATAGTTGTGTTGGTTACCAGAATAACGGTCTATCGAACTAACATTTCATATAAACTATCAAGTTATCGATAAAACTATTCATAAAAACATGTTACAATATTTGACGGTACAAATTATAATGTTTCGTTTAACAACTTTCCATCGCAGTAACGTTTCATCGAACGATGCATTGGCCTGTTGACGTTTGATAAAAACTGTTGAGGTCAGTTCTTAACTTTAAAAAAAATTATAATTTTTACCTTACCTACAACATAATAATTGTTACGTTACGATCTATTGTGCATGTAATCATGCATCGTTCAAGCAAGTACACAGCATGCAAGCAAGCATGCACGCAAGCATGCAGCTTGCCAGCAAGCATGCAGCATGCAAGCAAGCATGCAGCATGCAAGCAAGCATGCAGCATGCAAGCAAGCATGCAGCATGCAAACAAGGATACAGCATACAAACAAGCATGCAACATGCAAGCAAACATGCAGCAAAACAAGCGTGCAGCAAGCAATATAATGCTATGCGTGGTCACAAGTCTAACCTAACCTAACCTAGGTTTATTTTCGTATTCATGGTTTTTCTTTATAGCGGGGGGCCTCAGGCCCCCCGACCCCCCCGAGCAGGGGGGCCAGCCCCCCCCCCCCCCCCCTGCACCCCCCGGCAAGCATCTTGCAGGCAGGCATACAGCATGCAATGCAAGCATGCATACAGCATGCAGTGCAAGCATGCATACAGCATGCAATGCAAGCATGCACGTAGCATGCCAAAATACAACAAGCAATCTCCGTTAGCTTCGGTTGCACCGCTGCGTGTGGTTTTAAATCTAACCTAACTTAACCCTTTAATAGGTTTTCTTTACAGGGAAACAAATGTATTTTCCACAGAACATAGATATAAGAGGTATTATCGATGTATGTACACTAACTTTAGGGTAGTAAAAATTGATGTTTCAACTATTCTGCAAACTGAAACTTACATGGAAACAAAATTATGGGTAACAAAACATTGATTTAACATTATTTCGATAAAATAAATAAAATAGGAAAAGAATTGACGATGAAATGAACTTGTAGATAACAACTATTCGAGGAAATGAAATTGCGATGTAAGCTGATTCTAGGAGTTGTTAAATATTGTATAAAAAGATCTGCGAATAGTTTTATGGGAAATGAAAATCGTTGAAGTTAATTGCGATAAAGTGATGGGTTCCCCGTCGTAATATATTTTCTTTGCCAATAATTACCTCACGATCAGTCATTTTTTTATTCTTGACAGAGAAGCTCTTGAATAAATATCAAGTAAGACCTACCAACAACCAAACCAAGTACAAATTTGTATTGGGGATCGAACCCGGGACCTCTGGTTCAAGTTCTGGTAAAAATCTTTCTATGACAATATTTCACGCAGTGTTTCCATCATCTCTTAGATATTCCTCTCCCTCTATATGCATCCAAATTCACGCTCGTCACTTTCTCTGTGATAGTAATATTCTCATCTTTTCTTCTCATCCTTCCTACCATGCTAATCTCTTACCTCTCAATCTTTCTGTCACCAGTGCTTTGTTATTACTATTTGGTTAATCAGGAATAGCATCAGTTTCACAAATCATAACTTTAAGCTTCTAGTGTAACTTAACTAAGAAGATTAAATTAATAAGCCTACGTACTCTTTTTAAAATTCATTGGACCGAAGATCTGGTAAGGATCGCGTCAAGCCGCTGGATGCAGACAGCACAGGACCGTCGGGTTGGAGCTTCATGGCGAGGCCTATGTCCAACAGTGGGTGTCTCTAGGCTGAAATGATGATGATTGTACTCTTGGCATCTAAGTAGTTGAAGGATAAGAAAGGATAGGTAATCCTATTCGTGACCGTGAACAAAAACCGATATTTATAGTGTACATAAATTATTAAATAAAGAAATTGCTATTATAATGACATTATAATTACTTCGAAAGGCAATATCACCGCCTTCATAATAATTATTCAAAAGACTAATGAATCGGTTAACTGCTTTGCATGCGTACGAACTGTGCATTCAGTGGTGCGGTGAATTCATTTGCGTGGGATGATGCACAATCACCGTGAATGTCTCTTAAAATATGTATGCAATATCTGGATTTAAGTTATTTGGTTTTCTCCGCTAATATAGGTACCCGAGTGATTACATGCGGCAATTAGATATCTATACAAATATTATATAAGGAAAGATTTGTAAGTTTGTAATGAATAGGCTTAAAAAATACAACACCAATATTAAAAATCCTATCACCGTTTGAACGCTGCTTTATCACTGAGCAATACAGGCTAATATTTTATTGCCAAAAAAATTACACGCGGGCGGAGCGCTAGTAGATCGATATTATAGATAGATAGAAATAAAGGTAGAAATGAGATAGGTGTCACTATAAAAATAAGATTTTAGATAGACATCTATTTAAAATCTCCGACATAACTAATTTCGCTTTCAAACCAAATTATAGAAACTATGGAATTTCATGGACTTAGACAATCCATTTCGAGGTGAGAGAGACGAAGTGATATTGATTTCGCTACAGAATACTATCGCAAGGCACAGGTTTCGCAGAATCATGTAGCTTATAACAGAGAAACGTAGACATTTCGAAATAGGCATATTCAAAGTAAACATCAGTAGGAGCAACTTGCTCTACGTAATAAAGCAATCATAAAGTGAAATAGATTTGCGGGGAATTTCTCAATACTAAGTTTAGTATTGTGAGTCTTGGCAACACACACAAGAAGGGTCAACATTACCATTGTTAAATATTGCGAACACACACAAAAGTTCATTATCAAATCTCTTTTTGCATGAGACTTACGCAGGATGTTTGATATCATAGTATTGTAGTAGGTATACATGCTAAAATAGCCATTTATATACTATGTTTTTATCAAAAAAATTACATTTTCAAATTTCTCCATACAAATAGTTTGTTCAGTAAAACACTATGGTAAAGCAACATTAATAGGAAATTTCAAAATAAATTATGACTATGTTGACATGGTACACGCTCGTTTGTTAGGTATACCTAGTACCAAACAGCCTAATTCACATTCAACTACTACTAAACCAGACGAGTGTGAAATGGTTTACCTTCAATCAATTGCTCAATAAACTCTTAGCGAATAGAACGTTTCGCTAACAGAATTACCTATCAACTTTTCAACCAAAGAATATTTGGCCTATGAACGATTAACAACTTGTTGATTCGTTCATGTTTACTAATAATAGGTAGTTTACTATGTGTTTGCGGAATTCTGGAGCATCAGCGGCGACTTTTACGACACGCTCATTCCAATATACATCCTACCACATACCTACTAGGTACCTATTTAATTTAAGAACATATCACTTCTAAGTAAAAACCGAAGCAAAGTTTTTACAATTTTCTATAGATTTTTCCTATTACTTTTAACATAAAGTATTAAATTCACGTTCCAGGTCTAAAGATATTCTCAAGAACCCGCATGTTTTTTTCTTCTTTACTCTGTCTTGATTATATTTGCATTAAAACTTTCACATGAGGGTATCAAATTAAGAAGTCTAACATGTGTGCATGTTGAAAAATTCTGTTTAAAAAGTGTATTTTTATCTACATGTTAATGTAAAAAGTTTTATCTGTTCTAGGCACCGCTGGTACTTCGGTGAGAAGTTTCAAGTCTCGTTTCAAGCACGTAAATTTGGGGCCATCCAGATTTTTTTACAACTTCAGTAAGTTGAATGTAAAGTGGTAAACACAACGCGTCACCGACCTTATTTGCAAGGCTTTAAAAGCTATTTTTTGATGATACTTAATCGTCTTCGATTAACGTGAAAGAATTACAGCTACCTACTGTTATAGACCATCACAATATCATTAATATGTAATTAAGTTAATCTAATATTAAATAAATTAATCTGTTTTAATCGTTTATGGCGTCGGTGGCGTAGTGCGTAAGAGCGTCGTCTCCCACCCGGGAGGCACTGGTTCGATCCCCGCCACGTACCAATGTGTGTGTTTTCAAATTTTGAAATCATGTGTACGTTTAATTGACGCTTTTACTATGAAGGACAACATCGTGAGGAAACCTGCACACACCTATGAAGAAATTCTTAGGTTGTGTGTGAAGTCGACCAACCCGCACTTGGCCAGCGTGGTTGACTAAGGTCTAATCGCCCCTAATGTGGGATAGGCTCGAGCCCCTCGGTGGGGACATTATATGAGCTGTTGATGATGATGATGATGAACCGTTCATGTATCCATTTCTGAGTTTTGTTATCTCTCTCATCTACGGTTGCCAATGACGCCACCATGTAATTGTGACTACAATATAATATTTTTACAACACCAAAATTGTTTCTCTCTGTCCGTAGCAGAGAGTAACTTTCTCTCTGTCCATAACAGCAACTCTTTCGTAGTTTAGTGTTTCTGAAAGAAGACTCAAGTGACGAGAATTGAGATGACTCAAATAGTTTGGTCATGTAGGATTAATGGAAGTATGAGTGAATGTAAATTAAATGAAAAGTATATATGAATAATTGAGTGGAGATGCAGGACGGGGAAGACCTTGGGTGAACGTTTATCAATCAAAACATCTTCAACAGCCAAGCCAAAAGTACTTGAAATCACTGATTATGTATGAGTACTGTGCTGAAAATAGATGAAACAAAAGAAGCATGTAAATTATGATAACAAGCGGAAAGCCTTTGCCTACTCCTATAGGAGAAAGTGAACATGTATGTGTTTCTGTTGACGAAAGGTACAATGTGTGATGATCCATGGATGTAAAGGCGTGATACATTGGTACTGGTGCCCACATAACACATAGCGGACATTATGTCACTCAATCCCTTCGGCATAGACGTATGACAAAAAATAAAACTTTTTCAATATTTTCATTAACTACTTTTTCAGTTTGTAAAATATTTAAATTAGTTTTCTGCAAAACAACTTTATTGTGCTCAAAATTTAAGAAATATTGTAATGCATAATATGAACCTTTTCTGAGTGAGTACCTATGTCTTGATATTGGCAATACTGCTGATTTGGTATTAGATTTTTATGGCCAGCTGCCTGTCTGACACCAAGGGTTGGAACTTCTACTATCTTTCAACAGCAGCCGGGACTACCAGCTTAACGTGTCTTTCGGAGCACGGACGAAAACCGAGATGAAAATTTTTCGTTCACCCATCTCAGTACCGTCCGCGCACTTGATAGCTTAGCTTTCATGATCGTTACGAAGAACGCACGACCGCAGTGCCATCGACCTCCTCTCTCTCCTTCAATATGAAACTCATCATCTTAAAAAAATTAAATTTATAGAGCCGAAAAATGTAATTTAAGTACTAGAATGCACAAGCATTTTCACATTATTCAGAATTTTAATTTAAGTTATCCCATAAAAGCCGGCCTCTTACCATTGTTGCATAACGAAGGAATTTTGGCATGAGATTGCGGTACTTTTCTTTGAGTAATATGTTGTTTAATGTAGATATAATTTGTAACATTTTTTCGGTAATTTCGAATGAAAACAAATTTTAATAAATGGATAAACGACTATATTATTAAAACTGGTCTGGGGACCCTAAATTTACCCAAAAATAACGACATCTTTAATTTTTGATATTTTAAGGAACGTTAACGATGCTGTTCTTTTACGCTAACTAAATCGTTTTGATAAAGGTTTTCTTTGATACAGCCAAACGCACCAACTCCCGTTTCACTTCAACGTAGCGAATATTCATGAACTGGCCAAACTTGGTCAATTATCTGAATTGGTCTCCATCCATCTTTTTTCATACTATAGGGTTGGGAAACAAGGGTATGGGAAACGCTTACAAAATCAAGAATTCTCACCATCATCATGAACTCCTGCATGGAGTTTTGAGATTTTCCTTCTTAACTTTAGAGCTTTAAGCTCTAGAGAGCTTAGAGCCATAAGTCCAGCCCCAGCAGCCCTCCAATTTCGAGCCATTAATAAAATCTGTTCTAAATCTGTTTATAAATAAATCATAAAGGTTTCAAAGGTTTGACAAATGATAAATGGTAGGTAAGTAATGATGACGA
Source organism: Elophila nymphaeata (assembly GCA_955850985.1). Taxonomy (NCBI): domain Eukaryota; kingdom Metazoa; phylum Arthropoda; class Insecta; order Lepidoptera; family Crambidae; genus Elophila; species Elophila nymphaeata. Next base: position 11,626,828 of record OY039073.1, read on the forward strand.
AAACTGTTCTCTTTAAATTCTAATTTAGAAAAGTTTTTCGTATCTGTTTAAAACTGCATCTCATCATATTTTGTTTTTATCTTCCTCCTAAAATTTCCTTAAGCTTTTACGCACACAATTTAGATGTTAAGTCGTTTCATTCTGTATCCAAGACATTACTTTTTCATAAAAGAGACCTCATTCCCATGGAAAGCGGAAAGCGTAGATAGTCAGTTCAGGAACATCACTGTATTACTCTTAGATTATAGCATTATATTATTATCATATATAGTAAAGTCTCCAATTAGATAATTACAAATATAAGCTTTATTATAATAATCATAGTGATTATTTTATTTGTATGGTCCCCAGAAAGAAAATCGTCTAAAATGTTCGATGACGCTTCGAAACCTATCAAGATGCATAGCAGCTATCCAGGGAGCCAAAACAAATATAACCTTTTATCTGCTGATTCCAGCAAGCAAAGTAAACATGATTTTTTTGTATAAATAGATTAAGATTTTTTAGTATTAATTGATATTCGACCATAATAAATGTTATGACTTCAAATTAATCAAATTTAATGAGAACCTACAGCTCCATAAAAATCTAAAGTGGTGCGTAAAGATACTAAAATATTCACAGGCCACCTAAAATATTTATTACATAAAAAAAACATAAAGGAGGAACGGGTAAAAAAGAGTTAATGGGTTTACAGAGTGTTTTACACCCATCTCTCTCGTTTAGATGTAAACTTAATATTTAAAAAGTATTATTGAAAGGTCAAGAGATGTTATATATTTTTATAAATAAGAAAGCCAATTTGTAACACAATCTATGAAATCAGCAATAGTATGGTTTTCATGATTGACAATCAGTAAGTAAATATGTTACTCCATTGCCTTAGAAGAGTTTCAATATTTTATTTTATTTCTTTCGGTTGCTATGATTTTTTTTTTCTTTTTTTATCGCAATTTTCGCGAAACATTTTAGTATAAGAAGTTACTAAGAATTTAGTATAGTCATCTATAACTTGCAATTTACTTTGTCAACAGATATAGATATGGTCTTATAATTTCTAATCTATAATGTGAAAATGGACCGTTTAAATAAGCAACTTTAGCAAGTGTTTCAATAAATGTACCTAAAGGTGTTGTTACCTTACATTTCCTTTGGAAACATTTGTTTTTAATCAAAAGCTGTTTATTTCAGTGACCTCTACTCTGCTGACTACGGATACTTTAACAAGTCCAATAAATCTACATCGTCTGACAACAGTGGAACAAAACACAGGTAAAATTTATTTCACGCTTTTGAAAGGAAAGCTATTTGGATATTACTTTTTCCACTTACACAATGACTACTTCTTACTTAATAATGTATTCGATATATTTGAAATAGTCCGATAAATTTTGTGTTTCTTTCTACAAAATTAGTAATTTTATTAGTATACCAAAACAATGTACTCACCTCGGAATCGACCCATGACTTCTGGATTTTAATTCCGTTGGCCGGACCAGTAGGTACATCACGGAGCCGGTTGAAATCCTAAATCAGCTGTTAGCCATGACTGGACAGGATGTTGATACATGATATAAGTAAAAAGCGAATGCTAACACCGTCATGTAAATACGATCGTGTTAGTGTCATCCAAAATTGCAATATTTCTTTTTAAAATTCCCCATAAATTTTGATTTACTGACGGAACTTGTATGGAGAATTTTAAAATTAATTTTACAATTTCGCATTTTTGATGATACCATATTTTGAGGGGGTTCGTGACACCACGGTCGTGCGTTCTTCGTAACGATCGCGAAAGGTAAGGTATGCGCGGTCGGTACTCAAATGGGTGACCAAAAATGTTTCAAATCGATTTTCCTCTGCGCTTCGGCAGGTTGAGGTTGAGCCGGATACTGACGAAAGATAGGTTTATTACCCGTGGTCTACCTGCGTGGTGCCAAGGAGGGTTGACGTCAGGCGGCCGGCTGTATAAAATAAAATGCCAAATCCTATAGTAGTACTGTCACTATCAAGGCATACTGCACCGACTCTAAATAAATTGGGAGCAGGGTAGGAGAAAGAAGTTGCACTATAATAATTATTTGACTATTTTAAATGAGGCTATACCTAACCTATGCTTGCTTGTTATACCATACTAGCGACCCGCCCCGGCTTCGCACGGGTGCAATGCTTATGTAAATATGCATGTATTATACATATAAACCTTCCTTAAGAATCACTCTATCTATTAAAAAAAACGCATCAAAATCCGTTGCGTAGTTTTAAAGATCTAAGCATACATAGGGACAGACAGACGGCGGAAGCGACTTTGTTTTATACTATGTAGTGATACAACAGTACAGCGCGGCGGATTGTAGTGTGTGAGAATTGTTAACCAAATAAAACCGTTTGTTGATAAATCCGTAGATAGTAGATTATATCTCGATGTATAATCGATAATAAGCGATCTCCATTATTATTGGTAAGTTCATGTTATTTTTTTATGACCAAGCGGAGTGGAATTATTGTCACTCATCACTCTCACAGACTAAAAACCAGCGCGCCGTTTTGTAATACGGCATGTTATACGATCCGCCTGCGACACATACATAAAGTAATGCCTTTTTCCCATAGGGATAGGCAGAGATCACTTCATTCCACTTTCTACGATCCCTAGGTACATATTTCTTTCACGTCGTCTACTTTCATTACAATCCTCATACATGTTCGGCAGTTCGAGTACTTTTGACCTGGTAGCCTCATCATGACCATAGTAGAATCATGACCATAGCCATACTAGAACTATGTTTTAATCAAACTGACTCTTATTAATTTGACAAACACAGCAAATAATCATGTAATTTCCTTTACTGTGTCAAGGTTCTAAGTTTTTACGGAGTGTTCCTACCATGGGTCAAGTTTCTCTTTGCTCCTTACTAAACAGCCTGTAGACATAAAAATGGCATGAAATGTAATGTGCTTATCATATTACTTATTGAATAAAGTAAAACGAAATCGAGAAGAAAGAACTAGTACTGCGTTAACAGTTCTTTCTACGTTAAAAGAATTCTTGTTGACCTTTTCAGAAATTGAAAGCCATATTTTTCCTCTGAACGTTAAGTTGACAAACACAATGATGAGTGGGCCCTCCACACAAAGGACCGGGGATATAATGCCAAAGGAAGCAACTACACAAATACTACTTTCATACAAGGATATTGGTAAATTGACAAAAATAGTCTTTTTTTAATTCTCCCTACTAAGCAAAGCTAAAGGTATCTAGACCAAACAGCCATACATATACGATCACGCTCATAAACCCAAAAGGGGTGGAGCAAAGCCTTAGCTAATATTACGTTACACAAAAAGCCATATCTGGCAGTATGGACCACGCACCCCAACTAGAGACAGGTTGCCAGGCCGTCACCTACACAAAAGGGGTGCCAAACTCAAAAAGTAACAATCCTTCAGTAAACCAACAAACAAAAGCCAACAATCAGAACAGAAGTTTCACTCAAAATCATCTGAGCAGTCCTTCAGTAATTTTCTTCTTCTTGAAATGTGCTTTAACACTGATACCTGTCACATATTTAAATGCATCTAATAGAAGTCTAAAATAGAGCTAATTGGGTACAAAAGTACAAAGTGAGTAGTTTGGTCTTTTGTACTTGGTACCTATGTTTGATGATTGGTTTATAGTCTGACTACCACATCTCTAAGTAGATAGTAAGTGCTGATATGGTCAAAGGTGGAAGAAAGATTCTTGCAACTCTGAACCAGTGTGATACTGACTATCACTAAAGCGGGGTTCAGGGGCGACTTTACCTATAGTGCAGAGGGTGCGGTGCACCCGGGCGCCGGGTGTTAGCGCATGTGACGCATAGAGCCTCTACTGTAACTTTAACACTCCGCACGCGAGTGCCTAACCATTTATAAACGGAATGGATGCGTACAGGGGTGGCTTGCGGGTTTACCTTTGGGCACCGGCCATACAAAGGAACGCTACAGGATATATAGAGCGTTATAACAGCCACTTTTGACCTTTCCATAATTTTGATGACTAAAGGTTTTTACTATGAACGTTACTGAACAGCGGCTACGAAACGGCTACTAAAAGAGGCGACACTGATAAGAGTGCTACGACCTTAACACTTTGACTGGTATAGAAAAAATATTTTTCATTGTTTTTCAACCTTATGACATACGTAGATATAAAGTTCAAAATTTGGTGACAAAAGTTAGCCGCACGATATTTGCCGCACCAGAAAGATCGGCTGTCTAAATGGCAATTCGACCAGACGGCAGGTTACTAAAGTCGCAAGCCCCAAATTAGACTAGCATCCGATTTTTACGCGACCTTTATGGGGTGGGTGGATTGAATCGACTGTGCAAATTGGTCAGTTGCAGCTGTTCTTTAGCCGGCAGATCTGTGTTTCAATATTTTCTTCTGCTAAATATTTTATTGGAAATGGATAAGTCACATGCGGTTTTTGTCGACCTCTATAAATGGGGTGGCGATTCAATTTTAACAAGCGATGCGACTGGTGGGTTTAAACAAACCCCATCACCAACTAATTTGTTTCAAAACCAAACCAAATAGTTTCAAAACCTGCATTATTTTAACCTGTCTAAAATTCTGCTGTATGTTTTCAGGAACTGACATATCCTTTGCCCCGGTTTTTCAGAACAATAGCGTAGGGAATGTTAGTTATACCATGCCTTATCATAAGCCAGTCGGAATTAATACAGGTAAATACCTAATTACCTATACAACAACAGAGAAAAGAAACAGGGGAATGATCGGCAAGATGGTGACAGTGGGTAAACAGACAATAAGAAAAGGAATCTCTTTCAAATTATTTATTGTTGGCCCGTCTTGCCTATCAGTCTCCTAAGTTACCGAAAACAATATTGTTTTATGAAAGTTTAATACCTCAAATAATGGTCATTTGTTAAAGTAAATAAATACCAAAGAGAATCTTAAGTTCAAATACTATTTGTAGGATTGTCATTGTTTCATATCGAGTAAAGCTTCAAATTGATGGAACTGTTTCATAAATAATAAATTTCCAATGAGTATGAACATTGAAGTAGATAGTTTCGTGAAATATTTATTACTAGCTTTTGCCCGCGACTTCGTCCGCGTGGAATAATTACTTTAGGCAGCATTTTTTTGTGTAGGTACTTATTATGCAAAAAACACACATACAAACTGCAGTGCACTACAGTAAATGACATTTTTACAATCTACCATTTTATGTTTCTCCATCCTTTGCTACTTACTCGCAACCTTTCATCCCCACACGGGTCAATATTTCAAAAACGCTAGGACAATATTTGCGTTTCATGGTCTTATCTTCGGTAATGAGGAATCGCATAAAAATTTTCATCTCATATTTCAACCCCTTCATTCCCTTTTTCACAAAAAAGGTAAGTAGCTTTTATTCCATTTCGAGGTTTCGTCTATTTTTGTACCAAATTTCAATAAATTCGGTTCAGGTGTTAGGCGTGAAAGCGATTAAGCTAAAAAGTCACGATCACCATCTTGGATCTCAAAATGGATGCTGTATTCTGAATCCTGACTCCGAATAAGTACAGCATCCATTTTGAGACCTCCGAAAACTACAAAACTGATACCCATATCAAGTTTAAAATTCGCGTCCGCCATCTTGGAAATCAAAATGGAACCCTGTAAACCACGAAAATGATATCCATATTAATAATAAGTTAAGTAGCGTCCACCATCTTGGATCTAGAAATTGATGACGTATTTGGAATCGCGACCCCCGAAAACTACGAAATTGATACCCAGATCGCTTTTATGTTAAAAAGTCCCATCTGCCATCTTGGACCTCGACGTAGATGATAAAAAATCCCATCTGCCATCTTGGATCTCTACGTAGATGATGTATTTGGAATCAGGACCCCCGAAAACCTCGAAAATGATACCCATATTCCTATTAAGTTAAAAAGTCACGTCCGCCATCTTGGATCTCAAAATCGATGTTTTATCCGGAGTCAGAACCCCCAAAAATCTCGAAAATGATACCCATATCGATTTTACATTAAATAGTCGCAACCGCCATCTTGGATCTCGAAATAGATGTCGTATTCGGAATCGGGACCCCCGAAAACCACGAAAATGACACCCATATTGACATTTTGTCAAAAAGTCGCGTCCGCCATCTTGGATCTCGAAATAGATGTTTTATTCGTAATCCGGACCCCCAAAAACCACGAAAACGATACCCATATTGACATTATGTTAAAAATTCGCGTCCGCCATCTTGGATCTGAAAATCGATGTTTTATTCGGAGTCAGAACCCCCAAAAATCTCGAAAATGATACCCATATTCCTATTAAGTTAAAAAGTCACGTCCGCCATCTTGGATCTCAAAATCGATGTTTTATTCGGAGTCAGAACCCCAAAAAATCTCGAAAATTATACCCATATCGATTTTACATTAAATAGTCGCAACCGCCATCTTGGATCTCGAAATAGATGTCGTATTCGGAATCGGGACCCCCGAAAACCACGAAAATTACACCCATATTGACATTTTGTCAAAAAGTCGCGTCCGCCATCTTGGATCTCGAAATAGATGTTTTATTCGTAATCTGGACCCCCAAAAACCACGAAAACGATACCCATATTGACATTATGTTAAAAATTCGCGTCCGCCATCTTGGATCTCAAAATCGATGTTTTATTCGGAGTCAGAACCCCCAAAAATCTCGAAAATGATACCCATATCGATTTTACATTAAATAGTCTCAACCGCCATCTTGGATCTCGAAATAGATGTCGTATTCGGAATCGGGACCCCCGAAAACCACGAAAATGACACCCATATTGACATTTTGTCAAAAAGTCGCGTCCGCCATCTTGGATCTCGAAATAGATGTTTTATTCGTAATCCGGACCCCCAAAAACCACGAAAACGATACCCATATTGACATTATGTTAAAAATTCGCGTCCGCCATCTTGGATCTCAAAATGGATGGTGTATTAGGAATCGGGACCTCCGAAAACCACGAAACTGATACCCGTATTGACATCATGTCAAAAAGTCACGTCCGCCATATTGGATCTCGTTATAGATGCTTTATTCGTAATCCGGACCCCCAAAAACCACGAAAACGATACCCATATTGACATATTGTCAAAAAGTCGCGTCCGCCATCTTGGATCTAATTGGGACCTCCGAAAACCACAAAAGTGATACCCATATCGATTTTACATTAAATAGTCGCAACCGCCATCTTGGATCTCGAAATAGATGTCGTATTCGGAATCGGGACCCCCGAAAACCACGAAAATGACACCCATATTGACATTTTGTCAAAAAGTCGCGTCCGCCATCTTGGATCTCGAAATAGATGTTTTATTCGTAATCCGGACCCCCAAAAACCACGAAAACGATACCCATATTGACATTATGTTAAAAATTCGCGTCCGCCATCTTGGATCTGAAAATCGATGTTTTATTCGGAGTCAGAACCCCCAAAAATCTCGAAAATGATACCCATATTCCTATTAAGTTAAAAAGTCACGTCCGCCATCTTGGATCTCAAAATCGATGTTTTATTCGGAGTCAGAACCCCAAAAAATCTCGAAAATTATACCCATATCGATTTTACATTAAATAGTCGCAACCGCCATCTTGGATCTCGAAATAGATGTCGTATTCGGAATCGGGACCCCCGAAAACCACGAAAATTACACCCATATTGACATTTTGTCAAAAAGTCGCGTCCGCCATCTTGGATCTCGAAATAGATGTTTTATTCGTAATCTGGACCCCCAAAAACCACGAAAACGATACCCATATTGACATTATGTTAAAAATTCGCGTCCGCCATCTTGGATCTCAAAATCGATGTTTTATTCGGAGTCAGAACCCCCAAAAATCTCGAAAATGATACCCATATCGATTTTACATTAAATAGTCTCAACCGCCATCTTGGATCTCGAAATAGATGTCGTATTCGGAATCGGGACCCCCGAAAACCACGAAAATGACACCCATATTGACATTTTGTCAAAAAGTCGCGTCCGCCATCTTGGATCTCGAAATAGATGTTTTATTCGTAATCCGGACCCCCAAAAACCACGAAAACGATACCCATATTGACATTATGTTAAAAATTCGCGTCCGCCATCTTGGATCTCAAAATGGATGGTGTATTAGGAATCGGGACCTCCGAAAACCACGAAACTGATACCCGTATTGACATCATGTCAAAAAGTCACGTCCGCCATATTGGATCTCGTTATAGATGCTTTATTCGTAATCCGGACCCCCAAAAACCACGAAAACGATACCCATATTGACATATTGTCAAAAAGTCGCGTCCGCCATCTTGGATCTAATTGGGACCTCCGAAAACCACAAAAGTGATACCCATATCGATTTTACATTAAATAGTCGCAACCGCCATCTTGGATCTCGAAATAGATGTCGTATTCGGAATCGGGACCCCCGAAAACCACGAAAATGACACCCATATTGACATTTTGTCAAAAAGTCGCGTCCGCCATCTTGGATCTCGAAATAGATGTTTTATTCGTAATCCGGACCCCCAAAAACCACGAAAACGATACCCATATTGACATTATGTTAAAAATTCGCGTCCGCCATCTTGGATCTGAAAATCGATGTTTTATTCGGAGTCAGAACCCCCAAAAATCTCGAAAATGATACCCATATTCCTATTAAGTTAAAAAGTCACGTCCGCCATCTTGGATCTCAAAATCGATGTTTTATTCGGAGTCAGAACCCCAAAAAATCTCGAAAATTATACCCATATCGATTTTACATTAAATAGTCGCAACCGCCATCTTGGATCTCGAAATAGATGTCGTATTCGGAATCGGGACCCCCGAAAACCACGAAAATTACACCCATATTGACATTTTGTCAAAAAGTCGCGTCCGCCATCTTGGATCTCGAAATAGATGTTTTATTCGTAATCTGGACCCCCAAAAACCACGAAAACGATACCCATATTGACATTATGTTAAAAATTCGCGTCCGCCATCTTGGATCTCAAAATCGATGTTTTATTCGGAGTCAGAACCCCCAAAAATCTCGAAAATGATACCCATATCGATTTTACATTAAATAGTCTCAACCGCCATCTTGGATCTCGAAATAGATGTCGTATTCGGAATCGGGACCCCCGAAAACCACGAAAATGACACCCATATTGACATTTTGTCAAAAAGTCGCGTCCGCCATCTTGGATCTCGAAATAGATGTTTTATTCGTAATCCGGACCCCCAAAAACCACGAAAACGATACCCATATTGACATTATGTTAAAAATTCGCGTCCGCCATCTTGGATCTCAAAATGGATGGTGTATTAGGAATCGGGACCTCCGAAAACCACGAAACTGATACCCGTATTGACATCATGTCAAAAAGTCACGTCCGCCATATTGGATCTCGTTATAGATGCTTTATTCGTAATCCGGACCCCCAAAAACCACGAAAACGATACCCATATTGACATATTGTCAAAAAGTCGCGTCCGCCATCTTGGATCTAATTGGGACCTCCGAAAACCACAAAAGTGATACCCATATCGATATTATATTAAAAAGTCACAACCGTCATCTTGGATTGGATCTTTATTTCTTATCAAGTCCCTAATTTCAAAGTATCATGGTTTTATCTTTAACAATGACGGAGTCCCATACAAACTTTCATCCACTATTTCACCCCCATACAGGTCAAAATTTAAAAAATCTTAGAACAAATATTTCTTTTTGTCTTATTAAGTGCCTAAATTCAAAGTTTCATGGTTCTAACTTCAAAAATGACGAACTTCCATACAAACTTTCATCCCCTTTTTCAACCCATACAACCTTTTTTTCGCGATAAAAAGTAGCCTATGTCCTTCCCCGAGATCTAATCTATATTTGTACCAATTTCCATCAAAATCCGTTCAGTGGTTTAGACGTGAAAGCTTAACAGACAGACAAACAGACAGACAGACAGACAGACAGAAAGACAGACAGACAGAGTTACTTTCGCATTTATAATATTAGTAAGGATTAGTAAGGATTTAGGCATCTATCATTATTAACTTAGTAAGTTACAATTTTGCCTGTATTGATATGCAGTAAGTTATTTTTTGACCACTTTTTTCCAAAAAGCTATTACTTACAACTTTCTATGTTTCATAATTATAGATTCAATAACATTAGACACTTGCGTGAAAAATGTAGAAAAAAAATCGGTGCAATTGATGACATCACAAATTGATAACAATGCAGCATTCGCAAATGGTAAGTTTAATTTTATCTATATACTAGCATCTCTTTCAAAGTGGAGCTTTTTGTTTTAGCGCTATAAAGGTAGAATGTAGCTAGAAAATGCAAATAAAATTAATTTGGAACGAATATTCTCGTATACTGGAATGTTTTCAAGGAAATGTAGTTCGTAGAACCGTTATGTAATGAAATTCCATTTACTTATATGATTGAGTTCGTTTATGTTTTCATAATTTGAGTAACTAAAAACTTTTTGAGAGGACCAGTAAAACACATCAAGACAACAATTTTCGATCGAACAACCTTCGTCATAGACTAGTATAGTATTATATTATCTGTGGTCATAGTTAATTAATTAGGGCTCCTAAAACCTACCAAGAAATTTAGAAATAAATATGTATCTAAAAATAATGTATTTTTCGGATATATTAAAAATAGTAAACGCAGAAACGAACGAACACACGTACAGTCACGGAGTACTTAACCGTACAGTGCACAGTAGCTGAAACGGACTAACGCTTATGTTTATGTAGTACAAGTATAAAATATATTTATTGTAAGCCTTCAATATACACAAATGCACTAATAGGCGCTGTACACACTACATTACTCAAGATCCACAACTAGACTAGACAGACAAGTATATATGTATCATTCAGCACAAATGTTTTTCAGCACACTTATTTATCTTTAGTGTTATTATGATTATGTATATTTGCATTAAAGAACAAATAAAATACAAAGGATAAGAAACAAAATCATAAAACTCTAAGTACTTATATATAATCGTTAACGTGGTCGCACATATACCCGCACGCATCGAACGCGCCTAATGCAGCGAACGTGCTGTCAGCAAAACAGTCGGTGTTACCAACTTTTGGTAGGAGTCAATTACCGTGTTTATTACGAAAAGATTTAAGAGACTGCCGTAGCAAATAAAGATAATGAATGACACATTTTGGCTTTTATTTTCAATTATTATATCAATCAATAAAAACTCAAGAAAAGATATCCTTTGACGCTTATTTTTGTAAATAATTAACTAATCATTAAAAAAAATATTTTTGTAACGAATTAGGTTGTTTGACTAATCAAGGGCATCAACCTATTATTTTTCTCTTTTTTGTTGAAAGTACAAAATATTTCCTTTAAATTGATATCAAAATTTAAGCTCTAACTTCAGTAGTTCAAAGCATGGATGCGTATGTTAATGTTTTGATATCATCTGATGTATAGGTACATCTTATTATATATACAGCTATATCTGCAGGCAATAAATTAATTAGAAAGGTTTTTTTAAAAAAAATCAGTAAATGACTCAAAATAATTGTCAAATAAAAAGAAAAAAAAGTCTCTATTTTTAAATAGAATTCTCGAAAAATCTAGTTCATTTACATATAATTTATTTCATTTTTACCCGACTACGGCGAATTCAAAAGGAAGAGTAATGATTTTAGCAGTCTATCTATGTTTATATTTACGTATGTTCCACCCTAGCGCCTAAACTATTCATCTGATTTTGATGAATGATGTCAATAAATTCGTTATTATGATTCGGAAAACTACAGGCTACATTTTAACAGACTATAACAATTTCAGTGAAACCAAATCATGTGAAACCAACGAGTAAGTTCAAAAATAACTGGGCGAAGCAGTGGTATTTGCGCTCGAGGAAAATAAGTAAGTAACTTTATAAGGAAATTGGTTTACAACCAACAAGATGAAAATCAAGCATCTCGCGAATACGGGTGAAGGTCGTGGAACACTTATTAACTTGAAAACGAAACAGCATTACCTCAACTCGAGCCGTTTAATTTCTTTGTATGAAACTCGATACTATTTCGGACACTAATCAATCTCGCCTCGGACAAACTCACAAACCGCGGTGCGTTGAGTGGTCAACTGACAGTTCCGGCGCTTACGGCTCGTCTTCCACTCGCTTATGTCTCTCCGCCCAAGCTTGCCCCTCTTTCTCCTTCGAAGCCGATACCTTTCTGAGTTGATAAGTGTGTATGACCTTTAGATATGATTGTTTGCATAATATGACATAAGCATATATATCACATAATATATATCACATATAATATGACATAAGCATATATATCTAAGGAAACGGTCATGACTCTCACAGGCTCGTAGTATTAAAATACTATATATACATATGTATATTCACGCTCATAATCCTGAAAGAGGTGGAGAGCAGACCTTTAGGTAACATTCGGTTACACATAAAGCCACACCTGGCAGTATGGGCCGTAAAGTACCCCGTAATTGCGACAGGTTGTCAGCTTATACAAGGTGTAAAAGACATGAACAGTCAAACGAGAACCTTGTATTCTATACATCAAATTAAGCAAGATTTCAAAAAATAATTGCTGGGAAATGATTTTTATTTTTTGGTGTCAAAAAAAATTGCAAATTGTAGCGCGCAATGTAAAGCGCGCAACTCGCACAACCGCGATAATTTTGCCAGACGGCCGGCGGCCGCGTTCGTTTGTGTCCGTGCGCCGATGCGCAATTCGTCTGGCAAAATTACCGCCAGTGAGCTACATTGAACACTAACGTTTTGAAGCCATTTTTTGCTATGAAATACTAATAAAATTAATAATACTAGAAAAATGCACTGAAAAAAATCGACTTGCCTCAGGCGGGACTCGAACCCGCACCTTCCACAATCCGGGTGGACGCGTTGACCAATTTCGCCACCGAGGCACTGCTTTTCGCTGTCGAAATTTGTCAGTGCTTGGTGCTTATGTTTTTATGGTATTTGATGAAATTATGTTTATATGCGTGCTTATGTTTTTATGGTATTTGATGAAATTACCATAAAAACATAAGCACCAAGCACTGACAAATTTCGACAGCGAAAAGCAGTGCCTCGGTGGCGAAATTGGTCAACGCGTCCACCCGGATTGTGGAAGGTGCGGGTTCGAGTCCCGCCTGAGGCAAGTCGATTTTTTTCAGTGCATTTTTTTAGTATTATATTTACGCGTTTGTAAACGCAAAAATAAAATTATTCCATAAAATTAATAATGTTTCTTTGAACAATAATTAAGACGTAATGTTTAGAATATTTCCATAAAAAAACGAAGAAAAAAAATTATGACTTTGACCTTCAATAAAATCGTAACTATCAATTTCCCAGTTATAGTCTAAAGGAGAAAAAATTTTATGATGGTGAGCAGAATACATGGTTCTCGTTTGACTGTTCATGTCTTTTACACCTTGTATATAAATAACTAGCTGTGCCCGCGCGACTTCGTCCGCGTGGATTTCCCGTTTTTGCAACATTTTTCATTGATGCTCAACTCCTATTAGTCGTAGAGTGATGTTATGGAGGTATATAAGCCTATATCACGGTTTCCTAAACTGTGCGTCGCGACGCCCTGGGGTGTCGCGGTTCTATCCCGGGGGCGGGCGTCGTGAGACAATTCACATAGCTAGCTTAGCGAGCTAGTCGAACGAAAATAAATGTAGACAAAGAAATGTAAGTCGCGATTTCTAAACTTGAACCCGGTTTTGAGATGCTCTGTTTTTAAAATAAGAAAATACACTGAAAAAAATCGACCGTCCAGCGCGAGCGAAAAAATCGAATAAGCATCTTTACGCTACCGGGACATTGCTTTCGCCGTCGAAATTTGTCTGTGCTACTTTATGTTTTTATGGTAATTTTTTTCAGTCTTTCTAAATTTAAAATATTTGCGCATTCGTTAACGCCTTAATAATTCAAAAAAAGCTATGTTTTTGTTTTTCTAGGTATGTACTTAACTTGGCTGTTACTATGACGGGGGGAGGGCTCGTAAAAATTAGAAAATTCCTAAGGGCGTCACTACGAAAATAAGTTTGGGAAGCTCTGGCCTATAGTGTTCCTCGATAAATAGACAATCATAGAATTTTTCAGATCAGTAGTTCCCCTTTGTAGGATTCTGTACCCAAAGGGTAAAACGGGATCCTATTACTAAGACTCATAAATAGAATAAAATAAATATTAATAAATAGAATTAAATAAATATTGAAGGGGCTCCCATAAAATAAGCGTGACTTTTTTTGGTCGATTTTGATAACGGCAACAGATAGACGCTTGAAGTATTCACAGAATATTTAGTTATGTTATTCACTTTTCAAAAACAACAACAAACGTGTTTTATTTCTCGGTCTTATTAACGATAATAACAGGTAGAAACTTGAAATATTAACAAAATATTTAATTTAAATTTCAAATAATTTTTGGAGATTTTTGATAAAATCTATGGCACGGAACCCTTCGTTCGCGCGTTCGACTCCTTCTAGGTGGTTTTTTTTTTGCAGGCTATCTCTGATGACCTTCTTGAAGTCACCAGGGCTTTTAGTAAAGGAGAGGACCTCGATGGGTCCTCAAGCTTTAAGGTCGAATCACTCCAAAGAGGATTCCTGACTGGTGAGCATCTCCCTCGGAGGAGTCTCTGAACCTAATAGTCTCTAATGCGTCCGAAGCTGACGGGATCAGTAGTTCCTAAGATAAGCGCGTTCAACTAAACAAAAAAACAACTCAGTATAGATGCGTACGTAGTACTTGATCATTATTTAGCTGCGGAGTTATGTTAAAACTGTAATATCTCTGAAGATATTCATTGAAATCTAATGATGTACAGAACAATTTTGTACAAAATTAAATACTTGTGATGAATAAAGTATAAATTTTGATAAGGAATAATATGATTTTTACAAAAATACCTTCGCATCTAATGCATTATTTTAGAACAAATTTTATTAACTAAAATAGGTTATAGCGAGTCAACCTTAAGAGATAGATAAATGCTGTCTGGAACTTTTTTTTAGAACTTTTAAAGGAAAATAATTCCGTGATACATGATTTTTGCGTAACTTTAACCGTTTACCCAGCGCACGCAACAAAAGCTCTGAAAATCAAAATTTATTATTTTCCGTTTATTTCAAACTATTATATCTCTTAAGATATTCATTGAAATCAAATGAGGTCATTAACAATTTTGTTCAAAATTAAATGCTTGTGATAAGTAATGTATTTATTTTGATAAGGAATAATATCATGCATACAAAAACACCATCGCAGATAAACTTTTGATTAAAAAAAATTTTGATTACCAAAAAGAAAGGTTATAGTGAGCCAACCATAAAAGATAAACATATGCTATCGCGGACTTTTTTTTATAAAATTTAATGGAGAATAATTCTGTCATACATAATTTTTCCGTAACTTTAACCGTTTACGCAGCGCACGCAGGGAAAGCTTTGAAATGAAATATTTTTCTCCCGTTTTTGCAACATTCTTCATTAATGCTCAGCTCCTATTGGACGTACCGTGATGTTATATAGCCTATAGCCTTCCTAGATAAACGGACTATCCAACGGAAAAAGAATTTTTCAATTTGAGTCAGTAGTTGCTGAAATCTTAGGGTTCAACCAAACAAACAAACAAACAAACAAACAAACAAACAAACAAACTCTTCAGCTTTATTATTAGTATAGATAAATTACCTTTTTTACCAGAACCGATAATATATCAGCCGTCATTGACAATTAAAAATCGGTCCGAGTCAACAACGGGGAAAGCTCTAGGTATGTATTCGTTGAAATTTTTAACTTACATATTAGGTTGGGGAAAAAGTCTTTTCGCATTATAGTATGTATAAACTTGTAATAAAATCTGTTTGGCTATACTATTTGTATCTGGCTGGTTTTGGTATCATTGAAAGTTTAAATTTTAAAGAACATAATTCCAAATTCAAATTAGGAAAATGTGTGATTTTCATTTGTTTTTCGTACCGCCAAGATGAGTGAATCTAATGAAGAAATTCGATACATTTTAAAATTTTACTACAAAAAAGGTAAAAATGCAACGCAAGCCGCCAAAAAAATTTGCGATGTTTATGGACCTAGTGCAGTGTCTGTGAGAGTAGCACAAATTTGGTTTAAGCGTTTTCAATCCGGAAATTTTGATGTCAAAGATGCACGTCGCTCTGGTCGCCCTATTACAGATAAAATGGATGCCATTTTTGAAAAAGTGGAGCAAGATCGGCATGTCAGTAGTTACGACGTAGCTGAAGAACTGGGAATTGACCACAAAACAGTTTTGGCGCATTTGAAAAAAACTGGGTACACAAAAAAGCTCGACATTTGGGTACCTCACGAGCTCACTGAAAGAAACCTAATGAACCGTGTACTCATTTGTGATTCTTTATTACGACTTAATGAAACCGAACCATTTTTGAAGAAGCTGATAACTGGTGATGAAAAGTGGATCACGTACGACAAGAACGTGCGAAAAAGGTCGTGGTCAAAGGCCGGTCAGGCTTCACAGACTGTGGCGAAACCCGGGTTAACTCGCAACAAGGTGATGCTGTGTGTGTGGTGGGATTGGAAGGGCATTATTCATTATGAGCTGTTACCACCAGGCAGGACCATCGATTCTGAACTCTACTGCGAACAACTGATGAGATTAAAGCAAGAAGTTGAGAGAAAGCGGCCGGAATTAATCAACAGAAGGGGTGTGGTTTTTCATCATGATAACGCTAGACCTCACACATCTTTAGCCACTCAGCAAAAATTAAGAGAGTTTGGCTGGGAGGTGTTAATGCATCCGCCGTATAGTCCTGACCTTGCACCTTCAGATTTCCACCTGTTTCGGTCTCTTCAGAATTCTTTAGGCAGTGTCAGGTTAACATCACGAGAGGACTGCCAAAACCACTTGTCGCGGTATTTTGACCAGAAGTCCCAAAATTTCTATAGCAATGGGATCATGTCCTACCTACAAAATGGCAAAAAGTTATCGAACAAAATGGTACCTACATACTTTAGTTAAATGTAAATAAACTATATTAAAAAATGTTTTGAATTTTCTTAAAAAATGCGAAGAAACTTTTTCCCCAACCTATTAAATCAAATTAAAAGATTTTGATATGAACTCTAACGGCGGAGTTCATTATATTCCTACTAGTTCCCACGTTTCTTTTTCGACTTTATTCGCAATAGGCGTTGTAATAATAAGCTCATGCAAAAGTCAAAATTTCTTTATTCATTTAGGTAAAATTTGTAAGCATATGATTAACATTCAACAATGTTGATCCGCGAGTGTCAGTGGAAGCACAACCCCACATTGTGTGGTTTGCATTGAAATCACCAGCTGGTATTAATGGTTTGGTATCGATGTTCAACATTTTGTTATTAGCTCTGCCTACGCACGTGCACTAACCGAGCAGTTCGCGTGCCTCTTTAGAATATAGTTTACCCTTGGACATGTTCGCAAACGGTTCATCATAACAGCCTTTATAATTCGACCCACCGCTGGGACACAAGGGCTCTCCTTGTCATCGGTTGGCTTAGGCAGTATTCCACCACGCTTGCCCAATGCGGATTGGTGGACGCAGTTTAAGAGGATGAATTAGGTACTCCTTTGTTGATCTATTGATGCTTTCTACGACATCAATTGGATGATATGAGGTGATGCCATTCTACTTCATCACACGGCTACTCTCATATTGATTAATTCTGATTTATAAATAATGTAACTTACTACGTTAAAAAAGGCACACCAACAGTTCGCGAACAGAAACACGCGAGCGTTGAATTAGACGCGTCCAATAGCCGTCAGATTCGCGTACGGCTTAGACATTTGGTGGTACTAATTAGGTACTTAATTTTCTTTTACAGAGTCATCCAAGGATTTTGCTGTAAAGACTTCGTCACCTCGTTTAACTATGACAGGTAAAACCATTTTTATTGATGACTAGCGGACCCGACAGACTTCGTCCTGTCATTAGTAAACATTTGTATGGGAAAAATAAAAGGGCTGTTTTTATGTTTTTTCCGGCAATTATTCGAATTTTTCTCGGCGTAAAAACCATCCTTGAACTTCAACAAACATTTTAAAAAAAGAATTGGCCAAATTGGTCCAGGAGTTGTTGAGTTATGCGCTTAGCAACACATTTTGCGATTCATTTTTATATTATAGATTAATAACTTGACATTGTTACGCTATTAACATGTATAAGACATAATTTAAAAGAAAGTTAAATATAGCTTGAAACCTACCTACGAATACATTAAGTACATTACATTCAATAACATCAAAACTTTACAGGTGCTAATGTTACGTCCATATCGTCAGCAAAAATGCTTGCCGCATCTGCTCTCACATCCAACACGAATATGAAACCAGGTAAATTTATTACAGCTTGGGACCGTGACACATGTCAATAAACGACCTATTTTATGTGTTACTCAACCCATCGCCTTCTGGCAATTCCTAATAATAGAGTTATTTTAGAATCCGTCCCTTTTACCTTCGCCCCTCAAGGACACAAACGAATGGTTGATATGTGAGACTGGAAGATTTTGCAACTAAATAATGCCAGTGCGAAATTATTATTTACAGTTTTTAAGTACTTATAATAATATTATAAATAAAACAACTTTTACGGATTTAACTCGCGTGTAATTAGATTTTACATGTTGTTATTATTGCCCGACGAAAGTGTTAGGAAACTAACACTTTTCAGCGTTCGTGGTCACGGGATGACTAAAGATGTAGGTTGTAATATTTTATGAAATAGTTAAATCTACCGTCACTTTAATTATTAATTTGGAGTGTTCCGTTTTACGCAAACGGAGCTCACGGTGTCATTAGGTCGTGTCGTGTGGTGGTTTGCTTGAGTTTTAATAATTTTAATTACTGGATCCCAAGCAGGTGGTACGGCCCAACCATCTTCTCTATTGAAATTTGGGTATTTCTTTATTTCAATAGCCTCGCGCAACATCCTTGGGATGTATCGACGTTCCTTGGCGAGAATGTGTGGTTTATCGAATCTTATATCATGATTGGGCCCTTCTAGCGTATGTTTACACACTGCAGACTTCGTTTCGCGCCTATTTATGTCAGCTATATGCTCCTTCACCCGAGCATTGAAGAATTATCGTATTCGGGCAGTCAAAGATAAGATATCCAGTCTCTCCCAGGTTCTGTGAGAAGATCGCTTACATCTTTAACCTTATCATTACTTATACCATCATGTGAGATGAAGGCCAAACGCTTCCCTGTCATATAAATAAAATAGTGAATTATACCTGTCCCTTTTTTTTTGGATGCTACAGCGTCTCAATGTTTATTGTAATTATTTTATTTTAGTCAACTATTCTCCTATATCTTGGATGAGCGCTGAATGTAATACAACTCCTACTCTTGCCTGTGACCGCAGCCAACATTGGGATACATCTTCGGGTAAATTTATAATTAATACCTTGAAATGTAAAACGCAAAAACTTTCCCTGGTAATAGGTACACATTAAATTATATTAATTCAATGATATATTAATTCAAGAAATTTACGTGCATTTTGAAATCGAACTACCTTATTTTGTTACCATTTGTTTATGTATTTCCTAAGTAAGTACGTTCACATGCGCACATAATTACTTTCCCGTATACGTAGTATCAAAGTATAAAAAAGCGTCGGTGGCGCAGTGCCAAGGCAAGAGACAAGGCCTTTACCTTGTCTCTTACCCGGGAGGCATCGGTACGAACCCCGCCACGTACCAATGTGTTTTAAAATTTGGAATTCATATGTACGTTTAATCGACGCTTTTACGGTGAAAGAAAACATCGTGAGGAAACCTGCACACATCTATGAAGAAATTCTTAGGTTGTGTGAGAAGTCGACCAACCCGCACTTGGCCAACGTGGTTGACTAAGGCCTAATCGCCCCTAATGTGGGGTAGGTTCAAGCCCCTCGGTGGGGACACTATATGAGCTGTTGAAGAAGAAGATACGTAGTATAGAGGAAGTCTTGTCTCAATAAAGATATTTTGACGGATTTACACGTTTTGGACCTCGCTGAATGTTTGAAAGAAAATATGGTGACATGAATTGCAAAAGGGAGGCTCAAATGGTTCGGTCATGTAGAAATAATGTGTGGAAGTAGATTGATGAAAAGGATAATGGATATTCCTGGGCTAACGTTTATAGATCAAATCGAAGACTTCTTGAAGAAGGACCAGCGTTCATACATCTTCGGCGGTTTCGAGTAATTTTGATTACTCGAAACCGTCCAGCATACGTACATGAAGACTGTAAGGAGAGTAGATGAAATGCAAGAAATATGTGAGAATCGTAGCAAGTGGAAACAAATGATCTCTCCCTATGGAAAAGGCTTTACTTTACATATATTATTTATGTAATGTATAAACCTACTTTAATTTCTAATCTATTACAGAGATCAAACAAAATCTAAATTCAACTCCAAATGTTATTAATAGCTGGTGCCAAACACAACCCACTGTCACAGGTAATACCTATATCAAATTAAAAATTACACTTTTTATAATAGAAATTAAAGAACAAAATCAGAAATTTCTTTTTTTTAATCTGCAAAAACAAAAATATTTGCTGCGATGAAAAATAAAACATTTACATTAAATTTTTGGATTTTTTTCTCTGATATTTTATCTAATTTTAGTTAAGGAAAAGGAAGCTAATATGGACAATAAAACAAATGAGAAATCAACTTTTGTTATCCCGCAAGTAGCCCAGAAATCCACTTACACTGTCGTATCCGAATGCAAAAAAACACAGTCAAGCTCTGTCACAGACCCAGATACAGGTAATTATATAAAAAAGCTTTTTACAAGATAAATGACAATTAAAATGATCCAGATGCGTGGGAGTAAGATCTGCACAAAATTGACGCCTTTAAAAATGTAATTTATTCTTTTTGATATATCTGATCTGTAATGTTGTTTTGAAATCATTACAAAATTGTAAGCTGTGGAGTTTTTTTCACCATTTCTTCTCCATCTCAGCATAGTAAGTAATAATTATTTAAGTAAAATAATTATTTCGTCCCGAAATGGTGGTAGGGCTTTTGATGATTTAAAAGTACTTATCAAAGTCCATTTAAATTAAATGCTTTTTCATTTCATTTCAAAAAAGTAGAGTATGATCACCCCTTTAGACCTGAATTAGTGTTTAGACTTCGAAAAAATATTTCGTTGATATTTTTATTATTGAAAGGAAAAATAAATCTTTTTCAACCTTACAAATTTTTCCTAGCTATTGTTTGATATAATTTCGTCTTAAGAATGTACCGAATGTCATAATAGTTTATATTTCAACACTGGTAAGAGCGCTTCATAATAACAGTATTTTTAAACTACCTATGTCCATTGAAATGGACACCAGGACCGAAGGGGTTAATAACACCATATTTAAAAAAATGTTTGCAATCAAATACGCGTCGTGACTAAAATAAGCAGTGAACATTTCAGGACCTGTCGTAAACTACACATATGCGAGTACGTTTACCAGCCTCCACATGCAAAAGAAATCAGTTGGGCAATCTGCTCTTGGGATAGTGAGAAAAAAATCTGTATCCACTATTGACACTTGGGTTCAGTGTAGCCAAATTGTGGGTGAAAACGGTTTGTACATCAATAATTTTTAAATATTTTGCGTTGCATGATTGTCATCTGTACAAAACAGATGACAGCACATCAGGCTACCCAAAACTATCAAAGTTTCAACTTTATTTCATAATCCTAGATATCAAAGTAGCCTGGTCTACGTCGTCTATACATCTTTAACTCTGTATACTCTGTATGAGCGCAGACTTAGCAAAGTCCACTTAAACAAATAACTTTTTGATTTTGATTTAGTTCGTCAGAAGTTTTACAAAGAGGAAAACGTCCTCTTTGTAAAGCAAATATTACAAGATAACGTTATGTTACAATTTACATAAAGTTGTTTGGGGGTCTGTCCCTCGTGCACAGGCTTTAAAGTCGACGTTTAGTCAATTCGAGACCACAAGTATTCACTAACATCAACAAGACCACATCACAATTTTCTCCACTAATCTGCTTAAAACTTGTCCGCTTAAGACAGTAGTACCTATACCCAACTTTTTAGTGCGCTGGCCAAAAAATGGTTGGTATACTTTGCCAACAAGTAATCCCAACTCTTTCAAGGAACAAATCGTCATAATTACCCTCTGCTGAGCAGAAGCTATATAGAAAACCACCACGCTTGCCTTAATGCGATTTTGTGGGTAGAAACAGTTGCAATTACAACAATAACAAAGATTTAACATTCCCAACAACAGAAATTTAGCGATACGCAAGCTGTATCGCTAAATTTCTGTTGTTGGGAATGTTAAATCTTTGTTATTGTTGTAATTTTGCAACTTTGTTTCATACATTTTTGATGACTGCTGATAGCGAAATTGCTTTATTTCAGATATCATTACTGAGCTCCTCCCAAGAGTTGTCTGTGTCAATATAAAAATCAACTTCAATCATAAATCATTATTTAATCATTTTGATTTATTTATCATCTAGAAATTAAAATTCATTAACTAATTACTTATTATTAACTTTATAATAGACAACACTGAACAATAAACAGTTAACTGTTATGCCTACTAAATCCCAAGAGCTAAATATTGACGTCAATATAAACTCTCGACCAATTTTGGGAGGCGCTGGTTAAGATCAGCCTGAAACCGTATCGCCTTTTTGTAATATGAAAAAGAGGCGAAGCGCTACGTTTCGTAGCGGTTTCGTAGCTTGTTCCGTAGCGTTCATAGATAAAAGAGGAGTTCCCTTTCCAAGCTGATAAGTGTGCTATGACCTTTATTCATTAATATGCTGAATATTAATATGTACGCAGATAAACACTCCTTACGATCGGCTAGAATAGGTCAAAGCAAATTGATATCAGCACGGATGCTGAATGACTCCTTGCGTGACACTTTTGCGCAAGCACAGCCTACTTGCAATGATATGGGTAAGTAATTCGCTGCATAATAAGAGTATTTTAAAACTATGTCCACTGAAATGCAAGACAATCATACAGCTGCCTGGTGGTAATAACAGTAGTCTACAACGGATGACCGCGGGGGCTGTTTCATGCTATCTCCATAGAGCAGCGCTGCGTCTCGCGTCGCACACGAAGCAGGCATCTATGGAGATGACATAAATCAGCACGTCGCGCCGTGTCCGCGCCGTGCACCCGCTTAACGCAGCACACGGCCTAAGGCGCGAATCACACTGATCTGGCGTCTGGCGCGGACACCATTCTGTTTCATTCAAATACCATACCAAACACACGTCAATAAGATCCTTAATTGAACAAATTCAACGCCGAAATGGTGTGCTATAATGCGTCCGATGAGGGCCGTTGAATTTGTTTAATTAATGACCTTATTGCTGCATGTTTAGTATGGTATTTGAATGATGTCCGCGCCGTATTCTTGCCTGACGCCAGATCGGTGTGCTTCGCGCCTAAAGTACAGTCGCCGAGCATAGATAATTTTATACAATGACTTTTCAGTCTACTAGCAGTTGCTAAACATTTTTACTAATGGTCAACTTTATAAAATTATGTAAAATTTAATGTTTTGAATTACATTCTGTATTATTAGCATTATTCACAATGTTATGTGGAGCTCGGGCTTGTAAACAACTATCCATAGCTATTACCGATGCAAAGAGGCATTTGGTGTACTTATTTGTTGATAATTAAGACATAAAATACTTAATTGGTGAATAATTTCAAATTCTCCATATGAAATTAAACTCTAATAAGTAGATAATATTTAAAATATTTTAGAGAATTCTAACTCGCAACTTTTATCGTTCACGTGCACACGTTAACACCGATTGAAAAACATTAACATTGTACTATGTTACAAATACTATGTTAAAAAGGTTTAGAATGTCTAAATGGGGCGGTTACTATATAATAATAAAAATAATAATATATTTCTACACTCACACCAATTATCTAGCCCAAATTAAGTATCTTTAAGAACTTGAGTTATGGATACTAGATAACGGACAAATATACTTAATAATCTAGATATTTTTATAAATAAACTTAAATAAATATATAAACAGCCATGACTCATGAACAAATGCTCGTGTTCATCACACTAACATTTGCCACTACCAGGACTCGAACCCGGACCGCCCGATGTGTAACAGCGTTGCTGACCACTCCACCACGGCGGCGGCACTATACCTGTGTGAGCGTGACAACATTATAATTTCCCAGGAGTGACAAGGATGTATGTACGTGGTGTATGTACGAAATTATTTCTGCCTACTTTAGTCCCCCTTCCCTACTCCGTGGATCACCTTACTTGATCATCAATAGATAAGTTTAAGTATTTCTCCGCTTTATTCCAGACTCTAGATATAGTAGCCAGTTCTGTTATCGTTCTAGACGTATCACATAATAATAGCACAAACATTAGATGCAATGTTAGCATCGGCTTCTCTCTAAGGATGCATAAACCGCATTATACGCTAAGTTTACACGCGAGTTTGTATAACGAAGCCTTATACAATTCTATAAGTGTTATAGAGTATAGCATGTGTTATGACGTAATAGAGCATTTCTGTAATAAAACATTATCCTAATGAAATCTCTATTGATATCGATATCGGTTGTAAAAGACACTTTACTAGAATTAAGTTTTGAGTGTAATTTTTTGTGAAACTTGTGTGAACTTTTTTTTTGTATTTGTGTGAACTTTTTTTGTATTTGTGAAATTTTTGAGTGTTGGAGGTTGCGCTTCAGTGAAAATGCATACCTACCATACTTTTACGTTACATACAATGTTCTAAATTATATTATTTAAAATCTTTAACTAAGATGGAAACATAATCTTTCACAATGTTCGCAAATTTGCCAGCCACTGGACATCATCAGAAACATTTTTTATACTTACATTTATTTCTTAAGGAGAAACTATTTGAATAGTTGATAATTAACTTTTCGCTAAAAGCTGTTTTGGAATAAGACCTATGAAAGGCACAAATATCACGGCCCATTTCTCAGAAAGCCAGCACGAGCAACATTCGCAATGCCATGAATTCGCCGGATGCAACGTTTATTATGTTCCGCTCTACAACTTGCATATTTCTGAACGTATTTTGAACACAAAGGCTGCGACATGCTAGAATATCCATTTATCGCTGAAAATTTTGATCGTTATTTATTTTTATTAGATAACTTTTGCAATAGAAAGACTATTTTTCTTAGGGCTTCTTCATACGAGTTTCAGATTTAGTTATTTTAAGATATAATTATTTACTTTATTTTTATTTGTATTTTATCTTAATTTTGATTTTTATCAGATACTGAACCCTTGCTACAAAAGCCGTTGACACAATACAAATGCATATCAGTGAGGACATCGGATATGCACAAAGAAGCTTCGAAAACTAGCAAAATAGATGAACGTAAGTATCTACTCGTATTATTATTCCGTCCCTTCCATATAGCTCCTTCGTAATGATTTCTTTATTCTTTTTCTGAAATATTTGTTCCGCTTCTGCTAATTCTTATACAAAAACATTGAATGGGCTCATATTGATAATGAAATGAATACCCATTCAGGTATTAGAGTTATGCACAGTTATGATGTTGTTAATAATATTGTTTTGCGTCTCTTTAACTCTATTGTCTTTTTCTGGGCACCATCCCTATCGATTATAAATATGGAGCTTCCACCACTGCAACACCCATGTAAAAATAGAGCTGAGAAAGCTACTTGTAGCAGCGGCGAAAAAAATACGAAAACTTCTATTTCTAAAAACAATATGATAATCTTAGATAACAGAAGAAACCTACAACAAGAAATTTAAATTATGTAATACCACATATAAATTATTATGTACACCAATAGCTTAATTATATGCTATATAAAAATTATCTTTACTCATAAACATTGACTTAACAGGTGGAGCAAATGACAAACAATTTACCTCGCTATGCCGTCTTGTGGGGCAAGTTGAAACTAGTCAAGATCTTTCCCACAGTATTCTCTCCAACAATCTAGATGCCGCTCAATGGATTAAAAAATGCACGACCGCAGACAAAGGCAAGTCTATTTCAAGCATCCAAATCAATTTAAGCACGATATTAATTTTCTATGCATCAAACATTGTAACATTATTTAAACTTGTATTTTTAGATTACCAAATAATCATTGATAGTGAAGAACATAACTTAAAATCGCTAAAACAATCATCAACGTGTATTTCTAGTCAAAAGTCAAATAATAATAATGACATCCGAACGTCTAGTTCACCATGCGAAGTCACTACAGGTAACGCAAACAAAATACATCGAAAGAGTGATTTGATGTATGTAAAATTTTATATTGGGATATTTCAATTTTTCAGCTCCATTGCAAGTAGGACCAATCACTGTAATGTCTGGTGACAATCCTGCAGATTTAATACCAGAAAATAAATCAATAGTCAGAAATCAATTGACAAAAAGTGCATTAAATGAAACCAAGAAGATGTTCGATAAAAATACTTCAGGTAATGTGTGAACTAATTACTGACCTAATCTGTTGCTAATATAATTTTGTTACATAGAGGAAACCTTGTAAGTTTTATACAAATGTCTTTTTGTAGATTACCAAACAAACATTGACAATGAAGAAAATAACTTAAAAGCGCTAAAACAAGCATCAACGTATTTTGCTAGTTCAATAAACTTTAGCAGGAGTCATAAATCAAATAATAGTAATGATATCCGAAAATCTAGTTCACCGTGCGAAGTTAATGCAGGTAAACCAGAAAAATTTACATCCACAGAGAGATTTGATGCCATTACAATTTTACTTAAGAGATAATCATGACTATATTTTAAGTAAAATTTTATAATAAAACTTTTCAATTTCTTCAGCGCCATTACCAGTAGCCCCGGTGACTGCATTGTGTGATGATAATCTTACAAATTTAATACCAGAAAATTTGCACAAATCAACAACAAAAAGTGTGACTAGTAAAACCAAGAAAACGGTCGATAAAAATACTTCGGGTAATGTGTGAACTATTATCATTAACCAAATCTGTTGCTAATAATAATGTGGTTCTATAGATGAAACTTTGTAAAATTAACACTGTTTTTGTAGATTACCTTACCAACATTGACAATGAAGAATATAATTTAAAGGCGATAAAACAAGCATCAACGTATTTCGCTAATTCAATAAACGGTAGCAAAAGTCATAAATCAAATAATAGTAATGACATCCGAAAATCTAATTCACCGTGCGAAATCAACGCAGGTAACTCAGAGAAATTTACATACACAGAGAGATTTGATGCCATTGATTATCTTTTAGGTAAAATGATATAATATTAAGACATTTCAATTTCTTCAGCACAATTACCAGTAGCACCAGTGACTGCATTGTATGGTGACAATCTTGCATATTTAATACCAGAAAATTTACATAAATCAACAACAAAAAGTGCGAATAGTGAAACCAAGAAAATGGTCGATAAAAATACTTCTGGTAATGTGTGAACTATTATCATTAACCAAATCTGTTGCTAATTTAATGTTGTTGTATAGATTAAACTTTGTAAAATTTACACAATGTTTTTGTAGATTACCATACCAACATTGACAGTGAAGAATATAACTTAAAGGCGCTAAAACAAGCATCAACGTATTTCACTAATTCAATAAACTGTAGCAGGAGTTATAAATCAAATAATAGTAATAATATCCGAAAATCTAGTTCACCGTGCGAAGTCATTACAGGTAACCCAGAAAAATTTACATCAAAAAAGCCTCTTGGACATTAATTATGTTATGAGTAAAATATAATAAAAATACATTTCCATTTCTTCAGTACCATTACCATTCGCACCGGTGCCTGCAATGTGTGATGACAATCTTGCAGATTTATCACCAGTGAATTATAAATCATCATCAAAATATGCTACAAATGATACCAAGAAAATGGTCGATAAAAATACTTCGGGTAATGTGTGAATCATTATTACTAAACAAATATTTTGCTAATATACATAACGTAGTAATAGTTATTGCTAAATTTAACAATTTCAGGTGATATAATTTTACGGAAGCAGGTAGTGGAATCAGTTCTTCAAGCTTGCCCTGATATTAGAGAAGCAGGTATAATAAAATAATCAGATTAAAATATTCAACTATGACATCCCAAGATGTGATCGAAAAAACACATCTCGTAAACTTGTTAGCATAAAATCATTGTAGATATTTTCTTTCTTAGCGCGACCGCGGCATAAGAAGTCTGATTCCATATTCCGTATCTCATTAAAGTTGGACAGTAAAAAAAGCACTAACTGTGCAATAACTATATGTCTTCAGAAGTCCAGAAAGATTTAATAGGTAGGGCTTTTGGGCCATTTTCTTTTTCTTTCTTGTCCCTTTTCTCTTTGTTGACACCTAAAATTTACAATTCCTACATGTTTTAAGGCAAAATTTTCAATGGTCAGATAAACGATGTCTATTGCCTAAATATACAACGAAAATACGATGGACATGTGACAATTTCTATGTGATACTTATAACCACAGAACAGATAAAAGAGGTTAGAAGTCGCATCAAGCGATGTTAATACCAGAGCCAGTGTCGCCACTCGCGACATAATATTTTTTCAATTCAACAGTACTTATATTTGTACTTACCGGTGAAAAGAAAATGTCTCCATTAGTAAGATTATGAGTCTTACTTGCTTCCTGCCAGTTAAAATAGCACAAGACGTGTTTTAAAATTATTTTTTAAATATTTTTCCTCTTCGAAAAGGATAGAATATGAGTGTTTACTCATATCCAGCAGCGCGCGCGCCCCGCCCACTTACGACTTCTAACCTCTTTTATTTGTTCTGTGCTTATAACCATTGAGTTGTGTTTTATTCCATAATACTTCTGACTATTGAAAAAGTTAGCTCTTATTAAAAATTAATCCAACTTGTAATAAATACTTATTTCTTAAATAAATTATTTACCTTTCACTACACCCAAAACCTCTACTTATAGATTAATGATAGTATTTTTTTTTTCTTTTTAGCCACAGATATGTTTGTAGCAAACGTGGTTTGTGAAAATAAGCAAAGTGTATTTGTATTAACTTCTAAATGTATTTTGCCGTCTCCAACACCTTGTTATGAAAATTTTAATAATTCCAATGGTAAGAGATGTTGACGAAAAAAACTACTCAGTAATTTTAACTTCAGATCTATTTCAAATTTGTCTGATAAACTGTTTGGTTACAGATTGCCTCTTTGTTTATGATAAACCATACTGTGCTGTCCATAAAACCAGAGTAGATACAGCTATCCAGTCTTCCATATTATCTGAACATGGTACAAATATATTCGATAATTTTAATTCCAATTTTAAAACGTCATAATGGCACTCAAACCCATTTCACAGGTAAAATAGGCCAAAGCCGTTTGTGTCGCAGCTCTAGACTTAACGCACATTATTCAAAACGAAAAAGGAGCAAAACCATAATTGGCGAAGTTTTATCACCCAAAGGTAATGCGTTGTTCCTATAATAAAATACTAAGGGCCCGTTTCACTGGTTCCAAGTAAGTTCCCATTAGCGTTTATTTGACAGATAGTCCATACATTGCTGTCAATTTATCTGCCTAATCAGAACTTGTGAAGCTGGACCTAACAATATTTTTTTTAGTTTATGATAAGTAAGTACGTCAAAACCTTTAAATTTTTGTGGTACAATCACCAGGGAATCGCCATGTCCTAGCACTACTTATCATACTTATGGCGTTAGTGGTCTAAGGCGTTATGTATCTGGTTATGTGATGTAGATAATATTTTCCTCTTCAACACACGCACGTCCTATACAGGATAGTAGTCGCACAAGGCACTATTGGCAATGCCGGTCAATTGAGACACTAATGGTCAGAAATGTAGATTTTCGAACTTTAAACCTTATTAAATTTACTTTGATCCGTGGGAACAATATTAAAAATTACATTACTGAAATGGGTAATTTTGTTCTCTTTTTAACCAAATATTTTGTTCAGTGGTCAGGTGGATCACCCACCGATCTCAGATCTAGAGATTAGGGGCCCTAATTGTCGTTAAAACCAATTCCAATGTGAATAAAAAGTGAGTCTGATCCCAAAGGAGTATAAAGTGACCAGTTTGGTATGTCGTAGAGATTATATCCACATGGCTAGCGACCGCCTTGTGATCAAAGTCTGTCGGTAAAACAATAGTGTTAACGCGGCATTATTGTTTTCTGACAGATATTCACAGCTGTTTTGACAGTGCCTGGTGAGGGGTTATGTATGATAGTCATCAATTCCTCAGTAGTTAAGCAGAGGACTAGCTATCGTGCTAGTTTGCTTCCACCCTTGGTCTTTCATAATTTATCATCAGTTAAAATAATATGAGCTTCCCGTCCATAAATTTTTCACTGTCAATTATCTTTTCATCAAATGAATATCATAAATTATTTGCAATACAATAACACTAACTTAGTAGTATGCATATAAAGCTTTATCCAACTCAAGATATATGCTCCGCAGTTATTACTACTTAAACACGTTCTATAAATCATTATCATTGCTTTGAACACCGTTAGAGTTATATTAATAAAGTTGGTAGCAGTTGGACAGTAGCTTAATTAAAGTGTTTGGAAATTAATAACGTTCCGTGTTTGTCGAAGACCTATACAGCATAGAATTGATGGTTTAAGCATTATCTTCTTGAATCGGAAAATTGATGAAAACTGCTCGAAAAGCAATAATTTATAAACACAAGAAATAATTATTTATTTTAATAATACATCCATCCAGACATTATTTATTTTCATAAGCTCTTAAGGTTGTTTATTATTTAAATTTAAAGAATTCAATACATATTAAGTAGGTGTTTTTAATGGTTATTATTAATCTATAATATAAAAATCGGGAGTAGTCTCCTCTTGACTTTCTCGTATACTGGAAACGACTCAAAGGTTGATAGAAACCTTATATTTTGATGTCATACATGCATGTTAAATTTTGGTCATCCGAATACCGATCGCGCTTGGTTGCTTAACTTTCGTGATTGAAAGCTCAAAATTTGATAGAAACCTTATATTTTAATGTCATACACGTATGTCAAGTTTGGTTGCAATAAGTTAAAGCATGCTCGAGTATCGTGTTAACGCACAGACACACACACAGACACACAGACCAAATGTTTGATGAAAAACAGGTGACCAAAATTTAACATGCATGTATGACATAAAAATATAAGGTTTCTATCAACCTTTGAGTCGTTTCCGGTATACGAGAAAGTCATGAGGAGACCACTCAAAATTTTTTATAATATTCCTTGAAGTACGAGGATGGTTTTTACGAAGAAAAAATTAAAAAAATTTAAAAACAAAATTATTTTATGAAATTGTTACTTATTAACTTTTTTTTCTGCTATTTGGAACACCGGGTCTAGAATAGCAGAATGAGTATTAAAAAAACAAATTAAGAATCGACTGTTAGGCGGCACGAAGTTCTCCGGGTCAGCTAGTTTAATATAATTTCCAAAGAAGTGTTCATACAACCCTGATTTAGATTTTATTTTTGTAGGAGGTAAGTAGAAAGTTTCGAGATACGTTAACGTTACGAACCTTTAAATTTTTTTATACTGTGAGATGGCAAACAAGCTGGTGTTAAATGATTTCCGTCGCCCATAGACACTTGCAATATACCTAATGGGTCACTTAACACTGCAAGTGCGTCGCCATCCTGGGGGCTAAGATGATATACCTTCCATGCCCAGTGCTTACACTGGCTACCTTTCCTTTCAATCCGAAACACAGCGACTGTTTCACGGCAGAAATAAGAAAGGCGGTGGTACCTACCCAGACGACCCTATATAATGGGTCCACCACCCAGTAATCAAATAGTCAAATATTCGTGATTGGGCAACTGTACAGATTTTCTTAAAATTATGTTGTGCAAAGATTCTTAAGTAACATATAAAAACCAAGGTATTTTAAACAAGGAACTGGTATGAAAAGCTACACGGGATCCAGACTTTGTTAGGTTGTGAACTCCTTACGTACGTATTGGTTAATTTGCATTAAATATAAAGCCCGTCATATAACGCGGTCTTGCTTAATATTAGAAGATTCATACGCGCCTCATTACTGTCTTAAATGAATTTCTAGCAGTAGGAATAGTGAATTTTAATACCAAGTATTTCCATTATTTAAGCGTGTGTTATGAAGTTCATATTTCGATATCTTTACCTCAACTCGAAAGTCATCAATCATGATTAACTACCTACAACGTTCCAGCATCGTAATCCTAATAACTTCTAAACAGTGGCAGGTTGCCAGCCTAGCGCCTACTTAAGGCCGTAAACCTTAAGGGGTAAACCAATAAACAAACGCCATAACAGAGTGTATAGTTAATTATCTAATATATATGTAGGCACTCGGTTTGATACCATACTTTTTATTCCTATATGGCCAGTAGCAAGAATACATCATGCGTGATTGACAAACGTCACTGGATTTTGCTCTTGACTTTTTCCTCTGGTACTTGGTATTGTGAAATAAATTGTTTTGTGAATTTTTATTGCGTGTTAATATTCTCCGATAATCTCTGTCGCTGTATTTCTCCTTCTTAACTATCTACGTGCTACAAGACACTAAATTGGTGACCCCGATAAGAACACTGAGTACATAATGAGCGACAGTGGTGAGTCTGCACATACTAATTCCGATACAAAAGACAACGTCACAAAGCGATTGCGACGTCATAAAAAAGTGCATGTTTCCAATGACGACGTCCGTCACGACGAAAAATCGTCCGTAAATCGGAAGATGAAATTGAAGGTGCCATCTTTCTCTCCTGATGATCCCGAGATATGGTTTGCCCTATTGGAAGCCCAATTTGATACCTTTGACATCACAGACGATTGCGTCAAATTTACGAGCGTCATCACCAACCTTGATCTTCCTCATGCAAAGGCCGTGAAGGACATTATTACTAATCCTCCGGAGAAGAGACGTTATGAGAAGATCAAGAGTGAGCTGATTCGAAGACTTTCTGCGTCTCATGAGAAGAAAGTGAAGCAGTTGCTCACCCATGAGGAGCTAGGAGACAGAAAGCCGTCCCAGTTTTTGAGACACCTTCGAGATCTGGCTGGACCTTCGATTCCTAATGACTTTATCCGATCTATATGGAGCAGCCGTCTACCTCAGAGCATACAACCTGTTCTGGCGTCACAACCTACCCATTCATTGGAGCAGCTGGCTGATTTGGCTGACCGTATTCACGAGCTTACGGCTCCGTGTAGCGTTGCAGCGATGGCCTCAACCCCAGATCAGGACTGTTCTTCGCCGTTGAATGAGATCGCTGAGCTCAAGAAGATGGTAGAACGTTTGGAGAAGAAATTGGACGACCAAGCTCGATTTGCTTACCATCCCGAGCAGCGTTCCAGACCACGTCATCGTTCTTCAACACGTAGCCCCCGAAGACGGTCAAGTTCCAACTATAGCAAGCATCCCCTCTGCTGGTACCACGCCAGATTCGGTGAGCAAACCCACAGATGTCAGCAGCCTTGTGACTACAAGAAGGCGGGAAACGTCACGGGCAGTCGCTAATGGCGACTGACGATTGCCCTGCCTCTTCTGGTCGCCTCTTCGTTACTGACCGCAATTCGAGTACCCAATTCTTGGTGGACACAGGTAGTGACCTTTGTGTGTTCCCTCGTAATGCGCTTCGGGAGCGTCGAGCTGCTACTGACTTTAAACTTTGTGCCGCGAACGGAACTACCATAGACACGTTTGGTTACGTTGAATTTAAGTTAAATTTAGGCTTAAGACGCGACTTTCCTTGGCGTTTTATAGTAGCTAATGTCACAAAAGCAATTATAGGAGTTGACTTTCTTAGCCATTATAATTTAATTGTGGATTGCCGTAATCAACGACTCGTTGATAACACAACTTCATTGTCATCTATTGCTTCAAATGCTAACTTTGCTAATGTATTTTCTGTTAAGCTTGCGACTGGCCACACGCGTTATCACAAAATTTTAAATAAGTTTCCTCAAATTACACGCCCTTCAGGCACACCTATTACCCCAAGGCACAACACTGTTCATTACATCAGGACTACACCTGGACCTCCAATTTCATCGACTCCTCGTAGGCTGGCTCCTGATAAGATGAAGATTGCAAAGAGGGAATTTGAACTGATGCTGAACAACGGCACGGCACGTCCTTCAGACAGTCCCTGGGCCTCTCCACTCCACCTCGCTCCCAAAAAGAATAACGATTGGCGTCCCTGTGGTGACTACCGCCAACTTAACGCCCGTACAATACCCGATCGTTATCCATTGAGGCACATCCATGATTTCTCACATAACATAGTTGGATGCAAGGTATTTTCCACTATAGATCTGACGAAAGCCTACAATCAGATCCCTGTTCATCCGGATGACATAGCGAAGACAGCCATTACTACACCGTTTGGTCTGTATGAATTCCCTTTCATGACCTTTGGGTTACGAAATGCAGGCCAAACATTTCAACGGTTTATCGACGAGATGACCCGGGGCTTGGACTTTGTTTTTCCTTATGTGGATGACATTCTCGTATTTTCTGAGAATGACCGCATTCACGAGCGCCATCTAGAACTTCTCTTCACTCGTATGAAGGAATATGGTATTCTGATTAACACAGGCAAATGCG
This sequence comes from Elophila nymphaeata, assembly GCA_955850985.1. Taxonomy (NCBI): domain Eukaryota; kingdom Metazoa; phylum Arthropoda; class Insecta; order Lepidoptera; family Crambidae; genus Elophila; species Elophila nymphaeata. Next base: position 11,661,609 of record OY039073.1, read on the forward strand.
TTTTTGGTGCAAGTGAGGTCACATTTCTGGGTTATTCGATATCCGCTGCCGGTACCAAACCCCTAGAAACCAAAATTCAGGCCATAAGAGAGTTCCCAGTACCTAAGACAGTCCGTCAGCTTAGGAGGTTTTTAGGGATGATGAACTTTTATAGGCGATTTTTACCTCAAGCCGCAAAAATACAAGCCCCACTAAACGCCCTATTAACTGGTTCGTTAAAAGCATCCCACCCAGTTGACATCTCTGGTGATTCTTTAACAGCTTTCGACCAGTGTAAAGAAAGCCTTTCAAATGCTGCACTACTTGCACACCCGGACTGCCAAGCTCAACTTGCTCTGGTAACAGATGCGTCTGACACAGCCATGGGCGCAGTACTGCAGCAGTTGAAAGATGGAGCCTGGCAACCACTCGCCTTCTTCTCGAAGAAGCTTAACCCCGCGCAAACTAAATATTCACCTTATGACCGCGAACTCTTGGCCATATACGAAAGCATAAAGTACTTTCGTCATATGCTTGAAGCTAGACATTTCGTGGTATACACTGACCATAAGCCCCTCTGTTACGCATTTCGAGAACGAAAAGCCAACCCCAACTAGCAAAGTGTCGAATAAGCGTACCACTATTCCACTGTAGATGGTTTAAATGTTGATTAATTGCAACGAAATGGCTATATTGTGCTATAGAACCGTTAGCTGTGACCTTTTAGTAATTTTTACTAGAAAGTGCTATAACTATATCGTATAAACGTTTACTCTACATACTTACGCCGCAATAAGTCAACAATCATATAATTGTCTATTTTACTCTTTTATTCAACATAGGTTTGTTATAGTAGCGCTATAATTGAATTCAGATCCCTATTTTTCTGTATAAGTTGCAACGATACAGCTATTAATCAGCATTTCCTTAACGTCGCTTGTTTGCAGAATAATAGCTGCTCATTGACTGAAAAGCATCATAGTTACTATAACTGCATTGTAAATCGACTAGTTCAATAACAACTTCCAGATTTCAGCTACTGAACCCGACTTGCTTTCAACTGCTACTGTAGCACATTTAATAAAATATACTAAGCAATAACAGAGATTTGGTTACCTTTATAGGCTTTAGTTTAAATATATGATATTTTTCTTCTCTGAGTTGAGCAACATGGACTACAAAAAAACCGGCCAAGTGCGAGTCGGACTCGCACACCGAGGGTTCCGCCGTACAAATTTAGCTGTTTACAATTTATGACGTATTAAATCAAATTACTTACTAGATATCGTTACCTTGTAGGTTTTGATTCCCAAGCGTGTGACGGAAATTCGTCTAAGGTGTCGGTATAAACTGCTGTATCTTTTGATCGCGTTAACTTAGAAGTTTGATTTTTTCACTGCTTAAAGGGACAATAGACCTAGGTATTTGGTATAAATTTCAATTTGATATCTTTATTCGTTTGTGAGAAATCAGGTAGTAAGTTTCATTTTATTAAAATATTTTTATTATATTATATAACTAAAAAAATGTGATTTTCGCAATTTTTCCTATATTTGCATTATATGACAATGCTTCATGCCAAATTTCAAGATTCTGAGTTTACGGGAAGTATCCTGTAGGTTTTGATTCCTTTGCGAGTGTCGGAAATTTGTTGAAAATGTCGACATAATCGGCTGTAGCTTTTGATTGGTTTGGCTTAGAAGTTTGATATTTTCACAGCTTAAAGGGACAATAGACTTGAGTATTCCATGTGAATTTCAGCTTGATACGTCTACGCGTTCTTGAGATAAAGGGTCTTGACAGACAGACAGACAGACAGACAGACAGACGGACAACAAAGTGATCCTATAAGGGTTCCGTTTTTTCCTTTTGAGGTACGGAACCCTAAAAATGGAATAAAATCAAGCTAAGTGGTGGTTATCGAAGAAAAGTGCAAGAAAAATTAAAAAATATTAAAAGCTATCTATGACAGCCAATGACAGCCCAATTCGACAAGTGTAACATAAAATATCAATTGTGGTTCCGTATGCGATGATATATAATTTCAAGACAGCACCGGGGGGGTATTCGCTATCTTTTTTTGACAGTTGAAAATGATGATCACTGAGCGAATTACGTATACATTGCTGTTTTACGCGACAAGTGCCATAATAGCGTGTCGTGTTAAACAGCAATGGATGTGTAATTCACTCGGTGATCATCACTTTCAACTGTCAAAAAGGGCCTGAAGGATTGTCAGAAGATGAAGTCATATCCACTACAGAACAGGAAGTATCCAGTGATTCCAGTTTACATATCAACTCGCGAAGTGATGATGATATCTCAAATGATTGTCGTTTTTAACTGATGGAGTAGGTTCCTTATGGGTAATGTGTGAAGAGAGTGATGCAAAGGGTTGATTCAAATTAAACTACATAACTCACTGTGATGCTTTTATTATTTTAAAATCAACATAAAGTATATCTTAGAATTAACTTTTATTTTATAAAAGGTACGGTAAGAATAAGCTCGTCGAAACAAAAAAGCTTTTGTTCAACAAAAACTTCTAAAAATTAAAACAAAATGGTTTCTCTACACAGACTCACCAATCAGCTGCTAAACTGTATAATATGGAGAAGCCATTTTAATTTTCAATTTTAGAAGTTTCTGTTGAACAAAAGTTGTTTAACATATTTAAGAGTACAATTAATTACAAATATGCGCGACTAAAATAAGTAAGCATGAAATTCAGGAGTATTACCTCTATCTGTTGTCATAAATCACACGCAGTAGTAAAATAAAATGTATTCTAATTGCTCATATTTCTACTACAATTACCTACTACACTATAAACTAACAGGATCAAAAGACACTCTTACTCTGTAACAGTTATACATTATATGAAATTTCATAATCACAATATATTTATACTTCTAAATTGAACACTAATGAGGAACCAAGAAATATGAACCTATTAATAATAAAATAAATAAAAACTTTGTAAAGTAAGTTATTCTAAGATTGAAGAACGTTGTGTTGTTCGAATAGTTTTACTGGTATCCTCCTTTGTTTCTACTCCACATCCGTAGCATTTTTGTAACAGTATAAAATGTGTTATTTTCCACGGCCATTTGATGTTTTTTAACTTAAAATCATTTCTAGTCAAAAATTTGTCGATGTCCATATAAACTACCATCTAGAAAAACAAAATTCAGTGATAAAGATATGTAGTTACGAGTTACTAGCTAACTTACATACCTACATATACACATAAGTAGGTACAGTCAAGCCAAGAAAGTGTTCTATCCATAGATTTATAATTACTGACGTTTATTCTATCACCTCAAGGTTGAAAATCATTCGCACGGTATTTAACAACACTGATGATTTTCCCATGCAAAAAGTCCATAACTTCAACCTTAACTTGCTTTACTTACAAATGACATTTTATCAAAACTGGTCCAGACCACTTTCTTGGCCGAACGTATTAACTTTTTTACATAACTACTTTGTTTAAGGAACCCTAAAATGCTAAAATATGGCTGCGTTATGTTCTAGGTATAAATTCAACAGTTTCGCAATTATTCAAAACATAGTCGAATAAGTGTTCTGTAATGACAACATTCTAAAAATAATAATATTTTCTGATATTTACTAATTAATATTACATTTTGAGCAAGGCCCATAAATATATGTTAAACAAGGCATATCATTTTATCTATAAATTAATTTCGCACATAGATACACGCATACAGACCACAATTTTTAAACATAATATCTTCTGTATGATAATTTTAATATTTAAGTCGGACGACTTACCTTGTTTTTTATTGTATCACGACGAAGAACTGTACTTTGTGTCGGCTTGGCTATTATATGATAAAAAAAGTAAATAACGGCAACTACACAACAACAACAGAACTCAATATTCGAAATAATCGCATTTTATTCGCCTTTATTGCATTGAAATATCGATTTGTAGCAAATCGGAACCCTTTATACCATTACTTTGTTGCATAATAGCAACCAAATTTCTCTTACTCCATCAATTGTATCAGTAGACGTAGCGAGATTGTCGTTACTGCGCTAAAGTATTTTCTTTCTGCTGTTACTCTATAATAATACCACAATTTAGTTCCTTCATTTCGCAGTTACTCAGCTCCTATTCCACCGATTAGTGATATAATTTGCGCCCAAATCCGTTTGAGTAAATGTTTATACCACATCTATTCAACTTATAAAGTCACCTTTATTGAACTAAACGGCAAAACAAAAACGTGGCCGTGCCTTTTATAGCACAATATTTTGCTAGTTGGGACAGTTCGCCTCGTCAGTACCGTCACCTAGACTTCATCTCGCAATTCACAACTGATATTCGTCATATTTCGGGCAGGGACAACGTTGTCGCTGACACATTATCCCGTATCGATGAATTGCAGATGCCAGTCGACTTGACCAAGCTTGCTTCAGCTCAAAATGCCGATCAAGAGTTAGCTGATCTTCTCAGAAGTGAAAACTCGCTTCGCATTATTAAAACTACGTTACCCAACTCACAGATAAATTTGTACTGTGACATTAGTACCCCATCTCCACGACCTTTTGTCCCAAAAATTTTTCGGAAGCAAATTTTTAGTAGCCTCCACAGTTTTAGCCACCCAGGTGCCAACGCAACCGTAAAATTAGTTGCAGAGCGGTTTGTCTGGCCTGGCGTACGCAAAGACTGCAGGGAATGGTCGCGAAGTTGTCTAGCTTGTCAGCGTGCGAAGGTGCATCGTCACGTATCTTCACCATTAGGCACGTTCAACTTACCCCGCGCGCGATTTTCTTTTGTCCATGTAGATATTGTAGGACCATTACCACCATCTCAAGGCTACCGCTATTGTTTTACGGCTGTGGACCGTTTCACGCGTTGGCCCGAGGTTATCCCAATGGTAGACATGACGGCCGAAACAGTAGGGAAGGCATTATCGTGGATATCCAGGTTTGGTTGTCCAACGGATATTGTCACCGATCGCGGACGACAGTTTGAATCCGCACTCTTCCAATATCTTGGAAGGCTCACTGGGTTCAAGCATCGCAGAACAACCGCGTATCACCCTGCTTGTAACGGTTTAGTGGAAAGATTCCACCGTCAATTAAAAGCTGCAATCATGTGCCATGCTGATTACAATTGGGTTGACACGTTACCGTTTGTGTTGTTAGGCATAAGGAGTGCCTTCAAAGAAGACTTGCAAGCTTCGTCTGCAGAGTTAGTTTATGGTGAGCCATTACGCATGCCAGGAGAATTTTTCCAGGCAGCAGCTCCCAACACCACGGATATATCCGATTTTGCTACACGCATACGAAGTTTTGCAGCTAAGTTGCAGCCATCCCCTGCCGACACAATAAAGATAAAATCTTTATCCACAAAGATCTTTCCTTGTCAACTCATGTATTTTTACGGGATGATACAGTGAGAGGAGCCCTACAACCTCCGTACTCCGGTCCGTATCAAGTCTTGGACCGAAATGACAAAACATTTAAATTAATCGTGAAGGGAAAGGAAGTCACAGTTTCCGTGGACCGCTTAAAGCCTGCATATTTACTGGCAGAACCCACTAGCATCCAACACCCACTTCCTGAACCCTCAATTCCACCACAACCTATACCCACAGTTTCACCTCATCTGATTCCCACATCTAAGGTTCCAGTTCCTTTAGAACCCAAAATAACACGTTCGGGCCGTACGGTTCGATTTCCCGATTTTTATCGCCCGTAGTTACGGTCTTGTGGGGGAGTGATGTAGGCACTCGGTTTGATACCATACTTTTTATTCCTATATGGCCAGTAGCAAGAATACATCATGCGTGATTGACAAACGTCACTGGATTTTGCTCTTGACTTTTTCCTCTGGTACTTGGTATTGTGAAATAAATTGTTTTGTGAATTTTTATTGCGTGTTAATATTCTCCGATAATCTCTGTCGCTGTATTTCTCCTTCTTAACTATCTACGTGCTACAAGACACTAAATATAAAAATCTCCTGTCACGGTGTTCGTGGTCGCACTAAGTAAGGTAGAAGTACGTAATGTCGACAGTGTCCCAGTACTCGTCAGTTTTCCAAAAAATGCAAATATCACTGATATCCTACCACACAAAGCTCTATTTTTGTTGGCAACACATTCTTAGAAATATTTAGCATAATTATAATGTGAACATTCTTTTGAAAAACATATGGCGACTACAACACACGCGTTCGAAGGTAAGCATCGCCGATTTTTTAATTTTTTTGCTAATTTAGGTACTAGAACTGACGTCTACCAGCTTATGTTTCTTCCTCTGTCGTGCAGTGTTTTTTATTTACAGGGAGAGTGCAAATACTTTTTGTAATAGATAAGTAAATTGTCTAGCAATATAACCTATAAAATTAATCATTTTTAATATTTAGATTATGTTTTTTGTAAGTGACATATTTTGGGTCACAAAAACCGTCACATGAGCCAATAGCCGTCAGTTTACCCATTGATCTGACGGTAATTAGGACACGCTTCAAGTATGAACCTAATTCCGTCGTTACAGGAATTTAGCTCTTATCACTATGGAATAAAAACTAAAGTTAATTGTAATTCTGCCGGTTACCAGGACACATTTTAAAATTTGATCCTTTTTCCGTCATTAAAGTAATTTAGATTTAATGTGCCGGCAATACGATCTAAAGTTGATTGCAATCTGTCGGTAACAGGGAAAAATCTGGAAGTTTGAACATAAATCCGTCATTATATCGAATTTAAATCTTTATAACCATGCAATACGGACTAAATAAAATAAAATAATAGCATTAGTCGTACAAAGCTGTTCGGGCTTTGGTTTTATGTGCATTAACTTATAATTTCGAGATTAAAAATTTCGTTTCTTTTTTTTGAAGTCGGAAGATGCCAGTTCTTTAATTTTGAATAGTTGTAAGTCGTATTGTTGTGCTCCAAGGAATTCCGGTTGGTGCGCTTGCTAAATCTGATATGTGTCATATAGCAACTTTTAGGAGTAAGACAAAACATTATTTTTCTACCGCTTTGCGCATGTTTTTTTTTGTATTAATTTTTAGGCATACTTAGGTAAATCAGATTGCAACATATTTATAATGTGTAGTAACACATTCATTAATGACTCACTAATTCACTAATTAATTAAAACAGAGCGCATGCGGGAACGGCACTTGTAATTAGAACTAACCTCAAACACTCAATCATGGAACCGTACTCTACATCTCACCTACATGCCACTTCAATAAAACTGGAAGATCGTGCTGGTAGCATTACGCTCTCCTCAATATACTGCCCGCCAAGACATAGAATAACAACCCAAATGTTTGGTGACTTCTTTCAAACCTTGGGCCCAAGATTCGTAGCTGGTGGTGATCGGAATGGCAAACATACATTTTGGGGCTCTCGCTGTACCAATACCAGAGGTCGAGAACTGAAACGTTGCATTAACATAAATCATCTTAAGCCGATCTCGACCAGTGAACCGACATACTGGCCAAGTGATCAACGGAGAGTACCCGATCTTCTCGACTTCTTTATCGGGAAATATTTAAATACAGCTGTTGAGTCTAGTCTAGATGGATCTTCAGACCACACGCCAGTCATTCTGGACTTGGGCACTTGCCTATTTACACGAGAAACTTCGGAGACATTAACAAATCGTAAAACAGATTGGCAAGGTTTCAAAAGCTACATTGACGAAAACATTACTCTGTCAATCCCTCTTAAGGACCAAAATGAGGTGGATGAGGCCTGCAGATATATCACCAACCTAATTCAAGTTGCGGCCTGGATTAACACACCGACTCAAAATGTAAAAAGTATGATCTCTAACAATTCACTTGCCATTAAACAAATTATCCTGGAAAAGCATAGGTTAAGAAGGGTCTGGTCCTCGTCCGGAAGCCTCCTCGTGGCGTACCCTGGTAACGTGGTGGGGGAACTTTCTCGGGGGGTGTGTGGATTTAGATGTCAAGTCCCCTTGGCATTCGAAGTCACATGCCATCGTCGAGTTGTTTTTGTTTCCCCACCCTGTGGTGGCCCGGTTCCGGACGGCCATTTCAGGGCCACGACCTATCATTTCAAGTGAAACAGGGAGAGGCACGACCAAATCTATACAGCATACAGGCAGGAGTTCCGCAGGGTTCAGTTCTTGGTCCAGTACTGTATAACATCTTCACTTCAGACCTTCCTGCCGTAAGACTAGGCGATGATATACTGCCACACAGAGACTGCGTGGAGTACCTGGGATTTCACCTTGATAGGAGACTGACCTGGAAGCAACATATCAAACAGAAGAGAGACCAAATGAATCACAAGTTCCGAAACTTACACTGGCTCATGGGGAGAAACTCGGTACTACCAGTTGATAATAAGCTTCTAATTTACAACGTCGTATTGAAACCAATTTGGATCTACGGCATCCAAATGTGGAGCCTTGCTAGAAAGACCAATATACTCTGCATTCAGCGTGCGCAGAATGGTATTCTTAGTGGTACCGTTGTGAACCTAATTTAATAATGTTTGTTTGTTAGAGTATAATAATGTTTGGTATCATCATCATCATCATCATTTCAGCCGAGAGACGCCCACTGTTGGACATAGGCCTCCCCCAAGGATCTCCAAATCGGTCGGTCCTGCGCTGTCCGCATCCAGCGGCTTCCCGCGACCTTTACCAGATCGTCAGTCCACCTTGTGGGAGGCCTACCAACGCTGCGTTTCCCGGTACGTGGTCGCCACTCAAGGACCTTTCCGCCCCAGCGGCCGTCAGTCCTCCTCGCAATGTGCCCTGCCCACTGCCACTAAAGGTTCGCAATTCTTTGGGCTATATCGGTGACCTTGGTTCTCCTGCGGATCTCATCATTTCTGATGTGATCGCGCAGAGAAACTCCGAGCATAGCCCTCTCCATTGCCCTTTGGGTGACTTTGAGCCTTCTTATGAGGCTTATTGTAAGCGGCCACGTTTCGGTTCCATAGGTCATCACTAGCAACACACACGAATCAAAGACTTTCGTCTTTAGACACTGCGGTAGATGGGCCGAGAATATGCCGCGTAGCTTCCCGAACGCTGCCCAGCCGAGTTGGATTCGTCGATTGACCTCTTTCTGGAAGTTGGACTTACCCAGTTGGACTGTTTGTCCCAGGTAAACATAATGGTCGACAACTTCCAGTGTAGAGCTTCCAACCTTTACAGGAGTGGGTGCGACATGGATATTAGACATGATTTTCGTCTTATCCATGTTCATTTTAAGACCCACTTGTTGGGAGACTCTACAGAGATCGTCGAGCATTGTGCCCAGGCCTTCCAAGGTCTCAGCCATAACTACGATATCATCGGGAAAGCGAAGGTGAGTCATGTACTCGCCATTTATGTTGATGCCAAGTCCTCTCCAGTCCAGAAGCTTAAACACGTCCTCCAACGCAGCTGTGAACAGTTTCGGCGATATAACATCACCCTGTCTCACGCCTCGCTGGAGCTGTATGGGTTTTGAGTTCTGGTCCTGAAGGCGGACTGACATAGTGGCGTTTTCGTACAGTGACCGCAACACTTGGATGTATCGATAGTCTATGTGGCACCTCTGGAGTGACTGGAGCACGGCCCAGGTCTCGACAGAATCGAAGGCTTTCTCATAGTCCACAAACGCTAAGCATAATGGCAGATTATACTCTTCGGTCTTCTGTATAACCTGCCGCAGCGTATGTATGTGATCTATGGTACTGCCTTTTCGGAATCCGGCTTGTTCGGGAGGCTGGAAGTCGTCAAACCTGCGTGCGAGACGATTCGTTACAACCCTCGAAAACAGCTTATAAACATGACTCAGGAGCGTGATGGGTCTATAATTCTTCAATTGGGCCTTATGTTTGGTAGATGTATGTTAAATATGAAGAGTATAACTAGAGTTCCGTATTACCTAAGTTCCTGAATTGAGAGACTGGTTAAGTAGGTACTCAGTAGATTACAGAATTTTTTTTTTCTTAATGTAAATTTTTAACAGTAGATATATTTTTGATTGTTTATTAAATGTCCATATAAAGTCTGAATTAATTAAAACTAGTTGTTTTATGTTCCACTGACCAAACTGCAGCTAGCACATTCTTTAAAATAATATGGTTCGGTTCAAAGCTGAGAAGTAATTTCTACAGTTTGTGAAACTTATCTGTAACGGCGTAGAGTTCAATTTGGTATCAAAAAATTGACGACTTCTGGGTCATTTTGACGATTAATGGGACAAACCTGTCGAGTACTGGTACAAATCGTCTTTTTTTCATATTGATGGAGTTTTATTATATTTCTTAATTATTTTGACTTAAAATTAATATTTAAATAAAAACTAAGATACATTTTGCACCTAGTCATGCAATACACCTTTCATTATCTGATATACTGTAAGCACAGCATCACTGCAAAGTCAGCCAAGTTCAGAAACTGACGGATACTGGGACGTTTACCTTACTCCGAAACGGGTGGACCGATTTATATGAAATATTTGTGTATATTTGGTAGGTATGAGAATGGGTCGTAAAGCGTTTTTCATAGCGCTAAAAAAAATATATAGCAGAACAACATTTGCCGGGTCAGCTAGTAATAATAGTAGATTGTTGCATCGAGCAGAAAGTGACATAAAATTGCATCGAGTGTTAGTTTGGTGCAATATTTTTTAACTAAATTTTCACTTTATATTGGCACGCTACTTTCCGAGTATGAGAAATGAAAAATGATTTTCGCTCTCTCGATTCGAAAAATCTTCCTTTTTGGTATTTTCCGTTTAACAGATTAAAATGGCGAAATTCGGCACGCCATCAGTGTTGCGTTTAATAGCACCTATTAATGAATTAAAAAATTGTCCACAGTTTATAAGGCGTTGTATGAAACTACGAAGTTGGTGGTGAAAGACGCTAATGCCAGTCCGGTAAGAGATACGGGAATGAATTCCATGTCTAATATTGGTGAGTATCTAGAGCAATCGCTGATTCTGATCGAGGATAACGTAACCATTTGAACTGCTTGAAAACTATCAAATCTGACATCAAACTTATTGATAAGAAAAAAAATAGTTAGCTACCTATCTATTTGTATTGAAATCTTAGCAAGCGATAGATTCTGGGATTGAATCACGAGCGACGCGATTGGTGTAAATATAGAATCCTGAGCGTACCGACGTTTTCAAAGGTAAGTAAACACACATTTTTTTCACTACAGCGAGGAAAATGCTAGGTACAAAAAACAGCTTAAATAATATATTAAATTAGCATTTAGTGCCCGGTCCTAGTGCGTGGTTCTACTGGTAGGACCACGGGCATTTTTATTTTGTCCGTCTTCGTCAGTAGGACCATGGGCACCCATCATTATCCTTAGTTCTACTGGTAAAGTACGGTCTTGCCGCTACCAGGACTCGAACCCGGACCGCTTGCTGTGTAGGCAGATATAGTGACCACTCCGCCAAGACGGCGTCACATAAATAATGGCACATTTTAACTGGCACCTCAGCCGAAATGCTTCGGCAAATACATTTGCCTTTTTTTATAACAAAATTTAAAACAGAAAACAAGTAGGTACCTATATTTGTAAAAAAAATCTACTAAATGTACATTCGGTCACACGATTTTTTTTCAACTCGATTTCCCTCCGTGTTTCGAAAGGCACGATAAGCATCAGATCCCGGCTGCTGTCAAAAGATCAGTCGTTCCCAATGATCTCCTTTAGCCAGACAGTATGTCCATAGGAAGACATACCTCTGCACCGACCCCAAGCATACTGGGAACAGTAGGTACCCTTAGTACGAGTTTGTTAGTTTTCGAACTCGATCAAACGTATCGTCTCTTTTCATACATTGCCCAATAGCGCCTCTAGCGAAAACTATCAGAAACAGTGGGCAATGTAGAGACGATACGTTTGATCGAGCTCGAAAACTATCAACACTCATACTACCCTTAGTACAGGGTTAGAAAAAAGAGCATTTGCGCTCTGTACGTACATTCGTGACGGTAAAAAAGAAAATCAAAACCTTTTTAGCTGATCACTCGTTCTCTTACCACACCCCGCAACCCTCCGCCGTGGTCTCCACTAAGACTAGCTGTAACTGCCATGCTTGGCTGCTGGATCTACCACCGCGTAGCAAAGGAGATATTGTTCTCAAATAACTTGTACTTCCATGTTAATCTAGGCTTAAAAAGTGTGGTTAGTCCAGATTACTTTTAAGTCCATGTGCTTAGCTAGCACTATCAAAGTCTGTTGCCATAACAACAGTAAAGATACATAGCTAGTCCCGCGATGGTTGAGGGTCCCGGGTGAAACTCGCTTCCACTAAGGGCCTCTACGCGTGAAAATAAACAGCTTACTTTAAAAAAAAAATGTTACAAAATTTTAGTTAATTTATTAATAATTTTCTTCAGATTCCGTCGAAGAGCGAGTGAAATCACATTTACTTTGTTCGTGTCGCTACTATAGCAATTTGCTCACGAAACAGTTGGAACTTGTCAAAGGAAAAGGTAGGTATCCTATTTTAATCTACCTATTCCGGGCGTAGTTCACAACCAAGAAGGTTGTAGGTTATAAGCTCCTTGTTCACAAACAACACATACATACCTACCTACCTACATAGCGATGCCGGTTGACATCAGTCTTGCTGTCGACGACATGCCGGCGCCGGCGCTGGTGCCGGTGTCAGGTGCCGGGTCGGGCCGGCCGGCTAATGAAGAAATCGCCATGTTACCATTATATTCGTAGCCTTATATGAAATAGATTGACCACTTTTTAGGCACTCTCTATACACCAAGAAGTGTTAGGTTCAAAATAGTGGCAGGTTTCCAGTGGCCTGTCACCACACAAAAAAGGGGTATCCAATCCAAAAAGTAACGAAACCTTCAGTAAACTAACAAATAGAAGCTAGGACAGCTGTTACGCTATAAAAAATCTCAACTGTCCGAATAAATAAATCTTTCGAACTCACCTGTGTTAGTTAGGATAGGAGACATGCTGAATGGATGTCTTGTGTACTAAATATACACATTACTAAATACACTAATAGAGTTAAATACAATAATTTAAAGTAATAATAAATTAAATATAAAACTAGAACTTTGTTTACAGTAACGAAACATAGAACGCCATCTAGCGAACAATGCTCGTACCTCACACCAGTTTCTAACCCAATAGCTTGTACAGAGGCATGCACTATGAAACCAAGTGGTCGCGAGGAACTCGGATGCCAAACTTGCCAAAGTGAAAGTAGTCGGAATATGCAGCCAACCTGTGCTTTATCTCCAAGCCTCACGAACATTAGTGAAGACGCCGACAAGAACCATTTGAAGTCTGTTTATTACATGCTTTCGTCGATAGAGGGCAGGATCCGCAGATTAAAAAGGAATGTCCCTAGTTAGCACTGTAAAATGACCACTGCAACGTGTATAATAAAGATCAATTTTCAGTGCGAGTCGTAAATTAAGATGTGTTCTTATTTAGCAATTTCAAAAGTTTTTAAGGTTCTTGACTATTAATATTGCAAATATCTTTAACAAACTTTCATTCAATGACAATTGTTTTCTTTTGTTGAAATCAGTTGTACATTATATTTCAGGCTAATAAAAATAGTAAATCTCAACATCAAAATGTGTCTTTATCAATTTGGAATGAAAAAATAAAACGCTTTATTAAATTCTGATTGCTTTATTTTTTAATTATAGATTATAAATCTTGTTGCAAAATGAAGCAACAATGATTAAAATATGTGTTTATTATTGCCATAAGTATACAAAATAAAATTACATTGAATGCGGAGCAAGTTATACAATATACAATTGATTTTAAGTATACCTATCTAATAATAAAGAAAATCTGACTAATTTATATAATTATACTGACCCCACAATAATTATTGTACACCAAATATACATAATCGAACATTTCACATTAAGCAGGTAATTATTAAAAGAGATAATTTAACATAAAATTTCAAAGAACGGTAGTTTCTTGTATTTCGGCTTTAATAGAAATAAGCTTGGTGTTCCTCAATTAACTATGTTCATTTGAAGTCTAGCATGGACCATATTTCCGACTAAACAACAGAGATTGACAACATCAACATATCGATTAATTATCGGCGCTAGTTCTATGCTTTTGTCGACAGATCTGCCGACTCTTTCAAATATATTTATTGTTATTAATATTTTTATTTGGTATGAAATTATTATAAAGCAAAATAAAATTTTGAAACTAAAAACCCTCGAAATAATTCTATCATAATCAAATACTGTGAACAGATTTCAATTGTAATAATGTTTGCAAAAATTTATACATTTTTTTAAAGTAATTTATCTGAATTGATTTGATTTATTAAATTGGTCCATTTCAAAACATAGCTTTATTAAAATAGAACAAGGTAAGAAATATTGTTAACATTCTGAAAACATTATAGAGAACATCAATGTTATTTTACTGCCTAGAAGAAGATAATTACCGTTCATACATTAGCATTTTTGGTTCTGAAATTCCAATAACAATCAAATCTAGCTAATTACTGCAGCTGTATAAAATATTATATGCAGACTAATTCAAATCAGATTACCAAAAAAACTGTAAAATTTTCTTAACAGTCTTTGAAATCTATGGCTAAGGAAAAATATTGAAATTATATTAAACAAAAGTTAGTTACAATTAACTCGAAAATTGATAATGTAAAAAAAGTGCAGGGAATTAAACTGAATGTAAATAAAAATTTATAACACGTGCCAGGATATAAATTGCAATGTTTAAAGGCAAGCGAAATTAAAGGTTATCTTTCTGTGTAGGTATAATTAAATAGCTAATAATATTCTCATTCAATAAAAATTTAATCAAAATTAAGAGAATATTCTATAAAAAAAACTTTTCACAATAAATGATACTCTCCTTTCGGAACTGAACAACTTAAGTTTTTGAAAAAAAAAAAAAACAATTTAAAACCAATAAAAATAATTACCATCCATAGATTACATTTTACATTATTAATTGGATCAGCGTTTGTAACAGTTTTATATTACATTCAACATTTAAATTTATTATCTACTTATTAATTACAATTAATAATATGTACATCAAAATACTACAACAAAATATAAATAATGACTAAAATAAAGATAAATCATTCAAGACAATCAATTCAAAACGAATGACCTTAACTATTCAAAACATAACCTTTAGGCTTTAGGGTCGTTTTCATCGGTTGCAAGTAAGTTCCCATTAGTTTATTTGACAGAAAGTCCATTCAAAACTGTCAATTTAACTGCCAGATATCTCCTAATCTGAACCTATGAAACAGGCCTTTTATATTGCGATTTATATTTGGACTGAAGTGTGCCCGTCAATAGATACATTTTAGAAACACAAAAGAAATACTACTGTCATCTATTATAGATATTTTGAGCATCTTTGATACTAAAGCTTTTTATTTTTATTTTGACTTACTATTGCTATTGACCGCAGATGAATTTTAGAGATCCAGATTTTTATTTTGACTTACTATTGCTATTGACCGCAGATGAATTTTAGAGATCCAGAGAGCTGTTAAAATCCTAATTCGCTGACGATTTTTTTTGGCAATAGATATACTTTATTTCATGTAAAAGTTCAATTTTATTTACTTAATATGCATTATAAAATGCGTACCGACGCGAGCAGTGCGCTGTATGCCGTATAGAACTTTCAATATGCCGAGCCTTATGAGCCCCTATATTCACTAGCGTTTATTCCTGCCGGAATGTGCAATCTAGAAGGAATGAATTCCAGTGGATAGGCAAAGCGCGAAAGAATGACGGGGTTACAATCTTTTTGTTCATTCCATCGCACCTGCACGACGCGACAACCTTGACTTAGTTACATAGAAAGTCGCAGCAAGTAGAGATGACATTAGTTAGTGGCCTCAACGGTTTTATTTATCCCTACGAGGATTCTCTACAGTTTATCCATGAGGACAAGTCATACGGAATAAACACTAGTGCACGGGGGGCTAATGTCGCTAATACTTTACTTGAGTACAATGTATATTTATTTAAATGAACGTGGTGCCGACACTTGATATGACACTACTTAGCCCAATGGTTGACTAGTAGAGACCGAAGTTAGTTTTAAGTCCGCCAAATGTACATTTATTTAAGGACATTAAACTTTAAATAAATGCAGTCATCTGCAAATATCAATAGAGAGAAGATAGCAAATATTCAATGTTTATTAGTTAGTTGCCTTAGTTAGACAATGGAGTATGATTTATGGTGCTTCCATATTGCAGTTACTTTTTATTGAGCAATGTTTCCAAATGTTACTTGGTAACATTTAATAGGAAAATATTTTTTTTGTTAGTTAATATTGCTGTCTTAGTAGTATGTGTCCAGACATTGTCTACCTTTTTCATATTGCGTACGTACATGTGGTGTCAATCTATAAAATTTGTTAATTCAACATGGCATCAAAATAACTATTAATGCGAGAGTTAACTGCCGTGCAATTCGCGTGTTGCCAAAAATTGTTCTTTGATAATTAATGTTCTTGGCGGTTTGAACGTGACGAATATCAGTCAACAAATTAAACAAGTAGCCACAAATATTATAGATAGATACATAATATTATCATGCTGTTATTGTTGCTACACAAAAGGTAACGGCGGTGTGGATTCGCTATTAAATAGGTAGGTACACTTTGAATATAGGCGAAAAACCAACAAAATGTCGTTTTATATCGCTAAGGAATTTTGCCTTAATACTTTTAGCGAATGAAATTCAAATTTATTGCATGTATCTGCTTTTTCAGCTGCATAAATTTGGCATTTTTATTGACATATAAATTAACTTACACTAAATTCGTCATTAACACTTAATTCGTCAACAATTAATAAAATTTATTAATTATTTTTATTATACACCACTGCGAGCA
Source organism: Elophila nymphaeata (assembly GCA_955850985.1). Taxonomy (NCBI): domain Eukaryota; kingdom Metazoa; phylum Arthropoda; class Insecta; order Lepidoptera; family Crambidae; genus Elophila; species Elophila nymphaeata. Next base: position 11,678,490 of record OY039073.1, read on the forward strand.
AGAATAAATATAATTTTGGTAGGTTAATAGGTACTAATTTATATATGTACAGGAGCCTTTTCAAATGAACATCTTTAAAAACTTACGTACGGCTCTAAGATCAAACGGACTTGAGGAACTTTGACAGTGATAAATTCACTTGTTCCTCGATGATAGCTAAGTTTTATTCAGAAAAATAATTCTTCCTAGAACTTATATTGTAGGATTTATGCAATAAAGATATTTAATTACGTAGAAAACTACGTAATTAAATACTTAACTTTGTTGCGTAAATCCTATATCATAAATTATGTAGCGAAGTTTTTTACCAGGAAAACAAAATCGATGATAGCCGGGTTAGGTCAAAGAAATGTTTTTTTTTTGTAAAAAAACAACTAAGAAGAAATATGCTATTTGATAACCGGGTTAGATAGGAAGAATGTTTTTTCCTTGTATAAAAACAAGTTATCAAACTTGGAACAAGTGAATAAATTATATAGGAACCACATTAGCTGTCGATTATGAAAAAGCTGTATTTATGGATTACGAAAAACTTATTCACTTGAGAACTGAGATGCACGTTGCTTAATTAACAATTTTATGCTAATCCCGACCCAATTATTCTATTTTTATTTTATACTGTGTATTTATCAAGCGTGTATTATAATGACATCAAAAGCGCCACCATATATTTCTTAGTTACTTTTCTAGATATCCATAAATATTTTTGTGACCGTTTGAAATGAACTACATTATAAGCTATATAAATCATTACTGACCAGACATTTGAATAGCGTAATAATTTCTTGCAATTATATACCATGTTTTTAAACAAATAAGGTTCATTATTGCGATGCAAACTTATACTTATATCATCGACGTCAATATAACTCTGGTTCTCTCTTTAGTTCTTCCAACATGCTCAATCTTAACTATTGGAACTGGAAAAACGGAAGTCCTTCCAAATACTATTAATTAACATTTAACAAATATATGTGCAAACATCTATACCTAGATACCATACATTTCCCTGTCCGTCCACCTAATATCTACGCACCATAACCTCGAAGTGCTACCATGATTTGGCACAATATCACAAACTTTTCCTCAGCGTGCTGCCTCTGCAAACAAATATGGTAATCTAAGTAAATTGGTTGAGAAATTCTTACGAGATTTGTCCTTATTACTATAGGGATAGAGTTCCCTTTCTGACGTCATGGTGACAATCAATCAGACGTCATTTATTAACTAGGGCGGTAAGTCAAAGAATGTCTCGGATAAATTTATACAATGCCACCCCCTGACCAGGAAGTGGGATTTTCCGTACGCTTAGCATGCGGGAAATGCCATTTTCTGGTCAAGTGTGGCATAAATTAAATTATGTTACCCTAATGGACCATTTGATTACTGCTTGGAGAACAACTGTGAACGTCTACATAAAAAAAAAAATAGAAAAAAAACCGCCTTCAAAACTACAAATGGAGATATAAAAAAATCGTTTAAAAACCTAAAGTTTTTTGAGGTCAAAAGCACATGACAAGCACCAGCTTCCAAACCTTAAAAGAATCTTCAAAATCGGTACACCCAGGAAAGAGTTGAAAGAGGTCACACATAAAAAAACACAGTAGAATTGAGAACCTCCTCCATTTTTCGAAGTCGGTTAAAAATCGAAAGGAGTAAGTCGAAATCTTTTTATACCGATATATTTTATTTTATTTTAATGTAATAGTATATCGGTATTATAAACTTATTTATGTATTAATGACGTTTCTATTCCGAATCCAAATCTACGAGGTGGGAAATATCGTCTACGTCAACACGTCAGACTTGCTTTGCTGACGCGGTCACGGCCATGTCACACTAGGATGTCACCCCACAAAGGTGGACCCACCTTAACATTCCCATATGACCTAGCTGTCAAGCTGTTGTCGAAATGCATGAAAACGGAAGCGTTTTGAATTTGGCTAATACACAATAATTAAGACGATAAGGCCCCAGGTCATGTTATCTGTTTGTTTACCATTTTCACTAATTGGATTGGAATGAACTAATTCAGTCTAATCACACAGGGGTGGATCACCTTCGTTACTTCAGAGAGAACGTGGTTATTGGTTGTATCAACTTTATAACTAGCACTTCGATCATTAGATATATTCGCGTCAAATATCACTATAAAAAAATCACAAGGTAGGTAAGTAACAGAAATCCATATCCACGATATTGAAAGCATTGACACTATTATGTTTAAAATAATAATTAAATAAAAAAATGTTTATTACAATTTAAAAAGAAAAACCTTTTGTTCAAAAAATCGTGTTTGCAATCAATTCAACAAGTTAACTATACAACTGCTATCTTCGCATGAACGAAAAGACCTGAATTCGACCAAGTCTATCCGACTTTTTTTTTGACTTTTGGTTTGACATGGCTCCACCTGCGCAAACTCGTTTCCTTTTTTTAAATCTCCCTTTTAAGGGTAGGCTTGGTACAGGGATCTAGCTCATACAGCCATGTCTTCAGTATTTATTTATTTTTCTTGATTTTAGCATTGGGAAGGGAGTGCTTGGCGAGAAATTTATTGCAAGAGACCTTAGCGCCCTGTGAAGTGGAAATGCCACTATAAAATTATCAACGGCATCCACACCATAAAACCTTTATTTTCAATGATTCCTCAAAACTGCTTGTTAACACGGATGCTTGTGCATCAAAATGACATCTCTTTCACGGCACAAACTCCTCAGCGAAACAATTTTGAATGACCGAAACAAAAATCTTCCCGATGCCACGCTTTCGCGCCAAAAAATTCGCAAACTCGCTTCTTGCAATACACCAAATGGTATAATTCGGCTACCTATCCGGTGATCCGACCAAACAGCTATCCGTTTTATCTCTAAATTATTAGTATGCAGGTAAACGAGTAAAATCAATGTAAATAAATGGTATAATAAACTTACCTTAGCCGTTGTTCAAGCTAGAGATCTCGGCGTGAACACATGAACGAGCGAGTCCCAACCGCAGTCTGCTATCTGATGTGGCCTCAGAGCGTTCCAGTCAAGGCCGTACGTGAATTCTGAATGGTGCCTTATTGTCTCTAGTGGATCACAGCCACGTTTTAAATCCCATAACCTTAAAATAAAGGCAAAATTAATGCACGGAGTATACATAAACAACTCAAAATGTAAAATATTGTAATTATTTCCACAATAGTAAGGAGTAGGTGTCTTTCAAGGTTATGAAAATCTAAATTTTAAATAAACAACATCGGTTGAAAATTCACACAAATATCTACAATTTCACCTACAAAGTCTAACAAGCAAGCTTTGATTTTTAAATGTCAATTTGGACTAAACACTTTTCGGGTTTCAATAAAATTCGGGAAGATTCGTGCCAATTTTCGACAAATCTATACACAAGCAAGCATTAGGTGCTCGCGTGTTATTTTAATGTTTAGTATAACAAGCGAGCACCTGCAGACTGTTTAGTAACTAAACAATCTGAATAATGTAAAAAAGATGCTAATAAATATGTATACGGGCATGAACCCGATTAGAAAAGTTCACATTAAAATTCATAAAATTCTATCTTAGGGGTCATCCATAAATTACGTCACACGTTAAAGGGGGGGGAGGGTATCACCAGAATGTGACATTGTGTGACACGGGGCAGGGGGGGTCAAAAGCTTTGTGACGTTACATGTTAAAATTTTAAAAAAAATCTAAAAATTTCGATCTATATTTTTAAAACTTTAGCACTCTCGCTATGAGATTATCTCTCTTGCAATAACAATCAACTTCTAGAGCGGCGTTGTAATGCAAGTTAGACACAAAATTCACGAGAGTTCTGGTAAGGGTTTGAGTAGGTTTAAGAAAAAAAAAAGAAAAAATTAAAATAACTGTTTTCTTTTGATTATTTCTAAATACATGCATAAAATTAAAAAATGTGTGACGTCACATCAGGGGGAGGGGTTCTAAAAAATTTGACAACCTGTGACAAGGACGGGGGGAGGGGTTAAAAAGTCCTTAAATTCGTGTGACGTAATTTATGGATGGCCCCTTATAGATTTGTCGAAAATTGGCACTAATTTTCCCGAGTTTTTTTGCAACCCTAAAGGTCCTAAATACTAAATGCGTCTCTCGGCTGAAACGATGACCTACACAATAACATGCTAATATATCAAACCGTGTTATCAAAAATTGTTTATTAATTTTGAAATTTCTCAAACATTTTGTTTAATTTGCATTATCTACGCATTATCTATCTATCTTTTAGATACATGCCAGTCTATCTATTTTATCTCCTTATAACCTATTCCCCTCCATCCTTGAACATACAATTCTTTATTAACAAGTACTTTATAATAAGTAACATGGAAAGTGTGACTGTGATATTGAGAACAGAGTGAAAGCTGGGAACACGGTGAATGGGACTTTGCACGCTTTTAAGAGCAATCAGAAGGTGTCTGAAAAGGCACGCCTGGCTGTGCATGGCGGTGTGCTGGTCCCAACACTGAAATGGAATGTATGAAATGTATGGAAGTGAAGGTTGTGTATGGGCGTGAAATAAGAATAAATACAGTTGGAATGAGAGCCTTGGAGAGCACGGCTGGCGCAAAATTGAGTAACGGATTGTGGCGACCTCTTCCAGTGCTGATACAGTATAGCCCAAAAAAGTAGTCCAAACTTGCTCTTTGATGTGTTGATCAAGATGCCGTACTCCTTCAGGCGTTAAAATAACTGCCGAAAGTGATCCTGGTGGAGTGCTGGAGTGGGTGAGAAGACCAGGATGTCATCCAGGTAACCAATACAGAAATCTAGGCCCTGAAGCACTTCGTCGACGAATCTCTGGAAGGTCTGGGCAGCATTCCTTAATCTGAACGTCATGTAGGGAAATTCGTATAGACCATAAGGTTATACAATGACGGAATAAGAGAGATGTGGTTTCAAAGAAGATATACTGACATGAATTGAGAAAGGGATGCTCAAATGGTTCGGCCATGTAGAAAGGCTCTGTGAAAGTAGATTGACAAAAAATTTCTCATCTCGGACCCTTGCTCTTTAATTTATACATTAATGACGTAGGTTCAATCCTTAAGCATTCTGACTTTCTTCTATATGCGGATGATATGAAGATATTTAGAAAAATTAAGTCTCCTTTTGACTGTGAATTGCTGCAAATTGATCTTGACAACCTTAACCATTATTGTATCAATAATTATTTGACCCTGAATCCAAAAAAATGTAATGTTATTTCATTTTCCCGGAAACTAAAACCTCTTCATTTTAATTACAACCTAAATAAAGTTCCGCTTACCAGAGTGACTGAGGTAAGGGATTTGGGCATTTACCTGGACTCAAAGTTATTGTTTTATAAACATGTTGAACACATTACGGCGAAGGCATACCGAATGCTTGGTTTCGTATTTAGAACTGGTAGGGATTTCAAGTATTGTAATACTTTACTATTACTATATAATGCCTATGTCAGGTCCATATTGGAGTACGCGTCAGCGGTGTGGAATCCACAATATGGGGTTTATATTGACGCGATTGAAAAAATCAACAATAAATTTATGAAATACTTGAACTTTAAATTTAATAAGTACAATCAGCCACCAGTAACTGTTTCTTCTCTTCAAAGCCGTCGTTCGGAGAGAGACCAATTATTTTTATATAAAATTTTGAAATCAGACGTCGATTCAACGTTTATGTTGCAGAACATCTGTTTTAAATGTCACCGTCCGAGTTCGCGTTCAACAAACTTATTTTCTATCCCTTTAACAAAGACCAAATACGCAGGAAATTCATTCATATTTAGATCTTGCAAGGACTATAACAATAAATATAATAAAATTGACATATTTAATTGCTCCCTTTCTTCTTTGAAAAAACTTGTAAAGGACCTGACGAAATGATTGTTGAAGTGCCTATGTATTTATATAAATGTAGATTTTTTAATTGTAATTATTAATTTATTTTGTATTTTTGTATTGACTACTTTTTTTTTTTTAATTGACTACCTTTTTATTAATAATAATTAATTTTAATGTTTCTGTAAGTATATTAATTTAATCTTTTTTTTTTAAATTAATTCATTGAAATTTAAATTTAAATTAGTACCTAACTTTTATTATATAATATTTTGTTATTTTGACTCTAGTCTATATTAACATGTCTGTAATAATTTATTAGTGGAAACTTTATTGATAAATGTACTATTTTCTAATTTTTTTTAATTGTAATTGTGTAAAAATATTGTTTGTTTCCCAAATATAATAAATAAATAAATAAAAAGGATTTATGAATCAGAAGTGAACAAAAATATTGGACAGGGAAGGCCTACGGAAACGTAGAAGTACGGAAACGCTGAACATCTATGAAGACACAATGAATGTAGATGAAGCGAAAGAAATATGCAAAGATCGGAGCAAGTGGAATCAAGCGCATGACTTTATGTATGTATGAACAAATTTCTATACCATTAAAGTATTTTAAAATACGATGGCCATTCCTCAAGGATATTTATTTCCGTACACGTAACATTGTATAGATTGTCTTACGTTCAGCGTAAATAAACTTACCTAGTAGTGAAGTCATACGACACAGCCGCTAATACCGAAGGCGCGTGAGGTGAGAACTGGACTCTCCGCACAGCGCATTCACAACCTTAACAACGATGAAATAAGTCATAATTTAGAATATAGCGTCGGAACATCGATAAATTAATTCTTTTAAGCTATTAGAAGGCTTATATGAAAATCGGATGTCCTTTTTGAATTTGTGTGGTAAAGAAAATAGAGGAAAATTTAGTAACAAACCTTTCAAAGTAAACATAGGCGATGTCAACCTTCTTAAATCCCAGCCTCTTATTAATCCGTCGGAGCCTGATGTCGCCAGCGCGTGGGTTTCAGTTCTGCTCCAATCAACCGATAATACCTTTAACATAATTTATTGTTTTACTTTCGTTTGCTGTCATTCATTGTAAACAGCAATTGGACTTGTATTGCCGTAAAGTTCAAAATTGATTAATTAAGACAGTTTTGTATAGCATGTCGCATTAACTGTATTTCAGTGATAGGCACCTATAAAGTGCTGTATAGGATAATGAGCAAATATACTTAAAAATTTAGTTTGTAATTTAAAATTATACTATATACTTTGGCATTGAATGTCCCAAAATGTAGTTAATGTGGGTTGGATAATTTTTGCATAAATCGGTCCTGTTTACAATTTGGTAATAACTGCCTTACACGTACGCTCTGTCGCGCCCTTGTAAGAGCGATAGCATATGGCGTATTCTAAACACGCATACAACGCGGGTATACGCGTTTTAAGCGAAATTCAAACGCAACATTGTAACCTACGCACACGGGGCGATCGTAGATTAAGCGTTTTAATCAGAGACTCCTTATCAGTTGTAAAATTGAGTCGGTCGAGACTCGCGTTTGCATTGCTTCAAACCCGCGTTTATGCGATCCATGCGCGCATTTGTATCATCAATACAAACGCAACAGTCAACACGACGATCTACGACGCGGAAAGTCTGCGCGCTTAAAATACGCCGTGTTCTATCGCTCTTATAGGCCCTCCAGACTCACGCGAGAAGTCTCGGCAAGAAGTCTCGCCGAGACTTGACCTGAGAAACGAGAAGGTATCCACACTCACGCGACCTTCTCACTTGCGTTCTCGAACGTCATGGGAAATGGATGACTGACAGTGCAGCGGCTTTGGTATTTACAGTAAACTACAGCAGTTTGTAGGATCGAAAAAGCGAAGGAGTGATATTATAAAAATTAGTACAACCTAACATTATAATTATATCATCCGTTTTTACTAGGATATTGTTTTTTTAATGTTGGCAATGAGCTGCTTTAGAATATTTTATAGAAGATACAAAATTAAATAGAATAGAAAAAAAACCTGGGATGGAATGGATAAGTGCTGAGACGGGACTTAAACCTGAACGAATTGCTATGAATTTCGATCTTAACTAAATAACAAAAAAAAATTAGAAGCAAAATCAATGTTTTAAATAGAATATTTAAAGCATGAGTGTAGATAAAATAATTATTTAGACAGGCTCTGTTTCAAAGCTCAGATTAATAAAATAATAAATGCAAAGCACGCACATGCGATGGAAATCACTTCCTACGTCGCAGTAAGGCCGAACGAGAACAAACGAGAATGTGATACGGTTCTCTTTTCTCGCCCGAGAAACCTTTTGAAGCGGGCTAAAAAACCGACACCGAGCCGAGAACAGGCGAGCCCGAGAACGAGAACGCGAGAAACTAATCACATTCTCGCTTTTCGGGTGTTCTCGGGGGTTCTAGGCGAGAGTGTGGAGGGCGCATTAGGTGTTCGTTTTTGACACGGAAAGAGCGCCTGTGCTGGCTACTTACGCGCGCTAGGTCACGCAGAACTGTCGCGTGTTGCATTTCGCACAGTTATCTCAAGTGACTTTGCACGACAAAGAGCACGCGTAAGAATTTCTCGTGTAAAAAGAAACATTTGAAGACGGGATTGCGCGTGCGTGCTCTTTCCTTTCCTATCCGACATCCTTTATACGCACGATCTTACGCGTGCGGTTTGCCCTTTCACGCGCAATAATCTTTGGTCAATATAAAATGGAAAATGAACATAAAACGATGATGATGAGGATATCATCGCCTATAAGTATGCCTTGCATACTTGTAATCATTCATTACACAAACATTTGCGCCTACCAGAATAGCCTCTTATGCTGGCACTTTATATGGACGTATTTGTCAAATATTTGTGCTGCGTCTGATGCATTCTTCATAACAGCCTTTATTATTCCATCCACTGCTGAGACAAAAGGTCTCCATGTCATCTAAGGAGGTTTAGGCAGTAGTACACCACGCTCGCCCAGTGCGGATTGGTGGACGGAGTATAAGGTGATCGTTACTCCTTTACTGACCCATTAGTCGCCTTCTACGACACCCATTGGAGGATATGGGAGGATGCTATTCTACTCTGCTGGCATCACATGGCATCTGATTCATTATTTGTATGCAGCACAAAAATTTGACAAATACGTCCATGTGACGTGCCAGTGTCTATGGATTGTTTTAAGCCCGGCGTTGACTACAACAGAAACGCGTCGAATCGAGCCGAATCGCATTTATTCCTCCAATCCTCGTGCGTTAACGCGCTCGGTCGATTCGATCCGTGCGCCGCTAATGGACGCCGTTTCTTAGAAAATATATAGGAAGCGACATTCTGCGATTCGACTCTACTCGACTCGGCGCGCCTAGTGGACGTTTAGCTTTACGAACTCCGTCAATTCATTTGTGATGTGAATGTGACAAATGATTACCTCTGCGTCGTGTGCTTTGACTACAGCTGCGGGTCTAGCGGACTCTGTACAGGTCCACAGTTTCAGATGACCATCACCAGACACTGAGGCGAAGGTAGCAGCAGAGTGCGGTGAAAACGCTGCCGTGTATACCAACTGAGAATGTCCAGCAAATGTGCTGAGACACGCCTCTGTTTCTGGGTCCCACTGCAAGAGATAATGCATACGTCATTAGAATTAGCGAAATCCACGCTCCGGTCACAGTAGAAGTTAATTACATTAAATTTTGGAGATATATTTTTATTTTACGAACGCGGGTGAACCTTGACTGTAGGAGATATATTCCATACATTGTATATGTAAACGTCAGTGCGGGAGCACTCATAGAGTGGGGTCATGTACTCAATATTTTTGGAGCTTACTTCAGTAAAGTGTGTACGATTTCATACTTATTTAATTTTCTACTGTCTACTGCTGCTCTAATAAGTACGGTGCAACTTCTAGAACATGAAATCTTGACTTGTTAGACATTTTTGGATATTATAAATGTCGTTTCAACTCGAAGACACAAATTAATAGCGAATGAAATTTACTTACATGGACTTCAAAAAATACACACTATAGAGTAAGACATTCTTCAACAACACACGGGTATCTAACCTATGCGACTGACCTCATTCAGCTCATACTTTGAGGACGCATTCGTAAGCAATTGTTTACTCACCAATTTAACAGTTGTATCCCAACTAGCGCTAAGCAGATGTGTTCGCGGCCAATCCACGGAGCATACTTCGCTGGTATGCGCACGCAAGACTCTCAATGGCGCCGAACAGCCAGCACGCCAAACTATAACCGCACCATCGCCCGCGCCACATGCTGCCGCACCGTCTGTCGTACCTGACCACGTCTGAAGCCAAAGATTATGTCTTAGGTATACATAACTCAAATAATAAGATTTGCTGTCTAATGCACAAAAAGGTTCGGCATTTGGCCATAACTGTAGGTGTCATTGATCTCAGGTTAACGAATAACGGATTTAATGGTAATTGGTTGATATTAATCAGTTATCTACATTTTCAGATCCATTATCACACCAGCCCGCCTAGCATGACCACTGAAATTTTATCAAAACTGCGAATATGAATCAGGCTATCTACCGAATATAAAAGAAAAACTTCGAGGAAAACTTTTTATGGACACCGTGCAAGCAGTTGGCTGCGTTTCAAAAGGCCGTCGAAGAGTTCCCTAAGGACAAAACTGAGCAAAGAGCTTCTCTCAGTGGTTCCATCGGATGCAGCGATGTAGGTTAATGTTAATGGACACTATTTTGAAAAGATATATAGAGAATAAAACTAACTAAGACTTGCTAGTTTGCTCAGTTGTTGATTTCCTAAGAACTTTATGGCCCTCGTATATGAAAAATCCGCGTTTTTGACACCTAGGTACTTTTTTGAAACAGATTTCAGATTAGGTACTAAAAGCTTATAAACACAACAAGAATTCTTCCTCCTACCCTACTCCCAATTTATTAGAGGTCGGTTCAGTGTTTTATCGACATAGGTACCTAGCGGTATCTATAGGATTTGATGCCATCTGACCAAATAAAAAAGTGGAGTCGGAAAACGCACTAAGGCAAGTAAAACTACACACGCATGTAAGGAAACTACGCCTTGCCAATGCCATATCAGTTGAGCTACATGTGTGTGCGTGTCACTGTGTAACATACACGAGCGAGGCGTAGTTTTACCGGTCTAAGTGCGTTCTTCACAGAGTTCCGCGTTTGTATTTTTCGCATTTTTATTTGGTTTGAGTTTGGACTGCGTACGTTATTATAGGTGGATTACTCGCAACTTCGCGAGTGACACATCTGTAAAGGACTCAGAAATTCCCTTATCCGCCTTTTACGACACACACGGGAAGGAAAGGGGTAGTCCTTTTCAAGTCTAGTTACTATACAATATAACATTTTGATTCTTACTAGGTTAAAATGATATCTACCCACATTTATGATACCACCATACCTAATATTGAGTCGTATTTTATGAGTCACCTAAGATTCTAAGACTTCTATAGACTGTGCTTATAGCAAATGCACTGCATTGCACTGAAGTCTATATAAGGTGGTAACCTTCGTAGGTACAACTGCTTATGATGCTCAAAGAACGTGTCGTTACGTGATTACGACACCATAGCAATGTTTGGGCAACGAATGTTCTCACGACATTAGGTACCTACATTTGTAAGAATGTATAATGCTATTAGTCGTTTATTTAATAGGTTTTACCTACACGCTTTTCACGGCAACCATTTTAATAATCACGTGTTTGAGAAACAGAATTATTGCTACCTCCTAAATCAGACAAATAAATTGTTTTTGACTTAAGTCAATTGTCTATAAATAAACAAAGACCATCCCATTAAGTGCTGAAGTAAGCAAGTTCGCACACGTAACCGTAAGTGGCTGTATGGCTTCGGCGCACAATGTGAACTGTGGATTAGAGAGAATTATAATTACTACGACACTAGCTCTGTCAAGCGTATAATACAAATCTAACGATAAACAAAAACTTGCAAAACACTGAAGGCTTATGTTCATTATTGAAAGCACAATAACATGATTATTTGGCCTAATAAAAGTTGAAGATAATAAAAATATTAGGTACACCCTATAGTAAATAATACAATATACTAAAAATAATTCAGATTGATTTCTCAATATAAAACATTTAAAAATTAAACCTTAATTAACTAGATACTCAAATGAAATATACAAGTTTAATCTTTGTTTATTAATAAATAAATAAAGCACTAAACTTTTTTACATATACACTACCTGTGGGGGGCCTGTTACTGGCTTTTTATAATGTATTACACTGTATGTTTCTATATGTAAGCTGCAAAAAATTCCCCCAAATAAAATAAAAATAACAATTTCATCCGTAGGTAATCGTTGTATTAAGTATTATTTGTGAATTTGCATTACTACAACCTAAAAAGGTGTATAATGACTAGCCATCAAATAAGTCTGATCAAACCTAACTTGAATTCTTTTGCACTGGGCTACTATCTTAAAATCTAATTAATTCCCAGTTAATACTTTATTTATCATACATTTAGATGATAAGTGCTAATAACAATAAATCCCCTTTCACATTGAAACTACTCAGTTACAAATCCGTAAAATAAATGGCCAAAAAAATTGTATTCTTGTTTATTTCCAAGTCAGTAAACAAAAAATTTGCAATGGTGATTTTCCAATCTATTCTTATTAATAGCTTTGAGATAAATAAAGATTACGCATTTTGCCACTGTCGAGTAAAAAAATATGGTAAGTAGATGAGTTAAGAGTCTCAAAAGACGTGTCATTACAATAAGAACTGTTGTGACACTCCAGAACCTTGTTGTCATCAAACTGATATTTATTGACTTGACAAAGACAGAAAATATGGCATTTCCATTACTGTGATAAAGTTCTACAATGGGTCAGGATCAGGAATCAAATAGTAAAAAACAAGAAACCGTAATTATTAAAGCAGCATATTTGTTCAGTATTAGTTTATAAAATTTGTGTCTGTAGTTTATGCTGAGTAAACCCAGACCGCTGAGTGATTTAGAAAGTAACATCTGTCCTGGTTGTTGGCTTATGTTTGTTAGTTGATTTTGGGGTTGACACTCCTTTTTTATATAGGCTACAGACTGGCAACCTGTTATTATTTTGGGGGACTGTAAAATGACCCATACTACCAAATGTGGCTTTATGTGTAACAAAATTTTACCTAAAGCTCTACTCAACTCTTTTTCGGATTATGAGAGTGATTGTGTATGTTGTTTATACATAAACTGAATTTTTTTTAATGCTTTTAAGATATTTTGTAATTTTGAATATTAATCCACTTTTTACAGTCTACCTACACATTTTTATTTCTTCTATTCATATTTGTATTATTTAATATTTATTTATTTAAGAAGATTTAGAAGTATACACTTCTAAAACGAGATGTATTACATACCATACCTAATGAAAAGTAAATGTCTTACCACATCGAACAGCCCATCGGTCCATTCCAGCTTTTGTATTTCAAGCATTGTGGTGCCGTCTGGTGCCAATTCCAGGAAGAACAATGTTCCACCCCCAGCCAGACCATAGTACTGGCTTGTTGCCACAGCCAACATATCTGGTCTCGTCCGGGAAAACCGGACACTGTAGCCATGACGGCCTGGTGTCAGGAATGTTGGCATACTGATGGTATAGCTGCAAGTAAGTATTATGAAATCTTTAATGTAGTAATATATATTATTTAATCTTTTATTTTAATGAGGCTTTAGTATACTCTAGGTGACTATGTCAGCCTCATGGGGTAACTCGAATAATCGTAGCTATTTCAAATTTAAAAAACAAAGTCGCTATCCGCTATCTGTCTGTCCCTATGTATGCTTAGATCTTTAAAACTACGCAACGGATTTTGATGCGTTTTTTTTTAATAGATAGAGTGATGGTCTTGGATGGATGATGGATGGATGGATCTTAAGGAAGGTTTATATGTATAATACATGCATATTTATATAAGCATTGCACCCGTGCAAAGCCAGGGCGGGTCGCTAGTAAATAAATATATTAATATCGATTTCTTACTAAGAGACAGCCTTAATATTAAGTTAATACCACCATATTGATAACAATTTTATCATCTTTGAATGCAAACTAAGGAGATTTAAAAAAATAACGTTATATGAATAGCACTGTCATATGAAAAAACTCTAATATGAATTACCTAAACAATAATATTTATATTGTTGTTTGTCTACAATAATAAAACTACACCTAACAATTATTTTTGATATGTAATATTCTATTTTTTATTTAGTTAAACAAAATAAGTAATTCTTGGTTATCTTGAAATTAATAATTAATTCTACAATGAATAAGTAATGAAAAAACATATGAATTTATAATTTATTGAATTGAGAAACTGTTTCACAAATCTTTCACAAGTAAAATTGTCTTGAATCCATATTAAAAACAGCACAAACCTCTATACAATAAAGACCAACGGAGTTTTTAAATGAATATTTTGATTAAGTAACTACTTGACAAAATTTGCCCCTATAGGTAAAAACTCAAGTACGAATCGCTGATCATTTATTTAGGCTATTTTAACACAGGGAGACTAAAATTGTCTTAAACATTCCATGCACTACGGATACACTATATTTGTTTTGGAATCCTTGAAACTTTACATGAAGAAACGGTGAATTGGTAAGATGGCAAACTACAGGAATCTAAGACAGGAATATAAATTATTTACAAAAAGAGCTACCGCATACTAACTTTAGTTAAGTACTTTTATGTTACATTTCTGATACTCATTATATTGATGTACAACTTATTTTATGAAAGGAACTTGTTATGAACTTTAATTCAACAATTTACACCAATTTGTGAAATCATTGTTCCAAATAAAACATTACAATTTCAAGTCAAAGTCTGTCAATTGTCAATGTCAAAAACTACGCTCAAGCCTGCTCATACTAACGTCACACTTGCAGAATCGAAACGCGGGCGTAGTGTTGTGACATCATATCGATTCAGTTCCGATGCCATGCGTCATATAAACTTGAAATCCTATTAGCCCACCTACAAACATAATCCAATAAGACCGTTATTCTAATTCCCATGAAACCTTATATGATACCTCTATATAAGAATGATTTCCTAGTATTGTTCATTTCTGGTGAACGCTTCAAACATTCACATCGAGTCTTCAGTGCTCTTTTACTTTAGTATCCTAAAACCAATACCTACCTTTTCTTTTTTCAAATATCAATCCTAATCCATTGAAAATGATGGATTATATATCTTTGGCTTTTGTAGTCGCAGTAAAAGTTTTTAAGAAAACTACCCCAAACGGAAAAGTTACGGTTTACCTTGGCAAGCGTGACTTCATTGATCATGTAGATTACTGTGATCCTGTTGATGGAGTCGTGGTGGTGGATACCGAATACCTAAAAGGAAGAAAAGTTTATAGTCAGGTATTCAACAGTGTGGTGATAAAGTGATTATTTAGTGCAGTGCGTTCCATTGGATTGATAAAATAAAATTTTCTGTTACTAGCTTGTTACCACTTACCGCTATGGTAGGGAGGAAGATGAAGTTATGGGAGTGAAGTTTTCCAAAGAGATGGTGATTGGTCAAGAGCAAGCTGTACCGATGATAAATTCAAAAATGGAACTGACTCCTGTTCAAGAAAAATTGTTGAAGAAACTTGGACCAAATGCGTACCCCTTCACTTTCAATTTCCCTGAAATGGCCCCTAGCTCGGTAATATTTTGTTTCGTTTAATCAAACATATCTATGACTGTCTTGTCAGTAATAATTCATTAAACTATAGGTTACTCTTCAACCCGCTGATGAAGATCAAGGAAAACCAATGGGTGTTGATTATTGCGTCAGAACATACGTCGCTGAAAATGAAGACCAAAAGAGTCACAAGAGGAGCTCTGTAACTCTTGCTATTAAGAAGGTAAAACAAATCAATTCATATTATTTTGCCATGGATGGTGCATAATTTTACAGAAGACATTATCTTTTGTAGCTTCAACATGCTCCAACTTCCCGTGGACGCCGTCTCCCAAGTTCTCTTGTCAGCAAAGGGTTTACCTTTAGCAATGGCAAGATCAACTTGGAAGTTACGCTGGACAGGGAAATTTATTATCATGGAGAAAAGATCGCTGCCAATGTTATCGTTTCAAATAACTCACGAAAATCGGTTCGTAATATTCGCTGCATGGTGGTGCAGCATGTAGAGATAACAATGATTAACTCTCAATTCAGTCGGCATGTTGCATCTTTGGAAAGTCGCGAGGGTTGCCCAATTACACCTGGGGCTAGTTTATCGAAGACATTTTATCTTGTTCCTTTGGCCCGCAGCAATAAAGATATTCGAGGTTTGTATAGATTATATTATTATATCATATACTCACTCGGATATTAGTAAATTAAGAGAGTATAAACATTTCTTATTTATTTTTTACAGGTGTGGCTCTTGATGGCCACTTGAAGGAGGATGATGTAAACCTTGCAAGTTCTACTCTTGTTGCTGATGGAAAATGCCCTACTGATGCAATTGGTATCGTAGTTTCTTATTCGGTCCGAGTGAAACTGAACTGTGGCACACTCGGAGGGGAACTGGTCACCGACGTACCCTTCAAACTACTCCACCCTGCTGAAGGTACTTTTATTTTATCAAAAGAAGCGAGCCTTTTTTTTGATAATTGCATTTTCGTCATAATATATCATGTTCCAGGTACCGTAGAACGCCAGCGCTTCAATGCTATGAAGAAAATGCAGTCTATTGAAAGACACCGCTATGAAAATTCTCTGTACACTAACGAAGAAGAAGATAACATCGTATTTGAGGACTTTGCTCGCCTCAGAATGAACGAGCCTGAATGAATTATAAATTTAAACAAAACAAAAAAAAAAGTAAAATGAAATATCAAAAACTAAATAAAAAAATCGTAACAAAGCAAGTCAAATATCATCACGAAACTACCCAACCTAGGAAAATATCCATATATTATTATTTAGGATTTATTTTTTGTGCTTTTATAAAATTTACGATAGCGTTTGAATTCACTAAAATAGTAATTTCATAGAATTTAAAATCCATTGTGTAGCTTGAGTAGCTTATCATGTTTTTAAAAATATAGGCATTCATAATCATTGAATATATTTATTGTAAAGTTCACTTTAAAATAACTTATGTTAAAAATTGGTGATTATACTTTAACCAAAAATATTAACCAATAATCTATTAATGTATTTTTTGCTAAGCCTTACCTTAATGTCCACAATAAAATAAATTCCACCAGAATAGACCACTTTTATTTAATCTCGTAGCAGTAACTCACTTGATATAAAGGTCAAAGTTGTTACTAGAACGACCTGTACACTACTGACATCGCTATCATATCTAAGGTTTGGAAGTCACTTATTTTGCATATTCTATTGTCCGAAGCAATAAGGTAAAGGGATCATCTTAGCCCCGCCCGATTCTTTTCTTTCATATACACCCCATGTTTGTCAAGCGTTGGTACACGTACAGTTATAAGTTCGTCAATTTACTTTTGTTAGACATTAAAACACAAAATGAATCTTAATTTACCTTTAACTGACAGATTTGGATGCCTCAAAATTATTCAGTTATATCATTAATATATTTTAATTTTTTACTTGACATTAGATATTAAGCTTTATTGAGACTTTTCCCGTAATAAACTCATGACAAGTGTGTGCTTGTAGAACTATGCATTACCTATATTAAATAAAAATAGTGTGTGTGTGTGCAATTTAACACGGCAGAAGTGAAACTTCAGAAAAGTAGTTAAAGTGATTTCACAAGCAACAATACCGGTAGTGTAACTTTTTTCGTATAAAAAACGTAAATATTGTAGTTGCGATAAGAGCTTAATTTTCATAGGAAACGCGAATAGCGCCCTTAACGGAAAGAAGGGCAAATCATGTTTCCCATACAAAGTGAGCTCTTAACACAACTACAATAGTTACGTTTTTATACTAAAACACTACAGGTACATAATGGTTGTCATAATGTTGAACAACAAACTTCTCCGCATCCGTCAAAAACTTTTTGGTGTCGTTTTTTCGTTTCATCGAATTTTCAGGTCACAACGGCGCTGAAGAAGTTTCACTTCATTAAACTTGAGATCGCCAATAATTAACAGTTATCGACATTGCAAAATAATAATACGAACAACACTATTCAATAGCCGTGGTCTGATACTTGAATGAATTGGACGACTGGACAACAAGGAACGGCCATTTGAGAAAATGGCGGGAAAACGAAAGTTTTACGGTGCAGGTTTCATATAAAAATAAAAATTTATAGGTATTAAGTTATAAGGACACACCATCTCAATAAATATGTGATGATTTTTAAACTATTGGCCTTATAGAACCATATGCATAGTCTGCATGTAGTCATGAATTTCCTGGAGTCCTTTAAATAGTATGTAAGTAGGCTTCGAATAAGAACATAATTGTAGGTAACTAAGGTAATAATGTTCTTTATCTTCTATGTTGAACCAAAGTATTAGAAAAATTAATGAACCAGGCAATAATAAGTAGTATAAATTTAGTACCTACCGACCTAGTCTTCCTAATAAAAGTTAATACAAATATGTGGACTATTAAGTACAGTCGACTGGTAACATATTATAATCTACATACCTACCTACCTGCAACTTGTACATACCTACCTACCTACCTAAATCCTCGTCACCAGGTTATACCTCTACGTAAACTATAGCACGGCTGACCGAACTATTTAAACGGAGAAATAAAAAAATAATTTTGTAAGTAAGTACTTAGGTAATTCCAAATTTTTCATCCTATATTAGCATGGTTTGGTGCCCGCTTGTTGCACCAAGTGCCAAGCATCTTGTCTTTCATTATTTTATAGAAAATAAGTAATAAGTAATTAATGTAAATAATAATATAACAAATGAGGGGTGTTTGTCAAACCCACCGAAGTCGTATCTCATTTAGTCTTATTAAAAGGTCTAACTGTATTTTCTCATGACCTCAAACCGGTCACACTAGTTTTGGACAAAAGCTAAGACAGCGATGTCCTTTGGTCCTTTATTTTAACAGCCCCAAGGGTTCGTCCACAGAGTCCAAACCTGTTTGACCACTTCTCCGTGTGAGAAAGGACAGTAAACTAAATTGACCCCTTATTTGCATGTATTCGCAAGTCTTTTGTTGCTGTGACATACTGTCGCTAAGTTCGTCTAGCTAGCCTAACTGAATAAGAAGGGTGACCTAATGGCTTTTCTCTGCGTTGTAGTAGAATAATATTACGTAAGTAAGTATATTAAACGAGAATCCAAATTATTTTGCACTTACAGACTGCTGAAACTCTAAAAGTTGCATAAAATATTTGCAGGATTTTTCAAATCTTTAAATAATGAAAATGTGTGAGGTAATTAATTGTTATTACTAAATGTAGGTATGCTCTATAGTTTGTTGCGGTTTATCATATTGGATAGATATTGCTTATGAATAAAAAAATCTTTGGATAAAATAACATACAAAAATTATCTTAATTATCTTAATTCTCTGAACATTTAATTATATCTACCTATTTGGTTAATTGTAATCTTACGTAACTGAGTATAAGTATCAAAAAAATATGACCTATATATTCGTTTAGGTTTATTCGAATTAGCCGGAAGAAAACTGAAATGCTACATTTACCTACTACGAAAGTGATCAACATTAGGCATATTTTGTGTTTGTATTACTTGAAATTCCTTGCGAACTTCCGCAGCCGTATGTAAGAAAGCAAAAGGGACGTCACCCCATTGTACGCACCCTTCGTCACCGCGACAAGTGCAGGACTTCCCTACGAATTGTAAGCCAAAGACCAGTGGACAATACCTAGTCAATAGTTTTCCCACAAGGAACTGGTCAAACTGGTTTGCCGGAAGGGTGGACAGGAAGCCCTTTGGCCGCTTACGTGACGAAGGTGATTTAGCAAAGATTATTTTTTGGCAGTGTGGGAATGTTGACTATGAATGCACGATGCCGTTGCTTCAAAGTGCACAATGGTGTACCTACTTAATAAAAAGTTGAATTGAATTTAACTAATTGTTTCGATTTAAAAGTACCTAAGAAAGTACATATTTTTATTAATTTAAAGATATTAAAAAAAAAATCGCTCAGTGATTTACAGAATTGTTTGTCAGTCGATTGAACCAAGAAGTCCATAAACAGTTCTAAAAATATTTTATATTAAAAAAAAAATTAAAGTCAAACAAATGAATGCATTCCATCTGATGGTAAGCAGAAGTAGACTCCAAATGCGAAGATAGCTAGTACGAGAGATAAACCGCCGCGCTAGCCACCCTCGCCTTGCCAACCATGGTGCTTCTTCACACCTCTTTTGAATGACCCCAGGATTGTTGGAAGGATTCCTCCTGCCCGTACACGTGTTCCCACGTGTACGGGCATTGAATCCTATTTTTTGATTGAATAATCTTATTGTGTAGGTATAGGTTAGCTTTTAGGAAAGTTTTTATTAAAATGTAGCTAGGTACCTGGGTACTCAATGAATGGAATAATTTTATTTTTGCGTTTACAAACGCGTAAATATAATACTAGAAAAATGCACTGAAAAAAATCGACTTGCCTCAGGCGGGACTCGAACCCGCACCTTCCACAATCCGGGTGGACGCGTTGACCAATTTCGCCACCGAGGCACTGCTTTTCGCTGTCGAAATTTGTCAGTGCTTGGTGCTTATGTTTTATGGTAAACATCGTTTCATCAAATCTTTGAAATTTGCACTTCCAAGACCCGAACGAAATATTTTTGCAAATATTTGACGCCCAGCTAAGATGAAACTACCTTACATTATGGAATAATTTTATTTTTGCGTTTACAAACGCGTAAATATAATACTAGAAAAATGCACTGAAAAAAATCGACTTGCCTCAGGCGGGACTCGAACCCGCACCTTCCACAATCCGGGTGGACGCGTTGACCAATTTCGCCACCGAGGCACTGCTTTTCGCTGTCGAAATTTGTCAGTGCTTGGTGCTTATGTTTTATGGTAAACATCGTTTCATCAAATCTTTGAAATTTGCACTTCCAAGACCCGAACGAAATATTTTTGCAAATATTTGACGCCCAGCTAAGATGAAACTACCTTACATTATGGAATAATTTTATTTTTGCGTTTACAAACGCGTAAATATAATACTAGAAAAATGCACTGAAAAAAAATCGACTTGCCTCAGGCGGGACTCGAACCCGCACCTTCCACAATCCGGGTGGACGCGTTGACCAATTTCGCCACCGAGGCACTGCTTTTCGCTGTCGAAATTTGTCAGTGCTTGGTGCTTATGTTTTATGGTAAACATCGTTTCATCAAATCTTTGAAATTTGCACTTCCAAGACCCGAACGAAATATTTTTGCAAATATTTGACGCCCAGCTAAGATGAAACTACCTTACATTATGGAATAATTTTATTTTTGCGTTTACAAACGCGTAAATATAATACTAGAAAAATGCACTGAAAAAAATCGACTTGCCTCAGGCGGGACTCGAACCCGCACCTTCCACAATCCGGGTGGACGCGTTGACCAATTTCGCCACCGAGGCACTGCTTTTCGCTGTCGAAATTTGTCAGTGCTTGGTGCTTATGTTTTATGGTAAACATCGTTTCATCAAATCTTTGAAATTTGCACTTCCAAGACCCGAACGAAATATTTTTGCAAATATTTGACGCCCAGCTAAGATGAAACTACCTTACATTATGGAATAATTTTATTTTTGCGTTTACAAACGCGTAAATATAATACTAGAAAAATGCACTGAAAAAAATCGACTTGCCTCAGGCGGGACTCGAACCCGCACCTTCCACAATCCGGATTGTAGTATTATATTTACGCGTTTGTAAACGCAAAAATAAAATTATTCCATAATGTAAGGTAGTTTCATCTTAGCTGGGCGTCAAATATTTGCAAAAATATTTCGTTCGGGTCTTGGAAGTGCAAATTTCAAAGATTTGATGAAACGATGTTTACCATAAAACATAAGCACCAAGCACTGACAAATTTCGACAGCGAAAAGCAGTGCCTCGGTGGCGAAATTGGTCAACGCGTCCACCCGGATTGTGGAAGGTGCGGGTTCGAGTCCCGCCTGAGGCAAGTCGATTTTTTTTCAGTGCATTTTTCTAGTATTATATTTACGCGTTTGTAAACGCAAAAATAAAATTATTCCATAATGTAAGGTAGTTTCATCTTAGCTGGGCGTCAAATATTTGCAAAAATATTTCGTTCGGGTCTTGGAAGTGCAAATTTCAAAGATTTGATGAAACGATGTTTACCATAAAACATAAGCACCAAGCACTGACAAATTTCGACAGCGAAAAGCAGTGCCTCGGTGGCGAAATTGGTCAACGCGTCCACCCGGATTGTGGAAGGTGCGGGTTCGAGTCCCGCCTGAGGCAAGTCGATTTTTTTCAGTGCATTTTTCTAGTATTATATTTACGCGTTTGTAAACGCAAAAATAAAATTATTCCATAATGTAAGGTAGTTTCATCTTAGCTGGGCGTCAAATATTTGCAAAAATATTTCGTTCGGGTCTTGGAAGTGCAAATTTCAAAGATTTGATGAAACGATGTTTACCATAAAACATAAGCACCAAGCACTGACAAATTTCGACAGCGAAAAGCAGTGCCTCGGTGGCGAAATTGGTCAACGCGTCCACCCGGATTGTGGAAGGTGCGGGTTCGAGTCCCGCCTGAGGCAAGTCGATTTTTTTCAGTGCATTTTTCTAGTATTATATTTACGCGTTTGTAAACGCAAAAATAAAATTATTCCATAATGTAAGGTAGTTTCATCTTAGCTGGGCGTCAAATATTTGCAAAAATATTTCGTTCGGGTCTTGGAAGTGCAAATTTCAAAGATTTGATGAAACGATGTTTACCATAAAACATAAGCACCAAGCACTGACAAATTTCGACAGCGAAAAGCAGTGCCTCGGTGGCGAAATTGGTCAACGCGTCCACCCGGATTGTGGAAGGTGCGGGTTCGAGTCCCGCCTGAGGCAAGTCGATTTTTTTCAGTGCATTTTTCTAGTACTCAATGAATGGTTATTACTCAAAAGCAATATTAGATAGATCCCTTTTATGCTTCAATCTAAAAAAAATGTTTTATTTTTAATTGTTGATATTATCTTTTGGGTGGGTGATAGAGGTTTTAGTGTATCTATTTATTTTACGAAAACTAAATGGAGTGGAATTTCATGGGTTATTTGCAGAATCGACTAAATGTCTGTTTTTCGGCGAACCCTTAATTGGCGTACGGTGTGTGTTACTCTAAACCGTAGGTACGTAGGTCCAGTATGCTGGTGCTTTTTATATTGCTGAATTGTATGAATTTTATGTTATGAGTAGATTACTTTTAAAAATTACCAAAACTTTTATTGATTGCTGTTAGCCGCAGATCTAACTTAAGTGTCACCGAGCTTTTAAGATGGCGAAGGAGTCTCTGTGTAGCCTAAAGTCTCTACACTCTAAGGCATTCGAGTTGGAAGGTTTTATCTAAACACAATAATGTAGGGTCAATCCAAACGGCTAAGTGCCTATCATATCAAATTACGGTACAGGATTTTTTATGGATCGTAAAATATAAATGCCGTTAAGTTATTAAGAAATGATACTAAAATGTTGATTATTTTAAGTACCTAGGGCGTAAACACAGTTAAATGTTAATTTATTAGTCTTTTTCCTAGTCTGGTCGGCATTTGAGGAGATGGTGCAATAATTATGTTGCAGGTTTTGATATAGTTTTATGGCCGGCAGCCAGCCTGACACCAACCTTACTTGGGAATGTTTTAGCGGCTGATTTACTCCCGAATCGGATTTTTTTCTATATGATAATTATTTATTACTGATGAATTTCCGGGTAAGAATTTGTCTAACAGCAAAGGAAGCCGTTTTAAGGAAGAGTTCTAGTACCTATATACTTTATCTATTGATATAAAATGCTTTGGCCTGAATTACTGACTGACAGCCTAAACAACCGCTGTACCTATAAGCCCCTAAGGGGGTGAAAAGGGGGGCAAAGTTTATATGGGACAACGTGATTCCTTGGTCCAATCTACTTAAAATTTTCTATCAAACGTTTTTAACAGAATCGATGGAAGACGTGTTTCGTATTTTATTGAAATTTCTAGCGGGATTAAAAAGGGGTTGAAATTCTTAATCTAAGGGGTTGAAAGTTATTTTGGCGGTGATTTGTTTCGAAATTAATATCAATATACTCCTTAGCGCTTTTGATTTAAATTACATTTTATTTAGACACATGTTTGAAAACTCAACCGGATTTTATTTAAAAAAGGTTGAATTCACACATAAGCTAATACTCTTTAAAATTGGAATATCTTGAAAGTCACCGTACTATTTATGGGTATTTTTTCATCACTACCGAAGGCTGAGATCGAAGGTAAAACCACGAAAGTTTGAATTTAGGCACAGTCATGATCGATCACAAACAAATAAGTAATTATTGTAGCATTTTTGAAATTTCGACACAAGTCCCAACTTGTGTCGAAATTTCGTGAGTTACTAGGGGATGAAAGTTCGTATGGAAATCCGTCGTTTAAAAATAAAATCCACAATAATTGGGTTTTGGCCTTTCGGCCAAATAATAAGAAAGAGGTATTTTTTTTTAAAATATCCCCTTATGGGGTATAATATGGGGGATGAAGCTTTGTATGGATATCCGTCATTTTTAAAGTAAAACCTAGAGTTATTTTTAACTAAACTTTCAGTTTACAGTTAATATTTTAAGATTTCTCGAAATCCTACCCTTAGGGTTTTAAACTAGGGAATAAAAGTTATGAACAAATCTATCTATGTTTACTATCGAATATTGGAAATATGTGTATGATTACTAGAAAATAAGTACGAAAAATTAAAATGCTGCTCAAAGTAACTATTCAACGGGAACGAAGTCGCGAGCAAAAGCTAGTATGTATAATTTAGCTACCTTTATCAGTGTAAGTGTGGATAAATAAGTGCTAAATATTTTAATGTGGGAGGTAGAAGGCAATTAATAAACAAGAAACTTAATATCTGCTTGCTGCAGGTGCGTTGTCATCCTGAGGCCTAAAATAAAATGCCTTCCATGCCCAGTAATTACACTGGCTACCTTTCCCTTCCATCTAAAACACAGCAAACTGTTTTAGCAAGATATTTTTTTCTAACTTTATTTATTTATTTGGTGTTTTTTCAAACATTTTGAACTTCTATCTGATTTTATAATCATTGTATAACTAATATCAAATCTGTATAATTTTCATTTCAACTTTTGGTGTATATTTAACTGTATTGTAATATTCCTATTAAAATATGTCAGTGAGAGGTGATGAAATGTAAAGGAAAGAACATAAACAGCATCTCCTGTAGTTCTCCCTTAAAATCGGACCCCATCTTATTTTTTTTCTGGGCATCAGACGCGTGCGCACTTTGCATCCGCATAAAAGAAGATGAGGGTCCATTGTGATCAGATCACCCTTGCCAAAAAAAAAACAACCTGTGTATTATGTGCTAAAGCTATAATTGTTCTTTATTATTCGTGTCGGTTATTTTATTATTAATCAAGATGACAGTTTATGTTGTTTGTTCAAATATTTTTGGTTAACAGTTACTTATTAAAATGGAAGTGAAACATGCTTGGATATTAATGTAGGCAATAAAAATATTTTTTGAAAAATAATAATTCCATTTAAGACTAAGAAAAAGAGATTTTAACTATTTCGTATACGTAGTATAGAAGTTCACAAAGTCGTTTAAATATACATTAGGCACGAAAACGTTGATTAACCGTAGAGCCGCCTTAACAAAGATGTTAAAAATTTATGATTAGTACTTCAACCAAAAATAGTAACGAATAAAATAGGTATATCATTTAATTATATTTTTGTAGGTACTTTATATATCGATCTATCGAATCTAAACTTTCATGTTGTCAATGTTTAAAACGTAGGCATAAAAAATATCTCTCCATTATACAGTGTACTTACACGATTTAAATCCAGCAAAATTGTGTTGCATAATAAAGTAAGAAAATTATAAAAAGTAATATTACTGTCGGTAATGCAGGCATCTATTATATTAAAACAATGTTGAAACAATAAAGTAATTTGTCAACGGTTTTATCTAACCATGTAACATTGTAGTGTAGCACGCCAGTAATGGGGAGAAATTTGATGTTTAGATAAGTTACCGTAAGATCGACATGAGCTTCGGTGGATACTTACTAGGTATATCTATATTAGAAGAGCTCCGTAGAATATTGAATTTTAAGTCCTATCTTTTATTATTTATGGAAGGACGTAAATACGGGGTAGGTACTTGGTAAATTCCAAACGTAATAATTTGCCAATTTCATATTTATTATTTATTATCAGTAAAACAAAGTGTATGGAAATTTTCAAAATTAATTTTGAAATATCGAAATTTTAAAAACACCAATATTTTATTATTGATGTGTATCGGTTTAATAAAATACATTCCATACAAAAAGGTCTGTGCACTTATAAAGTGCCTACCAGATAGGTATTTAATTTAAATTATTTAGAAACAGATTTTTAAGCTCACATGGCATGTTTTTTCATACAGTTCAACTATTTTATTAAAGTGCAAGCCTCTACTTAGGGCTATTGTTTTATTTGTATAGATTCTGTTAGGAACCTGCCTTCTGCTATATCACAAACTATATTATATGACCTGGTTTAACCAATTAATGATTGAATACAAGATACGCTACGCCAGAATTTCTAAGAATCTATATGGCAATAAAACTATTTGTACCATATTCACTCCAATAATACTCTCAAAAATGTATATTGCTATAAGTTTTCTTAACCTTAGGCACTAACATAAATTATACTACTGAACCCTGAATTAAATCGTCTACAATCCTTCTTGGAACTTGTCTGTAGTGTGAGCGTGGGAAAGGGCACGCAGTGACCCCTGTGAAGCATCATTGAGCCCTTTACAATATGGTACCTTCTACATTTGCGGCGATAAAATCCTTATACTCGCTTCTTCGTTTATTAAGATAGTTGATAAAGCTCTCTTGGTGGTATTATTTTACATTTGTATTTATTTATGCAATTATCATTACTAAAATAGATAAGTATGGAATTCTTGTTATGACTTATACATTAACCAACATATAATAGTGATTTCGGTTTGGAAATGTCGTGGCCCGAAATGCTTGGACATTTCTTCTACCTACCGATCACCCAGATACGTAGATTAGACTCTCCCACAAACATTCCACTCCGCTTGGTCATAAAAAATTAACCTTGAACCTACTGATCACTCCTGACCACTACCATTTTTAGATAATGGGCTACTCAACCAGTGGTCCAGATTTTTAAGGTCCAGTAGCATTTCATGATCTGGCCTATTATAAGATCGGGCCACGACATATAGACTAGGTATATCTCCTCGAAAATAAGTAAAGATGTTGACTTTTGTATCTTTTATAAAATAACTTTTTTTATTATTATTTATTTAACGATTAAAAGAAAAAAACAACTTTTAAAAACATTATAGCATTTAGAAAACCACTAAGGTTTGTAGGGGAGTAATGCTATAGGAGTCTTTTACAAAAGGACAAGGTAACGAGACTTATACAATATAGTTATTTTGTTTATAATTAAGCCCCTGTATTCTTGAACCATTGAATCCTTGGTCTAAGCCTGTATTGGATGTAAAAGCTTCGTCTCAGCTTAGAGCAATGAACTTTAGCAAGTGCATTGCCATTGATTTCTAATATTAAAACGGTAGGAATGTATTTGATCGACTCTATGAAAGAAGCATAGACTTGCGGCTATATTCTTCCTAATATAAAATCTACGTTCTTTTAGGTCTAACACTATATATCGCAATAAACACAAATAATTTTTTACGTCTATTATTGTTATGTCCTTAGATTACCTAAGCTTTAATATGGGAAAAGGCTACATTTTAACCGACTTTAACAAAAGGAGGAGTCGATTTTTCCTTGTATACCCCGATTTTAACCATTTTATTCCTTTCTTCTTTTTCCGGACCACGGAAATGATTGAAAACTTGCGCTTTTTAGCGCAAGTTTTTAAAACAGTTTTTTCTTTGTGCAGTTTACGAAAAAGTGCGCATATTTTAGACGGTAGAGTAGGCAATATTGGAGCTTCTTAATTCTAGCTACCAGCTGTTTATTTCCTAGATAACTAACCACAGATTTGTTTATCATTGACCAGGTAATAAAAATCTAAGTCAAATCTACTACAGTGCCTGTGCTCGCTCACATATCGTTGCAATGATAACTTTTTAAGACAACAGCGATATAAGTGATGTTGGCCATGCGGAGAATCCTGCGACTTTACTATACTCGGAAAACGAGAAAACTATTGATTTTTCTTAATTAGATGCTACTTTTTCTCTTACGAATCTTTAAGTAATTAGCGCTCCGCCCACGACTTCGTCGGCGTGGATTTAAGAATAGTATAGCATTTTAATGGTGAAAGATTTTTTTTTAAAGTGG
Organism: Elophila nymphaeata; assembly: GCA_955850985.1. Classification (NCBI taxonomy): domain Eukaryota; kingdom Metazoa; phylum Arthropoda; class Insecta; order Lepidoptera; family Crambidae; genus Elophila; species Elophila nymphaeata. The sequence continues at coordinate 11,706,906 of OY039073.1, forward strand.
TACAGTAGTTTTTGAGGTTTTTTGTTACAAACATAAAAATCCATCCTCTTTATCATATTAAATGTAGATAAAATTATCTACAACTTCACTAAAATTTTATGAAAATAGCTCCAGTTGGACCTATTTTCAAGATTTTTTAAAATACACTACAATGTACAATTTTTTTAATGTTTTTATATCGATTTGTTGTGAAAGTACCTAGTCAAGTTTCACATGTATATTTTTTTCAAAATTTACGCACTTATTATTAAGGCGTAGTGATCGTTTGATACAAAGCTACAAAGCAAAAATGAGTCGCTCCAATATCCATAAGTGTTTCGATGTTCTTTTTGTTTTCGAATATTAATACTCTATTCGAAAAAAATAATAACTTTCTACTACGGAACTGTGTCACTCCCAATTTAATTCTTTCATAACAACTTTTGGAAACAAAGTGCCTACTTTCATGATATTGTTTGATGATATCGTTTTGATAGCGCCAATTTAAGATGTTTTAAATATGCAGACATTCTTTTGTTCGAGTCTATGACAAAAGTAAAGCTTGCAATTCTTAAAAAAAGATCTTGACGTGACTTCTAAGACAATAGAACCAAAAAATATTGCCTCATGTTAAACTTAACTACAGATGCATTTTTTTTTTTATATATAAGGTACATCAACAGCAAAACTCGTTGAACACTTACAATAGATATTTAAAAAGTTACAATCTTTACACGTTTTCTAATTACAGATATACACAGCACTTACCGTAAAGATTTTATCTTAAAACTAGCTGTGTCCGACTTTGTTCGCGTTTTATATAGCCTATAGCCTTTCTGGATAAATGGACGATCCAACGCAAAAATAATTTTTCAATTTAAATCAGTAGTTCCTGAGATAAGCGCGTTCAAACAAACAACTATTTATCATAATCAATTTTAAATCTTAAATTATAATATTAGTATTGATTTAATATTTATGTATCTTATTTACTATATAATTGTAACCAACTTACATAAATCCTAAAACAAAGACTACGCTGAGTGCTGAGTGTGAATCGACAGGCCACAGGAAATGCAGAAATTTATTTCTAAAAGTTAAGAAAGAGTCATTGAAAATGTCAAAGTGGGTATTTTGTTTGAAATTTCATTATACTTATTGCATATTCTCGCCGGAGTATAATGCCGGCCTAAGTTAATTCTAGAATGAAAAGGTTTACGTTAGTTATTTTGTATTAAGTACCACTATCATACACCTCATAACTAAAACATAGACAGAACGTTAAAACTTCCAAAGCGCGCGACTTGTGTCAATACAGACCTACAGCTTACAGAAGACCGCAGTCAAATAACTCAACTTTTTTGTAGTGTTGTGTTTTGTCTTGTAAGCTTGTCAGAGATCCATGGGATAGGGTTAGAGTTGGCGGTGCCAGAGTCCACCTGATGCCTCAGTTTTATAATAGTGTATAGGTTACGGCAGTGACTCAACTGCTTAGGTACCATCAGGCAATGTGCCAACCACATCACATTAAATAGAAAATTCAAATTCAAATCCTGTTGTGTAAAATCATCGGGTTAACCCTTTACCTAAAACCAATAATTGTGGTTTCGCCTTTAAAAATATTTTTTTGATATATTTGAATAGGCGAGAGGTAATTTTAGCCTCTCTCTATTTATACATATAGAATTATAGCAAAAACGATAATTTTTTATATTAATTTTCTTTTATGTTTTTGCTATATTTTTTTTTATTTCTTACCTGTCATTTTTATAGTAATTGCGCTCGATTGTAGCAGTTTCTTGCTGTGATCCTAGAAAAGATGCTATCTTAATTTAAACCAACTTACATTTTGATTAAAATAATGGTATTAAAATCTTTTAAAAATACATACAAGGAACTGATCAATATTTCAAGTAAACAGGTTAATCTTACTTGACTAGTTAAACTGGATCGCAAAATTTTACTTTCGCATAAAAATTTCATTACTGCTGAAAACTTTATAAAATGTAGAGAAATATATTATATTATGGAGTATTAGGTATACTTGTAAGTTTTGGTATGATTGTAAACATAAGTAACACTACCTACTAGTATAGTATTATATTATCTATCGTAACAGTATAACTTCTCTCCTGTGAGGTGGCAGAATTCAGTCAGTATTTAGTCCATCGTCTCTGTGACTCATTGAATGAATTTTATATCATATGACTTATATTGGATATTATTGAATTACTTACCACATGTTTTGCTTTGTCGCTTTTGAGACCCAACTAATATGACAACATTTAGGTACTCTATGTGCGTGAATCATAGATTTAATCTGTGGCGTGAATCAATAATAACATAACTGCATCTTATTATATTAATTCATAAATTAATGAAAATGTCAATAATGACTCAAAAACTACTTACAATTTTGTCTACCAAAACATAGTTAACACACCTACTTACAAACTTTTGCAGTTATAGTATTAAAATATAGGTATAATTATTGGTAACGTTGTTATAGTTTTTTTCTCTCGTGTATGCTAAGCTAAACAGAAAGATATAGTAATAATTTTACTTAAGACCTTTGTTAACTAAATTGGTTATTGCGAGGGTTTTAGAAAACGAACACCAAATGATTCATGAGTATTTTAATTACAAAAATAAATAACTATAACGACACTAAAAACTAATTCAAACTATACTTTCTATTCTAATTATGTTTGTACGTGGATACTGGCTGAAGCACGTAGGCTTGCCCTGTGGCTCTATCTACTACATGCCCAGTCGTTGGTTCTAAAAACAATCTGGGAACCGATGCTGCAGCCGTGGGTTCTGGCTGGTAGTGTTGTCTCACCCCTGCACCACCTTCATATGGTACATATTTGGTGTAATCGACTTGCTTGGGTGGAGTGTAATCAACTTGCTTGGGTGGAGTGTAATCAACATGCTTGGGTGGAGTGTAATCAACTTGCTTGGATGGAGTATATTCCACTTGCTTGGGTGGAACATACGGAGCTGGTTCCTCCTCTTTTTCTTTTACGACAAGAACCACTTGCTTTTTCGTATCTTTCGGTTCAGGTGTTTCTTCATCATCGTCCTCAATTTTGTACCTGTATTGAGTACGTTTAGGTTTTTTAATAATCTCCTCTTCCTCTTCGTCACTCTCATCATAATAATTCTCTACTTTATGTGGTATCGGTTCTTGGGGTTGTTCTTTGTGCTTCCGATTCTTTGGTCGTGATAGTTCTTCTTCCTGATGAACTTTATGCCTTTTTTCTTGCTTCTGTCTTGAATGTGCTCTCTTAGCTCTTCCATTTTCTTCGTAACTAGATTTTTCAGGATCATAATCATCAGAGGTGTAAGAATGATCGCTGGGAGAATCATAACTGCTACTAGGTGCGTCATTATCATCACTATGATAAGATCCATCATCATGGTTATTATGTCCACTGTAATCATCATCCCCATGGTTACCTGAGTTTCCAGCATGATTTAAGTCCCAGTAGTGTTCTCCATACCCACCCTTTTTATCTCCCCATCGAACCTAAAATTTTAATAATATATTAAAATAATTATAAGCGTGAAAGAAGTTAAAAGGTTAATACTAGTGAATTCGGTTTTAGGTTGGAAATAGAAAAGTTAAAAAAATGCCCACAATGCAGCACCACAGAATTAAATTAAGAAGGGTAAGTATTCTAAAGAACACAACAACATATTTTGTAATAAGTACGCTGCTGGGTAAAGAAGCAGATGTAAGTATTACGCTTACCAATATTATATTAATAAGATTGTTATTGAAATATACAAGGTTATTTGGAAACCAACCTTTAAACCATTCGAAAAACTTACTAATACAAACAACTTTTTGTATGGAAGCAAAACTGTAATTTTTTATAGAACAGCTTCAATATTTTTCGCAATTTCAGAGTTGCTTTCGTAGTAAAAGTTTTTGTATTGATAAGATCTTCAAATGATTTCAAGTAGTTGATTCCATGCAAATAATCCTGTATATTTGAAGTCTAGACTCTGCGGATGCGATAAAATTGCATTGTAAAGATTATAATAAACTAGTTAACCAGCGAGAAGTACAAAGTCGAGACTTCAATGGTGTAAAGCGTAAGAAGCGTACTTTAGCAGAGAATAGTCCTTCCGATGGTCTGGACCGTTCATGCCTCTCCGTAAAGTGGCGCTCGCTGCCTTGCCGATGACCCTGGTCGAAGTCTTCTGACGTTGGTAAATGCCTATACCTTCAGCCAAGCCAAGCGAAGAGCGACGGAGGAAAGAAATAATAGAAGTTAGAGACAGAAGAAGATAACAAAACATTATTCTTTACTTTTCCCATATCCCTGTGGTTCTTATAGTCTTTCTTCTCGTAACGCTGCTCCCAAGTATTTGGGTCCTCGCAAACGTGACCAAATTCTATATTGTATGGACTCAACTGTACCGAGAAAAAATCCCTATAAATTAAATTTAACTTATGGAGAAAAACCTTGATCAATTACAAGCATATCTAAATCTTGTTTTTGATTGACGCTATTGGGTAATGATTTATTTATATTTCGTTTAGTTACGTTTCCATTACATAGATCTTGAACTAATTATGGAAAATACAGGCGCAGTCTAAAAAAAATCGTATCATTTCTATCTATAATTAAATATTTTTCAATATTAAGATGAAGAAAGTAATGTAGTTAATGACATATTTTTCAAGTTTTTGCGATAAAGTTAACCTTATTATTAACATGTTATACTTACTGGAAAAATTTTGCTTGTGACTCAACTGTAGAAGGAGTTTTTGGATGTATATTGACAGAGACACATGCTACTGGGCTCCATGTTGGGCCTGAGTACAGAGCTAGGAGGAACCACAACCATTTCTGAAAAAAAAACACGGAAATCAAATGTGGAAATGTTAATCCATTTCCTATACTAAAAAATATATAGTAAGTTACTAATGAATTGACAAAACAACATTCGCAAAGTAAATTTTAAGTTAATTTTAATTTTATGTCACACAGCTGCCATGCTAATTATATTTTATTGGTCCTCACTCAATCTCTAGGGCATATATTTTACGCAATCAGTAAAAACATGGCAATATCATTATTTTAATGTCATGTCCGTTATATAAATACGCAGACTTCCCGGGAACATCTAGGCACAGCACTTTCACTTTAGCGGACACTAAGATGCAATCACTTTTACCACTGAACCAGTAACTAGTACTAACAATATATTGTTTAGGTTTTAACAGCTTTGATTTAATAAAATTAGTATTAAATTGTTGATAGATACCGTCTTAGACAACAGTAGTGACATCGTGGGAGGTTGACAATGGGTGTGAGAGATCGAAAGTTGCTACTTGATTTATAGAGGAAGCCGTTCCGATTCAATTTCGTCAGCAGTCGCCAACCATTAGGTTCAGTTATAAGTTTTATTTTTCCTATGCACTGCGTTTGTTTTTCTTAAATTCTATTTAACATAAATATTAGAAGAGTTCATACATTGAAACACTAGTTTATATTTTTATTTAGCATGAATTTAAGATTTAAGAACGTACCAAAATAAACAGAAACGAAAAATCAAGAAATAAATCCTGTCGTTGTCAAGGGCTGAGTCGGGACAAAACGTATTTATAGATTGAATCTGCTTCTTTAATATTAATACGTGACAAAAAAACTTTGCATGCCCGTTTTAAGCATATTACGTGCAAGAAGGAATGTGAGATTGGTATAAGTTCATATAAAGAAGCGTAGAAAAATAAAATGTATGTATAACAAGTGTTACAATAAATATGATCGAAAAAGACTTTTCACCGCCTAATCGGCGAGTTGTTATATAAATGATTAGATTAAGGTCCTTCCTCTGCTTAAAACATATTTCGAATGATAAATCTTCAAAGCGACATAGAGATTTCATCAAAATAAAGTCACGTCGGAAATAATCATAGTTTACAGCTTCATTTCATAACATAAATTTCAAGTAGTACTTAACCATTGTGATTATGTAAATTTTCCCATTAAGCGTCAGATGCTGTCGGAAGAGGTTTTTGTTGTGCAGTAATGTGTCATAAATAGTGTAAATAATATAATAATAAAATTCATGAAAGCACGCAGCAATTACACTGCGTTAAGCGTTTAAAGATTTAAGTTTCATGTAATATTATACCCACATTTAGTAATCTCTAATAAATAATGTGTTTTTTGCTATAACAAAATAATATGCGACTTTAAATAATATTCGTGTATCATAATAGATATACACACTTATGTCGTCATACCTAGTTGGATTAAAAAAAAGTAATTTCATATATACGGAAGCGTCGTTTAATTGCTATATGGTCTATATTTCAAGTTTAATTTGTTTGTTTTAATTTAAGAGATTTTTATTAAATGAATAATAAAAAAGAATTTGGATTCTTATTAAATGACAAAAATGTTGTCCATATCTGACATTGAAGATCTTCTATTAGCCGTGACGGCCGGCGTAAACACTTTTTTTCCCTTTTTACATTTATATTTTCGTTGTCAGAAACAATATTGCTTTACAGTAAAGATCTTAATTTAAAATACCATTATATACTTTTGCAGTTGCAATCACATACCTTACAACATTAATTCAACACTTTTCTAGGACTCAGTCACAGAGTAATAAATAAACCCTGAAGACCTGAAGTTTCCATTGAGTCAATTGAGTTCACTAAGTGAGGGAACAATAATGAGTAAGCACGATATATATTAAGTTTGTGTTCAAACAAAAGCATAATAATTATGCAATATATTGACTTAGATTATTCCGGAACCACTTAGTGTAAAGTCAAAGCCAAAAGTCAAAGACAAAATTTCTTTATTTATTTAGGTACAATTTGCACACTTATGAAAGTCAATTTTGATGCCATCGGTTCAAGAGTCCACCAGGAGGCCTTGTTGTAATCTTATTGTAATTTTCTTTGATCACTTAAAAGCGATATGAAATGTTGGCAACTGACAGAGTCTTTAGTTTATAAGTTTAGAGCTTTCGACATATTTATGTATTTAGACAAAAAGTTGTCATTGTGTGTATGTAACGTGAAATATATCGTTTTAGGTCTCGATTAATTGCTTACTAGCTTTTGCCCGCGACCACGCGACTTCTTACGCGTGGAATAGTTACTTTGGGCAGCATTTTTTGAACTTTGGACTTCTATACTACCTTTCATTCATCCACTATTTCATACCCACACTGGTCAAAGTTACGAAAACGTTAGACCAAATATTTACTTCCATATTTTTTATCAAGTTCCTAAATTTAAAGTTTCATGGTATTATCTTCAAAAATGACGAACTTCCATACAAATTTTCATCCCGTATCTCAACCCCTTCAAGCCTTTTTTCCGCGATAAAATGTCATTTCAATGTCATAAACAATAATAATATTATATTGAAAAAATATTATATTTTTTCTCCATTTCAAATACAGTTCCTTATCAGTCGCTGACAATACTTTTACATCATCATACATTTTACAAAATAAGTAATATGCCTTACGGGGAAGCCCTTGGCTTTCATCATACCTGATGGTAAGTGATCATAAGTCTGAAGACAGACGCGACCTTCACCTGGAACCTTCAAGCACTGAAAGTCTGGCTCTCTTATTTTTAGCTCTCGGAACTTAATTTTGCCGGGTTTCGAATATTGGTAGATCTAAATATTTCCTTGGTGAATGTGAACATTAAATCTAATAAAATTGTCAAACGTCAATTCTTTCCTAAGACTCTTTCATTGAATCATTTTTAGTCTAACTTAAATTTAAAGCTTCTGCACTTCTTCTCTATGGGAAATTTGAGTATCTATTTTACTGAAATTCTTAACAATACTTTTAGCCAGGGCCAGCTAAAATTAACCAGTAATATTTAACGATAATGAATTTTGTTAAATATTGAATACATTATATTTTAATAGAAATTGTCACATAAGTAATATACAATTAATATGTACTGAAAAATCCAAAATAAACAACAATAATTGTCCTCGTGATAATAATATTCCCATAATAAGTAAAGTACGTTTTTGATTAATTAGATTTTCGACTACAGAACTGTATACCTAGGATGGGCAATATTATTCACTACGTTCCCACCTTTTTGTTTTCTTCCTTACTTAATGCTTTATATAATTGGTAAATGTATCTAAATTAACGATGAATCAGTAAAAACAATACTATTTTTTACAAATAAATAAAAACAGAGAAGTTTGATAAAACCGATTCCCTTCTACAATTACTACAATGTCCAATTATCCATAGTATTAGCAAATTTAGAATTATCAAATTAAAACAAGCAAAACGTACCTAATTAAACTTCAAATAATTATTGCCTATTTATTTTTCCATTAGAATTACTTTTTTTCGTAACTTTCTGCGCTTTTTAGCAAGTGGAGCGATAAAACTACTTAGGGCTAGTTCTCACAATTCAAACAGTCTGATAAAAAAAACTTTGCTTTTTAACGAAACAAACTCGATCATGGTGTAAAATTAAGCTACGATTCGAAACAATCTGAGAACAAAAATTGTAGATATGTGAAGTAAGAGTAAATACTTTCTACAAAATTTACGACTAATGTTGTGCCTTAAGTTCCGTCGTAACTTGACGTTGTGAAGGAGAACTTAGGTGCCAATGCCAACGGTCTCTTCATCAATGATGCCGAAGCCGCGCAAGTGAGCTAGACAAAGTAGGAAGGCAGGCTCTTGTCGATAGCGTTTAGGAAAATACCGGGAAAACGCCCGGATTTTGATGATGATTGTCTAAGGACATTACTCTACCTCTGCTAAGCTGAAAGGTTCAAACCGCCATGACAATAAAACTAAAGGGTAACTCATACATTTAAAGTAACTTTGTTAAAGTGTTAACAATTATAATATTCGAATACCAAACCTTTTCACATAAAGATTTGAATAATTTTATTTTTGCGTTTACAAACGCGTAAATATTAATACTAGAAAAATGCACTGAAAAAATATCGACTTCCCGCCTGAGGCAAGTCGATTTTTTTTCAGTGCATTTTTCTCGTATTAATAAAGATTTAAAATTTGTCAAAAAAGATGTAGTTAATTATATATTTTGATACCTAGATATAAAATTTGTTTAGAGGTCGTTAGAGGAACCTGTTCGTACTTTATTAACCTTTATATCGTCTGCACTTGCCTTTAAATCGGCTTGAAGTGAAACAAAGTGAAGTCCGAACCGAACTAATGACGGGCAGCGGCCGTGTAATGAGATGGCCTGATTTTATGTAACATCACGTAATAGTTGCATCTCCGAATACAATCGCCATACAGACTGTGTTTAAACTTGGGGGTGAATAATTCATAACCATTGTACTTCAATTTTATTTTCTATTATTAACTACATGTTTTTTATGGTTTTGAGAGGAATGTTACATTTTATAGTAATAAAAAATAAATTTAGTCTCATAAACTGACACAATACACGTGTCTAATTTTTTATTTATCTGTATGTCAAAATTTTATTAATGTTACATTCATAAATAAACTTAATTAAACTTTTCTTTATTCATTCATTCCAAATTTTAGAGTGAGTAACATTTGGGCCTTAGTGAATCACTCTCAGTTAAATCTCTGATCCCAAGAGTGATCTTCGCTGATACGCACTTATTAGCATCTTGATATTGTCACCAATTAATAAATTACAAATTAATACACAATTAGTTACAAACAGCATCAAGAGATCAAAAGAGAACGAATTCAAATTGAATTAAGCTTGAATGAATGTTCTGATAACGCTATATAAACAATATCACTTTAAAGGCAGTAATAATAAAAAATAATTGAATTTAGTTGTTTAGTTTCTGTCGTCTATAATATAGTTATCAATGTAAAGTGTCACAAATACATGATTGAATTCATTCTCTACTAAAGTCTTCCAAACTCAAAAAAATTGTCAAATATGTCACTCCTATAAATAGTTAATTAGTCTCATTTAACTATTCTATTAGTTCAGAATAGAATAGATGTCATAAGATTATCCTATCTTTTTATGAAAAACAATGAATGACAATTTCTACTATAATATCTAGACAAACAAAAAACTACAAAGCGATAAAAAATATGAAAACCCGACAGCGGAGTTACTTTTACAAAATCACATAATACTATGCAAATAAACAAGCCCACGTTTTCAACTTACATAAACAATTAAATATTGCCGTTATTGGTATACATTATACATACAAGAAATTTCCATACATATTAAAAATTATTCTAACTATATCGGAAAGCCGGTTGTGTTTATTTTGCTCACTTCCACTTGGATGGATGCATACATGGTTGCTTGTAATAGACAAAAAAAATCTTTCTGTAGACAGCGTATATACAGTTTTTGTTTCCATCGAAATCGAGCTCGCGAGTCCTTTAAACATTTTTCGATATTCCTTACAGTTTAGGATTTGGCCCTGAAGGCTCACTTGAAAAATTCAGCCTGTATATGCTGTGGGCGAAGCACTAAAGCGCCTCTATGATGACTTATGATGATTTGGAAACTCTTATTAAATAAAAAGGGAGAAATAGTACTATAATAAAACACACATATAGGCATACAACACACACACGCACCACGACACATGCATATATTGTATTAAAGGTGGAACACTTGTTTATAATCTTCGGATGTCCGGTGGTGGGCGCTAATGGCTGCGACACAGTTATAAGCTAATGCGATCATTAGCGTGCACAATTAAATATCTTGTAAATAAATTATATGAGATTTTTTGATTTTTTGCTTTGGTTGGGGATAGCACTGTTTTAAGTCTGCCTGACTTGCTACCGTCATCTTATCATAGTCTTTTGCCAGGATAATAGTGCTATTGTGCTTCAACAGTTAATGACAAGACAGCCATTTCCTCAGTGGTTGAGGCGCTCTCCTAGCTTCGACCTTATATTCACTTCCCAGCAGATGAGATGAAGGCCAAGAGTTTCAAAAAGATTAGAAAAATGGGAACAGTAAGGAAAATTAAAGCAAAATAAATCCCAATGGGTCGAAGTGTATTGCAAAGTTCCTTCTGGCCCCACAATATAAAACAACACGATAAGAAAAAAATGTTACATTTTCATTCAGTTTGCAATAATGTCTACGTGAACGAGATAGTTGGTCTTACGCGAGTAGGTACCAACTACTCTACATATCTGAGCTGGTTATTATGAAATTATAATAAGGTTAATGAGAAAGTATGTCAGTAGCAGACCTGATCGATTTATAACAATCAAATGTGTAACAATATACCTACTTTTAAATAAATCGAATAATACTAGTGTATATATTTTTGTGCTCACCAAAATATGAGTAAGAGCAATACAATAATATATTTGTTCACAAATCATAATTGAATAAATTATGTATGTCTTTTATATAATTTCCTTAAATGAAAGAATATAGAGTTAACCGCTTTCTCTGACCTTGCTCACGTAAAAAAATTGTAGCATGATCGAAAAATTTCTTTGTTGTATCATCTGAATTGTTATTGTGCACTTATAATTCTTGAGGCACGAATGGCAATGGTAAACTTTATTGTAGGTACACGTGGTATTATAGGTCACAGTATTTGCGAAGATATCGTTGAAAAAAAGAATACAAAACTTGAAAGAAAGAGTGTTATTTCAGGTACTTAATGAATAATGAGTGCGTCAAAAAGAATTCAAGCTCTTGAAATAGTACGAGATTCATTATCATATTCTTAAGTGTAATGTAAAGATGAAAACAATTTTATATATATAAATGAAATTCAAAGTCTTGACATCTGTGGTACTGACTGTGTGACTGAACGCCCAGCCTATACATAGCTGTAGTTTCGCACAGAAATGTTTTTTATCATGTAGGCAAGGGATAAGGGTTAAGGGTTTTTCGAAATTCAACCCCTAAGGGGGTAAAATATTGGATGTTTTTCGGAACCAGCATTAGCTTTAGCCTTAGTGTAAACATTATTTAATTTAATTATGTATGACGTCAACAAGTGCTTGTGATGAGTCTATGTTGAATAAATTATTTTTGATTTTGATTTTGATTTTGATGAAATGTTGTATGGAAATCCGTAATTTTTGAAGTTAAATCCATAAAAATTGGTAGGTATATGGCTTTTCCGTTAAAAATTAAAAATTATGTATTTTAGGATTTCTCGAAATTGAACACCTAAGGGGATAAAATAAATGAAAGTTTCTATGGGAATTCCGTTATTTTTATAGTAAAATCCATAAAAATTGGTACATGGCTTATCGGTTAAAAATTAAGAATGACATATCTTACGAGTTCTAGAAATTCAATCCCTAAGGGGATGAAAGTTAATATAGGAAATCCGTAATTTTTATAGTAAAATCCATACAAATTGGTATATGGCTTATCCGTTAAAAATTAAGAATTACCTGTTAAAGGACTTCTTGAAATTCTTGAAAAAAGGGTATTGTAGAATATCTCGAAACAGGGGATCAAAGTTTATAATTATGGGAATTCCTTTATTTTTATAGCAAATTCCATAAAAATCGGTATAAGTCTGGCTTTTTGGTTAAAAATTAAGAATGATTTATATTAGGAATTTTCGAAATTTATTCTCTAAGGGGGTAAAATAGGCGATGACAATTTGTATGGGAAATCTGTCTGTTATATGTACTAAAATCCATAAGAATTGTCTTGTCGGCTAAAAATTTGAATGATGTGTTACGATTTTTCGAATTTTAACCCCTAAGGGCGTTAAATAGGGCATGAAAGTTTGTATGGGAAATCCGTCATTTTCATTCTAAAGTCCATAAACATTGGTATATTTATGGGTTTTCGGTTAAAAATTAAGAATGAGGTATTTTACGACTTCTCGAAATATAGTAGGGGATGAAGTTTTGTATGGAAATCCGTCATTAACCGACTTCAAAAAAGGAGGAGTTCTCAATTGATCTGTCTTTTTTATGTTTGTTACGTCATAACTCTTTACTGGGTGTACCGATTTTAAAGACTCTTTTTCACCTTTGGAAGCTGGTGCTTGTCATGTGGTCCCATTTAAATTTAATCGACATCTGAAGAGCAGTTTTCCAGTTATCACCAATAATGCCTATTTAATTGACATCGACGATATCGAAATCTTATCATGTGTGTCTAAAAGATCTCGAGATAGTTTCCTGATTTCGATACTTAAAACACTAAAAAGCAAAGAATAAAATATTTTTAAATAAAAAAACCGCCTTCTAAACTAAAAAACGAGAAATAAAAAATTTGTTTATAAAAATCTAAATGTGCCAACCTTAATATTTGGAATAAACATTGTCACATTTTTAGTTTTGAAGGCGGTTTTTATTATTAAGTCTAAAAATGTAACTATTTTAGATTCATTGAATTCAATTTATGTGAAACATGATTTGCTTTTTAGTACAAAAAAAATATAGTTGCGTTTTAGTACAAAAAAACTTACACTAAGGGTACCTACTGCTGGGGTCCACGTCCGGAAGCCTCCTCATGGCGGACCATGGTAACGTGGTGGGGAAACTTTCTCAGCGGGTGTGCGGCTTTTGATGTCAAATGTGTCCCCTTGGCATTCGAAGTCAAGTTGTTTTTGTTTTCCCACCACGACTAGTTCCGGACGGCCCTTTTCAGGGCCACGACCCGAAGTCCCCTGGGTGCGGTCCGAAGGCTGCTCCCGGTGCCCTCGTCAGGAGGACGCGCCAGGTCGAGCAGCCGTCGGTGAGGAGGTGGCCTATAAGACCGGCGTCGGCCAGCGGCCCACAGGGGCTGGCGTTAGTCGGTAGCCCCTGTGGGCTGCTGGCCACCAATTGGTGCACAAGGAGTGCCTAGACAGGCAGCGTTGGGACGGTCCCGGTGTAGTTGCGCTCACGTACGCAGATCCCGAGCCGTCCCGTAATAGCGCACTGGAGGTCAGGCCGGGGAGGATGTTTAGTGGGTATGGAGGGAACGCCTTTACCTCGAGTCCCACATATCCCCTGCGGTTGGCACCACCTCGCAGGGATGATGCGTAAAAAAGGGTACCTATTGCTACAGGTTAGCTTGTCTTACAAGTCGACATTTCTGACCTCTGAAGTGATTTCTTTTATCCTTCGTCAATATCGAGACCACAAGCTTTACTTGTCTTCCGAATCACGGAGGAAAATTTAATTGAAAAATTAACGGTCTCAATGAGTAGGTACGTACTTGCTAACTTAGGTTTTGTGGTCGGTCGTTACAAAGAACGCACGACTACCATCCTCCTCAATTGGCACTACCAAACAATCACAGCTACCATCTTCTGCCTGTTGTGTTGCCATAACAATAGTGCTAACATTATTGTGTTCCAACTGCTTCTGTTTCTGTTCGTTTGTCCCCTTTTCCATAAAAAAAACTGTTAGTGACTAAAAAATAATATAACCGGTCCTGCAGTAGCAAAAAGTTTATAGATGAAACTCTGTTCCACCTGTGATTCCACCCACTTATTATTTGGTAAGCTGAAGGGTCCAAGACTTTCCCGAGAAATCTAAACGATTATTACTAAGTTTCTCTGATCAGTGTGCTGATACTTGCTGTGTCCTAAAATTGTATCCATTTTTTTATACATCTAGATGACAAACAAGCTGACGGCCCACCTGGTGGTAAGTGGATACCGTCGCCTATGAACACCTGCAATAACGAGGAAGAAAATCATTTGGTATTGCAGGTGCGTTGTCATCCTGAGGTCAAATTAAAATGCCTTCCTTGCCCGGTTATAATACTGGCTATCTTTCCCTTCCATCAAAAATACAGGAAACTGTTTCACGACTGAAATAGGAAAGGCAGTGGTACCTACCCATACGACCCTACATACAGACTTACCACCTAGTCTTATCATTGATCTTACGTGCTCTCGGAACACTTTGACTCATCGGGATCCTTTATGTTTCCCTTTCCTTAGTGCTATCAATCCTTCTTGCAGATGTAGGTCATCAGCCTAGCTATATTCCTGGACTTTAAGAGCATAATATAGTCTTCTAGCCTTGGATAGGTCATCATCAGGAGTTATTCCAGTCTTGGCTGTAGAATCAGTCACAAAGCAACTGTTCCATTGATTCCCGGTTACAGTCACATGCTCTGCAGTTCGATGACATTGTTATTATCATTTTATCTTAAATAGAGTATTGACGGACAAACAATTTAAACACTATCCCTTTTGTGTCCGATTCGTTCGTCCGGACAAAATCGTTGCTCATCCGAGCGTAAAATCGACCGATAGAAAGTGTTAAATTCGTTTTCTTCCTACTTTAAAAGAGGCTGCTTTGGTTTACGTCCGCCATTACTATTTTTGCACAGAGACCCTTCAAACACTGTTTACAATTGTTTACGTTATGGACACCAGAATCGTAGTGAGTATTGAGTCTGCACCAATGTAGTAGTCACCGTTAGATGCACAAATAGTATGTAAAAATGTATGAATGGCATTTTGTGTTTATTAAGTATGAATTATCAAGTCATTTACTGTAATATTTTTCGTGGATCTATTGAAATATAGATTTCTAAATAGATTTTATTTTTAAATTCTGTAATTTTAGAACTTAGTATGTTAAAAATATCTTGGGATCAATAGCGGTGGTGCAACTTGTTAAAAGAACTTGTTACAATTTGTTTTATATTTATTTCTTATTATGTATTAATAACCATAAATGAGATGAGATATTTGATAAACACAAGATCTCTGTTTAACGTCGTTCAATCTTTATGAAATGAAATGAAATGAAAGTTATAAGTAAAAAGTAAAATGATACAATAAGTTAAATCACTAAATTCAGATAATAACCAAATGGTCGCCACTCAGCATCTACTGCAACCTAGAAGGTCACAGTTTAGAATGTCATTGTAATTTCACGCTTTTGTAGTATGTACTTTCACGCATGTAAATGCTTCATTTCGTGTACAAATGACACAGATTTAATAGTAAATATATATTTATTAATTTACCTGCATTCTGCATTCAATCATTTAATTCTTTATTTTCAAACTCAGTATGATTTGTTAACACCAGTACATTAACGATGAAATATATAAAATTACATCTATAGCTTTTGCCATAGTTTTATGGCGGACCGCCACCCTGACACCAAAACTCTCCTTGGTAATGCTGTTGTGGATGGTTCAAGGTCATAGCACACTTATCAGCTTCCCTTTTTTTACTATGAACGCTACGGGGCGGCGCCTACTTAACGGCTACGGAGCGTGGCGCATGTGCTTGTTTTTCACAGAAAAAGAGACGATATGGTTCAAATCTGATAAATGTGCTTCAACCTTTACTTATCACTGTGCGAGTGACCCTTTGGGCGATAGTGTGCACGGTAGTTAAATTCTCTCTCAATCAGCTTTAACAACAGACATCCCCAGAAGTGAATATGAAAAACCTATTTTACTAATAATCCTGTCAATCTTAGATCAACCGTGAAGTCTTTCTAAGATGTTACGTCAGCTCAGTATCTCATTTCCAATGCATTTGTAACATAACGTTATATGAAAAGCGCACAGCTTTCCACGCATTAATATATTTATCATCCACCTCACAAATATAGAAAAGTTGTGCTTATTTTTAATTGCAATATCCTGTGTACTAAATTGCTTATTGATGTGATGTAATTTGCACAATGTAGAGTTATGTAACAGTCGAACACATTGATCGTAGCATAAAGTAAAGAGTGTAGAGAAGACAAATTACATTCATAACGCACACACTCTCTATCATATATATGTACACTCTATCTGAGACACCCTTTCGTTCTGAACCCTGATCCCTCTACGGGAAGTTCGTACTAAGCTAGATATATCTTATATATAAAATTTCCATGTCACAGTGTTAGTTACCGTACTCCTCCGAAACGGCTTGACCGATTTTCATGAAACTTTGTATGCGTATTCAGTAGGTCTGCGAATCGGCTACTATCTATTTTCCATACCCCTAAGTGATAAGGGTTGTTCACCCTTAACTTTTTTTTTAATTTATAAGGCAAAAGAACGTTTGCCGGGTCAGCTAGTTAACACGAAAAAAGTAGCATCTTGTAAAGAAAAATCGATAGTCTTTTCATTTTCTGTGTGTTTTCTGAGTGTGTTAAGCAAGCGTGGGGTGCTCCACTCAGGTTGGCCAAGTTCGGGAGCCCTTATCACCTCAAAACAGAGTCCATAAGCGATTGATGCACTTAGATATTCCCTTTGTTTCATTGCATTTCATTTTATAGCAATCGTGCTTACGTAAGTGACCAGCATAGTATGTCGAATGAGAGTAGACTTATGTATAACTTGACTTTTGTGCGCTTTTTATTTGTGGTCGTAGTCAGCCTGCGTCCGGCTCCACTTATGTCATGAGGCATGATACCCTACTTATAGGAGCAGCTGCTTAATTAGATTAACTGCTTACAGTTATTCAGTATTGTTATAACACACAACACAGTGGTTTTCAAACTATAGTGCTCGTGCGTGAGGCTCTCGAATTGAAAGCTTTTGTTACCAATCTTTGAAACTACATTCATCGCGCGGGTTTGCTTCTCTGTTTTTGTATTTATGAGGAGGTCGATGGCTCCGCGGTCGTGTTTCTTCGTAAAGATCACAAAAGCCAAGCTCCCAAGTGCGCAATCAGTAGTCGTGCGGGTGATCGAATATTTTTCAACTCGATTTTGTACGCAAGCACGTTAGGTACGAAGGCACTTTAAGCTGGTCCCGGCTGCTTTCGAAAGATACCAGTCGTCAACAAGTCCCGTGATGGGCTCGAATCGGCGACTTATAAAACTTTTAACTTTTCGAAGAAGAACAAGATTTATTAATTACGAGCGCTAATTTTAAAAACTATTTATACAGTCATGTTTGTGAGATATAACTGGCAATCTACCAGTGAAAGAAATTTTTATATCATCCGGGTAGTTTTCAAACTTATGTATTAAACACACACATTACTTTCTGATTTTAAAATACTGCTACGTCAGAGAACGGTTGTTGTAGTAGAAGGTGATAAGAAAATAAGATGAAAAAAATTTAATTTCGTATTTTTAACTTCTTAACTCACTTGATGTTACTCCTTGTTTCTGTGTAGTTTGAGAACCATTGACGGCTGGCTATTAGATCATTGCATATCTTTAAAACTGCATTTGTATCGTATAATTCATAACACAATCTGTATAATACAATTGAATCAACAGTAAATAATTTAAAATTGATAGTTCTAACAAAGCAAATGTTTTAAAATTGTGTTCAAGTTAATTTACGGTACAAGGTTTGAAATGAGCTTTATCAGTAATCATCGGGTTTAATATAATTACTTTTAAGTTTCTGTTATATCATGCGGAACATTTTAATTCGTCTTGGTCCATTCACTTGTGTCTAAAACATCTAAAAGCTGTCCATTTTCTATTTTTGGCTTTGCTATCTTGTTTTTTCCGACTACAACCTTTCGACAACAACAGGCACAATCAGCTTCACGTGCCTTGCAAACGGATGAAAACCGAGTTGCAAAAATTTTGTTACTCATCCAAGATCCGACCACATAGTTTTTTGCTATTATTGCGTAGAACCCTGCCGCCAATGACCTCCACGACTAGATGATGATGAAAAAATAAACAATCTTTACTCGTAAAAAATATTAACCCATTTTTCTTCTTTCAGGCAATTCTTGCTGTACTTTTAGCAGTGACATCAGCGTGGTCTATTCCTTTTTATCCAGTTGCTAGAGCACCCTTAAGAGTGACTAGATATGCTCCATTTCCTCAACATTATCAACGTTTAAGGAGACCCGGTGAGTATGCTAAAAACTACAAATTATTGTCTTCTTATTTAAGATTTTAAGGTCTAGTGATAATAGTAAATATTAAAAAATATTAAATTATTGCAATAAATTTCGGGTTACCACCGGTTATCCTATGAATAATTGCACAATTGAAGAGCTGTGGAATGCTGCTGAATTTGAGATTCGTGGCAGAATGCTGGGCGGTGAAAATTTTGTGGACAAAAAATATTAGACCGTGCAGTGACGGTCTATAAGAATACCTTTGTCACTGTCCCTTCTCTTTCCCCTGGGTGTCGTAGGAGGCGACTAAGGGATTTATTAGCGACCATCCGCTCAACTGGTGGTAGGGCCTGACGCCCGCCTGGTTAGTTACCACCGTACGCGTGGTGATAAACCCGTGAAGTGCTCATTGAGCGCGTTTCGGGATCAGCCAGCGTACAACCAGAGCTTGAGTTGGCGTTACCGCGACAAAGTTCGGTCCAGGGGCGACATTGGTCGAGCCGATGCCGGGAGGAATGCGTCGATCCGCCGGCCAGGGAGACCCGTAGAAACGGTTATCCCGCTGGCCGCCCGTGGCACAGTGCAGGGGCCCAAGCGTGCCTAACCAGCTCGCGAGGCTGCCCTATCATGCCACGCATAATCTCGGGGTGGACCGTCGTGCCGGTTGGTGACCGGGATGTGGGGTCCCGGCGGCCACTCCCGGGGGGGTACGGGGGCCCTTCCGTCCGGCGGATCGATGAATATCCTTTTTAGGCAGTTCCACGGTGAAACCAGCCTCCCCACTTTGTCCGGAACTGTCGCGGTAACGCCCACTCGATTCACGTCTCTTTTTCCTTTTCCCATGGCAGCCAACAAAAAACAATCAGGTTTTACAGCGGTGCACAACCCCACTCCCTCTACACCGTTTGAGGTTGAGTTCTGCAACATACGCGGACTCCACAGTAACCTCAATGCTGTCCACCAACACCTTGAGTCAGCACGACCTGCATTGTTGTTTCTGACGGAGACGCAAATATTGCCGCCCGCTGACACAAGCTACTTGAATTATCCCGGCTACATGCTTGAAGAGTCCTTCAAAGCGAAAGCCGGAGTATGCTTGTATGTTCGGGCGGATGTTTGCTGTCGCCGTTTGAGCTGCCTGGAAGACCCATCCTTCTCCATGCTAGGGGTACACGTCGACTCTGGCCCCTCGGCTAGAGTCTACGTGTGTCTTTACAGATCCCACACCGGAGACGCTGAGACAACTCGACTTTTTGAACATCTGAGTCGGGCGGCAGATGACGCGCAGGAGCAGTATCCCAATGCAGAACTGGTGTTTTTGGGGGACTTCAATGCTCACCACAGTTTGTGGTTAAGTTCCTCCAAAACTGACCATGCAGGGATCTCTGCTCATGCATTCGCTCTCACGCACGACTTGTCACAACTGGTTGATCAGCCCACCAGGATCCCAGACATTGCAAGTCAAGCGCCTTCTTTACTGGACCTTCTGCTCACGACCCATCCTGAGGGATATCAGGTAGAGGTCCGAGCCCCTCTAGGCTCATCTGACCACTGCCTGATATCCTCCAAAGTGCCGCAGGCCAAGCTTCCGCAACTGGCGGTTGCTAAACGCCGGCTCTGGCATTATGGGTCTGCAGATTGGGATGGTATGCGCGACTACTTTGCGTCCATCCCTTGGAAGCAACGCTGCTTCAGTGATAACGATACATCAGCTTGCGCCGCTGCCATTACTGAGGAGATTGTATTGGGTATGGAATATTACATTCCACATTCCGATCTCATCAGTAGGGGCAGACGTAACCTCTGGTTCAACCGCGATTGTGCTGTTGCTGTTTCACAGAAACAGGCGGCGTATCGCGCTTGGATCAGGGGTCGGGCTCTTAAAGCTCCTGATATCGAGTCACTGAAAGCAGCCTACAACAATGCTTCCAAGTCCTGTAAGAAGGCTTACATAAGAGCGGATGCCCAGCGCGTCGCACGCATTGGCCACGAATTGGTAACGCATCCTACGGGCTCCCGTAGTTACTGGCGTCTGGCCAAAGCCGTGCAAAGCAACTTCTGCCAGCCCTCGCTGCCACCCCTGAGATGTCCGGATGGGTCTTTAGCTCATAAGCCGCAGGAGAAAGCCGATCTTCTGGCAAGACTCTTTGCGGCTAATTCCCAAGTCGATGATTGCAATGCACAGCCACCGTCACTACCTCATTGTGGCACCACGATGCCTGACATTAAAATCAGGCAGCGTGATGTTCGTGCGGAACTGCAATCACTCGATGTCCGGAAAGCTAGTGGACCCGATGGCATCCCGGGCGTTGTACTTAAGAAATGTGCAGCGGAGTTGTCTCCCGTACTCACGCGCCTATACCAGCTCTCTTACTCTTCTGGACATGTGCCGGAAGCTTGGAGAGAGGCTAATGTGCAGCCTGTTCCCAAAAAAGGGGACCGCTCAGACCCGGCCAACTATCGGCCAATAGCAGTCACCTCGGTACTTTGCAAAGTTATGGAAAGGATCCTCAACAACCACCTGGTCCGTTACCTAGAGGGTCACTCTCTGATCAACGATCGACAGTACGGCTTTAGGCCGAAACGATCGACGGGTGACCTTCTAGCGTACATGACGCATGTCTGGGGTGAAGCCATGGACAAACGTGGCGAGTCATTGGCTGTCAGCCTTGATATCGCCAAAGCTTTTGATAGGGTCTGGCACAAAAGTCTTCTCTCCAAGCTTCCGACGTATGGTCTGCCTGCTCAGCTCTGTACCTGGGTGGCCGGCTTCCTGCATGAGCGAAGAATTCGTGTCCTCTCCGACGGATGCAGTTCGCGGTTCATGTCAGTGAATGCCGGTGTTCCCCAGGGTTCCGTTTTATCCCCTACACTGTTTCTTCTGCATATCAATGATATGATTCCTCTTGGGAACATCCATTGCTATGCAGACGACAGTACAGTGCATGCGGGCTACTTCGGACACGCAAGGGCTGGACGAGCAGAAACCGTGGAGAGTCGTGAGAATCTTGTCATTGAACTCAACCGAGAGCTCGACCTTGTTTCTCAATGGGGTACAGCAAATCTGGTTGAGTTCAATGCCAAGAAAACTCAGGTGTGCGCGTTTACGGCTAAAACGTCGCCATTCCTTTCCCTTCCCTCTCTCCAGAGCACAACACTTACGCTACAGAGCAGTATCACCTTGCTCGGTATGGAGGTTCGCAGCGACTTGAATCCGAAGGACTACATCGAAAGCGTGATAAAAACAGCTTCACGGAAACTCGGAGTCCTGAACAAGGTGCGGCGTTTCTTCACGCCAATTCAACTTTGCTTGCTATACAAGACGCAAGTACGGTCCTGCGTGGAGTATTGCTCGCACCTGTGGGATGGCTCTGCCAAGTACTTACTCGATGCTTTGGATAGGTTGCAGCGTCGCGCGGCCCGCATCATCGGCGACGAAGAGGTGACTAAACACCTTGAGCCTCTCCAATTGCGTCGCAATGTTGCGTCATTGAGCGCTTTCTACCGTCTGTACCACGGCGAGTGCTCTGAGGAACTTTTTTCCCTAATCCCACCATCTCCCTTCCTTTTGAGGACTACGCGTGCTGGTCTACGTTGTCACCGACAAACTGTGGCTACCATTCCAACGCGAACTAAGAAATTTGGCAACTCGTTTCTTTGTCGCACAATCAAGAAATGGAATTCACTGCCAGCACACGTGTTCCCTCCTTCCTATAATCCTGGGTCATTCAAAAGAGGCGTGAAGAAGCACCTTGCAGGTCAGCAAGGCGTGGGTGGCTAGCGCGGCAGTTTATCTCTCGCGCTAGCTATCTTCGCATTTGGACTCTACTTCTGCTTACCATCAGGTGGAATAGAGTCATTTGCTTGATCTTTTTATAAAAAAAAAAAAAAAAAAAAAAAAAAAATATACATGTTATTTCTCATATACCAACAAGTCAACAAGCTTCAAACCATTTATAGATCCCATTTTACAATAAATTTTCTATGGAAGCTGGAATTGCAAATAAAATTCAATCATTTCATAAATTTCAGAAGAGTTGGATTGTAAATTTGCATGTAATAGCTTTAATATTCTTTGCGCTTTCAGAGTTGCTCCTATAGAAAATGTTGCTTTTATTGATGAGATCTTCAAATGGTTTGAAGGTGTATTACAAATAATCCTGTATATACCATCGAAACGATAGAATGGGAATCAATGTAGAGTACATTACTAGAATCATGAGCCGAATATGACGTAATATTTCCTATCTACAGGCTAAAAAAAATGTAATTCTTTTGAAGTAATGAACTTAAATTTTAAATTGTTAATTAATAGTTGAAAGTTGAAAAGAAAAATATTTGCCAGTATGATTATCATACTATGTTTGAACTATGCGATACGCATTAGTCCAAACATTTAGAAAGGGACATGATCATTAGGGCGTAAGAACATGATATTGAAGATGCCGATAAAGACATGACTAAGCTACAGCTTATTTATGACTGTAAGGTCTCCTCTCTTTATTTCAATAGAGACTGTCCCATCTTTACTAGATGAGACAGGAATAGTCCACAATAGATATTTAACACGAAGTTTTGAGCTCAGCTCTTCGTCTCAAATAACGTCTGTCCCGCATTTATCGCCTCTTTCAGTCTGATCTTTGTAATTAACTAGTTTTACTTTTTTCAGTCACTCCTGAGCCTAGAGAAGAGGAATGGCAGCGTCCAAAACGTGATCACCATGATTACGAAGATCATGACAATCATGACAACCGCGACACCAGGGGAATTACAGGCCCCGTCCACACCTTCGTGAAGACTGACAAGAACGCAAACTACAAGTGGGGGGTTAGACACCACGTTGGAAATAAATATGCGCCGTAGAGTTAACTTAGAAGATATCTTGTACCTAATTTATTTAGCAGTATTATTAAATTTAATTATCGTGTTCGTTACTTATTAAAGCGTTTGATATTTTTCATTATGTGTTTCATTGTGTGCTTACAAATTTAAATAATGCAAAAGTTCTGAGTTTCTTGAATGAATGAATAATCTTTATTGTACACCAAGAAAAATAATACAAAAATACAGATATATCTATTACTAAGTCATGGTATAATGGGCAGCCTTATCACGAAAAAGCTATTTTTTCCAGGCAACCATTGGATTTGTTAGTTTTGCCCTGTGGTTTTGCCTGCACTGTTCTCAACTTTGTTTGGGGTCCACTTAATATGTTTTACTTTTCCATACATCTCCGTCAGCCATCATCCCAGCATTAACTTCTTTCTTTTCCATATCATCTCACACACAATCTATCCTTCGGTCTTCCTCTTCCCTCTATGCATACATTCATGTTAATACATACAAATACAGTTCCTTTGATTGTTCTCATAGTGGAATGCTATACGAAGGGACCAGTAATTTAGTCTACACCAAGGATGAGTAGGTACATACTTCATCTTACTACAATGTAAGATTCTGTCTACAGACTTCTATCCAATTTTTTAAATTGTCAACGTCGAATGAATGATGAGTCTAGCTATAAGTATGCTGTATGTTGCTATTAATTGGCCATTTCGCGAATTAGTCTTTTTGCGAATAAAGTAGTCCTTTCGCGAGTTACTCCTTTTGAGAATTAGGCATTTTACTGTTTGGCCCTTTTGAAAGTCAGCCTTTTCACAAATAAGTCCTTAGAATCAAACTCGGGTGCCATTTTGAGAATTAGGTATTATGCGACTAAACGACCGAAGGTTATTTTTTAGTAATTGAGTGAACACGAAGCTGAGTACAAGTATTTTTATCACTTATGTCCCTTTTCCTACTCGTTGCCCCAATTACAACAGGCGCGGTCGTGTGCTCCAGTGAACCGAGCCGCGCCCCGTTTGCGACATCGGAATCGTGCGTGTGCGCATGTTACCTGCACTGTCGTCAAGCCACTGTAATTATTCATCCGAGGATATTTTCATAATCCTATGTTACCTAGTAACCTGTCATTTAACTGTAACCGACTGATGCCGAAGAAGGGACTAGGGAGATTTCAATATTCTACCCGCTAGTAAAAGTAAGCTTACTGAAGTTTGGATGCCTAGCTATTATTGTTTAGTTACTAAAAATAACAACTGTCGAAGTTTCTCCCGAGATCTTGTTGTAATAACACGTGTTAAGGGACCCCATTTTTAACTCAATCTACCGTACAATTTATGTTACTCTAGATACATTTTTCACTTTACATTGGTACCATGCGTAATCCCGCGAAAGTCATTAATTGAAGAAAATGAAGAAGAAGAATAGTGGTAGCTTAGCAAGGTAGGGTGATCTGTAACTGTGAGTTGAATGTTAAAATCACACATAAATCATAGATAAAATTAGATACGATAGATTTGTTATCTATTATATGGCCGGTTTATCAGGTTCTGACTAGGAGATACCTGGATCCACTTTTAAGGATGTTGTAGGTCCAAGAGCAAGTGTCAAAACACACAACGTAGAAAACAATAATTGAGATGAATTCCTTGCATTTAAGGGCTGTCCACACATTTCCGTGTCAGTGCTATCTGAGTTAGAGTTGACCGTTTTAGTGTTCCCGTCATCAGCGTGCCATCGGTCTCCCGTGTCCACACATATCAGTAAGTAATCGCCTTCATTATAAAAATAATTATATTAATGCATATTAGTGAAATAAGAAACTTCGCAAATTGTACGCAGTTTCAAAGTTATATCTGCGCAGATGTGACAAAATCATCATAAAAACTTTAGATTAAAATCGGATAGCACTGACAGAGCGTCCGTGCATCCGAGCGTGCTCCCGGGACACCGGACATACGGATCCCCTCAATACAGAGATGTGTGAACGAGTTCGTACAAATAGTATGTAACCGATTATTTAGTCGTCTCTGTGAGTGACGGGAACTCAAATTTGTGTGGACAGCGCCTTACTCTTACATACAATTAGGTACTACGCCACCGAACTCCACTTTTACACGCTGATAATCCCCTAAAGGGTGAATTTTCATAAAGCTTTATCTGGCACTGTGGGTCATGCAGTACCCCCAAAATATTGACAGGTTGCCAGCCTGTCGCCTCAAGCCCAAAAGCAACTTTACCTTCAGTAAACCAACAATCAAAAGCCACCAACTGGACAGATGTTAAACTGTAAATTACTCAGCAGTCCGGGTATTTATTATGTTATCATAAATAAATAACCATTATTCGATGCAAAATAAATAATATTGAACAAATAAGTCCTTGAATTTAAGAACGTATCGTACTGAATACTAAGTGTAATAACAATAGACAATTATCACAAATAAGCCAATTGAACACTCGTTAAGACTACAAATAAGGTGCCGTGACCAGTGTCTTGCAATGAAGCCAAAATGCTCTTGTAAAAAAAAGCTGTATTTTTTGTTGCATTAACTGAGTTAAGGGGAGCACACACGTGGCTGGCAAACCAATGACAAGCCAACGACCGGTTGTGAATTGCAATATGTAACAATGATGACAAAATATCGGTCGCTCGGTGACAGAGTACCAGACGCAATCGTAAGCTTATAGATTTTTAAATGCGAAGGCCGAATAGGGCTAAACTTTTAAACAAAAAATGCTTTTTTAAACATTCTTCTCAATTCATAGTACCTGATCAATACCTCAGTCAACAGTCACGCAAATATTTGCAAGGTAGGTATACTTACTATACAGGATATTCTAGGTAGTCATCATAGATAACCCGTCACCTATGGGCCACATCTTGATACACCAAAAATCAAATTCTGACCTCAGTAAAAGTGTCATAGATTTCGAGTTTATTTGTTTGAAATATTTGTATTTTTCAATATTCACGTCCTGTGCTTGGTTATTTTCATGCTAAATCTAAAATAAAGCCCTTTCTGATTCTGTTTTTTGACTTTATTATTATTATGAATATTATTATACTATTGTAATGCTATAATGTGTTTAAGTTATAAAGAAAGGTGGTCACAACTCACTTTTTTTTTACTGACTATTGCTGTTGACCTCAGATGACCTTCACAAAGTCACTTGACCGGGCTTTTTAGAAGACGAGACCTACGTGGGTCTTCTACTCTAGCCTGTAAGGCGAAGCTCCATAGAGGATTTTTATTCGACAAGCATTTTCATCAAGGGTAGTCACAGTGGATTAGAATCGTTCGCTCGACATTGAAGTGCCTATTCTGACCACTCTAAACGTTATTCAGGAGACCTCAGTCAAGTGGTGAAGAACCTATTGCGGCGACCAACCTCCATAGCAACTATGGACGATAACTTTAAGACAAAGGACTGATATTAAGAAACAAATAAGACAACTATTATGACAAAAACACAACTTGACGAAAGACTTTACTTGAGAAAAAAATTAGTTTTATTTATTCTGCATAATTTCCATCCAGTAATTTTTATATTTTTGTATTTCTGATAACAACTATACTGCTGTAGGGCTCAAGATTAATTAGTATAGGTAGCTTAACATAAAGTGGGCGAGTTGATGTTTGGCACTCTTATTTATAATAAAAAATATCTTTGAAAACTTTAATTTCGCGAAAAAGGAAAATAAATTTGTTCTTGTTGTAGTCACAACTTGCAACAAACTACTTAAAAAAATATAAAGAATATAATTCAGATCGTTCTGCTGTTCTTAATCACCCCATCAAAGGGTCATATAATGTATACATAATATGACCCTTTGATGTATGTATTACTGTATTAAAATGTAAAGGATTAGGCTGTGATAAAACTGACTTAACTGCATGATAAAAGTTCCTAATTAAAAAAAGAATAAAAAAACCCTTAGTTGTTTTTAAAATGTATCAAAATTATCGAAGAGGAAGCGGTATGCTCGAACCACGGTTCCGGCCTAATTATTCGCATAATGCGCATCTGATGCACGGATAATTTATGCATCCCTATCTATAATTTATGGTCAGTCGATTGAAAAGTACATATGCAAACTGTTAGTCCAACTGTGACTTTACTTTTTAATGGGCTATATCTAGGCTTTCTATCGAGAAAGTTAGCTCGGAGCCACTACGTTGGAAAATACCTAAGGAACAGGTATGATTTCATCGTTATTGTAATAGGAATTAACCACTTGTAAATATTAAAACATAAAATAGTTTAAAACGCTATTTGTGGTAGATATCCGTTATTAAATATAGTACTTAGATATAAAAATACTCATAGAATGGCACTTAACAGTTTTCCGCTGTTAAATTATAATTAACTTCTATAATTTCCAATATTTTAAAATGCTTACTGAACTTCATTTTGCCTTCTGTGTATAAGTACCTATATTGCAAAGATAATATAAAAACAGAGAATGAATGGAGATCACTTATTGGTTCACCAAGTGGAGTGGATTCTTTTGCATTTAATCAAAATACTTAGCGATTTTTTTTTTTATGTTACGAGATGGCAAACAAGCCTGCGGCCCACCTGATGTTAAGTGGTCACCGCCGCCTATAGACACTTGCAATATTAAGTGTAAATCACTTAACACCGCAAGTGCGTTTGCCATCCTGGGGACTAAGATGATATGCCCTCCATGCCCAGTAATTACACTCGCTACCTTTCCCTTCAATCCGAAACACAGCGAACTGCTTCACAGCAGAAATAAGAAAGGCGGTGGTACCTACCCAGACGACCCTACATATGGGTCTACCACCTAGTAAATTTTATACGTTTTTTATACGTTTGGCAATGTAGTAGATAATTTACTTAGTTAACTGCTTCAAAACCATCCTTACAAGAGATGAACTTTCGCTTGTACATACATACAAGATTTTTTGTAGGTTAACAATAAAAGACATTATTGTATTACAATATTTTTTTTATTGACAACCTTCAAATAATTTATGCTACTTTATATAATACGCATTAATATATCTTTATATTTTTTTTATTTTTTAATAAAAGACATTAACACTATTTTAAATGTTTTATTCCTCATCTTTTACAGCTATTTTATTTTCTCATAGGGGGAAATTGTCGTAACAAAGGCTGAATCGAGCCAACTTGTGCCACCAATACATTTTAATTTTATAACTTCTAATACAGATAATTTTTGAAAAATCTACAACGGCTACAATCACACAGTACACCTCTAATATTTATTGAACGACTGTACACTCGTTTGCGTTCCTCCATAAAGTTATAAAATGGTTTTAAGTCAAAAGTAGCCAATGAAAAATTGTGGTTCATTTAAAAAATTTACTCGCATTTAAAAATATGTAGGGGCCGATTCGGATTTCTCACAATTTATCTTATTTAGAAGTTATTTTAAAATTAAAGGTATGGGTGACGCCAGTTGGCACGTGTCACCATCTTAAGTTATTTACTCCATGGAGACCCTGTACTTCCTAAGCTTGCCTGGACGAGGTTGCACTCAGCGATAAGGCTGCACGTTGTTCCAATTTATTGCAAAGTCATTATTTGGGATTCTTTTTTGTTGGTGAACAATAAAATATGAATAAATAAATCTTATTTTTACTGCATTGAAATTTGACGCGTTGATGTCTTATTGATTAGCGAATATTTTATATCTTTGTTGTATATTTTGGTACCGTCATGCAATATTTTCGAGAAAATTGGGGCTTACGTAACTGAGTAATATCAACTTTCTTGTCAATCACGAGTACAATTCTATAAAGTTCAAATGTTGGAAGGAAACAAAATTAGTTTCGCGCTCGAAAACTTTTGATACTCATACTATATTGTTAATAATATTTTTAACCAAAATGAAGATTACTTAGTGATTTTGTCACAAAATAAGATGTTAGTGCTTGACGCCGTCATGATGGTGTGGTCAGTAATGCTGCTTAGACATTGCGCGATCCGGGTTCGAATCCTGGTTGAGGCTGGATTGTGTGATGAGCACAAACATTTCTTCACTAGTAATGGTTGTTTATGTTTATTAATAAAATATCTGAATTGTTATGTATGTCCGTTATTTAGTATTCATAGCAGAAATTCTTGTCTTGATTTGAGCTAGATAATTAATGAGAGCGTAGAAATAAATCACTATTATCATTATATTATTATTGTTAGATACAGTTCAAATAATATACCTGTGCGTTCCAAATGTCACTTCTCCTGAACTTACAATTGCGCAAGGAAGAGCGTAATACTCAAAAACTATTAAAAAAAGATTATCGAAATTCTATTGTTTTTGCCTAGGTCGATTCCAAAATGGAGTCAGGTCCACACATGTTCGATAGTGGTGATAATCCCACTCCAACCACCCACGTACTAGAAGGGGTGACTCTATATAAAGTGAGAGTACACTACACGCACGGCATACGTAATAGCAACGTGAGTGTGTATTTGTCTTTACATTAATATATTGAATTTTTATTTAAAAAATTTAAAGCCGTGTGTGAAATGTTTCGTTTGTGCATCTCGTTGGCGATATTGGGGTGTGCGGTTGGAAGGCCACAACATCAGTATGAGCAGCAAGTTAGTTTTGTTTTTTACTTACGTAGGTTCATTTTCAATTTAAATTTGAAAAAAAGAACATAGATTTTAATGGCGGCAGACGAAGAAACTATCGTTTTTTTTTAATCTTTGGATTGAGTACGTTTGTCACAAGAAGGCCATTGAGATTAAAGGATAACATTAAATTGTTCGCATTTTTACCTACCTATATAATTTTCTTTTTAATTTTTAAAACATTGTCTTCATTACCAGTTATATTCTGCTGTTGGATTTTAAAGTTGAAAATTTTGATTTTAATTAGAATCAGAATCGTGAGGTTCATTTTGATATAAAAAGAACGAAATATATATTCACATAAAATAAGTAATTTAAATTATTATCTTTAATGTATCAGGAGGTCCACAAAATAAATATTTTAGAAAAAAAAATACTCTTACAAAATACTTAAATTATAGCTAAACAAAAATAGGCATTCTATAGGAAATCAACAATTAGAACAATTGTAATTATTGGTTCGAAATTAATTCTTTCTTTAAATTCTTTCGTTAAATTCATTCTTTTCGTTTTTTGTTATAATTTTTAGATTCTTTGTTAAAGTTATTTCTGCTTTTAAATATTTTATCCCATGATCATAAAATATTTCTTAAGATGTTCCTTCAAAATTATTCAAAACGGCCCCACCATTTAGCCTTACGCTACGATAAGAATCGACACTTATGAAATTAAAAGCAATATCATTTGGACAAGTGATAAAGTCACTAAGCCTACTCGGTCAAGTCTCAATACAAATAGTCAAAAGTAGGCCACATTTGCACAACTTGCGACGGCGTACAATGTGTCTGCGACTTTTGAAAAACTTTACCAAATCGGGTTGGTTGCAGACCATTGTTTCTCATTTGTTTCGAAACGGTGGCGTTTCGGGTTAGATGCCTATGCACATCGGTTATGAATCGTGCTAACTTTAATAGTCGGTAAATATTTCGGTAACAATTAACGTGGCCAGCACGCATTTGCGGTTGCGCAGCAATGGAAAGAAAAGAATAGTTTTCATTATTTTTAGCCTGGTTTGGTCAAAGGTGGATCAGACAAAAACACCGTTCTGTTTTAACATGATGGCGAATATCTTGGGCTTCATCTCATTTGATAATAAATGATGAAAAGTTTGAAGGTTTAAGAGGCTAAATACGTACGTAAAGTATGTACAGTTCGCTCGTCTCTATACAAACGGAGAAAACCGTTTTCCTGTATACATAGTTTCCCCTGTTTCTTGATCTTTATGATGTATTAGAATGTTTTTAAAAAGAAAAATCTGTACCCGTATGTTCTTTTCTTCAGTATTCGACACACATATAAAATTATTTTCAAAATAAATTTAACTTTGAAAAAAGGAAAACATAGAGTTTTTTAGTACCTATTTTAAAAACATTATAAAATATCTTAAAGATTTTCCACTTCTCCCTCTCCTGAGGTTGGCTGCTTTCCTTATAGCCACTTTGGCACTAGGCAAGGCTCCTTCCCTCGGGGTCCGGAAGGTCTTCTTAACTCTTTTCGTTGCTCTGTCTTTTGGGGAAGGGGGATAGAAAAACATTTTCTCTGTTTGTGTTATTTTGTATGAAAACGGTGCTCGCCGTACTCTTAACCGAACAGCACCTGGAATCCTCAACTACTGCAGGATCTTATATTAACTTCTACCGTCTCTCTAATGATTAGAGCCTCTAGGACGTTCGAGACGGAAGGGAGAATTAAAATTCTATGTGGCAGTTTGAAATGAATCGATTTTTGCTCTATACTCTTAATAGCCGCTCGAACTTTGAGCACCCAAACGGGGGTAATACCTTAGAGAAGGCAAAAGTCAAAAAACAAAACATCTTTCACGGGGGAGAGCTCCACGGGGTAGAAGACTAGGGTAGGCAGCGCGCGTGTCATGTCAGGTTGCAAGTGTCTATAGGCTACGCTGACTGCTTACTACCAGGCGGGCTGTATGCTAGCCAACCAAATGACGTAAAAAATAACAACGCCGTAAAATATTAGCAATTAGAATCGTGCACTCGAGGTACGTCAAAATTTTCACATTTTATGGTTTTTTCAGAGCTAATTTTGAAACGATGTAAACAGACTTTATAAAGAAATTATATTATATAGGAAGATGAAGTCTTGATTAAAACCGCTCTAGAGAGATATTTTAATTTACACTTACAGTTTTGTAAAGCGATGAGAATCTCACTGCGCAGTATTACGAAAATACAGTTCAGAGCTATCTTTTAGACGAAATACAAGCATTATAATGGCAACAATGACTTTGTAAAAAATGATATTCCATTAGGAGATAGTGCTATATCCCACTATATAGAGCCTTAATACATAATAAATAGAGATAACATTTTAAAAAGGGATATAAAACATTTATTAAAGATAAATTCACTACTACTGAGTATCGGAAAATGCTATAAATTAATCGTGCATTCGTCCAAGTTTAAGTGTTACGTTATGTTTAACTGTACTATTTCAATGCTACAATTAGTTATCCCCTTGTGTGTCGCGCGGCCTCCTGGAGGTCGCTGTCAAAAATGCCTGTGTGTCGGCCGACCTCCTGGAGGTCGATCCCCCCCTCCACAGTTTTCCGATGGTGAAAATGATGATATTATTATTATTATTTGAAAATATAACTGTACTAATTATATTATATTCTGTTAGCTTATTTTATAACGATTTTAGTGACAAAACCTCATATTTATAGTTTTATTACAAATTTTTTATTATTATTTTTTAACACCCGGAAAATTCCCGACGGAAAGTCCGGAAGTAACTGACACATGCGCGAAATTTTTCAAAATGGCGGCGACACAATAGGGGATAAATCATCTTACATCACTGTAATCGAATTGATCCATTAATGCGATTATCGGAACACATCGAGCGAGCGAACTTTTTAACTCTATTCTTA
Organism: Elophila nymphaeata; assembly: GCA_955850985.1. Taxonomy (NCBI): domain Eukaryota; kingdom Metazoa; phylum Arthropoda; class Insecta; order Lepidoptera; family Crambidae; genus Elophila; species Elophila nymphaeata. Next base: position 11,739,987 of record OY039073.1, read on the forward strand.
ACTTCAAAGTGCATTTGAAATGTAGAGTGGTTTATATAATATAACGACCAATTTACTCTCCAACCGAGTGCAGAGCAGAGATTAAGTCTTTTAACTAATGACTTATCAAATTGCATAAAGAACAATTATATTTATTGTTATGTTACGTGAGAGGTTTATATCGTTACAAAACTGACTCTCATTACGAGCCAACAAAGTATTTTCAGATTTGTAGACTTAGGTGTATTGTCGAATTGTGAATTGCTTTAAATATATATAGCACGGATAGCTTAGCTACTTTTGATAAAATACATAGAATAGTTTGAAATACCCAGTAATTTTAAAGGTGTGCTAAAAATAAGAACGAAAAGTAGAGTTCTTTTCTATAAATTGAGACTTTACATGTATCAGGATAACTTCCAGTCTACGCAAAGATCCAGGAAGGTTCACAATCTTTTTTTTTAACTTAACTTAGTAAACTCTTGGAGCCACCTTATCATAAGTATGTTCGAAGGTGCATGTAGCTTGTAGTTTCAGGAACTTGCAAAAACTTATCCTTAATCTCTAGACACTTTTGATGTTGGTATCTTGAATGAGGTTGAGTTATTTAAATCATCATTATTAACTTAACAGATACTTCGTATGATATAAAATCGAGCCAACACCCACATGTTTGAGCACAGCTGGGGTAGTACCTCCACCTTAAAGAAGATCAAATTCAAATAACATTACATTTTTGTGGTGTTGTGTTTCTGTTGGTGTGTAAGGTTGCCAGAGCTCTACTGGAAGAGAACAGGGTTAGCAGCGTGCGGTCGTCACATCAGTTTTCCAAGCGTCTATAGGCGGTGGCTTCTTACCACAAGGCAGATCTTGCCAACCATATATCATGAAAATTATAATATGAAAATACAGTTGGAAAATTATAATATGAAAATGCAGCGAATGGTTGAACTCATGAATTTTATTGTCTATCCCAGGGCGTAGAAGGAATCCCACCGCACCTACTCCGTCAATACATCGGACAACAGCATGCGCAAGCGCAACAGACACAGGTCATCCCCAGGCCAGTAGCCGCCGCTCCCGCTAGATTGGTAAGCTCAAGTTTTTTTGTCAACAGCACAAACTTGCAAAATTTCCCAATAATTTTTATGCTTTATAATACACATGTTTAAGGTGGAAAATCAATTAGAGAAAGACAGTTTTGGGTAGTCTGATCTGGGGTCTTCCGTAGGTCATCACATCATCATCACAACAAACTCCAACTCCAAAAAGTCCATTTTGTGGAAAGCCTACTAACGCTGCGACTCTCAGTACGCGGCCGCCAGTCGAGGACCTTTCTACACTGAGCCATCAGTCCTCCTCGAAACTTCTAAAATTACAGTATCATCATCATAACAGCTTTTATAATTCGACCCACTGCTGGGACACAAGGCCTCTCCTTGTTATCGAAGGAGGTTTAGGGCAGTGTCCACCACGCTTGCCCAATGCGGATTGGTGGACGAAGTATAAGGTGATCAATACCCCTTTGCTGGTCCATTAGTCGCCTTCTACGACACCCAATGGAGGATATGGGGTGATTCTATTCTACTTTGCCGGCATCACACGGCTTCCAAGGTACTATTCAAGATTGATGTGTTTAATAGTCATGAGAGTCATAACTAGTCATAACTCATTGTAAGAAAAATGCATGCTAAGTATTTTGGCCCTTGCTATTATCAGAAGATTTATAAGCAAGACAGTGAAAATCAATGGCTACCTAAATTTTATGCCCAACTCAAAAATACGTATCCCGCGACCAAATGTGTTCGAAAAGTTTATTTGCTTCAAAATCTGATCAATTTGCAATAGTTGGGTGACCAGCGCCTTAGACAAAGCAACAAAAAGAAACGGTAACGAAATTCGATATGAACAAAAAATATGTTATTGACTTAAGGCATCTTTAAATCACGTGGCCAATCGTAGCTCTAAGTAAGTTAGTAGTGAAAGCTAAGACGCTGTAATAACCAAGCAATATGGCCTGTGATGACGAATTTCGATATTTTATCGTTATGAATATAACTGTCACTTGTCTAAGCCCCGTATTTTAGAAATACACATAATATTTATAGACAACATCAAACCCAGAAAGTCGTTTTTAACCGACTTCAAACAAAAAAAGGAGGAGGTTCTCTATTCGACTGTATGTTTTTTTTTTTTTTTTTTTTGTATGTATGTTCCGCGATTACTCCGTCAATAATGAATCGATTTTGATGATTCTTTTTTCGTTAGGAAGGACATCCTTCAAAGGTGGTCCCGTATAAATTATACCGAAATTGGTTCAGTACTTTTTTGTTGAAATGATATTTTCATTGGGGATGAAACAATGATATCGTCCACGAACACAAAAATAATGACAATTTTTTTTTTGAACTTGCTATTACCTAATATGCAATATTGAAATTTTGGTTAGTAGGTCCAATAGTCAACACATAAACTATGACAAATTATTTTATGAACTTAAGTTAAATAACTAGTTTCTCTTCAAGTTTCATAGTTCATTAACTTACCATTAAAACTATACCATTCATTCTGAATGAATGGTAGGCATTTGTAATGAGCTATAGGTCTGAGACGTGATATAATTTGTTAACCGACTTAAAAAAAAGAGGAAGTTCTCTATCCGACTGTTTTTTTGTGTTTGTTACCTGATTTTCCGTCAATTATGAGTATTACGACTCGATTTTAGTGATTCTTTTTTTAGGTACGTCAAGATCAGAGATGGCCCGTATAAATTGTATCGATATAAATTCGACACTTTATAAACAAATCATTACTAACAAAAAAAAATTTTGTTTACGTTTCCGTTAAGTTTTAATGAGCGCCTATCCAGTAGGCCTATCCATTTTCAATAAAATATACTTAACTAGCGACCCGCCCCGGCTTCGCACGGTTGTTACAATTCTTTGTTTTATACTATGTAGTGATTTCCACTAAAAATAATAAAATAAAATATTTTTAGCAAAAAATAGGAAAACCGACTTCAATGCGTACAAATTTAAACTAAAAAGTAAGAAATAAATAATATTTTGATGAAGTAGTTGAAAAGAGCGTCATAGAAAACCAAGGAAAGTATTGATACACATTTATAATTCTTTATTTATAATTCATACTCCGACATATTTGGAGTCGGTGCCAGCCTAAGTAAAATAAACTTACCTAATAGATACGAACTTGATTAATCCATTAACTATACATAATAATGAATGCATAATAAAGATGAGAAATAATCCGCCCCTCCGTGAAGTTCGAAAATTGCAAACACTAATATCCTCCTTAGCTAGCTGGCACCGGCTCCAAATATGTCGGAGTATGAATTATAAATAAAGAATTATAAATGTGTATCAATACTTTCCTTGGTTTTCTATGACGCTCTTTTCAACTACTTCATCAAAATATTATTTATTTCTTACTTTTTAGTTTAAATTTGTACGCATTGAAGTCGGTTTTCCTATTTTTTGCTAAAAATATTTTATTGATTTTATTGTAGGCTGGCAATCTATCACTATTTTGAGTCCATATAATCTAATGCCGCTTTATGTGTGAATAAATATTACCTGAAGCACTGCGATTTTGCCATGTGATGCCGGCAGAGTAGAATAGCATCACTCCTTATCCTCCAATGGGTGTCGTAGAAGGCGATTAATGGATCAGCGAAGATCACCTTATACTCCATCCACCAATCCGCATTGGGCAAGCGTGGTGGACTACTGCCTAAACATCCTTCGATGACAAGGAGAGAGCTTGTGTCCCAAGGGTAGAAATATAAAGGCTGTTATGATGATGATGATTGCTATTTTGAGATTATGAGCGTAAATATTATGAAATAGATAATTTTGCTACTAAAGTTTGAGCATAGTAATAATTCAATGTAAGACTACATTATGTTGGTATCAGATGAACTTTTCTGACTACATAGTTACCATTAAATCGCATCTTCCCTTTCGATTCGCAAGGCCAAAACACTAAGATTGATATTTTACTGCAATTACTTTAAAGAGCTAACTGAACTATAACAGTTCATTTATCAAGCGCACAATAAGATATGAGCATTATTGTTTATTGTAAGAATTCTTTATATATAATACAGTAATACAATGTGTACCTACATACATTCGAAGTTGAAAATGTATATAAATGATAATTTAAATTACCTTAAGAAGTTTTCAAATGAATACTTAATAAAAACATCTCCAATAAGAGTGTACCGGATACAGTACTCATAAAATAGAAATAATTACTATAGACAATATCTTTCATCATGTCGTGAAATTATTTGAGCGACAAGTAGTCTATCTATGCCTCAATCTATAGGTACTAAGACTTATTAGAAACACTCAAAATAAAATAAATCTTTTTTATAATGTTTCTAATATAAAGCTCTACGTAGGTCTAATTTTTAATTTATTATTTATAAGTGATGAATAAATGGTTTTTGAAACTTGTAGTTTATGCGATTCACGAGAAAACAAAACGCAATAAAAACTCAGCCAGCTTTATTAAGTATTACCGCTCCGCCCGCGTCCTCGTTCACATGGAGTTTTTTTTTAATCAAATATATTAAGTAGCCTATGTCATTTAAAAATAATGTAGCATTATAATCTTGAAAAAAAACTTACAAACATACAAACTATCCTCTTCGTAATATTAGTATAGAAGTATAGATTTGATTTCGTTCAACAGCCATACTCAGTTCAAAGCGAAGGCCAGTACCAGCCTCAGCAATACCAAGCGCAACCACAACCCCAATACAGACCGCAGCCTCAGTACCAGCCACAGAGGCAGCAGGAGCAACAGCGTGAGCCCCAGGAAGACTATGACGTAAGTACACAACCATTGGCCTCCGATCAAATAAAAAATTACATTTCTAATAAGTACTTAAGATGTAGTCCCCCTTGAAAATGTTGAAATTCCTGTATCAAATTGTTTCGTCGTTATTAAAGATATTTTTTTAAATAATTGTTAGGCAAGAAATATACAAACAAAAGAAAGATGGTATTATAATATACCTAACTTCGGAAATTATATAGCCGTGGTTTGTAAAGAGAAATTTTATCAATAAAAAAATCTAAATATAACAATATGTAGATTGCGTTTGCGACATGGTCGTTTTAACGAACACCGACAAAACATGAGCATTGAGCATGATCCTCCCTTCATGCACTTTCTTGAAATTGCTGACTGTACAACCCCTTGATCATAATAATATCTAATTGCTCTCTTCGCTACAACGAACGATTATAATCAATAGTTTCTTAAAAGTCTACAAAACAGTTGAAAACACCCCGTGTTCTCTACAAGAAATTTAAAAAAAAGATGTGACTGCTACTTTGCTCTTTACAATTTTATAAAGAACACTATAAGTAGATATTTAAGTATAAGATAGAAGAAGTATTTAAGATCGAAAACAATATAAGACGAGGCTGGGAGGCTGTATGTCGAAATTAGGTCTACAACACCATCTTCTTCATCTTTTCCATTTATCAAAAAGGGGAAAACTGAACCAAAAAATGATGACGGAGGTTCTGCTGATAACAAACTGAGGCCGGGTTTCTTTGTACTCGTCTATGGCAAGTTTCGTTACATCTGTGTGCGTGTAACTGTGTACAGTCGAAGACACTGTTAAGTGACCATTCTAGACGGAGCTAAACAAAATTGAGAATAGTAACGTATACATATTCCTTTTGCACAATGACACCTTATGTGAGCTCCGTCTAGTCTAGAATGATTACTTAACATTGTAGCTGATTGTACGTACGTATTCGCGTGGAGAAGCGTCTTTTTATTTTACCGGCCTCAGTGTGTCCTTCGCAGAGCTTCATCTAAACTTCTTTATTTGTTCTGAGCAGAATAATAGTAGGTGGAATCGCTGCCGACTAAGATATAGGACTAGTCCTTGTTTCGGAAGCAGAACTCATTAATATTGTTTACAATTAAAAACTATATCAAACTGTAACAGTAATATGCAACTGGTTTCAATAAATTATTATTGTTATTACAGACTAATATATCCTCACTTTTGAAACAAAACTTTTTAAATTAAGTAGTTAATGTCTTTAATCTATTTTACTGTGAAATAGAAGTGTTCTGAACTGAGGTTCTTCTGAAAGATAGTACCTACCTCTGTGTATAGCTGAAAGCTCAATAAAGTATTTTAATCTATTGATAGATACATAAACTTTGTAAAAATTTGTGAAAAGAAGTAGGTAGCTCCTTACACGATTTATTAACAAGCTTATTTTTAAATGGATAATTTATGATCAGAACTACGTACGAAAATATATAAAAATGAGTATAATATAAAAGTGAGGATAAGAAAGAGTGAGTGAGAGAATGTAAGAGTGATGTGAGTGATTCGCAAAATAACGACTCTATTTATTCAGAATTCCGTAAAACTTAGACAAATGCATGTTTTAAAGTACTGTTACGAATTACGAAGTGATAACGTGTGATTTCAAAAGTAAAGCTAAAATTGAATTATCATAAATTTCTGTTAGAAAAAAAGAAATTCAATCTGTATTATTTATTTTAATTAAGCTGTTGTTGTTGTTCTCCATGATATTGCTACTGAAAACCAGCGCCCTGAATTGCCGTGACATAAAAGCTGAGTGGGTACTATTTTGGATGCATATTCTGTTTGTAAGTGTACCGTGTTTATATGCTCTAACTAAATATTTCATTCATAATAAGTGGCTCTATTTTTAAATTTAGTTAGATACAGTTTACAGCCAGTTGAATTCGCGGAAGGAAGTTAATTGTTCTTATTAAATGTCGCAGTGTTCGCGCCGTACACGCTAGTGTCCGTAACACGGATGGTTCACCTCAACCACTGTCGCTACTTAAACAACTTTCACTAGCCGACTTACCGCTCTATATAACTTGTACATGACGGAATTACGACTACGATTATGTCTGAAAGCAAATGGAGCCGAAAATTAGCAACTGCAATTTTTTCATTGGAAACAAAAAGGAGTTTAATTAGCGTTGAGCTGTTTTAGATCGAAAATATTTCACATAAATAACCACGTCTATTTTATCTTGAAAGCTTTAAACTGTCTGTGCTTTTAAATATAATTATTATTATTCAAAAACTTTATACTTAGCACAAAAGAAAATACAAAAGGCGGACTTAATGCTAAATAGCATTCTATACCAGAGAGAGTGTTGAAGGCAGGATATTTGACAAAAATGTGTGTACCTATACGTATGTATGTACAAAGTTCAATTATGAAATTTTATAATTGTACTTTGTACATACATTATTTGTTTTATTTATTTCATAGTTTTTGGTTTAGTAAGTACCTACCTACCTACTACCTACTCTACTACTAATTATACTTATTATAAAGCTATGTTTATCTTATTAGATTATTATCTAAGATACTTTATAATTAGTTACGTCCTCTAATTTAGAAAGGTCATTCGCTTTTCTTTATTATTTTTAAATTAGTTACCCTAGTTTTTTTGCACTGATCATAATTTGCTGAAAATTGTGTAACGATTCGCTAAAGATTTTTGTCAATTATCTAACGATCGTAATTGGGATTTATGTAATTTGATAAGGTATTTGCAAATCTGTTTGTGCATAAAATCAACCGTGGAAAATGTTGTAGCACTTGGCACATGGAAACTCAGTTTGGTCTCATATATCAATGTTCAACTGCATTTTTGTAAGTTAAATGGAAAGCAAAATTAGCCATGATTAGCTTAGTATCTAAATTAGATTTGATTTAATACTTACTACATTTTTTTACACATTATTCTATTATAATAAACAAAGCTTAACGTTTTATTCCAAATTAATTTAAGAGAATCCAAACTAGGTAATATTAAAATGCGAAAGTGAATTTGTTTGTTTGTTTGTTGCGCTTTCACGCCTATTACCGGCAACGCATTTGCGATTCCTCTGATGTTGCAAATGTCCAAGGATTAAAGAGAAATGTCTCATGAATGTGTCATGGATGTCCTCTTTTCTATAAAAAGCGGTTGTTAAAAGCTCTGATACTTATTTTAAAAAATAACATTGAATCTCGAACCAGTGCCGATAGCGTAAGTAATGTGTATCGTTAGTGATGCACAGTCTAAAATACATATGTATCTTTTTCGATTACGAGCACCATTTTTTTCAACAGATGGTATTGGCGTTATTGGGTTATGAATAAATTATTATTATTTATTATATTATTATATAAGGGTCTTTGCGCTGAGCGTGTTAAGTTGTTTACTGTTCATAAGCATCATCCCTAAACTTACTGTTGCAATCCAGCCTCATCCATCCTACCAGTTCGGCTTCGACGTCAACGATGACCAGTACACCAACTACCAAAACCGCAAAGAACAGAGGGACGGTGACGTCATCAAGGGCTCGTACTCCGTCGTCGACAGCGATGGCTTCGTGAGGACTGTCACCTACACCGCTGATCCTAAAGAAGGATTCAAGGCCGAGGTAACTTAAGTTAAATCTTAATGTGTCGTAATAAGTAACATTTTGGAATAGTGCATTACTATTTCTGGAAACGTTAAATGTTCTTTTTGTCTGTGTATACATAAGGTTCATAAATCACTTCACATATTGCTTCTACATGACAGCAAATCAAACCTTTTTTAGTCCTAAAGTCAAATGCAGTAGATACATTTTTGTGACCGGTTGCCGCGCGCTATATCCTAGGCTCCGCGCAATTGGGCCACAGACTTCCACCACCGGTGGCCGGACACAAACAACGTAGATGTTTTTTCATAAATTTTGAATAGACTGCACACATCGCCACCGCTCACCGCTGGTGGCCGCCACAGGTGGCGGAGGCATAGGCTCCACGCAAATGGACCTCCGCTACCTGCACGTTGTTTGTATTATTTTTAAATATGCATGCTGTGTTTACCTTAAAAGTTTGTCACACTTAGTTCAATAAGTTCAATAGTTAAGTCCTATATAGGTACCTAGTCATAGGGTAAAAAGTTGTTTCAACGTAAACAAACACTGGTAAACAGGGCCGGATTTAGGGGAGGGCAAGCGGGGCTACAGCCCAGGGCCTCCACAAAAGAGGGGCCCCCACAATAGAGACTTCGGAAAAAAAAAATCTAATTCAGACTAGTAAACACCAGTAAACAACTTTTTCTTTCATAATTTATTTCGCGTTTTACCTTTACCTACGGTACTTTGTACAAACATGATTTCATGAATAATAATAATAATAATATCTTTCTATTTTATTCGTTGATTAAAGGTCGTAAAGAAGTAGGTATGCCTATTTTTTTACCGAAAACTCGATTTAAAAAAATTGTTCATTTTATTTGGAAAATAATTTGGGGCTAAGGGGCCTCCACTCCTTTGTTGCCCTGAGGCCTCCAGACCTTTAAATCCGGCCCTCCTGGTAAAGCTAAATAATAAATGCCATTGTTTACAGGTATCCCGACAACCTACGGATATTGTCGTGAAGATTCCAACGCCAAAGCCCCAACTCGTTCAAGCTCCTGTTGCGCACGCGCAGCCCAGACCGCAACCTCAGCACGCTCAGCCCCAACTTGCGCACCCGCAACACGCCCACCCACAACATGCCCAACAACAGCAGTACTATCGCTATGAATAAAAAAAAACATCTTTTTACCATCTCCCGAATTATAAATCACGCAGTTCAATAAAAATAGTCGTGAAATATCTAAATTCATAAATATGCAAAGTGGCTTTACGTCTGCAACTGTACCCAAATCCGTTGTTTTAGAAACATAATTAGGCACGGTAAAACGGAAAAAATACAGTCAGTAAAAATAGTGGCTTTTCACAAGAAATAAAACTGCAACTCTTTTTTTCCTTTTTCACACTCTTGTTACTGAGTTCGTACTCAACTGTCTAACTCTTTATTGCTCCTATTATCGAGTAACTTGCGTACTCAAATTTGTTAATCTTACTTTTAAATTCCCCGAACACAATTCACTCTTTATTGAGTTACCAATATACTCAATTCCACTCAAATGCGTTCTAACAATGCAATCTTCCTTCTTTATTCCAGACATACTTAAGTAACATCTTAAACTGTTCCTCTTACTTATTTATAGTAGATTTTAGGGTGTTTTTATTTAACCCGATTCCACTAAGGTAGTCCTAGACTAAGTATTACCTTTTAAAGAGTACATCTATCAAATTGTCTGACTTTGCACAAGTACCGCGTGTTTCTTAAATTGATCTATAATGATCGTCAAAAGTTATGTGATATTGATTGGAAGACGTAGTCTTTTGTAGATGGTAGGTTAGTTTTTTAAGCGTTTGTAAATAAATAGATAGAAATAAATGATTTCTATACATATACCAAACTTTCTTTGTGTTCCTTCTCCTTAATATAACAACTTGTTGATTTTTGTGTCTAATGCCATTCGGAATGTTCAGAAATGTTTGATACCAAATTAAATAGAAAATTAAAAACAAGAAAAAATCCTGTCATGCATGATAATCATCTATACATAGTAGATCTAAGTATACTAGTATTATAAAGCTGAAGAGTTTGTTTGTTTGTTTGAACGCGCTAATCTCAGGAACTACTGATTCAAAATGAAAAATTATGTTTTTGTTGGACATCCCATTTATCGAGAAAGGCTATATAACATCAGAACACGCGAACAAAGTCGCGGGCACAGCTAGTATAAAATAAAGTCGGTCTTTCTATAATGTACGCAATGGATTTAAATGAGGTTTTTAACAATAGGTGATTTAAGAGGAAGGAAAGAATATGTATAATACACGCATAAAAAACATACCAACCGAATTGAAAACCTCCTCCTTTTTGAAGTTGGTTAAAAAGTAGAGAAATTCGGGGCGATGCCGGGAACCCGCCCGGCATCGCACCGAATTTCTACTCGGTGGTGGATTTCTACTACACCGAATTCGCTAGTGCAAAATAAACATAAGAAACAAAATCAATGGTTTCAAAGACCAAAGTCTAACTTAACTGACAGACGGTTTATGTAAAAATATCTCGTGAGATGTTGAAGATGTATGTAGGTACCTAATATCTTCGACACTGTTAGACATACATAGGTAGGTCAGCTTTGTGACGCTAACGGAGACGAAAAACTTTAATAAATTCGTCGAGATCTCATAGTTCTATTATACCTATGTAACTCAGCTAATGGAAGAGCCCTCACCCGCCCCGTAGGCCCAACTTTTTTTGACAGATAAAAGTGATGATCAACGTATGAATTACATATCGATTACTGTTTTACACAAGTATCATAATAGCGTATCGAATAGGCCTACCGGACAGGGAAAGGTCGCGGGTTCTAGTCCCATCTCAGGCACTTATCATACGAAGATAAGGTTTTTTTCTAGTCTTTCTGTTTCCATTTATTGTTTTACTATGAAATTAAAACAAAACCATATTTGCTATCGACATGTCATGTATGTCATATTACGGGTTACTAGATAATAGTTATAGAAGTTTATTGAACCAATGTAGGTACACTGTAAAAAATCGGGATTGGTCTCCCCTTGACTTTCTCGTATACCGGAAACGACTCAAAAGTTGATAACAATGTTATATTTTGATGTCATACATGCATATTAAATTTTGGTCACCCATCCGAGTACCGACCACGCACTTGGTTGCTTAACTTTCGTGATCGACGACTCAAAAGTTGATCGAAACCTTATATTTTGATGTTATACATGCATGTTAAATTTGGTTGCAGTAAGTTAAATCATAATCAAGTTATCGTGCTAAAGCACAGACACACAGACACAAACACAGACATAATTCCAAAAAAATATATACTGGGTGTAAAAGACATGAACAGTCAAACGAGAACCATGTATTCTATACATCAAAATAAGACATATTTCAAAAAAAATATTGATGGGAAATGATTTTTATTTTTTGGTCTTAAAAAAATTTGCGAATTGTACCGCGCAATGTAAAGGGCTAACTCGCACGCAACTCGCAAAAACGCGATGATTTTGCCAGACGGGCGGCCCCGTTCGTTAAGTGTCCGTGCGCATCGAGTGAGCTACATTGAACGCTAACGTTTTGAAGCCATTTTTTGTTATGAAATACTAAAAAAAATGTTAATGTTTCTTTGGACAATTATTTAGAAATAACGTATAGAATACGTTTTCATAAAAAAAATAAAAAAAAAATATGACTTTGACCTTCAATAAAATCGTAACTATCAATTTCCCAGGTATAGTCTAAAGGAAAAAAAATGTTATGGTGGTGAGCAGAATAATACGTTCGTTTGACTGTTCATGTCTTTTACACCCTGTATTTGGTCTCAGGGAGGTCCAAAACGTGTAAATCCGTCAAAATCTCGAGGTCGAATTTTTTTACGATTACAAGACTTCTATACTACGTACCTACGAGAAAGTAATAAAAGGTGCGTCTACGTAGACAAGTCGAGTACGAATTCATGTAGTGTGGACTTACTTACGAGTCTTGAACAGCGCACAGGAGTACCGAGCCACGGTCATGATAACTATACATTACCGTGACCGAGCGTTTGGCTCTTGATTGACTGTGGAGCACTGTGCTCTCGCATTTATTGGTATTTGACGAATAGAAAGGGATACGCACTACGGAAAGCTACGTTCGAGGGTAGGCTCGTTGTATACGTCCACACTTGACGTAGCGAACGAGCAGGGGCGGCTCCGCTCGTACTCGGCTTGTCAAGCGTAGATGCAGCTTCGTTTTTCTTTCAATAATTATGCATACATATGGCATAATTAATTACAATAATTAACAAGCTTTTAAAACGTTGAAATTTAAAGTTTTCTTTTCTTTTTAGAGCATTTAAATAAAAGCTTGTTTTTTAAAAAGTTTTTTTTCATTAAAGTGTGTTTTTTCTTTTTTGCTCAGGTTATTCGTATTCTTCTCTGCAAACCCTTTTATTTGATACAAATATGATGGTAATGGTAAAGAATTAAGTGGTCTGCCATCTTGGGCGGTCCGCCATTTTGGATTTAGAGTTGGTAGGTAGTCAATTAAATTTTTGTATTTTTCTCAATAAACACTTTCCTTTGATACCCATATCATGCGAGTGCAGGAATATTAAATAATCCGCCATCTTGGACGTCTGTCATTTTGGATTTAAAATGACGTCACTTAGCTAAGCATGCATTAATTGTCATCCAAACTAAATGTGTGTGCGAAGTTTCAGCTCAATCAAATACCAAGAAATGGTCCAATGGAAATGGAACTGAAAAAACCACCTTTACAAATATATTATTTTTATTAAATTGTCACACTTATATTCGTTGTTCATAAAATATCTCTTAAATTATTATAAATAGGACACTATACTCTCACAAATGCATGAAGTTAACAATTTAAATAATTTAATTAAAATACATTTCAAATTCCCGTCTACGCATAGACGTCTACGTTAATAAATTATTTCACAATACATCCATCTCAACAGCGTACGCAGTATAAATATTTATAATAAATTAACAATAATAAATTCAGTCTATAAAGTTATGAACCATAAAATGGCCGTAAAATATCTTTTAATAAATTAAATTTTATACTGGGACGCAATATAATTTTTCGGCAATTTTACAGTAGAGTGAATCGGTGCCTTGATTTTCGTTTTCCAACGTACTTTTGTCTTTAATCCCTCTTTTAATGCAAATAATAATTTCTTTCAATATTTTTCCTAATTCCTCAATGAATATACTGAAAAAATGTCATTAAACTGAAACCTTTATTATTTTTATAAAATTACAAGTTTAAATTTTCTATTAGTTTAGAGGTTACTGCAATAATGTTTTTGGTCATTAGGTATTTCTTTAATATTTACAAAATATTAAAATTGTAGTACCTAGTTTATTAAATTATTATCATAAACCCAAGTATATTGGCATGGCATTCATCCTACTTGCATTAATTTATGGTTTTTTATATTTTTTTCGCCATGTTTTTTGAGCAACTAAGTAGGGTACTTAAGTACACATTGGAAAGCTATTCCAACTGCATCTAAAGAGGGAAGATAAAATTATCTATAGAAATATCGTCTCTATTTTCTATGGCATAGGGTCTGGCCTGCACACGCATCCTGATTCCACCAGCACGTAGTCCTGGCCCGTCAAGGTGACAGGCCCCAGAGGTAGAACTAAGAATAAATATGGAATGTAGGTTTGCGTGCACGTTCCGCGCACGAGGGAGCATTCGCTTGACCTGAAATAATAAACAAGTTATTTAGGACTATAAAATAGTAGAAGTATATTTTTTCAGCAATATTATTACGTATTTAGTAAGTCAATATTGACCCATAATGTCAAATGTGGCTTTATAATAATAATAATTTAATTAATCTATCTTTGTGCCAAATTTCATCCAGAACCGTTTAGTCGTTCTGGCGTGATTCGCAGTAACAATTAATCATCCATCCATCCACACTTCCTAAATTATATTATGTACGTACATACCTACCTAGTTAATCGTATTTTTTTACACTCAGGCCCAATTATCTTGCTGTGTTTTTCCTACCTACTAGTCCCTACTAATATTATAAATGCGAAAGTAACTGTCTGTCTGTTACGCTTTCACGCCTAAACCACTGAATCAATTGTGATCACAGAACATAGATATAAGAGGTATTGTGATGTTTGGTATAAATATTTACTAAAACTTGGGAAAGGACATACCTTGTAGTGCGAAAAAAAGGCTTAAATAGGGAATGGAAATTTAAATTTTTAAATATAAAACCATGAAACTTTGAATTTAGGTAGGTACTCTAGCGTTTATGCAATTTTAACCCGTGCAGGGATGCAATAAATAGAGGATTAAAGATTTTATGGACGTCCAAAAAAAGTTATGGTTTCACGCCTTACACTGGAACTTTTGATGAGAATTGTTATAAAAGTAGATTCGGGATAGTAGGACTGCTTTTGTTGTAAAAAAAAAGGCATAAAGGGTTTAAATAAGGGATGGAAGTTTGTATGGGGCTTCGTCATCAGCGAAGATAAAAACTTAAAATTTTGGAACTTGATAAGAACTACATAAACATTTGTTCCAACGTTATTGAAATTTAGACCTACATGGGGATGAAATAGAAGATGAAAGTTCGTATGGAATTCCAAACAAATCTAATAAGTAATCATATATTTATCCAATACGGGTATTGTAGTAAAAATGCCACAGCAGTTAGAATAAGTAGGTGTAGTAGTAGTATAAAAAATCTATCTAAAGTAATTATTCAACGCCGACGAATTCGCGGGCAAAAGCTGTAAGTATTACTAACTAATTGTGCCCGCGATATTGTTCGCGTGCTATGATGTTATATAGCCTATAGCCTTTCTCAATAAATGGACTATCCGACACACAAATATTTTTTTTATTTGAATCAGTAGTTCCTGAGATTAGCGCGTTCAAACAAACAAACTCTTCTATTAGTATAAAACGCGTTACTATGTTAGGGAAAAAATCAAATAGCGCCTTAAAAAGATTACTTAGGTAGGTACTTCGGAAATAGAAAAAATACACTGAAAAAAATCGACCTGCCGCAGGCTTGAATCGAACCCAGCATCTTCCGCAATCCGGGCGGCTGCGTTAACCACTACGCCCCACCAGGGCATTGCTTTCGCTGTCGAAATTTGTCAGTGCTTGGTGCTTGTGTTTTTATGGTAAACATTGTTTCATCAAATCTTTGAAATTTGCACTTTTAAGATCCGAACGAAATAATTTTGCAAATATTTGACGCTCAGTTAGATGAAACTACCTTATATTATGGAATAATTATTAACATGTTTGTAAACGCAAAAATTGTTCCATACTTCAGAAATGTTTATTTTGCAAGTTTTAAGTTTTTAACTTACTTAACGAAATGTTTACAATACTCACTCGCAAACCTCGAACACGACTTGCTGCAGCAAATCTGGGAACTTCTGGACTATTGTGACAGGTTGCCCAGAAGTGAGTGACACCCCGTACATGGGGGCTGTGGTGTTGTACCGAGAGCGGCAGAGGCGCCCCCCGCCACATGTGCCCGTAGATGAAGGGCTCAGGTTTGGCAGGTTGACGGCGCGACCTGACGAGAAGCAACAAAATTTATGACGAAAGAATTTACAAGCACGTAGTTACCTACCTACTCTCTTCAGAGACCCACCAATTAGACTCAAACCCACCAATTAGACCCAAACCCACCAATTAGACCCAAGCCAACCAATTAGAACCAAACCCACTAATTAGAAAGCAATGGCGGTGCAAGGCGTTAGCGACGTTGGTCGCTCGTGCCACGACTTTTCGTCAGTCCACTTTTTGGGACACCATTTTTACTTTCTTATTATATTTTTGCTGTTAACTCTCTTCACACACAGTTGCTGCTACTTCAGAATACCAGCTCTATCTATGTTTCAACCTAACCTAACATATTTAAAACTAAACCATTGTCCTTAAATATTTACGAAACGGGATTAACTGATGGTCCTCCTGTCAGTGGGTTTTAAGACACTTGTATTTATTCAAAGACCCTTTAGAATAGAGTTAAACTTTATTGCACATCGACACAAATATCAAAGATTACATACAGGAACAGTTTTTTCCATTACAATGCACAAAGGGCGGCCTTATCGCTAAGAGCTATCTCTTCCAGGCAACCTTTGAATACAACCCTACTTGTATTCAGAAGTCGAATACCAGGTCTAGTTGGTGGGTGTGTGAAAACAAAAGACAATGGTTTCTTGTTCTAAAATTCACCCTTTTCAAGGTGCCCATATATAGGTAACTGGAGTGGAGATATTGTTGTTTTGAAATGGCACTAAATTGTACCGATAGCTTCTAAATAGCTTACCAGTATTTGAATTCACATCGTCATCATCATCAATTAATTCGCTCTGAAGCGCCAAAATTTTATCCGCGGATGCAGCGTAGAATTTTACGCTAACCCCAAATAATGAGGTCCCGTAATGGTATGGCTTTTCCTAATACGACATACATAGTAACATTCCTTTTTGTACCACAATAAAGATGTTTTTTAAATCATCAAAATCGGTCCATCCGTTGCAAAGTTATAAAGCAATTTGCGTCAACTGATTTTATTTAATCCGCTGCGCTTTACGGCATGGCTGTGACGTCACCCGGCACTATCCGCCCGCTCCGAGTCGCCGCACCTAGGAACTTTGACTCATTTTCATCTCATTTAACTATAACTTTTGTGTTAATAAAGATATTTACATGGTTTTTTTTACTTGATAATCTTGAATAAATATGCTTTTAAATAATGTATATTCCGTGAGTAATAGTTTATTTCTAATAGTTAGAAATAATAGAGGAATAAGTAGGTAGGTACTAAAAATAATATTTTTTCTCACCTTGACATCATTAAACTTTACTCATCATCATCTCATAAAGTTATAACTTCCGTGTTAATAAAGATATTTACATGATTTTATTCCTGATAATCTTAAATACATATGTTAATAATACTTTTAAATAATGTATAATTCGTGAGTAAAATTTTATTTTAAATAGTTATAAAAATCGAGGAATACTTAGATGTTTTTTTCATCGTTTCAGCCGAGAGACACCCACTGTTGGACATAGGCCTGGACATTATTTCTCACTTTGACATAATATATTTAAATGTGTTACGCAGTGAAACCCCAAAAAACATATATTTATCCGTCAAATTATATTGTTATTTCCTAATAAATAAAACTATAACCAGAAATTCAGCAAACGTCGGCAAAATCAGACAGAAAAATTGAGAAAAGAAAATAGTAGGTACCTATACATTATGATTGCAAATTATTATGTATATTTGGATAAGTAATATTTGACTAAATCACGGTAATGATAGAAGATAAACATTGTAAGTAAACTAAACTAAACTGAGTAAAAAAATCCATTTTTGTTCCGCAAAGTACCTACACATTCCAAGATTTTGAAAATTGTAGGTATGTATAGTTTTGATAATATAAAATCATACATCATACAATCGCCATCATATAATCGAAATTACACTTAAATATTTTAGTAAGCTACTATCTATAAGTAGCTGTAATACTAGCTTTTGCCCGCGACTTCGTCCGCGTGGAATAGTTATTTTGGGCTGCATTTTTGGGACTTTGGATTTCCATACGACCTTTCATCACCCATTTCATCCTTGTGAGGATAAAAGGTCATGATTTCACCTATTAGGGAAAAAAAACAAAGCCTAAATTATAATTTTGACGAACGTCCATGCAAACTTTTATCTCTCACATCAACCCTTTCAAGCCTTTTTTCGAAATAAAAGGTAACCTATGTCCTTTCCCAGCGTCTAATGAATATTTGTACCAAATTTCATCAAAATCGAATATACGAAAGCGTGACTTTGCTTAGTCTTACATACAACCTTTCATCCCCAAACGAGTCAAACTTTAAAAAACATGAACATAATATTTATTTATTACTTATCAATTTATTATTTATCAAGCCTAAATTCAAAGTTTCATGTTTTAATCTTCAATAATGACGAACTCCCATACAAACTTTCGACCCTTATTTCAACCCCTTCATGCCCTTTTTTTACAAATAAAGGTAGCTTCCTACAAAACATCCTACAAAAATATACTAGACCTAAGGTCTAGTATATGTTGTATGTACCTAATTTTAATAAAATCGAAGGCTTGAAAGCGTGGCTTTTGGACTTGGATACGAACTTTCATCCCCTATTTCATCCCCATTCTGATCAAAATTTTTCAAAAACGCTAAAACAAATATTTATTTCTTTTTTATCAAGTGCCTAAATTCAAGTTTCATGGCTTTTCTTTTAAAATTAAGAACTTACAAAATTTCATCTCTTATTTCAACCCCTTCGAACCCTTTTTGCAATAAAAGGTAGCCTATCTATATGTTATTCTGATGTATGAGCTATATTATTACAAATTTTAATTAAAATCCATTCCGTAGGTTTTGCGTTATAGACATAGTGACGTATATACGCTCGCATACTTCTTTCACCATCCGATCCATACAAACTTTCGTGTTTATAAATTAGTAGGATTGCTCAAACTGCACTAAATTGTCACTAAACCTCTTGAATAGGCTTTATCCACCACTATAAAATCAAAAAAACAATATGTATAGTATTTAATACGATATGTTCGCAAGAAACGCTGCGCGCGGGTATAGTCGGCAGTGATGTAGTGCCGAGTGACGTCACACGCCTGCCAGGCGGCCGCTTGGCGGAACGATCCATTTTTTCGTCATAACTTCGTCAATTTTCATCGTAGAATAAAAAATTTGGTACCATTTATTTTGTTTTTTAATTGTCTACAAAGCTACATTCATAGTTAAAATCGTTACGGATCCTCATTGAGTAGGTTATAATTATGGTGAAATACAACTTTTACTAAGATGATATAACTGCCTCAGCACTGTTATTTTAAATATATATTAGTTTCGATGGCGATACAATATATTCCCTCATATCAAGGCACCTCTGAGCTGAGGTCCGAGCCCTTAAAGGGCAGGCATCCTCGGGTCTGCCTTTCCCTTCCGACCCGAACCCTGAAGAGATTGTAGATGGGA
Source organism: Elophila nymphaeata (assembly GCA_955850985.1). Taxonomy (NCBI): domain Eukaryota; kingdom Metazoa; phylum Arthropoda; class Insecta; order Lepidoptera; family Crambidae; genus Elophila; species Elophila nymphaeata. The sequence continues at coordinate 11,759,498 of OY039073.1, forward strand.
TTGAGACTCCCCTAGCGAGAGATAGGTAGGAGGAATTCCGTCTCACTGCCTGTAGAATCTAGTGGGACACTACGAGATTTTGGCTCTACAGGCTAGAGGACTCACGGTAACGCCACGTGGTAACACTCTGTAAAAGCAATTTGCGGTAATAAAATAGCCATAAAAAGTACCTACTTAGATACTTACCACAAAAATGATGAGACATTTTCTGCTAAAATACATGGAGACAGGAATTTGGAACCCTACTTTTATTGAGTATTTTAACCCACCCATTATAAAAAAATATGTTTAGAGTATAATTTTTGCGTTTACAAACGCGTAAATATATTTGTATACTAGAACTAGAAAAAAACACACTGAAAAAAATCGACCTGCCTCAGGAGGGAATCGAACCCCAGCATCTTCCGCAATCCGGGCGGCTGCCCACCGAGGCTCTGCTTTCGCTGTCGAAATTTGTCAGTGCTTGGTGCTTGTGTTTTTATGGTATGGTATGATGAAAGAAAAAGCATTTGCGGTTGACCTAAAATTTTAACTTTACATGACAGAATCAAACTCGATGCAAAATTGGCGCTAATGGCGATAAATAAGTTCTACACTCATTCGTTGGTTCTACGTAGGAATTTACTGCATTATGAAAAATGTCGCTGTCTGTTTCTGGTTTCTGAGATATTAAGTAGTTCTAAATTATCAGCGGTTTCCAAGTTATCACCCCTTCCTCAACCTTACGAGAATTTTTCATAGCATTTTGAAAAATGACACTGTCTGTTTCTGAGATATTAAGGGGTTCCAAATTATCACCTCTTCTTCTACCTTGCGAGAATTACAAGTATCTATACCTAAGTATAGGTATACTTGATGTTATCTTACTCTCTCTACTCACACAGTCTGAAGTAAATATCGCCCGCATTAGATAGGCCTTTTAATGTATCAAGTTGCCTTTTTTATATAAACCCCTTGTTGCCCTTACTGACAAAGTATCCTAATATATTTCTAATTTAAGGTTGCAGCATACTTATCAACTCTGAAAGGCCCAGCCGCATCGCCTCAATATAAGTACCTACTATGAAAAGGGGGCGAACAGTTACGTTCCCGTTCCGAGAGTCCTTACTGTTGATAAGCTTTAGCTTTACCTACAATATTTATCTCAGTGATAGGTAACCAGGATATTGCTGGTGTATCTACATAATGTGTATGAAATTCAACTCACCAGTCCTATTCCCGCTTTCGACCTTAGTTCGTCCCTCCGCGTAACCCTCGTGGGCTTCCAGCAGCGCCCTCCTCATCAGCGTCGGGTCTAACGTCTTCATACCGCGAGCCTGCCGCGTCTGTCCCCATGGGCCTGTCTTCAGTGCCCTGTTTACTAAGTGCCTGGAAATAGACAAAAGTAGCTATGAGTGGATTTGTCAATTTAAAAACAGAGGTAGGTAGATGTTAATTTAAGAAAGTAGAAGTGCTGGCTCTAAGTACCTACCTACATGCTTACATTGGGCTCTTTCTAAAGTCAAGTTTGGAACATTTCCTGTCCACACATACTTAGTAGTTATAGTAGGTATACCTAATATCAGAATTTTGCTGCACTCGTCCTCTGTTTAAATTGCCAAACTAAACCTATCTAAATCCAGAATGAGTGACTGAAGATTCTTAATGAGCGACTAACTGTCGATTAGTCGCCCATTTAGTATTTTTAATCGCTCATTATTATTTCCCAATAGAAATTGAACAACTTTATTGACTTTATGGTCTACAGCGCCATCTATACTTTTATTTCATAACTAATTAGTTACGCTCGGACCACCAGATGCACATGCTTTATTTGGTTGTTTGAAATGATCATAGATGTCGCTGCCTAGTATTAAAATTGAGAACTAGCAAAGCTCTATTCCCGTTATAAAATAACTAGGTATACCTAGAGTAGCTTTTGTCTTGAATCATCATCAAATATAATAGCGATAGAATGACTGAGTAGGTAATGCCGTTATTTTCAGGTAAAAAATTAAAAACAAAATTGCTTAAATTATCTAGTTATTGTTACTGTTACTCTAATATTACCTACGGGAAAAGTTTGCTCCTTCTAATTAATTGTCACAGTGAAGTTGGTCTTCAGTAATTCTCACAGTGAAGTTGCTCTTTAAATATGAGTTAATTTTCTATCATAAACATACCATCATTGTACTAACATAATAATATCGCCGGGCTAGATGCAAAACTGACGAACTGCTATTTAACCGACTTCAAAAAAGGAGGGGGTTCTCAATTCGACTATTTTTTATGTGTGTTACTGTTACCTCATAACTCTTTACCTACTGGATGTACTGATTTTGAAGATTCTTTACACGTTTGAAAGCACCAGCTTGTAATGGGCATGTGGTCATTTGATCGACATCTAGGTAGGCAAGTATTTTTTTATTGGTCTGAGCATCTGACGATGACGAGTAGTTTTTGAGTTGCCTATTCGATGATATCGCAATAGTTCTATTACCTACTTGTTTGACTAAAAACGAGATAGGTAATATCCGGAAAATTTCTAATTACTTACAAACCACTAAAAAGCAAAAAAATAATTATTTTTAAATACCGCCTTCAAAACTAAAAACGTTTTAAAAAAAATAGTTTACTTATAAGTAAATACCTACTTACCAAATGTTTTTTGAGGTCGGTGCCAACCTCAATATCTATACCTACTCTATACTAATATTATAAAGCTGAAGAGTTTGTTTGTTTGCTAATCTCAGGAACTACTGATCCAAATTACAAAAATATTTTTTTGTTTAACACTTACTCCATTTATCAAGGAAGGTTTTAGGCTAAAAAAACCGAAGTTAACGCGAGCGGAGTCGCGGGCGTCCAATAGTTTGGAATAAACGTTGTCACTTGTATTTGGAACCGACCTCAAAACACATTTAGATTATTAGAACAATATTTTTATATCTCCGTTTTTAGTTATGGAGGCGGCGGTGTTTGTATTTTTAAAAAAATAGTTTTACGCTTTGACAAAAAACTAGAATCTTTAAGTTTAAAGAGATGGTAACTTTATGTGAACCTCTTTCACCCTCGAACCCTCATTAGATAACGTTCACATAACAAACGTTATGTGAACGGACTTTTTTATTGGTCTGAGTGTGAACGTTATCTGATACCTCTATTATGAGAGGTTCCAAATTATGTATTTTCATCTACACTGATAACAAATAGGTACTAAAGAGAAAAAATATTTGTGTGTTTGTAATGAATAGGCTCAACAATTAGGTATTGACGATTTCAAAACATAAAATGAATAGGGAACATTACTGCAATATTCTGCCGCTAGGATGCAGCACTAGCATAAACAGTAGTAAATCCAAAAAATAAAATAAAAGAGGTTTTATTTATTCTATTATGAAAGCAATGAAGAATAACTACATTCTCTTTTTATATTATAATATCATTGCAGTAAATATAATATTTTGACAAAGCTTCACCAAAATTGTTTGAATTGTTTATCATTGTTTATTGCCTAGAGGTGAGCTGTAGAGCAGGTAAGTACCTACTTGAGTTATAAGTAGAAGAAAAAATATAGGTATGGACTTTCAAAGAATATTGACAGTACATAGATACGTTATTATAGTACACAAAAGCGTTTTTTGTTGGTTGGTTTTTTTTTTGTTCTTTCATTGACTACTGCAGGTTTGTCGATGATGAAATTTCCTTCATCACAATTTTTTAAGAAGGCGACTGTAACCACGCATCTCCCTTTCGAGAGACTCGACCGCAAAGAATAAGTACCTACTCCGTGCTCGAACGCCTAGCGACCCCTACGGCGTCCGAGTCGGAAGGGGTTTTACGTGCTAGTAGTGCCCCTGCGCCAAGTTTTTCGTAAACAAATTCAGAAACCGACCATCATGGTGGAGTGGTCAGTAACGTTGCCTACACATCAAGCAGTCCGGATTCGAGTCCTAGTTATGTCACAATATAGAGAACAAGTTATTACGTAACTATATTTATTATCCAAATTAGCATGTGCGTGACATTGTATTATTATAATAAAAGTGTATTTGAATGAATGCTACGTTTTCACTGAATATTAGAAATTATTTATTAGAGAAATTGTTATTATTATTAGAGAAATTATTTTCAAAAAAGTGGGCGGAATGCTAGTTCTTACCTTCCTTCATACATGAATAAAAGATAAGCCTAATGACAAAAAGTGGTTAATGGATAATTAATCATCAACCACTTTCACTAGACGGTAGCACTGAAATATTATAATTTAGTAAATGCCGAGAAATACGATGATAATTTGAAAGTTCATCATGCCTTTATTTGTGGAGCATTGTTACCTAATTTACTTTTTATCGCCCGCATGAATTAGATGGGTGAGAACACGAGGTGATTACCTGAGCAGTAGCGAAATTGAACCTTGTTGGTAAGTGGTACCCATGAAGCTATAGAGAAATAGCTTCTTGGTGGTTGGGTACCACCAAGAAGCTATTTCTCTATAGCTTCAGTAGAAGTTTATAGGTAAAAATAGGTTCTTGGTGGTACTGGCTGTGCGCACAAAGCGGAAACAACTTCGGAGCAAACTAGAAGTTTGGCGCAAGCTAATGCCTTCATTACATTTCATAATTGGATGAATATTCAAAAATTCTTAAATTTCTTGCTGATTTCACGAATATCTTTCGGATTCATATAACTTAATAAGCATAAATTCTTTAATAAATTACAATTTTTTGTTAATCGATATATCAATGATGAAAAAGAAAGTAAATATTTCACCTTATCTTTATTAAATTAAATCACTTTAACAATATTCAGTCGCTGTTTATGGGATTTTCATCGTCAGATGACTTCGCTTCCATTTTTACAATGTTGCATGATACCACTAAAGATTCTTCTAATTTCAAACAACATTTTGAAGGTTTGGTCGGTTTAAGCCTTTCATCTAGAAAAATCTTCAGGTCGTTTTCTGACATAACATAGTCACACTCACTTTTAGACATAAAAGACATAAGACCTTTCCTTGGATTTGCCCCAAATAATAATTCACTTGGCGTTCTACAGATTATGTCGTTAAAAGTTGTATTCAAAGTGTGCTGAACAAACTTCAGCCCTTGCTGCCATTTCGCACTCTGACTCTCTGATAACCACTTGTTCAGTTCTTTCAATATATGCTCATTTGAAGTAACAAAGTCCTGACTATTAAATACTTGTTCTCCTGGCACAATGTGAATATCAGGGCAAACGACTCTCAATCGCCTGCATATAGGTGTTACAACAGAAACACCATTCTTGGACTGCAGAATATTTGGAGCTCCAAACACCAAAAATATGTCTAGAAGTACATCGACAATTTCATCAACATTGACTTCTTTCATTGGCTTTAAATGGATATATTTATTAATAAAATCTCTGTATACTAACATTAGTTTGTACTCCTCGTGAGGTTCGCTAGTAACATCTAGAATGTCCACTTGTCCACGAGAATAAAGTTCTCGGTGCTTCAATGGTTCTTGTTCTTCGCTAACTTCGTCTTCAAAATCAATACGAGTTACTTGCTCAAGTTCTTGATATTCCGAGACATCTGGCTCGGCTATCAATTTAATTTCAGATAAGCTAGATTCATCTAACTTTGGTTTTTGAGTTTTACCTCTTCGAATTAATTTGTTTTTACATGGCAAACACAACTGTAAATAAACTAATATACTCTCAGTTGTTATGTTACTATAGAGCGGTTTCAATGCAGCCATCAACCGATTCTTTCCACAGTGGTTAAATTTTAGATGGTATTCTCTTATGATGTCGTATGATTCCTCAGTTGTAACGAACATTTGTTGAGGTTTCTTTCCGTCTTTGCGTACAGCGAACAATCTTTCGCCAGTAGGCGTATCAAGTACAACATATCTTTTGAGACGCCGATAATCCATAGCTGACTTCTTTAGCTTCATTTTTGCAGACTTCACCTGTTCTATTATCTGAGAATACTTTTCGGGCGTCAATAAAAAGCTATTATAATTTAATTTACTTTGGCAGAGTTCTTTCAATCGTTGACAAAATTCCTCTCTATTGACTTCGAAAAAATCCGGTGATTCGCTGTTGTCTCCAGTTTCCATGTTCACTAATTAAGCACTTACCTATATTGAAATCGTGATGGCTTTAAATTATATTAAAACTAGTCGATAACAGGGAAAATAACACAATATGCACGTCGCATTCTCCCTAACGTAGAGGCGTAGAGGGCACGACTGATATCGTTTTCGGCAAAGCCGAACCTGCCCGATCACGCAGCTAATGAAACCGACGATTGTTGGAGTCTCTCTCTCTCGCCTAGTGAAAGCGCACATTACCCGTTCAAACCGGTCGTATTTGGTCTGGCTTGAAGGTCAACGTACAGCAGTATAATGCGAATATCCAGAGTCTAGTATTTGACTGATGTAGAATTATTAGGCGGCGTTGTTAATTTCCTGTAATATTACGAAATACCTAAATCGTACAAGCCGAAAGGAGTATTATTGATTTTGTCACCATTTATAGCTTTATTGTTTAACTCAGACCGAGCATGAGAGTGTTTTCATGACCAATACACACGTAAGTAAGTACATTGTCAATGTGTCGGTACATTCCTGCAATTAACTTACTTTTAAGTATTAACAAAGCTTATTACCTATTTAATATTTATTTTATAGAATTCATGAATAATGAACTAGTCTAAAAATATCTGTAGGTAGAGTTACCTATATATAACCGTAAACAATTTTTTCGTTTAACATTGATTCATTAATGGAAATTTGGAATAATTTAAATTTAATTTGGAATTTATTCTTTGTTTCGGAAATTCACTAAGTATATTTTTTAATGTAAGTAAATAATTCCATTAGTAAGTATAAAATGTTATCTCGACTATGAGGGATGCCAAACGAGTCCTGGGTCAAAAATTAGATCTCACAAAGAACAAAGTTATACCTTTAAGTAGTAAAGAGTTAAAACAGGGCAAAGTGAACGTACAGTCAACAGCACGTCGGGCTATACAAAACTGTCAAATTTCTCCAAACGATTTTCAACCTAAGGCCATTCAATATAAAGATTAATATCGATTGGGAAAATTTGACAGTTTGTGGTAACCCAACGTGCTGTTGTCTGTACATACACGTAATATTGGAAAAAAGCTAAAAAATTTCTTCTTAATTCTGAATTTGTGCGTCGAAGGCACATTATCGTCTGAAAGATTGCCAAAGTGAGAAACCGCCTGCCATTTGTTAGAAATTCCCATTAAAAACCCTTTACTGAATTGTCCCATTAAACTGTTATTCGTTGGGAAAAAATAAAATAAAAAAAAAACACCTTCAAAACTTAATCGAAGAAATGAAAATTTTGCTTAAACATGTTCAAAATTTTTGAGGTAGTCCCAAATACAAGTGGCAACGTTTATTCCAAATACTGAGATTAGCACCGACCTCAAAAAAACTATTTAGATTTATTAAACAAATTTTTTCTCTTTAGTTTTGAAGGCAGTTTTATTTTTATTTACCTTTTTTTTCTTTTTTAGTGTTTTAAGTAAATGCCTGCTTACTTACTTAAAGAAATTTTCAGGAAACAAACTCGATATCTTTAAGGAAAACAAGTAATAAGATTACGATATCATCGATGTCCATTAAGCTCTTCAGATGTCGATCAAATATAAATGACCAAGCACCAGCTTCCAAACGTTAAAAGAATCTTCAAAATCCTGTACACCCAGTAAAGAGTTAGATAATGAGATAATTAATATACATAAAAAAATACAGTCGAATTAAGAACCTCCAACTGTTTTTTGATGTTGGTTAAAAATATAATAAAATTCTCGATGAGTCTCAGTCTTACTCCATGAAACTTTATAAAGTTGTTCCGAATGGTTTACATTCCAAGGGTATACGGTTACATTCCTAATTTTCATAAAACGCGTGGAATTTTGGGAAAAATTCATACTTCTTGTCCACTGAATCTAAAGCACAAAGAAAAGCACTTGCCTAATTTTTGACTCTTTCTGTCCCAAAAATTTGGCCAAATTTCTATGAATTGAAACAGAATGAATGGAAAACAGAAAAATTATGGTATAAAACTATACCTAATATAAAATATGCTTAGTTGTCTAAGAAAATAGGTCAGTTTTTTACGAACGAAAACCATAGACTATTAAAACAAAACACGTCAGATTTTCTTTACTTTGGAGAACTTCTGTCTGAACCTTAGATTAAATACCTGGTCCAAACATTCGCTTCTTTCTACAATGCTACTATATTTAAAATTTTTAATATAATATCATTATGTTTCTACTAAATAAGAAGCTCCATTGAACCATCAACGAAAAAAAGAATGAAAGAACCATCCGCCGAATAGCGATTACTTTAGTATAGTCTCAACTCGATCCGAATAAAAACATTTCTTATTTTTGTTAAAATTATAAAATTAGACATCTATGTTATTATTACTATACCTTGGGTAAGCTGCACCATCGGGTCCAGGGCAGTCAGTTCCTTGTAAAGCATCTCCCCATGCATATTTCAATCTTGGACCACAATCTGCCGCTATGCAACATGTTACCAGCGCCTGAAATAGTATAAATAAAAATTGCATTATCATCTCGAGAATACCTAGTATCCAATGTGGTCGTACTAGGGTCGTCTGGGTAGGTACCACCGCCTTTCTCATTTCTGCCGTGAAGCAGTTCACTGTGTTTCGAATTGAAGGGAAAGGTAGCCAGTGTAATTACTGGGCATGGAAGGCATATCATCTTAGTCCCCTGGCAACGCATTTGCAGTGTTAAATGATTTAAGTGTCTATAGGCGACGGTGACCACTTCACACCAGGTAGTCCACAAGCTTGTTTACCATCTCGTGAGATATAAAAAAATGTGAACAACACAACAACATGACAACCAACAAGCTGCTCTAACTGTATTTTAAATTTTCGGTTATGATCTTCATAAATATTTTTCATTTCGATGTTTACATTTACATTTGATACAATCTGATTTTGTATATTTTATGGTCTCTAGTAGCATAGAATGGAACAAGATATTATTATCCTTGTAGAAAGTTTCTCTTTCTACATCGCTTAGTCACAACCAAAACCAATGGCGTGTACCTACTTACCAGTTTTAAAAATGAATACTGGTCGTCGCTCGCTACCATCGGTACAATTTAGAATATCTGCAGCAATATTAATCTGTAAGTTCTGTTCTAAATAAACAATGATTTTTGTTATAAAATTTATAAGTCATTGACTGGATCACGATATCAGACAACTCGTGAGCCGCCTCAGGTACGGTATGTATGCCGTGGCCGAATGACACAGTTCCCGTACCACCGCCTCGGACCATCTATGACAAACAAAGCCCGTCCTTTTTGCTTGTTCTTATTTTAGTAAGCCTTCGAAATCATCACGATTGGATATTTAATAACTTAACAAAACTATAAATAAGTTGCGCTGATATCTATTTTATTTCGTTTTCCTATAAAACATTTGATGGAGTCTCTAAAGTAGGTTTTGTGACCTTGCGTATAGTTTTGGGACGATGCAATGCATGTCGTCCATTTAGGTAACAAGTCGTAATTACGTCCGGCCTTTGTTCCTGACACACAATAGACCATCGCACAAGTGATGTGTCGAGAATCAAAAGACCCTCGAGAAGAAAGTGCCCGTGTGAAATTTCTAGGTCATATGTGTATAAAGTATCATGCCAATGAACTGTTTGAGTCAACCGGTGTCAAGTGTAAGCACGCGCCCGGTTTGTTTTACAGCCCACTCGTTTGATATTTAAGCCTTAACGCATATTAGCTTTAGACTAGCCTGGAGAAATTTTCAATTTCTCTTAAGGCATTAAAGTTTCAAGTACGTAGACCAAATGTTGCCTGAGCTATCAATTACATCACAATTCATAATTAAGTTACATGACTCGTTCTTTGTTATTGCAAATTTCCCTCAGGGATGGATGTATGATTCATGGATATCAACATAACAATGAATAATAATTCATCGTTATGTTGACATCCATGAATCCCAGTGGGATCAGGAAATAGATGCAAAAGTGAAATTATTTTAATATAAAGAAAAAGTAGCGAAAGTGGTCAGTGGTCTCTCGGCTCCATTGTATGAAAAGCACGTTCTCGGACGACATTTTCAAGTTTGATTTCCGAGTAACTGTTTTATCTTTACACACGCATTCCTAGTAATCATTAGTGAGAGCCTTATACATACACATGCTAGTGTCAATTTGTTTAGCATGATATCAAAATATAGACACACGGATTAAAATATGCGGAATATAAATAAAACAACTTTCTAGGCCAATTATGGTTAAATGAAATCCATTCTCTTAAATTAAGCTAGACACCCTACTAAGGTATTAGATTTTAACTTTATGCGATCGTTTTGTACAAAGAATAACTATTACCTATGTAACTTTTTAATGGAAAAAAACATTAAATAGATAAAAAGAACATTATGTCACTGTGTTTTGTGGTCGTAGGGACTCCTCCGAAACGGCTTGGCCGTTTTTTATTCAAATTTTTGTGTATAAGTATTTTTTAGCCATGAGAATAGGTCGCAAAGTTCATAGCACTAAAAATAATACATAGGTATAATAATGGCAGAACAACGTTTGCCGGGTCAGCCAGTTATACTTATTATTTATTTATTTACTTTGACATTTGTATTTTCATATATTTAGGTAAGTACCTACTAATATTTCAATAGATTGATACAATTTTCATACCTACGCGAAAATAAAATCTAAACTAGGCCATACGTTCATAGACCTGCATAGAATTCCTGTTCTTCGGAGAGCAATAAACCCATTAATGTTTTTCTTTCCTTTTTATTTCACTAACTAAAGTAACTAGTTCACAAAGATAATCGTGCCTATCGCAATAAAAAGTTTACTTTATAAATAAAAAAAATAACTTAGAGATAAATAATAATGACGATAGTTGTAACTGTCAGTCTATTTTGAAATTTTTATTTTACATTTCGCTTAGTGCATGTCTTCGGTCAGCAACCTTAACTAATGGCTCGATAATGTGCCTAGACGGCGCATGGGTGCTATGGTTAACTTAACAGTAAACTGGAAGATAAACTTCACCCGCTCTTTCATGCCTTTTTTACCTACCTCAACGGTGTGTTCGCTCCGAATGCATACGTAATGAGTCAGTCGACCGATACAATAAACTGAATATAACTTTATCTAAAACCATCTTTTTCGTCTCATTATGGCGTACCTACCTACGTATTTGTATCAAAACCAGGAAGTTGTTTATCTGGCTTCTTTTATGTAGTAAACTTTGGTCATCAAACTATAAGTAAAAGTTCAAAGTCCTTAAGCTTTCAGGTTTTTTACATAAAATGCTGTGCCCATGCCCTTTCAGTAACTTTTTTACATATTAAAAGCATGTATTAAAATTTATTGACATAATTATTTAGGTATTTAAAAAGTTAACTGCGACAAGTGCAATTATTGAATGCCCAGCCCCTAGCCTATTAGCCTATACCAAACCAAACACCCTATTAGTATAGTAATAAGCCACTATCTAGGTAAATGTAGGTATCAAAAAGCGAAATAGTTGATATTAAAATATTTTGAATACTTATTACATACTTAAGTACCTACCTAAATTGTAATTCTTTGATTAAATATTAACGTTACATTGTAGAAAATGTGTAACTAGGCATAAAAAGTTTATATGAGTAAGTTTTAACTAAGTACTTATTTATTTTTAAAATCAAAGTCACAATGCACAAATAAGTAATAATATTTTAAGTAGGTATATTTTTAATGTTATTATTTATTTATTTAAGTATGGCTTTTAACTCACAAAATTTCTTCGTAAGTATTAAAAATACAAATCATAAACAACTTACCAATTGAATATAAACTGATATATTTCTTACACACATTTTATAATTTAAACGCAAATAATTGATCTAATATTAATAATAATTTAGTGCAACACAGTTTTATATGCGAATTTTGTCCGACTGTGAAGATGATACATTCGCGTAAGTGGAAGGGCGTGCGGTCGACGCACTGCCCGCTCAGACAACAAGTGGTGTTCATTATAACGGGAGTTTAGCCGGGAGTTCTCAGAGGCGCCTACTTTAACGTTCCAAAGCTTTTCTAAGCATAAATTTTTTAACAACGCCATCTGTGGAGCTTTTGCTACTTTTATTGCTAGTTGAATTACTGCTAAAAGGAACGAGATACGATAAGGTACAGCACACAATGTTGTATGCTATATTGATGCTATACGAAATCGGCAGTCAGTTGAAGAATGAATGAATGATGAATGAAACCAAAGAAGCAAACATGGCCGCATGGAAAGTTATCAGCGGCTCCACAGCTGATCAAACAGAATTTAAAGTAAATATTTCGACAGCACAAGAATTTGACAGTGATATTAATAGCAGTATCAAATATGAAACTCTGAGTAAAGATTTGGTGGAATTCGAAGATATCTTCAATGAAAAAAGTGCATCGGAAAAAGCTACTACTGTGAACAAAATTGTCAAGGACACTGTGGCTGATAGGAATAATGGAATATTTTTGTAAGTTTCAAATATCAAATCTAACAGTTTGCGATTGTAACATTACTATTTGTCAATTTTATATTCAGTTTAACGCGCCCGTATTTCTTTCCGCTCAAAACTGATCAGCTGTTTGTCAATATTTCACCATCTCGCTTACTCTCTTGGAAGTGTTTATTGGTGGTCCTTCTCATGTGTTTCATTTTTGGGTATTCTATTTTGGTACATTACCATCAGTATGTGATGCGATGCGAATATCCTAATTCTGTGTTTTTCAAGAAGTTAATCCTCAAGTGGCTACCAAGCGGTAATTAGTATTTTATATAAGCAGTTATTGTAAAAAATTAACTATGTCAGGTTAATTAGTATAGTAGAAATTCCATTCTTCTAGCATCTATAAAATTGTTAAGGTGTTGCTAAATCTTTTTCTATTGCTTCTTCACAGTCACAATGAATCTTCCCCAAATATGGCAAAAAGTAACATTGATATATCAAATAACATGGACAAGAACAAAGGAATAGCAGAAGAAAACAGTGCCAGATATAAATGTGAATATGGAGGATGTGAACGTACATACAGTACTGTTGGCAATCTTAGGACGCACATGAAAACACACAAAGGTATAAGTATTAATAATTATTGGTCTTTGTTCAACCATTTCCACTTGTTGTTAACTGTGTTGTAGATATTTTATATTTCACATGTTCTTTCACTAATTTATCATAATAAATAAGAAAGAAAGAAAAACATTTATTGGCCTCGCCAGGACAAAAACAAAAGAAATATAAAATAACAATTATACATATCTACTAAAATAACAATATACTTACATACAACTTAACTAACAGGTATGTACACATAACGTTCTGTGTGAGGCCAAAAGGTTCCTGCCTCAGCATCTGCTCCTACAAATTAGTGCCGCAGGAGCGCTGTTTTTCTGGCAGGGCCTTCCTTGCTGTGACATACGGTGTCCAACAAATATAATAAAATACTAATGAAATAAATATAATCCTGATAATTCAGATAATGAGGATAAAATATCAAATAATTTAAAACATATACTATGTAGAACGTATAACAGTAATAATACTTATTAATAATAATAAACAAACAAATGAATAAAAATATTTTTAAACTAATAAAGCAACATTTAATAAAAGGAAACGTAACAAGCAAAGAATAAAATAAAACTGGATAAAAAATGGCTGAATGCTTATTACAAATAGGTTTAAATTTGGTAAATAACCAAAATATTGCTGGTATAAAACCACTCACTTTATTTAATTTTGCCTGCAACCTCAGATAAAATAATATTTTTTTCACTAAGTAAACTAAAAAAGTTCTATTAATAAGTGCTCATTAATAGAACTTTTTTAGTTTAGGACATTGTTTGCTAAATGCTCATAATATAAATATAGTTTGTGTAGTGTTTGCTAACATATTATGTTTAACTCTTATGACATGCAAAGATACACAGTAATTTAAAAAGAAACATACTAATTTACTTTATTTTAAGTATATGTAATATTTTGACATTTCAGGTGAATACAGGTTCAAATGTCCATTACAAATGTGCAATAAAGCATTTCTCACTTCATATAGTTTGAAAATTCATGTACGGGCACACACAAAGACGAAACCATTTGCTTGTACTATAGGGAATTGCAGAAAAGCTTTCAATACACTATACAGGTTAGTCTACTAAATAAATAACCACATAATTATAATATTATTTTCTAATAAGAAATTAGAAAATAATATTTAAAATAACTTAATTTACATTACAGATATTCTTGATTAATGAAAATTTTCCCTTTCATGCATTCTCTGTACGTGCTACCCAACCATGGACATCATATTTCATCAGATATTAAGGAAAATATAAATCAAGTGAACAACACTTGGTTCTTATAAAATAAATATTTGTATACCTATATAATATGTATACTAGCATTGGACAAATTAATACTTATTTTAAATTATGTTTTTAAATCATAATTATCATTTAATAACAAAAATTAAAACATTATAATTATTTCAATGGTCCACATTCGTTACTGAACTTTTATACCAACTATGGATATGGATTTTTATTCTGTTAGTTTTATTATTGACTAAGCTCCCCATTCATTACTCCTGTTAATCTAAATACTTTTCTTATTTATGTGCTTGCAACAAATCAGACTACAAACAAAACAAGTAATATTTCACTTACACTGGACACTTGCCAATAACGTTATTTAGAACTGTGAATCACCATAAAAAAATTAACTATTCAAACGCTGGAAGATACCAGGTCTATTTTAGAAACTAGTCATGCCAAACACACACCTTTATGACTTATTTTTTTTGTGTCATAAAATTTTTTGTTCATTATTGTAGTATATTATTTTTATCTCACAAATGCGGGGAGGGCTTTGACTGTGTGAAGATATGCAGCATATATATGCATGTAATATGCACGAATGTATATATGCATTTATGTCTACAAATAAGTATTCAAGACGTCGTCTTGGGGGAGTGGTCAGTATAGCTGACTACGCATTAAGCAGTCTGGGTTGGAGTCTTGGTAGCAGCAAATGTTTGTGTGACGAACACGAAAATTAGTTGGCGAATAATGGTTGTTTATATATTTATTTATGTTTAGTTATAAAAATATCTAAGAATCATTATGTACTTATATATAAAAATTTACCGTTATCTACTATCCATAACACAAGTACTTATTATTACTTAATTTGGGCTAGATAATTGGTGTGAGCATAGAAATATATGTATTATTATTATACTGAAAAAAATATTCAATGGTCACCCACGTACACGAGATAAAAATACTATAATTCTTAAATCGTTGGATAGACCATACAACATAAACCAAATATTTGCAACCAGTTATTGTCTTTCTTACAGACTAAGAGCACATCAAAGATTACATAGTGGAGACACATTTAATTGCAAAGCGGAAGGATGCACAAAGTTTTTTACCACATTGAGTGATTTAAAAAAACACATTCGAACACATACTCAAGAGAGACCATACAAGTAAGATTTTACTCTTGGATTACATACTTTGAATTTGGATGGTGTGTTATTGTTCTCCGTCTAGCTGTTTTGCAAGTCATGAGATGATAGTTACAGGGAAAGTGGCGTGCTTCTGTTCTTCCTCTTAGATTTATCATCATTATACTTACTATATTTAAAATTTATAGGTGCAAGACAGATGGTTGCGGCAAGTCTTTTACAGCATCACATCACCTGAAGGCTCACTCTCGAACTCATTCTGGAGTACGGCCGCATGCTTGCTTTGAGCCAGGCTGCGGGAAATTATTTTCTTCAACAACAAGTCTCAAAACTCATGTTAAGCGACATCAGGTAAATGTTATGTGTTTTAAGTAAACTATATGTAGTCACGCAAACACATTTCCAGCCCATTGAAATAATTGAAAATCAAATGCCCCATAAAAAAAACCTCAAAATGTTAATGAGCAATTATTGATTTCAGGTGGAAACAGACACACAGACAATAAATTTAATTGATCTCCAATCCAAAGCTACAAATGATTTAATGAATTGGGATGGGCTTTTAGAATCGTTTGGCAGAATTACTACAGAGTGTAATTCAACAGAGGACAGCTTAGAAGATATGACAAGGGTTAACCCACTTAACAACAGCAGCAGTAATGTAGATATAACTGAACTTCTCTTCGATAATTCTAATAATATTACTAAACCCATTGATTATGATTTTACAAATATTGATGTAACTCCACCTTTTGAAATTGAGAAAAGCAAGAAGAGTAATTGGGTAGATGTTTCTGACCTACAGCCTTTACAAGGAATACATCAATCTGTAGATGTCTTGTCATCAGTCTCTTCATCTGTAAACTGTGCACCGTTGCCAACGCCAATGACAAGCACGTGCAAAATAGATGGCAAATCAAAAGCTATGCAATTAGCTTTAGCAAATGAAATAGAGGTCCAGGCTCCTTGGGTGGATGTAAGCGCATTAGCTGCTTCCATATCAGAAACTCCAGTGAGCATCAAAGAAAAAACACCAGAGAGTATTTTCACGCTTGCTACTTTTGTGCCGACCCACATGCAAAGTTATATAGATTTGAATGCAGCCCCTACAGCTAATATAATAACGCAAGATTCTTTCCTAGATACTCCAAACATACATGACGTCGTGGATGTAAAAGTATATAACGACAGTGAACTTGTTTCAAACTTAGAACCAATTAAACTCGACACTGATATTGATAACTTCCTCAAAGATACTCAACAAGATAGATCGCTAAATACTCCGCCACCATCAAAAGTGCAGCAAAATATAGAAATTAATCCAGCCAACTCTGTTCTATTTAACACAGATCTTGATTTAGAAGACACATTACTCTTTGACAATGAACCACCTTCGGACATGTACGTAGTAAGGACAGAGAATATATTTAGCAAAGAAATAGCTAAAAGAAATGCCTTGGAACAATTAGCAGCAGATGCAGGAATATGTGGATGTACGGATTGTAAATGTGATCCAGATGGTGAATGCGGAAATTGCGACAAGGAAGAGCCTAGCAAAGGACAGCCATGTACAGAAGATAAATGTTCATGTATTGATTGCAAGTGTGATCATGCTGCTATGAAATGTGCAGTGGGATGTGGACGAGCTACTGATACTAATCACAACACATTCTTACATTATCACAAGAGGCACAACAATTCGAGCCTTGAAGAATTAGGGGTGTATACTCTTCACGAGTGTGACGAAGACGCGTCACATAACGATATCATGGAATCACTGAAGTGCGGTTGTAAGACCGAAAGTTCTGGCGTAAGTAGTACGCAAAGTTCTACAAAAACTAATTCATGTTGCGGCAGTAATAAATCTTGTTGCGATAATAGTAGTACAAAGTTGGACGGCCAAAATTCTAGTGCAAAATCATGTTGCGTTACTATCTGTTTTAAAAAATTAGACGCATTTAAACAGTTTCTGGCTGACAATGAATTACTGCATGCATTGAAGGCGCACAATTTAAATCTGTCCACCACAAGCCTGTAAGCTTGCTTGTAGTTGCTTTAAAATTAACTGCATTTAATATTGATTGTAAGCATCGTTCCTTCATTGTTTTTAGTTGGAATGTTCCAATTTTAAGGTATTTTTCTCTGAAAATCAATGTGTGTAAAATATAATTTACCAAAACAGTTTTCATATATGACACTATCGGCCCGGCCCATTCATTATCGTAACTACGTAATAATTTAAATAATATTTTTTTTTGTCACAGTCAGTAGAGAGCAAAGATTTAATATTATTAAGTTGTTTGTTACCTATTCAGGCGCTGTCGAAGAAATATAGTGACATTTTTCGATCAACTCTCGAGTAAATCTAAAGTTTTATAGTTGAAGGATATTGATTACTGAAAGATATTGGATTTATGGTACGGGCTCGACACGAGGAATGACTATGAGAATATTTTATAACTAAATCGCATTTTCGCTGCTACAAAACGCGTAGTAAATAATTCAGATAATAATGTATGTATTTATTGATATTAATAAATGTGCCAAAAATATGTTTGGTATACTGAAAACTATATCAAATTGACTTTAAAATGCTTAAGTAATAATGTAATTAAACAAATGTTTTGAGATACAATAAAAATACATTTCCTTGCAAAGATTATGGTATAGATACCTATTAGTAACATTGTTGTTTATAATTTACGTTCTAAACATAATGTATATTATGTGCTTGCCATAGATGGGATTATTTTTAATATTTATGGTATTATTTACTTCTGTTAAAAACAATTTGAAAAACAATGAAGAATGTTAAACTTAAATTCAATGCATAAGTACTTATGTTTGCAATGGCCTTTATTATTGATATTTGTTTTATTATTAGTGGCTTTTTAGTGAACAATGGTTTATACGGGTTAATGTAATGAGGCAGTCAAAGTATTACAGAGTAGCTAAAAATTCATCAACCTAGTTAGTATAATAACGGTAGTCCCTAATTCGCTTAGTCGGTCAGAAATATAGTCAATTAACTTAACAGTGTAATAGTAGTATTTTGTTTTCAGTAAAATTTATAGCTGTATGACATAAAATAGAGAACAGATTCACGCGAGCTGGCCTTAGATATCTGTCCCTTGACCTCGATGGAAACATTTACTGTCTTATTATACTCTTTATTGTTCATAAAAAAGTTACAATATTAAAAATAAAAATTATGTTTGCAAGGGCGCAGTTAACTCTAAAAGAGATATCTGTAGTGAGCACTGATTTTATTCGGTTGTCTGCATTCGGTTAGGCCTAAACCATGTTTCACAGGGCTCTTTAATTATTGCATTTCGATTTAATGGCACTTCGGTATTTCATTACCTACTATTACTTATATATGAATAAACGTTTTAATGCAACAAAATTATACTAAGAAAATTTATATATTTTTTTTAAAGTTGCTAAAAAACCCACGAAATATGCCAAAATGTGTTAAAATATTTTGTACCTATGTAATTTTTAGATTACCTATACACATATTAATTTTGTAATAGCTTCTACACATATTATAATAAGAATGAACAGGCAATTTATGTATTTTAATTTTTTATTAATGTAAGAAATATTATATGAAACATTTTAATTATATGTAATGAAAACTAGTCTAAATATTCACTTGAGAATATAACTGTTACTGCGAGTTTATTTTTACCTAATGCAATATATAAATAAATACCTAAGCAATATTATTATTCATTTTAAATCGTGGATTTTGACGTGATTTTCAGTAAATGTTACCTAGGTATGTATGAATTAGTCACAATGAGTGCCATATTAATCATAGTTATTTATCTTATGCAGTATTTTATAAATATAGTATATTATAACTGGTGTTATGTAATACGAGTGCCTTATTGTTGTTATTGATGTACTTATGTTGCAATTGAATTTATACAAAATGTTAAATAAAATGAGATTTTTGTTATAATATATTTATTAGACCAACAATATACGAATTTTGGAGTCTAGTCCTTTTAACTAATAAAAGTTTTATAAAATTCAAAGTTGTTTCACTTACACATCACAAAATGTTCATAAAAACGCAGGATACTGTGAACTGTACTGTACTAACAATGTTGAAGTTCAGTTAAATAATATGAATATAATAATATATTTCTACACTCACACCAATATAAACTTATAATATTGTAATGCATACATGTCAGACTACCATCTGCAGCTGTTTTTAGTCAGCATCAAAATATTGGTAGAAAAACTAAATTTTGCAAGTTTTTAGCATCAAAATGCTTCAAATGTTATTATTTAAAAATTCTAGTTATCCTTAGTGGATTGATAATTGGTTGAATGTGTTTTATTTAATTACTGCTTGCTATATTTACCAAACCCAACCATTTGATGCTGCCTGTAAAGGCTTAAAGCTGGTTGCAGACCAACAGCTAAGTTACTTTAGTTTAGTGTGCATATCTGATTCAGTTTTTCTTACTTACTAGCTTAATTTGCAGTCTGCACACAAGAATGAAAAACTGCATAACTAAACTAATTTAGCTTAGCTCTTGGTCTGCAACCCACTTTTTGTTAACGGAACACTTCCCAAACAATAGAGGTCATCAACGGACTTTAACTAAATTACAAGTCAGCATAATCTTACAATGTGTTCCAACGTATTTCTGATCGTTGTGGCTTTTAGTTTTCCATGGACCAAAGTCGTTCATCTAAAGGTCTAAAAAGAAACTACCCATAACTATCTTCAAATGGATGATGGCAATAACATTGTCTATAGAGTTTAAAAAAATATACACAAGTAGGTACATAAGAGTCACACCTTTCTCCCATGGAGGTAGGCAAGAGATCACTTCTTTCCAATTGCTCAGATTCATACATACAAAATATACGAGCTGTGTCTTGAATGAAACAAATCAGCAATGGGGAAGACAACTGTCAACTAGTTTCTCCTAGGTGGCGCTGAGTGTTTGTTCCAAAGGATGTGTCAAACTCAGTACATTTCATGGGGATTTCTTAGTATTTCTAGTTATACAGAAATATGGGACGATGTGTAGCTTTCCAGTGCGTAGAAACCGGTACACACAAGTTTTCTACAGATTTGTTTCTCAGGAAAAAGTGGGAAAAGGCTTTGAGAAGGGTAAATTTTAAAGCTACTAAGTACTCAGCAAGCATTTCAAAGAATCTGATTTTGAAACTACTTCCAGACAAACAGGTGTGTTCCAGTAAAAACATTTATACCTATATTAATATTTTTAGAATGGAATAGAAAAAAAATGTTCAGCACACAAGTGACATATAATTATTTCAAAAGACATTTAATGTATGTACATACATACAATAATTTATTTAATACAAAAATATAAACACAGTTCACTTAAAAACATTAATTTTTAAGTGAACTGTGTTTAAATCACTGATGTTGTTGTTCACAACAGACTTTGACAGGTAACAAACACACAGCGCCCTCTGTAAAAAAGTTTTGCGTTTTCTTCCCCATTCTCATCAGTCCTAAATATTCAACATCATTATTATTTTAAGTGTGAGGAGTTATAGAAACTCTTTAATAGCAGACATACAAAAAAAATTACGACTACTTGCATGTAATGCAGCATTGCCTTTAAATTATTTTAAACAAATCTTACATAGGTATCCTATTACTGGAATGACATTAACAAGTTTAGTCATGAATTGATTATGTTTATCAGCTACTAGGAATTCTAAATTAAGCACTGTAGGTCATAATACTAATTATGCTTCAAATAATTTTCTGTACATGATTATTATGTCTAATAATTGTGGGCTTATTTTATGTCCATCAACAAAACAGCTACTCAGTACATAGAATTATAAATGTATGCAACTTTACTTCACTGCCAGAGCCTTCACCTCTACGAGAGTGTCAATCCTGAATATGTTATCGTCACTATATTGAGCATAAGTGAGTCTCCATTTCGAAAAACTATTTCATCATTTATTAATATAAAACAAGTAACATTATCATGTTTGACTTTCTTGTGGAGGTTACGCCATAGTAACATTTGTTAAAAAGTAATCACTTTCCAACAATTCCATAAATTATATCTAAATTTTATACTACTGCCAATTGCAGGTACATATTATAAACATTTTAAGGCTATATTACAGAACCCAGAAAATATATATTTAAAAAATAATATCACATCAAAGTATTAAAAAGCAAAATATTATTAGTTCACTTTATCTTATACAGGATATACTCTTATTGTAACAGATCCACATTCATAAGAAACATAGTTAAAAAATATATTATGCTAGAAGTTACACTAGTAAAAACTATTACAAAAGAATAGACAAACAAACTCATCTATAAACATGTTAAATATCATCCTGGACACTGGTCAGAATCGGGTTCGGTCTGGATGATGTTTAACTTATCAACATTTTTCGCATAAAGTATTTATTATGAAAGTTTCTAGCTCAATATGAAAACAATGCCCAAATAAAAAAATATTGTATGCGACTATTTATTCTTTATATTTTAAGTGTTATAAAGTTTAAAATTTTTTGATACAGGAAAATCTTTTTTCCCCAAAACAAAACTAATCCTTTGCCAATATTTTTTATTCAAGTCTAGTCTAGTTATTGGAGAGATTTGTTCTTTTAAGAGAGATAATAATAATATTTTTATGTCTCCATAATATGACTAACGTCTCTTCTTTTTATCATGTCTCCTAGCTCGGGACATTGTGGCCCGATGGCCAGGAGATGACTGCTCAGAGCTACATTCATCACTGTCGGTGTAGCTCTGAAACAAATAATAAGTTACTAAAAATAATTATAGTTTACTTAAAATACCTACAATACATAAGAATATGTGGTCATTATTACCTTTTCATATGGGTGTAATTCACTTTGTTCATCTGTAAGGGTCACGCATGCTAGTAGACAGATCAACTGAAAAGCTGCTCCAATGTATAGTCCGTATCTTATAACTGTGCTCATTAAATCTTCCGCGAAAATCTCACTAGGAATCATGTTAACCGCTAATCAATACTTAGGACAATTTTATAACAGAAAGTTTCGATTATTTCGATAGGTATTAAATATTAAAAATAAAATTTTGCTGTAAGTATATTACAGCATAAGCCGTGGCTGTAGTTATTATATTATTTTGTAAACAATAAATTATATTCACGAAAATCGGAAAGACTTTCGGAATTTGGGATTGTAAACTTGCTTTAAGCACAGCACAGACTACAGGATACTACGTATCAGACCGCCAAGTGCCATACATTCGCTTTAGTTCGTAGTGCTAGAATAGAAAATGACATTTACTTTTTTAATTTCGCATTGGCTGCGTTCATGAAGTTACAATTCTACAAATAACCTACATGGATGCGTTCAGTTCCATGTCTCTACAACCAAAACATATCTTTTTATTAAACTTTTAATAATGAGCAACAGAAAACCTTTAAACTTTATTAGGTTTTCTGTTGCTCATTATTAAAAGTTTTATTACTCCAGGATTGAATATTGTTTATAAAATAAAACAATGAAATTAATCTTTTATTTTTATTTTTTTCACGTAAAACTAACATGGTCTGCAAAGTTAGTTGTTTTTCCATTTAAGTCTACAAATCCAACAATGTCATCATTCCTTGCTGAATATGTCAAAGCAGTTTCCAGGGCCATGTCACTGAATAATACTGTAGGTACATATTTTTTTCGGTCCCAGTATTTGACCTGCATCAGGTGCAAGGAGGTGTTACAATAACTGATAAGTCATTCATCAATTGGTTTTGTTGATGATCATCTGAAAAATAAAATAACCAATATGACTTCAGGTTGCATTTTACAGGATTATCCTTACAATCAATGAACTTAATTCACATAAAATTCAAGAAACGTCTTAATAGAGAGAATCACTCAGAAATTTTGTAAACCTAGGCATATTATTAATTCGATGCTGTTATGGTGGAGTGGTTAGTATCACTGATAACACATTATGCAGCCAGGTAACTGACCCACTATTCGCTAACTTTTTTTGACAGTTGAAAGTGATGATCACAGAGTGAATTATATATCCATTGCTGTTTTTACACCAGAAGTGCCATAATAATGTGTAGTGTAAAACGGCAATTGATATGTAAATCACTCAGCGATCATCACTTTCATCTGTCAAAAAAGTAAATGAATAAGCCTACCAGTCCTATTCCGGTAGCGGCAAATATTTTGTAATGGACACAAATATTTAATGACGAGTAATCGTTGTTTATTTTTATTATATAATATTTAAGAATATTCATAAAAATAACTAAAATTATTATGTAAGTATACTTAATTATTTTAAAAAATGACCATTCTCATCACAATTTATTAATGATTATTAATTTGGACTAGATAATTGATGTGAGTGTTGTAATATATATAAGGTATTAATTTATATTGTTTCGTATATTAGGTGAGTAGGCTCCTGATATAAAGTGCTGTGTGAAGCTTTCTGATGCAAGAGGTAGGTTGTAAATTTGATAATAAAAAGAATAGATAAGTAAGTAAGTAATTTCATTAATGGCAAAGGGTTTTTTAAAAAGAATAGATAGCACTAAACTTGGGTTTTAATTCCAATCGGCAAGAGAGTGAAGTGAATATTATAAGAGACCAAACAGTCACTGAAATGTAGTCCTAAGTATGTATTTTACATAGGTACATACAGATTTTGAATTGAGGGCAAGACTTTATAGAAAATAAAATAATCGTAATTATTTCCCTTATCTTTTGAGAAAATATCTCATAAAATATTAAAAAAATATAATACACATACCATAAACTTCTGTGCGGGTTATCTTATGTGGTTTTTGCTCATAAGGTAGTGCAAAGAATGATCATGGTGCTTTCTCGAGTAACTCTTATCACAGAATTGATCTGAAAATTAAATGAAAATATATCATTAACAGATTTACTAAAATATTAATATGCAACATTCTTTTCTTAAGACATCTTGTCTTAAACATTTTCAATTTACACATTTAGTTAAATTTGTACTCTACTACACATGTAAAATAATAGTGAAAAGGATTTATTGTTAAAGTAATAATAAATATTGAGAAAATATTACCTATTTCTATGGGAACAGTTGATGGTATTCCTGAGGATATCTTGAGTTGCGAAAATAAAGTTGGACAAGTACCAATCTTTAGACAATTTTGTTTTTCAAACATTTTCCTTAAAATGTTTATGGCACACATAATTGTTTATGTTTTTCTCTCTAGAAACTTAAAACCAGTCTTTTCGTTTTCACATTTATATGAAATTGATGAAACTTAACGTCCTGTAAATCACTGCACTCGGATACGCAACACTTGCGATACATTATCAAAAACAACCAATTGCACTGTTTTGTAGATTCGAAGTGGCGGATATTAATCAAAGAAAGCTCTTCAAGAAACAAACAATAAATAAAACAATACAAGAAATAATTATACGAAAACAACAATGGCGGATGCCTGCCAAATCGTAAAATGGCCGACCCGACCACGTGACCACGCCTAGGAAAGCCGAGGGGGTGAAGAACACACGAGGGGGGAGCTGGAAATGTCACTTTCTAATCTAGCACTGTCATCGTTACGATACAATAATTTGTTAGGGACTTGACCGGGCGTGAAGCACAGATTAGAAAGAATATGTCTGCTTTAAGTCAGCCCGTTTTGACAGATAGATACGTCAGTAGAATGTAACTGGGACGCAATCAAACCAGACGCAAGCAAATTATAAAAATATATTATTGCATTTTTCAGTAATACAAATACAATCATATTTTAGCGAATTAAATAATATGTCATAATAATATAAAAAAAATCTCGCATAATATTTAGAGTTAAATGTAATGTTCTAATGTTCCGAAACTTCATAAAAACAGTTACATTCTTAATCTTTTTTTTCTTTAGTGATAGTGCAGTAACTTTAATTGTTCGTTAATTTCACGAATATATTCGATGCAGTATACGAATATATTGTATCGAAATTGAAAAACAAAATTTCTAGGTTTCTAAATTAAATTAGAGTTAAACTAAAAATTGAAATCTTCAAAAATAGCGAATCGCATGTTTTAAATGCAAGCGTATATGATGAAAACAGGGAATTGATCAAATCACCTGAGATGTGAAAATAACATCATGATTTTAACCATAGATTTATTATTACTGACGTTTATAGATTAGCAATGAATCGACTAGGGTGAGATCAAAAAATACAACAATGTGTGCGTATTGCGTATGTGTGCATGAAAAATAGTACTGCAGTCTGACAGTTGCTGTCGTTTCTTTGTGACTGACAGGCCTCCTTAGGCCCCCTGCGTTTAAGTGAAATGGTCTCGTCTATCAATCTCACTCATATTTAAGCATTAGTATGCTCTTTCTCTTTTACATTGCCGATCTACAGTTTCCTATATCTATGATTTTATCTAAATGAATGTCTACACGTAGGTATGTAGGATTTTTGTTACGTATGACCACGTGAGGTGGAGTATTTGTAAAAGAGCTGGACCAAAATTCAGAAAAAAATTGACAACCGAGCATGGTTTTATAGATATGTAGGCAAGGTGGTCTTAATTTTTTATGTGTGTGCGTGTAACCGTGGAAGTAACTCTGTACTAGGGGCTGTACACGAACGACGGTCTAGGCGTAGTTTTAAATTATTGACCTCAGTTCCAGCTCGTTTTTAGCAGAACTCCGTCTTCACTTTATATTTGGTCTGAGGGGAGAGCCTATTGTCTTAATACCTACATAATTTATCAGTGTAATATATATAAATTATGTACAGACAACAGCACGTTGGGGACGTGCTTTTGACTGTACCTTAATTACGTAAGTTGAAGTTCCATAAAAAATAACTAAATAATATTCTAAGTCCTTGTTCCATACTAAATCCGTTGAATTTCTATAATTTTGATAAACATGTGAAAAAAAGAGTTTTTTTTTAAAGTTAAAACTTCATGCAAAATCTTTCTCCATACTACTCTACTAATCACTTGAATTTCTTTTTTTCTTGTAATTTTTTTAAGTATCTCTTTTTGATAGTTATTATTTTTGCGCCAATTTGAGAAGAAAAAGTTAGAGCGTATTTATGATGAGAACTCCCTTTTGCGTGATCCAGGTACCCTAAAGTCAATAAAAAAGTGTGTGCATTTCACACACGGCAGAAGTGACACTTCAGAAATTGTTCATGTCAAGATATTGAACTACAAACCGTCAAAATTTATCTTTTTCGTTTCATCTAACTTTCAAGTCATAATTTACAACGGTGCTAAAGTTTCATCTAATTTTTATATCACAATTCGCATCAGTGATAAAGAAGTTTCACTCCAAAATATTTAGAAGTGTATTCGAAAATGTTTTTTTTTATTTGCACATCATTTCCTTATTGCTATTTTTACCCGAGTTTTATTATGTTCTTATTATTATATTCTCAAATTATCAACTTTCAATAATTACGATTACAAAGCTCTTATAATTGTGACTCGATTTCTCATTTTAATTGTGTCTGTACATAATCGATTACTTCGGTTACATCACCACATACGATATTTGGACTTGTGTGTGTGTCAAAACGGGCCTAAGAGCAGAATTCGTGGAGCAGACTCTAATTTATGCTCTAAGCACAGACTCTTAGCAAGCTCCAAGAAGCTTTTATTTTACATCTATCTTCGGGGCAAGCTCTTAGCCTCTCTTAGCAGACTAGATCAGATTGACATTTTTGACGTGACAACGTCTTATAATTCGATAGAGCCGGCTGCACGCACGAAAAAACATGACGCATGCGGCGTTACCTCGCTCTGAGCCGTTCCATGTAAGGCCGGCAAAACAAATGAAATAAAAATTTTCTTTTGAAAAATGCTACCATTCCATCAGTATTTTCTTAAGACGTTGTCACGTTTAACTATCGTCAGTAAACCGACTTTACAGACCAACCAATTCTTTTTTCTTCCTTACCGGGTGTTTGTAATTATAAACTTCCAAAAGTAATTTTAATGTATTTAAATAGCGGCCGGTAAGTTTCTTGAACTTTTATTAAGTTGGAAAAGCGCACAGATTAGAGAGTATATGTCTAAAGGAAAAGCGGCGGGAGGAATTATTTTCACTGAATGCATTAATATTGACATAATCAAAAAAGTGTTTTTCTAAATAGGGATGTTCGATATTGATTCCATTAATCGTTTACTAGCTTATTAAATCAAGTTTTCTTTCTTTCCGTCCTTATCTATGTTAGGTAGTAATATTCTTTGATAATAGGTAGATTTTATTTACCTATAGCATAATTGGTTTTCTATAGATTACTTTAAGTAATAAATATAAGCTTAATTATCGATTCATAATGTAATTTCTTTTTCCTGCACCCTCTGTTTCTTTTCTTTCTCGTTCTTCTCCTTCAACACAAGGTAACCTGGAAGACATTGTTTGTAAACAATAAGGCCGCCTACTTTGTACCTACATGTCTGTGTTTTTTTGTGTTGTGTAGGTAGATGTTTTTTTTCTCTTTTTGTGCGTGTAATAAAAGCGTTTATTATTACCTATTATTATTATTTTTTTGCAAATAATCGATTAATCTAAAATTTTAATTATTCATGTACATACCTACTTATTTATTTATGTCGATAAATCGATATTTGACGACTTACCTTAAAATCATCCTAAAAGTAAACTCAAATAAGGTCGTAACTACAAAATAATTTACAATTTTGGAGAAACAAGGACACAATTTATTGTACCTACCTACTTTAAGCAAAACATGTATATAAAAAAATCGGGAGTGGTCTCTCCTTGACTTTCTAGTATACCGGAAGCCACTCAAAGGTTGATAGAAATCTTATATTTTGATGTATACATACATGTTAAATTTTGGTCACCCATCCGAGTACCGACCGCGCAATTGGTTGCTTGACTTTCTTGATCACGGCTCAAAATTTGATAGAAACCTTATATTTTGATGTTATACACGTATGTTAAATTTGGTTGCAATAAGTTAAAGCATCCTTGAGTTATCGTGCTAACGCACAGACACACATACAGACAAGCATACAGACACACACACACACACAGGCATAATTCCAAAAAAAATATTTTCTGACTCAGGGAGGTCCAAAACGTGTAAATCCGTCAAAAACTCGAGGTCGAATTTTTTGACGATTACAAGACTTCGTCTATACCTACTACGTACGAGAAAGTAAAAATATCTGCTAACAGAATGGTTCAAATAAATAAAGTGTAGTTACCTATAGTTTATTTCGTGCCAAGGAGAATTAGGTAGGTATTTTAAAATAATATTAGAGGAGTAATGCCCCATTGAATGTATAAATAAGTTTGAAAATGCTTTCCTGTAAATTGTAAAAACACCAATTGTGGCCTTATTCTAACGAAGGTGCGAAATTTTTGCTCGTTTTGAGCATAATAGTGTATTGAAAAATAACGCTGTGTAGTATTCGCACTGACCAAAAAGGTTAGTGGCCTTCCACTACATAGGGTAGATCATGAGATCTCCGTTTATCGCTTTCTGAAGGTTCACAAATTGATATAGGCAACAACAATACAATGCACGCACGTACGTAGGACTGCTGCTGCACTCGATGAACTTTCACCGCGATTAGAGCTTCACGAGCAGACAATGAAAGAATAGCTATGAGTAACTGATCACACGCAGAGTGTAGGTGTTAACACGATCAAGACGCAATTGCAAGTAGGTACGTGTATGCAAAGAGTATATAAGTAAGTAATACACTATGAGTGTTCGATACAGTGGCGACGGTAGCTTATCTGCTACCTGCAATCCAAAAGCTCCGAACTTTTAAAAGTACCGCGCACATAACAGTCGTTAATTTTGGCTGTTGTGTGCTGCCATATAGAGTCTATGAAACTTCGATTACGGTAACGGAACACCCTATTATATATATTATAGTTCGTAAAATTTAGCTTGATCGCTGCGACAGCTGTCATCGATCACATGCCCAGCAAGTTTAGAATTTTGTAACAATTAGAGTGCGTTCCAAAACGATTTCAATTTACTCTGGGTAGAGTAAATGATAGCTCACTATTGGTCGTTATTAAGAAGCGCTTACACCATTGGTTAGTTTTGTTAAACTATAGTTATTTTACACCAATTAGAAGAAAAAAGCTTAACTTCACCTGGTGTTGGAACGCAACCTTAATTTACTCTATGAAAACGTCATACTTTAAGGACAGGATTGCAAGAATTGTGTTGTACGCGATGTACGACTAAATAAATAAATCTATGACTAAATGAATAAATCGAAAATAATATTTAGAGAAAACTGTATTTAATTTAGTGTACACTACATACAAACATAATAAAATGTGTTACTTACCTCGATCTAAAAAATCGGTCCATTTTGCTTAAATTTATTTATAGAACAATTTTATGACAATATTTTGCAATCATCGTGTTTGATTTCCATTTAATTCGCTTTTTTGTAACAAAAATGTCACGTTATAGTCGAAAAGAATCGAATTTTACCCTGTTGAAATTATCCAAACAAAAGCCACAGAACAATAATCGATACCTAATTAATCGGATTGATTCGATAAATATTTTCATCTATCAACATTGTCCCAGCCCTAGGAATGTGACTTTGACATATGTCGCAGCAATCAAGCCAATGAGCCTAGAGCTAAATTTTGGGTACGAGGGAAAATTAACCATTTAACAGCGATCAAATTGTTGTATTAATATGTACCCGAACTAAATTAAAAAATTCATTAAAACCGTAACTAGCGCTAAATTCTATTGAAAATAAAATATGAATAATAACAGTAATCTTTTATCTGTTTTAATAGGATGAAAATATATATTTATTATATTAGTATTTTGTGGTATTCCGGCGTCAGTCATTCTGTTTTACCGACATTCCCTGCGGTCCGAAATAAAGTTAACAGCGCTCAGATTGCTGACGATAATTAACCGATCTGAATTAAATACCGCACTAAATTTGTCAATAAGACTAATAATATGCTTAGCATTATGGAACTTATTTAAAACAAGTAATCAAATCCATATTTAGTTAGATTATAGGTCATTTAGTTCTCGATTACGTTTTTTAGCAGTTTACGGACCGCAGTTTTACCGCGTAAATGAAAATATGGAATGGCTCCTTCTGTGGGCGATTTGAGTTTGTACGAACTAATAAGGATTTCTTTTTTATTCTCTCTTCACACGATAATTTTTGCAACGACTTTTGGACTGTATCTGCTTAATACGACGACTTGGCTTTTAGTTATAACGGATTTGATCCTGCATTAAACGACAACCCGGCTTTTTTTGGATTCGTGTCACCAGGGCCGGATTTAGGGGAGGGCAAGCGGGGCTACAGCCCAGGGCCTCCAGAAAAAGAGGGGCCCCCACAATAGAAACTTCGGAAAAAAAAAATCAAATTCAGACTAGTAAACACCAGTAAACAACTTTTCCTTTCATATTTTATTTCGCGTTTTACCTTTACCTACGGTAATTTGACAAACATGATTACATGAATAATAACAATAATAATATCTTTCTATTTTGTTCGTTGAAAGGTCGTAAAGAAGTATGCCTATTTTTTAACCGAAAACTCGATTGAAAAAAATTGTTCATTTTATTTGGAAAATAATTTGGGGCTAAGGGGCCTCCACTTCTTTGTTGCCCCGAGGCCTTCAGACCTTTACATCCGGCCCTGCGTGTCACCGAACCTCAGAGGAAGGACTCACCGAACACATAAAAAAAATGGATTCTAATCAGGGTTGCCAGGTGTTCGGTATTTTACCGAACCGTTCGGTATTTTAGCACCGTGTTCGGTGTTCGTTATGACAGCTGCTCCGACGCTGACATATTCTTTCTAATCTGTGACGCTGGCGACGACGCGCCCGCGCTGGCTTGACTTGAGGAATTACCTATTTGACATAACCTAACTTATATAACTAACATAAAAATGTTTCAAACTAGATTCTCTCTAGTTTTTGAGTGATTAATTAAATGGTTACGGATTTTTATTAATTTTTACTATAATTTGATGTAAAATTCATCTTTGGACATCATGGGCATTTTTTTGTATGGAGAATAGGCATTCCTCTTTCACAACTGTGAGTTCTCTCCTTCGGCTCGGAATGCAACTCAACCCGTGTGCAATGAGCAATCTAGCCTACCTGATTTGTATTATTAACTAGGTACCTACTAGAATAAAGTACCTCTAAGATTCTGTATCAATCTAGAAGTGTGTATGACTCCGTCACCGCTTATCGAGTTACGAGCCCCCAGAACCGCAGTGCTCGCGCCGACAAAACTGAGACATTTTTATTCCGTCCACACTATGCACACATGTGGCCAGTTGCGCCATGCGCTTCAGAAGTGTCTGCGGTAGCCACTACCGGTGGCAACCACCGTCCACCGGTGGCGGCCACCACAGATATATCAATGTATAAGGAGATCCATCGAATCGCCGATTTCATAGGAAGACCGAGTGTCGCGATCACCGGCCGTACTACACATAACATGGTTCTAGTTGAGCATGCCGGTGTAAGTATACACTATTCATTGCGCGCGTCATAAGGACTGCTAAGCAATGAAAGTTAAGCACAGCCGCAAACAAGATCGGTCAAATCGCGGACGACGAACTGGCGGCAATGTATGCCCACTGGGCATACACTTTGTCACAAGTTAAACGCTGACTTGGCCTGTCTCCTTGTATTATTAAATCTGTGGCGGCAATTGACCACCTTCGTTTGCGCGGAACTAAAGTACGAGGCGCGCGGTGGTCCATTTGCGCGGAGCCTAGTGAGTACCTCAGATCTTATGATCTGAGGTGAGTACGCTCCTAGAATATTGTTTGTGTAAGGATGCCTTATAAAATTTCTTCATCTAGTTATTGATAGAGAATCATCCATTCATAATGAAGATAAAATTGATTATTCACATTGCACGCTGTATAGTTTTCAATTACATCAAATTTTTAATTAGGTAGGTAGTTAGATTCTATGCAACAACAACTTGTAACATGTAAAAGTCTGCATTTCATTTGAAAACTTTTATGAGTACTGAACATCTTGTTTTCAGTCAAAATGAAAATATTTTTTGTTTGTAAGTATTATTTTTGGTACTTATATTTTTTAAGATAGGTTTCTGCGCTTTACGTTTAAAATCAATTAAGGCATGCGAACAGGGCCGGATTTAAAGGTCTGGAGGCCTCGGGGCAACAAAGGAGTGGAGGCCCCTTAGCCCCAAATTATTTTCCAAATAAAATGAAAAATTTTTTTCAATCGAGTTTTCGGCTAAAAATAGGCATACCTACTTCTTTACGACCTTTAATCAACGAACAAAATAGAAAGATATTATTATTATTCATGTAATCATGTTTGTACAAAGTACCGTAGGTAAAGGTAAAACGCGAAATAAAATATGAAAGGAAAATTTGTTTACTGGTGTTTACTAGTCTGAATTTGATTTTTTTTTCCGAAGGCTCTATTGTGGGGGCCCTGGGGCTGTAGCCTTGCTTGCCCTCCCCTAAATCCGGCCCTGCATGCGAACTAAAACAAAGAGAGGGTGATAGTGAGAGTGCGGAACAATTAGATAGTAATCTCGTTTCCGACTCAAATGCACTAGAGATTAATCGGTGTAGACCCATCTGGTTGTGGTCCTAAGAAAGAGGAGAGGGTCAAGTGTACTGAAGAGCTTTTCCCCAATGTCACATATATCGATGAAAAAGCTCTTTAGAACACTTATCGTAGTATAGACGATATACGCGCGATCTCAATGTCGATAATTGTAAAGGCTCCGAGCGTTTCTGCACTGCATCCAATCTCAATCTGAGAAATTTCGACCCGTAGTAGCATTAGTATAATTTGCATAAGAGGTTACGCTCTACATCCGAATACCATCATCGTCCGTGAATCTTCAGTTCGGATATTGACGGACCGAAGACCGAAGTATTTGTATGAATACTCGATCTCAGCACCTGTTCTGAATCGTTGAAGATAAGGTACTGGAAGCATGAGCATGAATGTTGTAATCGTCCTAGGCCAGTACTTCATTGGCGCCCCTTAGCGGTCATACTATTTAATTATTGTATATTGTTTACCGTAACTTACTATTATAAAACATTGATAACTTATAGTTGGCATTAATACACGTGTGGTAAGTAGATGTTACTCTGAGTAGGAGTTAGCATTTTTTTTACTCCAACTTGAAGTAACCTCAACTATGCTGTTGTAGCAGCCACTATTTTTTTCTGTACACACACACTGGCATATTTATTGTTTTGTTTTAAATTTTGACGCTTGCTCCCCTCATAGGCACATGCCTTTGCCTATAGATCCTTAAGGAATTTGTATGTCCGTCTCGCTTGTCAGGGAGATTGTCTGAATAGTTCGAACTTCGATCAGTACCCGTAGTGTAAGTTTTTCGTATAAAAAACGTAACTATTATAGTTTCGTTAATAGCAATTTGTATAGGAAACGCGAATAGCGCCCCTAGCGGAAAGAAGCGCAAATCATGTTTCCTATATAAATTGAGCTCTTAACGCAACTACATTAGTTACGTTTTTTATACTAAAAACATACACTACGGGTACAGATCAATTCAAAAGTCATTACATATTTTGTAGTGTAGTATCCATATTTGTCCGATTTTTTTATATCAGTATTGTCACAGATTCGGATCGGATCCTACAGTGCAGAAACGTTCTCAAGGTTGTTGGTCACCTCTACATCGCCGATTATGTTTAGAATAAACCAAATTAATTTCTGGAACGCGAGACCCTCTATTTATGCAAGTTACATGTAAAATCCGTCACAGAGAGAATTTAAATTCACGCACGAGGAGCAGTTGTGATTTGATCTGTCACTCGGGTTCCGTACAAAGGAAGCTTTCTTAATAATAGTTTAACATTAAAATTCAACTTGAATGCCTTCTGCAGGAATAACGTTGGTAGGTATTTTCGTATCTGCAAAATAACTTAGACACTCGTCTGCGAATGTATGGTAAAGTAGCAAACCCTATTTTTATGGATATTACCTATAAATATTTATTTTATCATCGTAAAATAATAATTAGAAAAACCGTATGTTTCTAATAAAAGCGAAACCGTATTAGTCTAAGATCCGAACCTATATCGACCTTCACCGAGCTGATAATAGAATGAAACATATTTTATTATTAATTTAGTATATTAGAAAATATATTAAAAATGGGTTGTCTAAAAAAATCCTGGACAGACTATTTTTAATTATTTTTTGAAAAATGATTTTTAATAAAATATTGCAACATCAAGATAATAAGAAAATTTTGTCGCGCGCTTATGATGATATAAAATTTTTTCTATAATCCAATCGAGTGAAAGTAACTGATATCGACATACCTGTTCATACCTGACAACCCAGTAGTTCGCGCAGGTAAATAATAGATAACCCAATGCCTGCACATTCTATACGGTTTCTACTATCAGTCAGGACAAAATTTTCTTATTATCTTGATGTTGCAATATTTTATTCATTTTTTTTAAAAAATCATTTTTCAAAAAATAATTAAAAATAGTCTGTCCAGGATTTTTTTAGACAACCCATTTTTAATATATTTTCTAATATACTAAATTAATAATAAAATATGTTTCATTCTATTATCAGCTCGGTGAAGGTCGATATAGGTTCGGATCTTCTACTATATGTTTCTAATAAAAACGAGAGATCATAAATCCTATAAAGCACACATAAAACAATAATATAGCAATATATAAATAAAGAGATTTCAAAGGTGAGCTTATCTCCAAAAGAGATTTCTTCCAGCCAACCGTAATATATTTATTTTTAATTTAATTTATATTATGTGGTGGCAAACAAGCTGGCGGCCCACCTTTATTAAGTGGTTACCGTCGCCTATAGACACTTGCAATATTAAGAGTAAATTACTTACACCGCAAGTGCGTTGCTATCCCGGGGACTAAGATGATAGGTATGCCTTCCATTCCCAGTAATTACACTACCTACATTTCCCTTCAATCCGATACACAGCAAACTACTTCACGGTAGAAATACGATATATGTAGAGAACGCAGTACTTTGACTCCATATGTGACGAATCGGCGCGCACACACACATACAAACGTCGTTTACACGGCCATTTTTGCCGTTCAGAGCATGCTCATCGGCCGTGTAAACGACGTTTGTATGTGTGCGTGCGCCGAGTCGTCACTACTTATATAATTATGGAGTCAAAGTACTGCGTACCTGCACCCAGACGACCCTACATATGGGTCTACCACCTAGTAAAACTTTAGTTTAGTTAGATTATAACTGGCGAAAATTTGATCCATCAGTAGATAAGCAACGTCGACTAATCCAGTTTAAAATCCGACAGCACCGAATAGATATACGAATTTGGTTCTATCTGATGATGATAATGCTATTACTTAGGCTTAATATTCTAATGCAGATACCTTATTGTATGTAGGTTTAGGCTAACAGCTATCTAGCTGTTATCTTAAAACTGACAATGAATTTTTCGTCGAACAGTAATTCGGTACTTTGTAGTTGCGTTTGCATCTTTTGCGGTACTGTCGGGGAAGAGAATAAAGGAAATTCAACGAGAGTCGCTCTCAGACGAAAATGATTTCTCATCCGAAGAATTGCCGTCAGATATGAAACCAACATTCGAAATAAATGGAACAATTAGAAGATCGTTCGCCCTGGTGAGTATTAACGTTTCAGACTTTAGAATCCTAGGCTCGATAATGTCCGTTGGTTTTTACTATTTAATAGGGTCACTTTTATAAGATAAGATGTATGTATTCACCGTCGCATATAGACGCTTCTAACACTAACATTCACGCTGTCATCTTTAACCCAATCTCTTACCAAGTGGAGCTCTGGCAACCGTGCTTAGTCGCAACCAAATATAATAGGTACCCCACCTTCATTGATCTATCACTATTTCATATTTAGGAGGCGGCGAAGGTGGCGCCAAATCGCGATATGATCTGCTCTCCTATGTCAGCACTCCTTCCACTTGGTAAGCTTATTCTTGGGACTGTTCGAGGGGAAAGTCGACAAGAACTACTGAATGCTATTGGAACCAGCCAAAAAACTGTAAGTAAAAGAAGCTTTTTTAAATTCAAGGCTTCGCCAAACAGAATAAGTAGATATCTACTTCAAAGCGACAAAACGTTCTAGATGGTCGTCAGTACGGCGAGCGCCATCTTCATACAAAATAACACAATGGAGAAAACATTTTCCTACCCCTAATTCTTATCCGATATTTATGAGATTTTAGAATGTTTTTATCTCATTAAATGTATGTTGAATTTTGAAAACAGTAAAACGTAAAGACAGATTTTTTCTTTTCATTAAATACAGTCTAATCAAACATTTGAACATTATGTTAAAGGTGAAAAGGAAACTCAAATCGATGTTGAATGACTTAAAATATCTGCCTGGTGTCACGCTAACATTAGCCAGTAGATTGTTCGTGAATAAAGCAATTGATGTATCGAAAAAGTATTTGAACACCATTAAGGAAACTTTCAGTTCCACGTTAGAGAAACTTAATTTCGCGAAACCAGCAGATGCGGCCAAAAATATCAACAAATGGGTAAGTTCTTTATGATTGAACTAGAATCCATGACTACCATTAAGATATTAAATTTGGTTTAGATAAATGGTAAATAAATCTTAAAAATATCATTATTATGTTCGTTCATTCTAGGTGAGCTTGAATACCGCCGGATATATTCCTAACATAATATCACCTCAAGATATCTCAACTGATACATCGATTTTACTTGTAAATGCAGTATACTTTAAGGTAATTTTTAATCTTTGGAAAACTTACTAAGAAATAAAGATTCATAAAATTTAGAAAACTAAATAAAAACCCTATATTACCCGAGACTCGAACCCGCAACGTTAACCACTTCTGTTCGAACTGAGCTGCACGGTTTTAACGCAGAAAATGACGCTCTAGCTTATTATTCTACAATGCAGTTTAAGATTATTTGTTATTGCTAAAATATTAATTTTAAAAGTATTATGCAGGTGTTCTTAAGTGCTTTTACTTATACAGGGCTTTTGGAAATATCCGTTTATAGAAAATTACGTTGGAGATTTTCAGTCTTTGTTAGGTATTCAGAGGCTTACGATGATGACGCGAAGTATGTACTGCAACTACATGGAAAGCCACGCATTAAGTGCTAAGGTAATAATAACTATCAATTTATAAAATACAGTCTGATTTCTAAAAGCCTATTTAATAATAATATAATTTCATATCTATCCACGAGATTTAAGCAACGCAGGAAATATGATACAAAAAGTAGCAAAAGTGTATTATGACCGAAAATATAAATAGTAACGCTTCGAGTAAAGACTTATGACTTTGATATGAGCTACTAAGTACTTATTCTCATATTTCTGACTCAATATTGTTTTCAAAAATATTTATGCTCTATTTATTTAAAACTAATAGCTTGGGCTCCAAAACGAATGAAAAATTACCGTTTAATTAAATGTAAGCCAATCGAGGTTTAGGCCCCCACGTCTTCCCAATGCGGATTGGTGGATGCAGTATAAGGGTTATCAATACCCCTTTGCTGATCCATCAGTCGCCTTCTATGACACCTATTGGAGGATGTGGGTTGATACTATTCTACTCTGCCGACATCATATGGCTACATGGCACTACACCCCAATTGGTCATAAAAAATAGCTCTGAACCTACTGATGACTCCTGACCACTATCATTTCTAAAAAATGGGTGTCTCGACAAGTCTCGACAATTTTATGGTCCAGTAGTCTATGCCAAAATTGCGATGTATCATGATATGCAGAGACATTTAAGGATCTGGACAATTATACGTTTGGACGACGACATATATACACTGTTTTAGCTGCCTGTGTACAATAACGATGTTAGACGAA
This sequence comes from Elophila nymphaeata, assembly GCA_955850985.1. Taxonomy (NCBI): domain Eukaryota; kingdom Metazoa; phylum Arthropoda; class Insecta; order Lepidoptera; family Crambidae; genus Elophila; species Elophila nymphaeata. The sequence goes on from OY039073.1 coordinate 11,797,973, forward strand.
ACGTTGGGCATAGCAACGTTGCAAAGTTGCTGAGAATCCATTTTACCAAGTAACGTAGGCATTATTATATTTTTATAAAATCTTCATGGTCGAATCCGCGGGCTGCTGTGATAGTTAAAATAATGAGTTAGAGATAAATCAGCTTTTGCTAATTATATTCCAATTTTCTATGTCGTTAAGTAAAATATGCAGTTTTAATATGACGTTAATTTTCCTCTCTCTTTCTAGATAATAGAGTTACACTACGACCGTGAGAACTCATCATTTGTTATCGTTCTACCAATGGCGAAGAATGGTCTTCAAATTTTATTAAGCGCTATCAAGTTGGCTCCTGAATTACTTAACAAGGAAATGTCTAGAATGACCCGGAGCTTCATTAAAGTGGACATACCAAAGTTTAAAATCGAGACAGAATTAAATCTTAAAGATTTATATCAAAAGGTGAGAATGTATTGCTTACAACGGGCTTGGTAACATAATTTGTATCTATTAAGTTCGTCTAAGTAGCTAATATCTTATGAAAATCTGTAGCCATATCAATAGTATTAACCGAAAGGTGCTGAGCGATTTCCTGGAAGAGTTGGGCTGTCTGGAGTGATCGAGCCTCTCACTTTCCAACGCAAAACAGGCGCAGAGTCGTCGTGTTGCGGAAACAGCCTGTACGATGAAGAAGAACACCGTTGTTGCTTTCCATTAGTGATAAATAATATAGCCATGTTCTGGGCGAAGCTCGCTTCTACATAGGTTACACTAAAAGTGTCCGGAACTGGCCACTTACATAAACAATATTATTACAACATTTGAAAATGGAACTCTTTGGCTGTAGAATGCAGTTTGTTTCATCTGACTGCAATTGTTTTTACATTGTGGCGCCATTTAAAAAAAATGTGTGTCTATATTAACATGGATTTAACTCGGGAAAATTATTTCACGTTACCACGGAAGAGTGGCACAAAAGTTTTCGAATGAAAAAGTGCATTTACGCAAAGGGAGAATATTTTCAGAAACAATAAATTAATTTTTGACTTTTAATAGTATGTTTTTCTTTGAAACTTTTAGTGCGGCTCACGTATCTGTGACTTTATCATCACTCACCATCAAATGAGTTCATTAAGATAAAAAAGATAACTGCAATATTTTGTAAGCACGATATCTAGACTGTTGAGATGACTTAGGCTGTTATTATAGAATGAGTCTCGAGAATCAACGCTGTACCGAGCGTCGTCCGTCTCTATCACTTTGTTTTGATCATCATCATCTTCATCATATCATCATTTAGCGTTGATTATTCCAGCTAGGAGTTAAGGCAATATTTACCGAGAACTCCGGTCTAGATGGAATAACTACAAGGAAACGAGTGTATGTGACGAAAGCTATTCAGAAGGCTTGTATTGAAGTCACAGATAGAGGTTCCGTGGCCTCAGCATCATCTGGTGAGTTAATATTTTATATACATACAAACATTACAAGTCAATAAAAAGCTTGTAGGTAATAATTACAAATTCTGAACCTACTACATTTTCCTCCAATCTAATATTATGTTCTTGTAATATGGCATTGCCGTTGAGGAGATTGTTGGCACCGTGGTCGTGCCTTCTTCGCAACGATCACAAAAGTCAGGCGTCCAAGTGCGCGGTTGGTACTTGGATGGGTGACCGAAATGTGGTCCCGGCTGCTGTCTAAAGTTCGTCGTTCACAAGGGGGGTTGGTGTCAACCTGGTGGACTGTCTAAAAATCGAATGCCAAATTCTAAATCAGTATTGTCAATATCAAGACGTCATACTACACCGATCATCGTACCAGCTGAGAGACGTCTACTATTGGGAGGCCATGTCCAATAGTGGACGTCTCTCAGCTGATACGATCTCCAACCCGATCAGTCCTTCCTGAGCTGCCGACATCCAGCTCCTTCTCGCGACCTTTACCAGATCGTCGGGCCACATTGTACCCACCACAAAATGCTGCGTCTCCCAGTACGCGGCTGCCATTTGCGGACCTTTCCGCCCCAACCGCCGTTAGTTCTTGCTATGTGCCCTGCCCACTGCCACTTAAGGTGTCCATTTCTTTGGGCTTTGTCAGTGAATCTCGTCATTTCTGATATGATCACGCACATCAACTACCAGCATAGCCAAAGCCTTTGGCCGTTGAGTGACTTTGAACCTTTAGCCTTCAAAAAGTGTAATCATAATCATATTATAACAGTCTTTATAATTCGACTCACTGCTGGGATACAAGGCCTCTCCGTGTCATCGAAGGAGGTTTAGGCCATAGTCCACCACGCTTGCCCAATACGGGTTGGTGGACTGATCAACACCCCTTTGCTGATCCATTAGTCCCCTTCTACGACACCCATTGAATATGGGGTGATGCTATTCTACTCTGCCGGCATCACAAGCCTACAGAAGGTGCTTTTGTAGATACTTTTAAATAAACAGTTATATTCAATTTCAGTTATAAACACAGTGTTGCTTTCTAAACCTGTGCCACAGACAGAGTTCATTGCGGACCATCCTTTCCTGTTCTTCGTAAAAGCTGCACACCAGCAGCTGTTTGCTGGCGTTTTTAACAGCGCATGATGTATAATGAATAATGGTCGTTTTTATACTAATAAAAGAGCCAGTTTACACCGTTTACATTTTTTTTGGAAACAATTTGTTACGATACCTCATAAGATATAGTAATGTTCCACGAGACATTTAGACGTAGATAACGGCAGGTTAATATACTTAATAAGTCACCCAGATTCTTGAGACCAAATTCAGTATCGTTAAGAACTTGTGATGTTACTAGATAACGGATAAAGATAGATAAAAATTGAGGTATTTTGTAATTAAACCTAAATCAACTCTATAAGCAACCATTACTGGTAAAGAAATGCTCGTGTTCAGCGCACAAACGTTTGCACCTACCAGGATACGAAACAGCACCGCATGATGTTTAGGCAGCGTTCTGATCACTCTACCACGACGGCGTCTATGTGCTTGCTTTTACGATGCGTCTTGAGGCGTTATACTGCGCACCGTGAAAAAGAGTTTCTTCAAGCATTATCGCATCGCGTCTCAGCTGATACTTTTACCTTTAATATTAAATACAGTTCCAACGGATACAAATCCTCTACAATCAATTTCTTGTTTTATTTTACTAAATAAATTTATACTACATTGCCTAAACAATTTTCATAACAACTTTGAAACTTCTTAACAATACAACGTAAACAAATTATCCGACGCAAACTTCGTTTGTACTTCGACAAAGTCACTGAAAAGTTTTATTGACATGCGCAGTGTGGGTTTAGTCCCCTCAGCTATTTTATTCAACCCCTAACTTCCAGTTGGTATGAATCTATCGCGAGAGTCAGCCGTGTCGAGCACAACGGAATCTCGGAAAACTTTTACGATATTGTAAAACATTTTGTTTATAATTCACATTGATGAATTTTGCAGTGTAAAGAATATTCTAATTAGTTGCATTTACCCTTAATTCGTGTTACTATGTGTTACTTTTTAAAAATATTTTCTAAATTATCAATAAGCATTGTCTAAAAATCAAAAGTAAATAATGTAAATTATAAAGTGAGAGCAGTAATGGAAAACAATGACGTCGGATTGGTTGTTCATATTATAAATGTTTTTGCAAAAGCTATAAATGGAAGTGAAGTTCTGGGGTTACTTCTTCCTGATTCAGTTGCAGCTGGTTTTTCTGATAAAAGGGCAAAACCCAGAGAAAGGTGAGTTCGAATGAATGATTAATTATCATTGCAATAACACAAACTAAAAGATTTATTAAATAGGTACATAATATAAAACTCTGTGTATTACCTTAAATTTTTAAGAAAGAAATAATAAACTAAGAAATGCAAACATTTCAACTGCATTTACAATATTCTTGATATTGCCAGAATTCATATGATAATGGCACAAATGATTACAGTATGTATTATGTTTAACTATTTAAAATACATTATTAATGGTTTTGTTGCGACTTGCATTGCACTACTGTTTCATGAAATATCATAAAATACTTGATTACTTTGTAAGCTGCATATTTGCACAATCTTTAAATTAGTTTAGTTTTACACTGTGTTGTGTGCCTCATTAATGTTATCGAATAAAAATTAAATAATACTAGTTGAATACCTAATACGCTTTTAAAATATAGTTTTAAAATTCCGTATTAAAAGTCAATCGTGATTACAATTCAAACAAACTTTTTTTATTCTTCATCATGCAATAACATTATTAAACTACAGTCATCTGAACCATTAGAGGATGTCGAATTATTATAAATTAATTGTTTCATAAAAATATGTTATATTTAAGTATGTAAAGTTACAAAATGTTATTTATTTTAGGGACTCAACACTCAGGTGATAGAAGTGAGTCTGAGATTAAAGATTACGATCACAAACCTCTAGACTTCTTAGTTAATCATAAAAATGACGCGAATGATTACCTGTTACCACCAGTTTTTACCAACCACGAAGAAATTGAGGAAGACGATGATATTGACGAAAATACTTACTTGGATTACTACGATACAAAAGAATCGAACTATAAAGATTCTCCTGAATTAGCAACTGTGAAAAGTGATATAAATCATGAAGTACTGCCTGTAGATGATAAGATACCATTACATACAACTAAAGATAATTTGCCTATATTTCTGGTAGAGCCTGAAAATACCTATGTCTTAAAAAATAAGCCTGCTACGCTGAAATGTAGAGCAGCTAACGCCTTAGAAGTAAGTATCGAATGTATTTTAAAACTTTTCAAATTATTATTGTTGATGGTTATTAGAAACAGAAAACTTTCCATTTATACAGAATCCAGAATTTGGTTTCCAGTGCACATATTTTACTGCCAGCTTTGCATTTCGCATATCGTATTAAAATTGCTAAAGCTAGGTTTTACTACCCAACCGACGATGTAAACATTAGGTCAATGGATGTTTGAGGCAACGTGGTTAGAAAGGAATTTTTCACAAGAGTGAACCAGTTTTCAAGCAAGACAAAGGCCTTCGTTATTCTATAATGAAAGCCTAAAATATTAGGCAAGGCAAGTTGGGCAACGTAATAAGGGTTTATTGAGAGTTACCTCTTTTATGATCAGATATTGGGGAAGTTTTCGTATGACTTTTTAAAGTAACACATAACTGCTAGAAGCTATTAGAATGTATTATGAGAATGACGTTCATATTAGGTTGGGGAAAAAGTCTTTTCGCATTATAGTATGTATAAACTTGTAATAAAATCTCTTTGGCTATACTATTTGTATCTGGCTGGTTTTGGTATCATTGAAAGTTTAAATTTTAAAGAACATAATTCCAAATTCAAATTAGGAAAATGTGTGATTTTCATTTGTTTTTCGTACCGCCAAGATAAGTGAATCTAATGAAGAAATTCGATACATTTTAAAATTTTACTACAAAAAAGGTAAAAATGCAACGCAAGCCGCGAAAAAAATTTGCGATGTTTATGGACCTAGTGCAGTGTCTGTGAGAGTAGCACAAATTTGGTTTAAGCGTTTTCAATCCGGAAATTTTGATGTCAAAGATGCACGTCGCTCTGGTCGCCCTATTACAGATAAAATGGATGCCATTTTTGAAAAAGTGGAGCCAGATCGGCATGTCAGTAGTTACGACGTAGCTGAAGAACTGAGAATTGACCACAAAACAGTTTTGGCGCATTTGAAAAATACTGGGTACACAAATAAGCTCGACATTTGGGTACCTCACGAGCTCACTGAAAGAAACCTAATGAACCGTGTACTCATTTGTGATTCTTTATTACGACGTAATGAAACCGAACCATTTTTGAAGAAGCTGATAACTGGTGATGAAAAGCGGATCACGTACGACAATAACGTGCGAAAAAGGTCGTGGTCAAAGGCCGGTCAGGCTTCACAGACTGTGGCGAAACCCGGGTTAACTCGCAACAAGGTGATGCTGTGTGTGTGGTGGGATTGGAAGGGCATTATTCATTATGAGCTGTTACCACCAGGCAGGACCATCGATTCTTAACTCTACTGCGAACAACTGATGAGATTAAAGCAAGAAGTTGAGAGAAAGCGGCCGGAATTAATCAACAGAAGGGGTGTGGTTTTTCATCATGATAACGCTAGACCTCACACATCTTTAGCCACTCAGCAAAAATTAAGAGAGTTTGGCTGGGAGGTGTTAATGCATCCGCCGTATAGTCCTGACCTTGCACCTTCAGATTTCCACCTGTTTCGGTCTCTTCAGAATTCTTTAGGCAGTGTCAGGTTAACATCACGAGAGGACTGCCAAAACCACTTGTCGCGGTATTTTGACCAGAAGTCCCAAAATTTCTATAGCAATGGGATCATGTCCCTACCTACAAGATGGCAAAAAGTTATCGAACAAAATGGTACCTACATACTTTAGTTAAATGTAAATAAACTATATTAAAAAATGTTTTGAATTTTCTTAAAAAATGCGAAGAAACTTTTTCCCCAACCTATTATATTCTATTAGTTTATCGTAAAAATTAACTGATTGTTTTCCTCGTAGTAATTTAACTCTTGAAGCAAGTAAGACAAAGGGACATTTGACTCTTAGCACTATTTTGACTCAATCAGCAATATATATAATGTTGTCTCTATTTTATCACATGAAGATTAGTTCACTAATTTATTTTTTATTTAAATCGTTATAAAGGTCTATTTCAAATGCAATGGTGTCAAAACGCAAGCGGTGAACTTCGAGTTTGTGGATCCACAAACGGGTGTGAGGATAATTGAGGGTGAATACAAAGTGACGAGAGAGAGCGTGGAGGAGTACTTTGGCGATGACAAATTTCAGTGCTCCTGCTTTGCTTGGACCAGTCGAGGGCATATACGGAGTCAGCCAGCTACTATTGAGCTTGCCTGTGAGTGACATTATTCACGAAACTTTACTCTTGGCTCTTTTGATTAAAAACTAATAAAATTCATATCAAGGAAGAGTTAAGTTCAGAGCAGGAGCAGTCCATAAGGACAATTCTTACCCTTGAGTTTGACAGAAATATTGGTTTATTTTAGGAGTTTTTATTACTTTTGACCTTTTCCATTTGAACATAATCTAAATGCACATGGATCAATCTCTTTTGCTATCAACCTAGCGCTTCCTTGTTGTTTTTTCATTGGCATAGCTTTAAGCTGACGTCACATCGCGGACGGAACATAACTTCGCAGTGTGACGTCTTTCATATTCTTTCGAAGTTTCGTTCGGCGTCATCTTAGCAATAACTTTATTCTATCAGACGAACCTCCATTAGTTTACCACTCTTGTATTATAAAAACTCCTATCTTGCATTGAGGAAATTTCATTTTCTCAAAATTAATTATGAATTTCTTTTCGAATAGACGCGCTACCTCAACGAGATTTTAGATTTACTTATTATTAACGTCAAGTATTCATTGTTATTTTTTAAATTAAGATGGCAAGTGTCTGGGATATTTCTTATCGAGTATATTTTATGTAAATTAGGTACTTGTCAAACGGATTTAAAGAAAAAATATCATTGATGGCACAATAAATTGCGACCGTGACTATTACTTAGCAATAATAAAATAATTATTATTTGTTTACTAACACTAGTTATAACTAACACTATGGACTATTTTTTAGTTGTCTGAATAAATGAAATTATTATTATTATTATTATAATAATAATTTTTAAGTTGCTGTAGATAAACGTCGACGACAGAAAAAAATATATTTTCTTTAAATCCGAATGACAAATATATAATTTATATAATATACTTTGACTATATTCGACGTTTGTCGTCGCTGTAATTACAGACTTAATAATAGTTTACAAAATTACATAAAATTTGTTTATTTTGACCTACGACTTGATTTAGCCCAGACTAGTATATTGTCTATTACATCATTCATATCACTAATAAAATATCCAAAATGTAATGTTTGTGTGGAGTAATGTATATTGTATGGGTAGACTGGTGGCGACAATAACACATAATCTGCCACAACTCATTGAGTATTAAATGATGACATAAAGTTTCAAAACGTTTTCACATTATGTACAATTTAGCAAAGCAAATTATTTCGTAAAATAACTGAGAGTTAATACTTAATTCCTAGTGCGTTTTTCAAAACGAAATGATTCATGGAGTAGTCCCATTTTCACATAAAACCTTTTTCTTTAAATGAAAAGATCTGTATTTATGACTTTCATTACAGCCCACTTTGAATTTTTCATCTTACTTTATCACTTCTAAGTATGGTCATAAAAAGTTTTATGTATTTCGGTAGTAACGCAACATTGAAACTTTGAGCCGAAAGCTCTTGGAAATATTAGTGATTATTATATGGCATAAACAATTATTAAACTGTTTTGGGAATTCTGAAACTACAATTAAACTTGTTTCAGTTGCTTTGCACTTCATAAAATGCATACTTTAAATTCCATTGATTCGAAATAGATTGATAGGATGTTACAATATTTTTTTCTTTAATATCATAAAGGTTTCTATTAATAATATTGTAGTCACTTTTAAACATAATACAAGGGTGGTAAAAGTCGGTTGTGTGATGATAAGATAATGGCTAAGTATCCTTGTGTTCCTATAGGTACATGTTTAGAAGCTTACCCAGTGTAACTCAGGATACTTTAGTCTACTACGTTTTAAGTTACTGCACCTTACGGAAGATCAGTGTCAAATAAAAAGCTCGTTGGAATGGTGACGACAAATTATGCTACAATTCAAAAGCGTTTTTCTATATCGCACAATCAATGAATATTATTCTCTGCCAGCACACGCGTTCCTTAGTACAATCCTGGGTCATTCAAAAGAGGCACGAAGAAGCACCTTGGAGGTTGGCAAAGTGAGCGCGGCGGCTAGTACATCATCTCTCGCACTAGTTATCTTTGCGTTTGGACTCCATTTCTGCTTACCAACATGTGAGATAGGTACTCCATCTCACATCTCATTCTCTCTTATTTTTTAACTGTAATTTACTATGAAAATGACGGATTTCCCATACAAACTTTCATCCCCTATTTTCTCCCCTTAGGGGTTGAATTTCGAGAAATCCTCTAATATACCATTCTTAATTTATAACCGAAAAACTATAACTACCATTTTTAAAGTAGAATTACAATAAAATGACGGATTTCTCATACAAACTTTCATCCCTTATTTCATCCCCTAAAGGATTGAATTTCGAGAAATCTTAAAATACCTCTTTCTTAATTTTTAACCGAAAGACCATATATCAATTTTTATTGATTTTCCTATAAAAATGACGGATTTCCATACACACTTTCATTACACTATTTTACCCCCTTACGGGTTGAATTTCAAAATATCTGGCCTTATCCCTTGCCTTTATCATGAAAAGAATCTCTGTGCAAAATTTCAGCTATCTAGGTTCAAGGGACGCTGGACGTTGATCAGTCAGCCAGTGAACTGAGATTTTTCATTTTATATACGAGATTAAAGTTTTATTTAATACTGGTCATCCGTAGATGTACTTGCTTCCCTTTCCTGGTCACGTCAGTTTAGCGTGGTCTTAGGCCTTACTCACGTACATCTAGCGGGTGCAGGCGTTTTGGCGGGTGCGACTATTATCCTCCCATCGCACATTCGTTCTAACCTAAACACTTTTATATTATGCTTTATTTTCGATATTTCTTGAACCCATCCGCTAGTCTACGTGAACAAGTACTTTGCCATCCTACTCTGTTAGATATTTACGTCATTTAAAGTACCGGCATTCAAACCACGCCACTACACTACTAACGTTGCCTTTCTGCTCTAGACATAAAGAAGCACTTTTCTCAAGCTCCTGAAAGTCAATTGGTGAAGCAGTACTCGTCAGTGACATTTAGATGCGAACCGCCACCTGCTGCGCCCTTCGCGCAGCTTTATTGGTTGAAGAACGGAGCACCATTGGTTGCCGACGAAAATGTTCAGATTTCCAAAGAAGGTTACTTGTTCATCAAGCAAGTATCTTTGGTGGTATGTAACAACACTGATACATAGCAAGCATGCTGTAATTTTAACCCGCATAGTAGAATAGCATCACCCCATATCCTCCAACGGGTGTCGTAGAAGGCGACTAATGGATCAGCAAAGGGGTATATTGATCACCTCATACTCCGTCCACCACTCTGTATTGGGCAAGCGTGGTGGACTAGTGCCTAAACCTCCTTCGATGACAAGGATAGACCTTATGTCCCAGCAATGATGATACTGTAATTTTAGAAGTTGCGAGGAGGACTGATGGCTCAGTGCGGAAAGGTCATCGACTGGCGGCCACGTACTGAAAGTCGCAGCATTAGTAGGCCTTCACAAAATGGGCTAACAATCTGGTAAAGGTCGCGCGGGAAGCGGCTATGTTGAAGACCCTTAAGGGACGCCTATGTCCAACAGTGGGCGTCTTTGGACTGTCATGATGATGTATTTTAGACGTAAGACGTAGTCATAATAATGGTGCGAATAGCAGCAAGTGTCACGATTTTGCTATCCACACTATAGTGTGGCTCCACAACGCAACAGCTATTTAGTACTAGACAACGTCATATTCGAGTTAATAACTCTAACGCAATGCTAAAGTCGAATAACGCATGTTATTTTATCAATCAATATCATGCGTTAATCAAGTCAATAATCAGATGGACCCTTTTTTGCAAATAACGTAAGAAAATTTTAGCACAAATTTCTTTTTTAGGACATGGCAAACTATACATGCGTCGCAGAAAATTTAGCGGGAAAGAGGACGTCAGAACCGGCTCAATTAAAAGTGATTGGTAATATAATCTTTATAGTCCTTTCAAATAACTACACAACTTGAGATACATAAATAATATTGTTCTTATAACCATCAAGGTTAATAGAATTAAAAAAATATACCAATGTTTTTCCTCCATATACAATATCCCCCTTTGTAAGACGTAACTTGCATGTATCTTTTCTGAGTGAAATAATTAACTAACTCTTAAATTATCAGTTATTTTACATGCTCTAAGTTTAGCTTAGTTTTCAATTTTTAATTTGCTTTAGAATGCCTTAAGATTTTAAGTATTAAATGTTCAGTAAATGGTGGTTGGACGTCATGGTCTGGTTGGAGTGACTGCTATTGCATTGGGCGGGAAGGAGGAGAGAAAAGAGCTGGTAGAAGGAGAGAGAGATCGTGTACCGCCCCGCCTCCTCTCCACGGAGGTCTACCATGCGCTGGGCAGGAAGTGCAGAAGACTAAGGACTGCATAGATTGTGATTTAGGTACGTGCTTGATAACTGACTTGGTGAGCTTAAGGGATGTTGAAGGGATCTTCAATAATATTAGGCATTTGTCTTGTCATAAGTAAGAACTGGTTTATTTCGGGTTTTATTACTTTTTTTACTGTCACATGTAGCATTTGATCATACATGAGGGTTTTTGCAACAAGCAGAGATAGTCATATATATTAAAATCATTAGTCTGTACAATAAACTGAATATACTGTATATACACTTTATAGTAAATACATATTAACGATTTTTTAGATTCCTTTTGAAATAAGACTCTAGTCATGATACATCGTGCTTGCCCCAATTTTGAGGCATTGACTTTTTCAATACAAAAAAGCAACAACTATGTAACCAAAATTGTTTTGCATCATTATTGGGGTAGAATGGTTGATAATTTTTATTTCAGTAGTTTTAATGAAAAGTATATTACTTTAATTAATATTTTTGATTTACGATTTGAAATATTCAAATACTTCTATCAGAAACACGCAACAGCTTTATGTTAAACTAATTTGACCGGCCTATCACCATTTTTTCTGTTTTCCCCAGTGTTATTCATATATAATATTATGACTTTGTTTCTTTTCCTTCTATTATATTATCTACCCTATTATACTGAACAACTCAGCATAATAATATAATACAAGTATTATCTTTCAGATATTTACGTCGATGGCTTAGACGGATTGGCTGATGAGTCCAGTGACATATTATTAGGTATATTCTATTTCTTATTCCTCCTTATCTTTATCTAAATTTGGATATTATTTATCTTTACTAGTCACTATTTATTTAGATAGTTATCTTTTTGACGTCTCAATTCCCACTCGGTAGATATCTACCGCGAGACAATTAAAATGAATTGTGTCTGGATATTATTAATCATCCACAGATTAATAGGGTTATTACATTTTCGTAGAATTACAATTTTATGTAGTGCTAGCTCTCCGCCCGTGACTTTCCTGCATGTATATTTTTTGGAATAAAATATACCCTAAGTTACTTAATGAAAAAGTAGAATTCTAACAGTGAAAGAATTTTTTATATTGGTCCAGTAGTTTTTGAGACTATTCATTACAAACATACAGATCTTTTCTCTTACTAATATTAGTACAGATATAGTAAGTAAAGATATATATGTATTTAGTTCTCACACCGGTTGCAGACCCAAAGGTGCCAGGTTCATTCCACAGGTCTGTTTGGCTAGTTACCTCTATTTCATTTAACTCTTGTAATATTTTTATATTTGCCGTGTTTATTGTGTGTTTCGGTTCAAAAGTAATACAGCCTTTCCTTCGATATGTTGAGGATTCCGGGTGAAATGTTGATTTCACTTTTGACCTTATCAACACTTGGCAACATAATTACTAGCAAAAAGTTCTAATGAAGAATATTATTCCTTTCTCGCCTATATAAGATTATAATAAGTAATCTAAGTAACTTTCCTTAGATCGGTGGTCGCAGTGGTCTGAATGGTCAGAATGTGATACGGATTGCCTGAAGACGAGAAGGAGACGTTGCCTCAGCGGCATAAGAAAACCATGCGTGGGCACTGATTACCAGGTCGCCCAGTGTCCGGTCTGCGTGAGGACATCGAAGTCGGCGCTCGTGAATGACGGTAGAGAAATCATTAGTTACCGGACGAACTCAATTTCAGGCCAGTCCAGTTTTCGCTACCAGTGTAGGCACCAATCACAAACAGGACTACATCTTTTCATCTTATGGGTGTCGTAAAAGTCAACCGAGGGAGATTCTAAACGCCGTGAGGACCATCGCACCAAACGGTCCCTAATGAGGCGCATTGCAGAACAAAGTTCTTAGCACATTTATCAGCTGGAAAAGCACTCTTTTTTACTATGAACGCTACGGAGCAGAGGCTACGAAACGGCTATAGACGGCGCATCGCTTCCTTTTCATAGTAAAAAGAGGCGATATGGTTCCGGGCTGATAAGTGAGCTATGACCTCAAACACCCACAATAGCGTTCCCAAGGAGGGTTGGTGTCAGGCGACCATAAAACTATACCAAAGCTTATAGCAGTATGGTAACATATTGCACCGCCCTCTAATGAATTAGAACCAGAGTAGGAAGGAGAATTTGCTAAACTGTTGGTAGGTCATAGATATACATGTTTGGAATACGAAAAAAATAGTTTGGTCTGACATAAAATTTTCCCAATATCACTTAGAGTACTTCCAAGATTTTGGATTAGGATGAAGTATAAATTTGTTATAAACTTTCACACGTTTTAATTTTTTTCAAGACGTGAAACGTCTTGAATACAGTGTTCTTCAGTTGTCTTAAAGTTCAAAGTATATTGGGACAGTTTGTGGTATCCTAGCAGTCGCCAGGTTCAGCTGACGAGACATTTGCTAATTAAAATTTTTAATCTTGTTTAAGTAAATATGAGATAAACTTTGTACATATTTTTTCAGGTTCGTCATACTGGCCTCTACTCATTGCTCTGTCAATTGCTTTCCTCATATTTGTTGTTGTTGTTATATTAGGAATTAAATATATGAAATTTAAAATGACTGAGAATTCTCCTTACGTGAAGCCGCCTTCAGGTGAGTAAACCATTAAATGTACAAAGATCAAAGCGATAAATCAACATATGCTTATGAACATCACTAGTAATACACTAATTTGCAAAAAAAACGGGCACCCCTACTTATTTCATACAAAGTACCTCATTTTGACTAGGTCCCAGATTTAGAAGGAATGGCAGTTTTGAATTAACGATTGTGTCAATGAACGGGGAAAATTAACATATTTTTAAGGAGTCACCCGGGTGATTCCAACAAAATATTCGTTTCCCCAAAGAAGCTACCGAGTAAATCATGCTTTACTCCTATAAAACGTTATATGGAAGGATATAATTCACATACACTGTAGCTTCTATGGCGAAACGAAGATTTTGTTGGAATCATCCGGGACATGTTCATTTCGCCCGTACATTGACACAATCATCAATTCAAAACAGCACTTCCTTCGTAATCTGGGACCTAGTCAAAGTGATGTACTTTGTATTAAATTAGTGGGGGTGTGCAATTTTATTTTTTGCAAATGAGTGTATTTTAAAGGCTTTATTTTTTTCTTTTTATGGAATTTCCACGATAGACTGATTTAGGACTACAATCTTAAATTTAATACTGATTTCCTATTTACGAGTTCTTATAAACTAGAATAGGTACTATCTAAATTGATATTTTTTATTAGTAGGTGCAAATTACTTCGGAAGTGTAATAAAAAGGACGCTAACTAACCAACCAGATCTGACTATCCACGAGGAATTTCATACATTAGACTCGAGGCGAACACAAAGACAAACATGTGCCTCTACTACTACAAGGAATGAGCATCTTTATGAAGTACCACAATTGGCTACCAGGTATGAAGTTTCATTGCAGTTATTGCCATCTTTTTCTCATTATCTCCCGAATAATATTGTCTAATGTCCTTACTGATTCACGAGAGCCACTTTTTATTTTACGAATTTTCATTATTGTTTCAGTTTCTTATACAAAACATCAATGAAGCATTTTTTTTGTAAAATTAGCAGAATTTTATTCAAAAGGCTGCCTTTTTCTTTAGCATGTATTGCAGTTTCTGTATTTTCTTCTTCATTTCCAGCTACATGTCCCCGATTGACCACGAGGTAAGGGCCTCTCGGAGCAGCGAGCGCACCGCTTGCAAGGACACGCTCGGCTCAGAACGCTCTGATTCTAGCTGTTTCTTGAGCTGTGAGTTCTAATACAAATGCTTCTGCTTTAATTGCGATTTCATTGCACAGTAGAAGCAAAAAATTACACAGATAAAATTTTTATTCAATCTCATTTTGTTGTTTAACTTTGTTTTATTATTTTACTATAATTTAAAGAGTTCTTTCTCAGTGACACAATGATGTCTTTTGTTCTGTTTAGGTATAAACTCTATACATTATAGTGATTCTGCTATTTTTCTTCATTGGATTGTCCATCAACTTTTTAATATATTTTTAAGTCTGTCCTACAAAATAGCGTGTCTTGGTTGGTGAATCTTCATCATAATATTATAGTTACACCAGCATAGCGCATGTATTTGGAAACGGTTGACACAGATAGCACTTCAGAAGAAGATTAGTTATTGTTTTCATTATAATTTCATGGGCTTACAGTGTAATATTTTTATATAGTAATGATAATTGGTAAATTATGTCTTGCAGCGGGGTCGTCGTACGGGAATGAGAGTGTAGAAATGTCACCTTCACTAAGAAATAACGCGTCTTTGGACTCAAAATTATCTAACAACAAACAGCTAGAGACTTCAACGTCCAAGATCATAACAAGCGAAGGTGGCTGGTTAACACTTAGCAAATGTGGAGTGGCTTTATTTGTACCCGACGGGGTGGTGGATAGCGAGGAGTTGTTCTCTATTGAAATAGCGGATGAGGATTGGAACAGACCAACACTACAAGAAGGTAATGTTTGAAAAAAAAATTTGATCTAATTTTTTTACAAAGTGATAAGTTAAAACTTCGTATGTAAACAATATATATTACAGAATTGTTTGCTGTTGATCACAATAGATTTTTTTCCATATACGTCCAACGCTCATATTCATAATCGTGAATGAAATAATCCAATAAATTATGTTTCTAAGTTTGTGGAAATGAGAAGTTTTAAGGATTGCGATATGCCATGCAATTACAACACTAAAAGGCAATGTTCGTTCATGTTTCACTAATTTTCATTCTGGTCGCATTCCTACACTTTTTTTAATTTATTTATTAGGACAACCAACAAGATAAACATTGATACATGTTAAAAATTTTAGGAAATAACAAACATATAGCGTGCTATTTCTAACTATATTTAAGTTATAGATTATTTAAAGGAGAATGGTAAACTTTCTAAGAACTCTGGGCCTAAGCGTTACACTGATGATTTTTAGACTGTTTTATAGAGCGAGAAATACACATTCTTTTAGTATTAATATTGTAATGCTTTTCTATGGGGTTAGCAAGATATGTAGATATTAAAAGATACGATACCAAAAATGTAAACAGGCACAATCACCTTATTTATAGGCTTTTATTTATTAAATCTCGATAGGCATATTGCGAGAAAATGACCCACAACCTCCTCCTCCTTCCTTATTTGTGAAAAATGTATTTTTAAATAAAATACTAACAGATAATGGAATGGTAAAGATACTATACCTACCTCCAAATGAATCAAACCATACAATCATAAAGGGCTCATAAAGTAGAAAGTAGCGAGAATCGTCGAAGATAGTAATTAGGAATCAAAATAAAATCACGTAAAAGCGTAAAACTCACAAATAAACAACCCGGAAAGCGAACCAAATGTCATACTTATATCATAAATAAACAATACGTCATTGTAAATAAATGACAAAATGACGCTTCCGCTTGTTTTATTGTTGCCAGCTTAAAAAGTAGTTTATGAAGATTATCGATTAAGTATTCGATACTTTCGAATTATTTTTAATCTTTTGCTAAGATTATTAACTTCAGTTTTTTTTTATTCAGGAAAAATAAAAGACTTTATGTCGTAACACATTATTCTTATTTCAATAATTCAATAATATATCAGCTAATATTTTTAATTTAAAAAAAACTAAAAATATAATAGAGTAATCGATTAAAAATTATATAATTTTACTGTTGGCAATATTTTTCCTTGTTCCTTGATGGCGGAAGTAGAATAAATATCGTTCAAACACTTATTGTTTGTTACATTAATCTCCCATAGAACGAAATGTTGATATTTTACAATAAATTCTAAAAAAATACATAATAATTTTTGATCACTATCCCGTTCTTGTAACGGTTAGGCCCATTTTTACCAATCTCCTTTAAAATCTAATCGAAGCTTCAGTCATTATTTCTTTATCAGACGATCGCATTTACTTATTTCACTTTCATTTTAGTTAATGCATTATAAGTCTTCATTTAAGAGGCTACGTAATTTAGCTACGGTCTATTTCATGTCGACGAAGCCAAAAACCTTCCAGACAAATTGGGATTACTTCGTAAGGAAACAAATGCCCAGAAATAGGATTAGAAGTGACACGACCCGGATTCACGGTCTGGCGGTCTTCTCCGGCCTAGTTTGGAAATATAATGTTAAAATTGCCAACAATACAATGTTTGATATGAAACTCGGTCGGAAAATTCCAAATAGAAACTGGAGCACTTGACAGAAATAGTTTGTGTAGCTAAATTGGTATCTGAGATAGAAATAGGTGCTTCGAATATGGATTTGAAGGTTCACTAAAAGTACTCTGCTAGATTAAGTTATTTATCTATTTTTATTAGTCAAATTCAGAGAATTTGCCATTGTAGCGGGCTGGTTCGTAATCAATGATTTCAACAGTTCTGGGATAGAATAGAATCCGTTAGGACAAAATTAAATATTTGTACAAAGATTTATTTTTTACGAGTCACCTCCTTATTCATCTCCCAATTTAATTGGAATCTGCTATCATGCTATCATTTATTACAACTAACATTATACATAATTATCGCAATTACATACTATCTTTCGTTATCTTGCGGTTAATTTTAAATATAAAAATAAATAAATCATTTGTCCAACAGGTGAGACGCAACTAAGTCCAGTTGTTAGGTGTGGTCCGAAGAACTTCCACTTTTGCAAAGGCGTCGTTCTAACATTTCCGCACTGCGGGTCACTGAAAACCAACAATTGGAATCTCTCCATCCTTCAAAAGCCAGAAGAAATCAACACAACTGAGTGGAGAAAAGTGTTAACCCTCGGTCAAGAAACCCCAGGCACCCCTATATTCGCTCAAGTCGACCCCTCCAAAGTTTTCCTCGTGTGCGAATTCTTAAGCGACTTTGTTTTAGTTGGCCGCAGTTTCAGCGGGCTTGATGCTAAGCTCTTCAAGTCAGCTATGTTTATTTCTAAAACTGTTGAGGACAACTTTTACAACTTGAAAGTTCACGTGTTCTGCGACACACCTTATTCGTTCTACGACTGTGTTGAGAACGAAAAAAGATTAGGTAGCTCCTTGCTTTGTGAGCCCAAGACTATTTATTTCCACGAGAGTTGCTCTGACTTGTGCTTTAACATCAGAGAAGTGGGCGTTGGATGGAAACTACACAGTGGAAATTATCAAGAACTTCCATATTCCCAAGTGTGGAAAATGAATACAAAATCTTTATACTGCGTTTTTACTTTGCAACAGACAGATTCGATCAATTGTTTGGAGCTCAATTTATGCCTGTATCAGAAGCAGAAGCAATCTAACTCTGTCAGTTTCAACCTTAAGACAAACGATTTAAATTCCAATTTCAGTAGCAACAAACGTTTTAGCTGCTCCAGCGTGGAGACGGGCTATTCCATTAACATCGTAGAGAATCCATTCAACTGCTCTTCTTTGTCGAAGAAGGATAGTCGTTACGATTTCGTGTATAAGAATAGTACTATGTACAGGAGTAATTTTAGTACAGACAATAACTACAGAACTTATGTATTGACTAAATCGGATAGGGTCATTCTTTGTAAGCTTTTAGATACTCAGACGGCTAAAGGCAATGATTGGAGGCTACTGGCGGAGAAATTGAAAATAACATATTTCTATTACTATTTTTCAAATACCTGTTCCCCTACAGAAAATATTTTAAATCTTTGGTTGTGTAGGAATAATAATGTTAACATGTTGGTTAATTTGTCAAGAATTTTCAGAGAAATGTCAAGAATTGATTGTGCTACGGTCGTTGAAAGAAGATGTTTCCCCAATTGAATTTATATTTATATTACAAATGGTTAATTTTACGTATTTAAGTAGATTTTTGCAACTAAGATACATTTAATAAATGTCACAAATTGTAATAGACTTTACACCATTTTTACTTAATATTAGTTTATAATTTATTCTAGTCTTTTCTATAAACTTAAAGTGCTTGAATATAGGTACATTCAACAAGTATGTTTTTGAAACATCATAGTTGTACATAAAATTTAAAAGGAAATGAAAAATATTGTACTGTTTGATAAGAACAATATAATGTTAAGGTAGTGGTTCGACAAGTTTTGATTAAAGTAAATATTTCGACAATAATTCTTATTATTTCTCGACCCTATATTTCGCTTATTAAATTATTAACACTGTAAAGATAATTGGTCTGTAATTTATTTTAATTGCTTAAAACAAGTGACAATAGATTTGACAGATAATTATATTTTCTTTATTTCTAATGCTAAGCGGTGAAAATGATGTACTGAAAAACCATCATTATTAAGTAGATATGTCATAAGCCCGAACGTATAATTGGCCGGATCACGAAATGTGCGGCATAATAATAATATCATGAAATGCTACTGGGCCATAAAAATCTCGACCACTGGTCGAGTAGCCCATTATCTAAAAATGGTAGTGGTCAGGAGTGATCAGTTATTTTTTTATGACCAAGCGGAGTGGATGTGGCAGAGTCTAATATACTTACGTATCTGTGTGAATAGTAGGTAGACGATATGCCCAAGCATTTCATGATCTGGCCAATTATACGATCGGACCACGACAGATACATCATTTTCATCTTCTAAATATTTTTATCAGAAGTAATATAAAATTCTATGTACAAAAGTAATCCGACTATTGGACATGTGGGGCATTTTAGAAAACACATTACTTGCGTTTTTTTATGTAAAAAGTTCAAGCAAATGTCTCCATTCCACCTGATGGTAAGCAAAAGTGGAGTCCAAATGCGAAATGGATAATGCGAGAGACAGCTGCACTTGCCACCCTCGCCTTGCCGACCTGCAAGGTACTTCTTCTTGGTGTTTCTGGATATCCTGCGAATAACATCCTTCAATTGTTTTAAAATCCTCATAGTACCGAAATTTTAGGGTAGGTATGCTCTCATTCTTGATGCACGTATGAATTATAAAAATACAAGTAGAATCATTGTGTTTTTTATGAGTCAAACTTGAGGTATTAAGTAATTTTGGCAAAACTAAATATTCGTTTAGTTTTGTGAACAAAATGCACCGCAAATTGTGTTAGAAATATTCACAATGGGCAAATAAGCGGGGCGCCTGCAAATGCCTCTGCCGCAAAATGATTTGAATATCTCAGATTCGTCTGCCCCCAGGGGACTCTCTGGGAGATCAAGAATTGAAGACACGATAGATTGTTCATGTAATGTAGGATAAATTTAATTTATAAAACAAGAATTTTGATGCAGTAATTTCGGCACTGCAGTGCTGAAATTACTGCATCAAAATTGCATGCAATTTAAAATAATAGGTTGGGGAAAAAGTTTCTTCGCATTTTTTAAGAAAATTCAAAACATTTTTTAATATAGTTTATTTACATTAAACTAAAGTATGTAGGTACCATTTTGTTCGATAACTTTTTGCCATCTTGTAGGTAGGGACATGATCCCATTGCTATAGAAATTTTGGGACTTCTGGTCAAAATACCGCGACAAGTGGTTTTGGCAGTCCTCTCGTGATGTTAACCTGACACTGCCTAAAGAATTCCGAAGAGACCGAAACAGGTGGAAATCTGAAGGTGCAAGGTCAGGACTATACGGCGGATGCATTAACACCTCCCAGCCAAACTCTCTTAATTTTTGCTGAGTGGCTAAAGATGTGTGAGGTCTAGCGTTATCATGATGAAAAACCACACCCCTTCTGTTGATTAATTCCGGCCGCTTTCTCTCAACTTCTTGCTTTAATCTCATCAGTTGTTCGAAGTAGAGTTCAGAATCGACGGTCCTGCCTGGTGGTAACAGCTCATAATGAAAAATGCCCTTCCAATCCCACCACACACACAGCATCACCTTGTTGCGAGTTAACCCGGGTTTCGCCACAGTCTGTGAAGCCTGACCGGCCTTTGACAACGACCTTTTTCGCACGTTCTTGTCGTACGTGATCTACTTTTCATCACCAGTTATCAGCTTCTTCAAAAATGGTTCGGTTTCATTACGTCGTAATAAAGAATCACAAATGAGTACACGGTTCATTAGGTTTCTTTCAGTGAGCTCGTGAGGTACCCAAATGTCGAGCTTTTTTGTGTACCCAGTTTTTTTCAAATGCGCCAAAACTGTTTTGTGGTCAATTCCCAGTTCTTCAGCTACGTCGTAACTACTGACATGCCGATCTTGCTCCACTTTTTCAAAAATGGCATCCATTTTATCTGTAATAGGGCGACCAGAGCGACGTGCATCTTTGACATCAAAACTTCCGGATTGAAAACGCTTAAACCAAATTTGTGTTACTCTCACAGACACTGCACTAGGTCCATAAACATCGCAAATTTTTTTCGCGGCTTGCGTTGCGTATTTTCCTTTTTTGTAGTAAAATTTTAAAATGTATCGAATTTCTTCATTAGATTCACTCATCTTGGCGGTACGAAAAACAAATGAAAATCACACATTTTCCTAATTTGAATTTGGAATTATGTTCTTTAAAATTTAAACTTTCAATGATACCAAAACCAGCCAGATACAAATAGTATAGCCAAAGAGATTTTATTACAAGTTTATACACACTATAATGCGAAAAGACTTTTTCCCCAACCTAATAGTTACATTTAATAATAAGTGCTTCTACAGGTGTACATACTTACCTTTATGAATTTAATACGCCCTGGTTGTGGAATGAGCCTGCCGAGTTTTCTTGAAGGTACAAAATAGATCTCTTCAAGAAAGGCGTGAAGAAATTTCTGCAAGCTGTAATTTTCTTATCAATACATGGTATAAAATGAAGTCGCTCTTTCTGTATTTCGCTTAGACCTTTTAAACTACGCAAAAGATTTCAATGGGATTTTCAGCAATAGATAGAGTACCTATAGAGTGCTTCAAGAAGAACATGCATATTATACCTAGTAGACAAAAACCTAGAAATTCCGTGCGAAGATGGGGCAGGTCGCTCGCTAGTTATTATATAAAAGCTTATTAAAAGCTGCATAAGTAAGAGAAAAAACAACTTTTATAATTTTAATAGATTTTACAAAATATCGTCTTACTAATGTAGTTTTTTATTTATAAATAAGTTATTTAAGTATACCATGTATGTTCAGGCCGGAGATTAGTAGGTAATCAGATATTTGAATTTACTAGATATATAGCAATAGTAGGCTGAACATTAGAAGTGTCATAATGTTTAAAAAACTAAAAGTATTTTCCCTCTTGAGCAGCCAGTATCTCCTATGTTGTATTAAGAAGGTGCTGCAGGTAAAATATAAAAGTCATAAAGGTTTTTCTGGGCCTCAAGTCTGCTAATTTAAAACTATCGCAATATAATAACAGTAGTGTCTCAATGGTACATTTTTTTTCATTTCGTATTCTCTTAATCAATAACGTTCCAATGGCTTACCACAGAATCACTACTCCACCGTTATTGAATCATTTGGTATTCTGCTATATGTTAGTGGCCGATGTCTTGTCAGTGGCTTCATAGTAACGTATTCTGCTATTTATTTAGACAGTTTGACATTTCTATCAATAACGTCGTGATGGTACTTTTACCATTCAACTACTATTGATACGCCATTGTACAGAGACACGTTTTTTGATACTTTTGATTCATGAAAATTAATTATTATGCTCTATATAGTAGATTATTTTGTCATTAGTTTTTTTAACTGACGGCGAAGCAAAGAAAACAATCGTATTTGATTGTTTCCTTTTTAATTCACAACATTTTTTTACAAAATATTAAGCTTTTTATAATATTTCAACTATGTATTGTAATATTTGATTAAAAACAAAGAATTTAATGTCTCATTTGATTATTTTAGCCCATCAAAACAAATAAAGATTCAAAGATGAAAATAGTAGGTTTTTTGACAGGAAACATTGATTACTGTACCATTGAGACGCCATTCTAACGCGATAGCCATCCCATAGCCATACTGACGAGACACTGTTGTTATTTTATTGAGACTGATAAAATTTTTGTAGAATACCAATTTTGATAGGTGTCTCAATATAATAACAGTAGAATAACAATAGGATAGCGCTTTGCTTAAATTAAGAGAATTGGGGCCCTGATCTCTGCCGGCCATAGTTAAAGAAATGACCTGCAGCACGTCATCTTGGGAAGCAAAGACCTCGTCTTGCGAATAACATATGTGATGCAGCAAAAGGAGCCTGTGGAACGGAATCATGAGATAGACCTTCCTGAGCTCTGTTTGTTATTCGAAATGGCTAACAGCGACGAGCCTTTACTCGAATTAACCTACCGTAGAGGATGTGTCTCCCGAGTTCTTATTGTAGAAACACGTGTTGAGAGACTCTTTTTTTTTTAATTAAATCTACCGTCATTATTTTAATTTAGAATTACTTTTTTCACTCGATATCGACGAGATCGATCCTTGCCACCAGCTAAGCCAGTGGCGTACAGAGTTCATGCTACGTCCAACACTAGTTATTCCCTGAGTTGGTGCGTGAAAAGACCAACACAGACGCAGCTGTTCGACGGTACCTATAACTACATTATTTCGCCAATGCATTCCTATTGTGGCAGGGAGATAGCAGTATCGGGCCGGAATGGGTCGAGCGGGCCGCATGACAGCGCAAAATGCGTAGGTACTTAGCAAATTAGTAACGGGTTGGGTCGCAGCGCCTTGACAGGTTAAAACTAAGATTCTTAAATTTAACAAGTACGAGTGCGCATTCTCATACGCTCGGTATAGCACACTGCTGACGGGGCGCAGCGGGGTGGGCGGATTGCATCGCACGCACTGAATTCCGTCGAGCCATAACCCGACTCGCGCCGGCAAAATGTACTATAATTCATATGAAATACATACAAGCAACTTGAGTGGCTTTTTAGGGTGCGTCTTTTATATCTTTTGCTGCTCTGTGCCTTAAAAATTAAATTTATATATATTTATATATAATTGTAGTGAATGGGAATTCACTACACGTTGCTCTGGAAACCGTACTCACGCACAGATATACGGGTAGTGTATCTGTGAGTACAAGAATTTATTGTTATTTGATTGCGGTCGTCTGTGGATAACATATTATGCCTAACATATTTTAGTGCTTTAGCACACAATGAAATTAAACGGAACGCGAGAACGAAAATTCTACAACTAAAAACCACTTTCATTTTCCTAACCTCGCCGAGCGTTACGTAGCTATCCTATTGTCAGATTTTTCACGCAGTACTGAAGTCGCTACGCACAGCTCTCACAGTTGGAAAAACATCCCTAAGCTACTTAAAATATAAACACGAATTTCGCAATTTCAGAGGAACATCGTTGTATGTTTAAATAATGAAGAATAGCGAATCTCTTGTATACAAATAACAATGTTTTCTGAGGGACAAAAGCTGCGAAATTTTGGTATGATAACAAAGCATAACGTAATCAGGCATCCAAGTCAAGATGGTTGCTAGTAAATAATTTGTTAATGTCGAACGACAACATTCCCACGAATCTGACCCACATACGCTGTGTTCAAGTATTAACGTTGGGTTGTGCCGCGCACAGACGATTGCATTGTTTAATAATTGAGACCACGTTCCGGCGTGCTCCATATTGAAATAGTTCAAGGAAGAAGCAATGAGCGGTTTAAGTAAAGCAGAAACGAAGGAAAATTAAACTACAAAATTGAAAATTTATTCAACCCCCGACATAAATTTATAGCTAAGAACCATGTAGATCACGTCAGCTTTCAAACAAAAAAAACGCATTAAAATCAGTTCATTCATTTAGGAGCTACGTACGATGCCACAGACAACCATACAGTTATACAGACACGTTAAACTTATAACATCCATTTTTACTTTCTCGTATACGTAGTATAGAGGAAGTCTTGTAATCGTCAAAAAATTCGACCTCGAGATCTTGACGGATTTACCAGATTTGGACCTCCAAAAATACCGTTTTTGGAATTATGTCTGTGTGTGTGTGCCTGTGTGTCTGTGCGTTAGCACGATAACTCGAGTATGTTTTGACTTATTGCAACCAAATTTAACATGTATATATGGCATCAAAATATAGGGTTTCTATTAACTTTTGAGTCGTTTTTTTTTCTTTTTCGTTTTTAGTATACGAGAAAGTCAAGGAGTCACTCCCGATTTTTCGTGTCGGGGCTTAATAATTTATTTAAATAAAATAAATATATCTAGGTGTAGATATTCTAATAGCTGGTTGATTTAAAAATGGTTGGACTTTTCAATGCCTAGTCAAGTCAAAGTCAAAATTACATTATTTATTTATGTACAAATTGTAAATTTATGAAAGACCGATGCCAGGTGTATACGAAAGCTTTAAAAATAGAAATTAAATCCATTGAAATATTTTGCAATCGCTGTCGCGAGTTTTTAGTTTAAGCAAGTTTTGGCTGTCTTTAAGCATTTTTAATTTTGTTGTACATTGAATTTCATTTGTTTAATGACTGACGTAGGTACAAAATAATATTCGTAAGAGCCTTATTAATTCGACCCACTGCTGGGACACACACAAGGCCTCTCCATGTCTGACGTACAATAGACTGTCAATTAAAAATAAAACACCATCTCTTCAACAAATAAGAGGGAGATAGGGATAAAAAAAAAAATATCGCTCTTTTGGCGTCTCTTTTCAATAATATATTTACTTACATGTTTTCAGCAAGGAATAAGTGGAAAAGTAGGTATTCTAATTGTATTCTACCGACCCGAAGAAGTTTGTATTACAATTGTCAAGTTGCATGTAGTTTAATTTAAATAAAAAGCCACTACCGCTTGTAGCTTGTGCCGCAACACAAGAATTTCCAAGAGTTTCCACTCGTTATATTATAGAAACTCTTTAATAAAGATGAAGGTGTTGGGTAGGCATTCCAAATTTTGCGACTATTTGAGTCGACAACCCGACGTAATTTATGTATGGGAGAGCTAAGTGAGACGAATAAGCGTAGGAAACATTTAAATGTTTGCCGGTCATCTAGTTTTCATGAGGTGAAGACGGAAAAATGTTGCTAGCGTACGATTATGGTGGCGTTTTAAAGATTTTGATATTTAATTAATATTGAACAGTAATTTAAAATGGCGCATTAAACCTTTTTGCCGTTGAATCTTTATATGGCACATTAAATATCTAGCCATTTTTAATTTCACATGCGGCAACTCTGACCTACTATTTCCTCATCTACTGCACACAACATGTATATAATTTTATTTTATTCATTTTATATTTTGGAGTTGTACGGAGCCACTAAAGAAGCTGTGATTGACAAATTCAGGTACCTATGATATAGAAATACCACTCTTTTTAACCTAAAGGTGAGTAGTGGTCGCATTTAAGATCGCTTGTACTAGAATGAAGGATGAGGGGGAAGCACTAATTGGAGGGCACTTAGGTCGCGAGCCCTCAGTCATGTCTTGCGGCTTGAGAGCTAAGTTTTTGCGCCCACCAGGTTCATTTGTCACAAACGTTTCGGTTTTGCCGTTTACTTGGATGACTGTTGAGACTGGCTATGGCTAATGAATGCTGATTGCAATTTTAGATAAATAGTTTTGGGTATAATTACACGAATTTTATTTATTGGATGTAACCAGTGGCGATTCCTAGTGTGCAGTCTTGGGTTGGTTCCATACTTAAGTTGAGTAGTTTTTTTTTTAAATAAAAACTAGTATTAACCGAAATTGCGCGGGATGAGGCAGACATGAAATCCAGTCGTTGGTTTGGTGGCGCCAACTTAGAGGAATCACCACTGGATATAACTGTGGCCATAAAATAGGTATATTACACCGTAATCTATATGATACGCAAAGTACTTCTAATGGAGAGTACATATAAGTACATATTATGCAATTTACATTCAAGTATTTATTTATACCTATATAAATGAAAACAAAAATAAAATACACACGTACCTACTAATAGATAACCATTACCATTATGTCGCCAATATGGAAGCACTGTAGGTATAGGTATGAATAATTTCCTATATAAAAAGTTTTCTCTTCGATTTCTGATCTAATAACAACTTTATTGAAACAATACTACTACTGTTTTCTGTAGAAGTATTACGTCAATAAAACAATATTTTCACCACCAATCTTGCACTCGAGCACGAGGTCTTGTCTTGTTAGCGTTATTAAGATTTCAGTCAAAGTGGTCGTAAAAAACACAATCCATACATACATACATTTTCTCCAATGTGTACCACGTGTGTGAATGACCTGACATAAATAAGAAGAGTGCTCAGAAGGAAACAATAGCGACCGCAGCTAGAACGATTGTGTTAAAAGCACAATTTGTTACGTCTTTGTGAGCGTTGAAAGCGCATCGTCAATGTGTACGAACCCTTACAAGAAAAACAAATGACGCTTTTAGGTTGTTATGATAGTCAATTTGTTTAAGAAAATCGTTCATTTGGTAGGCGTTTATACAAATAAATATTTTTGTACACTATAAATAAATACATGCATACTCTCATGCTTTTAATCTCAAAAAGGTTGACCAGAACTTTAGATAACATTTATATCTATACATACATAATTATTATCTATTATATTATGTTAGTGATCGTATGTATGTATATTTCAGTTAAAATATGTTTTTAGTTGAAAGGCGTTTTACCTAGTTAAAACTAGTTTTCATTCTTTGTTACAACTAGAATTAACTGCTGTTCAAAAATGAATGTCAGTGAAAACTAGTCCTAACTAGACAAAACGCATTTTCTCGAAATGGTTCAGCTAAAACTGTTTCGACACCCATGAAAAATCGGCTTCCATACGAGTAAAGTACCTAATTGATTACCTAGCTATTTGTTTCTGTGGTTGGTAGGTTAGGGTTATTTTTTATGACCGAGCAGAGTACACTGTTTTTTGGAATCAATGCCAGTTTAAATTAAAACATAGCTTACAACTTATTTTTAATTCCCAACATTTCTATAATACTAGTTTTAACTAAGGACACAGAAACACCGAAGCTAAAACTAGTTTTATCTAAAATTTAAATATTTAAAGTAGTAAAAACTAGTTTTAACTAGGATAAACGCGTTTTTACAAATGAAGTTACTAAAAACTAGTTTTGAGTAGGGAAAATGCGTTTTAACTAAAAAAGGGTTTAACTGTAACGTATGCATACATACAGTCTATGATGAGATGAGCGATTATGAATTACCAGCGCGATCTTATGTATGTATTGTTTACAATCCCAAATGGGGTTGGGAATAGCCTTAGTTCTCAAAATAGTATCAGGTTGCCAGCCTATCGACTATTCGAAAAAACCGCCTAGAAATAAAAATGTTATGTTTATAAAATTCCAAATGTTTTTTTGAGGTCGGTCCCAAATACAAGTGATTACGTTTATTCCAAATATTCAGGTTGGCACCGACCTTATTTGAGGTCGGTCCCAAATACAAGTGACTACGTTTATTCCAAATATTCAGGTTGGCACCGACCTTATTTGAGGTCGGTCTCAAATACAAGTGACTACGTTTATTCCAAATATTCAGGTTGGCACCGACCTTATTTGAGGTCTGTCCCAAATACAAGTGACTACGTTTATTCCAAATATTCAGGTTGGCACCGACCTTATTTGAGGTAGGTCCCAAATACAAGTGACTAAGAAGATTTTTTTAAATAAAAATTTTATTTCTGTTTTTTGTTTTGAAGGCGGTTTTTTATGTAAAAAATATTTTTTGCTTTTTACTGTTGTCAGCATAGAAATTTTCAGGAAACTATCTCGAGATTTTTTCTTCTTCAAGTAATAAAATGATAACGATATCATCGATCTCAATTAAATAGGCATATTAAAAACTACTCTTCAAATGTCGATCAAATTTAAATTAGACCACATAACGAGCACCAGCTTCCAAACGATAAAATAATCTTCAAAATCAGTACACCCAGTAAAGATTTATGAGGTAACACACTAAAAACATACAGTCGAATTAAGAACCTCCTCCTTTTTTTGAAGTCGGTTCAGAAAATGGACTCTTCCATTGAATGTAAATTGCAAAGTGCAAATAACTAATTAAAAAAGAGTTAAAGACTACATGCCGTGTGATGCCGGAAGAGTAGAATAGCATCACTCCATATCCTCCAATGGGTGTCGTAGTAGACGACTAATTGATCACCTTATACTCTGTCCACCAATCCGCATTGGGCAAGCGTGGTGGAATATTGTCTAAACATCCTTCGATGACAAGGAGAGGCCTTGTGTCCCAGCAGTGGGTCGAATTAAGGCTGTTATGATGATGATGATGAAGGGCTACATGCGGGAAAAATATTTCACTATGTTATGTTGAATTAGGCAATCTTACAAATTTTTAAGGGAAAAGATAATAATTTATGATGATGATATATCCGAATTGTGTTTAAATACGCAAGAATTGGTACTAAAATAAATTAAGCTAGGTGCGCGTAATAAATTAAAGTTTTGGTCAAGATGTCCTACTCGTAGGATCTCAAAAGTTAGCGAAGTTCTGTCGCTTGAAATTCAATTTTTCCCTCATAATCAACTATCCAGCAACTTCGGAATCCACTCTCTTAGACGATACAACACTTTGCCTGCTCGTTATGCTAATTCAACCCTTAACTTTCTGCACCCAGCCGGTTTAATCGCTCGAATTTCCTCCAAGTTTTCGGAAGAAACTCCCAAAATCGAAGGGTGAATAAATTTAAAAACCTCTTAACAACATACTTAGTGGGCGATAGAAACTTCGAGCAGACGGTAATGTATTTTTCCTAATCTAAGTAAGTGCTTTTAGGTTATTTTGGGATTTTTTTTAATAAGTTCGCTCCTCATTTTAAGGGTTAAACGTTTATTTATTAGCTGACAAAACATTTCACCAATGATGAAATTTTATGGTGTCACCAATCACGAAGAAATTAGGGAAAATAAAATTTCGTTTGAGAGTCTTAACATTCGCCTTTCATAATTTAAAAACAAAATTTTTAAAAATTAAAATGTATTGATAATATGATTGTAATTCCCAAATTGCATACAAAACTTTATCTCTTTTGGCAATCAAATAATTAATAAGTACAAAAACTTTGTAAGCGTAAATCAAAATATAAAGATAGGAGTAAGACGGATTTCATATTATCACTACATAGTATAAAACAAAGTCGCTATCCGCCGTCTGTCTGTCCCTATGTATGCTTAGATCTTTAAAACTACGCAACGGATTTTGATGCGGTTTTTTTTAAATAGATAGAGTGATTCTTAGGGAAGGTTTATATGTATAATACATGTATATTTACATAAGCATTGCACCCGTGCGAAGCCGGGGCGTGTCGCTAGTGAATAATAAAAATCATTACTTGGTGTCTCTGTGAAAACTTCACCAAAGGTAACTTTTGTCCTCTTCGGAAAAAATCTTAATTTCTCGATACTATAATATGGAACTAAGTACTCTGCTCCTGATTTATTTGAAGTAGGTGCAGTATATCTAGCCCTACCATTCTTGTTTATCAGAGCCACCTTATTATCTACTACTTAATCTTTCATTTCATTTCTAACACAAGTCATCGGTGACTTTTGCGGCCTTACCTTTCCCATTCTCCCTTCAAGTCCAGAACCTTCCTAGCGATATGAGCTTTATTCCTTCTAATACCAACCTAAGATTCCTTTGTCTCTGGAGCGACTTTAAAACTTCCTCTCATATACTTATATAGAACGTTATAGCGAAAAACATTCGGAACATAAATACACTAAGTATAAATCTTTATAGCAGAAACACGTCATCGTACGCCACCATACATTATGTAACATTACCGTAACGCATCGCAGACAGCGTGACGTGACGTTTACGAGCCACCGCTCTTAGAGGAAGGAATAGCCCCCCGATGGGGCCTATTTCAATAGACAAAGGGCGAATGCAGCCTGAACGACGGGAAAAGTCGCGAGACACTCGCGCATTTCCGCGCGACAAGCGATTGTGTCACTTTGTGAACCGGCAAATGAAATGTGGCGACGAGGGCTCTCAGATGTTATAGATATGTCAGATAGTATAATCAGCCGTTTTTAAGAATCACTCGGTTGTGAACTGAGGGCTTTAAATTCGAGTGGTAGAGAAGGGTTATATGTTCTTTTTAATAACCTAAGTCTCTGTACTTTTTGTTGTGTTTGCAGTGTAATCAGCTAGCTTCACGGAAAGTCATTAGCCCTCATTTCAATTGGTAAGTGAAGATAAATGTGAACAGGGGAAACAAGCTTCACCCAAGTCTATTAAGAGTTGCTATAGAACACCGTTACTTTATTGAAATACGGTCCAAAAGATTCTTGGTAATTTTCTTTTATTTCTGACATAACTTTTGCTATCGCTCCTCATAGGCCAGCGAAGTTAACAAATTTGCAAGGCTGTACCCTCCGATATCTTCCACAACATAAAACTTGTAACGATAAATGATAATTATTTTATTGTTCAAGTGTTTCGTTGTAGCTGAATAAAATATAGATATCGTCCTCTTGTCAGTGCAGATGATAAGCGGAAAGCGATTGCAACGAAATATAATTATCTTGTTCAAATAGTCGGCAACTATTCACATTATAGTTAGATATAATTACCATATACAATTTGTATGTTGCAAGTGTACTTTTATACAACATAAACGTGTAGATGAAACACAAGCGAATTGCAGATTCTGTAAAAAATAAGTGCATTGGAAAAAGCATAAAGGGTATTACGGGTTCCTCATCACAATTTGTATTTCAATACACATCGGAGTCGGTGTCGGCGCTTGGTGTAGGATAGGTAAAACTAAGAAACATTTTTGTAAATTTGCTTTTAAATGGTCTCACTAAAGCTAGGGTTGGCTGGAAGAGATCTCTGTTAGAGATAACCTTTGTAATGTCTTTCTTACTGTTTTCAAATTGTTATTTTATGTGTGCAATAAAGGATTTATGAATTTAAAGGCATTATCAATTTACCTCTTTGGAATGTTATTCTAAATAAACTGTATAGATTATGTAACTTCATATTTTTAGTGCACCACATGACCAAAGATAAACGTAAAAGCACTAGTTACTTAAATAAGCGTTAGAAAAATATCTCCTATGCTCATTATTTTGACATTTACCAAAAAGATTATAACACTTTAATGCGGGTACCTCAACTTACTATACTCGTACAATATAAAATATTGGTACATTGCTTATAATTTGCCGGAAGGTAACACATACAAAAGAATAAAGCAAGAAGTGAAATAAAAGTTATATTGCAGAAGACGTAACTTTTATTAAATACTCACCTCTTTTCAATTGCACCAAGCACCCGACTGTCCCAACGCTTCAATGAGCACAGAGTAAGCCGGGACAAGGGGGAATATTTCAAGGGGAGGCTGGGCGAATTTGGACACTTTAATGCGAGTTCTGATGTTTTATGTTAATATCGAGTTGGCAACTTCTTCCGATAGTCATGGATCGGTGTGATTGGTTGAAACTAAGGTTCGGTTTTGATGGCAACATCATTTCTTAGTTGTAA
The DNA here is from genome assembly GCA_955850985.1 of Elophila nymphaeata. Lineage (NCBI taxonomy): Eukaryota > Metazoa > Arthropoda > Insecta > Lepidoptera > Crambidae > Elophila > Elophila nymphaeata. The sequence goes on from OY039073.1 coordinate 11,830,636, forward strand.
TAAATTCTGTGATTGTTTTGTTATCGATCGCTGTAAGCCTGTTAATGTTACTTTCATTTAAAAAATCATGACATTTTTTTGTCGTGTCTCAAATTAACAGTTTTAGGACCAGTTACACAAATTCAGATTAGAAGATACTTGGCAGTTTAACTGGCAGTTTAGTATGACTATCTATTAAGAAAACGATAGTGCAAACTTACCTACAAACATTGTGAAACAGGCACAAGTCTATTTAAAAGTTTAATAAAAATTATGCATTATAATCTGCTATTATATAAATTTGCCGGAAGAATCTATCGTAAGCTTTTAAGCTACGGATTTAAATGGGGTTTTGAATTCGAAAATGGTTTTCATCAATAGATAAACTGATTCAAGAGGAAGGTTAAGAAGTATAATTTGTTAATCTTAAAATATGGCAATTAAAGTTTCTTAGTATTAGCTACATATCACATTAGTGTAAGATAAATAATACCGTCGTTTCCTGAAATAAAGGAAATATATTATGCCTATTAATAAATTCAGAGGAATATTGCGTCTTTCTTTAATAAAACAACTCATATATTTTCGTGAATTGGATCTGTGTCGAGAAAATATATTTACAGGTAAGGTAATAAGCTTAGTAATATAATTCACATTTATGTATTGAAACAACAGTGGCATAAATGGAAGAGTAATAAAATAAACAAGAGGATCTTTTTACGTTCGTTCACTTAAGTGTATCGGAAATAAAAGAAAAGATATATTGATATGATAAAATAAAACATATTACTTATATATTAAGAAGACAAGACACAATCAATAACACAGTTAAATTGCCGTTGAAAGTTCATGTTCTCTCGCTCATACATAAAAGCTAGAAAAGAGGGGGTTTAAGCGGCCGCTTATCCAAAAATCTAAGAAGAAGACCAAAGTTAAACGTCGCAATAATAATATTGTGTTGTGTTTCTGTCACTGAGTAAACTTAATAAAGCTATGCTTAGTAGGAGGGTCAGAGTTGGTAGAGCGCGGTTTGTTATGCTAGCGTCTTAAAACGCTACCCATTTACTTCTCAGACTCTAAGCTAAACGTTACTGGCCATATCCCATGAAACTTTGAAAACTGTAGCTAACAGAAAGACATACATACTAATCACTCTCATAACTTCAAAAATGAGAATAGACCTTGTAACATTAGGTTACATATAAAGCCACATCTGGTAGTATGGGCCATGTAGTGGCACAAAACAGTGACAGGTTGATAGCCTGTCGCCTAATCTAATGATATCGTGGTATGATAAACAAGGTAATCGTTTTTTATTCACCTAAATATACAAGAATATTGCGTCTGTGAAATTGAACAAAAGAGAATTGGATTGTTCTGCAGAGAAACTTAGTTAAACTTTTTTTTTTACTTTTACTCCGTTATTTATTTAAAATCTTCGTCACTCAATAAAAACAAATTTCTATTGTATCGAAGTCTCTCACATAGTCGACGCGTCTCAAGCATCTCCAAATCTATAAATTCATCCCCTTAATATAAAACATCGACTAAAGTTATTCGTGGTAAAACTGATGCTTACTCTGTCTTCCAATCAGGAAATAAAAGTGACAGCATCAATTTTAAACCATGACTTATAGTCCATTTTTTATAATAAGGGGGATTAAGTATACACATAGGTTTTTGTTTTTGCGTAGTTCGGTTACTAACACATTCTAGTGTAACAATGTCACAGCTCTGGTCAGTGGATGCTGAAGTTATATCTTTATTTAACAAGAGCGGCACCACTATTCTTATGTAAATTCGGAACAAAGTCCGCCTCGCTCATTCACTATACATAAACTATCCAGTCGTAAATTGTTATAGAGGCCGTTTGTAGGACACTGTTCGTTATATCCGAAGAAACCAGCGGTAAAGTTTTATGTTTTCTCAACATAATCCAACACTGAAGGAGGGTTAACATCAAAAGCATAAAAATTTATTTCTGCTCATTTGAATTTCTTGTGTTGACAGAACCCCGACTCATACATATTAAACGCTTTAGTAAATACTGAAATAAGACATGTCAGGAAATTTCTCATTGATGTCCTGTGGATGTGCCTTCGGAAGCCATGTTTTAGGAGTACAGTTTGATCATCATTCTTCTTCTTCTTCTTTTAAATAAATGGCTTCGCGACACATAAAGTTTACGCATTTTGCCAATGTCATATGAAAATGTAATTATAATAACAGACAATTGTACGGTAGATTGAGTTAAAAATGGAGTCTCTTAACACGTGTTTTTACAACAAGAACTCGGGAGAAACTCCTATCATCATTAAAAACATACAAGTACAGTCAAGATTACTCTATAGCACACGGCGTATTTTAGGTACGGGCGTTTTCATCACCATAGATGCTGATTGTTGCGATTGTATTGATGATAAAAACGCACGCATGAAGTGCGTAAACGCGCATTTGAAGCAATGCAAACGCGCAAAGAAAGGGGTGGAGGAGAACCTGCAACCGGGACTACATCCGCAGTAGACAATTTCACAATCACCCCGAGGTTACATGGTTGCGTTCGCATCGCGTTTGAAGCCAATTGTCAATAGTGGATAAATATTATTGCTCGTGACAATAATAATCAAATGTAACCCAAAATATATCCTCAATAGACCACGCTATTAAAACAAATAAATAAGGTACTTTGATTTAACAAACCAATTGACAAAAAATGGCTACATAGTTGGTTTGTATACAGTTGAAGAGTATATCTACCAACTCCAAAAGCAATCCCTCACGTTATTAAAAGATCTCGGTTTGCCTAAAACTGACGTAAATTGTGCACTGGAAATTATGGCTGGACGATAGAAAAGCCAGGCAAGTGGTAAGTGTTGATACATCATAGGGCATTAAAACTATAGCTGGGTTACAAGTCCCAGGCATGCTCCTGGCTCTCCCCCTCTGCAATACTATGGACCCGGCACCCGCACCACCCGCACGGCAAATCCATAGAATGTTCATATACGAATTTTCATGTCAAATAAGTATACTTTACTATACTATTTTAGTAAAGGTATTTTTGCATATCGGGTTCTCTTCGCTGTACTACATTCTTGTCTTAAGTTTTATTAGTATTGCTTTGCAAATGGTTTGGTAAGAGGGAAACGTTGAAACGCGCTAAAGAGCTCCGGCGTCTTACCAATTTGGCAGTAATTTTGTAGCCAACCCGGAATCGAAGTTTAAATTTAGCAAACGGTTGGTTGGCGCCACGTTGTCGCCGCCGCGGTGTCCCACAGGGATTTATACTAGGTCCGGATAAAAGCGTGGGCGGCACCCGGCCATCCAAGCTCACTTAGAGTTCCCTAATGAGTCTTGAAGTTTCCGTACTATTTTCTGGCAAACACGCTGTCTTCTCTAGAGGCTACAGTTGCAATACTCATTAATGTTGTTTTGCATTGAAATCTGTGCAAATATGTGAAAGACGAAACAAATATTCAAAATGGATTAAAGCGTCGTTACATTGTTCATATAATGATATAAAATTTTAATAGTTATTGGTAGATTTATAAAGCTTGAAATAAATGTAAACAAAGTTTTAATATTTACGTAAGTACTAATATCTTGAAAACAAAAAATCCACTTACATTTTTTAACATAAATGTAAGTGGTAATAAATAGCTTTATTATAGTTCAAGGGACAGGTAAAGGTAGCCAGTGTAATTACTGGGCATGGAAGGCATTTCATCTTTCAAAGCATCAAGGTGACAACGCACCTGCAATAGATACCTACCAAGTGATTTATTCCTTGTTATTGCAGGTGTTTATAGGCGACACTATCCACTTACCAGCAGGTGGGCCGTCAGCTTGTTTGTCATCTAGTTGCATGAAGAAGTTAAATAAGATTTAATAACAAATAGTATTTTTTAAAGGTATTTGTTTACTCCCAAATAATTAATTATTATACCTATTGAAAGTTTACAAAATTTATTCATTAATAACAGGCAACACATTTGCATTAATGCGCAAATTATTTGCTAATGAAATAATTTTTAAAACTAAAACAAAATTATATTACATATATGGGTAAAAGGAATAGGAATTTCAAAAATAGGAAACAGTTCCTAAATTTTTTCATAAGCTTAAAATATTGCATACTTACCTACGCAATATTTTAAGGTTATGAAAAAATATTATATATACCCCGTAGTCATTCGTAGCTCCATCAGCTACGAAATAAGTCGTGGCGTCACTAAACGTAGCAGCGCAGCGTAGTGCGCGTAGCGCGGAGCAAATGCGGTACCCAAAATGCCAAGAATACCACGGAGTATTGGTTATATAATATAGTCTTTGAAGAATACAGAAATTATCATTATTTTTACATTGGGACGAAACTAAAATAACATTGTAATATTATATTATTATTGTAATATTATTATATTATTATTATAGCATTAGAGTTAAAGTGTATCTTCTTATTCTAAGTGAACTATGTTTTTTATGAGAAATAAATTCTTTAAACCTAACCTATATTATTTTAATACTCGCTTATTGAATTGAGAAATAAATTGTACAACTAGAAAAGCTGCTACATCAAATGCCTTTATCTATATCAAAAGAAATAACAAGTATCACCAATCACACATACCGTCCGTAGCTTCTTCACTAGCCCAAAAAACTGGTCGAACTTTGTCTTTCGGCCCCTCCGAGCCGCTTTATATAATCCATTAAGTTGTCAACAGAGATTGATATAACGAGATCGCGATCGCATTACGCGGGTACATCACTAACGACTCGCCTCTCATCTTAAATCAGCAGAATTCAGCAAAAAAGGATTTCTTTTTGAGGCTTAAGGAACTCAAATTTCTATATACTGTTTCACAAACGTCGTTAACATTCGAGACGATTTTCAAACAAATTGCTGAATCTTTTACTTTGAATACCAGAACAGAAATCCAAGTAAAATGGTATATTTTCTTTTTAAAGCTCTTGGCCTTGGTAAGTGATTTAGGATGAAATTATATGGCGGTGAAATTTTATTATTTTTACAATAAAATCACGAAATAGAAAATCAGTTAGATTGCATTTAGTTTGAGATGCCTCGATTATTATTGAATGTCAGAAGAAAAAGTTGTAAAAATAAATCTAACTTAGATTTAACTTATTAGTTTGTCATATCTAAGTAAAGTTTCTAAGTTTTTAGTAGTCGAATATCATACAGATCCTTTTCATCCTAAAGTTGCCTGAAAGAAATCACACTAAGGCCGCTCATTGTACCAATTTTTCCATTAGTCATTTGTTGTGAATTCATTTTTTGTTAGTGTACAATAAAATTACTAAAATAAAACAGATAATTCTACATAGTAAACGTCACAAAATTTATAATTATCACTATTTGTGGATTATTTGAATCCATCTTATTATATTACCCGTATCTTTGGAATCTTGGTCATAATACATATTAAACATTCAATTGGTAATCAAGAAACAAATTTAAACTGTATTTCTTAAAATTTATGATAAGTATTTTTGTAAACAGTTATTTAAGTTAGGCAGCAATTTTCCTCCACGTCCAATCTTGAGCAATAACCATTAAGGATAGTATAGTCGTGCCAAAGATCAGATGAAAGTGTTGTGGTACTTGCCAAGTGCCATTCTGTCGACTCCGGAAACTGTTCTCGGACGAAAACATCCGTTAAACGGGTATCAGATGAATCAATATCACGTTTATGTTAGTTTAGTATCTGTTCATTGGTTTGCTCATATCGAACTGATACCTGATACTATGTGGAATTCCATAGCTTACGTATTGTGGTTTAAGCTCAAATACTTGCAGGGATAATTGTTTGTGTAATGTTCCTATTCGTGTCTGGGGTAACCTTCATTGCAAAAAAAAGGAATTTCTTACCGGTAGCGTTATAAAAATCTTCTATGTTTTTGTGTACAGAGATGCTTTCAACTCCAACCTTTTAACAAATGACGTTGTATAACATTGTATTAACAAACAACAAAGTATGAGCAGCGAATGCTGCTCGCGTCACGTTCTCTATGGTCTGCAAACATCCAATGGTTCAGTTATCCTTTTGAAGGTGGGGGTTTACAAAAACGCTATTTCACTCGGATGCATACAATCAACATGCAGGAAGCTGTGAACTTTTGAAAAATTCCGCCATATTCCAGCCTATCATAGAGTAAATAAGCGATTAGATTTACGTACATTATAAATGGTTTTTATTAGTTTTGATGGTCACTAAATTCGTGGTGGATCAATGGAAACAATCAGCAATTTATTTATAAATTTATTTAATAATGTATAATTAATGTTTTGATTTATTAGATTACATATTATTAAATTAGTTTCAGTTTTTACCTGCGGTTTCACTTTCATCATATTATTTTCGCGAGAAAAAGTATATAGGATATAACCGTCATAAGGGCCCATCTATCTACTGCGTACGTATCTAAACCGCTCGTTAGACCTTTGGCATTAATAATATTAGGTAGGATTGAATATCATACTTCTGAACTGCAATTTAAAATATCAGAAATAAAAATAAAACTAGGGTTGGCTGATAGAGATCTCACTAGAGAGAAATTCCCCTATACGTACATACCTTTCGTCCATTTCAGTGGACAAAATATTAAAAAACTCTTATTTAATTATAAGAAATATAAACTGTTTATAGACATTCGGTACATTCTTGAGATAAAGTTCTATCAAACAATAGCTATGAAAAATGTGTAAGTATGAAAATTTTGAAAGCATAAAAAAAATGATTTTTTTTTTATCAAAAACTATATAAAAACCTCTCTTACTCAAAAATATCTATGAAATATTATTCTAAGGTGAAATACTCAGGTCTGAAGGGATGTATATTTCTATTACCAATATATGTGTATATACAATAAAGCATATTATCAAATCACGATTATCGTAGCCACCTATGTCGTATTGAAATAATGTAACAACATCATACCCCACTCCAAAAGCTGTTCTTATTGTTACTTAAGTAAGGATTAATAGTATGTGGCTTACCGCCGAAGATAACAGAATTCGTGTCTGTGTACCCACAATCCATTCTATGTCAGTTGCCGTTTTTCCGCTTGGAGGGGGCCTGTGTGACAATGCGTCGCTGAGGGGGAGGGCGGGGAGGTACTGTTTGTGATGTTTCCATTTTTCACTCACTTTACATATTTATACAAAACGTATTCAATAGAGCTGATGAAACGATTCAATATTATTAAAATGTACAGTACGCAAGTACGGTCCTGCGTGGAGTATTACTCGCACCTGTGGGATGGCTCTGCCAAGTACTTACTCGATGCTTTGGATAGGTTGCAGCGTCGCGCGGACCGCATCATCACCGACGAAGAGTTAAGCAAACATCTTGAGCCTCTCCAATTGCGTCGCGATGTTGCGTCATTGAGCGCGTTCTACCGTCTGTACCACGGCGAGTGGTCTGATGAGCTTTTTTTACCTTATCTCACTCTCTCTTCCTTTTCGGGACTACGCGTGCTGGTCGACGTTGCTACCGACAAACAGTGGCTATCATTCCAACGCGAACTAAGAAATTTGGCAACCTGTTTCTTTGTCGCACAATCAAAAAATGGAATTCATTGCCCATTCTCTCGCCTGATGAAATAATTACTTGATAGATAGAAATTACGTGTTTTTCTTATAACTATACGTAGATATATTTTTATGATAGTCATATCTATAAAGTATAAGTCACTGATTAGTCGGCCAAAAGTGCCGGCTTTCATACTACTATAATTATTACTAGCGCTCAGCCCGCGTGGAGTTTTTTTAAATATATGCCAATCAGAAATAATTTAGCTTTCTAATAGTGAAAGAATTTTTGAAATCGGTTCACTAGTTTTCGAGTTTATTCGTTTCAAACATGTAAATCTTTCCACTTTATAATATTAGTATAAAAAGTATAAGTAACAAATAATATGCCAAATGTCACACACCTCCGTGCGTGCAATATTCTTAAAAATATGCACGTATATATAGATCCCTAATATTTTAAAGGAGGAAAGCCGATTTTGTGTCTGGATTTAGTGATTATTCTAGTGAAAAATCGAACAAATAATGAATGGAATAATTATATATAACAGTCATAGAATATTCTGGAAGGGAACATGTTATTATTGTGAAACCCTCTATGTTGTGGTTCAGTGCACTGCGTCCCCAGCCCGTCTCCGTTAATTGTTTCCTACCAAAACTCAGTCGTATCAATTTTCAAGCAATTTTCTCTTGGCGCGATCCTAAACGTGCTATTATACGAGTATAATGTTAGCGAACTTAATGTCTTTCTTGTTTTTTTACTTCCATTTGGTTTCATATTTCTTCACAATCTATTTTAAGTTCTTTTGATAGATTTGGATGTAGGCTAGGTTAGGTATACCAAAAGATAAATGTAATGTAACGAAGTTCAAAGTGCAAATTAAATGCTTAAACAATGTTTGAAAGCAAAAAATACCTAATTATCGTCAATAGAAATAATATACCTAACTTTCTAATTATTACACTTCTTCGATTAAATTTTATCCGTCTTATTCATATAGGCCTATATAAACATTGTAAGCAATTTGGTAAACAAAAAGCAACGGATACTCATATACTCGTACTTGTGACATAGAATTACTAGATGCAACTGCATTTCCCTTCGGACGCCCTAGGGACTCTAGGCGGTCGAGAGACTCCCCACGGCCTTGATACTCGGTCGCTCATTAATCCCCTAGGAACGTTCGACCTACAGGCTTGAGGACCCTCCAAAGTCTTCTTAAAAACCCGGTAAAGCAGTAAATGCCATCAGTGTCAAACTGCAGTAGTCAGTAAAAAAAAACTGAACTATGTACCTACTGAAAATGTAAAAGTACCTTTACGGCAATTTGCACCAAATTTTACAAAAAGTAACTTATTAGGCAACTTAATATGTAGGAATATGTTGTTCCATTTTTAAATATATGTTAATTTTTAAGAACTGTTTATTATAATTTGGTGCAATCGTTAGGATACAGATAATAACAAAAAATCGTAATCCATTCACAACTAAAGGAAAGTTTCCAAAAATTCCTTTTATACTAAACAATCCAGCAAATTTTTACTTTGCATTTGTCTCTCAGTCAGCTTATAAACATCTTTAAAGGTAAGTAAAATCTCGAATATTATTAAAATGAACATTTACCTATATCAATTTCAATGGCTCCATATTCGACATGAAGCAGCTTGACAAGAGGCATCTTAACTGCAAACGCAGCGCATTAAAAATACTCTTTTAATGGCAATATCATAAAACCGTTGATTTTTGAGTACTCCAAACTTTTTACTGCCGCGGTGTCATAAAGTTATTGTTGATTGTACAGCTTCTGGTTTTATAGACGATTAAAATCAAATCAGCATTTTTATTGCGTACGTGTCGCAGCACTCGTAAGACTACAGAGGCTTTGAATGCTTGAAAGTGAATATACGATAACAGTAGCAACTATAATAAATACTTCAGCTATACCTGAAATTTCGTTGTTATAAAAGACTTCTGAAACAATAGTTTTTCTCTTAATTATAAATTACTAGTGGTCGCCCGCGTCTTGGCTTGTTGTTTAAATTATAGCCTATATGTTACTCTGATGTATGAGCTATATTACTAAAGTTTAATTAAAATCCGTTCAGTAGTTTATGCGTGAAAGAGTAACAAACACACATCCAGATATTCATACAAACTTTCGCGTTTATAATATCAGTAGGATAATTCTATCAGAAAGATTATTAGTAAAATATTGTTGGGGCGGTCGCGTTTTGGTGGTATCGTTCCCCAAAATACGGTTGGGCAATGACTGGTACATATATTATGTCAACTTCAGAAGATGTACCTCAGCGGGGAAGGTTCAATATGTTATAATAGCTTTTCAGAAAAAAAAAATTGGTTGTCTGTAAAGTCGGTTTACTGACGATAGTTGAACGTGACAACGTCTTAAGAAAATACTGATGGAATGGTAGCATTTTTCAAAAGAAAAATTTAATTTCATTTGTTTAATAGATTTCGCATTATAGTATGTATAAACTTGTAATAAAATCTCTTTGGCTATACTATTTGTATCTGGCTGGTTTTGGTATCATTGAAAGTCTAAATTTTAAAGAACATAATTCCAAATTCAAAACTCAGAGCGAGGTAACGCCGCATACGTCATCTTTTTTCGTTCGTGCAGCCGGCTCTATCGAATTATAAGACGTTGTCACGTCAAAAATAGAAATAATTATTGTAATTTTTTTTCACAACCTTATTCATGACTCACTCAGTAGCTAGAGGGAATTAAGAAGTTTTAATTATATTGAAATTTTGACTTTCGCAAGTTTCTAATATTCTAAGATTAATAATTTAAATTATTGTTATTGTACGGTCGTCCATAAAAGCAGATACACTTAAGTACCATGTCATAGCAACGCCAGCGCCACATTTATAGTTGCCACCATTATTATATTATGCATGATTACTATGACAAGGTACTAAAGTGTTGATCTACATCTGAGGCCGACCGTACTATTTGGCGTTCATAAGTGTACCTACACATCGTACCTAAGCTGATATAATGGTTGACACTTTCATATGTAAAGAAATATGTGTACCATGGCTAACACTATATTATAATACCTCTAGCACCTTCTTAATACATAAAAGTAGATACGTAAGACCCTGGTTATTCAAGAGGCCGCCAGTAAAACTTTATAACGAAGACAAAGTTCTCTTTTGTCATCCATTCAAAAGAGCTATTCATGTGTAAAACTATAACGATCAGAATTGCTTCCAATGATGAATAGACTCAATTAATACATGCCTGGAACAATTGGACCATGGAATATGAAATCACAAATCACATTATTACAATAGGATACTTTTTGTTGTTAATCAGTGAAATGGTAACTTGGCTCGTAATTACGTTACGGCTTTGCTGGTATCAATATTTGAAAATCGTACCATATTATTTAGAAGCGTCGTAGGGCTTTTGACGATTTAAAAGTACTTAGCAAAGTCCATTTAATTTCAGAAAACAAGCAAAAAAGTCCTATCATAATAAAATCTCGTCTCAGAATTCATCATGTGATGATCATGACACAAAACCCCGGTGAAGCAGAGAAGGTCACAGAAGACATCTTACAAAATTAGTCAAAAAAAAATCACGACAGATTTTTGTTTTTATTTTTCATTTTCTAAGAAAATCAATGTTTTTATACAAGCCAAGTACAAAAATAAAATATCCAAATACATAATTTTTAGAAGGCTAGTTAATAATTAGTCTCCCATTCCGTCCTTTTAGTCGTTAATTAAGTGTCCAGATTTATTATTTATTAGAAACTCAGACCAATAAAAAAGTCTAGACGTAGCTAACCGCGCTCAAAAGTGAGGCAAGTAATATGATGACGATTCGGCAATATGAAGACGGTCGCTCGTCAGTCTGCCACGACGCACGACATGAGTAACACAATGTTGACAAATATTTTGAAATTAAAAAATGGCGTAATTATGCCTTCATGTGTCTTATACTGCTGCAAAACAGCTTATGTATTAATAATAAGTCATCAGGGATTACTTTTTACAAGTAACTAACCCATTCTCGTATTTATTGACAAAAATATTTATTACGTAATTTACGGAGCGTATTTGGGGATTATCGGGCGCCATTGCATCAGTGTTGCCAATTAAGAAATTTATTTTTACCCAATAATTGGGTAACTTCGATAGTGTTACAGATGTTATATATTTATTAAAACAAATAAAGTGTAAGAGTTTTCTGTCACGACCTTTTTTAGTGAAGATGGTTTTCAATATGAATATCATTTTCGTGGTTTTCTGGGGGCCCAATTACGAATAGAACATCTATTTCGAGACCAAAGATCGCGGATACGACTTTTTAATAGAATATTAATATGGGTATCGCTTTTTTTGGTTTTTGGTGGTCCCGATCACGAATTCAACATCTATTTTGAGATATAAAATGGCGGACATGACTTTTTAACTTAAAGTCAATATGGGTCTCGTTTTCGTGGTTTTCGGTGATCCCGATTACGAATAAATATCTATTTTAAGATCCAAGATGGCGGACGCAACTTTTTAAGAAAATGTCAATAAGGGTATCGTTTTCGTGGTTTTCGGTGGTTCCCATTCCGGATACAACTATTTTGAGATCCAAGATGGCGGATGTGACTTTTAAACATAATGTCAATATGGGTATCGTTTTCGTAATTTTCGGTGGTCCCGATTACAATTACAACATCTACTTTGAGATCCAAGATGGCGGACGCTACATTATTAACATAATGTCAATATGGGTATCGTTTTCGTGGTTTTTGGTTTGGTGCTAGATTGAAATGCTGCTTATATGGTGACACATATTTTTCTAGATCAAACAGTAAAAGAAAAAGATCCTTAACCTATAGATTAACAATATTACAGATAAACTAAATTAAATAAGTATCTATCCATCTATAGTAATAATTTTAAGCCATATGGTAGTCGCAGGTAGAATCACTATAGTGTGTGCGTGTTGCTTAACCACTTTCTTAAATATATTAAGTCTTGGATTGAAAACATCCATACGAGGGTTCATATGAGATCTCGTTGCAAGACCCACACATTCTCGTTAGAGGATTATAAAATGAGGTGTTATTTTTATAAGTTTGCAGATAAAAAGTCTTATTAGTTGTCCGTGGATTGCACTTTGTGTTAATATCCAATTGACTTGGCAGGTAGGGGAGAAACAATTTTACTGTATAACACATTATGCAAATAAAAAAGATCTTGTTCTTTACGGCGAGTAAACAAAGAAGTCTAGCAAGTTAGAAGAAGAATACAAAATATTTTGGGATACTGGACGCGAATTCCGGAACGAAGTTCCTTATTGCACAGTACGGACTTAGCGGATGTTGAGTTTTCCGTCGCGAGTTTCCGTCACGACCTTTCGTGTAGATACCCCTTATGATATTGTCTGTGCCCAGTCATAACTTTGTTCCGATCGAGTGTTCCACGACACTCACGCATTTTTGTATTATATTCGATTAAAGAATTATTATTTATAAAGCCATCTGATACCGGCAGAGTAGAATAGCATCACCCTATTCCTCCAATAGGTGTCGTAGATGGCGACTAACGGATCAGCAAACGGGTATTGACCATCTATACTCCATCCACCAATCCGCATTGGACAAGGCCTCTCCTTGTCATCGAAGGAGGTTTAGGCAGTAGCCTTGTGTCTCAGCAGTGGGTATAAAAGATAGAATTATTTTACATAGGTATTACTTTATGTTCCCAAATGAATTAACGTGGAAACAAAACTGAATTGACGCATTTCGTAATAATAGTAATGAGGGTGATTGATGCCCTTCAAAATTAAATATTATTTACTCTGCAGACTTCGAATAAAGCGTTGAATAAAAAAAATGCTGTTCCAAAAAAAAGTATTGCGATATTGATATTCTAATAAAAAGTCGGGTCCTCCATCTTGAATCTCGAAAAAGATGTGCTACTCGAAATGGAGACCCACGAAAATGATAGGTACACATATTCATATTCTATTAAAAAGTCGCGTCCGCCATCTTGGAACAAAAAATATACGTTTGATCGGCACGATGCCCATATTGACATTTTGTTGAAAAGTTGCGTCAGCCATCTTGGATCTCAAAATAGATGTTGTATTCGTAATCGGGACCACCGAAAACCACGAAAGCGATACCCGTATTGACGTTATATTTAATTAAAAGTCGTGTCCACCATCTTGGATCTCAAAACAGATGTTGTATTCGTAATCGGGACCACCAAAAACTATGAAAACGATACCCATATTGACATTATGTTAAAAAGTCGCGTCCGCCATCTTGGATCTCGAAATAGTTTTTCTATTCAGAATCGGGACACCCGAAAACCACGAAATTGATAGCGATATTGATATTCTTTTAAAAAGTCGCGTCCTCCATCTGGGACACACGAAGACTTCAAAATTCAATCACATTAAAAAACAGGGTAATTTTATTTCAAAAAGTAATTTTCAGGATTTTTCATAAATAAAACTCGTCTCAGTTATAGAAAACTGTAGATCGGCAACATAGAAGAGCATACTAACACGTATATTATAGCGAGATAGATAGACGCGACCAGTACAGTACATGAGTACAGTATTTACAGGCGGCCTAGGTCGGCCTGTCAGTCACGTAGAAAAGACAGCAACTCTCAGACTGAAATACTATTTTTCACACACACATATGCATTATTCACTCATTGGTCCATTTTTTTGGTCTCGCCCTAGTCGATTCATTGCCAATCTATAAACTCAGTAATTATAATAAATCTATGTAGTACGTTATATTATCAGCTACACGTGACGTTTCGATTATTTTATAGCAGTCATTAACAATTACAAATAAAATTGACATCCAAAATATTGTATGACACTAGCTTGGTTTTATATTGAAATAACTTTACACATTGGGTACTTGAGACATATGCTGGCAATATTATTCTCTAGCACGCTTATATTACGTCACACGTCTAGCACTCGATGTGTGTGTAAATCACGCACACATAGCCGATTCTTGGCTTCACTTTTTTCGTCGCGGTTGCTTACGAATGCTCCGTCTTGACTTTTTTATTGGTCTGAGATTAGAAATTACTATTTTAAACTGCCGAGCAGTCAAGCTGACTTCTCTGAAGTTTAAAATAGTCGTTACTTCGTAAATGGTTTTTAGAGAAAAGCTTAACTATACTTTTACACGAAATAGATTTTCATTTTAAGACATTTTAAATCTTGTCTGTTGTATTTTTAGTTGAGTTTGAATATTTTTAAATCCTATTAAGTTAATAATTTGTTTAGAGACATACCTACCAGTGTTGACATAGGATGCCCCCAAATACATTAAAACCTATAGAGAACTTTGCATTCCAATATTGCAAAGCCGTCACTGCAGAAGGTTCGGCAATTAATAACTAAAGGCATTCAAAATTGAGCTCGCCAAGTACAAAGTTCACTCGTTACACAGACGTGTACACTCACAGATGCAAACATTTGATCAAACTTCGCCAACTGCAAAAGGTGTTCTGATTGGCTCCATTTGTGCGAGACACGCGCGCGAGGTGTCGTATCCATAGATAAATGTTGTTATTACATCATTATTGTCTTTGGGAAAATACCTTTGTAGTTTTTCTCGTGTTGAGTAATTATTACGAGACTGGTACGTAGTAACGATGCATTCTTAGTCATCAGATCTATTGAAAATATACTTATACAAAATCTTTGAAGGCAGAATTTTTGAAGTTCTAAATATAACAACAGTCTAAAGCCTAAAAACAACGATTGCACAAAGACATTATTTTAAGATAGGTACACATTGTTTTTCTAGGGTTACAGTGAACTGGAGAACTTCTTCTTTACCGACTGATGCGTTGTCGTTTACAGAATGATGTACGGACGACAGCAGATCAGGAACTGCCAAAGTCCAATTGACTTTCAACCTTAAACGTATTTTATTAAAAATGCAAAATAGATTGACAAAATTTTACAGTTTGAGTGGTTTGTGATAACCTGATATGCCGTTGATTGTAGGTACCAATACACATACAAAAACTTCTATAATTTAATGACAACAAAAAATTACTCTAGAAGTAATCAAAAAGATTGTTATATACTGTTGCATTAAAACAACAATGTGCTATAAACTCTATTTGTAAACCTACTCTTGATCCTAACCACGGAAGTCCGTGGTTGTGACTTCGATTTGATATTTTATTTTGTTATTTTAAATTAAAAACTAAGGTAAGTTTAAAAAAAAAAATTTTTTTAATGTCATTGTTTCGAAATATATTATTTACAGCTCATGAATTCAATGCGGTTCATTAGTTCTTTATTTCCGGTAAAAATTTCTTCTTTATACAGCTTCGTCTGTGCTTCAATGACGCCCTCTTCTTTTCGTCGTCTCAAAAAATAATTAAATTCTTAAGACGATTGACTTTAATAAAAGTGCACGGCTCTTCTTGAGTCGATTAGCTCTGAGTCGGGATCAAAGCTCTTATCAAAGTCTACTAAGCGAATTACCGGAATGTTTACTGATATTAACTTGGCAACGGCCATTTGATCTGTTAAATAATTCAGCAATTTCAAATTGTAACTCGTAATAGTTGTCAATTAGAGTGATTTAATTGATTTCAATATTGTTTTTATTTTTAACGAAGAGCTAAAATTCAAAGCTTTGATTAAAATTGAAAAAGTTTAATTATGTCACGACTGTGTTTATAAAGGAGAAAATATTGAAGAGATAAGAAATAAAAATATAGCTTTTTATAACATAAGAGGAAGTTTCTTTTTATTTATACAAAAAAAGTTCAAACTTGGTAATAAACTTTTAATGTGACATTGTGTATAATAATATCCTATAAAATACATAAAACATTGTGCTAAATACCTCTTCATGTATATACAGCGTGGTCGAGAAAGAAATTCATTTTTGAAAACGAAAATAAAACGAAACTATTATGTTTGAAAGTATTCGCAGGTTTGAAAGCATTTAAAATCTTAATATATATAAATCTCGTGTCACAATGTTTGTCCTTAATGGACTCCTAAACCACTTAACCGATTTCAATCAAATTTGTACACCGTGTGCAGTTTGATCCAACTTGAGAGAAAGGATAGTTTTTATCTTGATAAAGTAGTAATTTTTTTTTTACTACAGATACAATGTTACAGGTCAGTAGTATGAAATTACCACAGCAACGCGTGGCCGGGCAGCTAGTATATTATAAAGTAAAAAATTTATTAAATGATTTATTTTTAATTTTTTAATTAAAATGACGTCCTTAGTGGTTCCGTCCCTCTTTCAAGCACGCACGGAAATTTAAAGAAATTATTGTAATATTTTTATCAGAAACGGGTTCCCGTCTTTCTGAATATTTAGTTTCAATTTGCCAACTGTTGTTGGATTATTAGCATACAACTTGCTTTTTAGGTGACCACATAGAACCTAAATAAGGACTCCTTAGTGGCCAGGGTATGGTACCCCCTTTGAGAAATCAGTTTCTGTCGAATTTTAACCCACATGTAGGGTCGCCTGGGTAGGTACCACCGCATTTCTTATTTCTGCCGTGAAGCAGTACGCTATGTTTCGGATTGAAGGGAAAGGTAGCCAGTGTAATTACTGGGCATGGAAGGCATATCATCTTAGTCCCCAGGATGGCAACGCACTTGCAGTGTTAAGTGATTTACTCTTAATATTGCAAGAGTCTATAGGCGACGGTCCCACTTAACACCAGGTGGGCCGCAAGCTTGTTTGCCATCTGTTCAAATAAAAAAAAATCCTGTCCTACGGTGGAACTAACCTAAGAGTCGTCATCTATATAATTACTACTAACAAAATAAGTGAGTATGAGTTGCATTTGTGTATAAAAAATTTCTTGGAAAACACATAATATTTTTTTTATAAATTAGTACTCATTTTCTAGTGTATTCTTCAATTAAAGAATTAACACTTTATTTGATCTAACCACTGGGTAGTCACCACTCAAATACTTGGACACGGTCAAGGTGTTCGAAAAAGTATAACGAAGGGATTAATTGTTTTGGATTTTAAGTACCGTTCTTATTCCAATAGGTATAATTTGATTCCTTTGCCCGTTTTTTCGTTTAAATGTAGACAACTTATTTATTTGAATAATTTCATAAAACGTTGGTTGTTCGAATATTTTGGATCCCTGGGCGGTTACATTAGTTCTGTACTCGATAGGGAAGCTCGCACCTATAGCATTCATTATCTATCGGAACACAATAATTCTGTTAAGGCTACTCGCAAATGAGCCACCTACCACAGCCACCGTGGCCCGCGACAAGCCGTATACACGCTTTTTCATAAAATATTTATATATTGTGCACACGTGTGGCCGGTGGGGGCAGGGCCGGATTTAGGGGAGGGCAAGCGGGGCTACAGCCCAGGGCCTCCAAAAAAGAGGGGCCCCCACAATAGAGACTTCGGAAAAAAAAAATTCAAATTCAGACTAGTAAACACCAGTAAACAACTTTTCCTTTCATATTTTATTTCGCGTTTTACCTTTACCTACGGTACTTTGTACAAACATGATTACATGAATAATAATAATAATAATATCTTTCTATTTTGTCCGTTGATTAAAGGTCGTAAAGAAGTATGCCTATTTTTTAACCGAAAACTCGATTGAAAAAAATTGATCATTTTTTTGGAAAATAATTTGGGGCTAAGGGGCCTTCACTCCTTTGTTGCCCCGAGGCCTCCAGACCCTTAAATCCGGCCCTGGGTGGGGGGCACGTACTTCAGTAGTATCCAAATACGCCACCGGTGGCGGCCACTCACGCGACTCACACCCGTATTCACAAACATTACTATGAGATCACTCGACACTTGGATAAGAAACGAACTAATCACAGAGCTCTGTTCAAGGCCATTGCGTTGAAGTTCTCATAGCGGCCACCAAAGGACGTGCCACGTGGAGCTAACACTCCAGCGAGGCGGGCTTCAAACACAAACAAGTCCTGCTACCAATGAATCTAGGCACAATTTACACTCCTCTTTGAATCAACCCCAATATTGCGTACTGTGAACAAATTGTTCTAAATATTTTAATTCTCATTTAATTTTACCAAAGTTTCCCCAAACCAACACAGTTTTGACTCCAATCAGTTAACATGGAAACGTCGTGTCGCCGTTGATCCTCGGAACAGTTTTAGTTGAGTTCCCTCAGGCAGTTTGTCATGCACACTCCAATACATCATATTTAGCCGCGTCGATCAATCAGCCGGGCCATTACTCAATTAGACTCCATGATGGATGTCGAGGGACGTGGAAATCTGTCCTAACTGTAATGGCTTCAAGAGCATCTGAAATGAAATGAGGTTCTGTTGTAATAAATAAAAAGACAGACAGATAAAAAGACACAAAACACGCGATAAAATGGCGCGAAGGCTTAAGAGAAGTGAGGGGAAAATTGTGATAAAAATACTTGTAAATAAAAACCCATTGCACTTTTTTATTACCCGAGTACGGCGAAGCGGTTATGTTTTTAACAGTGATAATAATAATTTTTATTTGTCAAGGACAACAGAGATTTTATTATATTTGCATTTCATTGCAAATAAGTAAATAGGTTTTCAAAACCGTAATCCGAGTACGGAAATAAGTTAAAACCCGCGACAAAAAGAAAGTAATGAAATATGTTCAACGCGTGTTTTACATGGTAAATCGACTCTTGCTAATGTTAAACTTGGTTAAAATGTAGCCTATGCTACCGGGGCCATAATAACGAATCGACCGACACCTTATTCATCAAAATCGGATGAATAGTTTAGGCGCTATGCAGGAGCATTCTTAGATACAAACATGACAAAAATTTCTAAAGTCATAACTCTTTCTTTTGGCTTCACCGTAGTTGGGTAAAAATGGTACTATTCATATGTCTTCTTATTCTTATTCTTATGCATGGGGCTGAGGCTGTGTCTCATAGCACTTCAACCCTATGAGATCTTTTGTGCTACCCCTTTCCTTATCACCCATCCCCGCCAACATCGAAAACATTTTGTATGAGTTTCACTATGTTGGCGGGAGTAAGGTCTATAAAGTCCTATGGTTTAGGATAACCTAAGCTCAGGACCTTATGTCGCCTATTGGCTAGTGTATCGCAGTCACATAGTATATGCTCCATGCTTTCTTCCTCCTCACAACACATTCTACAGATGGGGTCATCAGCTTTGCCTATTGTCCACAGGTGTCTTTTAGTGGCAAAATGGCCAGTAAAATCACGTATGAGGCAGCGGATTAGGGTCCTGCTGATTCTTACCACTCTTTCAAAGTAGCCTATAAGTGAGGATCCTAAAAATTTCTTAGAGTGTGTCAGTCGGGGAGTGGACAACCATTCCATGAGGTGCCTCTTTTCACAATACTCCTTTAGTGCCATTTTTATGGTACTTCTAGGTAATCCTACAAAAGGTTCGGGCCCATTGAGGTTTTGAGCCGATCCTTTCCTTGCTAGTTTTTCAGCATTTTCTTTACCTTTTCCCATTACCATTACCATTCGTTTGTCTAAATAAGTGCAAAGCTTTGCTGACTTCGTATTCGTTTTTATTGTTCAAACTTATTATTCCATTAGTAAAATAAACTAATCTGTATAACTAACTGAAAATACAGAGGCAATAAACTAAGTTGTGATCTTCAAGAAACTTTCGGCTTTCTAATATCCATCAGGACTTCTTGTTAACTGTCAAGACTAATCCTGACTTCTGTTTAAGTATCAAAGACATTTCATCCTTCATTTTACGCTTTGAACACATCGAGAGGAGTAGCGTTTTTCTTACTAGAAATATGAGTCATAAAAAAATGATTGTTATTTATAAGTCTATCGGTAAAATTATTAATACAATAAACAAAAGAAAGATGACTTAGATTTTACATTTTTAATATATACTAATTATAAAACATGGCAAAGTTAGTCACGGTTTTAAACTGATTCTGTTTATTTGCTAAATCAAAGACAGAGTAAGCATCGTTAACGACCACGACTAACTAAAGTCCACGTTTTGTATTAAGGAGGATAGAGTTTTATCCTTCTAATTATACCTGAAACAGAAAGTTTTTAGCTTTATAAGGTAAGATAATCAGTAATTTTTTTGCAAAGCAAATGATAAATGCAGTTAATAAGTGTACTTTATAGCACGCTTATATTAGTTTTTCCTGTATTTTTGTATGTAACTGACTCGTTTGAGCTCGATTTTGACCCACTTTAAACGGTCAGATTTCATTTAAACTTTATAGACATTACAATAATTTGATAAGAATATCCCATTATCCTGATTAGAATCGCTAAGACTAAAAAATTAAACGTTTGGAATGTCAGTTCAGTTATACGTCACTAGATAGCGTTGTTTTTTAAGTTGGCGCTAATAAGACTTTTTTTAATAATATAAGAACTTTCATCGGCGGTTATAATTCGCACGAAAAACTGGATAGTAAAATAATAGTTTAAAAAAACTAATAAACACGCTCTTATATCGGACAAATATAATAAAAATAAATCGGACTAAAAGTGAAAATAACTTTTAGTATAGAAACTAAAGTAATAATGAACGAAAAGTATAATTATTATTTAGAGAAAAGTGTGGGATGCTCAATTTAATTGTACCGATCGAATATTTTCAAGAACTAATGTTATTACACAACAAGTGCCATAATAGCGTGTCGTGTAAAACGGCAATGGATATGTAAATCACTCAGTGATCATTACTTTCATCTGTCAAAAACAGTTAGCGAATAGGCCTACTGGTGGACTTATAATTTACTCTACAAACATTTCTGAATTTTATTCACCTGTGGATCGACTCCTTGACCCTTGGAACTACTAAACTTTTCATCTCTTTTGGTGAGTCCTTTGGAAGACGCTTCCTAATAGAATAATTTTTTGAAAATATTATTGAAAAATATTAATGGGATCGTAACTTTTGTAAATTTTCGTAATTTGATAGTATTTAAATACATTCTTATAATTACAAATAATATTAACAAGCGTTATTCTATCCATTATAACCATATACACAGGCATCAGTGGCGTAACTATAGGGTGGCATGGGTGGCCAAATGCCACGGGCCCTCGAGGAAGAGGGGCCCCGGTAGTGTCACTGACATTATTAAATTTAAAGAACGAAATATTTCAAAACTAGTTGTATATGAATTTGCCACGGGCCCCACATGGTATAGTTACGCCACTGACAGGCATGCAGTAATTGCTATTCATAAAAAGGAATCTTAATATGCCAAACGCTGCATCTCCGCTAACGAATACAAACCTACAGGACTGCAGATAGGGAACTTCGGTAAAGTAAATATTTGTCGGAGTAATTAGTGAGCTGCACCGAGTGCCTGAGTGCTGGCAAGAGGGCAGGCCTCCAACACGGTTCCACTTGGAGGTAAATATGCGGTGAGTATTTGGAAACAGTTTCTGGTGATTACTGGCCATTCTACCTCTAACTATTCAAACAAATCAATGAAAATCAAAAGGTCTTAATTTATCGATTTTGCTGCGTCCTTTTAAATTTTCAAAAAACCGGAATTTCGGAGTTTTGGAACGACATTATGATTTTACTTAATATTTTAAAATATCATACAGGTCAATAACATCATTACAAACAGGTCAATACAAGCAAATTCAATATTTTACGATTCCAGTTATTATGTTCCAGCTGCTAGATATTCGTCCACTTGAGGTTTACATGTGCTTCTACATCTGTGTATATAAAATTCAAAGTCCTGACTAATTGACTGAGATAACAACGCACAGCCCAAACCGCTGGACCTAGAGACTTGAAATTTTGCACATAGATATCTTATACATTGTAGGCATCCACTAAGAAAAGATTTTTGAAAATTCCACCCCTAATGGGGTAAAATGTCCACGCGGACGAAGTCGCGGGCGGAAGCAAGTCGTATAATAAAAAAGATGTGTTAAATACGAACAGATATTGTTGAGTGTGACTATTAAAATTTTTCCAATATAATGAACAGCCAGCTAAGTTTTCTTAAAGGTACACTTAACGCTTCTTTTTATACTATGAACGCTACGGAATGGTGGCTACGAAACAGCTACGGATCCGTTACACATACGCATTAGCGCATCGCTTCTTTTCATAGTATAAATAGGCGATATAGTTCCGACCTGTTAGTGTGTTAAGACCTTTATAGTTCAGCAAATAATGTAAAGCAACAGTGTAATTATCGATATGTATGAATAATCAAATACCTAAGTGTGTGTATGTAAGGAACGAAAGGTTCAAATAATAATAGAAACTACGAACACGCTTAATGAAGGGTCTCCTAGAGACATCCGAACCTTCTATGCCCGAAGGTTACATGTACCAGAAATAGAAACATTACAAAGTCATATTTCTAATTGTGCTACAATTTTATAGAACTGTTTAACCGTTTTCAACTATGGTCTTTATTATTTCAAAATTCTGCGTGTGTGGGTTTGATGACATATTGATTTAATTTCTACTAAATACGGTTCACTTTGCAAATAATTACTTAGGTATATTATTTTAACAGGACTAATGATGATAATGATAATGATGGTAATATGTTTAGGTCCTTAATAATATCGAACCACACATTACGAGAAAGTAGTTTTATTAAATTCCGTCCATTATCATTCGTTGTAAAATATATTAAAATTTGAATCAGCGGTAAATTGATTTGTGGGTGGAGAGCTAAAAACATCGTCAGCTAAATTAAATCTATACCGAATTACCGACAGAGGCGGCAGAAAGGCCGATTGCCTAAAATAATTGGTGGTTTTCTAAGGTTGCGTAGGTATCACTTTAAGATGTAAGAGATGAGCAGTCTAGAGAGTATTATTATTTTTTATTATAATTTTCATTTGCCGTGATTTGAATGTTTGGATAAAATGCATTTGTAATCAGGTTTAAATAAAAACAAAAGAATCTAGAAATAAATTAATGTTGCCATTCATGTCTGGAGATGACTCGACTATTATCGTTGATATGCGTCCCATTTTTTAAGTATAAATTACACATCGCTTAGTAAATAAAATATTTTCTTATTTTTTTATTCCTCATTCCTTTTAATTACGAAGCCAAATGCATTCTATAGGTTTTCAAATTAATTCCATTTTTGAAATTCTTATGTTGGAAAGCAGTGTTTTATTTAATTCTAGCAGTAGCTCCATTAATTCCATTTTTGAATTAAATAAAAATTATGTACTTTCCGCAGTACAATTTGAATTTGTCAATCATCTCTCACCTTGAGCCATACCCCATAACGGTCACTAATTACAAACTGGCACAAAACTCGCGGACCATTAACGAGCGCGGGTCATTACATTGTTAATTGCGGTCGCACACTTTAATCATTGATCACCCTTGCTCTTGTAGTAAGCGGATTTCTATTTTTCGAGTTCAGTTAGAGATTTCGAGAGCTAACAATGGACCTATGTAAAATGTTCCACTTAAGAAATAATTTTGCTATATTTAATTTAATTGTTATATGATTCTGTGTCCAGGTGCTTAAAAGTAAAAACTTTTAAGTAGCGTCCGACATCGCCGAAGACGCCAAGAGATATCGTGTCATCTCTTTCTGTTGTATTCTAATGTAGGTACCTAAATAAAGCCAATATGACCGTTCATATGAACTAAGTAAACGGGGAAGATTATCTTTCCCTTTTACTTAGTTCATATAAAAGGTCAAATAGGTAAGTAATGAGAGTGAATTATTTCACTGTACTCACTTATCTGCGATAGGGAAATATGTATCTAACGACTTTGTCACACTTAAAAAAAATGTCCAAGTTCATCACCAGCACCGACGAAATAGGCCACATTTAAAAACTTAAAGTAGGGCTTTTCCTCTCTCACTCAATAACTTTTAATACACAGAAAAAAAGAGTCAGTGAGATAGTCGGTGACTATCTCACTGTCTCTTTTTTCTGTGTTTTGTCTGTGTCTCTATTTCGTCGATGCCGGGTGATGAACGTGGACATGTCGTATTTAGCTCATTTCCTGTTGGTTTGCTTAATAAATACCCTAATAGCCTATTACGCTATCCTTTATCTTCATATTAATTGATTTATGACTGTGTTTAATTTCTTTTTGTAAAGCCTATTTTTAATCAATAAATCATTTAAATGAAACGCGCCGCCGGGTAAAATTACTAAGCTAGCTTTAAGGAGTACCACAAATATATTTACGGTGAAGGAAAAATTATGTATTTTACGGTGAAGGAAAATATCGTGAGGAAACCTGCACACACCTATGAAGTAATTCTTGTGTGAAGTCGACCAACCCGCACTTGGCCAGCGTGGTTGACTAAGGCCTAATCGCCCCTAATGTGGGGTAGGCTCGAGCCCCTCGGTGGGGACATTATATGAGCTGTTGATGATGATGATAAATATATTTTAATCACCGACAATATTATTTTCAAAGCTCAAATAAAAGTAAAGTTAAATATAAAGATAAAATACTAATAGTCACTGTTTGTCATCAACATCTGCTTTAGATCTATGGATATCGAACGGTAGTGTTTCGATTGATACATCAGTTATTAATAATCTCATTAATTGCGATCACGTGGCATTAGCGGTGCCGGGGGACCGCAAGATGTCACGGGACCAGGCAATAACGCCTCATAAATTAACCAAGGCTCACTAATTACGTTTGTTTGAAAACATTGTATCTATTGCTCAAATTCAAGTACTATTATTTATTACGCGTCATATTACGAATGTAAGATGGTGTTAAAGTTATGAAGGATCGTTCACTTCTTAATTATTCATCTGATTCTGGGATTTCTACTTGCTCTTTATGAAGGATCAGTAAAAATGCTTCTCCCGAATTTTTAGTATATTTTCTCAGGGAAACTTTTACTATCATCCAATTTTTTAGTCATCAACAGCTCATATAATGCCCCCACCGAGGGGCTTAAGAGTACCCCACATTAGGGGCGATTATGCCTAAGTCAACCACGCTGGACAAGTGCGGGTTGGTCGACTTCACACACGACCTAAAAATTTCTTCACAGGTGTGTTCAGGTTTCCTCACGATGTTTTCCTTCACAGTCAAAGCTTCAAACTTTTTTGTAACTGAAAATAAAGCCGAAGGAGAAGTGAGTTTTGTCGGAAATCAATAATGCTGTATTGCGATGGATTTGGATAATATGGTAAAAGCTTGCCAAGCGACCCAATACCTGCCTTGAATGTTGTGGTGATGAGTATATCAATCACATACCTGCAACCTAGTATTGTGATATTAACGTTAGAAGTTGGTCTACCAAATTACAGACTTAGGTATTGATGTGAAATGAAAAAAAAACTGTTGGCGTTTAGGTACGAGATGGAATCAAACACACGCGGATGGATGGCGCGGTTCAAACAAAACTCACGAACTCGACGACTTTATTGCTGTCGTTTTTTTTCGAATAATTAGCTAGTAATGGCAGTGTCGTCTGGTACTCTCTCGAGTTCAAAATTGTACTAGTAGCAATGCTGTAATATAGTGTTTGCGCGCGGTACCCGTGGCGCCTCCCAGTTCTACATGGGATGTCTGGAGTGACTCTGGTTCTTCAACCGAGCGAGTTCTAGCGTACAACCTTATTTTACACTTAACACTTATAACCGCACCGAACAGCTATTCATAAATAGTACACAGCAGATCAATAAACTTATTTCTATCGTAAACAGTGTGATAACAGGCTGGCATCCGCCCTTTCATCAATTCTCATTAGTGGTCGGCCAAATGACCACAAATGTCACAGAGACGTCAGGTGGCAGTAATGCGACACCGTGAGGTGCTAAGCAGTTGCCAATAAGTATCTCATGTCCTATAATCTATACTAATATTATAAAGCTGAAGAGTTTGTTTGAACGCGCTAATCTCAGGAACTACTAATTCAAATTGAAAATTTATTTTTGTGTTGGATAGTCCATTTATCGAGGTAGGCTATAGGCTATATAAAATCATAACCAAATTTATTTTGTTTTGAAATAAAGATTTTTATATTTTTTGTATAACAAGCGAACAAAGTCGCGGTCACGGCTAGTTTAATATATCTGTGATAGCGTTTTAACGGATTTTAATTGTTTTCATATTGGAGCAATTGATCTAATATAAAAGTATTTTTCCTTGTCAGTAGGAATTAATTTATTCCGTTCGATTTTAAGATCAGTAAAGGTATTATCGAAATGTTATTTCTTACTTTTGTTTCAATTTAAGCGACAATTGTTAATTTTAGTAGTAGCAGTTAATTAATTGTTAAGCGTGATTTGCTACAGTTAATAATTAAGTAATTTTAAAAAACAAAAACTTATTTTACGAATTTTAATTAAAACTAACAATTAAAATATTCTGGTGTATATGCCTGGGGCGTGGACGGGTATCATACATAACGCAGTAGTTGTAGTGGGATACTTTCACAGTAAATACGTAATTTTGGAACTGCGCTCGACTCGTCGCCGCGTCGAGTCCGTTGCCAACTAAAAGTAATTCGTATTCTATTGCCATTTATAGCCGCATTGATTCTACATTTCATTTCCATTTCTGTCTGGAGAGCACTCACTGTCAGCGTTGAGGGGAAACAGATAGTACAGAGATTATTAAGAAGTAGGTACATATAGGAACAAAATTTTATTTGGTGCAATTGTATTTTTTGCCAACATAGATTCCTTCTTTAGCATAATTATGATTCTTCACACTCTGTATTTACCTTTCCTAGCGCATTTCAACGTTTGTAGGTACCTATCCGAAAATTAAATGATGTTCATTATATTTTTAGTCATTTGTTTAAATTTTTTCTCCTTACCCACCATTCATTCTGGTGCTCTCGCGTGTTCAAAATATTTCTATTGAGTACGGGGAACCACCTTGAAATTTCGTGGACGAGTTCAATATTTTTGTTCGAACTAAGCAGAAAACGTTTTTATTACAAAACCATCTATTAGAGTACACTGTTCCCCTATTTGGTGTATTGTCAGTTTCTTTGTCTATTTTCTATGTAAAGCAATTCGAAAAGATTTGTAGTACTGTTATTTGTATAGCGTGAAATGAGCGTGTAAGATGCACCAAAGAATCGGCGCCACCAAGTCGCCCGATCCAAGAATCTAAATAAAGTGCTACAGATATAGAATAAACAATCTGGATAGTACAAGTATTAAGGTTCTTATCTATGTTATTGTAGATTTTTTTCTAACATACCATAAGCTCAACAACTTTCATTATTGTATTGCTATTAATTAAGATTAACAAGTTTTATATTTCGAAGTCATATCGAGAGTGAATCCTTTTCTGTTAACTCAAACGACTTTACTTATAAATAGTGGTCTATCACGCGCGGGCCTAATTAAGTGTAGTTTTATTTTGACAAATACATAATTACACATTTGCAAACAATTCTAAAGACTATTGCAGTAAGTCGCTAAAATGACAAATCAATGTTAGCATTAAAAATATTTTGTTTTTTTAGATTACCTCTATATAAATTTTAATTGAAGCGCCTGATATGGAGATACCACCTTACAGAAGACTGCACTCAATTACACTTTCGTAATGTCGTTTTAATGTCTATCTATCTAAGATTTCTAGAGCTCTCAGAGTAAGAAATGATCAGGCAGGGTAAACGGTGCCAATGTCAAACAGGTGTTTACTGCGTCAATGGTGCTGCGGTGATCGCTTACCATCAGGTGAAGTGTGTGCTTATTGCACTTTCGAAAAAAATATATGTTTTCAACCTTAAGAATGGTATTGTTTTCTTTATTAGAATTTATGCTGTTGAATAATAACGAAAATTAAAAATATATGTGTGCTTAATTACACAAAATATAAAATGGAGCTAATAATAGTAATAAAACTATCTAGTAGGTACAAATAAGTGCGCGTAGAAGACACGTTAGACGCACATAAACCGGACGGCGTTGGTTGCGGCCGGGTTCCGTCCAATTTATGGTGCCGTGTGGGGAACGCCCACCACCACCGTATCACTACCGCAGACCGGACAGGCAGAGCATAGATACGAAAGTATGCCAACTTGTAGTTCTTTTTAAATTTTGAAACTAAAACTTATTTCATGTCCAAACGATACAAAGCTTTTCTGCAAAAAAATTAACATTTGACTCGACCTCAGATTATTGGTTTGAGGATACGACGGTCGCGAAACATCAGTAATGATACATCTATGGTCGCAATGGTGTTTTTTCAGGTCAGTTTCAGACATTATATTCTATTCATAAAGCATATAGAATAGATTGCCCACTTGGCTAGGCTATGATCATTTTAAATACTTGTACACTTGCATTTACCAGCAGCTCTCGTCTTACATTTTATCAATAAGTTATGATAAATAATCTATATCTTTCGGAAACTTCCTTTTTGTAGATGCACGGTAATAAATAGCTCTGGCAATGATTTGATGTTGGACGTAATTGGCGTTTAATACTTCACCGGAACTTTTTTAAGAATTTTTAATAATTCTAAAACCTAGATGTCCAGTATAACGGCTACCCTGTAGAGCGGACTTCCCGAGGGTTTCTAGTCAATATCTAATATCATACAGTCATTTGTTCGACCGTTTTATATAAAAAAATAGAGTCTCACAAGGTCAAGGAATACAGCAATGTCTTTAGTAGTATTTTTATTGAAATTTACATTCACAACATGTTTGTAACACTTTTAAATGCACCTAGAACGTACGTAGCAAGATATATGTCAACAGTCACCATTAAACTTTTATTCCGAGACCTTAATAATAGATATTTGAGTAGGTACGGTACATAAATTTAGGCAAGCTGAAAAACTGTAACATAACCCTCCTTTAATATCCTAAAACAAAGCTGCAGACCTTGCTGGGAAGTAGTGGGGTGCAAGTCAGTCTTTATATCTCCAAAGTTGCAAATTATTTTTGCAATTTGTCTCAAATATTTTTTATACCTTTCATTTAAATATTTAAAGAGTAAAAAATTAATAAGCCTTTTTATTTAGGCGGGTTTTTAACTTACCTTGCAAAGCTATCTTAACCTAAACTCCGTTAGGGTATTTTAGGAGAGTTTTTTTTCTTAACTCACAAAAAAAATCGATTACAACAGAACTTTTCATTAATAACAATACTTTTACTGCACAAAATACACTTAGAAACATATTTTGAATTATTGATATAGTAATCTCACTGGTCCCATTAAAAGCCCTACAAACCTTTCTTTTTGTGAATAATATAAAACATTCTTATCATCTTCTTCAGCTGTTGACAAACAATTAAGTTTCAGAATATTTTCATAGCAAACAGTCCAAGGGTACAGATATAACAATTGCGTATCTTTCCAACAAACTTGTTCAAATTATAACGAAAAGAATCCCGAATAAATCTCAAATATTTACCCCGATCCTTTCTCAAACTCCACAAAACTTTCGTCCGAAGCGAAACTACCTCCGTGCGTTTTGGGAAACCGTTTTCACGGGGCACAATGCCGAGATAAGGTCGTACAGGACGACCATTAATATCAATCACTATGTGCCGAATACCGAAACGTCACGCCTATGAAGATAAGGTTTTCAATAGACCCCAAGGTTTTTGTGGCGAACTTTCGGAATTCGCTGAGGTAACTTTCCTGCTCTCAGGAAAGTCAGCGCGCCCAATTTATTGGACTGTTCAAATCTGATTACTGTTGCCATTGAATTTAAATGGATTTTTGTTGAAACATAGGTGGCGTAGTGCGAAGAGCGTCGTTTCCCACCCGGGAGGCACTGGTTCGATCCCCGCCACGTACCAATGTGTTTTAAAAAAATTTAATTCATATGTACGTTTAATCGACGGTTTTACGGTGAAGGAAAACATCGTGAGGAAACCTGCACACACCTATGTAGAAATTCTTAGGTTGTGTGTGAAGTCGACCAACCCGCACTTGGCCAGCGTGGTTGACTAAGGCCTAATCGCTCCTAATGTGGGGTAGGCTCGAGCCCCTCGGTTGGGAGCTGTTGATGATGATGATGGATTTTTGTTCTATAGATTTACCTAAGTCTTGTTATACGAATATAGGGAATATGGGCTATGTCTATAGTTGCCTGAAATAAAGTTATTTTATTTATTTATTTATAGTGGAGTTTTTTTTGCCCGCGTAATCATGGCATCGGGGAGATTTTATATGGATAATTCAAAATTGTTTCGGAGTGGATATTGTGCAGTGAAAATGGTGTGATTTTGATTCCTAAGCATACATGTTGAAGATCGGTTACGTGGAATCATTGAAATAAAGGTTTTGTGGAATGTATGACATTGAAAATTTTATAGTGGGATTAAGAGGACTATAATGAGGTCTGTTGCCATACATTTCTTTCCAAGCACTAAATAGATGTATAATATTAAAATAAAATGTGTGCCACCAGCATTTTAATGCAAATTTCAAGAAAAAATAAAATGATTGAAGACATAGCTCTATGTGCTTGATTACCTATGCCTTACCTTAATAAGGAAAATTTAAAAAAGGGTACTTTTTAATTTAGTTTCGTTAATATTATACACTAGCGTCTGCCTGCAACTTCGTCTACGAAGGATTAGTATAATAATTATCGCCTATATGTTATTCTGATGTAAATTTTATTAAAATCCATATCAATCATCCATACAATTTTTCGCGTTTATAATATTAGTATGAATACACCTGCAAACACCGACTTACTTATACCACAATTACATTGTAAAATTTACAAGGCTTCACGATAAAATGGGTAAGTTTTCAAGAAATCAACGTTATTACATTTTAACAGCGTTAATAAAATCTAAATAATACTAAACTAAATTAAAATCGTATTGATAGAAAATAAACCATTTAACAATGCTATGAACTCCCCAGGCCTGACGGTACACCACTAAAAAGGTAATTACTATCTATAATTAAATTCCTCTTCCGAGAAACTCATCAAATTTTACGATAACTCATAAATTCAATCGCAAATTTAACGCCACATTATTATTTTGGTGGGTACCGAGTCGAGAAAGGCCCCTACCAAGAATATTGACAACGCAATTATGTATTTGACTTACATTGCTTCGCCGCAAACACCGCTTACTTATATAATCAACAGAAGCGAAAATTATAATATATTTGTTTTTCAATTTGTTGGGTATAAATTTTTATAAAATCGTATCGGAAAACATCAAAATTAAGAAGTGGAAATAGAATGTATCCATTGTGTGTTAGACAAGTAAATAAATATTAGATCTTCTAATTAACTTCTAGGTAAAATACTAATATTATAAGCCCATGACGAATGTCTGGGAAAACATTTTTGACACCCCTATACTTGTACTGGGGTTGTTAATTTTTATACAACGTAGTCAGACCCATTGGATGCTTTGGCGCATACCTACATACGGTCACGCTTGTAATCCCATGACGGGTTGATCAGAGTCTTAGGCAACATTTGGTTACATGTAAAGCCACATCTGCCGTGTGATGCCGGCAGAGTAGAACAGCATCACCGCCTATCATCCAATGGGTATCGTAGAAGGCGACTAATGGATCAGCAAAGGGGTATTGATCACCTTATACTCCGTCCACCAATCCGCATTGGGCAAGCGTGCTGGACTACTGCCTAAACCTCCTTCGATAACAAGGAGAGGCATTTTATCCCAGCAGTGGGTCGAATTATAAAGCCTGTTATGATGATGATGACGATGAAAGCCACATCTGGCATTATGGGTCATGTAGTGCCTCCAAATAGTGACAGGTTGCCAGCATGTTGTCTACATAAAAGGGACACGAAACCCAAAAACCCTTCAGTAAACACACACACCACAGACATTACACTCAAAATCATCTCAACAGACCGGCTATTTTGCGCTTGTAAATGAATTAAAACATATCCCTAATATGGAACACCAGCCTTTCTCACTATTACAATAAGATTTGTAATAATATATTTATTTTACTTAGGCGTGCGCTGTCACATACTGACTACTATGACGGACAAAGAAATTCCGCAACTTATTTCTATGTCAAAGTAATGCACATGGGACATTTCAATAGAACAACTCCATTTAGAAAAAAATCCACAAAAAGAGTAATCTGATAATGATAGAAACTTGTTTAAAATAATTATGTATTTACTTTCAATTAACATGTAGATATTAGAATTACGAAACCAAGAGTAGAGGCGTCTGGAGGTAGAGAATTGTATTTATGTGTCTGAGAAGCAACGCCATGTGCATAAATAACAGGCAATGGCACGAAACAACAATTTATGTACGGAACCACCCAGAAGCGGCGATCTCTCCGTTACGAATGTGCGGCGTCTTGTAGGCACTTCCGATAGCAATGATTTACTGGTACAATGTAGTCCGCAACATTGATTTGAGGTCCGACTTATTTGAACAACAATGTTCTAACGAATTTTACAAGCAATTTCATTTTATTTTACTTAGCATGGTTGAAGGAAAAGCATTCTGAAAACAAAAACAGATTAAAATCAGAATTTTATTACCTTTCATAATTCTGGTATGCCTTGTCTAACAGCAACCGGGACCACCTGTTTAAAGAAGTTCCCAAGAAGGTTAGCATCAAAGTTAATTGATTAATTTTTGCAATCGTTATTGATCATTCGCGGAACACATGACTGCATTGCGATCGAAGTCGTCACATAATGAGTAAGCGGTTATATCTAAACATCTCAATCTTTCTGTTCCATTAAAGATTTCCGTTGCTCCGACAGTTCGCGTTTTTGTCTAAGACGCGGAAGTGAGTCGCCGCTCCATCCCCTCTTGTCAATCAGCTAATAACATGCCATTTCCCTGTGATGATAATCACGGCATTTTTAGACCACCATTTGTATGTTAAACTCCGTTTGAAATATTGCCATGCCAATATTATAGCCAAGCATATTGGATGTGAACTAGGAGATGGTAAACCGACAAGATGAATGCATGCAAATGTTATTTGCCTTTAACTTAAATATTTCAAATTGAATTTACAAGTACTACGCAATAAACTATTTCCTGGCGTTCCTTAGTACTAAATTGTAAATTAATAATGTAATAATAATGAAAGTAATAAAATTTAATTCACTAGTACCGCTTGTTTTGTAACACATTAAAATTACTGGACGTATTTGCTTGGTTTTCAAAATTTTAGACGGCAACTGAGGTTGAGGTGGATGAATAATGTTATACTATTATTTTTACAACTATATTACAGTAAACGAGATGTTTTTTTGTAAACTATTTGATGTTTTACCTTATTAGTATATTTTTTTTGAAAATTTAATCTATATGGTTGTGTGATATCTCTCTTGTGGAACAATCTCTTGTCTTTTCTTATGAAACCTTAACAGAGGCTAAAATATTTTTTTTAAAATAACATTGCATTAACTTTCCTTTTCTTATTCAAAAACAAAAAACTGAAAATCCTTCTGCTGACACAACAACTTAAGAAACAAATCGCGAAACCGCCGCTAGTCGCAACAATGCTCATTGTGAACGAAGGCTGCTGTTGAAATTTCATTTTTCATTCTGTAGATGTTTTTCCGTGGTAAGAAAAGTGCAAATGACGGCTTCCGAGATTTGTGGGGTGAAACCTGGTCGCAGAGACAACGGTGGGTGACAATGGGTGATGAGGCACACGGGATACATACCGCAGCTGTTCTGGAACGAATAAATTTAGACAGCGTCGTAGTGGAGTGGTCAATAACGCTGGTTGCACATCTGCGGGTCCGAAGCACGGTAGGGGCAAATGTTTGTGTGATGAACACAAACATTTGTACACAAGTCCTGGTTGTTTACATATTTACCAAGCTCATTTACAAAAATATATGAATTATTATGTCTATTTCTCCGTTATCTAGTAGCCTTCTACAACAGTGTCTCAAGACGAAAGTCAATTCGTGTCTGTTGCTTTTGATGACCTATGGAACCGAAACGTAGCCGCTTACAATCGGCCTCATAAGAAGGCTCAAGGTCACCCAAATGGCAAGGGAAAGAGCTATGCCCGGAGTTTCGAAATGATGGGATCCGTAGGAGAACCAAGGTCACTGACATAGTCCTCTTTGGAACCTTAGGTGGCAGTGGTCAGGGGGACTAACGGCCGTTGGGGCGGAAAGGTCCTCGAGTGGCGACCACGTACCGGAAAGTGCAGCTTTAGTAGGCCCCCACAAGGTGGACTGACGATCTGGTAAAGGTCGCGGGAAGCCGCTGGATGCGGGCAGCGCAAGACCGACTTGTTTGGAGATCCTTGGGGGAGGCCTATGTCCAACATTGGGCGTCTCTCGGATGAAAATATGATCTAGTAGCCATAACACAAGTTCTTAATGATACTTAATTTGAGCTATTGAGCGCCCTGTCACTTACACCATTAGTTGCAGAAAATATATTTATTTTGATTTAATTACAATTAGAAAAAGCGCTCGTCTATGCAACACTTCGTAAAAGAGAATGGATAACGTTTGCTTCTGAATCAAGCTATTCACGCAGAGGTTATTGTTTAATTGCTTTATTGTTTTGGAACTGTTTCTCTCTTTACAGATCATTCCATTATAGGATTTATAAATAACATAGTCTTTATAAATATATGTTTAAATATTTGTTTCGCTTTTGTTGTTGTAAATTGTTAATAAAGTTTTATTTTAATATGCAAAATGTCGTCTTGGAATATTAACAAAAAAACTAGAATAAAATTTTTATTAATATATTTCCACAGATAATATAATACTATACGATATTGCTTAAGTTAAATATTAAGATTAATTCTAAGAAGATTAACTTCAATATTTTTAATGTCATAAAGGTTGTTTGGCACATAATACCTATAATAGGGAAGCACCCATACTAACATACTCAAAAGTTCAAAATTTAAATTTCCTATACAATTTGTTTTATTTTATAACAAGGTAAATTGTTTTGGAGAGTCTACTGTGCAATGTGCTAGGTAGGTTCAGGGTTAGCTATCAAAGTAATTATTGATATTTTTATGTAATGACTAGCTTTTGCCCGCGACTTCGTCCGCGATTTCTAACTGAAAGGCCATGTACCAATTTTTATGGATTTTACTTTAAAAATGACTGATTTCCATACTAATTTTTCATCCCCTTTTCACCCCCTCAGAGGGTGAATTTACAAACATCCTTTCTTAGTGCACCCCCCTGGACCTCATAAGGAACCTACGTACCAAATTTGGAATCTCTAGACCGGCTTGGGCTGTGCGTTGATTTGTCAATCAGTCAGTCATTCAGTAAGTCGGTATTCATTTTTATATAAAGATATTAATATGAGTTTTTTTTTGTCAAACGAAATTTTATAAAACTATTATTTATGAAACAACGACAACCAAACTACTACGAGTTGCAAGCGATTGTGTCCGCGATAGTACATACATGCACGTGCAAGCATTGAGCGCTCTCACACTGACACACACAGAAACAAGTGTATGCCTACACAAACAGTCTTTGTTCACTTGCCTTCGTGAGATAAAAATGCTGAACCATGTTCCTAACCCTGTATATTGTAACAAAACAAAACAAAAATGAAGTTCACCAGCCCTAATTCTTAGGGTTGCAGTAAGCATTATAACATTGTTTGCACCAAGGGCCAGTTGGTCCATAATTGGATGGCGAAGGGTCTGCGAATCGTCACTTTTGGAAAGGAGTTCTCCGCACTAAGGTTTGTTAATTAGTAAATGCGGCTGTACGCGAATGTCCCTTCGTGTAATTGACTGCTTTTACAACGCCATTTGGTGCTTAGTTTATGGTTATTTTTAGTTAATTCTCCTGTTTATTTGGTAAGTAGTTGCGAAAGGAAGTTATTCAATGAAACTTTCCTGTTTTAAATTGGGAGAATTCTGCATACAGTAGGTACACGTGAAAGGGACAAAGTCTTGTTTAAAGGCGTTTTAAGTGCTCTGTTTATTATATACCTGTACTATGTACATACTCTTTATTGCCCTTCTAAAAATGTAACAACAATAAATATTATATAAAGAAATAACTAAAAGGTATTAAAAGTATCTTGAAGATATGAATTAACGAAAACATTATTTTAGTCACTTTTAGAGTAAAAAAAAAAATGAATGAGTGGACAGGGACATACTTTAATTTTTGTATTACAATATTTACCGATCTACCAGGAACCCTATGACCTTGAAAATCTTCGTAAATCAACCCCTACTAGAATAGTAGATTTCGATACAAGTGTGGAAAGTATGTCATTTCTTTAGAGTCCTGGTTTGTTGATCCGCGCCTTTGGCTTGGGTCAACTGACCAGGTTAGTACAACCTGTATAAAACGCTTGAATCATTATTTTACTGGACTAGCTGATAAAGCATGGTACTAGACTTTTTATTGTATAAAGAGGCGGATGACTGGGTAATAATTCTATTCAGTCCGCCAGAAACATTAACAAAACACATTAGATACTTATAATTTGCTTTAATCGAATCATTAAATATTTAAAAGGTCAATATTGTTACGTGTTCTATTTGATGTACTGCATAAAAGTATTAATACAGAAGACAGAATTACAGAATTTTTCAGTCTCGTCATCATCTCTATTAAGCTAAAACTACAACGTGCTATGCACGAGTAACAAAAAAATAATAATGTGACCCCGATTCGGCAAGCAGTCTTATTTCCACCTTAAGAGCGAATTAATAAAGTACACAGTCAATCCTTATTGACATTTTGATCTCCATTAGGGTTTACCGAGTAACCGAGCTAAAGCCCTCTCTCACGGCGTGTTTCACCGGCGACCGGCGATGACGCGGCTGTTCGGGCTCAATGGTGCGTGGCTCTGAGGCGCCTGTGTCAGCGGATATTAACGAGAATTGGGCCCTTTATCTTATTCCTTGTATAAAATATTATGGGCTCAGCAAAACAATTGGCAGCAGTATTATATGGACACTGCAGCTGAGGTTACCGGCTTCGTCAAAATGGAAGTTTCTTTTGTCGTCACCTTTCGTCTTCGTCACAAATTGTCACCACAAATCTAGTCTTTAAAAGTTTAAAAGGCACGTTGGTCTCGGTTGTTATTGCATTGTTTCTACTTGTTGTCGATACCAACCTATTTTTTAAGATTCATGATTTTTTTGATTTATGATTTATGAAACTTTTAGTTAGGTGCGTATGCGCAACTATGTTGTCGATACCAACCTTTTTTACAGATTTATGTCATATATTTTTTCCGTACTTAAATTGTTTGACATATCTTTAATTGTTATTTTCGCCTTTTGGAGTAATAAACGTAAAATCTCTTAAATTGTTTTATCGGGCTTAGGACAGCTAATTAGCGCCTCAAAAGCCTACGTTTAATTTAGGAGACGGTTACTTCATAGGACAAACGATCTACGACACTACTGATGTAGTGGGTCAGTGGGGATGATTGGTAGAATTTTTTTTTGGACCACGAAACGCTCAGTAAAGGAGGTAACCACCTCCCAGGACGTCACGACGCCGACCATAGTTGACTATGATTGGTAGCGAGAGGTCTGGTCAACAGATAGTAACAATGTCACTACGCTGCTGTGAACACGCTGAGCAATTTAGCAGCGTGTGCAGCGCAGTGTCCTCGGTATCACCATAGTGTTGACAGCGGGGACTCGCCGAATCGCCACTGCACCAATCAACAAGGTATGGTAGGATTGCCGTGATGGTCCAATGGCTACTCACC